>CM060368.1:167769875-170169875 GCA_030545235.1 Helianthus tuberosus
ATTTTACACAAAGTCAAAGGTAATTATGAAAAAAGGGTCACTAATTAATAACCAAGTTTCCAAACAATAGTGATACTTGAGTTGTTTAGAGTTATATAAAAAAAAAAGATAAGTGATATTAATATTATATTACATATAATACATATAAAACTTGACATATAATATATGTAAAATTTAACAACTATTTTATGATTTTAGCCTTATTGGTAGTGGACACTTTAGGTTAAAGTTAAATACTCAACTACCAACCGGGTTAGGTATGGTTCTTTTTTTTTAACGATAACGTGCGGGCGCAGGTCATCATGTTTGATTAGTAATTGATGTTCAACACGTGCCTAGAGAAAAAAAAAATTATTTTGTAATCTTAATTTTAAAGGAATTGAGTCATCGACCAATTTAATCTTAATTAACAGAAATATGATTCTTTTATTAAATATGTTAACTTGTTACTCTTAATTTATAAACGTTATGTTTCATTAAATGGATGCTAACAATTTTAAAACTAATTACTTTTGTATAGTGATGTTGTCGTGTTAAAACTAATTACTTTTAAAACTAATTACGTTATGTTAACTTGTTACTTTTCTTTACCAAAAAAAAAATAAATAAATGTTGTCGTGTTTCGAGTCATGCTCATTATTATTAACCTAAATGTTCATGTCCTTGAAAGATATGTTTAATTAAGTTGCAATTCTGGGAAAATAATGAGTGAGAGAGAGCGTGGTGGCACACTTTTAGTGGAAGTTTTTATTAAAAAATTGGGAATAGCCCTATGTTGCCTCTACTTTGAATATGTATGATTTGCTATGGTGCTCATTTAAAGTGAAATTTTGCAGGTTTTAGGTCAAATATTTTTTTTTTTTTTTAAATTAAACTTCATTAAAACAACCTACAACCTAACCGGGCAAAAGGCCAAACACACAACAGCACCCCCGACTCAAACGGGCAAACGGCAGAGAAATTACAACACATACATAGGGTATTTACACCATTCCGACCATCTAATATAATTACATGAAGATCTATTTTTAACCCAAGCGAAACCTCTAGATTTTATCTCCCCTATAATATCTTGCGGGCTACATCTTTTCTGTTTAATGAATGTAGGCAGTGGAATGTGACACTCACAGTAGGCAGCGATGGAGTTTGTTTTAATAAGAATTGTTTTAATGTAAACCTAAATTCTTGTGGGATTTATAAAAGAGGTAAAAAAGGTAGAAATCCCAATAAAAAAAGATTTTAGTAGAGGAAGACGGTGATTTTTTGAGGCCTAGGAAAAGATTGAGAGATAACGATCCTTTTGACTTGAACGAAACAACTGGGATTCAGGAGGATAGTGACAATAGAGATCAACCGGAAAAAAGCGACGATATTTTTATGGGGAGTGCTGGAGGGCTCAAGAAACAACAGGAAGAGTCAAGGGTTATTAGAAATGAAAGGGAGGATGAGGTGGTGGAAGATTTAAATTTGAAGCCAATGGAGGAGGTGGAGGAAAACATTAATGCGGAATTACATATTACATCTGTCATGGGGGGCTTACTGGGAGTTGATTTATAGAGACATGAGCATTTGATTAAAGAAGTGATTAGGGAAGAAGGAATTCAAAATGGAGTCAGATGAATTTTCTTTCTTTAAACATTAGAGGTTTAGGAGAGGGGGATAAAAACAAAGCAGGGTGGATTAAAAATTTAAAGCGTGAAAATGGTATTGATTTCATTGCTTTGCAAGAAATCCAATTTTGTGACATTTCAGGTATCGAATTCGAGAAATTTTGGGGAGCAGGCAATTTCGAGATGGATCACGTGTCGGCGGCTAGCAGATCTGGATGGGTGGTTAGCATGTGGGATCCTAGTATTCTCAAGGTACACGATTCTTTCAAACATCCTAACTTTTTATTAACTATGTGGACTTTAAAAGGTAGCAATCAAGCTATTAATATTGTGAACATATACGCTCCTCATAAAGTCCCTCAAAAAAGGCTCTCTGGGATGATATTGGGGGGGGGGGGGTTATGGGTAGTTACCCGGGCTGGTGGGTGATCCTGGGAGATTTTAATGTGGTTCGCTTTCGGGATGAAAGGAGAAATTCTGTTTTCAATTAAAAATGTTCTTCTTTTTTTTATGAAATTATCTTTGAAAATGGGTTAAGAGAATATGAGATGAAAGGGAGAAAATTTACGTATCTCAAAGACAATGATAATAAACTTAGCAAAATTGATAGAGTCCTGGTTTGTCAAGATTTCTTTCTGAAGTGGCCGGTGGCTTGCCTTCGTGTAACGCCCGTCTTATAAATCAAGATTTTTAATAATAAAACACACATTTTAATGCTATAATGTGACTTTACAAAAACTTGTTATACCAACATTCCCAAATGTTTACAACACTTCAAAAACAAATTTATAAGTGTTTACATAATTCACTTATAACAAAACAACTCAAGATTTGACGCGAAAGCTTCATTTAACGTGTGTTCGGTTCTTGCTCACCGCTTGATCTTCATCCGGGGCTTTCGACATTCACCTATGATCAAAAGCAACTTAGAAATCAGTTTTGATAGTTAAATAACAAGTACAACAAAATAATTGGGTCAAATAATCGAAATAAACAAGAAAAACAAAATTTTCAACATTTTAGACCGTCGCCGCGCGCGACGGCAAAAGGCTCTGGCCGTGGCGCAATGCCACGGTCCTATTTTGACAGAAAGTTGATGCTGGTGCTGCGTATTCGCCCAGTTAAGTTTGATTTTACGAAAACGAGCATAACTCCTTCGTTATTGATCCGATTTACACGATTCTTTTTCCTACGTGATCGTAATTTAATTCTCCATCACATGGAGTTAAAATCTGACATCCGGATTAAAAAAATTTAGACTTTTAAGCTTTCGGCTTAAAATGAAATCACTGAATTTTTTATCCGTTCATGTATTTATTAAACAAATCAGTTTGTTTGACCCTTATTTCTTATGAACCTATTAAATTCATTATTGTCTAACATATTAGGTTCAAATCACGGGTTTATATACCTTCTTAAACCCATTTTCGCTCATTTGCTTATTTTGACCCGTTAAGGGTATTTAAGCATATTTTAAGCACGAATTGCTTTCATTCGTTTCTAGATTCATGTTTCCACATTTCTTATCAAATGATCTTCCACCACAACTATATTTGTGGTGGATTTAATGTGGTGATCTATGTAATCCGAGTCTTACTCCTCGGATTGTTATTTTACGGCAAAGGCTCATATAGAGTCATTTGACCAAAGATTTACATATTTCGCTTCTTATACTTATTCTAAGTATTCATTTTATCATAAAACTCGTTTTCCAAACAACCTTTAAAGGTCGTTAGCTTAATTTAGCTTGCAAGGGCGTTTTGGTCCCTTTTTGCCTTTCATTTACGATGAAGTCTTTTGAAAGCATGTTTGACCCATAATCCTTTGTTCTAGTTATGATCTCGTTTGAAAAGTCATTGTGCTTTCCAAAACACGACGACCATCATTTAAAACATTCGGTTTACTCATTAAAGTAACCCATTGTCTATCATAGACTTCGTTTAACACCCATTGAACCATACGTTCTAATTGAGTGTTTATTCTATTACACATACCTGGCTCGGATCAGTATATTGACCCGTTTAGTATCTTGTTTTAATTTCCGCTAAGTCATGGCGATGCTAATATCCATTCGATATTTACCCCTGAAATCATATAACTCGACGGTAGTCATTAGTCGATATTGTCAAAAGGTGGTATCTTGACCTTTTGACCCGTTTGGTCTAGGTGACCCATTGTATTGATGAGATGACATTTATTACCATCTAGTCTATATGACTCGCTCCGGTTTAAACCGTGTGGTCATTTTACTTATAATTCATTTCTTAACACTTTTGGTCTATTATGGCTTACATCATAAGTGTCTTTCAAAAACTAACGGTTACGGTCAACGTATGACCAAAATTACCGTTTTACCCTTATCGTTTGTTTTGGTTTACCATATAAGGTATCCATCAAGAATTCTATATTTATTAGTCACTGCTTGACTAAGTAACCATATTAGTCCTTTTTAACCATTAAACATGGTTTATTATCATCTTCGGTTATCTTGTTCCGTACGACTACACGTCGGAACATTATATCACGATTGTTAACTTATCTTATTCGTAGTTAATACGATAAGAGAATATTCTATAATTTATGACTATTGTAAGACATACTTACCTTGCATCCGAATTATGCTTTTCCTTCATTCTTGATTCGTTTGACCCGCTTCCTTCCCCAAGCTTTCACCTAGCTTGCCAAGCGTCAAACTATCATTGTAATTGTAAGATGGTTAGGTTAGTCATAATCATTTACGACTATTCCATCCTACGCTTCTTATGTCGAATTTATCATTCGATCATATACTTGGTCGGTTTGACTTTTTAAAGTCAATCGACTTATCAACTTATTCAATGCACATTTGGTTTATTGAATTTCAATTAGGCATTTCATCTGAACTCTTAACGAAATCAAATTTTACACACTAATTACTAGGAACATGATTTCAAGCATCAATATCACGATCTTAACATCGATTCTTTTATGTCATATAAAACCCATTTCGTGAGAAGTATGATCTTGTACCCAAATTCGTGGTTTAATCAAACACCTTCTATTCGTTATCATGCATGTTGATTCTAAGCATAGCTATATCATCAATTTCATCATAACATTAAAACCCACTTATCTAAGTGTGTTAATTCATCAATTCCTTCAATTCATAGCATGTTATGTATGATTTTCACTTAGGGTTCCGTTCCTAAGCAAGTATACATCACTAATCTAGCCATAGCTTCTCTAATCCATGCTTAATTCGCGATTAGGATGATTATCAAATTTTTACAACTTCACCAAACATCAAGATTTTACATACCTTATGATCCCCTGGCTTGGGTGATCATTAATCCATGTTCGGTTGTGAATTTGTGCATCATTTGGACCTTCAATTTGATACATATAAGTGGATTAGGGTTTTGGCTCCTTGGGGAGCCCCCTGAGCTCGATCCAGAACACACACTTCAAGTGTGTGTTTTGTTTTGATTTTCTTTTATTAAATAACCTTGTTAAGATATCCCATTTTAACCCCTCGTGTTTGGTTCGTTAATAAGTAGGCCACAACCTACTTATTTCTGATAATATTCCCATTTATTAACTAGGTTAAACATTCCTAGTTAAATTAGTGGGTTCGGGAAATCTACAACTTAGTTTATTTTAAGTCTCATTAACTCGGGCTTCGATAAACTCTATTTTTCCAAAAGCTTCCGTTCAACTTTTATTTAATATTAGGCTTATTCATTTAAAAATCCTAATATTCACCGGGTTACTTTTACCCCTAACGGTAATTTACCCGTCTTTTAGTACTAACGTAGTTTAATTACCAAATCTGTTTGCGGGGTGTTACAAGTCTACCCCCCTTAAAGAGGTTTCGTCCTCGAAACCTTTTCTTACATAATTTATCGAGTTTAACTTATGCATTTGCTCTCGATAATCCATTGAGCATTGCTCATATTTTAACCAATTGTTAGTATTACTAGAAAAGTGTAGTAATATCTTTTTGGTTATTAATCATCTACGTATTGATGGAGAGGGTGAAACCCGAGCTTTAGAGAGTTTTAATATGATGATTTATGTGTATTTGATGTGTCTATTTGCTTGGAATGAAGTGACTATGAGAATTTGGTGTTTTGCAGGTAAAATACGTAAATCGGTGCATTTATGAGGGTTAAAGATGAAAGTGTGAGCATATGATGGGATATCGCGGCTCGAGAGGGAGTTTTGAAGTTGTTCGGGTGATATAAAAGCTTACGAGTAGAAGAAATGTGGAATAGTGAAGTTCGGGTACTAATTCGGTATAATATGAAAGATGCGTGGAGTTCATATATGCAAGAATCAAGAGATCAAAAGTCTAGGGGTCGATTGGTATTTATTTGAAAGTTATATTGTGCTTAAAGATGCAAGAAACAAGAAGGAGTAAAGTTCAGGGACTGAAATGTCATTATATGAAAGATGGAAATAAAGAGAATTGGGGATTTGGTGCGATCGTAGCCTACAGGTTGTCACCTGTAGGTTACGAGTGGATGTGCTAGGCAAAGATAAGAAACAGAGATTGCATTTCGTAGGCTACGAGTTAAACTCGTAGCTTACGAGTTATTCATGATCAGCAAAAGAAGGATTCAAGGAACTCGACCGTAGCTTACGAGTTGTAAACTGTAAGCTATGGTTTGGGTCAAATGTGAGATCAGAATTTTTAAACTATAGGCTACGAGTTCCTTTTCGTAGCTTACGACCCGGTAACATTGAGAAACGCGAATTAAGGTCTTCGTGGGATATATTAGGGTTTTAATGTGGGAAATCATTATTTATCATCTACAATCGATTGAGGGCACTCCAAGACTCAAAGTTGACTACTTTTTCACCTCAATTCCATCAAGATTCTTCATTCAATCACCGAATCAACCATGATTTCTTCATCAATTCAAGCTTTTGAAGATTCTTCGTGTGAGATGAGCGGCTAAACTTTTTGTGGTTTCCTCCGGATGGAGGGTTTTTGTAAGTTAATGAATATTATGTGTTTGTGACAATCGTTTAACTTGGTGATCTAAGCATTCGATGCTTTTCACCATTGATTTGATTTCTTGATTGTAAACAATTACGTTTATTTAAACCTTAATTTCTAAGCATTCAGTTCCCGAGAGTTCTAGTAATTGGGATATATTTGACATGGGGTTAGGGTTTGTAACTGTAATTGATAATCATTCGATAACCTCCCGTTATGTATTGACTGAAGTACTTAGTCGTTGGTTATCACAATTAATTAATCGAAGTTAACACCTATGTCTATGTAGGTAACGATTAAACACATAATTGAAGTTAACTGCAAAACCTGAAATCTGGAGGAACCATCTTCCTTCTCATTTATTTAAAACACAATTTTTATTTGTTAATTTAGCTATTTCTCAAAATCAAACAAACCGATTTTCTCATTCAGTAATAGTTAATCAATCCTTTTCATTACGACACTTTCCACAGTCCTCCCTTGGTTCGATACCCTGCTTATTCTATACTAATAGTTTAAATAGGTTTTTGCATGTCCATAACGACAGACATCAAAATGGCGCCGTTGCCGGGGAGGCGTGCGCAAAGTGCTTAGTGTTAAGTTCTAGTTTTAGTTAAATACACAAAAATCCAAAAATAGTGTCTTTTTAGTTTATTCTGTTTTGTTCAGATTTACACGAGGTTTTCTTGTTTTTGTTTGTGCAGGTGATCTAGGAAGTGTATGCATACTCGGAATTCCGGGAAGTCATCACCATTAGTGTTCGACCCAGAGATCGAGAGAACAGTAAAGCATACAAAGCGAGTACTACATCGTGAGAACAAGCTCCTACAATCACCTATACCAACATCTAAGACAATGGAGAACTCAGCAACCCCGGAGAAACAACCGCAAGACCCACTCCCACAGCAACAATTCTCACCAACACCTACCCACCCTTCACCAAATACTACCATACCAGTTTCACCACCACCACCACAGTCTACACAACCTACTTCTACATCTCCAGTACCATCATTCTCAACCTTTTCCCAAACTTTGACAACACTCAACCAACTTCCACCCAAGCAACATCCCTTCAATACCCAACTGTAACCCAGACGGTCAATTTACAACATTCGTCTCCTTATGTCAGAATCATTCCCGATGATGCTGCAGCACCAAGTCAGACTCAAGCACCTAATGCAACATCAATTCCGCCAGCCACCCGACCGGTTATTTCACAGCAAAGTCAGCCAATGCCACATCTTTAAAGATTGGCCATTTATGATCAAGGAAATAATTCGGGGGATTTCGACTATGGCTTTGAGGAATATGATAACTACGTGGGTCAAAACGAGAGACAAGCGGTTAATATGGGTACCTACGAGAGGCAAACAGTTGGGGCAGGTGGATTCGAAATAGTCAATCAAGGGAATTTGAGGTATCAACAATATGTACAACCAACGTAGATACCACAACAATATCATCAACCTGACCCACTCAATCAGCAGCCTGCTCCGAGGAGACCGGTGGTGGATATTCCATTACCACCACCGGTACCTCAGATGCAGGGTCAGGCAAGACCGCTGCCACGAAACCTACACCGACCGGTGATTTTACCGAAAGGAATTCCACGACAAAATAATCAAGGCCTAGTTCGAGGTATAGAGAGCCACTTCAGACCTGCTATAGTTAACAACCCATCACCGGTTGTGATCCCGCAACTACAAGGAGGGGGGTCATTCGAAGTACGAACACAATCAATATGCAGTCTGCCTAAGTTTCATGGTCACGCACATGAAGAACCATATCTACACATTGCTGCATATGATGCACGTTGCAACACAATCAGCAGCCAATGTTTCTCAGTTGATGATGTGAAATTGGTACTTTTCCAATTCACACTTGAAGACAAAGCACAACAATGGTTTCATTCGCTACCGCCAGCTTCGATCTTCACATGCAGCAACAATTTTTAAACGAATTTTATACTCATTTGCGTACTAACAATGCCAGGAAGGATATTCGAGGGTTTCGACAACAGCCCGGTGAGTTATTTCATGAAGCGTTCAATCGTTTCAAAATGATGCTCAAGAACTGTCCACATCATGAGATATATTTGTGGGAGCTTATTAATACATTCCACGAAGGCCTAACAGATGAAGATGCCAGGGATGTAAATTCAATATCCAATGGTACTTTTGGAATGAATTACGAAGAAGATGATTGGGAATATTTGGAAAGAACCGCAAGGGCGTCAAAACGCAAAGCTCAATCCTCTAGAAGTGCACGACATTCGACAGTGAGAGCAGTAGAGAATCCACCGGAGGTAAATGGTCAGTTTCCATTGTGTGGACATTGTGCAGATCTAGGGCATATAGCGGATCAATGCCCAGGCATAATTGGTGAAAATGAAGATGTGAACTATGTGCAAGGTGGGGGTGGTGGAAGAAATTTCAACATGCAATCCAACACATATCACCCGGGCCTTATAAATCACCCGAATTTTAGCTATAGGAATGCGAATAATCAGCTAAATCCGGGATTTCAAGGCAACAATCAGTCTGGTGGTCAAAGGAACTTCAATCAGAACCGATTTCAGGGCAACTTTCAAGGTGGCTACCAACATGATCAAAGAGGACAAGCTGGGTCGTCTAACACTTCGGGGGGTAACGATATGATGGAGATGTTGAAATCAATTCAGCTTGAATTACAAAATCAAAGGCTTGAGCTGCAAACTCGTGCTCAAAAGGAGGAGGTGCGCGATAAAGCTGTTCAATCACTAACCACACAAATGGCTCAACTTGCAACCGATGTGAAGGAGCTGAAGCAGAATAGTGGGAAATTACCAAGTGATACAACACCAAATCCCGCTCATCAAAAGAAGGGCAGTCCAGTCGGCCAGGTAAGTACTTTACGTAGTGGTAGGAATTATCACAAGGTCAACACTCCACCACAGCCCATGGATGGTGTGGTGGAGGATTTAGGTGAAAATGGTGAGAGTGACGATGAGTCAGAGCCTAACATTGTTAAAAGTAATGGTAAAAACACCCGACCTACAACTTCTGAGCCAATCAAGGCTAAGGAAGGGGAACCTATTCTACCTCCCTTTCCTGAAGCCTTGAAGGATCCGGGTAACACGAAAATAATCAATAAAAGGGGACCTCAACCAGAGGAAATTTTAGAGGTATTTAAACAGGTAAAAATCAACTTACCCTTAATTGACGCCATTAAACAGGTTCCGGCTTATGCTAAGTATCTATAGGATTTGTGCACTCAAAAACGGCAGCACAAAGTCCCTAAAAAAGTTGACTACTTTTTCACCTCAATTCCATCAAGATTCTTCATTCAATCACCGAATCAACCATGATTTCTTCATCAATTCAAGCTTTTGAAGATTCTTCGTGCGAGATGAGCGGCTAAACTTTTTGTGGTTTCCTCCGGATGGAGGGTTTTTGTAAGTTAATGAATATTATGTGTTTGTGACAATCGTTTAACTTGGTGATCTAAGCATTCGATGCTTTTCACCATTGATTTGATTTCTTGATTGTAAACAATTACGTTTATTTAAATCTTAATTTCTAAGCATTCAGCTCCCGAGAGTTCTAGTAATTGGGATATATTTGACATGGGGTTAGGGTTTGTAACTGTAATTGATAATCATTCGATAACCTCCCATTATGTATTGACCGGAGTACTTAGTCGTTGGTTATCACAATTAATTAATCGAAGTTAACACCTATGTCTATGTAGGTAACGATTAAACACATAATTGAAGTTAACTGCAAAACCTGAAATTTGGAGGAACCATCTTCCTTCTCATTGATTTAAAACACAGTTTTTATTTGTTAATTTAGCTATTTCTCAAAATCAAACAAACCGATTTTCTCATTCAGTAATAGTTAATCAATCCTTTTCATTACGACACTTTCCACAGTCCTCCCTTGGTTCGATACCCTGCTTATTGTATACTAATAGTTTAAATAGGTTTTTGCATGTCCATAACGACAGACATCACGTATCTTATACGACATAATACAACTTGAAATAACGTAATCTCATTATTTCCACTAGTTTAATTAACTTAGCAATATTTATCGCTCGGCTATAATGTGATTATACTTCACATTACACTTCTTGACCGTGATCACGTCACGCCATGCCAAATTTATATCAACTTTTTAAATTTCAAAAATATCACTTTTTAAATATATCGTCTTGCACCTGTCAGTGTCAAGACTTATTTCTTTCATGTTTACTATTTATACGTCTATCAGAATTCACATTTGTAAAAATGTTATTTCTTACCAAAACCGAAGTTTTAGTTTAGCGTCTTCTCTTTAACCTTTGTCAATTATCCATACCGGGATATTGACAGTCCAAAATTTATTCTTTTACAGTCTTTGTTTTATGCGAGGATTCTCAGTTTATTCCCTCGCTTTGTCTAATTAACCCGTAGGTTTTATCACTTAGCCTATGGGCTATTTTATTAGACCTTCACCTCTTTAAGGCGAGGTCCTTATAATCTATTTCTTTCTAGTCATGACTCGTGGGTCGTTTTAGTCTCATAGACCTTTCCATTGTTTATAACCCCAAAGGTTAGGTTGATCCCGTAGTTCATTCTTTACTCATGTCGTTCTTAAAATACATGTTTGGTGTCAAGGCACCCTGTTTTTGTTTTGAAGAATCATTTGGTTTCAAGCTTAAGATCCATTAACCTTGACCGTAATCCGTGACTATAATCGTTTTATTTCGGATCATTCTCCCGACTCTATGACTTCTCATGTCATTTATACGTCGGTTTGTCTTATGCTCATTGTTATTTGGTTTGCCTATGTTCTTATTTGGTTATGTCCCGTTACTGGGCTCATTATTCTCTTGCATTTAACGCTACCTTTATCTGGCTAGCGCTTATTTGTGCCATCCGGCATTATATTGTATTCAACCTGTTTGACTTGTTAATGTGAAATCCATCACTTATAAACAATCAACTTTATTCTTTATTCAACCAGTTCAACCTCAAATGGTTGAACTTATTTATTCAAAATTTCTATTTACGAATTTTATAGTCATAACTCATAATCCAAGTCTTTTTATTTTCAACCCGCGTTCACGTCTCTTGGTTTACATAAGTGCTTAAATTCCTACCCATCAACCGGGTGTTTTACCGAATCCGTTATTATTGCAACCCTCCCGGTATGCATTAAGACCTCGCTTCACTTTTATATTCCGACTTTGTCCTCAAGTTTGACGTTTTACAACAACGGCCCGTTAAGAGACATATTCGCATTTTCCGGGTTCGAGTGTAAGTACACCCCCTCCCAATGCATATCAATCATTTTACATGTTTGCATTCTTCGGGTTCGAGTGTAAGTACACCCCCTCCCAATACATGTCTAAATCATTTACATGTTTGCATTCTTCGGGTTCGAGTGTAAGTACACCCCCTCCCAATACATGTCTAAATCATTTTACATGTTTGCATTCTTCGGGTTCGAGTGTAAGTACACCCCCTCCCAATACATGTCTAAGTCATTTTACATCAATCTTTGTCCCTTCACTCGGGCTCAATATCCTAATGTAATACGCTTCCGTCACCCGGCTGTGCGTTTACATTATTATCAAATATTTTACCCATTTGAATCTTTTGGGTACTTTTTAATTTGTCCCACCCACTCCCGTCCTTACTACATCGGATGTAAGCATGTCCGTCATAAAAAGTTCATGGTACCACGTGCTCACCACTTACTTGGCCAGAGTAAGCGATCAATACCTGGTATACATGACCTTTTAATAATTTTCACATTACACCCCATGTAAGTAATGCCTCTAATTGTTTCTCCTGGAAACAATATCCCGGATAGATTTTCTATTCGGATTTTTTTTCCAAGTTTTTAATCCACATATGCAACTTTCAATCTCTACGTATTTGTTGCATATTATTATTTGTGCAATTAAATTTGAAATGTGCACCTGGTAATGCTTGCCCTAACGGGCTTCTCTTGCCATTAATCTTGTTTGCTATCGCCACGCGATTTAGGTCCTTGGTGAGCATGTTCTTTGGACCGTTCCTTTGTCAAACCCGCGATTTGTTAACTCTCGCTATCTTCATATGCGAGTGTCCTTCAACTAAAACATTTACAACAGCTAGTAATTTCGACATTAATGGATGCCCGTATTATAATACAAGGCTTTTCTACTATACGCATCAACGCGTGTAATTTCGTTGACTATATCTACTCTATATCATTTTTATTGGTGTAACGTGTATTACACGATAATCATATGTGTTGTTCTCAACACTTTAATCATACTAAACCCTTGATATACATGTACTTACCGGATTTGCGATCGAGCCTCGAACCGAACAATTTATTCTTTTAACCTTGGGCTCTGATTACCAACTTGTAACGCTCGTCTTATAAATCAAGACTTTTAATAATAAAACACACATTTTAATGCTATAATGTGACTTTACAAAAACTTGTTATACCAACATTCCCAAATGTTTACAACATTTCAAAAACAAATTTATAAGTGTTTACATAATTCACTTATAACAAAACAACTCAAGATTTGACGCGGAAGCTTCATTTAACGTGTGTTCGGTTCTTGCTCGCCGCTTGAACTTCATCCGGGACTCTCGACATTCACCTATGATCAAAACCAACTTAGAAGTCAGTTTTGATAGTTAAATAACCAGTACAACAAGATAATTGGGTCAAATAATCGAAATAAACAAGAAAAACAAAATTTTCAACATTTTAGGCCGTCGCCGCGCGCGACGGCAAAAGGCTCTGACCGTGGCGCGACGCCATGGTCCTATTTTGACAGAAAGTTGACGCTGGTGCTGCATATTCGCCCAGCTAAGTTTGATTTTACGAAAACGAGCATAACTCCTTCGTTATTTATCCTATTTACACGATTCTTTTTCCTACGTGATCGTAATTTAATTCTCCATCACATGGAGTTAAAATCCGACATCCGGATTAAAATTTTTTTAGACTTTTAAGCTTTCGGCTTAAAATAAAATCACTGAATTTTTGACCCGTTCATGTATTTATTAAACAAATCAGTTTGTTTGACCCCTATTTCATATGAACCTATTAAATTCATTATTGTCTAACATATTAGGTTCAAATCACTGGTTTATATACCTTCTTAAACCCATTTTCGCTCATATGCTTATTTTGACCCGTTAAGGGTATTTAAGCATATTTTAAGCACGAATTGCTTTCATTCGTTTCTAGATTCATATTTCCACATTTCTTATCAAATGATCTTCCACCACAACTATATTTGTGGTGGATTTAATGTGGTAATCTATATAATCCGAGTCTTACTCCTCGGATTGTTATTTTACGGCAAAGGCTCATATAGAGTCATTTGACCAAAGATTTACATCTTTCGCTTCTTATACTTATTCTAAGTATTCATTTTATCATAAAACTCGTTTTCCAAACAACCTTTAAAGGTCGTTAGCTTAATTTAGCTTGCAAGGGCGTTTTGGTCCCTTTTTGCCTTTCATTTACGATGAAGTCTTTTGAAAGCATGTTTGACCCATAATCCTTCGTTCTAGTTATGATCTTGTTTGAAAAGTCATTGTGCTTTCCAAAACACGACGACCATCATTTAAAACATTCGGTTTACTCATTAAAGTAACCCATTATCTATCATAGACTTCGTTTAACACCCATTGAACCATACGTTTTAATTGAGTGTTTATTCTATTACACATACCTGGCTCGGATCAGTATATTGACCCGTTTAATATCTTGTTTTAATTTCCGCTAAGTCATGGCGATGGTAATATCCATTTGATATTTACCCCTGAAATCATATAACTCGACGGTAGTCATTAGTCGATATTGTCAAAAGGTGGTATCTTGACCTTTTGACCCGTTTGGTCTAGGTGACCCATTGTATTGGTGAGATGACATTTATTACCATCTCGTCTATATGACTCGCTCCGTTTTAAACCGTGTGGTCATTTTACTTATAATTCATTTCTTAACACTTTTGGTCTATTATGGCTTACATCATAAGTGTCTTTCAAAAACTAACGGTTACGGTCAACGTATGACCAAAATTACCGTTTTACCCTTATCGTTTGTTTTGGTATACCATATAAGGTATCCATCAAGAATTCTATATTTATTAGTCACTGCTTGACTAAGTAACCATATTAGTCCTTTTTAACCATTAAACATGGTTTATTGTCATCTTCGGTTATCTTGTTCCGTACGACTACACGTCGGAACATTATATCACGATTGTTAACTTATCTTATTCGTAGTTAATACGATAAGAGAATATTCTATAATTTATGACTATTGTAATACATACTTACCTTGCATCCGAATTATGCTTTTCCTTCATTCTTGATTCGTTTGACCCGCTTCCTTGCCCAAGCTTTCACCTAGCTTGCCAAGCGTCAAACTATCATTGTAATTGTAAGATGGTTAGGTTAGTCATAATCATTTACGACTATTCCATCATACGCTTCTTATGTCGAATTTATCATTCGATCATATACTTGGTCGGTTTGACTTTTTAAAGTCAATCGACTTATCAACTTATTCAATGCACATTTGGTTTATTGAATTTCACTTAGGCATTTCATCTGAACTCTTAACGAAATCAAATTTTACACACTAATTACTAGGTAACATGATTTCAAGCATCAATATCACTATCTTAACATCGATTCTTTTATGTCATATAAAACCCATTTCGTGAGAAGTATGATCTTGTACCCAAATTCATGGTTTAATCAAACACCTTCTATTCGTTATCATGCATGTTGATTCTAAGCATAGCTATATCATCAATTTCATCATAACATTAAAACCCACTTATCTAAGTGTGTTAATTCATCAATTCCTTCAATTCATACCAGGTTATGTATGATTTTCACTTAGGGTTCCGTTCCTAAGCAAGTATACATCACTAATCTAGCCATAGCTTCTCTAATCCATGCTTAATTCGCGATTAGGATGATTATCAAATTTTTACAACTTCACCAAACATCAAGATTTTACATACCTTATGATTCCCTAGCTTGGGTGATCATTAATCCATGTTCGATTGTGAATTTGTGCATCATTTGGACCTTCAATTTGATACATATATGTGGATTAGGGTTTTGGCTCCTTGGGGAGCCCCCTGAGCTCGATCCAGAACACACACTTCAAGTGTGTGTTTTGTTTTGATTTTCTTTTATTAAATAACCTTGTTAAGTTATCCCATTTTAACCCCTCGAGTTTGGTTCGTTAATAAGTAGGCCACAACCTACTTATTTCTGATAATATTCCCATTTATTAACTAGGTTAAACATTCCTAGTTAAATTAGTGGGTTCGGGAAATCTACAACTTAGTTTATTTTAAGTCTCGTTAACTCGGGCTTCGATAAACTCTATTTTCCCAAAAGCTTTCGTTCAGCTTTTATTTAATATTAGGCTTATTCATTTAAAAATCCTAATATTCACCGGGTTACTTTTACCCCTAATGGTAATTTACCCGTCTTTTAGTACTAACGTAGTTTAATTACCAAATCTGTTTTCGGGGTGTTACACTTCGGTCGATGCCGAGATTGTTTTCGGATCATTGCCCGCTTGTTCTGACTTACTCGGATAAAAACTTTGGTCCAAAGCCGTTCAGATTTTTCAACTCTTGGTTGGAAAGAAAGGATTTCGATGAGGTGGTTCTTAAGGAGATTAATAATTTTAACGGGGTTGGGGAGCCTAGTGAGATGTTATCTCAAAAACTTAAAAATATTAAGGAAGCTTTAAGAATATGGAAAAAAGAGGTCTTATCTAAGGATGGGGTGACGGAGCTGACTATTAAGGAAGAGTTGGATCGCTTGGAAGAGGCGGCGGAAGGCAGAGAGTTAACTGAGGAAGAGGAATGGACCAGATCAAAGTGCGTTAAAGATCTAAACGAGCTCGAAAGCTACAAGTTGAAAGATATTAAACAAAGAGCTAGAGCTTGATGGGATTTGGAAGGTGACAAGAATACAAAGTTCTTTCATGGATACATTAAAAGTAGAAGGGCATGCAACAATATACATGGCCTTATGATTGACGAAGTTTGGACCACTAAACCTTCTAGGATAAAAAAAGAGGTTATGGGTTTCTTCAAAAGGGCTTTCGAGGAAAAGATTAGAGATAGACCTAAACTCATATGCTAGAATGCTAGGTGTCTTTAGGAAGAGGACTCGAGTTCTCTGACGGTTCCTTTTAGCAAAGAGGAGATTAAACGCGCAGTGTTAGAATGTGGTTAGGAAAAAGCGCCTGGGCCGGACAGTTTTAACTTCAATTTCATCAAAAGGTATTGGAACGCTTTTGAAATAGATTTCTATAACTTGTTGGTTTCCTTTTACAACACAGGTACGATAGTAGCGGGATGCAGTTCTTCCTTCATAACTCTCATCCCTAAAAACAAAGATCATGTGGGGCTCAGAGAATATAGACCTATTAATTTGATTGGGGTGATAAGTTGTCACACCCCAATATTTCCACATATTACCGGTGGGCCCGGTGGGGAGTATCGTGAGGTAGTTGTTATCATCATAGTCAATACACACGATATAATAGCACAGCGGAAGGCTTAGTAGTTAAATACTATTACAAACTATAATGCCCGAGTGTCCAAATAAAACAATATACAGACTGGTTGTAATAGAGATCCACAGGCGGATCATAAAAACAAAATACAAGAAACTGAAATAACAGACTTCAGGCATCTAAGGATTTGCAAGATCCTCTTATTTGACACCAAGTAGCTCCAGCCTAATTTCGAGAGGTACCTCTCACTTAGTCTTTGCAAAATATGTCAGTTTTCACTGGTAAATACAATTAACTGGCTCATTTAAAAAGAGTTTATGAAAATTGATTTAGGTGCACAAAGCACAAACCATTTATAACTTGGGACTATTATTAAGATAATCTTGTATACCGTTTTACATGTTTGTCATACATATGGGGCCGGTTTGGAAGCCGGTCATGATTAACTGACTCACCACTATAAAAACCCACAAAGGAGTTATCCCCAACATGTGGGTTATTTAGCATTTGCATCTGTCGGGTGTATGCCTACACCCCGTGCATAGGTCGTGGTCATTTACAAATGAAATGAGCCAAGGATATCCAGGACACGGTCGTATTAACCCCCAATGCTTATGTTATCAAACAAAACAGATTAAAACGGGTTATGTAAATTTATTAATCACAATCCGATTAAATGATTTCATACCCGACCAAGCGGTATTATTATAATACCGTATCCCAAGCCCGTATAACGGAAAATAAGTTAAAAGTATTTACCTGAGCTAGATGTGTAAGGATGTAACTCAGCCGTATATTTCCTAAAGCCTTATGAAAATACCTTCTACCGAAGCTACTCAATCTGTATGGAAGGTTTATTAACCAATTTGGATACTAACGGGTCTTTATTTAAGTCAAAGACTTAGACCAGTTAGTTGGAAAGATACTATACGGTTCGAAACGCTAGATAAAGCGGAAACCGGAATAGAATGTGATTTAGACCCGACAAGTTTGGATACTTGTATAATATGGGTAAACTAAACACATTCTGGATTTTGAAGATTTAATGATAAGGTTAAACCCATTTCGGCTAATTTATGTAAACTAGCTACATAAACCGAACCGAACGCACAAATGCATACCGGGTAACCAAATGAATTATATACAGGTCTCATATGTTATTATGCTTAAAAGATGATAATACATCAGTAGGATGTTAACATATATGCCCAAAAAGTATTTAAAACCAATTTATGTCCTGTAGGGGCATTTTGGTCATTTTAACATTTATAAAAGAGGTTTTATAGTAAACTGATATTCTGGTCTTAAGTAATCAGTAAAAATATTTATTTTATATTGTTATAACAGTAAGATATCATACATATGTGTGATTTACCATTTATGGCCAAACTATGCCCTGAAAGGGTATTTTGGTCATTTCACATATGCTTTTAAGGACATAATGGGAAGTCTGAGTTGATGACTTACATCTACTGTAAAAATATTAAATTTTATTTATAAAATCAGTAGGTAATAAGTCTTAGGTGTTTAGTATGGTTTTAAACCATACTATGCACTTAATTAGCGTAAAAGACGATAATTGACGATAATTAAGATGTTTATGAAAATCTGAGATTTTGATCAGTCTTAAATGTTCAAAATATTCTATTTGATATATGATATCAGTAGGAAAATGTTTGGCATTCAAATCATATGTTAATCTCATTTTATGAACGAAAAGGTTATTATCGTCATTTACCGAATTATACGAGAACTCAATGATATGGTCAGTTTATAATCTGACAAAAAATTCCTAAAAATAATATCTTAACAGTAGGTAATGAGTTTTGCGTCAAAACCTATGTTTAAACATGACTTATGCATAATAGCGTAATTTAATTAATAAAAAGTTCTAATTTATGATATCATGCATAACTTTAGTTTGAGACTAGAAACTGATGTCAAATTTATTTGACATACTTATATATCAGTAATAAAACTTTTTGTCCTCTCACATTTCTAAAAATCTCGTTTTTAGATCAAATGGGCAAATTGGGCATTTATAAGCAAAATAACGGAGATTAGCATATAATTCAGAATACTAATGACCAGGTAATATAACCTCAGGGGGTTATACTACAACATAATGTGGTCCTAATGGAAGCTTAAAACATAGAAGAATTAAGCTTAATCGGGTCAGAACTGAAAGTCAAAGCAAAAGTCAAGCTTTTGCGACTTTCGGTTGCGAACCGGCCCTAAACTCAGAATTGTCGGGTTGAACATGCCTAAACATGTTCTAATAATAATTACTAAGTTATTAGAGTGATAAAATATAATTTATAACCTCTGCATTATTAGTTTTGATTATTATTAACAATTCTGTCCAGTTTGACTTTTTATTTAAATAGTTTGACCCGACAATTAACTAAGCAAACGAAATAATTAGGAGGTGCCCTTTTAAGGGATTATTACCTACCTAATTATGGTCACATAACCATATTCATCTCGAACAATGGCTGGACCATTTGTTTAAACCGAGAGTCGAAGCTAATTTACGTAACTTTGACTTTTCGGTTTTTAATTAAGAAAACTGAACTAAATAGGGGGCTAAGACACTTACAAAGGGTCCTAGCTATCTTTTCTTCAAGAATGAGCTCCCTTTTTGGTCAGGAACCTACAGAATTGAGAGAAGAGATGATTCAAGTGACGAGTGGAATGAAACAAGGCACCAAGAGGGCCTTTATATAGTTGAGGAGCAAGATTTAGGATCATCACAGGTGTTATGGATGTCCCCAGATGATCACAGGTGTCCTTGTGGTATTCTAAAACCATCAACAAGCTCCTGGAATCGATTGGGAAGTGTTTGAGTCGGTTAAGAGCAGAGACCTGCAGCTGGCAACACTTTTCTGAGCTGGGCAGTCTGTCGCGGGCCGCGTAGGACTCAAGGGGAGTCTACGCGGGCCGCGACAACCTTGATTTCAGGTTAAAATTGTTTCAGCTTTGGCAGTTTTAGTCCCTGGTCCTTTGTAACTTTATTTAACTACATTTTTGGCACTTTAGGCCCTTGTGGTTAGTTTGAAGAGGATCATGGGAGTATAACCAAACTCTGTTAGGCCCGGTTTCGTTAAGTGATTACTGAAATCACAAGTTTCCGAACATTGACGCTTTTAACCCATAATCTTGGAAATAATACATAACGATCTCGAAACCACGTGAAACTGATATCACTTATTCTTGAGAGTATATTTGAATGTTACGAAGCCCCGTGTTCGTTAAAGGTCACTCAGAGGTAAGAATTAACATGTTGACATGTTTAACCCCTGCAGTTTATAATCTTTCGATTATTTTCACAAACGGCTTCTTATATCCAAATAATTACTCGTTTAAGAATATATTCTTAGTGTATGGTCATTCAGAGGCACAAGTTTGGCATGTTGACACTTTTAGTCCCTTCGCATACATATTTTCATCGTTTGTCAACTTTAGTCCTTTAAACTCAAACTTTCACATATTTAGAGTTTAGGACACGTGTCTTTACATAACTAGACATGTTTTTACGTGGTGTTACATCCTCACCCCATTAAAAGAAATCTCGACCCCGAGATTTACTGAAACAAGTGAGGGTACTTTTGTTGCATGGTGGACTCAACCTCTCGCGAATATTTTGGGCCTCTACGGGCATCCCATTTAACCTTTACTATAGCACGTGCTTCCTTCGGAGCTTTTTAACCTGTCGATCCTCGATTGATATAGGTCTTTCAACAAAACTCAGTCTTTCATCAATCTGTACATCTTTATGTGACATTGCTAATGATTCATCAGCTAGACATTTCTTTAGGTTACAGATGTGGAACACATTGTGAATTCCACTAAGCTCCTCAGGCAAGTTTAGCTTATAAGCTACACTACCGACACATTCGATGATCTTGAATGGTCCAATATACCTCGAGCTTAATTTTCCCTTCTTACCAAAACGCATCACACCTTTCCAGGGTGATACTTTTAGTAAGACTTTGTCGCCCACCTCAAACTTTAGAGGTTTTCGCCTCTTATCTGCATAACTTTTCTGGATATCCCTGGCAGCTTTTAGGCGATCATGAATTTGGACAATCTTGTCTGTGGTTTCAAGGACTATATCAGGTCCTGATAACTGGGCTTCTCCTACTTCCGCCGAACAAACAGGCGTTCTACATTTCCTCCCATACAATGCTTCAAAAGTCGCAGCCTGAATGCTAGTATGGTAAATATTATTATAGGAGAACTCGATCAATGGTAGGTGGTCATCCCAGCTACCACCCAAATCAATAACACATGCACAAAGCATGTCTTCCAAAGTTTGAATTGTACGCTCACTTTGTCCATCTGTTTGAGGATGGTAAGCAGTACTAAAATTCAAACGAGTGCCTAATGATTGTTGGAAGCTTTTCCAAAAATGAGAGGTGTATCTAGTATCTCTATCGGATATAATAGATACTGGCACTCCATTGAGAGATACAATCTTATCCACATACAATTGAGCTAGTTTGTCGGAGCTATGAGTCTCCTTGATGGGTAAGAAATGTGCTGACTTAGTCAGTCTGTCAACTATGACCCATATAGTATCATTTCCAAGCCTTGTTTTTGGTAACTTAGTTATAAAATCCATGGTTACCATCTCCCACTTCCATGTGGGAAGTTCTGGTTGTTGTAGCAAACCTGCCGGCTTTTGATGTTCAGCTTTAATCTGAGCACAAGTCAGACATTTAGCTACATGTGTGGCTATAGATTTCTTCAAACCTATCCACCAATAATTGGCTTTCAAATCTTGATACATTTTGTCACCTCCAGGCTGAACTGAGTATCTGGAATTGTGAGCTTCTTGGAGGATTATATCTCTAAGTCCTCCATGGATAGGAACCCAGATTCTACCATTCAATCTGAGGATTCCATCCTTGCCAGGTGCTAACTGTTCAGCAGTTACACCTAACTTTTCACTTGGAAGGTTAGCTTCTAAAACAGCTTCCTTCTGAGCAACTAACAGTCTTTCATTCAAGCTGTTCTTAAGTTCAATGCTTTTCGCATTAATCCTTATAGGTTTGACTCTTTCCTTTCGACTTAGAGCATCAGCGACTACATTCGCTTTGCCAGGATGGTAGCGAATTTCGCAATCATAATCATTTAAAGTCTCCATCCAACGGCGTTGTCTCATATTAAGCTCCTTTTGATTGAATAAGTGTTGGAGACTTTTGTGATCCGAATATATCACACATTTGGTTCCATATAGGTAATGTCTCCACAACTTTAGTGCAAATACAACAGCACCCAACTCCAAATCGTGGGTGGTGTAATTCTTTTCATGCACTTTTAGTTGTCGTGATGCATAGGTAATCACCTTGCCTCTCTGCATAAGTACACAACCCATACCAGTGTGTGAAGCATCACAGTACACGACAAATTCTTCTATCCCCTCAGGCATTGTCAATACAGGAGCATTGCTTAATTTCTGCTTAAGAATCTCGAAAGACTCTTGTTGTCCCCCCCAATCAAACTTCACATTCTTGTGGGTCAGAGTATTCAATGGTGTAGCTATTCTCAAGAAATTCTCAATGAACCTTCTATAATAACCAGCTAATCCCAGAAAACTGCGAATCTCTGTAGGTGTCTTAGGTGCCTCCCAATTTATGATGGCTTCTATTTTCGCGGGATCTACTTAGATACCACGCTCGCTCACAACAAGGAATTGGACTTTGCGAAGCCAGAACTCACATTTGGAGAATTTAGCATACAACTTCTCCTATCGCAGCAATCCTAAGATATATCGAAGATGTTTCTCGTGATCAACTTGACTACGAGAATAGATAAGTATGTCGTCTATAAAGACAATGGCAAACTTATCTAAGTATAGCTTACAGACTCGATTCATGAGATCCATGAATGTTGCAGGTGCATTAGTGAGTCCGAAAGGCATCACCAAGAACTCATAGTGGCCATACCTTGTTTAAACGCTATCTTATGTACATCTTCTATTCTAACCTTAAGTTGATGATATCCAGATCTCAAATCGATCTTCTAGAAGAAGCTTGCCCCTTGGAGTTGGTCGAACAAGTCGTCGATCCTGGGCAATGGATAACGATTCTTGATTGTTACCTTGTTTAGTTCACGATAATCAATGCATAGACGCATTGAACCATCCTTCTTCTTCACAAAAAAATATAGGAGCTCCCCAAGGTGAAGAGCTGGGTTGTATGAAACCCTTTTCCAATAAATCATCAAATTGAGTCCTTAGTTCCTTCATTTCTGTAGGCGCTAGCGGTAAGGAGCTCTTGCAATTGGTGCTGATCCTGGCAGAATGTCTATCCTGAATTCAACTTGCCTCGCAGGAGGTAATCCAGGTAATTCATCAGGAAAGACATCAGGATATTCAGAAATAATTGGGATATCTTCGATCTTGGGTTTTGGTTCATCCACTGTTTCTTGTGCCATGTAGATGACACATCCGCTCTTCAGACACTTCGATGCCTTGAGTATTGACACATTATCGGGCAAACCATAATGTGTATCTCCTTGAATGGTAACTGGTTCACCAGATGGGGTTTTGATGTTAACTAGCTTCTTATCGCAAGCTATTTGGGCTTGGTTATGCAATAACTAATCCATGCCTAAAACTACATCAAACCCGGCCAATTTCATTGGCAAGAGGGATAGCGGGATAGAATGATTCTTAATGGATATAACGCATCCATCAAGAAGAGTTGAAGTAGTTTCTAAGGTACCATCTGCGAGCTCTACCTCATATTTTATGTCTAGAGATTTAATAGGCAGACTCAGTAACTTACTAAACTTATGGTCTACAAAAGACTTATCAGCACCTGAATCAAATAAAACTCTAGCATAAATATCATTAATGAGGAAGGTACCTGTTATAACGTTCTCGTCATTCACCGCCTCCCTTGCATTCATCTGAAAGACCCTTGCATTGGTTTTCTTTGCCTCATCAGGCTTCTTTGCATTTTTAGGGCAATTAGTCTTAATGTGCCCCTTTTCGTTGCAACCATAGCAGGTTGCATCTTTGATGTTTCGGCACTCCACAGTCTTGTGCCCTTTCTTCTTGCAAATTCCACAAGGTTTAGCTTGTGGATCCTGATTGCACTTTCCAAAGTGCCTCTTGTCACAAGTTTTACACCTGGGCTTGTTACCCGACTGCCCTTTCTTGGAACCAGAGTTCCCTTTCTTCTTTTTGTTTGAATGATGGGACTGGTCATCCTCTCTTTTTCTTTTCCCCTCCTCGGTGGTTTTCTTTGACTAACTCCTTACAACATCGAGAGTAAGTGACAAAGATAGATCTACAACAGATCTATAGGTAGCAGGCTTAGAAGCCTTGACATTTCCCTTAATCTCAGGGGCTAATCCACCTATAAAACGGGCAATGCATTTGGGTTATGGGGTGACTAGATACGGGATGAGTCATGACATTGAGTTAAAACTGGTCACATAAGACCTGCAATCCAAATCTTTCATCACCAGCGTGAGAAAGTCAGTCTCTATCCTTTCCACTTCATGCGGAGGACAGTAAGTGCCCTTCATAAGATCAACAAATTGATTCCAGGAAAGGTTATACAGAGGAACCTTTCCTGTGGACTGTACCAAAGCTTTCCACCAAGTTAAGGCGTCACCTTTGAAGGACTGAGATACAAACTTAACGATGTCCTCCTTCGCACACCCACTGATATCAATAACAGTATTTCATCCAACCACTTCATACAATCAATAGCACCCTTCTCTCCCGTGAAATCTCTTGGTTTACATGATACGAAATATTTGTAAGTACAACCTTTGTTGTACTTGGGAGTCTAATTGACAACGATTTGCCTTTGAGGTTCACTCTTTTGATTGGATGAGTGTCGAGACTCATCCTTTTTCGAAGTATGCGAGTGTAATAGGGGCTTTGTATGAGTTTTGGACCGAACATTACTCGGTTCCTTGAACATTTTGTCCACAGCTTGAGCAACTGCTGTGTCAATCATTGCTTGTAATTCAGCACCAGTAACATTTATTCTGGTATCATTATTGTTTCCTTCTACAGGATGACTGTTTGCTTCGTCAGAGCCAACCATGATTTGAGTACTAAATTCAAACAATAATAATGTATTTTAGATTATATAATGAATCATCGCATTGATAATTAGATGGCCATGGTATTAATAAACCATATAGACCATTTTAGATAACAAGTCAAAATATATTTGATCATGATTTGCCTAGGCTACAAATGAACCATTATTGGCAATCAAGTAGGATATAATCCTTTACCTTTATCAGACAGGGAACATAAGTCACAACTGTCTATGTCTTAAAGACATTTTCATATAGCACAAAAGGCTTGTCTCGAAGGACATTTAGATGGCATAAGCCTTGTCACTAGGACAATTCAAATATTATCAATGATCTCTTGGACCAGTGATTTCAGGGGTCGAACATAGTTCAACGCCCTTTTTGGAAAAGAAGTTATAAAATATAACAATCTTTGTCAGAATCACTCATTAGCCCGAAGGCAGAACATTTCAACGGATGTTCTTTTAAAACATCATTCTTGATGTTAATAGCCATGATTCACATTGATCATAAAGGCCATAAGGGTGGCTTGGAAGAATCCAAGTACTTTTGGAAGCTAGTGTGGTCTCTCAAGTCACACTGCTAGGAATGTTAACATATTTTCAGATGTTAACAAAGAATTATTGTCTTAAGAGGGTTATACCATCATAGCCATTAATATTTGGCTAGGTTATACCTTTAAGAATATCTTTTGGAATTTCTTTGGCAGATCAATTTAAAATTGAAATGATATTTGCAAGATGATGTAATAAAGTACACATATAAAATCTCAAAAAGAAATTCCATTAAAGTACTAGACTATTACAAGAATGCCCTAAACGGGTCTTGAAATAAACAAACTATCCACGCAGGGACTACAGAAAAGAAATAAGTCCACGCAGGGACTAAGTACAGAACGAAATGTCCACGCTGGGACTTGATTGAAATTACAATACAAAACAAAGTAAAATAAAACAAACTTCTACTTCTTTTTGCCTTTTATGAAGTTCGCGAGTCCTTTAAGAAATTTGTTATGCTTTTTATCACGTTCCTCCGCTTTTTGTTCAACCTGATCCAACCTTTGCAGGATTTTTGTGTTTGAATTTGTTGAGGAGGAGGAGGTTGCCGTTGATAAGCTGGGTATTGATACCCTTGCACTGGATACCCAGTTGGGTATACTGGAGGAAATGGTGAAGGATAAAGTGCATTAAATTGAGCTGCCTCAAGATATGGATCTTGGGCAGGGGCTTGATATCCATAATCCATAGGAGTTGGATATTCAAATGGGTTATACCCAGACGAACCTGGGTAAGTCGGTATTGGGTTTTCATAACCCACTGGCGGTGGCGGTGGTGCAAAAGTAACTGGCGGGGGGGTCATCTTCCGGCACCGTGTGTGAAGGTCCACCCTTTTGTGGATCTTCGGGAATAGGAGGGTAAGTACTTGAAGCTTGTGGGGAACTAAATCTTGGTCCCCCTCGCACAGACATCCGTTCATTCCTCATTCGCCTAGGTGGCTCAGGAGGTGATTGTGGTGGTTGTTGAGGTGGTTCCTCAACGGGCAAAGGCAGTGGAGTAACCACCTGAAGATACGGTTCCTCTAATGGAGGTTGTGGAGGAGAGTTATGAAAGAAGGGGTGAATTCCCATGTATAAGTGTTCCACCGTTCGGCCCATGAGTCGGGGCCTTGATATGGCGATCCTTCATAAGGAGAACCGCTAGAGATACTGATGGGATGTGTTGGTGTTCCAGTTGGTGGCATCTCCGGATCTGGATCATCATCCATCTCCATATCTTGGGAGAAATGGTCCTCGGGTCCAAGAGGGTTGTAACCTTGTGGTTCATTAATATAATCGTTGGGGTTAAATTGACCCGGTGAATAAGGATCGAGAGAACCAGAATGATGAAAAGAATGAGAATGTAGAGAGTGATGAGAGTGGTATGAATGATGTGAATGGTGAGAATGGTGAGAATGTTGGGGCTTGTCATGAATAGGCGGCCCAAAATAAGGGTGATACGAGGGTGATGCACTTAGCGAGACGGATCGCCTCGCGAGTTGTAAAGATTGCCTCCAATCATCATTCGAATTAGAGGTACAAAATGACGCCGAAGGTGTGCGTCGGTTTGAGGGTCCAACTTGTCCCGATGGTCCTCCCCTCATAGGACCTTTTCCTCCATGGCCTCTAAGTCTTGGCGGCATTTTAAATTAATAAACCTATCAAAACAAGTAAAACAAATAAATGACAAAAGGAAAATTAAGAATAATCCTAGGTCATTTGCCTAGACTCCAAAGTCTAAGGAATGTGCTTATTGTGTCATTGAGATTAAACACAAAATTCTAGTGTTTAATTCACTCAATGTTGGCTCTGATACCAACATGTCACACCCCAATATTTCCACATATTACTGGTGGGCCCGGTGGGGAGTATCGTGACGTAGTTGATATCATCATAGTCAATACACACAATATAATAGCACAGCGGAAGGCTTGGTAGTTAAATACTATTACAAACGATAATGTCCGAGTGTCCAAATAAAAGAATATACAGACTGGTTGTAATAGAGATCCACAGGCGGATCATAAAAACAAAATACAAGAAACTGAAATAACAGACTTCAGGTGTTTTGGTCAAAAATTACCGAAGCAATTAAGTGATCAAATTAGTTAAGTGTGGTAGTGTGCTAAGAATGTGTATCAAAAATATGCTAATTTGGTTGTTTACAAAACAGTTTTCAGGATACGGCTCAGGATATCGAGCTGTATCTACAATCAAACAATGAGCAAAAATGTAAAGGGTGACACGGGATGTACGAGGAAATCCCTTGATCAATCTAGATAGCCAGCATAAAACCTCAGGAGCTGACAATCGCAGCTGCCTTGTTCTTCTTATTGCTTCAAATGTGAGGATACAGTGCAGGATATGATGCGGATCAACTAAGTGTTACAATGCGATTTGAATACAAGTGTGAGTGTGTTGTGAGTGTTTGCAGCTAGAGATCGAAAGTGTACGAGAGATTGTGTGTGTTCTTATCTGATCCGATCACTCCTATTTATAGTAAAACAAAACTAACTAACTAGCCTATAAATCCGGGATATATCGAATATTCCCTTTGTGAACGTTAGAGACTTCCACGTCTTCCGGCTTCAACATCTATAATTCAACAGATTTGCCCGAGTCTTTGGGAGAAGAAGTCCACTTGAACGTTAGAGACTTGCACAATTAAATCTGCACGTGAATCAATTAGTCACTACCAGGATACTGTAACAGGATGTTACCAATATCCTGATCCGGGTATCCTAATCACAACAAAAGAAACATAGTCAGAATATTAGTCAGGATATATAAGCAGAAAACCACCCATAACAATTGTCCCCAAAATATATGTGTTGGTATACCAATTCCAACGGATATATTTTAAAGCTTATCTCGTGAATCGAGGCAATTAAATTGAAGCGACAGTTGAAGTGACATTGTGCAACTTCCAACGTGTTTTATACTCAATGGCTATCCATTTAGCCCCTATATCTTCTCTCTTTTTGCTTGATAACCCACCATCTTCACCAGAATTCTCAGGTAATTTCTCTCTTCTCTTTCTTCTCTGTTTTTCGTTGCTAAAATCCTCCATGGCCAGTAGAACGAGGTCACACACAGGCGATTCAATCCCGACTTTCGAAGCCCAAAACCTTCTCAAAGAACCCGAAAAAGAGGTCTGTTCATTCGACAACGCTGACATTTGTTGGATCTGAGTTTCTTTTTTATTGTATTTTCGTTTGGAATTAAGATGGAAATGGAAGAGTTGTGCAGCGGAATTAAGATGAAAGCAAACTTTGCATACAATCAAACGAGAGTAATACTTTAATCAAACATCTTTACACAGAGAATCGAAAGATTGAATTTGTTTCAACAACGATTACAATGATTGATGAATGAATGCAAACTCCCCCTCAGCCAGAGCTCAGTAGTTTGTTCGTGCAAAGAAGACGATGTGGTGAAAGAGCTAATAGAACAGTACAAAGTACTGAACTATTTATAGGCACTTGCAAACCACTGAGCATCTTAGCTGACGTCACCATGAAAGTGACATCTAACCTCCTAACAAACTCTAACCTCTGATCTATAAACACTGATGTACTAAACTACTGCTATTACATTACATTATATAAAAGACACTTAAACAGCTGCTGCATCCTTCCACTGCTGTGAACCCAGCAGTGCTTGTCCGGATCAGCAGTACTTGACTCAAGGCGGTAGATTGAGTCAGCAGAGCTTTGGTCTTCCATCAGTCTTTGACTTTGGGCAGTAGATGCAAGGCAGCAGTTATAGGTCAGTACTTAACAAGATCAGCAGATAGGAGGTCAGCAGATATTAAACCACTTTCAAGGGGAGAGATTTGCATGAACCAACTGTAAACGTCTGCTTATTCTGGATCCACTGCTCTGATCCAGTTTTGGCTTTAATTATCTGTTCCTCTGATAGGGT
Organism: Helianthus tuberosus; assembly: GCA_030545235.1. Lineage (NCBI taxonomy): Eukaryota > Viridiplantae > Streptophyta > Magnoliopsida > Asterales > Asteraceae > Helianthus > Helianthus tuberosus. Next base: position 167,799,540 of record CM060368.1, read on the forward strand.
TCAATCCCAACAATCTCCCCCTGGAACAGATAATGCCAAAACTCTTCATTATTTGTGGAATACTTTATTGCCTCATCAACAGCTCCCTTATCTGACCTTTAAATTGTAATTCAAAGTCTAGGGCATCTGTATCTTCATCATCCCTGCTAAGTGGAAGATCAAGGAGATCCTGCAAATCTTCAAGACTCAGGCCAAGAGCTTGTTCCCTTGATATTTTCTTCACTTCTCCACCAGACCTGAGCAAAGTCAATACGCAGGTCTGTTTGTCAGTTTCCCACTTTTGTATTTTTGAGCCTGGTGGGTTTCTTGGGAGATATTTATTTGCAGAAGTATTTGGAGAGGCTGGCCTATTCATGACTGGCTGAGCAGTACTTGCAGTTTGATCCAAACCAAGAGTTTCCATGATCATTTTCTTTATACCCTCTTTTCCTAGGTCTTCACCTTCCATTAACTCTTTGATGGTTTCAGCAATCAGCTGTTTGTGTGGCCTTCTTTTGTAGATGGCAGCACCAACTGGAGCTGTGGATCTCCTGATTTGCAGCTTTGATGGTCTTTTTGAAACCGCTGCTTCAGGATAGTCAGGCTTTTGAGGAACTGTGGGATCTTTCTTTCTTAATTGTTCCAACTTTTTGTAAGTAGCCCTGACCACATCTTCTTTCCATCTAGCAACTTGTCTTTTGTTACCATAATCAGCTGCTACCAGTTCCTCTTTCATTCTCTTCAGCTCTTCCTGTTTGTCAGGTACATTCTTTCTAAACTTTGCCCAGTTAGGAGGAGTGTGAGTGACCTTCCTTTTTATCATGTCTTGAATTCTTGCAGCTTCATCTTCAAGCTCAGGAACAGTCCACTCTTTGTACATATATCTCTCTCCTTTGTACTTTTTGTGAGCCATAATGCTTTCAATGTAGTCTTTCTTCAGAGATTCAGCTGCTCTTTCAGAAATTTGTTGACTAACATTTTTTGCAAATTGCTCTAGGGATCTGACTTGTGTGAGCAGATATTGATAATTTCTTGAAATTTCTTTGTCAGACTTCCCTTGTGTGTTTCTTCTTGAGATATCCTCTGCTTGCTTGGCTTTGATTTCCAAGTATTCATCAACATTTTTAGGCCAAGGATATCCCTTTATTGATGGCAACCTCCTTTTGGCAGGATCATCCTCATAGTAGAAGGATTTTATTTCATCTCTAACAGCTGCTAGTTCAAGAGGAAATTGAACACCTGCAGGAGGTAAGGGCTTGTACATTGGAACTGAAGATAGAGGAACAGGTTTTGGTATTGTGACAAGAGCTAAAGATTTTGAAGATGTTTGTGGTGGTGATGTGTCATCATCTTTTAAAATTAGCCTTCTCCTTTTTGGTTTAGGAGAGACTGATGATGTTTTGGATGGAACAGTGGTGGCAGATGTTGTGGCAGTGGATTGTGATTGACTAACAGCTGTTGAAACAACTGGTGTTTCAACCACTGTTGTCATTACAACAGATGTTATAACATCTGCTGTCTTCTGCTGTGTGTCAGCATGTGTTGTTTTTGGTGGTGATGATGGTAAAGCAGTGGATGTTGTGTGTTTTGAAGTGGTGTGTGTTGATGGAACAACTGTTTGGCAAGCAGTAGTTTTTGTAACTCCTGTTGCATCAGCTGTTTTGTATGGTGGTTTTTGAGCAGACTTTGAACGTCTGATAGGAATGGATTTGGGTTGCCTTACTTTTCTAGTAGGCCTCTTCTTTTTCTCAACAGGATTTTCATGATCCCTTGACCCAGAAGTACCCTGATCTGGATGATCCATTCTGTCCACCCTAGCTTTCCTTTTGGCCTCTCTATCTCTTTTTACACTTGCAACTGCTTCTGCTAGTGCATTTGTTGTCACATCAATCTTCTTGCTGCCATCTGGCAAAGGGATCTTTTTGGTCATGTTTGAATTTTCTGGTTCAAGATAAAGACCATCTTCTATACCCTTCTTTTTCCACTCCTTAATTTTCTCCCCCTTTTTGGCATTATCTTCTGGGAGGTCATAAATGAAGCGTACTTTTGGAGGAGCAGTGCCAGTGGTGTGCAAGATCTGAGTTTTGAGAGCCTTTAAGTCAGCCTGAGTGTTCTTGAATCTTGACTCCATTGTATTTCTCAGCTGTTGTACATGTTTTTCATGTTGCTGATCTGCTAATTGAGCTTGTTGTTGGAGAAAAGATTGAAATAGATTCCAGAGCTCATTTGTAGCAGGTGCCCATTGTGGAGCAAGTGCTTGAGGTGGAACAGCAGGTGATTGTACCTTCTGAACTTGTAACACTTGTTGTAGCATATTTTTGAGTTCTGCAACAGAGTTATCAAGCTTTGCAATGCGATCCGTCAATTTCTGGTACTTTAAACCATCACCCAAGTTAATGGGATCATCTGATTTCCCACTAGCAGTGGTTTTATCAGTGGTAGAAGTAGGGAATATACTCCAAACATTAACCACTGATGCCCCTTTTTCTTGGTACTGGGGTCTTCTTCCTTCAACACTTGACAACCTTTTGATGTTGCCAGTAGGATAAATAAATCCACTGGTGGTTGGCAGAGGTGCTATAAAAGGAATTGCCTCCAAGGAAGTCTTAGGAATGTAACCACTGTCCAAATGTAACCCAGTGGGTGTAACAGTTGTAGTGGCTGCTTCACTTGGATTACCACCAAGAGTTACTTGTAACTCATGGGGTGTAACCTCCTCAGGTTGTGTTGGTGGGTTAGCAAAGATTGATACATCAGACCCAGTCAGTTGTTGAGGTATATTCTCATTAATAGGTGATTGAGAAGGACTGGATAATGCCTGGTTCAAATCAATTGCATCCAACAGTGGTTTTATTGGTGAAGGAATTTTGGATGTGATGAGTGGTGTAGAAATAGGATGTGTCCTGGGCATTGGACTGTGGATGATAGAAACGAGTGTTTCCAGAGCATCATGATGTGGAGACCCTATTTGTACAACCTGTTCTTTTTGTGAAGAATCAGGAGGAGTTTTGGTTATGGGTTGAGATATTTGTACCAACTGCTGTGAGGAAGTAGCAGCAGTGGTTTCTTGTGACTTTTGTGTTGTCACTGGCAGGAGCTCTGGTATCTCATCCTCCAGAGATGCCTTTTTAATGGGTTTGGGGGGTTTTTGTGTTTTTCTTTTTGTTGGCTTTTTGGTGATTGTAGGTGTGGGTTTCAAAACAGTTGTGCTGCTGCTTTGATCACCTTGAGCAGTGGGCTCAGCAGCAGATACCTGAGGAGCAGTTGTAACTGCTAAAATCTGCTCAGGCACCTCTGCTTGTGTTTTGCAAGGTGCTAACATCCTTGAAAAAGTTTCAGTAGTTAAACTGTTTATTTGAGTAGGATCACCTTGGTTTATTACAGCTAAATCATCCTTACTGAATTTCTTTGAAAAATAGTAACTTAAAAACCTTGGAAACAGTAAGAATGATTTTGTTTCAACATTATTAACCAAATCTTTAAAAATTTCCCGAGAATAGTTAAAATTTTCTCCTTGAAGAATAGCATATCCCAGATTTTGAATCTTTAAAGGGATTTCATTGAAAGAAGTGGTTTTGTTTGAAACACATAGTAGGAGGGTATGAAATAAAAATCTGGTTGCAGAAGGAAAATAACCTTTTTCTAAGGTTATTTTCTTCATCATTGTGGCTTCATACCCTCTTTCAATGAAGTCAGTTTGCAACTCGTTTTTAGTGAAAGAGATTTTACCTTCTTGATCATCGAGTTGAAAGACCTCTGAAATGGATTGTGGCGTGATTTGGACAGCTTTACCCTTTATAGAAGAGTGTATGGTGGTTGCAGTGTCTCCTTGTTTTTCAAGGGTTGCATTCTTCCAAAACTCCCTTTGGGTCGCCAAATAGATTGGTGCATCGGCGATGAACAAAGTTTTGTACTTTGATTTTGCCATGATGTCAATGATGGAATCGAACACATTTGTGGTTCCTGGTTTTGTGAGAAGACCCAGGAGATTGTGAGATGGTTTGTGTGGAATTTCAGTGGAGATTGCCTTTTGAGAGGCTGTTTTTGATGATGATTTAGATGAGGGTTTTGAAGATTTCTTTGATTTTGTCATTTTGAGGATGATTAATCGAAGAAATTTGTGAGGAAATGTGAAGAAAAACTGCTTTGAGAAGAGAATTTTTAAGAATTCAATTCGACAGTAAAACCCTGTTTTGGTGGTGAGTGGGGGATTTTATAGGGAAGAAAGTGAATGCTGAGGTGGCAGCCGTTACAAAAGGTCTGACCAATATGTACTGTCCACGTGACAACCCCTGTTGAAAGTGAAGGACAGTACTTTTGTGAAAGTGACTGATGAAGGCAGTGGAATGAAAGCAGTGGGTGATTTTTACTATCAGTGGATAGCATATCAGTGGATAAGACACTGCTTTTGAACAACAGAGTTTATCAAATGAGAGAGCAGGGGTTGACTTTCAGCAGTGGACAGACTTTTGAAGTAGAGCAGACTTTTGAACAAACAGTGGTTAATGGCAGACTTTTAAGGACTTAATGAAAAATTTCATTTTTAACTATTTTTAAGGATGGAGTTTTGATTTTCTGAAAACATTTTGTTGCTTTTATTCATAGAAAAACAAGATGTTGCTTGTTATTCCATGTTCAGCATCCCAATCCTAGAGACCAAGCTTTCAAAAGTGGCTGTATCAAGTGCTTTTGTGAGCACATCAGCCAGCTGGTCTTTAGTTGGGACATGATGCAAAGAAATCAAACCTTTTTTATAGCAGTCCCTCACAAAGTGATGTCTGATGTCGATATGTTTGGTGGTTGAGTGGGAAACTGGATTTTTGATGATATTTTCTGCTGCCTGACTGTCCAACATGAGTGGTGTCTTTAAGGCAGTGATACCAAAATCCAGCAGCTGATTTTGAAGCCACAGGAGTTGGGCTGTACAGCTTGCAGCAGCAATGTATTCAGCTTCAGCAGTGGATGTTGAAACAGCTGCTTGCTTTTTGCTTTGCCATGAAACTAAGCAATCACCTAGAAACTGGCACCCTCCTGATGTGGACTTCCTTGTGGTGTGACATCCAGCAAAGTCACTGTCTGAGAAACCAGGCCCTTGGTGCTTGTTTCAAGCCATACAAGGCTTTGTTTAGCCTGTAGACATGATCTGGATAAAATGGATCCTCAAAACCTGGAGGTTGACAGACATACACCTCTTCTTGAATTGTACCATAGAGGAAAGCACTTTTGATATCCATTTGAAACACCTTCATATTGTGGTTGACAGCAAAGGCCAGGAACAGTCTAATTGCTTCTAATCTTGCAACAGGGGCAAATGTTTCATCATAATAAATCCCCTCTTCTTGTCTGTAACCTTGAACCACAAGCCTGGCTTTATTCTTGACAACAATACCCCTTTCATCAGTTTTGTTCTTGAAGACCCACTTTGTGCCAATGGGACTAACCTCTTCTGGCAGTGGTACAAGCTCCCATACTTGTTGTCTTTTAAACTGTTGGAGCTCCTCTTGCATGGCTTCTACCCAGCTGTTGTCTTTCAGTGCCTCTTGGTACTTGACTGGCTGATGGAGTGATAGAAAACCAGCAAAAAGACAAATGTTTTGGGTTTGGCTTCTTGTGAGCACCCCTTCATTTATGTTGCCAATGATTTGATCAGGTGGATGAGATCTCAAGAAGATTAAATCTCCTTGGTATGGTATGATGGCATTGGTTGGTGAAGGCTGCAAATGTGTATCATCTGAGCTAACCACTGCTGGGGATTTTGATGATCCGGCAGTGGTTTCAAAAGGTGGTGGTATAGGAGGTAATGAAGTGGACAACTGCTGACTTTTATCCGCTGTTTGAGGACTTTTGTCAGCAGTGTTTGAGGATGTGGAAGCAGTGGTTGATGGGCTACTTTGGTCAACAACTGTTGAGGTAGCAGTGGTTGAGCTTTGACAACTGTTTTGAACAGCTGGTGCTTTTCCCTTTGTGGCAGACCTTTGAGGGATGATGATTTCATACCCATAGTCTGGTGTTGTATCCTCTGATGGACCTGCACTGTTAGTCTTGACAGCAGTATTTTCAAAAGTGAATTTTTCAAGATCAAACAGATCTGCAGGATTTGCTGGGATTTTCATTGATGAAAGTTCATTGAACTTAACATTCAAAGTCTCCTCCACTGCCTTGGTCCCTGTATTGAACACTTTGTAGGCCTTGGCAGTGGTTGAGTATCCCAGATGATAACCACAATCAATTTTGGCTGCAAATTTTGAAATGGAATCTTTTAAGTTCAAAATAAAACATGGGCAGCCAAACACTTTGAAATATGAGATCAGTGGTTTAATTTTATACAGAATTTCATAGGCAGTCTTTTTGTGCCTGGGGTTTATTAAAACTCTGTTCTGAACATAACAAGCAGTGTTTACTGCCTCTGCCCAGAATGTTAATGGCAAACCTGAATCTGCAAGCATGGTTCTGGCAGCCTCAATCAGAGTTCTGTTCTTCCTTTCCACTACCCCATTCTGCTCTGGTGTTCTTGGGATGCTGTACTGCCTTACAATCCCTTTCTTCACACAGAAGGCATCCAACTCCCTATTTTTGAATTCTGTGCCATTGTCACTCCTGAAGCTTTTCACTGGAAGGTCAAATTGCTTTTCAACCTGTATTACAAAGTCTTGCAAAATGCCTGCAGTTTCATCTTTTGAGTGCAAAAAGAAAGTCCATGTGAACCTAGAAAAGTCATCAACAATAACCAAACAATATCTTTTCTTTTTAAGGCTCATGACTTGAACTGGGCCAAACAAATCCATGTGTAGCATTTGCAAACACTGGGTTGTTTTGGACTCTTCAATGGACTTATAAGAACTTTTATGCTGTTTTCCTTTTAAACAGGAAATGCAATGTTCAGGACATGAAAACAATTTTTGTGGTAGGCCTCTCACCAAACCATTTTTTGAAATTTCTATGATTGTCTTAAGATTTGTGTGTCCCAGCCTTCTGTGCCAAAGTTCTATCTCTTTGTTAGAGGCAGCTGAGAACAGACAGGCATCAGCTCTGGGACACTCTTTTGACATGTCAACAACATAAACATTGCCACTTCTTTGAGCAACAAGTTTAGTTTGACCAGTTTTGATTATTGCTTCAATCTTTTTGACCATTTCTGGTCCAACAATCCTACAACAGTCTTTTGTGAAGAATGACCCAAATCCCTTGTCACTCATTTGGGACACACTCAGAAGGTTGAATTTTAGATTGTCTATTAGATTGACATTTTCAAATTTTACATTTCCAGATTGCACTGTACCAGACCCCAGAACCTTCCCTTTACTATTATTCCCAAAGGATATATCACCCCCTCCATGGATTTTAAAGTCTTTGAGGAGGGCTTTACATCCTGTCATGTGCCTGGAGCCTCCACTATCTACATACCAAAGACTATCAAAGCATGCAGAAGCTCCCTTGGCAGCTGCCATCATTGCACAATCACATTGATGATCTTCATCATCATCAGCTTTCACCTTCTTTTCACCAGCCTTTTCTTCTTTTTTGTCCTCTATGGACCATGGATCTGTCATTGGTTCAATCAGGATACCTGAACTTTCTCCCAACAGTAGTTCACCAGCCACAGCAGTAACCACTGCTTCAGTCACCTCTTCCACTGTTTCAAAGCACTGCTGTTCCTCCTCTGTTTCAACCCCCTCCTGTATTGACTCTAATGCCATCAAACAAAACTCATCATGAGAAGGTTCATTAAAAGCATAGAGTGCAAAATTTTCATCATTAAGGTCTTCAGGCATACTGCTCCAGTCAACAAACCCTTGAGTGAAAAAGCTTTGTTGATCTGGTTGTACTGCTGCTGGAGCAGTGGTTTGAGGTGCAACAGTTTGCACTTGTACCTGGGGAGCAGGGGTTTGAACATATTGGATTTGTGGAACAGTAGTTTGGACATAGTGTACTGGCACAGGGGCAGCAGCATAGTGAGCAGTATTCACTTGAGCTGCTGGGGCATATTGGGCATAGTGCACAGTGTTTTGGTTTTGAGGTCTAGGATTTGAGCTAGGGTGAGTAATTATGGGACCAGTAGTTTGACTCCTACATTACCTAGCGAAATGTCCCAACCTATTACACTTATAGCACTTGATTTTCGATTTATCCAACCCAACCCTTAGATTCCCATGCAGACCTGGGAATTTTCGCCCTGTTCTTTTGTAGAATTTGCTAGTTCTAACACTTAGCAAAGCCAGTTGGTGCAGGATGTCCATTTCCTCTAAGTCAGTGGGATCAAAATGTTGTAAATCATTTAGTTTAAAGCTTAGATTATCTGACATCTGGTTTTCGTTTGCAGTGAATGCATAACTTGCAGAGTGAGGATCAGGGTTGTTAAAATTTGCACCAGCAGTTATGTCAATGAAGTGATCATAACCCTGATCCTTACCACTGCTCCCAGATTCTTCTTGACCTAAAAGAGCAGTGTTACCGAATGTATAATCATCAACGGCTTTTCCTGACTCTTGTAACTTCCTTTTCTGGTTCAACTCCCTTTCGTAAGTCAGGAGTCGACCATGGAGTTGGGTCAAGGTCAGATCCTTGAACTCAGGTGAATTTCTGGTGACAAAGGCTATAGTGTCCCATTTTTCGGGCAGTGACCTGAGGAACCTGCTATTTTGAGTCGAGTTTGTAAAGGTAGTGTTAACAAGCCTCAGTTCACTGATGAGACAACTAAACCGCTCAAATTGTTGAGTCAGTGATTCACCTCTAACATGACAAAATGTTTCATACTGTTGGTTCAGGATTTCCCTATTGTTTTCTATGACTTCTTCAGTACCTCCAAACTGTTCCTTAAGTGCGTCCCATAATTCTTTGGCACTGTTACAGTGTAACAGTCCAGCATATATTTCATTGGGCAGCGCTGATGCTATGATGCTAAACGCTTTAGCATCTAGTTCGATCTTTTGAAAATCGGTTTCGGTGTAGTTTTCAACTGGTTTTGGAACGAACTTTTTAGCATCTTCAGCGCTTGGTACTGAAGGAACATGAGGACCAAAGGTGACAGACCTCCAACAACCTGTGCTTTGTTGAGCGAGGATGTGACCCATCCTCCTCTGCCAGATGTTGTACTCATTTCTTTTTAGCATAGGTGGTTTAAAAAGTGAGCCGATGTTGTTTTTATCATCCTGAGATTGTGACGTCATTCTTGTTGTTTTACAGACACTGAGAAATCAACTTTAATGGTGATTAATCCTTGCTCTGTTTTTCAACGGACGAACAAACGATCAGTATCAACTATTTTGAGCTGAACTATTTACGTCAAAATGATTGTTAAATCAAATTTGACTGTCCAAGCTCTGATACCAATTGTTGGATCTGAGTTTCTTTTTTATTGTATTTTCGTTTGGAATTAAGATGGAAATGGAAGAGTTGTGCAGCGGAATTAAGATGAAAGCAAACTTTGCATACAATCAAACGAGAGTAATACTTTAATCAAACATCTTTACACAGAGAATCGAAAGATTGAATTTGTTTCAACAACGATTACAATGATTGATGAATGAATGCAAACTCCCCCTCAGCCAGAGCTCAGTAGTTTGTTCGTGCAAAGAAGACGATGTGGTGAAAGAGCTAATAGAACAGTACAAAGTACTGAACTATTTATAGGCACTTGCAAACCACTGAGCATCTTAGCTGACGTCACCATGAAAGTGACATCTAACCTCCTAACAAACTCTAACCTCTGATCTATAAACACTAATGTACTAAACTACTGCTATTACATTACATTATATAAAAGACACTTAAACAGCTGCTGCATCCTTCCACTGCTGTGAACCCAGCAGTGCTTGTCCGGATCAGCAGTACTTGACTCAAGGCGGTAGATTGAGTCAGCAGAGCTTTGGTCTTCCATCAGTCTTTGACTTTGGGCAGTAGATGCAAGGCAGCAGTTATAGGTCAGTACTTAACAAGATCAGCAGATAGGAGGTCAGCAGATATTAAACCACTTTCAAGGGGAGAGATTTGCATGAACCAACTGTAAACGTCTGCTTATTCTGGATCCACTGCTCTGATCCAGTTTTGGCTTTAATTATCTGTTCCTCTGATAGGGTTCAATCCCAACAACATTGCTGCCCTATAAACCTCCGGTGCTTTCCCTGTTGGTGCGATTATCCGTCCTTTTGACAGAGAGATCCGATCGGATTTTTCTTCCAACGAATGGGTGTGCTTCTTGGCTTACCCTTTTTCCATCGGACTCTGATACCCCTTTCCGGCTTTCATATCTCGTTTCTTTGAACTTACCGGTCTTAGTTGTGCCCAAACCATGCCTATGGTTTGGCGTGTGCTAGTGACCTTGGACCAAATCAGATCCCACTTCATTCCCGACCTCTGCGTCGAGGATCTTCCGGTTGCCTATCGCCTTCGTTCTCACGGAAATAGCCGTTTTCTCCTTTTTTTCAACCTCCAAAAATCCTCTCATCCTCAAAGCCACAAAAAAATGAGGATAAATGGCAATGAAAGTTCTTTTTTGTAAAAAGGGATTCCATTACTGGAGGTTTTGACCTTCCTGTGAAGTGGTTAACTTCTGGTAGGATTTAGGGTTTTAGGAATATCCCCAAACGTATCCTGAAGTTATATCCTGAATTGATATCTTTATTTCTTGTGTAGCAAATTTCAGAGAACTAGCCCCTCCAAGCGTTGAATCAGATCCGAGGATCAAAAGCATTTATCAACTCCCGGAGAGTGAGAAAACTTTTTCTCTATCCTTCGCAAGTTCAAGCCAAAAATCCAGCTCCGACATGTCTGGTAAGGGTTATTCTACAAATGATTGATTAGCTTTATATAATGAAAGAATAGAAAAGATTTAGAACTCCTATTTTTATGCAGCACCAGCCAAAATTCCAGAGGTCTTCGATCTCGACGAGTTGGACAGCTATTCTGCTCCTATCTCGGTGAAGAAAGAACCAAGCTCTAAAGCCCACTGGTTCTAAAGCTGCTACTACTCCCAAGCCTCCTCCAGCCACCAAGACTCGTGCCTCTAGTACTCAAAAGAGGAAGGAAATGGACTCTCCGGCTACCTCCGAGACCTACCCTTATGAGAACCATGGATTCAATGAAGCCAGCGGGTTCATGACGTCATTCCTTAATCACGTAAAAACTCTCATCTGGTATCCTGCACATATATGTTCAACTATTATCCTGGACATCCTATTTATGTTGATAAATGTACTTTTGATCGCAGGGTCTCGAACGTCTCATGCACTTATATGAAGAAGCTTGTGGGCTCAACAAAATGCTGGAGGTCAAGCTCAAGAAAGCCGAAGTCACCATTGCTGATCAAGGGATGATTGTTGCCGCCAAGTCTCAGCACTACAAAAACAAATTCAAGGCGATGACCCAGGAGCACCAAGCTGCCATTCACAAGGCCAATGAGGATGCCCAAGCCAAGCTGGATGCTGCTCATCTCCAATACCAGCAGGATATGAATTCTTACTGGGACGGCCTCAAAGGATCTGTTGTAATTTCCCTTCTCCAAGCTAGGTTAAGGATGGCCTATAAGGCCAAAGCCTTGGACTTTGAATGCCCCACCTAGAATGTTAATGCTTGGGAAGCGAAATTAAAGGATCTCGGAGGCAATCCCGTGGAACATCCTGTGAAGCATACTGGTGAGGAGCCTTCCAAGGCGGCAGAAGAGGCAGCTGATGCTGGTGGTGGTGCTGAGAAGAATCCCGAGGGTGATGCTGATGCGGGTGCTGGAGGAGATGCTGCTGGTCAAGAAGGTGCTGCTCCTTGAAAGTAGTGAAGTGGGCAACGATGGATGTTTATGCCTAGGCCGGAGCCCACTTTTTTAAGTCTGTTGGTTATGCTTGTTAAACAATTTCTATTTCCTGTCTTTGAACAATTTACTTTCCTGCATTAAGACAATATGATGGCCAATGGTGGAGGGATCCTGAGTTTCAGGATGAAACCCTTGGTCATCTATTAGTATCGTTTATTTTGAACAATATAATAGTTGGAGGTGGATGGGTCTCGGTTTGAGATGAAACATTCAACTGTTAGATAAATATGATAAAAAACTAACTGTGCTTTTGGCGGATGGATCTCGGTTTGAGATGAAACCAAAAGCACAACTTTTGCTATGTTAATAATATAACTTCCTTTTAACCCTATTTATCATTGTCCTTTGTTATGCATTGCAGTTTGAATATAATTTCAATGTTCCAAACTTAGTGCAATATTTCAAATGTCTTATCTAAATATTATGAAAACATCTTGATCAGGATACTCGCAAATATCCTACTAAGACTTTCGTCAAATAGGGTTTTTACAACTCAAATCATTTAGATAAAGTTTTCAAAGAAAAAGGATAGTTCATTTTTATTTTTCAAAGCTTGTTTTGATAATAGACGTTTGACTCAAGTATAGTTTCAATTTTCAATCCAAGTACCATGTCCCAAACTTTCCAACCAAATATCCTGAAGCATATTCTAAAGATATACATTTTGAAAATATATCCTGAGAACATATCCTAATCAGGATACTGATAAATGCTATAATCAAACTTCTGTCAAACATAGTTTCAAAAATTTAAACGATTTAGATAAGGTTTTTTAAAGGAAAGATCATACCAGAGGTAGAGTACAACCCCATTCTCAAACTTCAATCCTTTTGCAATCTTTTCAACGAAGATGTCCCCAGTCTTGGGACACTTAGTGTACTAGGTCCAAGCTTGATCCTTTGAGCTTTGCACAATTGCCTCAGTAGGAATGCCCCCTGTGCGTTATGTCTTTGGACACTTAGTTTTACAGGGGATAAACCCTAAAATATACTGGAGGTAAATCCTTAATGTTCTGGGGATAGACCCATAAGTATTCTGGGGAAAATCCCTAGTTTTCATGCGCTGCAGGCGGGAGTGTTTAAACTCCAAGACTTAGAAAGGTGAAAACCATTAAACCTTAGAAAGTATGAAAATACCCTTTCGCAAGAGAGGGTGATCAATCCTCATATACCTTTAGGATCCAGGATATAGCCAACAATAATGAAATTGTCAGCCACTTTTACATGGACTGGTCCCGCTATCTTGAACTATCCCTGGATAACTTGTGCTCCAGGCGGGGTGTTTAAACCCAATTCGAGAGAAAGCTGAATACCTTTAAACCTGTGAAGGGATCAGGATCCCTTAGACGTGAGAGAGGGGGCGAATCCTCTAATCTTTCGAAGTATCCCGAGTGTGTATCCTGGAGCTATATCCCGAAGCATATACTGAAAAACAACTGTTAACTAAGGTGGGTGTTAGCCTGGCTAACACCCCTCCGATGCTTAAGTCAGTATTAGGTTCAAAAGAATAAATAATATCAAATATATTAAAAGAGATAGAAATCATACCATCCTGAGTTAGAAATTAAATTCTAAACTCACTTAAAATAGAGCTTTAGGTGTATAGCATTCCAGGATCTTGGTAGCATATCCCCTTCCATATTCTTGAGTCGGTATGCTCCTTTCCCAAATTCTGAGTCAACCTCATATGGTCCTTCCCACTTTGGAGTTAACTTTCCATTGGCAGCATTAGTAGTATTCTGAAAGGATTTTCTTAACACCCAGTCTCTAACTTGAAACCTTCTAGTCCTTATACTCTTGTTATATGCTCTGGATATCCTCTGTTGACATGCTGCCATCCTTAGCTTTGCCGCATCTCTTACTTCATCCACAGTATCCAATTCTTGACGTAGGGCTTTAGGATTCTACTCAGGATCCCGGAGGTTGGATCTCGCTGTGGGTATCACCATTTCTGTTGGGATCACCGCTTCTGCTCCAAATACTAAGGAAAATGGGGTTTGGCCAGTTGCACTTTTTACTGTCGTTCTATCAGCCCATAAAACAAAGGGTAATTCTTCTGCCCATCTTCCTTTCTTGGCTCCAAGTCTTTTCTTCAAATTGTTGACAATTATCTTATTTCAGGATTCTGCTTGTCCATTTGCTTGAGGATGTACTGGTGTAGATGTAATCATTTTAATTCCCCGACTCTTACAAAAATCAGTTGTTCTCTTACTGATAAACTGAGAGCCATTGTCACAAATTATCTTGGCCGGTACTCCAAACCTAGTCAGGATATTCCTTTTTATGAAGGATACTACTTCTTGGTCTCTAACTTGAACAAATGCCTCAGCTTCAACCCATTTAGAGAAATAATCAGTCATTGCCAGCATAAAGACTTTTCCTCCTGGAGCCTTGGGCAATTTTCCTACTATGTCCATCCCCCACTTCATGAATGGCCAAGGGGAAGCAATAGGATATAGTGGTTCAGCAGGTTGATGCGGTATATTACTATGTCTTTGACATGCATCACACCTTCGGGCATATTCTGCAGCATCTTTCCTCATCGTTGGCCAATAGTATCATGTCCTTAATACCTTTGAGAATAATGATCTGCCCCTAGTATGGTTGCCACAATCCCCTTCGTGTATATCCTGAAGCACTTCTTTTGTTTCGGGATCCTCCAAGCACCTCAGGTATGGTCCTGCAAGAGATTTCTTATACAAAACATCATTTATAATAGTGAATCGTGATACCTTCATCCTAAAAGCCTTAGGATTCTCATCCTTTGGGATGTGTCCTTCCTTGAGATATCTCATGATTAGATCCGTCCAGGACTTAGGACCCTCCTCGGGATACTTATCATCAGGATCCTGGATACTTACTACTTCCTTATCCTGAGATTTGAGAAGATCCATCGCAGGATACAGGATATGTAGTATTGGTATTTGGGTTCCCTCCGGTATCCTGACTGATGATCCTAGATTTGCCAAGGCATCTGCCTCATCATTATCCTCTCTTGGTACCTATTCAAGTGTAAAAACATCGATATATCCTGCTAATTTTTTGAGAATTTCGAGATGCTTGATTAACCTCTCACCTTTAACTGCATAGGATCCATTAAAATGATTAGTAATTAACAAGGAATCAACAAACACTTGTAAACTCTTAATATTCACATTCCTGGCCAACTCTAATCCTGCAATCAAAGCTTCGTATTTTGCTTCATTATTGGTGGCAGGGAATTCACACCTAATAGCCTGGGTAATATGTCCCCCTGTGGCGATTTTAGCAGTATACCCAAACCTACACCTCTTACATTAGATGCACCATCGGTATATAATGTCCAGGATTCCGAAGTTTCTCCCAGTTGTTGAACTTCTAAGTCTACTTCATTTTGAATATCACTACTGAAATCAGCCACAAAGTCAGCTAAAGCCTGAGACTTTATGGCATTTCTAGGTTCATATACTAGATCATAGGCACTTAATTTTACTGACCACTTAGCCATCCTACCTGACATCTCTGGTTTCCTAAGCACATTTTTAACAGGATAGTTAGTTTTAACATGAATCCTATGTGTCTCAAAATAATGTCTAAGTTTTGTCGATGCCATAACTAGGGCCAATATCAACTTTTCTAAATGAGAATATCTAGTTTCAGCATCTAATAAACTTTTGCTAACATAATATACAGGATATTGCTGAACTTCGTGATCCTTTACCAGGACAGCACTTACCGCATTCCCTGATACTGCAAGATACAGGGATAATGGTTCACCATCCTCGGGCTTTATCAATAGGGGTGCAGTCGAGAGATACTGCTTTAGTTCCTGTAAGGCTGCTTCATGTTTTTCTCCCCATTTGAACTTCTTATTCTTCTTCAGGATATCGTAGAATTCCTTGCATTTTTTCGAGGATCTTGAGATAAATCTGTTTAATGCTGCTACTCGTCCCGTCAGTCTTTGTACATCTTTCATGTTGGAAGGTGACTTGATATCCAAGATGGCTTTGATCTGTTCTGGGCTTGCTTCGATCCCCCTTTTAGTCACCATATATCCTAAAAACTTTCCTGCCCCCACTCCAAAATGGCATTTGGCAGGATTTAGCTTCATATTGTACTGGTCCAGGATATCGAATGCTTCTTCAATATCCCGGAGATGATCCTCAGCCTTCTTAGATTTTACCACCATATCATCAATGTATACTTCCATGGTCTCCCCCAGTTTGTCTTTAAACATCATGTTCACCAATCTTTGGTATGTTGCACCTGCATTTTTCAAACCAAAAGGCATAGCAGTATAACAATAGATACATGTTGGTGTCATGAAAGCAGTATCCTCCTGGTCCCCAGGTTCCATTTGGATCTGCTGGAATCCTGAGGAGGCATCCATGAAGGTTAACATCTTGTGGCCAGCAGTAGCATCCACCATTGAATCAATATGAGGTAGAGGAAATGGGTCTTTGGGACAAGCTTTGTTCAAGTCTGTGTAATCTACACAAACTCTCCATTTCCCGTTTTTCTTTTGCACCACAACTAAATTTGCTAGCCATTTGGGAAACTTAACTTCCCTAATCATCTTGCTCTTCAACAATCTTTCAACCTCTTCCTGAATGATAGTGTTTCGCTCTGGAGCAAACTTCCTTCGTTTCTGTTGGACAGGCTTGAAAGACCTATCGATTCCAACCTTATGGGTTATAATATCCTTGGAAATCCCAGTCATATCCTCATGTTTCCATGCGAATGCTGACATCCTGCATTTCAGAAAGTTAGTCAATTGATTTTCAATATCCTGAAGGATATTGGCTCCTACGAGCACCGAGATATCTGGATTATCCTGAACCTGGATAAATTTCTATACATCCTGCTCTGAAGCCTCCACGATAACCTGGGCTCGCATCTTTAATTGCTATGCTACATTAGGCTTTGTCGAGGATTTCATCGAAGAAGAGTAACACTCCTTCGCTTCCTGTTGATCACTTTCCACCTTGACTACTCCCCAAGGGGTAGGAATCTTGATGCATTGATGGTATGTCGATGGCACAGCTTTCAAATCATGGATCCATGGCCTACCCAATATAATATTGTAGCAGGATAAGGAGTCCATGACACAAAATCGTTGCATTGAGTTGACCCCTTCAACATACACAGGCAACTTTATCTCTCCCACGGTATTCCTGGCTTCTCCACTGAACCCAACAAGCACAGTGGATTTCGAAGTAATATCCATCGGGGATACATTCATTCTCTTCAGTGTTTCCAGTTGAATTAGGTTGACGGAGCTGCCATTATCCACCAATATCCTATGCACAAAATGATTAGCAACATATAAAGTTATTACCAAAGCATCATGGTGAGGATCCTGGACAGTATCCCTATCATCACTATCGAACGTGATCACTTTATCAGTCGTGAGGGTTGACATCCTGGTTGGCTTATCTCCCCTCTCTGCCTTGGCCTCCTTTGCATGTCTTTTTGCTGCAGAATAAGAGGTCCCACAGATATCGAATCCTCCTGAAATAAAGTTAATTATCTTGGCATCCGCAGGAGGTGATGCTGCTCGTTCAGGATCCTTCTCAGTATCCTAACCCTTATTCTTCTTTCTTCCCAGGGGATCCTTTAGGTATCCTTTGCCCAGCAAATAGCTTATTTCTTTCCTCAGGGCAATGCAATCTTCTGTGACATGTCCGAAATCCTCATGGAAGGCACACAATTTGGACTTATCATTCCAATCAGCCTTTTATTGATTCTTCCGGGGCCACCTTGCTTTGTCTCCTAAACCCTACATAGCATACATCAGTTCAGGTATATTAACAGAAATACAATATTCTGACAACTCAGGATACTCCTCAGGATCCTCGTCTTCAACAGCATTCACTTTCTTGCTGTCGTTCCTGTTTTGGTCAAAAATTACCGAAGCAATTAAGTGATCAAATTAGTTAAGTGAGGTGGTGTGCTAAGAAAGTGTATTGAAAATATGCTGATTAAGTTGTTTGCAAAAACAGTTTCCAGGATACGGCTCAGGATATTGAGCTGTATCTACGATCAAACTATGAGCAAAAAGTAAAGGGGGTGACGCGAGATATACGAGGAAAGCCCTTGATCAATCTAGATCGCCGGCACAAAACCTCGGGAGCTGACAATCGCAGCTGCCTTGTTCTTCTTATTGCTTTAAACGTCAGGATACAGTGCAGGATATTGATCAGATCGCTAAGTGTTACAATGCTTTTTGTGAAAGTGAGAGTTGCGAGAGAGTAAAGTGTTAGAGAGCAGTGAGTGTTGTTGTATCCTATTCGATCTGATTTATCCATCTATTTATAGCTAGGAAATACAAACTAAAATTCCTATAAATGGGGGATGCTTCCGAATATTCCATAGTTAACGTTGTGGATCGAGTAAAGCGGCTTCAACTTCTTCCTTTTAACTACTTAGACCGAGTCTTCCGGGGAAAGGGTCCTCATGAACGTTATGAGCTTGGACTCATACTCCTGCACATAATCCGTCAGTGATCCTCAGGATACCATTCAGGATGTTACCAATATCCTGAATGAGCATCCCGGGTATGAACACATATCATACAATTAAGATATAGCTTAAAATATCGACCAGGATATAGGCTCAGAATTTCACCCATAACAATTGTCCCCAAAAATGTTACCGTTAGGTATCCTGATACTAACGGTTACATTTTATCATGATAAACGAGGCAATTAAGAGATTAGACTCATGATGTGACCGCTTGTAACCGTGCATCCTATCTTTACTCATTGCTCCCCTATATCTTCTCATGCTTATCCCCATTTAACCTTTACCGAAGAGAAAAAAGGTAAATACTTCTCTCCCTCAATTTCATCTTCTTCTCTCATTCTGCTCAATATTCCGGCGACAATATGGCAAGGCAGACAAGATCTAGCTCCGGCGATTCTGCTCCCACGTTTATCCACCAGAATATTCTCCAAGATCCGGAGAAGGAAATATGCACCTTTGATAGTGCACACTTGTCGGCCCTTAAAACCTCCGGCATCTTCCCGAAAGTGACGGTGTTCCGGCCATTTGATCGGGAAATCCGATCAGATATGGTTTCCGACGAGTGGTTTTGTTTTAATGCCTTTCCCTTTACCTTAGGACTGCAGTTTCCCTTTTCCGATTTCATCACTGTTTTCTGTAATACCACCAAAATCTATTTTAGCCAAACAATGCCGATGCTCTGGCGAGTAGTGTCCGTTCTTGATCAGATCAAGAGGAATCATATTCCTGACCTTTACGTTCATGACCTCCCTTTAGCATACCGGCTTAGATGTCATGGCTCTTATCGGTTTTTGTTTTATTCCACTTCCAGCGATCCACTGATTCTCCGAGCCACCAGGAACGAAGAGGAATGGAAATCCAAGTTCTTCTTTGTAAAAAGAGATTCAATCCCTGGTGGAGCGGATTATCCGGTGAAATGGTTGAAAAAGGGTAGGACCTAGGATTTTAGGATGATCTTGTCTTGTATCCTGCTTTATATCTTGAGCTAATCAACTTTTTTATTGTCTTGTACACAGCTGATTTTAGGAAGCTTGCACCTCCCCTAGCTGATTCACAGAAGAGAATTGACGCTATCAGACTCCTCCCAGAGGCTGAAAGAAGTTATAATCCGTCTCCACCACCTCCAAGCCCTCTTTCCAGTGCAAACATGTCTGGTAATGATCCTGCACGATATCCTCCATACATGTTTCTAGTTGATATATTTAGGAAAGAATTTCACTCCCTGTATGCAGACTCCAGCAAAGTTCCAATCCTCCTTAATCTTGACGAGCTTGACAGTTACTCCACTCCTGTTATTGTCAAGAAAGAGACTCCTGCCGCACCAGCTCCAAGCCCCTCCCGGCTCCTAAGCCCAACACGAGGACTTGTGCTTCCACCGCAAAAAAGAGGAAAGGTTCCGAAGCTAGTGCCCCAGGCTCTGAAGGGTTCTCCTATGAAGAACTCAGCTTTTCTGACTCCTTGGAGCCGATGACATCCTTCCTCAACACGGTAATATCATGCGACTATTTCCTGCACATATATCCTGATAGGATATCCTAACAGGATATCCTGGTTAATATATTTTAACTCATACCTGAATTTTGACGTACAGGGCCTCCAACATCTGCTCCACCTTTACACCGATGCTTGCAACACGAACACGTTCCAAGAGGCCAGGATTAAACAGCTCGAGACCACCGTTGCCGACCAAGGTGTTATTGCTGAAGCGAAGACTCAGCATTACGAGGAAAAGCTGAAGAAGGTCACCCAGGATGCTGAGATCAAACTGGCTACCGTCCAAATGGAGCATGAACAGGCCATGGTCTCTTTCCGGGAAGGGATCAAAGCCTCTGCTATCATCTCTCTACTACAAGCTCGCATTAAGATGGCTTATGAGGCCAAGGAGACAGGCCTTGAGTGCCCATCCTGGCCGGTTGAATCCTGGGTGGCAAAGTTGAAGGAGCTCGGAGGCAAGGTTGTGCCATATCCTGCTGAAGCTGGTGAATCCTCTAAGTCAGCAGAGGTGGTGGACAAGGCTGGAGAAGAAAAGGATGTTGGGACGGATGCTGGTCAGGATGCTGGCCAGGATGCTGGGGCTGAGAAGACGGAGAAGGCTGGTGAAGATGCTGCTGTGTGAGGGCATTTAAGTGGGCGATGATGGATATTGATGCCTAGGCTGGAGCCCACTTTTTTAAATTTGATCGTTGGTTTTTAACCCTAAGACAATTTACTTTTCCTGCATTTTAACTTTCCTGCATTTGAACAATATGATGGCCAAAGGTGGAGGGATCCTGAGTTTCAGGACGAAGCCCTTGGTCATCAATGTTAGTATGCTTTACTTTTTAACAATATAACAGTTGGAGGTGGATGGGTCTCGGTTTGAGACAAAACCTTCAACTGTTAAGTAAATATGGTATGGGACTAATCGTGCTTTTGGTGGATGGACCTTGGTTTGAGGTGAAACCAAAAGCACAACTTTTGGTATGTTAATAATATAACCTTCTTTTGGCATCATTTATGTTGTTATACCTTTATTGCATAAATTTTATTTATAAAAACAATTTTGTTTGAACATTCCTGAGAACATATTGTAAGAGTATCCTGAGAGATATCCTGCTCAGGATACTGCCACATAACTTATAAAACTTAAGTTATCCAAAAAAGGAGAGACCATAACCAAATATTCCCAGAGAGTCAATTCCAATCATCAATCATAGGAATGTCCCCAGTGTACACTTATAAGTTTGAATCCATCCTTCAAATTGTATGTCCCCTGTGTTCAACATATTTGAAGACTTAGGAACGTACACATAGTCGTACTTCAGCTTCACCGAATAAATCCTGAATATCCTAGGATAAAACCTTAATATCCAGGGGATAAACCCTTATATACTGGGGATAAACCCTTATATCCTGGGATAAACCCTTATTTTCATGCGCTACAGGCGGGAGTGTACAAACTCCAAGACTTAGAAAGGTGAAAACCTTTAAACCTTAGAGAGTATTGTTATGGGTGAAATTCTGAGCTAATATCCTGGACGATATCTTAAATTATATTTTGCTTATCTGATATATGTTTATACCCGGGATGCTGATTCAGGATATTGGTAACATCCTGGATGGTATCTTGAGGATTACTAACGGATTGTGTGCAGGAGTGCGAGGTCAAGTTCCCAACGTTTACAAAGACCCTTTCTCCGCAAGACTCGGTCCAAGTCGTTCGAATGAAGACGTTGAAGCCGCTTTACTCGGTCCACAACATTAATAATGGAATATTCGGGAGTATCCCACATTTATAGGAATTTTAGTTTGTATTTCGTAACTATAAATAGATGGATAAATCAGATCAATAGGACACAACAACTACACTCGCTACTCACTCTCTCGCAACTCTCACTTTCACAAAAATCATTGTAACACTTAGCGATCTGATCAATATCCTGCACTGTATCCTGACGTTTAAAGCAATAAGAAGAACAAGGCAGCTGCGATTGTCAGCTCCTGAGGTTTTATGCCTGCGATCTAGATTGATCAAGGGCTTTTCTCGTACATCTCGTGTCATTTCTTTTACTTTTTGCTCATAGTTTGATCATAGATACAGCTCAATATCCTGAGCCGTATCCTGAATACTGTTTTCGTAACCAACATAACCAGTATATTTCCAACACACTTTTTAGCACACTACCTCACTTAACTAATTTGATCACTTAATTGCTTCGGTAATTTTTGACCAAAACAATTTGGCGCCCACCGTGGGGCAAGTGGTGCTCTCTTTGTTAAAAATCTTTGTGAAATCGTTAATTGGTTTTCTGTTCTCAAAACTTTTTGCCACATTGTTTACAATGGCCTCAAGATCAAACATGAGCTCCTCCACTGTGTCTGCTACAACTTCTGCTACTACTGGTTCGGTGCTTCCACCACCTCCTCCAAGGATGCCAGCTTCTTCACAACCTCAGGATATTATCCCTACTCGGAGTGTTCAGGGATCCGCTCCCGTTTTAGCCTCTAATGATGAAATTCTAACCTTATTTGAAAGTGTGCAGGAACAAATGAGGCAGCAACAGGAAACAAACCAAATGCTATTAAGAGAAATACAACTCTTAAAATCTAGCTCGAGCAGATCTGCTGAGGACATTGTCACTCCTTTACAACCCAGAACTTTGAACTTCAGTTCAGCTGTGTATACTGAGGATAATAGGGGGAATATTGTGCCTAGCCATTCCCAGAATCATACTCCAGAAATACCCTCCTAGATCAGGATGTCAACTGTGAGGAGCTTAGGATATGCTTCAGGATATGGCCAGAATCCTCGGACTGGTAACGTGTCAAATAATAATATTCATGCTACTAACAATGGCGGGTCTTTGCAGGATGCAGGTATGACGTCAACGTTTACTAGGGAACTTCAGAAATTGAAGGACATGATATCCAGTGTACCTGGAGTGGTCCAGCAAATACCGGAAGTGTCCCAAGACAGCCACAGGATATCTCGTTTCGCGTATCCTATCTGTGATGCTGAGATCCCGAAGAGATTTCAAACCCCCAACATGAAGCTCTATGATGGGACTACGGATCCTGAAGAGCATATTGCCCAGTATAGGGAAAGAATGGAAATTAATCCTATTCCTCCGGAGCTCAAGGAAGCGTGCTTATGCAAGGGCTTTGGTTCCACCTTAACAGGATCGGCCTTGAAATGGCTCTTAAATGTTCCTCCGCATTCGATTACATCATTTGCTCACTTGGTGAACTTATTTAATAGTCAATTTTCTTGTAGTCGGAGTTTTGAAAAACTAACAAGTGATCTTTACAGGATAACTCAAGGACCTCAAGAATCCCTAAGGGATTATGTGAACAAATTCAGCAGGGAATCCTTGGATATCCCACACCTTGATGTTGCTACAGCGGTTCAAGCATTCAAGATGGGACTACAAAAGGATTCCCAGTTTTATCAGGATCTTGTGATGAATCCTTGCAGGAACTTGGACGAAGCTCGAAACAAGGCCTTGAGATATATCAGGCTGGAAGATGATAAGAAAATGCAAGAGAGGATGAACTCATCCACCACGTATGAGTCAACTAATAGGAAGTCAGAATCCTCATTTAAACCATATCGCTCTAAGCCGTATGGTAGAAATGAAAACAAGAAAGTGAATGTTGTTGAAGACGAGGATCCTGAAGAATATCCTGAATTATCCGAATATTGTTTTTCTGTTAACATTCCTGAATTAATGTATGCTATGCAGGGTTTAGGAGACAAAGCTAGGTGGCCTCGAAAGAATCAACAAAAAGCTGATTGGAAGGATAAATCGAAATGGTGTGCCTTCCACGAAGATTTTGGACATATAACTGAGGATTGCATTGCTCTAAGAAAAGAAATAAGCTATCTTCTTAGCAAGGGATATCTGAAGGATCTCTTAGGAAGAAAGAAAAATAAGGGTCAGGATACTGAGCAGGATCCTGAATGAGTAGCATCACCTCCTGCGGACGCCAAGATAATCAACTTTATTTCGGGAGGATCCGACATTTGTGGGACTTCGTATTCTGCGGCAAAGAGACATGCAAAAGAGGCCAAGACCGAAAGGGGAGACAAACCAGCCAGGATGACCACCCTCACAACTGACAAAGTGATCACTTTCGATAGTGATGACAGGGATACTGTCCAGGATCCTCACCATGATGCTCTTGTAATAACATTATATGTGGCTAACCATTTTGTACGCAGGATATTGGTGGATAATGGCAGCTCCGTCAACATAATCCAACTAGAGACTTTGAAAAGAATGAATGTATCTCCAATGGATATCACTTGAAATCCACCGTGCTTGTTGGGTTCAGTGGAGAGGCTAGGAACACAGTGGGAGAAATAAAGTTACCAGTATATGTTGAAGGGGTCAACTCGATACAACGTTTCTGCGTGATGGACTCCCTATCCTGCGATAACTTCATACTGGGCAGGCCATGGATCCATGATATGAAGGCTGTGCCATCAACTTATCATCAGTGCGTCAAGATCCCTACCCCTTGGGGGGTTGTCAAGGTTGATAGTGATCAGCAGGAAGTGAAAGAATGCTACTCATCCTCAATGAAATCCTCAACAAAGCCTAGTACAGCATAGCAATTAAAGATGCGGGCCCAGGATATCGCGGAGGCTTCAGAGCAGGATATGAAGAAAGTTATCTTGGATCAGGATAATCCTGATATCTCGGTGCTCGTAGGAACCAATATCCCTCAGGATATTGAAGAACAATTAACTAACTTTTTGAAGTGCAGGATGTCAACATTTTCATGGAAGCATGAGGATATGACAGGTATATCCAAAGACATTATCACTCACAAGCTTGGAATTGACAAGACGTTCAAGCCTGTTCAGCAAAAAAGAAGGAAGTTTGCTCCTGAACGAAATGCAATTATACAAGAGGAAGTTGAAAGATTGTTGAAGTCCAAAATGATCAAAGAAGTTAAGTTTCCAAGATGGCTGGCAAATGTAGTCGTGGTACAGAAGAAGAATGGGAAATGGAGAGTCTGTGTAGATTACACAGACTTGAATAAGGCTTGTCCTAAAGACCCATTTCCTCTTCCTCATATTGATGCAATGGTGGACGCTACTGCCGGGCATGAGATGTTAACCTTCTTGGACGCATCCTCAGGATTTCAGCAGATTCAAATGGAGCCTTCGGACCAGGAGGATACTGCTTTCATGACACCAACAGGTATTTATTGTTATACTGCTATGCCTTTCGGTTTGAAAAATGCAGGTGCAACATACCAGAGATTGGTGAACATGATGTTCAAAGATAAGATGGGGGACACAACGGAGGTATACATCGACGATATGGTGGTAAAATCAAAAAAGGCTGAGGATCACCTTCAGGATATTAAGGGAGCATTTGATATCCTGGATAAATATAACATGAAGCTAAATCCTGCTAAGTGCCATTTCGGAATGGGGGCAGGAAAGTTTCTAGGATATATGGTGACCTAAAGAGGAATAGAGGCGAGCCCGGAGCAGATCAAAGCCATCTTGGATATCAAATCACCTTCAAATATGAAGGATGTTCAACGATTAACAGGGCGAGTTGCAGCGTTGAACAGATTTATCTCAAGATCCTCCGAGAAATGCAAGGAATTTTATGATATCCTGAAGAAGAACAAGAAGTTCGAATGGGGAGAGAAGCATG
Organism: Helianthus tuberosus; assembly: GCA_030545235.1. NCBI lineage: Eukaryota > Viridiplantae > Streptophyta > Magnoliopsida > Asterales > Asteraceae > Helianthus > Helianthus tuberosus. The sequence goes on from CM060368.1 coordinate 167,824,982, forward strand.
AAGCAGCCCTGCAGGATTTGAAGTAGTATCTTTCAACTGCTCCTCTATTGATGAAACCTGAGAATGGTGAACCACTGTCCCTATACCTCGCAGTATCAGGGAATGCTGTAAGTGTCGTACTTATAAAGGATCATGAAGGTCAGCAATATCCTGTTTATTATGTTAGTAAAAGTTTGTTAGATGCTGAAACTAGATATTCTCATTTAGAAAAGTTGATACTAGCACTAGTTATGGCATCAACGAAGCTTAGACATTACTTTGAGACACATAGAATTCATTTTAAGACCAATTATCCTGTCAAAAATGTGCTTAGGAAACCCGAGATGTCAGGCAGGATGGCCAAGTGGACAGTAAAGTTAAGTGCTTATGAGTTAGTATATGAACCTAGAAATGCCATAAAATCGCAGGCTCTAGCTGATTTTGTGGCTGATTTCAGTAGTGACATTCAGGAAGAGGTAGACCTAGAAGTCCAACAACTAGGAGAATCCTCAGGATCCTGGACATTGTACACTGATGGAGCATCTAATGTTAGAGGAGTAGGATTGGGAATACTACTAAAATCGCCACAGGGGGACATATTACCCCAGGCTATTAGGTGTGAATTCCCTGCTACTAATAATGAAGCAGAGTATGATGCTTTAATTGCAGGATTAGAACTGGCTAAAAATATGAATATCAAGAATTTGCAAGTATATGTTGACTCCTTGTTAATCACTAATCATTTTAATGGATCCTATGCAGTTAAGGGTGAGAAATTAATCGAATACCTCGAAATTCTCAAAAAATTAGCAGGATATTTTGATGTTTTTACACTTGAACAGGTACCAAGGGAAGATAATGCTGAAGCAGATGCCTTAGTAAATCTGGGAACATCGGTCAGAATACCAGAAGGGACCCAAATACCAATACTGCATATCCTGTATCCTGCAATGAATCCTCAGGATAAAGAAGTAGTAAGTATCCAGGATCCTGTTGCTGAATATCCTGAGGAGGATCCTAAATCCTGGACGGCTCCAATCATAAGATATCTCAAGGGAGGACACATCCCTAGAGACAAAAATCCTAAGGCATTTAGGATGAAGGTATCACGATTCACCATTATAAATAATATTTTGTATAAGAAATCTCTTGCAGGACCATATTTAAGGTGCTTAGAGGATCCCGAAACTAAAGAAGTGCTTCAGGATATACATGAAGGGGATTGTGGTAACCATACTGGGGGCAGATCATTATTCTCAAAAATATTGAGAACAGGATACTTTTAGCCAACGATGAGGAAAGATGCTACAGAATATGCTCGAAGGTGTGATGCATGTCAAAGGCACAGTAACATACTACATCAACCAGCTGAACCACTGTATCCTATAGCTTCCCCTTGGCCATTCATGAAATGGGGAATGGACATAGTAGGGAAATTACCAAAAGCTCCAGGAGGAAAAGTCTTTATGATGACAATGACTGATTATTTCTCTAAGTGGGTGGAGGCTGAAGCATTTGTTCAAGTCAGAGACCAAGAAGTAGTATCCTTTATAAAGAGAAATATCCTGACCAGGTTTGGAGTACCAGCTGAAATCATTTGTGACAATGGATCCCAGTTTATAAGCAAGAGGACTACTGACTTTTGCAAAAGTTGGGGAATCAAAATGATCACATCTACCCCGGTACATCCTCAAGTAAATGGACAAGCTGATTCCTCAAACAAGATAATTGTCAACAACTTGAAGAAGAGATTAGGGGCCAAGAAAGGAAGATGGGCAGAAGAACTACCCTTTGTTTTGTGGGCTGATAGAACAACGGTAAAAAATGCAACAGGCCAAACTCCGTTTTCCTTGGTATTTGGAGCAAAAGCAGTGATCCCAACAGAAATGGTGATACCTACGGCAAGATCTATCCTCCGGGATCCTGAGCAGAATCATGAAGCTTTGTGTTAAGACTTGGACACTGTAGACGAAACAAGAGATGCAGCAAAACTAAGGATGGCAGCATATCAACAGAGGATATCCAGAGCATACAACAAGAATATAAGGACTAGGAGGTTTCAAGTTGGAGATTGGGTGTTAAGAAAGGCTTTTCAGAATACTACTAATCCTGCCGACGGAAAATTAGCTCCAAAATGGGAAGGACCCAATGAGATTGAATCAGAAGCAGGAAAAGGAGCATATCGACTCAAGAGTATGGAAGGGGATATGCTACCAAGATCCTGGAATGCTATACATCTGAAGCTCTATTTCAAGTGAGTTTAGAATTTAATTTCTAACTCAGGATGGTATGAATTCTATCTCCTTTCAATATATTTAAGTTTATTTATTCCTTCGAACCCAATACTGACTTAAGCATCGGAGGGGTGTTAGCCAAGCTAACACCCACCTTAGTTTAAGGTTGTTTTGCAGGATATACTCAGGATATACACTTGGAATAACTCGAAAGGTTAGAGGATTGGCCCCCTCTCTCACGATTAGGGGATCCTGATCCTTTCACAGGTTTAAAGGTATTCACCTTTCTCTCGAATTGGGTTTGAACACCCCGCCTGGAGCGCAAGTCATCTGGGGATAGTTCAAGATAACGGGACCAGTTCATGTAAAAGTGGCTGACAATTTCGTTATTATTGGCTATATCCTGGATCCTAAAGGTATATGAGGATTGATCACCCTCTCTCACGAAAGGGTATTTTCATACCCTCTAAGGTTTAAAGGTTTTCACCTTTCTAAGACTTGGAGTTTATACACTCTCGCCTGTAGCGCATGAAAATCAGGGTTTACCCCCAGCATATTAAGGGTTTATCCCCAGGATATGAGGGTTTATCCCCAGCATATTAAAGGATTATCCTCAGGATATCAAGGGTTTATCCCTGGATATTCAGAATCTATTCAGTAAAGCTAAAGTATGACTACGTTCCTATGATGAACACAGGGGATATACATTATACAATTTAAAGGATGGATCCAATTTTGTAAAAGTGCACTGGGGACATTCCTATGGTGGAAAATTGGAATTGACTCTTTGGGAATCTCTGGTATGATCTCTCCTTTTTATTTGGGTAACTTGAATTTTACAAATTGAGTGTCAATATCCTGAGTAGGATATCTTTCAGGATACGCTTACAATGTGTTCCCAAGGATGTTCAAGCAAAACTGTTTTCATAATTAAAATTCATGTAATAAAAGTATAACAATAGAGATAAAGCCAAAAGAAGGTTATATTATTAAGATACCAAAAGATGTGCTCTTGGTTTCACCTCAAAACCAAGGACCATCCACCAAGAGCACAAATAGTTCCTTACTATATTTACTTAACAGTTGAAGGTCTTGTCTCAAACCAAGACCCATCCACCTCCAACTATTATATTGTTCAAAAGCAAAACATATTAACGTTGATGACCAAGGGTTTCGTCCTGAAACTCAGGATCCCTCCACCTTTGGCCATCATATTGTTCAAGTGCAGGAAAGTTAAAATGCAGGAAAAGTAAATTGTTTTGGGGTTACAAACCAACGATCAAATTCAAAAAAGTGGGCTCTGGCCTTGGCACATATATCCATCATCGCCCACTTGGATGCTCTCACACAGCAGCATCTTCACCAGCCTTCTCCGCCTTCTCGGCTTCAGCATCAGTTCCAGCATCCTCACCAGCATCCTTCTTGTCTCCAGCCTTGTCTGCTACCTCTGCCGACTTAGAGGATTCACCAGCTTCAGCAGGAAGGGGCACAGCCTTGCCTCCAAGCTCCTTCAGCTTTGCCACCCAGGATTCGACCGACCAGGATGGGCACACAAGGCCTGTCTCATTGGCCTCATAAGCCATCTTGATGCGGGCTTGTAGCAGAGAGAGTATAGCAGAGGCCTTGATTCCTTCCCGGAAAGAGACCATGGCCTGTTCATGCTCCATTTCGATGGTGGAAAGTTTGAGCTCAGCATCCTGGGTGACTTTCTTCAACTTGTCCTCATAATGCCGGGTCTTCACCTCAGCAATGACCCCTTGGTCAGCAACAGTGGTCTCGAGATGCTTGATCCTGGCTTCTTGGAACACGTTCGTGCTGCAAGCATCAGTGTAAAGCTGGAGCAGATGCTGGAGGCCCTGCACGTCAAAATTTAGGTATAAGTCAAGATACATTAACCAGGATATCCTGTCAGGATATCCTATCAGGATATATGTGCAGGATATATGTGCAGGATATTACCTTGTTAAGGAAGGATGTCATTGGCTCTAAGGAGTCAGAAAAGCTGAGTTCTTCATAGGAGAACCCTTCAGAGCCTGGGGCACTAACTTCGGAGCCTTTCCTCTTTTTTGCGGTGGAAGCACGAGTCCTCGGATTAGCCTTAGGAGCCGGGAGCGGTTTGGAGCTGGTGGCAGCAGGGGTCTCTTTCTTGACCATGACTGGAGTGGGGTAACTATCAAGCTCGTCAAGATCAAGGAGGATTGGGACTTTGCTGGAGTCTGCATACAGGGAGTAGAATTCTTTCCTAAATATGCCAAATAAAAACATGTATGCAGGATATTGTGCAGGATCCTTACCAGACATGTTTGCACTAGAAAGAGGGCTTGGAGATGGTGGAGACGGATTAAAACTTCTTTCAGCCTCTGGAAGGAGTCTAATAGCGTCAATCCTCTTCTGTGAATCAGCAAGGGGAGGTGCAAGCTTCCTAAAATCAGCTGTGTACAAAACAATAAAAAGAAAGTTGATCAGCTCAGGATATGAAACAGGATAAAAGGCAGGATCATCCTTGAACCCTAAATCCTACCCTTTCTCAACCACTTCACCGGATATTCCATTCCACCAGGGATTGAGTCTCTTTTTACAAAGAAGAACTTAGATTGCCATTTCTCCTCGTTCCTGGTGGCACGAAGTATCAGCGGATCGCCGGAGGTGGAATAAAACAAAAATCTACAGGATCCGTGGCATCTAAGCCGATATACTAAAGGAAGGTCATGAACGGAAAGATCAGGAATGTGATTCTTCTTGATCTGGTCAAGAACGGGCAAGACTCGCCAAAGCATCGGCATTGTTTGGCTAAAAGAGATTTTTGTAATATTGAAAAACTCAGTGATAAAGTCTGGAAAGGGGAACCGTAGTCCTAAGGTGAAAGGAAAGGCACTAAAACACAACCACTCATCGGAAACCATGTCCGACCGGATTTCCCGGTCAAACGGCTGGAATACCGTCCCTTCCGGGAAGATACCGGAGGATTTGAGAGCCGACAAGTGGGCACTATCAAAGGAGCATATCTCTTTCTCTGGTTCTTGGAGAAGATTCTGCTGGATAAATGAGGGGGCGGAGTCACCGGAGCTTGATCTTGTCTGCCTTGTCATATTTTCGCCGGAATGCTGAACAGAATGAGAGAAGAAGATGGAATAGAGAGAGAAGTTTTTATCTTTTTCTCTTCGGTAAAGATTAAATGGGATAAGTATGAGAAGATATAGGGAGCAATGAGTAAATATAGGCTGCGTGGTTACAAACGGTCACATCATGGGTCTAATCTCTTAATTGCCTCGTTCTTCGTAAAAAATATAACCGTTAGTGCCAGGATACTAAACGGTAACATTTTTTGGGGACAATTGTTATGGGTGAAATTCTGAGCTCATATCCTGGATGATATCTTAAATTATATTTTTCTTATCTGATATATGTTTATACCCGGGATGCTGATTCAGGATATTGGTAACATCCTGGATGGTATCTTGAGGATTACTAACGGATTGTGTGCAGGAGTGCGAGGTCAAGTTCCCAACGTTTACAAAGACCCTTTCTCCGCAAGAATCGGTCCAAGTCGTTCGAATGAAGACGTTGAAGCCGCTTTACTCGGTCCACAACGTTAATAATGGAATATTCGGGAGTATCCCACATTTATAGGAATTTTAGTTTGTATTTCGTAACTATAAATAGATGGATAAATCAGATCAATAGAACACAACAACTACACTCGCTACTCACTCACACTCACTCTCTCGCAACTCTCAGTTTCACAAAAAGCATTGTAACACTTAGCGATCTGATCAATATCCTGCATTGTATCCTGACATTTAAAGCAATAAGAAGAACAGGGCAGCTGCGATTGCCAGCTCCCGAGGTTTTATGCCGGCAATCTAGATTGATCAAGGGCTTTCCTCGTACATCTCGTGTCATTTCTTTTACTTTTTGCTCATACTTTGATCATAGATACAGCTCAATATCCTGAGCCGTATCCTGAATACTGTTTTCGTAACCAACATAACCAGCATATTTCCAACACACTTTTTAGCACACTACCTCACTTAAATAATTTGATCACTTAATTGCTTCGGTAATTTTTGCCAAAACAAGTATGAAAATACCCTTTCGTGAGAGAGGGTGATCAATCCTCATATACCTTTAGGATCCAAGATATAGCCAATAGTAACGAAATTGTCAGCCACTTTTACATGAACTGGTCCCGCTACCTTGAACTATCCCTAGATAACTTGCGCTCCAGGTGAGGTGTTCAAACCCAATTCGTAAGAAAGGCGAATACCTTTAAACCTTTGAAGGGATTAGAATCCCTTAAACATAAGAGAGGGGGCCAATCCTCTAATCCTTCGAGATATCCTGAGCGTATATCCTGAATCTATATCCTGAGACATATTCTACAAAACAATCTTAAACTAAGGTGGGTGTTAGCTTGGCTAACACCCCTCTGATGCTTAAGTCAGTAATGGGTTCAAGATAATAAACAAATTCAAATATATTTAAAAGAGGTAGAATACATACCATTCTGAGATAGAAATTAAATTCTAAACTCACTTGAAATAGAGCTTTAGATGTATAGCATTCCAGGATCTTGGTAGCATATCCCCTTCCATATTCTTGAGTCGATATGCTCCTTTTCCTGCTTCTGATTCAATCTCATAGGGTCCTTCCCATTTTGGAGCTAATTTTCCATCGGCAGGATTAGTAGTATTCTGAAAAGCTTTTCTTAACACCCAATCCCCAACTTGAAACCTCCTAGTCCTTATATTCTTGTTATATGCTCTGGATATCCTCTGTTGATATGCTGCCATCCTTAGCTTTGCTGCATCTCTTATCTCATCCACAGTGTCTAATTCTTGGCACATAGCTTCAGGATTCTGCTCAGGATACTGGAGATTGGATCTTGCCGTAGGTATCATCATTTCCATTGGGATTACCGCTTCTGCCCCAAATACTAAGGAGAACGGAGTTTGGCCAGTTGCATTCTTTATTGTTGTTCGATCAGCCCATAAAACAAAGGGTAGCTCTTCTGCCCATCTTCCTTTTTTGGCTCCTAGTCTCTTTTTCAGGTTGTTTATAATTATTTTGTTTGAGGATTCTGTTTGTCCATTTGCTTGAGGATGTACTGGTGTGGATGTGATCATTTTTATTCCCCAACTCTTGCAAAAGTCAGTAGTTCTCTTACTTATGAACTGAGAACCATTGTCACAGATTATCTCAGCTGGTACTCCAAATCTGGTCAGGATATTCCTTTTTATGAAGGATACTACTTCTTGATCTCTAACTTGGACAAATGCTTCGGCTTCAACCCATTTAGAAAAATAGTCAGTCATTGCCTGCATAAAGACTTTTCCTCCCAGAGCTTTTGGCAACTTTCCTACTATGTCCATCCCCCACTTCATGAATGGCCAAGGGGAAGCTATAGGATAAAAGGGTTCAGCTGGTTGATGCAATATGTTACTATGCCTTTGACATGCATCAAATCTTCGAGCGTATTCTACAGCATCTTTCTTCATTGTCGGCCAATAGTATCATGTTCTCAATGTTTTTGAAAATAACGGCCTGCCCTCAGTGTGGTTACCACAATCCCCTTCATGTATATCCTGAAGTACTTCTTTGGCTTCGGGATCTTCCAAGCATCTCAAATATGGTCCTGCAAGAGATTTCTTGTACAAAACATTATTTATAATAGTGAATCGTGATACCTTCATTCTAAAGGACTTAGGATTCTCATCGCTTGAGATGTTTCCTTCCTTGAGATATCTTATAATTGGAGCCGTCCAGGATTTAGGATCCTCTTCAGGATACTCAGCTCCAGGATCCTGAATACTTACTACTTCCTTATCCCGAGGATTCGTTGAAGGATACAAGATATGCAATATTGGTATTTGGGTCCCTTCTGGTATCCTGACCGATGATCCTAGGTTTGCCAAAGCATCCGCTTCAGCATTATCTTCTCTTGGTACCTGTTCAAGTGTAAAAACATCGAAATATCCTGCTAATTTTTTGAGAATATCAAGATATTCAATTAACTTCTCACCTTTAACTGCATAGGAGCCATTAAAATGATTAGTAATTAACAAGGAATCCACATATACTTGCAAATTCTTAATATTCATATTTTTAGCCAGTTCTAATCCTGCAATTAAAGCCTCATATTCTGCTTCATTATTAGTAGCAGGAAATTCACACCTAATAGCTTGGGGTAATATGTCCCCATGTGGCAATTTTAGTAGTATTCCCAATCCTACTCCTCTAACATTAGATGCTCCATCCGTGTACAATGTCCAGGATCCTGAGGATTCTCCTAATTGTTGGACTTCTAGGTCTACTTCATCCTGAATATCACTACTGAAATCAGCCACAAAGTCAGCTAGAGCCTGTGATTTTATGGCATTTCTAGGTTCATATACTAAGTCATAAGCACTCAACTTGACTGACCACTTAGCCATCCTGCCTGACATCTCAGGTTTCCTAAGCACATTTTTAACAGGATAATTGGTTTTAACATGAATCCTATGTGTCTCGAAGTAATGTCTAAGCTTTGTTGATGCTATAACTAGAGCCAATGTTAATTTTTCTAAATGAGAATATCTAGTTTTAGCATGTAATAAACTTTTGCTAACATAATAAACAGGATACTGCTGACCTTCATGATCCTTTACAAGGACGACACTTACTGCATTCCCTGATACTGCAAGATACAGGGATAATGGTTCACCATCCTCAGGTTTCATTAATAGAGGTGCTGTTGAGAGGTATTGCTTCAAATCCTGCAAGGCTGCTTCATGCTTTTCCCACCATTCAAACTTCTTATTCTTCTTCAGGATATCATAAAACTCCTTGCATTTTTCTGAGGATCTTGAGATGAATCTGTTCAATGCTGCTACTCATCCTGTCAGTCTTTAAACATCCTTCATGTTAGATGGTGACTTAATATCCAGGATGGCTCTGATCTGTTCTGGGATTGCTTCTATCCCTCTTTTAGTCACCATATATCCTAGGAACTTTCCGGCCCCCACTCCAAAATGGCACTTAGCAGGATTCAGCTTTATGTTATACTGATCCAGGATATCAAATGCTGCTTTAATATCCTGAAGGTGATCCTCAGCCTTCTTAGATTTTACTACCATGTCATCGATATACACCTCCATGGTGTCCCCTAGCTTATCTTTGAACATCATGTTTACCAGTCTCTGATATGTCGCACCTGCATTTTTCAAACCAAAAGGCATAGCAGTGTAACAATAAATACCAGTTGGTGTCATAAAGGCAGTATCTTCTTGGTCTGAAGGTTCCATCTGGATCTGCTGAAATCCTGAGTATGCATCCATGAAGGTCAGCATTTCATGGCCGACAGTAGCATCCACCATTGATTCGATATGAGGAAGAGGGAATGGGTCTTTTGGACAAGCTTTGTTTAGGTCTGTGTAGTCTACACAAACTCTCCATTTTCCATTTTTCTTTTGTACCACAACTACATTTGCTAGCCATCTTGGAAACTTAACCTCTCTGGTCATTTTGGACTTCAACAATCTGTCTACTTCTTCTGGAATGATTATATTTCGTTCTGGAGTGAATTTCCTTCTTTTCTGTTGGACAGGCTTGAATGACCTGTCAATACCAAGCTTGTGAGTAATAACATCTTTGGATATACCTGTCATATCCTCGTGCTTCCACGCGAATGTTGACATCCTGCATTTCAAAAAGTTAATTAATTGATGTTCAATATCCTGAGGGATATTGGTTCCTACGAGCACCGAGACATCTGGATTATCCTGGTCCAGGATAACTTTCTTCACATCCTGTTCTGAAGCCTCCACGATATCCTGGCCTCGCATCTTTAATTGTTATGCTGTACTAGGCTTGGTAGAGGATTTCATGGAAGATGAGTAGCACTCCTTCGCCTCCTGCTGGTCACTATCCACTTTGACAACTCCCCAAGGTGTAGGGATCTTGATGCACTGATGATAAGTTGATGGCACAGCTTTCATATCATGGATCCATGGCCTGCCCAATATGATATTGTAGCAGGATAAGGAGTCCATCACACAGAGGCGTTGTATTGAATTGACCCCTTCAACATATACTAGCAATTTGATTTCTCCCACTGTGTTTCTAGCTTCTCCACTGAAGCCAACGAGTACAGTAGATTTCGAAGTGATATCCATCGGAGATACATTAATCCTTTTCAATGTCTCAAGTTGGATTATGTTGACGGAGCTTCCATTGTCCACCAGTATCCTGCGTACAAAATGGTTAGCCACATATAATGTTATTACTAGAGCATCATGGGGATGATCCTGAACAGTATCCCTGTCATCACTATCAAAAGTGATCACTTTGTCAGTTGTGAGCGTCGTCATCCTGGTCGACTTTTCTCCTCTTTCTGCCTTAGCTTCCTTTGCATGTCTCTTGGCTGCGGAATACGATGTCCCGTAAATATCGGACCCTCCTGAAATAAAGTTAATTATTTTGGCATCTGCTGGGGGTGATGCTGCTCGTTCAGGATCCTTCTCAGGATCCTGCCCTTTATTCTTCCTTTTCCCAGCAGATCCTTCAAATATCCCTTGCTCAAGAGATAACTTATTTCTTTCCTCAGAGCAATGCAATCCTCAGTAACATGTCCGAAATCCTCATGGAAGGCACACCATTTGGACTTATCCTTCCAATCAGCTTTTTGTTGATTCTTTCGAGGCCACCTTGCTTTGTCTCCTAAACCCTGCATAGCATACATCAGTTCAGGTATATTAACGGAAAAACAATATTCAGATAACTCAGGATACTCCTCAGGATCCTCGTCTTCAACAGCATTGACTTTCTTGTTGTCATTTCTACCATACGACTTGGAGCGATATGGTTTGTATGAGGATTCTGACTTCCTGTTAGTTGATTCATATGTTGAGGATGCATTCATCCTCTCTTGCGTTTTCTTTTCATCTTCCAGTCTGATATATCTCAAAGCCCTGTTTCAAGCTTCGTCCAAGTTCCTACAAGGGTTCATTACAAGATCCTGATAAAACTGGGAATCCTTTTGCAGTCCCATCTTGAATGGTTGGACTGCTGTAGCAACATCAAGGTGTGGGATATCCAAGGATTCCCTGCTGAATTTGTTCACATAATCCCTTAGGGATTCTTGAGGTCCTTGAGTTATCCTGTAGAGATCACTTGTTAGTTTTTCAAAACTCCGACTGCAAGAAAATTGGCTGTTAAATAAATTAACTAAATGAGCAAAAGAAGTAATTGAATGAGGAGGAACGTTTAACAGCCATTTTAAGGCTGATCCTGTTAAGGTAGAACCGAAACCCTTGCACAAGCATGCTTCTTTGAGGTCTGGAGGGATAGGGTTGATTTCCATCCTTTCTCTATACTGAGCAATATGCTCCTCAGGATCCGTAGTTCCGTCATATAGTTTCATGTTGGGAGTTTGAAATCTTTTTGGGATTTCAGCATCACAAATAGGATATGCAAACCGCGATATCCTGTGACTATCCTGGGACACTTCAGGAATTGGCTGAACCACCACAGGTACACTGGATATCATGTCTTTCAGCTTCTGAAGCTCCCTAGACAATGCTGATGTCACACCTGCATCCTGCAAAGATTCAATACCATTAGTGGCAAGTGTATTATTATTATTAGATACATTACCGGTCTGAGGATTCTGGCCATATCCTGAAGCATATCCTGAGCTTCTTACAGTTGACATTCTAACTGTAGAAGGTATCTCAGGAGTATGATTCTGAGAATGGCTAGGCACAATATTTCCCCGGTTATCCTCGGTAAAAACTGCAGAACTGAAGTTCAAAGCCTTGGGTTGCAGGGGAGTGACGGTATCCTCAGCAGATCTGCTTGAGCTGGATTTCAAGTGTTGTATTTCTCTTAAAATCATTCGGTTGGTCTCCTGCTGCTGCCTCATCTGTTCCTGCACACTACCAAACAAGGTCAGAATTTCACCATTAAAGGCCAGAACAGGGGCCGATTTCTGAATACTCCGAGTAGGTATAATATCCTGAGGCTGCGAGGAGGCTTGCATCCTTGGAGGAGGTGGAGGGAGCACCGAACCAATTGTTGCCGAAGTTGTAGTAGACACGGCGAAGGAACTCATGTTTGATCTTGAAGCCATTGCAAACAATGTAGTAAAAAGTTTGGAAAATAGAAAACCAAGTAGTGATCTTGCAAAAGTTTTTAGTAAAAATAGCACCACTTGCCCCACGGTGGGCGCCAAATTGTTTTGGTCAAAAATTACCGAAGTAATTAAGTGATCAAATTAGTTAAGTGAGGTGGTGTGCTAAGAAAGTGTATTGAAAATATGCTGATTAAGTTGTTTGCAAAAATAGTTTTCAGGATACGGCTCAGGATATTGAGCTGTATCTACGATCAAACTGTGAGCAAAAAGTAAAGGGGGTGACGCGAGATATACGAGGAAATCCCTTGATCAATCTAGATCGCTGGCACAAAACCTCGGGAGCTGACAATCGCAGCTGCCTTGTTCTTCTTATTGCTTTAAACGTCAGGATACAGTGCAGGATATTGATCAGATCGCTAAAGTGAAAGTTGCGAGAGAGTAAAGTGTTAGAGAGCAGTGAGTGTTGTTGTGTCCAAATCGATCTGATTTATCCATATATTTATAGCTAGGAAATACAAACAAAAATTCCTATAAATGGGGGATGCTTCCGAATATTCCATAGTTAACGTTGTGGACCGAGTAAAGCGGCTTCAACGTCTTCCTTTGAACTACTTAGACCGAGTCTTCCGGGGAAAGGGTCCTCATGAACGTTACGAGCTTGGACTCATACTCCTGCACATAATCCGTTAGTGATCCTCAGGATACCATTCAGGATGTTACCAATATCCTGAATGAGCATCCCGGGTATGAACCCATATCATACAATTAAGATATAGCTTAAAATATTGACCAGGATATAGGCTTAGAATTTCACCCATAACAGTTCCTGCCATATGGTTTAGAGCGATATGGTTTGTACGAGGATTCTGATTTCCTGTTGGTTGACTCATAGGTTGTGGATAAATTAATCCTCTCTTGCATCTTTTTGTCATCCTCCAGTCGAATATATCTTAAAGCCATGTTCCGAGCTTCATCCAGGTTCCTGCAGGGATTCATTACAAGATCCTGGTAAAATTGAGAATCTTTTTGCAATCCCATCTTGAAAGCCTGCACAACTGTTGCAACATCAAGATGTGGGATATCAAGAGATTCCCTGCTAAACTTGTTCACATAATCTCTCAAGGATTCCTAAGGTCCTTGAGTTATCCTGTAGAGATCACTGGTTAGTTTTTCAAAACTACGACTGCAAGAAAATTGACTATTAAATAAATTCACTAAATGAGCAAATGATGTAATCGAATGAGGAGGAACGTTTAAGAGCCATTTTAAGGCTGATCCTGGTAGAACCAAAACCCTTGCAGAGGCATGCTTCCTTGAGATCTGGAGGGATTAGGTTGATTTCCATCCTTTCCCTATACTGGGCAATATAATCTTCAGGATCCGTAGTTCCGTCATAGAGCTTCATGTTGGGGGTCTGAAATCTTTTTGGGATTTCAGCATCACAAATAGGATATGCAAACCGGGATATCATGTGGCTGTCTTGGGATACTTCTGGAATTGGCTGGACCACCCCCAGGCACACTGGATATCATGTCCTTCAATTTCTGAAGCTCTCTAGAAAATGCTGATGTTGTACCTGCATCCTACAAAGATCCAATACCATTAGTAGCAAGAGTATTATTATTATTAGATAGGTTACCAGTCTGAGGATTCTGGCCATATCCTGAAGCATATCCTGAACTTCTCACAGTTAACACCCTAACCGAAGAGGGAATCTCAGGAGTATGATTCTGAGAATGGCTAGGCACAATATTCCCCCTGTTATCCTTAGTATACATTGCAGAACTGAAGTTCAAAGCTCTGGGTTGCAAGGGAGTGACAGTATCCTCAGCGGGCCTGCTTGGGCCGGATTTCAAGAGTTGTATCTATCTCATCAGCATTTGGTTGGTCTCCTGCTGTTGTGTAACACCTCGAAAATTCACGTCCTATAATGTGTTGACACGTGTCATATGTTTGAACGTGTGAAAGAATGTTATAGAAGGATTAAAGTTGACAATCATGGAAAGTATGTGAATATACGAGTTCTAAATGTCAACAGTGAATAAACATATTGTACATTAACCCTACATGATGCTCATACCTTCAAACGAATAAATCATGGATCATACGAAGCTAAATATGAAAGAAAGTGAGAGATTACAAACTACAGGGGTTAAATGTGTCAACATGTTTAAGTTATACCTCTGAGTGACCTTTTGACAAACCCGAAGCTTTGTAACGGTTAATTATGCTCACTAGAATGCACGATATAAATTTCATAAAGTTTCGTTATCGTATGAGAAAGTCATGATCAAATTCGTATACAAGGGGTTAAAGCGTCAACGTTGAAGTTTATGACTTTTCGGCTAACAATAAAGTTAACCGAGGACTAAACAAGGTGGGTAAATGTCTTAAAGCCCTTATAAGTCAATTTAGAGGGCTCATTGTGCAAAACAAGATGTGAAAGCGACCTTTAGAATGACCGGGGACCAAAACTGCAAATAATGGAAAATTGATTTGGCAAATCACCACATGCTCGCGTAGCGCGAGCACTAGCCCCTATGCCGTCGCGCTACGCGACGGCCTTACCTGATCAGAATTCCGATTTTGTTGGATTCTTGTCTGCCATAGCCCTTGTAACCGCCTTTAACTCGATTTTCCTCATCTTGCACGACCCCTAAACAACTCCTAGACACTTAGGGACATCTGGAAGTGATCCATGGCCATTGTAGACTTGTGTGTCAACAATCCATGAGTTCTTGAGCACTATAAAAGGCCACAAGGTTGCAACCAATTCTTCACACCTTCCTTCAGCATTTCTGATCATTTTTGGAGCTACAAAGCAGGCTCAAGTGATCACTAATCGTGCATAGGACTTCACTAAGTATGCTTAACCTTTCTTAGTTAAGTTTTTGCTTAGTTTTAGCTTAAAAGTCAAACCGTCGTAATTAACGGTTGACTTAGCGATTAATCATTGATGGTTCAGTGATTAGTCGAATTGAAAGTAGTTATAAGTTGGTAATTATGTGGGCATTAAACCCTTAAAAGGGCACCCTCTGATTCCCACTCTAACTAGGTCAAATGCCGGGTCAAACTTGTTATTAAAAAGTCAACAGAATACTTATTTCTCAATTTATGCATAATTAGCAATGTAGAACCCCTACAACATGTTTGATCATTAATATAACTTGGTAATTAGTATAAGAACATGTCTAAACATGTTCAACCCGATAATTTTCTGTTTAGACCCGGTTCGGAACCGAAAGTCGCAAAACTTTGACTTTTGCTTTGACTTCAGTTCTGACCCGTTTTAGTATGATTTGGAAATGCCTTAGAGCTTTCTTAGGACCAGGTTACATGATAGTATAACCCTCTGTGGTTGGATCGTTGATTGTCCGATTCGTTTACACGTTTCCGTTAAATGCTTAATGTTGACCATAATGCCCTTCTGACCATAAAACGAGAATTTTGGATATATGAAAAGACAATAACCTTTGTTACTGATTTATAAACATGTCCCTAAAATTTTACATCAGTTGGAGGTCTAGATTAGGAGTTATGCTCATTAGCGTAATTATAACGCCTTTTAGTAATTAAAAGGCGCAATTAGCATAAAGGCTATCTAAACCCAATTTTTGATACCAAACCTTTTACCCACTGATGTAATATAATAATTTGAGATTTTTAAAGATTTTTAATTATTTTTAACCTGCTCATAACCTAAGGTGATGGTGTTGATTCGGTAAATACCGATTATACCCTTTTGGGTCATAAAATGAGTTTTACATAATATTTTGACACCAATCGAATTGCTACTGATTTTATATAATAAATAAAGTATTTTGAACTTTATAACCTGATCCGAAAACTCAGATTTCCTGTATAACCCGGAAATCGCTTAAAATGGCTTTTAAAGCGTATTAAATGCATAGTTTAGGTTTAAAACCATTTTGTCATATAAGACCTATTACCAACTAATATGACCTAATAAAATAAGTTATTTTACTGATGTATTCGGACCCGAATCTCAGAATTTCAATTAACCTCTTTTATAATCTTTAAAATAACCAAAATACCCCTACGGGCCTTATTTTGAGATTAAACTCGTTTTGGGCATAATGGAAGGTATCCTACTGATATCACAACATATTTAAGGCATATTAACTTCTGAAACCTGTATATGACTCTTTTGGTTACTCGTTACGCACTTGTCGCGTTCGGATCGGCGTATGTGGCTAGTTCGCATATATTAGCCGAAACGGGTCAAACCATATCAGTTTTGTCTCAAAATCCAGAATGTGTTTAAGTTACCCACATTAAACAAGCATACAAGCTTGCTGGGTCAAAACCACATTCTAAACCACTCTTCGCCTTATCATGCGTTTGAACCGTATTTTTCTTAAAACTAACCGGTCTAAGCTTAGGCTTAATTAAATACCCGTTAGCATTCTAATTGGTTATTTATACCATCATTCCAGACTAGAGCCTTCCGGTAAATTGTACCTACGCTTACTTAAGTGAATACGGCTGTGTTTTTAAATTCTTTCTATTTAAGACAGGAGCTAGCTCAGGTAAATACTCTTAACTTATTTTCCCTATACGGGCTTGGGATACGGTATTATAATAATACCGCTTGGTCGGGTATTGAATGTTTAATCGTATTCTGATTAAATTATTGAGGTAACCCGTTTTAATCTGTATTGTTTGAAATAAAAGCCTTTAGGGGTTAATGACCATGTCCCGGATATCCTTGACATCATTGTATTATAAAATGGCCACGCCTTAAGCACGGGGTGTAGGCATACACTGAAAGTTGCTTAAAGGGAAACGGTATCTCACTCTCTTGTGGGCTTAAACTTGTGGCGTGTCTGTTAATCTTGACTCGGTTTCTACATCGGGCCCTGAACGTACAACGAACATGTAAATCTGTATACAAGATTATAAATATAATTGTCCCAAGTTATAAAAGATTAATTTTGCCTTGTGCATTTTAATCAAAGTGTCAAAAATATTTTGTGCCTGGTGCATGTAAATCAATTTTCTTAAACTCTTTTCAAATGAGTCGGTTGAGTGTATTTTTCCAGTGAAAACTGACGTATTTTCCAAAGTCTAAGTGACAGGTACAAGTACGTAATAGGCTGGAAGCTGCTCAGGACGTTAATAAGGAATCTTGCAAGTTCTAGGCGTCTAAAGTCTGTTGAACAATGTTTATGTTTTAAGATCCGCCTGTGGATTCCTTACTTTCCGTTGTAATACTGGATATTACTTTATATTCGGATTGTAATATATTTATCCTTTTGCTTCCGCTGTGCATTTAAATATTGTGTTGTTTAACTATGATGATATCAACTACGTCACGATACTCCCCACCGGGCCCACCGGTAATACGTGGAAATATCGGGGTGTGACAGGTTGGTATCAGAGCCAACACTGAGTGAATTAAACGCTAGCCTTTCGTGTTTAATCTCAGTTACACAGTTGCACATTCTTGAGTCTAGACAAGAACATAGGACAAATTCTAATTCGTTTTATTTGTCCTTATTTGGTTCCTTTGTTATTTTCTGATTAGCTCTTGCATGGGCAAGTCATTTTCTGCTAGAAGTCCCGTTTAGGGCAACCATATACTTGTTTAAATTTTAATTGAACGATTATATTTAAAATATCATTCCTATATTATAAGATCTACCATTATAATAAAATGGCAATATCTAAAAAGGACAAGACCTAGCCATATGCCACTTTAAAACATGGCCACGATGGTAGTTCCACAATTAGATTCAGATCCTTGTTAACATTTCAATTTAGGATTGTTCTGCGTTAAATATTAAAAGAATCTTAAAGGTAAAACCTAGCCTAAATGTCATTGTAGACATGGCCAAGACGGTAAAACTTACCTAAAAGATTTCAATCCATGTTAACATCTGTAAGTATGTTAACATTTTTGGTAAGCTGTGAATCGTTAAAGTCACACAGGCCATCTGTAAAAAGGGGGTTAATCTAAATTCCCTTATTTGAAATAATCATCCATTAGTGATGAAGTGCCTACGGGCTAAACTTGTTGTCAGATAAGACAACGACCGTGGTGGTCTCTGACCCCCGTCTAAAGATGTTGGACTACGTCCAAGCATAATAGTTTGGATGATCAATGCGATCCTGACTAATATCATCAAATGAAGATGATCATATTATAAACATCCATAAGTGATGAAATACCTACGGGCCATACTTATTGTCCTAAGGGACAAAAGACAGTTGATGTCTTTGACTCTCTGTCAAGAAAAGGTAATGAACTTTGATTCAAACCTTAATGCCTCGATTCTCTGAAATCATGGCTTGTAAATTAAAAAAAAAAACTGTCCTTGTGACTAGGCCTTTGCGCCACCTTAATATCCTTAATGTTTTATAACTAGGATAAATTATAATGACTCGATCCTCTGAAATTATGGCTTGTAAATTTAAAAACTATCCTTGTGACTAGGCCTTTGCGCCACCTTAATATCCTTAATGTTTGATAACTAGGATAAATTATAATGCCTCGATCCTCTGAAATTATGGCTTGTAAATTTAAAAACTGTCCTTGTGACTAGGCCTTTGCGCCACCTTAATATCCTTAATGTTTTATAACTAGGATAAATTATAATAAAAATGCTAATTAAATATAACTAACAAATTAACCAATATGGTTTATATTACCATGGTTGATGAATCGTCAGAAATGATGATTCCATAATAACCTCTGAATGAATCATCGTCGATATTTATATAGCCATCAAACTACATGGCTGGATCGGATGAGGTCAACAGCCACCTGAGGGAAAATAATGATGCTACCAGAGTTAATATAACTGGTGCGGAACTACAGGCATTAATAGATGATGCCGTTACACGAGCTCTCGACAGACAGTATGATGAATCTAGTGGTACACACTTTAAGACTCTATCTGTGGCTCATAGTAAGCCCCCTTCTAAATCACATGAGTCAAGGGAAGACGATGTTCATAACTCGTCAAATCAGAGGAGTGTTCCGTCTGGACAGGTTGTGCTTAATCAAGATCCACATGTTAAAACCTGTTCGTATAAATATTTCGTCTCCTGCAAGCCCAGAGACTTCACAGGAGAAAAGGGAGCCATCGACTGCATGACGTGGCTCGATGAGATAGATACTGTTGTGGATATTAGCGGATGTGCAGAGCAAGACATTGTGAAGTTTGTTTCACAATCTTTTAAAGGAGAAGCTCTAGCTTGGTGGAGGTCACTGATCCAAGCTACAGGGAAGATCCCTTTATACAACATGACTTGGGAGCAGTTCGTCACTCTTATCAAAGAAAATTACTGTCCTCAACATGAAGTTGAGAAAATTGAGACTGAATTCTTGACATTAGTCATGGAGAACTTAGATTGTCAAGCATACCTTACAAATTTCAATACCATGTCTCGATTGGTTCCATACTTGATCACACCGGAACCAAAGCGAATTGCTCGCTTTATTGGGGGTCTAGCCCCAGAAATAAAGGCCAGTGTGAAAGCATCAAGACCTACTACATTCAGGTCAGCGGCAGATCTGTCTCTATCTCTCACACTCGATATGGTCAGAAACAAGGCTGCCAAAGCCTCTGAAGATGGAAAGCGTAAAAGGGAGGATTAGAATTCTCATCGCTCCGACAGAAAGAAAAAGAGGAACTCTGAGGATATGAAGAGCTCCGGATTTGAGAAAGACAGCCAGCTGTCGGGTGAGAAGACCAGGTGCAAAACCTGTCGGAAATACCACCCCGGGAAATGCAGATTTGAATCCCAGCCTCTAACTTGTGGGATTTGCAAGTCTAAGGAACATAAAACCTTGGATTGCAAGAAGTTAAAGGACGCAACCTATTATGGTTGCAACGAGAAGGGGCATATCAGGACCAACTGCCCTAGGAATCAGAAGGAGCCCGAAGAGGCCAAGAAAACAAACGCATAAGTCTTCCAGATGAACGCCCAGGAGATGGTGCAAAGTGATAACTATATAGCAGGTACCTTTCCTTATCAAGCAGTTTATACAGAAATTTATTTGATACTGGCACATATGATTCTATAATAAGCGATAAATGCTGAGAACTGTTGTCTCCGCCTGATTTGGACTCCGGTCATTTAATGCGAGATAGCAATTGACCTATGATACTTTAGAAAATGCTCCAACAAATCTTATATTGATATCTTATATCTATTAGGAATCACTCTTTTCTGATATCCATATGGCAAGCTTTCAAGCTGTCCAAATCCATCAATATAATAAAAGACAGATGTGACATTTTGATCCCCTGTCAAAAAGGTGATGGACTAGGTCCAACCCTTAAATGCCACTGATGGTTTTTTGTGACCTAGGCTAAGTGATATTGATATATTTTAAAAATGACGTTCATTAAGAATGTTAGTGCCATATTGGCCCGGATAGTATAATGAAACCATGGTTAGTACATGTTAAGGCCATCAGGGTGATGAATAGCAATTGTTAAATTGCAACTA
The DNA here is from genome assembly GCA_030545235.1 of Helianthus tuberosus. Taxonomy (NCBI): domain Eukaryota; kingdom Viridiplantae; phylum Streptophyta; class Magnoliopsida; order Asterales; family Asteraceae; genus Helianthus; species Helianthus tuberosus. The sequence goes on from CM060368.1 coordinate 167,845,787, forward strand.
AGTAAATGATTCATTTGGTAATAAGAACCAAATATTGAGTATGACAAACTCGGATAAGACAACAGTCAATCGTGCCATTGATGATGCGACGCATGCTAATGATGCTACAATTGTAAACCTTAGAATTTCCAAAGATGTTCTTCAAACTATGATAGACGCAGCTGTTGGAAAAAGCTGTGAAGAAGGCCGTGAAAAAGTTCAAGGAGCCAAATGCTACGTGCCCCAAATCTGTCAAAGGAAATACGGCTAAGGATAGAAAGCCTAAGAATGATAGCGCTTAAACTCTCCTAAAGAGTGTCAGGAGTAGTCCATATCAATAATAACGTTGGGTGCGTTCTTTAAGTATAAATGCTAAGAATTCTATTTTAATACGGATACCAATAAATCCTTCATAAATTATAAGTATATTAGACTTTTAAAAATCTATCATAAGAATCCTAGATATTAGGTGTAAGGTAAAGCTTACAGATAGCAAATCATAGAAACCATTTCTTCTGTTCCTGTCAGAAATCTTCAAACATAAAATTCTAAAGCACCCTCTCTCCAGATAAATGCATTCATATGTAATTGATATCTCTTTGATCCCTATTGATTACGAATACCAAATGGTATGACAAAAGCACCATATGAGGATTGGTGTATTTTAATATGTTCCATAGATTGCTTCCATGCCTGATCAGTATGGAGGTTTAATACATGGAACCACAAAGATATCCCAATGATCATATGGTACTAAAGTCAGCTAATGGCATTCAAAGAAGATGTCTAGAAAATAAAATTTTTCCAAATAAATGTTTCCTGGTAAAGGAACCTGTGGACTCATAACATAAAAGTGTCACTCATTTGGCACAAGCGAGGATGGATGGACTAGAGCCTGAGATTTGAAAATCTCTGTAACCTCCTTGTATTTTGATTATCTTCTCCTAAGACTACCCTGTTTACCTCCCGAGAGGCAAGTAGAGTTAAGATTAACATCCCGCTTTGGGTTGGAGTGTTGTAAGAACTCCATGTTGATTATGGAATAACCGAAACCCTGATTAAGTAAGTTTTAAGATATAGATTCATATAGCCTAACTCAATATCCTGAGAATTCGGTATAGTTAAGTGAGAAAGACGGTTCATTTTGCTTATGTGTTAATTACCGCAACCCTAATTAGGCAACGATTAAGAATTTGCCATCAGCTACCCAGGATCGTCGATTTGTTCGACTAACGACAAGGATTAGCTATTCCTTAAAATTAGTTAAGAAGTGGTTGGAATAACCATCTCACCTTAAGATAACCTTTTCTATAATAGTGGTTATGTAAGCATCAAGGCTGCTCCCTTGGAGACCTTGTATAGATGGAATGTTAAACATCTATTGATGGGACAATAGATTAGTAAGTCCACTTATCAGGATCTGAAAGTTGCATTGGAAACAACGAATAAGATCATACAAATCCCTAATTATCTGTAAGTTGCCATTATTCGGCAGAAAATCAAGGATTAATGAAAATAGCAAACCTCCTAAAATTCTTGTTAAGGAATAAGGTTCAACAAAAGATATCACCCAGGAAGGGTGTGCCAAATTTGTTAAATTATCAGGCTAGTCAGGCTCTGGGTATATAGAATCATTCGAAGGATTCGAATGTATCAAGGTTAAATAGCTTACGAGCTAAGACCTAATTAAGGAGCTTGGTAGAACGCGCAATGTACCACACACTAATGATTTAAGGACGTGTTTCGCCAATAAGTCAAGAAGCACTGTCACATAATGATATGCGGATTTATGTAGTGATGAGCAACCTGTGTCGATTAAGGATCGACAGGATTAGAAACTCCAAAAAGATACATGTACCTATTATAAATGTCAATTGGAATGCCTTAGAGGCTCAAAAGGTACTGGGGAAAAATTAAGCCCAATATAAGGTAGAAAATACTTCCTTTACTTTAACAAATCTCGAGGTCGAGATTTCTTTTAAGGGGGTGAGGATGTAACACCTCGAAAATTCACATCCTATAATGTGTTGACACGTGTCATATGTTTGAACGTGTGAAAGAATGTTATAGAAGGATTAAAGTTGACAATCATGGAAAGTATGTGAATATACGAGTTCTAAATGTCAACAGTGAATAAATATGTTGTACATTAACCCTACATGATGCTCATACCTTCAAATGAATAAATCATGGATCATACGAAGCTAAATATGAAAGAAAGTGAGAGATTACAAACTACAGGGGTTAAATGTGTCAACATGTTTAAGTTATACCTCTGAGTGACCTTTTGACAAACCCGAAGCTTTGTAACGGTTAATTATGCTCACTAGAATGTACGATATAAATTTCATAAAGTTTCATTATCGTATGAGAAAGTCATGATCAAATTCGTATACAAGGGGTTAAAGCGTCAACGTTGAAGTTTATGACTTTTTGGGTAACAATAAAGTTAACCGAGGACTAAACAAGGTGGGTAAATGTCTTAAAGCCCTTATAAGTCAATTTAGAGGGCACATTGTGCAAAACAAGACGTGAAAGCGACCTTTAGAAGGACCGGGGACCAAAACTGCAAATAATGGAAAATTGATTTGGCAAATCACCACATGCTCGCGTAGCGCGAGCACTAGCCCCTATGCCGTCGCGCTACGCGACGGCCTTACCTGATCAGAATTCCGATTTTGTTGGATTCTTGTCTGCCATAGCCCTTGTAACCGCCTTTAACTTGATTTTCCTCATCTTGCACGACCCCAAAACAACCCCTAGACACTTAGGGACATCTGGAAGTGATCCATGGCCATTGTAGACTTGTGTGTCAACAATCCATGAGTTCTTGAGCACTATAAAAGGCCACAAGGTTTCAACCAATTCTTCACACCTTCCTTCAGCATTTCTGATCATTTCTGGAGCTCCAAAGCAGGCTCAAGTGATCACTAATCGTGCATAGGACTTCAGTAAGTATGCTTAACCTTTCTTAGTTAAGTTTTTGCTTAGTTTTAGCTTAAAAGTCAAACCGTCGTAATTAACGGTTGACTTAGCGATTAATCATTGATGGTTCAGTGATTAGTCGAATTGAAAGTAGTTATAAGTTGGTAATTATGTGGGCATTAAACCCTTAAAAGGGCACCCTCTGATTCCCACTCTAACTAGGTCAAATGTCGGGTCAAACTTGTTATTAAAAAGTCAACAGAATGCTTATTTCTCAATTTATGCATAATTAGCAATGTAGAACCCCTACAACCTGTTTGATCATTAATATAACTTGGTAATTAGTATAAGAACATGTCTAAACATGTTCAACCCGATAATTTTCTGTTTAGACCCGGTTCGGAACCGAAAGTCGCAAAACTTTAACTTTTGCTTTGACTTCAGTTCTGACCCGTTTTAGTATGATTTGGAAATGCCTTAGAGCTTCCTTAGTACCAGGTTACATGATAGTATAACCCTCTGTGGTTGGATCGTTGATTGTCCGATTCGTTTACACGTTTCCGTTAAATGCTTAATGTTGACCATAATGCCCTTCTGACCATAAAACGAGAATTTTGGATATGTGAAAAGACAATAACCTTTGTTACTGATTTATAAACATGTCCCTAAAATTTTACATCAGTTGGATGTCAAGATTAGGAGTTATGCTCATTAGCATAATTATAATGCCTTTTAGTAATTAAAAGGCGCAATTAGCATAAAGCCTATCTAAACACAATTTTTGACACCAAACCTTTTACCCACTGATGTAATATAATAATTTGAGATTTTTAAATATTTTAAATTATTTTTAACCTGCTCATAACCTAAGGTTATGGTGTTGATTCGGTAAATACCGATTATACCCTTTTTGGTCATAAAATGAGTTTTACATAATATTTTGACACCAATCCAATTGATACTGATTTTATATAATAAATAAAGTATTTTGAACTTTATAACCTGATCAGAAAACTCAGATTTCCTGTATAACCCGGAAATCGCTTAAAATGGCTTTTAAAGCGTATTAAAAGCATAGTTTGGGTTTAAAACCATTTTGTCATATAAGACCTATTACCAACTAATATGACCTAATAAAATAAGTTATTTTACTGATGTATTCGGACCTGAATCTCAGAATTTCAATTAACCTCTTTTATAATCTTTAAAATGACCAAAATACCCCTACGGGGCTTATTTTGAGATTAAACTCGTTTTGGGCATAATGGAAGGTATCCTACTGATATCACAACATATTTAAGGCATATTAACTTAGGAAACCTGTATATGACTCTTTTGGTTACTCGTTATGCACTTGTCGCGTTCGGATCGGCGTCTGTGACTAGTTCGCATATATTAGCCGAAACGGGTCAAACCATATCAGTTTTGTCTCAAAATCCAGAATGTGTTTAAGTTACCCACATTAAACAAGCATACAAGCTTGCTGGGTCAAAACCACATTCTAAACCAGTCTTCGCCTTATCATGCGTTTGAACCGTATCTTTCTTAAAACTAACCGGTCTAAGCTTAGGCTTAATTAAAGACCCGTTAGCATTCTAATTGGTTATTTATACCATCATTCCAGACTAGAGCCTTCCGGTAAATTGTACCTACGCTTACTTAAGTGAATACGGCTGAGTAATTAAATTCTTGCTATTTAAGACAGGAGCTAGCTCAGGTAAATACTCTTAACTTATTTTCCCTATACGGGCTTGGGATACGGTATTATAATAATACCGCTTGGTCGGGTATTGAATGTTTAATCGTATTCTGATTAAATTATTGAGGTAACCCGTTTTAATCTGTATTGTTTGAAATAAAAGCCTTTAGGGGTTAATGACCATGTCCCGGATATCCTTGACATCATTGTATTATAAAATGGACACGCCTTAAGCACGGGGTGTAGGCATACACTGAAAGTTGCTTAAAGGGAAACGGTATCTCACTCTCTTGTGGGCTTATACTTGTTGCGTGTCTGTTAATCTTGACTCAGTTTCTACATCGGGCCCTGAACGTACAACGAACATGTAAATCTGTATACAAGATTATAAATATAATTGTCCCAAGTTATAAAAGATTAATTTTGCCTTGTGCATTTTAATCAAAGTGTCAAAAATATTTTGTGCCTGGTGCATGTAAATCAATTTTCTTAAACTCTTTTCAAATGAGTCGGTTGAGTGTATTTACCAGTGAAAACTGACGTATTTTCCAAAGTCTAAGTGACAGGTACGAGTACGTAATAGGCTGGAAGCTGCTCAGGACGTTAATAAGGAATCTTGCAAGTTCTAGGCGTCTAAAGTCTGTTGAACAATGTTTATGTTTTAAGATCCGCCTGTGGATTCCTTACTTTCCGTTGTAATACTGGATATTACTTTATATTCGGATTGTAATATATTTATCCTTTTGCTTCCGCTGTGCATTTAAATATTGTGTTGTTTGACTATGATGATATCAACTACGTCACGATACTCCCCACCGGGCCCACCGGTAATACGTGGAAATATCGGGGTCTGACATGTTGCCTCATCTGCAACTGTACACTACCAAATAAAGTTAGAATTTCTTCATTATAGGCCAAAACACAACCAGATCCTGGAATATTGCGAGCGGGAATAACATCCCGAGCCACATGAATTTCAGTTCCTTGTGAAGAGGCTTGCGTTCTCGGAGGAGGTAGTGGAAGCACCGAACCAATTGTTGCAGAGGTTGTAGCAGACATGGTAGAAGAGCTCATGTTTGATCTCGAGGCCATTGAAAATAGTGTAGCAAAATGTTTTGAAAATAGAAAACCAAGTAATGATTTTACAAAAGCTTTTAGTACAAATAGCACCACTTGCCCCACGGTGGGCGCCAAATTGTTTTGGTAAAAAATTACCGAAGCAATTAAGTGATCAAATTAGTTAAGTGAGGTAGTGTGCTAAGAATGTGTATCAAAAATATGCTAATTTGGTTGTTTTCAAAAACAATTTTCAGGATACGGCTCAGGATATCGAGCTGTATCTACAATCAAACAATGAGCAAAAATGTAAAGGGTGACACGGGATGTACGAGGAAATCCCTTGATCAATCTAGATCGCCGGCATAAAACCTCGGGAGCTGACAATCGCAGCTGCCTTGTTCTTCTTATTGCTTCAAATGTCAGGATACAGTGTAGGATATGATGCGGATCAACTAAGTGTTACAATGCGATTTGAATACAAGTATGAGTGTGTTGTGAGTGTTTGCAGCTAGAGATCGAAAGTGTACGAGAGATTATGTGTGTTCTTATCTGATCCGGTCACTCCTATTTATAGTAAAACAAAACTTACTAACTAGCCTATAAATCCGGGATATATCGAATATTCCCTTTATGAACATTGTAGTCCACGTCTTCTGGCTTCAACGTCTATAATTCAACATATTTGCCCGAGTCTTTGGGAGAAGAAGTCTACTTGAACGTTAGAGACTTGCACCATTAAATCTGCACGTGAATCAATTAGTCACTAACAGGATACTGTATCAGGATATTACCAATATCCTGATCCAGTATCCTGATCACAACAAAAGAAACATAGTCAAAATATTAGTCAGGATATATAAGAAGAAAACCACCCATAACATCAGGCATCTAAGGATTTGCAAGATCCTCTTATTTGACACCAAGTAGCTCCAGCCTAATTTCGAGAGGTACCTCTCACTTAGTCTTTGGAAAATACGTCAGTTTTCACTGGTAAATACAATTAACCGACTCATTTAAAAAGAGTTTATGAAAATTGATTTAGGTGCACAAAGCACAAACCATTTATAACTTGGGACAATTATTAAGATAATCTTGTATACCGTTTTACATGTTTGTCATACATATGGGGCCGGTTTGGAAGCCGGTCATGATTAACCGACTCACCACTATAAAAACCCACAAAGGAGTTATCCCCAACATGTGGGTTATTTAGCATTTACATCTGTCGGGTATATGCCTACACCCCGTGTATAGATCGTGGTCATTTACAAATGAAATGAGCCAAGGATATCCAGGACACGGTCGTATTAACCCCCAATGCTTATGTTATCAAACAAAACAGATTAAAACTGGTTATGTAAATTTATTAATCACAATCCGATTAAATGATTTCATACCCGACCAAGCGGTATTATTATAATACCGTATCCCAAGCCCGTATAACGGAAAATAAGTTAAAAGTATTTACCTGAGCTAGATGTGTAAGAATGTAACTCAGCCGTATATTTCCTAAAGCCTAATGAAAATACCTTCTACCGAAGCTACTCAATCTGTATGGAAGGTTTATTAACCAATTAGGATACTAACGGGTCTTTATTTAAGTCAAAGACTTAGACCGGTTAGTTGGAAAGATACCATATGTTTCGAAACGCTAGATAAAGCGGAGACCGGAATGGAATGTGATTTAGGCCCGACAAGTTTGCATACTTGTATAATATGGGTAAATTAAACACGTTATGGATTTTGAAGATTTAATGATAAGGTTAAACCCATTTCGGCTAATTTATGTAAACTAGCTACTTAAACCGAACCGAACGCATAAATGCATAACGGGTAACCAAATGAATTATATACAGGTCTCATATGTTATTATGCTTAAAAGATAATAATACATCAGTAGGATGTTAACATATATGCCCAAAAAGTATTTAAAACCAATTTAAGTCCCGTAGGGGTATTTTGGTCATTTTAACATTTATAAAAGAGGTTTTATAGTAAACTGATATTCTGGTCTTAAGTAATCAGTAAAAATATTTATTTTATATTGTTATAACAGTAAGATATCATACATATGTGTGATTTACCATTTATGGCCAAACTATGCCCCGAAAGGGTATTTTGGTCATTTCACATATGCTTTTAAGGACATAATTGGAAGTCTGAGTTCATGACTTACACCTACTGTAAAAATATCAAATTTTATTTATAAAATCAGTAGGTAATAAGTCTTAGGTGTTTAGTATGGTTTTAAACCATACTATGCGCTTAATTAGCGTAAAAGTCGATAATTGACGATAATTAAGATGATTATGAAAATCTGAGATTTTGATCAGTCTTAAATGTTCAAAATATTCTATTTGATATATAATATCAGTAGGAAAATGTTTGGCATTCAAATCATATGTTAATCTCATTTTATGAACGAAAAGGTTATTATCGTCATTTACCGAATTATACGAGAACTCAATGATATGGTCAGTTTATAATCTGACCAAAAATTCCAAAAATCCCTAAAAATAATATCTTAACAGTAGGTAATGAGTTTTGCGTCAAAACCTATGTTTAAACATGACTTATGCATAATAGCGTAATTTAATTAATAAAAAGTTCTAATTTACGATATCATGCATAACTTTAGTTTGAGACTAGAAACTGATGTCAAATTTATTTGACATACTGATATATCAGTAATAAAACTTTTTGTCCTCTCACATTTCCAAAAATCTCGTTTTTAGATCAAATGGGCAAATTGGGCATTTATAAGCATAATAACGGAGATTAGCATATAATTCAGAATACTAATGACCAGGTAATATAACCTCAGGGGGTTATACTACAACATAATGTGGTCCTAATGGAAGCTTAAAACATAGAAGAATTAAGATTAATCGGGTCAGAACTGAAAGTCAAAGCAAAAGTCAAACTTTTGCGACTTTCTGTTGCGAACCGACCCTAAACTCAGAATTGCCGGGTTGAACATGCCTAAACAAGTTCTAATAATAATTACTAAGTTATTAGAGTGATAAAATATAATTTATAACCTCTGCATTATTAGTTTTGATTATTATTTACAATTCTGTCCAGTTTGACTTTTTATTTAAATAGTTTGACCCGACAATTAACTAAGCAAACCAAATAATTAGGAGGTGCCCTTTTAAGGGATTATTATCTACCTAATTATGGTCAAATAACCATATTCATCTCGAACAATGGCTGGACCATTTGAGTTTAAACCGAGAGTCAAAGCTAATTTACGTAACTTTGACTTTTCGGTTTTTAATTAAGAAAACTGAACTAAAGAGGGGGCTAAGACACTTACAAAGGGTCCTAGCTATCTTTTCTTCAAGAATGAGCTCCCTTTTTGGTCAGGAACCTCCAAAATTGAGAGAAGAGATGATTCAAGTGATGAGTGCAATGAAACAAGGCACCAAGAGGGCATTTATATAGTTGAGTAGCAAGATTTAGGATCATCACATGTGTTATGGATGTCCCCAGATGATCACAGGTGTCCTAGTGGTATTCTAAAACCATCAACAAGCTCCTGGAATCGATTGGGAAGTGTTTAAGTCAGTTAAGAGCAGAAACCTGCAGCTGACAACACTTTTCTTAGCTGGGCAGTCTGTCGCGGGCCGCGTAGGACTCAAGGGGAGTCTACGCGGGCCGCGACAACCTTGATGATGTGCTAAATGCGGTCTATAAAAACTAACCTAATCTAGACACCCTAGTTTTAAATTTATAAACTAAGACTCTCTAAATGCTAGACCACTGACAGGCAAGTGTACCTATCGTACGTAGTAAATCCTAAAGAAGTCCGAGTATCGAACCCACGAGACACTAGTGACGCTAACTAGACTCTGACTCAACTAATTACTTAACTGGTTTTAATTTGTGTTTTTATGAATTTTATAATTTTACTAAAGCGAGTAAACAAGATAACAGGGCAAGAAAGAAATATGGTGAAGTGACGGAAAGCAGACAATGATGAGAAAGAACTACCCAAGCTTCGAATCCCTATGACCAACCTATGACCTCTAATCCTGACCAATGACTAAAGCTCCGAATCTACCCAGAAAACCTCCCCCTAAGGATGATTAACCAAAATAGAATATGGAACAAAGTGATGAAGTGCTAAATTGGAAATGACTCGAGCTATCGATACGGAATCCCACGACTGTCAGATTAAAAACAACTATGGTGCTAAAATCCTCCGGTTATGAAGCTAAACCTATTAAATAATTGAAAACCTAGGAAACCCTAAACGCGAATAAGTAGCCGGATCCGAGCTATCAGTCACCCAAACTACCAAGCAACGCCTAGCTAATAACCTAGCAATCCTGACTCGTCCCTAGAGTTGCCAGAAAAGGATGCACACTATACTCAGCTGATTTTAATTAATTTAGTTAAACTTGAATTATCTCTAATCTCAAGCTCTAGACCGAAAACCTAATAGATTAACGAACCTAGAATGATCTAAATAGTTCCAGACCAGACTAACAAGATCACCTAACCAAATAACCAATCACAACCAATACAAGGACACAAATTCATAAACAATCACAAAACAGGAATATGTAAATCATCTCAATTTAATCATTAGTCAAAACCGAATAATCAAAACATTAAATCATAGTTCATCTAGACCTAGGTAGTATAAAAGATTAGCCAAGAATCATAGTCAAGAAAAAGAAACGAGTCTGAACCGAGTAGCAAAACATGTTTATAATTTTGTAAAACACAAAGTCTAACAAAACCAAAAATAATAAATTGCAAACCGGAACTTGATTCTTAGTCGCGGCTTGAACCCTCGAACCAATCGCCTCCTTCTTTATTTTCTGTTTTGCCGTCTCTTTCTAATCTCTCTCTAATGTGCGTATATTGTTTTTGCCTTCTGTCGACCAAATATATTGGCCCCTCTTTTCTGCCGTCTAACTGTTGTTGCCGTTTATCACTTTTTTTGCGTTATTATTTTACGTGGGCATGTAATTCTTATAACTAATTCATACTTCTCAATTAATTCCAAATTAATTACACCATTTTTTCTAGAATTTATCGTTTTAGCTCGGTTTTCACTAAAAATTATCAAACTTCAACCACGAACCAACTACGAGTGGATTTTAATAAAAAACAACCGTAAAGCAACTCAAAAATGTAGGAATAATTATATAAAATATGTATATTTTAGACCACATCAAATATCCCCACACTTTACCTTTTGCTTGTCCCTAAGCAAAATCCTAAGCATCGTGTCCAACTTAACACTTAACAATAACGCAAGTCTCAAACAAATTATAATGCGAACTACGAAATCATCAAACACAGTGGTTTCGCAAGACGTACAACGTTCAAAAGGTTGACGAATCATAATATTTAAATGAAAACGGCCCTACCGAATCAAGTTTTTCTTACCTTCAAGCAATCAATTATGCACTGTCAACACCCCTCACAATGTCACTCATCTCTCGGCTAATAAATATGTAATTTCGAGTGAACTCTCAAAACCGAACTATGAGACATACTATTATAAGCTTCTATGCCAATCATCAGATCTCCACCTAATTGTTAGAACTCGCCACAGATCAAGAGAGCTTTATTGGGTAGGTAAGGGCTAAAGATAGGTTATTATTATTTTTTTATTTTTTTTGGGAATAAGTGGCTAAACACATAATCACACAATTAACCGGATAAACACGAAATAAATACTAACATATTGGTCATTTCGACCCACAACTTTCTTCTGTATTTTTTCTTTTTCCTTTTTCTCTTTTTTTTCATATTTTTTTTTTGTTGCATTTTCAAGATAAAGATACAATAATATGATACGATCCAGTTATCACATCAACAATGGGTAACAAATGAATGGTTTTAGGCTCAAAGTGGTATCTAAGGGTAATGGTGAAACAGGTTAAACACAAAGGCTACACAAATAGGGTGATCCTAATGCCTCTATCATATCCATGTCAAATCCTAACCGAAGGTCTCGAACTGTATCAAACGCACAAGCTCTAAAGTAATGCAACAAGTCGGTAAACACACATGAAATGAAAGTAGTGAACATATAAATATGAAACATGTAAAGGCTCAAATCTCACTATCATGTGGTAAATAAGGCTACCGATATTGACAATGCACAACAAATAAACTCTCCGGCTCAATCCACTATCCTAGGCATCCCAAAACCTTTTACTCCCAAAAACCGATTCAGTCAACCTACTATCCCGCAACTTAAAGAAACATGCACTCTCGACTCGTAAATTCGACAATTAAACCGCTTTTGACCGACATTTTGAAAAGGTTTTTCGTTTTCTATGCGCTAAAGGACTGGGTCTCGCAACAAACTCACTTTTTTTTCAATTTTTTTATTTTTTTTATTTTTTTTTTACTCAAAACTACCTAAAAAGACGTAGTCTCCCATCCCCACACTTAAAATTTACATTGTCCCCAATGTAGGATGAAAGACAACTAAAAATAAATAAGAAATAAGACCTAAAATAATATACAAAAGATAACGAATTGCAAAGGACTTAGCTGGTTAGGATAAAAATCAATGCCAGCTGCGCGTGTCTTCAATCCGAACTCGTACACGATCCAGCTCGATCGTATAGCATTCCATTCGCGATCGGCTTTGACTCTGACTAGTACACTTGGTAAATTCCTTGAAATTGGTGTACAGCTCCGAAATCACCCGAATGGAGATTGAGTATAGGTGGTACATATCCAAACCTGCATAAACAAAAACAAGCAAAAACCAAGTAGTACCGACTCGACAAAACAAAACATTGACTCATAAACTAACTTAGACTCATGGTACAAAATAAACGACTCAATATACAAATAAACACGTATCACAAACTACCGAGAATATACCAAATAAATAAAATTACAAAACTTTACAAAACCTCCCCACACTTGAATTTAATCTGGAGGTTTCTCCTTTACCCAACCTCGGTCTAACCCGTTCAATTCCACCCTTTTACCAGTTTTCAATAAGAAATCATTTGTGAAATTGAAAAACAATCTAGAAAACTCAAACGGGTCAACCCACCAATATTTAAACTTACCTGGACCAAACTTGATTCGTGGCATGTAATGAGGAGAATGGTGTTGTGCAAACTTAAGTGGTTCATCCTTCTTTTTATAAGATCTTTGCACCCTTACAACATGTTGATCCAAGCTTCTTTGCGCCTTCTCCCGTGTTCTTGTTAGTGTGAGTGGGAATCCAACATCTACTTCCTTCACGGGCCAGCTATCAAACTCGTCAGCCACTTTCTCTTCTTCTTTGATGACCTCAAACACCTCAAATCTAGGGGAAGGCTCGGTAGCCTGCGACAGAGGGTCCTGCTCAACATCCAACTCAGTGACCCCACTCCCCTGATCATCCACACTCGCAACCTACGTATCAGACGTATCTCTCCCGTAAATCTCGCTGAGGAGGCTACCCACATGTGCCATGAGAGTATCGACAAAGTATAGAGTGTCATCATGATGTTGGGTATGTCTCATAGAACGCTGAATGTCGAATGTGACTTCATCCTCATCAACTCAAAGAGTCAACTTGCCGTCGTGCACGTCAATGAGTGCTCATGCAGTGGTAAGGAATGGACTACCTAAAATCAGCGGGACCTCAGAGTCCTCATCCATGTCAAGGATGACGAAATCAACTGGAAATATGAATTTGTCGACCTTCACTAGCATATTCTCTACAACACCACTTGGAAACTTCACTGATCGATCAGCCAGCTGAAGACTCATGCGCGCAAAAGACGGCTCGCCTAGATTGAGCTTAGCAAAGATAGAATATGGCATAAGATTTATGCTAGCCCCTAGGTCTGCCAGCGCATTACTGAAGGTGAGATTTCCGATCAGACACGGAATCGTGAAGCTACCAGGATCAGACACCTTCTTCGGTAGCTTGTTCTGCAAGACGGCAGAACACTTCTCGCTCAATGTAACAGTCGCAAGATCCTCCAACTTCTTGTTCGTGAGCAGGTCCTTCAGAAACTTTGCGTACTTCGGCATCTTTGATAGGGCCTCTACGAAAGGGATGTTCATGTGCAGCTTCTTCAACATCTCGAGGAACTTGTTGTACTGCTCTGCGTCCTTACCCTTCACTAACCGACCTGGGTAAGGGGTGTCGGCTTATACACCCTCACCGGCTCCTTCTTCTCCTCCTTCTTCTCTCCTGAAGACCCGCTGGACTGTGCTGTACTTGTTGGGCGAAGCCTCTCGTGCACTTTGCCAGCAGGTGTCTCCATCTCAATCTCCTCGTCGACCAGTTCCTCGTCAACTACCGGCTCGACCTCAGTAGCTCCTCGTCCATTTCTCGTAGTAACAGCCTTTGCAGTGGCGTTCGGATTTCCAACAGTGCTACTAGGGAGACCGCCCTGAGGTCTCTGGTTCAGCTGATCGGCCAGCGAACCTATTGTCCTCTCCAGGTTCTGCAGGGCTGTGTTCTGACTCCTCATGAAAGCCTCGTGCTCTAAGAACCTCGATTGGTTCTCCTGATGTCTTGTCTCCTCTCTGGTCATGAACTGAGTCAGTAACTGTGTCTGCTTGACCAGGGTCTCTTGATTCAGCTTCATCGTCTCCTGGTTCTGCCTCAGCATCTCCTCTAACATGGGGTTTTTATCCCCACCACTCGATCCTGTACCTGCGTCCCGGAACAAGTTCTGAGGCGCCTGAAACCCCGGTGGGTTGCTGTTCTTCCAGCTGAAGTTCGGGTGGTTCTTCCAATTCGAATTGTAACGATCCCCGAAATTGTTCCGATTGCGATTACTCACAAACTCTACCTGCTCTGGTGACTCCGCAGGGGCAATAGGACATGCGGTCGTGTCATGCCTCCCAGTGCATATCTCGCACACATGTTCCTTCTTCGACTGCATCTCATTGATCTTTTTCGTTAAGGCATCAATCTGAGCTTGCATCATAGTGGTATTATCAACCTTATGCACGCCTCTCTGTGTAGTGGACGAATCTCTAGAATCAGGAAACTCATAACTACTCATCGCTATGTCCTCGAACATCTCAGTACACTCCTCTGGTGTTTTGGCGATCATCAGATTGCCACCAGCAGTAGTGTTCAGCATATTCCTCGTGGTGGACGTCACTCTATGATAAAACTTCTCAACTAAAGCCCAATCCTCGAATCCATGGTGAGGACACTTGAGCAGCGGCTCCTTGAAATGCTCCCATATCTTGTAGAAAGACTCTCCCTCCTTTTGGTGAAACTCTTGGATCATGCTCCTCAGACGAGCAGTTTTGGCAGGATGAAAGAACTTGCCCAAGAACTTGTCTTTCATCCCGGCCCAAGTGGTGATGGATGCCGCAGGAAGGGATTCCAACCAAGCATGAGCACGGTCAGCAAGCGAGAATGGAAATAGACGCAGCTTGCAGGCATCCTCGCTGACGCCCTGCCCCTGAAACGTATCACAGATAGCTGAAAAGCGAGAAATATGGACATTCGGGTCCTCATAAGGTAATCCATGGAACTGGATGGTGTTCGTAACCATCGTGATGATCTGAGGCGGAATCTGCCATCTATTAACTCCGATAGCGGATTGGGTAATGCTGGATCGAGCATTGGCCGCATTTGGTCGGGCGTAGTCTGCAACGACTCTCCTAACTGGGGCCTCGTTGTCACCCATAGTGAAAGCAGAAGATGGAATGTGTACCTGACTAGCTCGGAAGGTGCGAAGGCGCTCGTGGAAATCTCGCTCGGGCTCAGACGAAGCAACAAACAAAGGTGGCCCCTGTGAGCGAGTATGGCGCATACAATGATAAGATTACTAATCTAAATACTAAAGCAAATATAACCCTAAAAGCATAAATTGCAAGCAAAAGGCACCTAAAGGCAATGGAAATCTACGAAAGCAAGTAAACAACTAAATAGACGACTCGGGTCATTCTCTAAAGTGCCAGTGTCCCCGGCAACAGCGCCAAAAACTTGATGTGCTAAATGCGGTCTATAAAAACTAACCTAATCTAGACACCCAAGTTTTAAATTTATAAACTAAGACTCTCTAAATGCTAGACCACTGACAGGCAAGTGTACCTATCGTACGTAGTAAAGCCTAATGAAGTCCGAGTATCGAACCCACGAGACACTAGCAACGCTAACTAGACTCTGACTCAACTAATTACTTAACTGGTTTTAATTTGTGGTTTTATGAATTTTATAATTTTACTAAAGCGAGTAAAAAAGATAACAGGGCAAGAAAGAAATATGGTGAAGTGACGGAAAGCAGACAATGATGAGAAAGAACTACCCAGGCTTCGAATCCCTATGACCAACCTATGATCTCTAATCCTGACCAATGACTAAAGCTCTGAATCTACCCAGAAAACCTCCCGCTAAGGATGATTAACCAAAATAGAAGATGGAACAAAGTGATGAAGTGCTAAATTGGAAACGACTCGAGCTATCGATACCGAATCCCACGACTGTCAGATTAAAAACAACTATGGTGCTAAAATCCTCCGGTCATGAAGCTAAACCTATTAAATAATTGAAAACCTAGGAAACCCTAAACGCGAATAAGTAGCCGGATATGAGCTATCAGTCACCCAAACTACCAAACAACGCCTAGCTAATAACCTAGCAATCCTGACTCGTCCCTAGAGTTGCCAGAAAAGGATGCACACTATACTCAGCTGATTTTAATTAATTTAGTTAAACTTGAATTATCTCTAATCTCAAGCTCTAGACCGAAAACCTAATAGATTAATGAACCTAGAATGATCTAAATATTTCCAGACCAGACTAACAAGATCACCTAACCAAACAACCAATCACAACCAAGACAAGCATACAAATTCATAAACAATCACAAAACAGGAATATGTAAATCATCTCAATTTAATAATTAGTCAAAACCGAATAATCAAAACATTAAATCATAGTTCATCTAGACCTAGGTAGTATAAAAGATTCGTCAAGAATCATAGTCAAGAAAAAGAAACGAGTCTGAACCGAGTAGCAAAACATGTTTATAATTTTGTAAAACACAAAGTCTAACAAAACCAAAAATAATAAATTGCAAACCCGAACTTGAATCTTAATCGCGGCTTGAACCCTCGAACCAATCGCCTCCTTCTCTATTTTCTGTTCCGCCGTCTCTTTCTAATCTCTGTCTAATGTGCGTATATTGTTTTTGCCTTCTGTCGACCAAATATATTGGCCCCTCTTTTCTGCCGTCTAACTGTTGCTGCCGTCTATCACTTTTTTTACGTTATTATTTTACTTGGACATGTAATTCTTATATTTCATACTTCTCAATTAGTTCCAAATTAATTACACCATTTTTTCTAGAATTTATCGTTTTAGCTCGGTTTTCACTAAAAATCATCAAACTTCAACCACGAACCAACTACGAGTGGATTTTTATAAAAAACAACAGTAAAGCCACTAAAAAATGTAGGAATAATTATATAAAATATTTATATTTTAGACCACATCACTTGATTTCAGGTTAAAATTGTTTCAGCTTTGGCAGTTTTAGTCCCTGGTCCTTTGTAACTTTATTTAACTACATTTTTGGCACTTTAGGCCCTTGTGGTTAGTTTGAAGAGGATCATGGGAGTATAACCAAACTCCGTTAGGCCCGGTATCATTAAGTGATTACCAAAATCACAAGTTTCCAAACATTGACGCTTTTAACCCATAATCTTGGAAATATTACATAACGATCTCGAAACCACGTGAAACTGATATCACTTATTCTTGAGAGTATATTTGAATGTTATGAAGCCCCGGGTTCGTTAAAAGGTGACTCAGAGGTAAGAATTAACATGTTGACAAGTTTAACCCCTGCAGTTTATAATCTTTCGATTATTTTCACAAACGGCTTCTTATAACCAAATAATTACTCATTTAAGAATATATTCTTCGTGTATGGTCATTCAGAGGCACAAGTTTGGCATGTTAACACTTTTAGTCCCTTCGCATACATATTTTCATCGTTTGTCAACTTTAGTCCTTTAAACTCAAACTTTCACATATTTAGAGTTTAGGACACGTGTCTTTACATAACTGGACACATTTTTACGTGGTGTTACATAAGCAAAACTATCTCTAAGATTTTGGCTAATCGTCTTAAAATGGTTATTGGGTCTATTATTTCAGAAAATCAAACGGCTTTTCTTAAAGGAAGATACATTCTCGACAGTCCGTTAATGTTAAATGAGCTTATGGCTTGGATTAAAAATACAATACAAAGGCTTTTCTGCTAAAAGTCGAATTCGAAAAGGCTTACGATAACGTTTGTTGGAGTTTTCTTCTGGACATCATGGGGCAAATGGGTTTTCCTGATTTATGGTGTAAATGGATTAAAGGGATCCTAGCTTCGGCTAGATCTGCGGTGCTTATAAATGGGTCCCCTACCTTTGAATTTAGATGCTCCAAAGGGGTCAGACAGGGCGACCCTCTTTCCCTGTTTCTGTTCCTTCTAGTCATGGAAGCGCTGTCTAACATTTTGTGTAAAGCTAGGATGGAAGGTCTTCTCAAAGGTATCCAAACTCCCAATAACGGTCCGGTAATTTCTCACCTTTTATTATGTTGATGACGCTCTTGTGTTGGGGGAATGGGATAAGGAAAATGTTAAGAATGTGGTGAGATGTTTGCGAATTTTTTACTTATGTTCGGGCTTAAAATTAATCTTAAAAAATCTAACTTATACGGGTTGGGTTTGGAGAATGGGTCTGTGTCTGAAATGGCTAAAGTCATTGGGTGTAAGTCGGATTCTGTTCCGCTTACTTATCTGGGAATTACGGTGGGGTCGAATATGAATAGAATTAATAATTGGACTCCAATTATGGAGATTTTTGATAAAAGATTGTCGTTATGGAAAGCGAAAACCTTATCGATGGGGGGAGGCTTACGTTGATTAATTCAGTTTTGGAAAGCCTGCCGATTTATTATTTGTCTTTATATAAGGCCCTAGTGGGTGTTTTAAAGGCCCTCGAGGCCAAGATGAGAAAATTCTTATGGGCCGGTTCTGGTAACTTTTCAAAAATGAACTGGGTATCTTGGGATTGGGTTACTTGGCTCAAGGAAAAAGGTGGGTTGGGTATTAGCAGGTTAAAAGAGGTCAATGAAGCCCTTCTAGTTAAATGGGGGTGGAGATATTGGGCTGATAATCACAATCTATGGTGTAAAATGGTGGAAGCGTGTCATTGTAAGTTTAATCAAAGGAGCTTCCTTCCTCTTAACGATAATATTCCGGGGTTTGGAAAAACATTGTGAATCTGATTTCCAAAATGAAAATAAATGGGAAAGGTTTAAATCATCTTATAATGGGTAAAGTGGGGAATGGGTCAGATATCAGGTTTTGGATCGACATCTGGGTGGGTGATCTTCCCTTCATGGAAACAGGCAGTGGAATTGGGGTGTTCAAATGGCATTGGTCTTGGCAGTCTGAGTCTGAAGAGGAGCTTAGGGAATGGAAGGAATGTTGCGAAGTGCTTAGTTTGGTGAGTCTTTCCAGCGGTAAGGATTCTTGGTTTTGGAGTGGTGATCGTCAGAACGGTTTCTCGGTGAAGGCGGTCAGATCGGCTTTGATTATGGATAGAGGTAATTGTCCCCCTCCAACTTTTGATTGGTGCAAATGGGTGCCCATTAAATGCAATATTATGAACTGGAGAGGCAATCTAGATAGATTCCCTACTAGAATAAACTTAAGAAGAAGGAATGTGGACATATCTTCAACTATGTGTCCATTCTGCGAAGAAGTCGAGGAATCGGTTGTGCATTTGTTCACCGCTTGCTCGGTTGCTTTGAGGGTGTGGACGACTTTCAGCATTTGGTGCAACATTCCGCCGCTCTTCCTTTTTGAATTTAAAGACATATTAGAGATTCACAAATTCATTAAGCGTAGTAAGAAGGAGGAGAAGATCATTTACGGGCAGGCTATGATAGCGTCTTTAGGCCAAATATATATGGATTAGTAATATGAAATAAAATCTAATCTAATCTGTTTTTTTTTTACATTTTAAACCATGCCTATGTTGTAATAAAAGTTGCAAGTTGGCTCACATTCCCACAAGTCCAATACTATTTTAATCAATTTCTATTTGTTATTATTTCAGTGGGTTTCATTTAATATTAGTTTTATCTAACTTGTTAGTGCGTATATAGTTTTCATTGTCTTGTCCGATGTCATTAATGTACTATTTGTTCTTATTTCGTCTACATTGTGTATGTAACTAGCAGTGATTAACTTTTTTTTAATCTTGCAGGCTCATAGTGAGAAGTATGGCACTAAGGGTAACCACACTACATGTGTGATAACTTGTTTGTCAATGTTGCAATTTGGTGGCTAATCTGATCTCCAAAATCAAAAGGGATAATACGTTTAAGTTTGATGCTAAATGGGCCCGGTTGGATAACGGGTTCTAATGGGTAAACAAGGTAAATCTCGACTCAACCGATAAATGTTTTTGTAACTATTTTTTTTTTAATTTAGTGTGAAATTTGAGTATAAAAAATTAAATAGGACCTATAGTTTAAGTTGAGCGTGTTATGCTTAACGGAAAAATTGTTTATTTATATGTTAAAACATATATAAACCTTATTTATTGCTAGATTTTGGTTAGGGAATGCTAAAAACCTACGAATTACGAAAAAATATATATAATCACTTTGCGCTTAGCATACAGAAAGCTCACCGCTTTTGCACTCCACGCATCACGCCTCGGTTTTAAACCTTGTCGCTTCGGTGAGCGTCTCACTTTTTAAAACCATGACTCAAACAAGTGTCATTTATAACCATTTTGTTACTATTATTATTGTTGTTGTTGCTGTTTTTGTATAGTAGAGAATTTTAACTAATTTGTAACTAAATTCGCAGGAATGGGTTTGCTGCTGTTGGCACTAATAGGTAGGAATGTGTTGTGATTTGGATCCAAATTGCTCCTCGTGGCTTTTTGGTAGTTCATTCTATTTTTAAATATTCATGTAATAACTACAATTTAGTTTATAATATGATTTGAATTTGGTATAGGGAATATGCACATTGAGAGCTTTGATAGGATTGGTGAGGCTGTAAACGTTAGTCTAAGGGTGGAATGTCGTCAAATAAGTGGTATGCACTGGTCTGGGTCTAACATAGAGCAGGGGCTTGACGGTGTTGTAAATTGTCATTGTCGCCGTATCGCGTGGGTTTCTTACTATATATAGTATAGATAAGAAAACTACTAGATACGAGTGACGTAATTCAAAGTGTTGTCCCCGCCGCATCACGCGGGCACCCTACTAGTGTATTTAATGTATAAGCTCCACAATAAAGAGATAAAAAAAAAAGGGTAGTTGCACGGTACCCCTGACCGCGGAAGGGATCTCCCTTCCCAGTTCACCACCCGACAAGGATCCCTGGCGGCAAATACCCATAGCCATCAAAGAGGGGTAAGAAACATGTTTCAAACCCGAGACCTCGAGTGTCCTCGGTCCGGCTTTAAAGCGGGACAATAAAGAGATAAGGTATTTAAATTTACGGAGGTGTAAAAGGTTGCAAATGGGCCATGGGGTATATGATTTTAGGAGAATCTCATGTTTTTTTTTTGAACGGCAAGGAATGACGTGCGAACCATCGTGACACTGGTCGTTGTGGCCAAGGTCGACTACTTGACCACCGCCAACCCCTTGGCTCTCTCCAGATGCGCGGAAACCTGACCTCCACCCGTCCGAAGACACGACAGTGGAATAATCGGTAAAACCTCGCTTCTCATCCAAGTCGAACTGACGGCATCCGTATTCGCTCTTCACCTGGATTTCGCAGAAAATAATGAGGAGAGTGAAAATTAAACCTGAATCATAAGACTAAACGGTATGGGGGCCGGCCTTGGCCCGGCGCCGTACCCCCACACCGCCCCCTTTGGAGCGTCCCGGCTTCTCCGTCTCTCCAGCGACGAGCACGACGGGCCACCATTCTCTCTCTCTCCTTTCTCTCTCCTCTCTTTCTCTTTCTCTCTCTAAAAAATCAAATCAATTATATTTTTTAATTGTTTTTATAAATAGTGTGGGGCCCCATCCTCCACCCCCTTGGTCCCATCCCCTTTAGGCTCATCCTCACTCTCGATAACGTGGCGGGTGAGGTGACGGCCCATCCCCTTGGGGATGAGCCTAACCATACCGATTAGTCTAAGAAACATCAATTATTTCACCAACCACTCCACCAATCTCATCTTATTTTATAAAGAATATGGAGATTTGTTTGATTAAACCTAAGAGCAGTGGCGGAACCAGAACTTTGTGATTGGAGGGTCGAAATAAAAATGTTTTGCAAAATTTATAGTTTGTATATTTATAGGAAAACATAACCTTTTGGTTGACAAGAGCCTTTGGTTATGTACATTTCTTACTTCTTTCGCGTGTGTTAATCGGATAATTATTAATTGGTTTTTGCAAAGCCGTGTCACCAACAGGTTCATTATCAAATAATTCGATTTTCTATTGACTTCTTTTATTATTATTTTCATTGGATTTTAATAGACTTGATGAAATTTTGATATTGGTTTGGTTCTTTTATCAAAATATCTTTCTAAATATGCATTTCTACACATAAAAATAATAGCAATTGCTATTTGCAAATTATGATATAAAAGAAACTTATATCAATTAATAATCTACTTATATCAAATAATAATCTAGTTAATTCATGAAATATCTTCAAAGTTGAAACACAAAAATACGTGTAAATAAATAATCGGTACACATTGCATAATTTAAGACATCTTTAATAATTAAATAATAATAATAGAAAAATAAAACAAAAAGAAAATAACTTACTTCATGATAGCTTTTGGCAGAGGATTTGACCATTCAAGAGAGAAAGTCTTGAGATTGGAGAAAAACTTTTCTTGTACAGCGGCGGGTATAGGGTTGTAAAGAGAGAGATTACTTTTGAGTAAGAACGAAAAAAAAAAAAAATATATGTTATTAATTTTAAAATTGGGCCAAACTCGTTTTTAAAGCCCATGATAATAATATTACAATATTTAACCCAATAATATTAATCATTCACACATATATCTTCTTCTTCTCGAGAAAATCAGAATTCATAGCTAATGCCGCACCACCGCTTGCTGCTTTTGCACCACCGTCTCCGCCCGGAAAACCTTCAAACATCCCGTTTTCTTTTAATTTTAGCCTTTACACAAGAAAAAGAAGAGGGTCAAGCATAAGAAACTTTTTTGGGTTCAGTACTCCGGTAAGCTTAAATTTGGTAGGCCGGAGGGTCAGCTGACCCCCCTGACCCTCCTGTGGTTCCGCCTCTGCCTAAGAGTGATAAGTCTGTATCTTCATTTTGCTGGGTCCGTTTTGTTTGAATGGACGTGATGCCTTGTCTTTTCAATAAAAAACAAAAAAAAAAGAAAAAAGAAGAATCTCATGTATTTTCTCTAAACTTTCAAAATATTAATAAGGAGATTTGATTGATTAAACCTAGGAGTGATATATATGGAGAGCAAAACGTGAAGACCGGTCACGTTAGCCGGCCCGCCACCACTGTCCCGGTGATGTGGGGGGCGTCCCCCTCGACTGTTTTTGCAGCGACCTCCCGCGTCAGAGACTAACGTTTAGAGGCGAGAGGGTAGGAGCTAACTCAAATGGGTAGAGCAGGGTAGGCCCGGGATTCGAACCGCCGCCTTATGGAGAGCAACATTTCCCCCACTCTAGCCACTGAGCTGCGCCCCTAAGAGCATTCTCATTCAATCCATCAAAACTTGTGAGGGTGAGTTTTTATATTGTAAAGGGTAAAAAAAGTGGTTGTGAGTGGAGGAGAGAGAAAATGTTACTGTTCATCTGTATATTTGGGGGGACACTGTTCACCCAGTATAATTTTTTTAATATATTGAAAGTGGTTGTGAGTGAAGGAAAGAGAAAAATGTGATGATAATATTATTTAATTGAAAATGAGAGAGAAAAAGTATTTGTTTTTAGTGAAAATATATTGATATAGGAGTTGTTTTTTAGTGGAATGTATGTATAATTTGATGGATTGGATGAGAATGCTCTAAGGAGTGATATATATGTCTGTATCTTCATTTTGCTGGGTCTGTTTTGTTTGAATGGATGTGATGCCTTTTCTTTTCAACAAAAAAAAAAAGAAAAAGAAAAAGAAAAAAAAAAGAATCTCATGTATTTCTCTAAGGAGGATTCTATTGGCACACAATCCGTATTGGATATAGATCGTATAAGTCTATAAAATTCGTATTGGACAAAGTTAAGAAATGGCAGACTGACAGGTGTATGGCTTGTCTGGTGGTTGGCCTATACGATGCGTATTAAGACCCTGAATTTTTAAGATTTGATTTTTTGGTGTGTTGTGTTTGGTTTTTGGTGTTTTGGGTTTGGTTATTGGTGTTTATTGTTGGTTATTTTTGTTTTAATGAATTTAAAATCTTTATTTTTTTATCGTTACGAATCGTATTATAGCGTATCGTGGCGTATCTTATCACATTTTTTACTTTTTAATAATGCATCGTGACGTGTCGTATGATATCGTATCATCCTTGTACCGTATCGTGTCATATCGTAGTTGTATTTTGTTTATTTTTTATATTGACGTATTCACGACATGTGATATTTACATTATATGTAACCAAGCAAACCAATTTAAACAGTAAAAATAAAGAATCACAAATACAAATACAAAAAAACTGAAACAGCAAATTTAATTACATAATAAGTTTGTATATATACATGACATCGTCCAAAATATATAAACTGTCAAAATACAAAAAAGTACAACGATCCTAAACCGCTGGATCCTGACCCTCCTGACTGGTGCCTGACGGCCCCGCCCCCTGATCCGCATCCTGTTCAGGGCGAGGCGACAACGGCCATATCGGCAATGGGGTCCGACCACGGTCGATAGCCACCTGTATATCGCCCTGGATATCGGCGCCTGCATCCGGTCCTCCATCTTCTATAACACAAGCGCCACAGCTGGATGGAGCTGGTCGTACAGAACGTGCTGGGGGTATTGCGTCACCCCCTGTGGCTGCGGTTGCGGTGGCGATCCAGGTGGCGGAGGTGGTGGGTAAGCGTGGTCACCATCGGCGTCAGCGGCTGCGGCATCAACACCTGCCGGCTCTGGCAGCTCCTCTTTTAACTCGGTTGGGAGAGCGGCAGGGACAAACAGCTGCCCGTCCGCTCCTATGAATCTAAGCCCGAGCACAGGGAAGTCACGCGTCACGTGCATGCCGATCAGGGTCTGTCGTGTCAACCTGGTCGGCTCCACCGTGCCCCCCTCGGTGAACTGTGGGTCCTGCTGGGGAACAAGGCCCAACGAGTGGGCAATACGCGTGATGTACGCCCCCGTACAACAGAGACCTGTCCTGCTGGTAGTACACCGCCGCGAACCACTAGGCTAGACAGTGATGGAGGGCGCACGTCTCCCCCCATATAAGACAATACAAATAAAAGAGATCCCCATGATTGCATCACTCGCGAATCTGCTCGCGTGGTGCAATGGATGTGGCAATAAGCCTGTGCAGGTAACGGTACAGGGTGTTGAAACATGAACTTCATTAAAAAAACACCAACCCCTAAAACGGGGCGGCCCAACACAACCAAAATTACATATTTACAAAATTAAACCAATCGTTCCACAAAACGGCTCTATTCTTAACTCTACTACTGAACCAAAGAAAACTCGTTAACTTCAAATCCTTGATGATCTATTCCACCCGAGCCGGCTTACTTTCGAACTTGAGTTTATTTCTAGCCCGCCAAATGCACCAACACCCCACTTTGATTACGCTTTCAAACGCCTCCTTTGCCCCCCCCCCCCCCGGATAAACCCACCGATTTATGCAACTCTAATAGCTCTTTGACCAAAACCAAGACGAACGGAGTCACTCTACACCAACTGGCAACGAACTGCCAAATCCGGGCTGCAATATAACAAAAACAGAATAAACGTCTGGCAGTCTCCACGCTAGAGCAGTAGAGGCCGTAAGAATCATCTTCGATTGCAGTATATCTCTCGTTAAGAGCGTCCGCAATTGGAATATGCTCCATCTTAGCTTTCCACACTAGAATATTACACTTCAAAGGCACCTGCTTGTTCCAATTCATTATATAGTTGTTGTTACTAACCCCTCCTCTGGAAAACATCTTTCTCACTTCTCCAACCGAGAATTCTGCATTGGATCGGCCAATCCACTTCCACCAATCCTGTTGATAGGAAAGCCTAATCGAGTCCAAGTCTCTAAGAAGCCAATTAGCCTTCAAAAGTAACTTAGATGTATGAATTAAGTTAATCAAGAACAAAAACAAAAAAAGTTGAAAACATAGGATACTTTTCTGTCTACTTACCCTTGTAATATTTTATCACTGATAAAAAAGTGTCTACACTTTTTAATAAAATAAAATTAGTTATTCATTATTCATAAATAATAGAAGAAAATAGTCTTTTCCTTTTTGTCATCTAGGGGCTGTTTGGCTAAGCTTTTCAAAACTACTTATTTGCTTATTTGCTTTTCAGAAAAGCAAATAAGCAAATAAGTAGTTTTGAAAAGCTTAGCCAAACAAACCCCTATTATATTTTTGTCATCTATTGTTAAATGCAAAGGTTCCTTATCCTCTTTTTCACCAAACCTAAAAATTTAAAGGTCCAGAATTTTCCCAACTTTAAATTATATCGAATTGAAAATCATTTCACACTCTTTGCTAATGGAGGTTACAAACAAGTTCATAACCATAAAGGCTACAATAGATGGTGAACCACAAGAAAGTAATTTTGAGCTCAAGATCGAACCGTTTTCTCTGTCAGTTAAGCCTGAATCCAACGATGTCATCATTAAAAATATTTACATATCAATCGACCCGTATCAGATTAATCGTATGAAGACCGTTAGTTCTTCTCAAAAAACTTCAAAGTTTTCAACACGAATAGCTCCCGGTGAGGTTAGATCTCAAATTTTATACACATATAATTAAGAGTTAAATGTCATTTTAGGCCATGTGGTTTGGGACATTTTGCCAGTTTAGTCCAAAGGTTTCCTTTTTCTTCTGTGGGTCCAAAAAGGTTTCACCGTTGCCATTTTAGTCCATTGGGTTAACTTAATCTATTCTTTCTGTTAACCAGAAGGGCAATTCGGTCATTTTATATGTAATTCTGTTAACTAGAAAGGCAATTCGGCCATATAAAATGACCGAATCACCCTTCTCGTTAACAGAAATAATGGATGAAGTTAACCCAGTGGACTAAAATGGCAACAGGGAAACATTTTTTGATCCACAGGCAAAAAACGAAACCTTTGAACTAAACTGACAAAATGGCCCAAACCACAGGGACTAAAATCGCATTTAACTCTATAATTAAATAGTCATTTTTAATGGGCCTTATTTTATTATCATGGCTTACAATGGGTCTTTATAAAAAAAATGGGTTTCAGTGGCTCTAGCCTCTAGGCTTTTATTTTGTCACGTGCTAATTATCATCCTTTGAGACTCAATTCTTTGACTCAAAGATGCTCACGTCGGTTTTTGGGCCCAAAGTGTTTCGGTTTAACCCGGCTCGATTTCAGTCAACGAAAGTCAAAATCAATTTTTACCCAAACCGTTTTAGCTTGAAACCGGTTTTTTATCCGATTCGGTGGATGGATTCTCAAACCGATTACAAACCAACGCTCAGATCAGTTTCAAACCGGTTTCTAAAGTGGTTTGGTTCGCTTTAGGAACCGATTTCGGTTCGTGAACCAGTTTTTGTCATCTCTTTGAGATCCTAATGATTTTATCTATTTTCAATCTTAGCTCATTAGCAACACTTATTTTAGCAATTTTATGTATTCTTACATGTTTTGATACTTGGTCCTTTTTAGTTAAGCCCATATTGACCTATTAACAAGCTATTTACAGCCCAAATTAACCCAACCCAGAAGGTTATATTGAAAGCCCACAATAACCCAAAGTTTAATGTCTGCCTAATACGTGTGTTCAGGTGATTGATGCTTATGGTGTGGGAAAAGTAGTAGCTTCCGGGAATCCTAAATTTGAAAAGGATGACTATGTTGTGGGCCTTATAAGTTGGGGAGAGTATAGCATATCACAGGGGTTCATGCTAAGTAAACTGGACCCAATGGGCTTCCCATTATCATACCATGTTGGGCTTTTAGGTAACTTGATTCACATTTTTTTGTCCAAGATAAAGATGTTTTGTGGGTATTTTATATATGTTCTTATATAGGCTTTATGTATGTGAAATATAGGGCTTAGTGGGCTTACTGCTTATGCTGGGTTTATTGAAATATGTAAGCCCAAGAAGGGTGAAAAGGTCTTTGTTTCAGCTGCTTCTGGGTCTGTTGGAAATTTGGTGGGCCAATATGCTAAAATTTTAGGGTGTTATGTTGTGGGTTGTGCAGGGAGCCCAGATAAGGTTTTATCTTAATTTGAGAATTGATATTTAAGCTTCAAATTGGAATAGTCTAACATTGTTAAAACAAACACGGCCGGTATCGGTTAACTCACTTTCAGGTGAAATTGCTTAAAGAAAAACTTGGGTTTGACAAAGTGTTTAACTATAAAGAAGAAACCGATCTAGATTCTATGCTGGAGAGGTATGCATACTACATTACTACACATTACTATAAGTCTTTCAATTCTAGACCTTTAGACAAAGATTAAATTTTTATAACTTTAGGTGTTTTCCGGATGGGATTGACATATACTTTGATAACGTGGGAGGCGAGATGCTCGAAGCAGCGATATCAAACATGAACTTGTATGGTAGGGTTGCACTTTGTGGAGTCATTTCAGAATACACAGATGTTGGAAAACGCGCATCACCAAATATGCTAAATGTTATATATAAGAGAATCACTATTCAGGGGTTCTTATCTGGTGACTATATGCATTTGTTTCCCGGATTTATCTCTACAACAGTTGATCACCTACGTACGGGAAAAATGCATGTGCTTGAAGATATCTCAATCGGGTTACAAAGTGTTCCTACAGCTTTTGTTGGACTCTTTCGCGGGTATAACGTTGGGAAGAAAATTGTTCAAGTTTCCGATGATTTAGGAGATAAGTAATTGTTTCCTGTTTCTTAACATTCTGATTCGATTAGTATGATATTTCCCTGAGACTCTAGACTCCTAGTTTAGCTCTTTGTATTTTCCTATATATAACTATTTCATTTAAAGTTTATACACAATTGAATACCATGTAATTCTATTCAAATTACAGTTTTCCTTTGAGATTGAAGGTGAAAACGTACTTTAAAATAAAATGTTAATTTTATAGGTACATATAAAAGTACAATATATTGAAACTAAAGAAAGGAATATGAAGAAACACGGAACTAATTTTGGAGTTAATTAGTTTGGTTTATGTTTCTACCATAGTGGTTAATCTCCTTATAATCTGAGCTCCTTAATGACTTGGTAATCCTGCAAAACAGAACACCGTTAGCTCGTTAAGAGGGGAATATGGGGGTTTCCCTCTTAACCGGGCTCCGGCGTGAGAATAAGCGACTATTTTGAGGGGATAAATGTTTGTTAAGAGTGAGAGTAGAGGGAATCACAATGTTTAACCTGTGAACTGAGGTCTCTATTTATAGCCGGAGAGGTGTAAGAGGATGTGGGCTGATGGGCCTTGGGCCGGAAGGCGACAACATAGAGGATATGCTCCTTGTCTTACTAGTTTCGACCGTTAGTGGCTACTAGAAGTTCTCCGGTGCTGGCGCACCGTGATTGGAGCCACGTGTCACAGTTGTCGGCCTGGCTGTCCTTCTGCCATCAGCAGGTAAGTGGAGATCGTGGGGCAGGTGTCTCTGCCCTGTGATTGGTGCCACATAGGCATCCTTCTGTACTCTCTGTCTCCTGTACATCAGACGATCGTGGAGCACGATTGAGCACAGCATGGAGGATGCGGATTGGCTCATTTCTTCTGCCACTTGTACCTTTCGTACCTTCTGAAGTGGCCTTGCGCTATAGTTCCTGTGCGACCTTTGTTGAGCACGTAACTAGCCCGCGCAAGATTATAGGAGCTGGAGGTTCTTATCAAGGATGCTAAGTGTTGAATTTGGTGTTCTTTCTTGCTCAGACCTCGCGCGAGGTCACTCCATGCTGAAATTACCCGCGCGAGATTGATATTGAACATCTTGATGAATAAGGAGTATGGTCCTGCGCGCGACCTGAGTGAAGGTCTGCGCGGCTTTTTGGGACCATACCCCTTCAAGTCCCCCCAGTCCAATGCTGCACCATGCGCGAAGCGAGTGGTTGGAGCTCTGGACTTAGAAAATGAGAAGTGCTAAAAAGGCTTGCTTTGTGTTTGGTAGATAGCGCGCGTGTAAATGTTTCGACAGTTGCTATGGCGCGAATACTATATATGACTGTCGGTGATTCTTCGCTTCTACGCATGTTCATTGGGTATCCATGAATATTGCGCGGCCTGAGTAACCTCTGCATGAAGTTTGTAGTAATTTTGGGCGGGAAAAACCTCGAGCTTTGAATTCTGACAGGTTGGTAAGAAATGTCGTTGATGGCGACGTTTGAGTTGACTGCTGACACGGCCGTCATCATGTTGTCCTTGACGGTTCGGCTCTCCGTCAGGAGAGTGAGGTCCACACGCGCGTGGTAACCGTCACTCCGGGATTTGCGATCGACGTGGCATTTATTGATTGGATATGCGCGCGGTGAATCCTGCACGTCTACTCATCGCATTAAATGCGATGAGTATATATAGTCGTGGAGATGGGAGAGAAGATCATTATCTCTTCTACTGTTGCTATCTTCTCTCTATTTCTTCTTCAAGTCTTCAAACTTTAAGTAGCAGATCTTCAAGATCTTCATCAGATCTTCAAGTTTTCCAAAATATTCGAACTTTCTGGTTGAATATCCATGGCTGAAGAACATCATCCAGAAGAAAACCCAGGTGAAGAAGGTCCCGTTCCTTTCCTCAAATGGGACTTAGGGTTATTCGAACAGATCACACAAGGATTCCGGTTCCCACCGGAATGGGATGCTCGATACCCCGGCTAGAATCAGACGGCCGCCGATGCACCGCCGGGGTATATTACCCTTTTTGAAGACTTCTTCCTACAGGGCAACTTCCGGTTGCCAGGGACGGAGTTTATGGCCCATATACTTCAGTATTATGGGTTCCATATTTCTCAGATGAGTCCACCTGGGATGGTGAGGGTGCGACACTTCGAATTTCTATGCCGATCCCATGGTGTTGAACCGACTGTGGAAAGATTCAGGGCGTTCTACCAACTGATCTGGAACATGGGTTTCTACTCTTTTGGCAGCCGAAGGTCTGCCAAGAAGATACTTCTGAACCCACTCAAGAGCTTCCATGACTGGAAGCAAAAAAATTTCTTCGTCTATGAGGAAGTCATCCCTATTGCTATGACGTTCTGTGCGCTGGACGTGATCGAGAAGGAGGAGTTGGCGATACCTAAGCAAGAGGATTGGTATTTGAAGCTCACTGCCACCCCTAACCGAGTTTTTGGTGAAAACGTCCTCGTTGCGGCGCGGATGAGTGACAAATGGCCAGTTGAGAGCAACGAGGTTCCGGTTTTGAAGTTTGAAGATAGAGGTTAGCTGTTTCCTTGATTTTTCTGTTTGATTTCGTTGCACTCAACTGTTATATTTTGAATGTATAGGTACGCCTTTACCAAGCTGTTTTCCCCACTTTTGGTGGGTCCATGGGCGTTCGCCCGCTGGAAGCAGGCGAGCAATATTGGTATGATGCAATTAGGGGTTACTTCATGTATCCCGTCGCTGGAGCTTTTGCCAATCCGCCTACCACGACTGAAGGTGCGCATATACCTAACCCCAGGCCCTTGCGAGCTATGGCTTCCGCTGGGAAAGAGATTATCTATCTTTCCAGCGAGGAGTCTGTAGGGTCTTCAAATGGGGAGCTAAGTTCGTGGTCTAACATCTTTGCAGGTGTGTTGCGCGACTTGGGGGTTGACCCTGAAGAGAAGAAGAAAAAACCCAACAAGCGGAAGAAGGTGATTACCTTAGACGCTGAGGTGACCAGCAAGAAGGGTGGCAGTAGCCACGCGACTGCTGGTGCTGTTGACAAAGGTACTCTCCGCTTTCGGCAGAGTAACTTGGAAGATTACGTTATTATCAGTGACTCACTTGAAGGTTTGTCGCGTATAGGCGAAAAGAAGACGGGAGTTGCTGGCTCAAGGAGCTGAGGGAGCACGGGTTCTCGAAACCCAGATGCTGGAGCCACTCCGTCCTCTATCGCGCTTGATGAAGAGGAGGAAGAAGAAGAAAAGGAGGAGCCTGTTGCGAAGTTGGTAAGCAGGAAGAGGAGTAGGGAAGAGACCACAGCTGGTGCGTCTGTTGCGCCGAAGGCTGGTGGGGTCCCCTTGATCGGAAAGCAGAGCAACCTGCGCTCTCTTTATAAATTCTCTCCCGGTTAGTTTCTTGACTTCATTGTTTTCTTTGTTATTATTTCTTTTTGACACTTTGCTTCTGCAGAGGCCAAAAATAAGACTCCTGAAAAGAAGGGTGTTGTGTTTAAGGATCCCCAAGAGCCGGCGCAGAAGAGGCCCAAGGTTACCATCAAGCCTTTCAAGACTGCTGGGGTAGAGTCCGAGAAGGAGAAGAAGAAAACTGCTGAGAAACCCGTTGACAAGGTTGCTGAGAAGGAGAAGGAGAGAGAGAAAAAGAAGGCTACTGAAGAGCCTGTTGGTGGTGATTCGAATGAGGCCAGGGCAGCTGCTACAACTGCTCAAGAGAAAGCGCGGGGTCCGGAGGTCGCCCACGTCACGGGGCTTGACCAGCCCCTTCATGAGAAAAGGAAGGAATCGGAGGTTGAGAAGCTGACTAAGCCTGCGCAACCTGATGCTCCCCTTCAGACTGTTAAAATAACTTCTACTACCGGGGGATCGGGTTCTGACATTCATAAGGAAAAATCCACCGCTGCAGGTGGTGCGAGTGCTGGTTTCGCTGCTGGTCAGGTTGGCTCGGGAGGGCAAAGTTCAAGTAGGTCCCAGGGATACCTTGGGAGATATTTATTACAAGTCTTATAATGAGGAGACTCGTGGTGATGCTCCGCACCAACCACCATGGGGTTTGAAGCAGAAAGACACATTCTTGGAGTTTGCTCCTTGTCGCGACTGGTTTCTGAACTCTCTTCCTCCCGGTGAGGTTAACCGGCAAAGAGCACGAACCCACAATGGGTTGTATCACGCTTATGTTGTTAGCGAGGCCAATACACGTGCTGCTAACCATCAAATTGTGCGCGAGTGGCGCACAATGGTTAGGGAGCGAGAGGAATAGGAGAGGTACCATGAGCGGTTGTTAAGGCATTTCAAGGACTTTGAAAAGTTGAGAGCTGCTTTTGATGAAGAGAAGGCTAAATTTGAGTCCGATAGGAAATCGGAGGAGTGGGGCCGTGAAGGTCTTCGGGGCAAGCTTCGTGCCGCTGAAGATCTTCTGGCGAAGGAGCGTGCTGACTGGAAGAAAATTTATGAGAAAGATAATCAGCGTATGTACGCGGCCTGAGCCAAGATTACCGAACTTGAGGGTCAAGTTGCTGAATTAAAAGGGAAGGTTGAAGATGTTCAGGCTGATAGAGAACAAGTTGAGGTCTGATCATTGTTAACCCTTCCTTCCTTTATGCTTTTTTGCTTGTGAAATTTTCTAAGTTTGTCTTTCCTTTTGCAGGCTGAGTTAAAAGCGCAGGTGTCCAGTAGGGACAAAGACCTGGCGGCTAAGGACGTTGAAATTGCAGAGTAGAAGCGTCGTTTGCGAGAGCAAACTGACAAAAGTGAGTCCTTAGAAATCGACCTTGAGGCTGAACGGGTGAAAGCTGCCACTGCTGAGGAGGCCAAGCAGAGAGCTGAGGAGGTGCGAGACATAAGTACATCTGCCCTCAATGTGGCGCAAAACAAGTACTCGGAGGCTCAAGGCATCGTTGACACGCTAGTCGCAAAAGCTGAGTGGATGCGTGGCAGAGGAGTAGTTCTGGTATGCTTCGCTTCTTAACTTAGGCTTTATTTGTTAAAACCTATTTCTTATCCATTGCGTTTGCTGTAGATGGCCAACTCTATCATGAATGCTGGAGAACTGGATGGAGCTGTTGCTGCTCTCATAGATGCCTCGCACGCTGTTGGTCATCGTGGAGGTTATCTAGAGTGTGCGCAGCATGTTGAAGAGACGTTAGATCAAGCGTTTGATGTTAGTCACTGCTCAGTGACCGACCAGGCTGAAGCTGAGTTAGCCCGCGTTGAAAAGGCTTATGATCATCTATCACTGACCGTAATGGATCTGGTTGCAAAGGCATTGGAGCATGATGACTGGTGCCAACGGTTAAAGCAGATTCTCGACCCACCAGTGACCGTTGAGCTGTCATATGAAGAACCAGCTGGTGAAGATGGTGGTGATGGTGATGGAAACGATGATGATGATGGAGGTGATGGTTATGAATAGTTAGAGTTGATAGGCTTTGTGCCTTGTAATTTTATTTTTAGATGTTAAATGTAACCCGTCGCGCGGTCGCGCTTATTTTGATTCAGACTGATGATGTTTTGTTATTCTATCATATAATCATTGTGCTGTTGTGCTTTTTGAATATGTCGTTTATGTTTGCCTTCCATTTGTCAAGTTACAATTATTGCATTGTTGTTAGAAACTTTGGTTAAGTTAGCGCGAATAAATGTAAACGTGGCTCTTGTGTGAGTGTAATTGCCCAGTCTCGCACTATGTTCGCGGAGGACCTTGGAGGCGTAACTCAAGAGCTCGTAATTTACTGAAGTATTTTCGTGCTAATCAAAAGTTTAACATGCATTTGTAACATAGGAGTCGAGTTGATAAAAGAAAAACATAAGGCATATGCTTTCATTAAGTAGGAAACAGGCGCTTAGGCCAACTTACATCATGGAAATAAAACAAAGGCGTATAGCCGACATAGGAAGTTACAAAAGGCGCAAGGCCAGCATAAGTGGATAAAGGCGCAAGGCCGAGAGTTGTCACATATAACATTTGCGCAATTGTTGCGCGTTCCATGTGCGCGGGATGATGTATCCATCCAATGTGCGCAGCTTGTATGCCCCCTTTCCTAGCACCTCATGTACCAAGTATGGGCCTTCCCACTTGGGTGCTAGCTTTCCAGGGCGTTCAACATTCGAAGCTTCATTGTCTCTAAAGACATACTCTCCTGGAGTGAAGGTACAAATGCGCACTCTTGCATTGTAATACCTCTCCAACTGTGTCTTGTACTTGGCTTCTTTGATTCGCGCCTTTCTTCGAGTAAGTCCAAGTCAAGACGGCGATATGCCTCGTTATCAATTGTGTTGACTGCTGTCAAGAGCGGTGAGAGCAGGCCAATTTCAGCTGGGATAACTGCCTCTGAGCCACAAACCAGGCTAAAGGGGGTTTCGCCAGTGCTTGCCACAGGATGCTCGGGAGCTCATCTACCCAGCCTCTTCTCTTTGTGCCCATATGGGCTTTTATCCCTTCGACGATACTCTTGTTGACACTTTCTACTTGGCCGTTGCCTTGAGGGTGCGCAACGGAAGAGAAAGTGTGCTCAATATTCATTTCTTTCATCAATTTTTTGAGATCTTCGGAAGCAAAATTAGTGTCGTTATCCGTTATGATTTTGAGTGGGAGACCAAACCTGCAAATGATGTGCTCCCAAATGAACTTGCGCACCATCATTGTAGTAGTTGAGGCAATTGCTTTGGCCTCCACCCATTTTGTGAAGTAATCCACGACAACAATTATAAACTTCACAGCTCCAAGAGCTTTCGGGAAAGGTCCCACCATATCAATTCCCCACTACTGGAAAGGCCAAGCAGTGGATACCGTGATAAGATCGTTTTTTGGGCGCAGGGTTTTTGGGGAGTGCCTTTGACAGGAGTCGCATTTGCGCAACTCCTTTAGAGCGTCGACATGCATCCCTGGCCAATAATATCCAGCGTTCATTATTTTCGCGACGACCAAGCGTGGGCCTGCATGGATGCCGCAGATTCCCTCGTGAATCTCCCTTATCAAGTAATTTGCATCTTGGGGGTCCACACAGCGCAGAAGTGGCCCCAAGAAGGATTTTCGGTACAAGATACCGCCATTCATCTGATAATGCAGGGCCTTGTTCTGTATCTTTCTTGCCTCTGCTTTGTTGTCAGGGAGTATTCCTTCTTGTAAATACTGGATTATAGGGGTCATCCAAGATGGTTGCCCTATCTCGATCACATTCACTTGACGCAGCAAAACCGACGGGTTTTTTAGTACTTCGATTCTTACATCTTTAGCGAGATGTTGAAAAGAATTTGAAGCGAGCTTACTCAAGGCGTCTGCTGGTTTGTTCTCTGAGCGATTGATGTGCACTACCTTATATGACTTGAATCGTTGAAGCAACTCTTTCGCTTGGTCTAAATACAAAGCCATAACTCCGCCTTTCGCATCATACAACCCGTTGACTTGACTTGATATCAACAATGAGTCAACATGTGCTTGTAAGTTTTGGGCTCCCATCTTGATGGCGAGGCGCAGGCCTGCCAAGAATGCTTCATATTCCGACTCATTGTTGGTATTCTTGAAATCCAACTTGATGGCGTATGTAAATTCATGTTTCTCGGGGCTTACGAGGCGCAATCCGGCTCCTGCGCCATCTTCGTTTGAGGCCCCATCGTGTATAGCAACCACAATCCGTCTGATGTATCCTTAATTGGAGTATCCATAACTTCACAATCTTTGATTTTATCCTCTGGGACTTCTGTAATGAAGTCCGCTAGAACTTGACCCTTGATGGCTGGGCGCGGCCTGTAAAGAATATTGTGGCCACCCAGCTCAATTGCCCATTTTTGTCGTGTCATAATCGTTGAAGCAACTCTTTCGCTTGGTCTAAATACAAAGCCATAACTTCGCCTTTCGCATCATACAACCCGTTGACTTGACTTGATATCAACAATGAGTCAACATGTGCTTGTAAGTTTTGGGCTCCCATCTTGATGACGAGGCGCAGGCCTGCCAAGAATGCTTCATATTCCGACTCATTGTTGGTATTCTTGAAATCCAACTTGATGGCGTATGTAAATTCATGTTTCTCGGGGCTTACGAGGCGCAATCTGGCTCCTGCGCCATCTTCGTTTGAGGCCCCATCGTGTATAGCAACCACAATCCGTCTGATGTATCCTTAATTGGAGTATCCACAACTTCACAATCTTTGATTTTATCCTCTGGGACTTCTGTAATGAAGTCCGCTAGAACTTGACCCTTGATGGCTGGGCGCGGCCTGTAAAGAATATTGTGGCCACCCAGCTCAATTGCCCATTTTTGTCACACCCGCTCATAGCGGAAGCGCGAGGTCTGATCTGATCGGTTCTCATTGCATAACAATATAAGTGAGCATACTAAATGAATAAAAACAAGCTCCAATGCCATTGTCATAATCGTTTCAAAAGAACGCAACATAAGTTAAATGTATTGGTTACAAACCATCAAATGAAAATAAGTTGTCATTGTTTTATACATCAAAACGTAAGTCTTAAAAAGTCAAGGCTTTGACCACTATATCACCGCAAAGAGGCGGTAGATAACGGACAAACCCTTTAAATGGTGGCATGGAGTCTTGATACTTGCTTTCCTTGACTGAAATGTCTGCATGGTCCACTACTTTCCTGAAATACATGTTAAGTTTGAAAACATCAACAAAAGTTCGCATAAGTCAAGCATTCTCCGACATAAGGTATAAAGTTCCATCTTCTTCCGGCACTAATTGTTCCTTCATGCCTCGAAGTGTTTCTTCTTGAATATGCTCTTCTTTGAGCGCTTGTGAATCATATTCTCTAATGCTTGAACTCTCAGTGTTCTAACTCGCTCCTTGCGGCTCAAGGCGTCTGCTACAACGTTCGCCTTGCTCGGATGGTACTTTATTTTATAATCATAGTCGTTCAACAATTCAACCGTACATAGTTGACGTATGTTTAATTCTTTTTTTTTTTTTGAATACGTGTTGAATGCTTTTATGATCCGTGAAAATAGTGCATGCTAATTACCAACTTGAAGAATCTTCTAGTTCTTCAATACAATTCACATCATCATTTTACTCGTTGTGGTCTAACCGGTCATGCCAACTGATTATGATACATAAACTTCTTATTTATGATCATATATGTATTACTTGTAGGTAAAAACACAAAATAGAATGTATGTATTAAACAATTTAATCATAATAATTTGATAGTCTATTATGATGTGAACAAATTTATATTTGAAATAAATCATGTAATGAATCAAATTCAGACTCAGAACTATAAGGTGGTGGAGGTGGTAGATTCAGTTGCATCCGAGCAGCTAATTGTCTTAGCATGTCTTCCAACCATTTATTTCTTTCTGTCAGCCATTTTATTTGTTGAGACAAATTTCGAACCTGATCGTTTAACCTAGTCACTTCAACTCCCATTGAATCTGGAGGTAGATCCATTTGAGGCACCGTACTTGGGCCTGCTATATCAGTTGGTGGCAGTTGTTGTTCTACTTCGTTTAATAGTGACTGGAACAACTGTGGCTGTAATGGTGATTGCAAAAATGATTCTGATGCTAACTGTTCTTGGATCATCATGTTTTCATCAAACAAAGTTTCCTGCACCGTTGAATTCTCCTCGAAAACTAACGGTGAGAAGCTCTGTAAGACGTTCGGTGTTAATGGTTGGGATAGGTTAGTTGTAATATGTTCTTGTATGTGTGGCAGCTGTGGTTGCAGATCAAATCGATAAAAAGACGATTGAGGAAGCTGCAACAATGATTGTTGTAAATTTTGTGTGGAGGTACTTTCTAAGATAACTGGAGCTCCCTCCGACTGGAATGGTTGAGTTGGTGTATAATTATGAACAGGGGTTAGCCTAATGGTGTTAAAATTTACAATCCCAGGTGCCTTTGGTGGGGATAATCCTTGGATAACCTGATCACTTAAGACACCTGATAATTTTGCTATGTTTGTAATGTAAGACCCTCCCATGAGACTTCTCAGAGGATTTGTTTGTTGACTAAAAAAATATGTAGCAAGCTCGTGGGCAATGTTACAAGGAACTTGCTCAAAATACTATGCAGATGGAAAAGTTCGGTTGAACTAACCCTGTGTTGATTATTCTTGCACCCCGTGATAGTGTTGGCTAAAACACGGTGCATATATCGATAACGAGGGTCTGCGAAGTTCATAGAATTATTGTTGACACACCACTCTTTTGATGAATGGCATCGCCAATATTCTGTCATTTCCACAGAGGAATAAGAGGTTGATGCCTCCGTAAAAATGAGTTGTTTAACTTCTTCATCTGTATATATGCCCAGATGAACTGCGAATTCTGTTAGTGACATATTATGCGGTTGTCCACAAAGTCGAAAATGAATGGATTCATCGGTAAGACTTTTATTATATTTGAAATAGAAAGTGGACAAGAACTCATATACCAGTTCATCGTATGACGGTTCTAGGATGTCGAAGAAACGGCGCCAGGGCGTATTATGTGGTAGTAATCCTGCCAGTAAAACACTGGAATCAATAATTTCCATTCGATGCCAATCAATACCGCTAATAGTAAAAACTTCAAGATCCTTGAGTTTTCGATACCTCTCTCGAGTGGGTAAATCAGTAAACTGAAGGAGTCTATGAATGTTTGCTGCATTTGAAGATTCAGCATATGCTACTGGAAGATTTGCCATTTGAATATTTGGTTTTGTTGAAACTAAGAAAAGTTTGGGTATGGGTTATTTTGGGTATATGTTGAATTATATCAGAGTTGTAGCTTATGTGTAGATTAGCTCGAGTAGTGAGTTTCTTATATAGATAAGAAAATATAAGCTTACACCATACGTTTGGTTACGGCTTCGATGATACGTTTTGAAACAGTTCACTATAGGTTTTTCTTCAATTATTAAAGTTGGTCGAAGGCAGCTGTCTTCAATAAAGTAAAAGCAAAAACATTTAATTTTGCCTTACACAGGGAAAGATTAAATAATGCTCAATTATGAAGCTACATCAATAAATTATTAGAAACTTGATGCTTACATTCTGAAAAGTCTTAAAATTAAGGCCTTGTGTGGTCGCATCTTCTGGTGTGGCATCGCTACTCATTCCCGATCCATCGGGATTTGAATCACCTGAATTACCAGTACCACTAGTACCGTCACTAGTGTCGTCCCGATTAACCTCATGTTGTGCAATTTCTGCACCCTCGTGTTGTTCCATAAGAACTTTAGTTTGACTGTGAGATGTTGATTAGTTAACCCCTTTATGGGTGTAGACCATCCTCCTGGCGCCATGATATTTTTAATATACAACATTAAAAGAATCTAGACATATATTTTGGATAAATATAGTCTATCATGTGCCCAAGAATGAAGAAGGAAATTGGTCATAAAATCCTCAAGATCGTATTGTTCATACATGTTTGAATAAATGATAATGTGGATAACCGCAACCAAAATGCATAGCGCCTCTTGCGTGTACTGGTCATATGTCTAAGTGGAAAACGAAATAATTCGTTGAGAAGGGGGAACCAACCAGTGGCCTCCGTCCCTATAGTATGCATTCCATACTACATAGGCTTTGATCATCCGAAGTAGAGAAATTCCTTTGTCGTACTTGCCTATGTGACGAATATGGTAATAGTGCTTGAGCTTCACGAGTTCCAACAAGATCATTAAGATCTTCATAGATGTCGAATAGAATGTAATGAGGGAGTTGTAGCATGGCTCATGCCATACTATCCCTTTGGATAGGACAAATGTCAAATGACGGAATTTATCGTATTCATTTCCAATAAATAAGATAAGGTGTCATAGACACCAAAGAACCAACTCATGTACAAGAATTCTAGAATGTTGAGGAAAGATCCTCCATGAGTGGTTAACAAGATTTGTTTGTTTAGATGACTAGTCTCGAACAACTCGTGTTATAGATCAACTGTTTAGACGCGAATGAATACGTATCGTCTTCCTGTATTGTATTGTAGGGTGTTATAGTAACTATCTCGGTTTGTGTTCTACTGGGTATAAACTTAAACACTTAAGAATTTTGAATGGATAGTGATCATTAGCTTGACCCGCAGAGTCCACCAGAATTTCCATGCACTACAAGTTGTTATTACGTGGGCCCCTATAATAACAAATTGTCTTGCATGGTCACCCTAGCATTCTCTCGTTCAGAGCAGGCGATCAGTCAGAGAGAGGACACTATTGTCCATATACCTTCAACATAGAAGGAAACTTCATCATAGTTCACGTGTCAACGTCCGTTGTCATTACTCGCAGAACGGCACAATGTTAGATGAAATAGGAATAGAGAGTATTTGTAAAAATAACAACTGGAAAGGCACCTTTAAGATGAGTACTTCATCTTCCTTGTCTGGACAAGAGTGTCGTCAATTATGATTTGTATGAGCCACATGGACCTCGTCCCACTAATGGAGTTGTTGTCTAAGGTTGCCACCTCTGCCTCATCGTCACTACTGAAGTCAAGCATCTCAGCATCCGCGAGAAAGCAACCATCTTCCACGGGATCAATACTTTATGGTCTCACTTAGGAACCACGTTCGTCATAAGCTCCGCGATAGACATGAGGTCGATATTCTTATGGAAGATGTATTGTATAAAGTATGTCATGTTTCGAAATAGAGTATTATGTCTTGTGTAAAAGATGTCGTGTATTAACCATG
Source organism: Helianthus tuberosus (assembly GCA_030545235.1). Classification (NCBI taxonomy): domain Eukaryota; kingdom Viridiplantae; phylum Streptophyta; class Magnoliopsida; order Asterales; family Asteraceae; genus Helianthus; species Helianthus tuberosus. Next base: position 167,887,070 of record CM060368.1, read on the forward strand.
TTATGTGTGTCAAGGATGACAATGGAATTTGAAGTCGAAGGCATTTCGTTCTTGCCAAATATTTCATGCAACATATATATGAACAACCTATATATATAATCATGTAAAATCCTATCAATCAAGGATTTCTATCTTGTATAAGCTGAACTTGTAAACTGTTTATAATGCGTAAACTGATAATGTATTGTATTGTAGGCACATAGTCTATTAATGTATTGTGTCTATTTCTCATAGACTTCACCCATGGAAATGTCCTCACTTGATTTAAGTGAAGTGAATTTTTGTTGCAGTGGACCTTGAAAAATGTTTATGCAATAAAAACCTTTTGACCTGTCCAATTTTATTTATAATCTGTTCAACATGAACAAGAGGTTTTCGTGAGAGATCCCTAGTGATTGTAGACCTAGAATCGCGAAAGAATCTTGGTTCACTACAATCGATGCTCTGATACCAATCTGTCACACCCGCTCATAGCGGAAGCGCGAGGTGTGATCTGATCGGTTCTCATTGCATAACAATATAAGTGAACATACTAAATGAATAAAAACAAGCTCCAATGCCATTGTCATAATCGTTTCAAAAGAACGCAACATAAGTTAAATGTATTGGTTACAAACCATCAAATGAAAATAAGTTGTCATTGTTTTATACATCAAAACGTAAGTCTAAAAAAGTCAAGGCTTTGACCACTATATCACCGCAAAGAGGCGGTATATAACGGACAAACCCTTTAAATGGTGGCATGGAGTCTTGATACTTGCTTTCCTTGACTGAAATGTCTTCATGGTCCACTAATTTCCTGAAATACATGTTGAGTTTGAAAACATCAACAAAAGTTGGCGAGTTCATGCAGTTTAGTTGTATAAGATGTATCTGTAAAATGTGAGTTGTATAAAATGTATCTGTAAAATGTGAGTTGTATAAAATGTATCCATAAAATGTGAGTTGTATAAACTGTATCCATAAAATGTGAGTATTAAAAGTATCTGTATGTAATGATGTAGTATGTAAAGCGTCAATGAAATCGTTGATCATTAATGTTTCACGAGGACATTAATATGCGTGACGAAATAGGAAGCAATCCAAACCTAGACGATTTCGTGTCGACTACTATCGACTGGGACACAAACGCACTCTTCTGTATGGGTCCACGACCAAGAGTGGGGCTCGCCAATACCCATTAGATCTAACCACTTGTACCTAGGTCCAAACTGGATTAATGGTGCTTAGATGTATAACCCTAATTCGCACATGATCTAAGGTGTTTCATTCCCTAACTTTAACATACGATTGAACATGTATCTTCCCCGATAGTTGTAAAGTTGTAAAACATTTAAATGAATAGGGGACATGAACTCACAGTATTGCGTCCGTGAATGGTACGTGTTCGAGATCTTACGCGTGGTCGTCCTGAACAATGTTGCGACCTACAAATGTTCTTATATTTGTTAGACACTTCGGTCTTTGTAAATGACTTGAGTACAAGTCTTGTATCTTAAATATGTGTAAGACTTATATGTCTTTATTGTTTGTTGAACTGTGTATTAGATGAATGAATTGTTAAACTGTTATATATATATATATATATATATATATATATATATATATATATATATATATATATTTCACCATATATATATATGTAATCTTGTATCTTGTGAGTTGTATCTGTTGGTGCATACGTCTGTCGACTTCGTCTTGTATCGAGTCTTGCATTGTTCATGGCACGAAGATCAATAAATCAAGTCAAGTGTTAATTCCACTTGAAGAACTTAATTCCGCTTGAAAGAGTAATCATGTCATTCCGCACGGAATTACAATGTAATTCCGTTTGACATGTTAATATCGCTTGTATTGTAAATTAGTGTGAAGTTGTAATTCCGCTTGTGTGAAGTTGTAATTCCGCTTGTGTGATGTTCATGCGGAATTAGTGAGTCTATAAATAGGGGCTAGATCTAGTTCATTTAAAACGGAATTAGAATAGTGTTTTCCGACGGCGAAGCTCTGTCGTAGTGTCTACAGATTTGTAATTGTTCAGATATCAATCAAAAGACAGTTATAAGTGAATATCTTGCTGAATTACACACTATATGTCTGTTTCCGCATTTCATATTGTGTAGAACGCCTCTGATTGACTCGTTTTGGGTCCGTACACGATCCTACAAGTGGTATCAGAGCTCAGGAGGAGGAGTTCTGCTGATTTCAGCTTGATTTCATTGTGTTTTCTTACTTCTACACCGTCTTTTCTCAATTGAACAAGTTTTACCGGTCAAAATGATCTGAATTTCTCACAACATAAGCGAAATGATGTTTTAACAAATCCTTGAGAAAATTGGACCTTAATTCGACTTAAATATGCTAATATTGATAATTCCGCTTGAACTTTAGATCAAATATGATGAAATCAACTTAATTCCGCTTGGAATTATACCTTAATTCCGCTCGAAATTACTGTCTGAAACTAATCTCGTTTGAACTTGTTGCTAATTCTGCACGGAATTCGTAATTTCGTTTGAAATTTCAAACGAAATCATAATTCCGTTTTGAAATGTTAATTTCGCGTGAACTGTTCCATAATTCCGCACGGAATTACATCTTGTTTATCTAGTTCAAACGAAATTAGGGAATTTCGTTTGAAGTGTCTAATTTCGTTTGAAACTCTTAATTCCGTTTGAAAGTATGTGTGCAGGTAATCTCGTTTGAAGTAATTTCGTTTGGAAGATCTAATCTCGTTTGAAATTGTCTGGTGTGAGAAACTTGTTACTGAATCATGAGTGAAGAATTTTATAACGCATTTGCCACATCTCCGACTACTCCGGCTGTCATTGCTCAAAACATGAACTTGGAAAATGAGACTGGAACTATGAAAAAACCCCCGAACCTATGAGCATTGAGGAGTATTACGGTTGGAAAGATTGGTTTGAAAACTGGGTTCAAGCAAATCATTTGAGATATTGGGAGTGTATTTTGAAAAAATATGTACTACCACGTACTGATCTGCAAGTTGAGAAAACAATCTCTGAATTCACTGATAAAGAACGAGACTTGTACAAAGCTGAAAAGATGATGATTAGTCTACTTCAGCAAGCTATTAAAGAAGACATCTTTGTATTGCTTCAACATGACAAAACTTCAAAATCAATTTGGGATGCTCTTAAAATTAAATTTGAGGGAAGTGAGAAGATGATCAAAAGTAAAAAAGGCATTGCTTAAGAAAGAATTTGATCTATTCACAAGTCTGCCAGGGGAAGAGACAAAGAAATTGATTGAAAGATATTGCAACTTAGTGCGTTCTATGTCATTGTTAAGCATAACCAAAGAACGAGAGGAATGGGTTGACAAATTAGCTGATGCTTTACCTCAAAAAGAATGGGGTACATTTTTGATGATCTTAAAGAACACCGGAGAATATGATGGTTTAACGATTTCTCAGTTCATCGAGAAGATTGAGGGCCAAGATCTTGAACAGCAAAAGATTGCGAGGATGAATAATCCGAGTGGTCAACAAGATGTGAAAATGTATTACAAAGGCAGTGTTCAAGAGGTTGAAATGAGTCCGAAGATTCAAACTACTTTTAGTACTGGAGACTTATCTGGAACTGTTGAACAAAGTCCAAATAGCAGCAATAGTTTTTCTTCATATCCGAGGGTTAATCCAAAGAGTTCAACTTCAAGTTTTCATTCTCAAAGTTCAAAAAGTGGGAATGGTTGTGTGATACAGTGCAACATTGCATTGAATCTTCCAGATGGTCAAAGTTTTTCTGAAGAAATTGCAAAAGATCACATGGCATTACTTGCAACTGTGTTACAATCCTATGAAGGTTTGGTTGCAGGGAGGATCGGAAATCCTATGCTGACGAAAGAGGACTACGATCAGATAGACGCTGAAGAGATGGAGCTCATGGATATCAAATGGTGCTTAGCTAGTGTCTTGAGAAGAGCAGAAAAGTTTAAAATGATTACAGGAAGAAATGATTTCTTGGATGCACATGTTTCTACTTTGGGTTTTGATAAATCTAAAGTTACTTGTTTTCGATGCAGGGAGAAAGGTCATTTCAAGAGAGAATGTAAAAATCAGGAAGCTAGTGGAGCAAAGAATCCTTTTGGAAAAGATGATTACTATCGGAAAGCCATATATCAGCAAGTTTCTCACCAATCGCATCAACAAAAGGAACCACAAACTGCACATGCCAGAATGATCGAAGATGCTAATAATAGAGCTTATTATGGTATCATTGATCAAGATGATGAAAAAGTGGCAGAAGGCTTCAGCTGGGATAAATATATTCCACCTGATTCAAAAGTTGTAGCTATGATTGCAGAAATAGTTCAAAAGCCTGATTTGTTTACGGAATGGATGAAATTATTTGATAGTGATGATTCGAATCAAGAAGAAGAGTCTGTTTCATCCGATGAAAGTTCAGAAAGAGTAACTGTTTCTGATCAAACACCATCTGATTCTGGTTCTTTAGATGATAGTTCTAAGAAGACAATAGATTTTGATCAATCACCAACTGATGACAGTGGTGATGATGAGGAAGAAAGACATATTAATGTTGCAAAAACTCATTTATCTCCTGAAAGTTTTCAATTCTATTTTGCAGATCGCTTGGAGAAGTTGAAGAAGAGACGAGCAGCAAAAGAACTGAAAAAGAAGGAATGTGAAAGCAAAGATCAAAATGAAAAGATTGTTCAAAATGAAGAAGTTAAAATTGCTAAGAAGATTGTTGAAAAGGAGAAGGTGAGTGAAGTTGAAAAAGTTGTTGAAGTGGAGAAGATCGTTGATATAGAGAAGATTGTGGAAGTCATCAAGCCTTGCTTAAAGTGTTTGGAATCTTGCAAGGAATGTGCAGAAAAAGATGAGAAACTGAGTGAGCAAGAAAAGATGAAAGAACAATTAATGTTCAATCTCAATTATGTGAAAAAGTCATATGATGTGCTGAATAGAACAGTAACTGGTCTTCAAAAGACAAATTCTGAAAGAGAAGATGCATTGACCATGATGAATCCTGTGATGATGTCGAAGCAAAAAATCCATAAATCATTACATTGAAGAATGTGCCAAGCTGAAACAAGAGTTGGAGACTGAGAAAATTGAAAATGAAAGAATTAGAAGACTGTTGCAAAGTTATACTAGTTATGATTATATTATTGATCGAATTTATCCAACTATTGCAGGTTTTGAAGCATTTCAAGATGATGAGAAGCCAAAGAAGAAGGATACTGGTAAGAAGCAGAGTGTTAGTTATAACAAGTGTCCGCCTCCGATTTGGGAAGGGTATTCTCCTAGAAAACCGATGAGGAACAGGTCGAAAAGGCTGTCAATATAAAGTTAAAATCCGAAACAACTGATGAGTTACCAGAAAATATTGATGTTACGTTCACATCGTCTGACACTGATCATGAGTCTGAGTTAATAAAAAAGGTGGTTGATCAGGTGTTGGATACAGATGAGGAGTCGGAGTCAAAGTCTGAGTCTGAAAGTCCGGGATCATCATCAGTCAACAGTCCAAAGTCGTCGATTAAACGGGTTTACAATAAAGAATTTCTTTTATCAAAATCTAATTTGAAGGATGAAACATTTGAAGTTGCATACACTTTAAATGATTCTGACAAATTATATTCTGATAAAGAATTTCCAATAAGAAGTGTTAATTTTGAAATGATTAAAAAGGTTTTCAAACTAACAGAAATCAATATTTCTGAAATAAAAGATGTAAATCTTACTAAAAAACCTAAAAAATACACTTCAAGAGTTCAACAACGTTTAAACAAGAAAAAAGGTTACGGTTCTGGTTCTGGTTTTCAAAAGAAACCTAACCATAACGGTAATTTCAAAAAGAAAGGTCTTGGTTTTATTCCACCTGAAAATTATAAACTTGAAAAAACTTCTAAAACAAATACAAAATTTGTTTCAGGGACAAGCTGTGAAGAGGAATCAAAAAGCTCATTCTAGAAGCAATCATACAGAGAATTCCTTGCCAAGAAGCAAGAAAAAGTGAAGAATTGAGCTAATAAAAGAAAGGAGACAAGAACCTGTTACAAATGCAATGAAGTTGGTCACATTGCATGGAACTGTTCTCAAGCAACAAAAACAAAACAGGAAGTCTCTAAAAAACTCAAAGAAAAAGTTGTTGAGAAAAATGAGCCACCAACGGAAAAATTTAAAATTTTTGAAAATTCAACATATGAAGTTGGTGAGTGCTCAAAGACTCATTTTTATAAAAAGAGAGCTAAGAATGACAACCAAATGTGGGTTGTTAAAAAGTTTGATGTGAGATCCGGCGATGAATTTAACTCCACAAAGTTAGGCGAGCCACAAGTTGGGTTAAAAGATGAAAACTCAGTACCTCCAGTGGATGATGTTAATTTTCCACCATTGAGGGCTGAAAATTTTAAATCAAAAGTTAGGAAAGTTGAGATCTCGAATCAGTTCTATTCTGAGAAGAAAGAATTTTATGTCGAGAAAGCGTTTAATGGAAATGTGAAAAATATTTTTGGAAAAATGGTTGACGGTAAGGTGAAAGGGGTAAAAGAATTCTATGAAACAAAGAAGGCTACATACACCCTAACTGAAAGTGAACTTGATAAGCTTACATCCAAGCTTGCTGAGGCTTAGATGTCTGTGTTTAATATGTAAAAAAAATCTGGACTTGCCGGAGCTCCCAGGTTGGTAAGTGTGGAGCAGGAATCGGCATTTTTCTTGAGAAATTCACATTTGTGATATTTCGACTTACAAGTGGTAAATCAGGGACATTAAGTTGTACTTGATTTTCCACAAGTAATATTGTTGTTAAAATCTAAAATTGTTAAATTTTTCAAATGGTTGAGAAAAACATTGTGATGAACCCCTAACCTACAAGTGGTAAAATCAACCAACAAAACTTATTTTCCGGAAAAATCATTTTGATTAAAACAAACTTAAGTGTTTTGAAATCATAATGAGAAAATAGTTTGTTGTAAGGGGGGAGTTCTGATTGTTTATGCCAAGTGGATGGCAAATTGAAACGATTCGATATCAGTTGTCACTTTACTTGTGTAGTTTGGTTTCAAATTTCCTTTAAATGCGTTTGAATTTTAGGGGGAGTAAGAATTTTCAGAAAATCTAAAATGTCACACCCCGAATTCCACGTGTCACCGGTGGGCCCGGTGGGGGAGTATCGTGACGTGGTTGGCAACACAATAGTCAAACAACACAATAGTCAAACAACACAATATTTAAATGCACAGCGGAAGCAAATGAAAGATATATTTCAACCGAATATAATATTGTAATATCGTGTATCACAAACAGTTGAAAGTTTATCCACAGACGGATCAAAATAAATAGGAAACAGTAGTTCAACAGACGATAGGCATCTTAAGCTTGCAAGACTCTTTATTGATGCTAAGGAGAGAATCCAGCCTATTACGCTTAGTACCTGCATTTAATCTTTTTGGGAAAATACGTCAGTTTACACTGGTAAATACAATCAACTGACTCATTTTAAAAATGATTAAAAATTGATTTGGATGCACGTGGCATAAACATTTTATAACTTGGGATAATTATTCAAATGTATAATCTCGTAAAAGAATTACATGTTCCTTCTGCGTTCAGTAGCCCGGATCGTGCCGGGTTAAAGATCAATAGACACACCACATTATTTATTTATGCACTGACGGGTGTACGCCTACATCCCGCGCTTAGGTCGTGGCCATTTCGTAAAATGATGCCAAGGATATCCGGGACATGGTCATTAACCTCCCAAAGGCTTTAAGTAAACAAAACATAATTTAAACGGGCTGATTAAAATATCAATTAACCACCAAACGATGGAAGATTTAATGCCCGACCAAGCGGTATTTTATATACCGTACCCCAAGCCCGTATAGGGAAAATAAGTTAAAAGTATTTACCTGAGCAAAGTAATAATCACAATAAGCAAATGCAAGTAGCTTTTACTGGTCCTCCTAATCTGGAACGAAGGTTTATAATAACCTATTAGAATCCTAACGGGTCTTTAATTAAGCCTAAACTTAGACCGGTTAGTTTCAAAGGAATATACGGTTCAAACGCACGATTAAGCAAAGACCGGAATAGAATGTGTTTCAGACCCGACAAATTTGAAGACTTGTATATTATGGGTAAACTAAACACATTCTGGATTTTGAGATAAAAGCGATAAGGTTTGACCCGTCTCGGCTCATTTATGTAAACTAGTTACATAACTGAACCGAACGCGTAAGATGCGTAACGGGTAACCAACCATAAGGGTCCTAAATAGGTTTCCTAAGTTAATATACCTTAAACATGTTGTGATATCAGTAGGATATCTTCCGTTATGCCCAAAACGAGTTTAATCTCAATTTAAGCCCCGTAGGGGTATTTCGGTCATTTTAAAGATTATAAAAGAGATTAATTAAACTTCTGTGACTAGGGTCAGAGTACATCAGTAAAATGACTTATTTTAACAGGTTATATCAGTTGGTAAAAGGTCCTAAGTGACAAAATGGTTTTAAACCCAAACTATGCGTTTAATACGCGTATAATGCCGTTTTAAGCGATTTACGGGTTGAAATAAGATTCTGAGTTTTCTGATCAGTTCAATAGGTTCAAAACACTTCATTTATTATTTAAAATCAGTAGCAATTGGATTGGTGTCAAAAGGACTTGTAAAACTCATTTTATGGCCTAAAAGGGTATATTCGGTATTTACCGAATTAAGGCGATAATCCTAGCTTATGATCAGTTTAAAAATAATTAAAAATCTTCAAAAATTCTAAAATATTATATTACATCAGTGGGTAAAAGGTTTGATGCCAAAAATTGGGTTTAGATAGGTTTTACGCTAATGACGCCTTTTAATTAATAAAAAGCTTTCTAATTACGTCATTGAGCATAACTCCTAATCTAGACCTCCAATTGACGTAAAAATTTACGGACATGCATATTAATCAGTAACAAAGATTATTGTTCTTTCATATTTCCAAAATTCTCGTTTTATGGACATAAGGGTAATATGGTCAACATTGGGTAATTAACGGAAACGTGCAAACGAATTGGACAATCAAAGAACCAACCACAGAGGGTTATACCAACATGTAACTAGGTCCTAATAGAACTTTAAGGCATGTCTAAACCTATCAAAACCGGGTCAGAACCGAAGTCAAAGCAAAAAGTCAAACTATGCGCCTTTCGGTTCCGAATCGATCCCTAACTGAAAATTGTCGGTTCAAACATGTTTAGACATGTTCTAACATTGATTACCAAGTTATATTAAAGTCAAAACAGGTTACACGCCTCTCACGTTGTTAATTATGCGTTAAATCAAAGTTTACATTTCTGTTGACTTTTTATCATCATCTTTGACCCGACAAACGACTTAGTTAGGACGGGAATCAGAGGGTGCCCTTTTAAGGGTTTAAAGCCCACATAATTACCAACTTATAACTACCTTAGTTTTGACTAATCGCTGGACCAATAGAGATTAATTAATAAGTCAACCGTTAATTACGACGGTTTGACTTTAAGGCTCTAAACTAAGCAAAACTTAAACAAGGAAGGTTGAGGATACTTACAAGAGTCCTATGAACGATTAGGAGTGTCTTGGGTCTACACTTGAGCTCCAGAAATGGTCCAAAGTTGCAATGGGAATGAATGATCATTGTTTGCCAACATGTGGGTCTTATATAGTGTCTTCAATCTCATAGATTGTTGACATGCAAGGCTACAAATGATCATGGATGCTTACAAGTGCCCTCTATAGCCTAAAAACCAGTATAGGAAGCCCATTGTATTGAAACAAGTCACTTGGAGTCGGTTAAAGGCACAACAGACAGCTTTCTGTTAGTTTCTGCATCTGGGCATCGCACGCGGCCCGCGTAAGATCCTTACAACTCTTACGCGGCCCGCCTCAGACCTGCTGTCAGGTTTCCAATTTCTTGTTTATTGCATTTTCAGTCCCCGGTCCTCCTAAACGTCGCTTTCACTTTAATTCTTGCATTATGAGGCTTTAATATTGACATATAAGGACTCCAAGACTTATACCTATTTTGAAAAGTCCTTAATCACTTTGTGTTTACCCGAAAAGTCATAACTTTCCATGTTGACGCTTCTAACCCCTCGCACACGAATTTTATCATAACTTTCTCATACGATAACGAAACTTGGTGAAATTTTTATCACGCATTCTAGTGATAATAATTAATTGTTACAAGGCTTCGGGTTTCACTCAGAGGTATAACTTAAACATGTTGACACATTTAACCCCTCTAGTTTGTAATCTCTAACTTTTAGCTTCGTATGATCCATGATTTATTCGTTTGATGCTATAAACGTCATGTAGGGTTAATGTACAATATATTTATTCACTGTTGACATTTAGAACTCGTATATTCACATATTTTCCATGATTGTCAACTTTAATCCTTCTATAACATTCTTTCACACGTTCAAACCTATGACACGTGTCAACACATTATAGGACGTGAATTTTCGAGGTGTTACATCCTCACCCCCTTAAAAGAAATCTCGAACTTGAGATTTACTGAAATAAATGAGGGTATTTTTCTTTCATTGTGGATTCAACCACCCACGTGTATTCGGGACCTCTACGGGCATCCCATTTTACCTTTACAATAGGCACATGCTTCCTTCGAAGCTTCTTAACCTGTCGATCTTCAATCGACAATGGTTTTTCCACAAATTTTAAGCTCTCATCTATATGCACATCTGTATGTGGTATGACCAGTGATTCGTCAGCGAAACACTTCTTCAGATTGCAGATGTGGAATACATTATGAATACCACTGAGCTCTTCAGGTAAGTTTAACTTATAGGCAACTAATCCGACTCGTTCGATAACCTCGAAAGGTCCTATGTATCTCGGGCTCAACTTGCCTTTCTTACTAAATCTCATCACTCCCTTCCAAGGTGATACTTTAAGCAACACTTTGTTACCTACTTCGAAGTGAAAAGATTTACGCTTTGGATCTGCGTAGCTCTTCTGCCTATCTCGGGCAGCCTTGAGACGGTCACGAATCTGGACAATCTTGTCCGTCGTTTCAAAGACTATTTCCGGTCCTGATAATTGGACATCTCCAACTTCCGCCCAACAAATGGGCGTTCTACACTTTCTACCGTATAAGGCCTCGAAAGGCGCAGCCTTAATGTTGGTATGGTAGCTATTGTTGTAGGAGAACTCAATCAATGGTAGGTGGTTATCCCAACTACCACCTAAATCGATCACACATGCTCGAAGCATGTCTTCCAAAGTTTGAATAGTACGCTCACTCTGACCGTCCGTCTGAGGATGGTAAGCCGTACTAAAATTCAAACGCGTGCCCAAAGATTGTTGGAAACTTTTCCAAAAATGTGACGTGTATCTAGTATCTCTGTCAGAGATAATAGACACAGGTATGCCATGTAAAGCTACAATCTTATCTACATACAGTTGGGCTAACATGTCGGAGCTATAAGTGTCCTTGATGGGTAAGAAGTGTGCTGACTTAGTCAGTCTATCAACTATAACCCATATCGTATCATTTCATTTCCTTTCCTTGTTCTTGGCAACTTAGTGATGAAATCCATTGTCACCATCTCCCACTTCCATATGGGAAGTTCAGGCTGTTGTAGTAAACCTGACGGCTTCTGGTGTTCAGCTTTTACTTGTGCACACGTCAAGCATTTAGCTACATAGGCAGCTACAAAGTTCTTCAAGCCTATCCACCAAAAGTTTGCTTTCAAATCCTGGTACATCTTATCAGCTCCAGGATGAACGGAATATTTAGAACTGTGGGCTTCCTGGAGGATAATATCTCGAAGTCCTCCATAAATTGGAACCCATATTCGTCCATTTAATCTCAGGATTCCGTCCTTGCCCTGAGATAATTGCTCTTCAGTCACTCCTAGCTTTTCATTAGGATAGTTAGCTTCCAACACAGCTTCCCTCTGTGCAGCTAACAACCTTTCATTCAGACTGTTCTTTACCTCAATGCTCTTAGCATTGATTCTTATAGGCTTCACCCTTTCTTTTCGACTCAAGGCATCGGCGACTACATTCGCCTTGCCAGGATGGTATCTTATTTCACAGTCATAATCATTCAAAGTTTCCATCCAACGTCGTTTCCTCATGTTTAAATCTTTTTGATTGAATAAGTGTTGAAGGCTTTTGTGATTAGAATAGATCACACATTTGATTCCATATAAGTAATGCCTCCATAGTTTTAGTGCGAATACAACGGCACCCAACTCCAAGTCATGGGTGGTGTAATTCTTTTCGTGTACCTTTAGTTGGCGTGAAGCGTATGCAATGACCTTGCCTTTCTGCATAAGCACACACCCCATCCCGGTGTGTGATGCAGGTGTGTGATGCATCACAATATACCACAAACTCCTCGATTCCATCAGGCAATGTCAATACTGGAGCGTTGCTCAATTTCTGTTTCAGAATATCAAAGGATTCCTGCTGCTTAGGACCCCAGACAAACTTAATCTTCTTACGCGTTAGCGAAGTCAGGGGTGCAGCAATCCTTGAGAAGTTTTCAATGAATCGCCTATAGTATCCTGCCAAACCTAAAAAGCTACGAATCTCTGTAGGCGTCCTTGGCTCTTGCCAATTCATGACAGCTTCAACTTTTGCGGGATCTACTTGGATACCACGCTCACTTACAATGTGTCCAAGGAATTGGACTTCTCGAAGCCAAAATTCACACTTCGAGAATTTGGCATAGAGCTTCTTTTGATGAAGTAGCTTCAAAATGCAACGGAGATGCTTCTCGTGATCAGCTTGGCTCTTCGAGTAAATGAGAATGTCATCGATGAAGACGATGACGAATTTATCCAAGTAAGGCTTGCAGACGCGATTCATGAGATCCATGAATGCGGCAGGTGCATTAGTGAGCCCAAAAGGCATCACTAGGAACTCGTAATGACCATAACGAGTCCTAAATGCAATCTTGTGTACATCTTCATCTTTAACTTTCAATTGATGATAGCCTGACCTCAAGTCGATCTTGGAGAAGTAACTTGCCCCTTGCAGTTGATCGAACAGATCGTCGATTCTGGGCAATGGATACCTATTCTTGATAGTGACTTTATTAAGTTCGCGGTAATCGATGCATAGACGTATCGATCCATCCTTCTTCTTTACAAACAGGATTGGCGCTCCCCAAGGAGATGAACTAGGTCTAATAAAACCCTTGGCTAGCAAATCATCTAGCTGCGTCCTCAATTCCTTCATCTCTGTTGGTGCCAACCTATAAGGTGCTCTCGCAACAGGAGCTGCTCCGGGGATGATGTCGATTCTGAATTCTACTTGCCTATCTGGTGGTAGACCAGGTAGTTCTTCAGGAAATACTTCAGGGTATTCAGAAATGACAGGAATGTCTTCAATCTTAGGTTTCTGCTCATCGATAGTTACCTGTGCCATATAAATGACACAACCCTTCTTCAAACATCTAGATGCCTTGAGCATAGTCACTTGCTCAGGCAGCCCATACTGGGTATCTCCCCGAATGGTAAGTGATTCACCAGACGGAGTCTTTATCACCACCTGCTTCTTGTTGCAGACAATTTGGGCCTGGTTATGAGATAACCAGTCCATACCCATGACTATGTCAAAACCGGCTAACTTAAAGGGAAGTAGGGACAAAGGAAAAGAATGGTTCTTAATGGATATAACACATCCATCTAACACAGTTGAGACGGTTTCTATGGTACCATCGGCCAATTCCACTTCATATTTCACGCTTAAGGTTTTAACAGGCAATTTCAACAATTCACAAAACTTGTTATCTACGAACGACTTATCAGCGCCTGAATCAAAAAGTACTCTTGGATAGACATCATTGATGAGAAAGGTACCTGTGATTACGTTGTCATCCTGGACTGCTTCCTTTGCATCCATTCTGAAGACCCTAGCATTGGTATTCTTTCCTTCATCAGCCTTCTTGGCGTATTTTGGACAATTGGTCTTGATATGCCCCTTTTCATTACAGCTGTAGCAGGTTGCATCCTTCAACTTTTTGCAATCCAAGGTCTTGTGTTCCTTGGACTTGCATATACCACATGCAAAAGTTCTTGACTGAGTCTGCGAGTTCGATTCAAACCCGCACTTCCCGAAGTGTTGTTTCTTGCAGACCTTGCACTTGGGCTTTTCACCTGACTGATGCCCATCCTTCTTTGACTCAGACCCCTTCTTGTTGTCACCGTTTCCTCGGTGCTTCTTGTTTGGCCTACGTGAATGGTCATTCTCACGTTTCCTCTTACTTTCTTCAGATTTCTTTAGCGATCTCAACCTGACCGCATCTAAAGTAAGGGACAGAGAGAGATCAGCTGCTGACCTAAACGTAGCAGGTCTTGAAGCCTTAACACTGGCTTTGATTTCTGGGGCTAAACCCCCAATGAAGCGAGCAATTCGCTTGGGTTTCGGTGTTACTAGGTAAGGAACCAGTCTGGACAGAGTATTGAAACTGGTGAGGTAAGCTTGACAATCTAAGTTTGTCATCACTAATGATAAGAAATCTGATTCAATTCTTTCGACCTCGTGTTGAGGGCAGTAGTTTTCCTTAATGAGAGCAACAAACTGTTCCCATGACATGTTATAGAGCGGGATCTTCCCAACAGCTTGAATGAGAGACTTCCACCAAGCCAGTGCCTCTCCTTTGAACGATTGGGATACATACTTCACTACATCCCTTTCAGCACAACCGCTGATATCGACAACTGTGTCCATTTCATCCAACCAGGTCATACAATCAACTGCCCCTTTCTCCCCAGTGAAATCCCGGGGTTTGCAGGAAACAAAGTATTTATAGGTACAGGACTTGGTACGTGGTTTATCATCGAACACTATCCTCTTGGATGGAACACTGTGCTGATTAGATGATTGTCGATCATCATCTTTCTTTGGTCCCTCTTTCTTAGGTGGTGGCTTGCTATGAGCCTCTGATTGAGTTTTGGGGACAGATTTAGAGGGCGGTGTGGATCGGGTTCTACTGTGAGTCCCGCTATAATCATTATACTGTTCTTCCATAGCTTTGGATACAGCGGTATCAATCAGTGTACGGAGTTCTTCCCTGGTTACATAAATCCTATTATCCTCGTTATTCTCCAGGGGATGACTGTTGATTTCGTCTGAATTAGCCATTTATCTTGAACTGTTACACATTGACAATAATTTATTTGTGAGTTTATCATAGAATTGACTTATATGGCAATTTATTAACCGTGGAAAACATAGACCATATATGGTTAATTTATTACTCACATTTACTTAGGATTTCCATTTTAATTTATCCTAATTATAAAACAATAATAGTTTTATTAGTAGCACAAAAGGCCTAGTCACAAGGACACTTTAAGTCATAAGCCATGATTTCGGAGA
The DNA here is from genome assembly GCA_030545235.1 of Helianthus tuberosus. NCBI lineage: Eukaryota > Viridiplantae > Streptophyta > Magnoliopsida > Asterales > Asteraceae > Helianthus > Helianthus tuberosus. Next base: position 167,902,438 of record CM060368.1, read on the forward strand.
ATCAAGGCACGAAGGCTTGAACATAGTTCATTACCTTTTTCAGACAGGGCGCAGACTATTACTGTCTTTTGTCTCATATGAAAATGAGTAGGGCCCGTAGGCACTATATTACCAATACATGGTCAAAATATGATCATCTTAATTGATGCTTTAAACCCATGATTCAGAGATCATTAAATTGGGTTAGGAATCTTTTGGAGAATCCTTTTATAAGAATGACGTGTGTGATTCTGACGGATCACATTTAACATGTTTTCAGATGTTAACAGGGATTGGAATCTTTTATACAGGTCTTACCATCTTGGCCAAGTCTTGTAATGACATGCAGGCTAGGTTATACCTTCAAGATCCTTATTTAATATTTAATAGGCAGATTATTTTAAAAGGAATGGTTTTCGGTTTATTTATTTCACGTATAATATATAAATGCATAAAAGACAGAAATGAAATTTTCAAACCTAACATTCCATTAAATTTTAAAAGTAGAACACTTTGCCCTAAACGGGACTTTTCACAAAACATCTTGCCCACGCAGGAGCCAAACAGATAAGACAAGTCCTCGCAGGGACTGATTACTAAAATAAATGTTCACGCAGGGACTAATAAAGACAAGTCCACGCAGGGACTAGGTACAAAGATAGATGTCCACGCAGGGACTACATACACACATAAATAAATGTCCACGCAGGGACTTGATTTAAACAAGGAAATACAATAATACATGTTAGGATTTAATGATCCCGTTTCTTCCTTCCTTTCAGCAAACTTTCCAAGCCACTGAGGAATCCCTGATTTTTCCTATGTTCCCTCTGGAAGTCTCGTTCAACCCTGTCCAGTCTTTGGCGGAGTTCCTCTTGCTCCAGTGGGGAAAACCGTGGCGGCTGGTGCTGAGGCGGTGGCTGAGCAGCTACTTGGTACCCACTAGTTGGATATCCCATTCCCCAAGGGGTTCAATATGGTCCCTCAGGGTTATGGGCAAGGTAGTTCGATGCCACTTGGTAAGGGTCCTCAGCATAGTTATAGTTAGCGTATGCCGGCGGTCCGAATGGATTGTATGTTGCTGGAGCAGTATAAGCAGGGATAGGGTTGCCAAAACCCGATGGTGGCGGTGCAACAGGTGCCGAATTTACCTCTGATACTGGAGCTGAAGGTCCACCCATTTGTGGGTCTTCATGTAGCGGCGGGTAATGACTGCCACTAGAGTGTTGAGGGGTGCTGAAATGAAAATCCCCTGCACGTGCGGACATTCGAGCGCCAGTCCTCCTACGTCTTGGTGGTTCCGGAGGTGCTAGATGTACTGGCGGCTGTGGAGGTGGTGGCGTGACTGCCACGAATCGTGGATCCTCAGAGGGATCCTGCTGTTGCTGTTGCTGCTGGTGAGGTGAAGAATGATGTGATGGTGTAAAGTACCACTCACATTGGTCAAACCGTGCCTGGTAACTGTCTGGACCATGGTAGGGTGATCCATGAAAAGACGAACCATCAGATACTTCGATAGGATGGTTGGGGGTCCCGGCCGCAGGCTCGACGGGATCCGTATCTTCGTCCATATCCATCGCCTGATCTCCAGAGAAGTGGTCTTCCGGTCCTAGCGGGTTAAAACCCACTGGTTCTAGTATGTAGTTTGCCGGGTTAAACCGGCCCTGAAAAACTGGAGTGGGGTCTCCAAATGAATGTTGCGATAAGGATCGCTGTAGAGGTATGTACGAAGGTTGCGTGTTATTAGGCTCATTTTCGGACTGAGGTCCAAAGGAATAGCGGTATGAAGGCGTTGAGCTATGCGAGATCGATCGTCTGGCAGGCTCCACATAAGTCCTCCAAGGTTCTCAAGGATCAGCACTCCTGGTGGATGAAGACGTTCGCCGGAGTGATGGCCCGGCTTCGTGATCGTTAGCGGCGCTGATTGGCCCCTTGCCTTTTCCCCCTCTCCTGAATCTTGGCGGCATAATTCCTGTCAGCATAAACCAAGATAACAACAAGGATATATAAAATAAAAGACAAAATAAAACAAAATAGAATTTGTCCTATGTAATTTGTCTAGACTCGAAAATTTAGGAATGTGCAATTGTGTCATTGAGATTAAACACAAAAAGGCTAGTGTTTAATTCACTCAACGTTGGCTCTGATACCAACCTGTCACACCCCGAATTCCACGTGTCACCGGTGGGCCCGGTGGGGGAGTATCGTGACGTGGTTGGAAACATAATTGTCAAACAACACAATATTTAAATGCACAGCGGAAGCAAATGAAAGATATATTTCAACCGAATATAATATTGTAATATCGTGTATCACAAACAGTTGAAAGTTTATCCACAGACGGATCAAAATAAATAGGAAACAGTAGTTCAACAGACGATAGGCATCTTAAGCTTGCGAGACTCTTTATTGATGCTAAGGAGAGAATCCAGCCTATTACGCTTAGTACCTGCATTTAATCTTTTTGGGAAAATACGTCAGTTTACACTGGTAAATACAATCAACTGACTCACTTTAAAAATGATTAAAAATTGATTTGGATGCATGTGGCATAAACATTTTATAACTTGGGATAATTATTCAAATGTATAATCTCGTAAAAGAATTACATGTTCCTTATGCGTTCAGTAGCCCAAATCATGCCGGGTTAAAGATCAATAGACACACCACATTATTTATTTATGCACTGACGGGTGTACGCCTACACCCCGCGCTTAGGTCGTGGCCATTTCGTAAAATGATGCCAAGGATATCCGAGACATGGTCATTAACCTCCCAAAGGCTTTAAGTAAACAAAACATAATTTAAACGGGCCGATTAAAATATCAATTAACCACCAAACAATGGAAGATTTAATGCCCGACCAAGCAGTATTTTATATACCGTACCCCAAGCCCGTATAGGGAAAATAAGTTAAAAGTATTTACCTGAGCAAAGTAATAATCACAATAAGCAAATGCAAGTAGCTTTTACTGGTCCTCCTAATCTGGAACGAAGGTTTATAATAACCTATTAGAATCCCAACGGGTCTTTAATTAAGCCTAAACTTAGACCGGTTAGTTTCAAAGGAATATACGGTTCAAACGCACGATTAAGCGAAGACCGGAATAGAATGTGTTTCAGACCCGACAAATTTGAAGACTTGTATATTATGGGTAAACTAAACACATTCTGCATTTTGAGATAAAAGCGATAAGATTTGACCCGTCTCGGCTCATTTATGTAAACTAGTTACATATCCGAACCGAACGCGTAAGATGCGTAACGGGTAACCATAAGGGTCCTAAACAGGTTTCCTAAGTTAATATACCTTAAACATGTTGTGATATCAGTAGGATATCTTCCGTTATGCCCAAAACGAGTTTAATCTCAATTTAAGCCCCGTAGGGGTATTTCGGTCATTTTAAAGATTATAAAAGAGATTAATTAAACTTCTGTGACTCGGGTCAGAGTACATCAGTAAAATGACTTAGTTTAACAGGTTATATCAGTTGGTAAAAGGTCATAAGTGACAAAATGGTTTTAAACCCAAACTATGCGTTTAATACGCGTATAATGTCGTTTTAAGCGATTTACGGGTTGAAATAGGATTCTGAGTTTTCTGATAAGTTCAACAGGTTCAAAACACTTCATTTATTATTTAAAATCAGTAGCAATTGGATTGGTGTCAAAAGGACTTGTAAAACTCATTTTATGGCCTAAAAAGGTATATTCGGTATTTACCGAATTAAGGCGATAATCCTAGCTTATGATCAGTTTAAAAATAATTAAAAATCTTCAAAAATTCTAAAATATTATATTACATCAGTGGGTAAAAGGTTTGATGCCAAAAATTGGGTTTAGATAGGTTTTACGCTAATGACGCCTTTTAATTAATAAAAAGCTTTCTAATTACGTCATTGAGCATAACTCCTAATCTAGACCTCCAATTGACGTGAAAATTTACGGACATGCATATTAATCAGTAACAAAGATTATCGTTCTTTCATATTTCCAAAATTCTCGTTTTATGGACATAAGGGCAATATGGTCAACATTGGGTAATTAACGGAAACATGCAAACGAATTGAACAATCAAAGAACCAACCACAGAGGGTTATACCAACATGTAACTAGGTCCTAATAGAACTTTAAGGCATGTCTAAACCTATCAAAACCGGGTCAGAACTGAAGTCAAAGCAAAAAGTCAAACTATGCGCCTTTCGGTTCCGAATCGATCCCTAACTGAAAATTGTCGGTTCAAACATGTTTAGACATGTTCTAACATTGATTACCAAGTTATATTAAAGTCAAAACTGGTTACACGCCTCTCACATTGTTAATTATGCGTTAAATCAAAGTTTACATTTCTATTGACTTTTTATCATCATCTTTGACCCGACAAACGACTTAGTTAGGACGGGAATCAGAGGGTGCCCTTTTAAGGGTTTAAAGCCCACATAATTACCAACTTATAACTACCTTAGTTTTGACTAATCGCTGGACCAATAGAGATTAATTAATAAGTCAACCGTTAATTACGACGGTTTGACTTTAAGGCTCTAAACTAAGCAAAACTTAAACAAGGAAGGTTGAGGATACTTACAAGAGTCCTATGAACGATTAGGAGTGTCTTGGGTCTGCACTTGAGCTCCAGAAATGGTCCAAAGTTGCAATGGGAATGAATGATCATTGTTTTCCAACATGTGGGACTTATATAGTGTCTTCAATCTCATAGATCGTTGACATGCAAGGCTACAAATGATCATGGATGCTTACAAGTGCCCTCTATAGCCTAAAAACCAGTATAGGAAGCCCATTGTATTGAAACAAGTCATTTGGAGTCGGTTAAAGGCACAACAGACAGCTGTCTATTAGTTTCTGCATCTGGGCATCGCACGCGGCCCACGTAAGATCCTTACAACTCTTACGCGACTCGCCTCAGACCTGCTGTCAGGTTTCCAATTTCTTGTTTATTGCATTTTCAGTCCCCGGTCCTCCTAAACGTCGCTTTCACTTTAATTCTTGCATTATGAGGCTTTAATATTGACATATAAGGACTCCAAGACTTATACCTGTTTTGAAAAGTCCTTAATCACTTTGTGTTTACCCGAAAAGTCATAACTTTCCATGTTGACGCTTCTAACCCCTCGCACACGAATTTTATCATAACTTTCTCATACGATAACGAAACTTGGTGAAATTTTTATCACGCATTCTAGTGAGAATAATTAATAGTTACAAGGCTTCGGGTTTGCTAAAAGGTCACTCAGAGGTATAACTTAAACATGTTGACACATTTAACCCCTGTAGTTTGTAATCTCTCACTTTTAGCTTCGTATGATCCATGATTTATTCGTTTGATGCTATAAACGTCATGTAGGGTTAATGTACAATATATTTATTCACTGTTGACATTTAGAACTCGTATATTCACATATTTTCCATGATTGTCAACTTTAATCCTTCTATAACATTCTTTCACACGTTCAAACCTATGACACGTGTCAACACATTATAGGACGTGAATTTTCGAGGTGTTACTCAAAAACATTAAAAAATTTGAAAATGTCAAAAACATGATAAAATACAAAATGAGTTTTGGTGTCGAAAAGAGGAAATGATAGTACATCAGTGGGCAGTTACAGTATGCTAAAGAAATGTAATGTTTAAATAGCGTTAAACGGTCTCACTGATGATATGCCGATAGGTTTTTACACATTTAGTAAGCTTTTTCGGGATATAAACTTAAATTCAAACTTGCTTATTTCGTGGGGAACACTACTTGGATATATAGGTAACCCCTGAAATTTCATTTGAAGGATCCCTCTTTCTGAGATACTAGGTCTTTATGCTCAGTGATAACTGGGGTATTATCCCGGGACTTCTGATTTTGCGGAAGCAATGGCCTAGTCCCCAGAGAATACTTTACGCTTGCTTGAAATAAAAGCCTGCCCTCAGCATAAAAAATGATAAAACATTGAAAAATGCAAATCATGTGCTGTTGTAAAAAAGATCCTCTAAAGGGGACCCTCCAAAAGTCGAGTCGTCATCTCTTTGCTGAACGAAAGTTCTGACCTGAGCTCTCACGGCCTTCGCATTTAACCCCTTACAGATATCATCTGTGGTATACTCACCTGTAAGACTAAATATTGGGATCTGGATACGAGAGTATATTCAAGAGGTGGGACACATAAATAAGTTTAAGTCCTTAATACACTTAATTCATATCCTGAATCAGTTGAAATTTGTGTGAAAAATTTAAGTGGATCAGTATATCGGCAATCTAAGTGAATTGTTTAATTCTTAATGTGTAACTAAGCTCAACGGTACTTGTGACTTGTCAAAAACTGATATGATCCTCTTACACAAACTCACAAAAATATTGTATGTATATATTTCTTTACTGCATTTCATTTCATTCAAAAATCCAAAAAGATTTTCAGTGTGTTTTAGCATAAAATTTTGAATAATGCAAAAATATTTTCGACAACTGATGTTGGAGAACTGATTTTCAAAATTCCAAGTGCTAAACATGATGAGCATTTCTTGAGGGGGAGTTTGTATTCTAAATAAGAAAAGTTTTTGAATATTTGCCTACAAGTGGTTCATCATAAATTATAAATGTTAAATCATTTTGAGAATTATATTTACAAGTGGTTAGCAGAGTATAAATTTGTCAAATTTTAAATTTGTGAAATTTATTTTTGGGTAGAGGATGTGCAGGATAGCTTGGATTCTGAGTCTGAGTTTAGAGCCAGAACAAGATCCTGATCCTGTGAAAGACAAATTGCGATCAACATCCAAGGAAAGATTATTTGTTCGAGGGGAGTATGTTGGTGCTGATGAAGAAAGAGAGTAATCAGACTGATAAAGACTGAAGACGTTGAAGACTCGACACTTAAGACTCGTCAACATCCGAGGGGGAGTCTGTTGGTGCATACGTCTGTCGACTTCGTCTTGTATCGAGTCTTGCATTGTTCATGGCACGAAGATCAAGAAATCAAGTCAAGAGTTAATTCCACTAGAAGAACTTAATTCCGCTTGAAAGAGTAATCATGTCATTCCGCACGGAATTACAATGTAATTCCGTTTGACATGTTAATATCGCTTGTATTGTAATTTCGTGTGAAGTTGTAATTCCGCTTGCGTGATGTTCAAGCGGAATTAGTGAGTCTATAAATAGGGGCTAGATCTAGTTCATTTAAAACGGAATTAGAATAGTGTTTTCCGACGGCGAAGCTCTGTCGAAGTGTCTACAGATTTGTAATTGTTCAGATATCAATCAAAAGACAGTTATAAGTGAATATATTGTTGAATTACACACAATATGTCTGTTTTCGCCTTTCATAATGTGTAGAACGCCTCTGATTGACTCGTTTTGGGTCCGTACACGATCCTACAGTATCATCGGGTCTTGTCTTCTTGATTTCGTGTCTTGTATAAGTAAATTGTATAATTGTATTTTTTATCAATTATATGTCATTGGGCTTAGCCCAATAATTCATGTTATTGGGCCCAAATGTTATTGGGCCTAATAGTATTGGGCCTAAAAGAGTATTGGGCCTAAAATAGTATTGGGCCTTAATAGTATTGGGCTTAATGTTATTAGGTCTTGGCCCATATGTTTGGTATTGGGCTTAGCCCATACATTTTTTATATTGGGCTTAGCCCATGTATTTATGTTAAGCCCATTTAGGAAGATAAGCCCATTTATATAATATAAGCCCATTTGTTTAAAATAAGCCCATTTGTATAAAACAAGCCCATTTGTAAAGATATAAGCCCATTTAGTAAAAATAAGTCCATTTTGTGAATATAAGCCCATTTAATAAAATCTTGTAATTTATATAAAAATCACCAAGTTTTAGTTAATAAAAACATAATAGTTTTTATAAGTTTCAAAACATCCGCATATTGTTTTTGGTGATTTATATGTATTCGCGTCGAATGATCGCCTAAGCGTCGTAGTAACTCCTCGGAATGGCGATATGTTCATAGATTCGCCTGTCGTCCGTTTTGACCATAAGTTGTGTCCGAAAGCTTGGAATGTCTGTAAGTTGTTTTCAAGTGTGTCTATATGTATTCATGTAAGTCTTTAGTTGTAAGTATGCCTTGTATTTATTTGTGTCATTGTTATCAAGTTTCCAACTTTCATATATAACTAATAAAATTAATAAACACATAGCACAAACTTATTATGTTTACAAAATATATATATTTTACCAAAATATATATTTATACACATTTTTGCTTTTAGAAAGACCAACTTTCTAATCTTGTATACTTGTAAAGACTTTGTTAAAATGATAATTTTTCTAACACTTAATTTCCAAGAAAAATTGGCCATGGTTTCTTTGTAATATGAACTTTGCCATGATTATCAAAACATATCATTTTCTTTTCAAAATCACCAATCAATTTACTCATAACATTCTTAAAGAATAACACATGAGATTTATAACATAACCTCATTAAGATGATCTCAAAATCATGTAGGATTTTTGGTATGATCATAACATATGTTAACTAGGTCAAATCCATCCTTTACTTCTAGTTTTAACAAGCTTTTTATAAAAACCCATCTTGTATGTTTCTTTTTATAACTTTGTAAAAGTATTATTTTTGGTTAAAATCCTTACATACTTTAACAAAATCGAAGATTATGATCATCCATCTAAACATATATGTTTAACAAAAACCCTTTTAACATAAACATGTATACTTGTTAAATCACGTATTTAAACATCATCTAACAATTTATTCATATGCTAATCATCATGACATGATCAAATATGCAAGTAATAAGTCTCAAATCACCACATAAACAAACATATATATCATGATTATTATTTTTGCTTCTTTGTATTTTCATATTATTATGTATTATTCTTTTAGTTATATCATGTTCTTAAATCATCATATACATAAATAAGTATGAAAAATAAATTTAGAAGCTCACTTCTAGCACTTATGGCTAGGGATGATCTCGATGATGATAAAGAAACAAAGAAGATGATGATGATCTTGATGGTAGAAAGCTCTTGAATGGATGAAAATGTTTCCTTCAAATTGGAGATGTCTTAGATCTTCATAACTTCCATGAAAGTATACCTTGATCATCAAGAAAATGGCTAGAAAATAAAGATGAATGAAGGTGTTCATGGCTGAATTTTAGTGAAGGAATATGATAGGTTAAGTGTATGAAAATGATGGTGTGAATATGTAGAAAATATCTAGTTAAGATAAGTCTTTCATGACTTTAATCATCCATTCTTTTAACACTTGCATAATTAAGTAAATATCTAGATATTTTTGCATGTGAAATATGGGTGTGGGACCCATTAAAAACGTTCACAACATGTGGGGGGGGGGGGGGGTAAAGTGTAACATTTTTATAAAAATGTCTTAAACATGTAGATATTTTGGTAATTAGGCTAAGTATGGTGATTAGGGGTAATCTTTCACCATTAGGAGGTACTTAGTGATTCGGAATGTTAATTATTATTAACAAATTCACTAAACTAGTAGAAATTATATTTTGATATCTTAAATGACTTCCGTTTGGTGTCGTTTCCGTTATTCGTTTCGAATTGTTTCGGTTAGACGTTATTTGAACTCTAAGCTGGTGTAACTTGTGTGAATTGATGTAGTTATTGGTTCGGATGATACCCGAATGTATCCTCACATGAATTCTATGTTAAATAACATTTTTACATGTCGTAAAAATATAAGAAAGCTGATTTCTGCAGAATTTCTGCGGAAAAGTGTTGAAATCATCGCTTTTAGTGCTTTTCGGGCAGTTTTTAGTGTAACCGGACTTCGGAAAGGTTTTAAATCAAACCCTTGCATTCCTAGTTAGGGTTTAATATATATTAGATGTTGGACTTTCTTCTGAGTCCTAAAGATGTCGTTTAGATGATTTCTGCGGATCCTGCGTTTTCGTCAGAATACTAGTTTTCTAGGTGCTCTTCTAATAGTTTCGATGCATTGTTTAAACTGTTTCAAATGTACTTAATAAAAATGAATCATATGGATCCTAAGTAAGTATTCCATGAGTATTCTAAGTGTATGCCACGAAATACGCAGTTCGGGTGTTCAAAAAGCATAAAAAATGTAGCTAAAAATGAGTATTTTTAGTGTAAGAAAATTACCGTAAAGTGGCAGTTGTCACATTCTCCCCCTGTTATTGAGAATTTCGTCCCAAAATTCAATCTGAGTCATCCTTTGCAGGAGTATTCTCGAACAGGTGGGGGTATTTTGGTTTTGATTTGATTTTTACGTTCCCAAGTATATTTGGGTCCGTGTCGAGAGTTCAAATGAATTTTTGCTAATATGTTACGATTCCTTCATGTTTCCTGGACCTTCCGGTCCATGACCTCAACAGGTGCTTTGGTGAATTGGAGTTTGTTATCAATATGAACCTCATCCTCCGGGATGAAAACTGTTTCTTGCGTTGGACTCTTCTTGAGATTCGACAAATGAAATATGTCGTGCAAACTACTAAGTTCTTCTGGTAACTTCAGCTTGTAGGCATCGGTGCCAATCTTTTCCGAGATTTCAAATGGTCCTACATATTGAGGGTTAAGCTTTCCATGCTTACCGAATCTCGCTACGCCCTTCCAAGGCGAGACTTTCAACAAGACTTTGTCTCCGACCTCGAAAGATAATGGCATCAGTCACTTGTCTGCGTAGCTCTTTTGTCGATCGCGAGCCGTCTTGATACGGTCTCTGATCTGAAAGATTTTATCCATGGTCTCTTGGACTAACTCCGGACCAATTAGTTGTTTATCGCCCGCTTCCGCCCAACATAGCGGTGAGCGACACTTTCGACCATAAAGAGCTTCGAACGGTGCAGCTTGTCTGCTTGTATGGTAGCTGTTGTTGTAGGAAAACTCAACCAAAAGTAAATGAGTATCCCAGTTGCCTCCCAAGTCCATAACACATGCACGAAACATATCTTCGAGTGTTTGGATTGTCCGTTCGCTCTGCCCGTCAGTTTGTGGATGAAAGATTGTGCTTAGATTTAAATGAGATCCAAAGGCCTCTTGAAATGACTTCTAGATTCGTGAAATGAAGCGACCGTCTCAGTCTGAGATAATTGAAATAGGAACTCCATGATGAGCCACTATTTCTTTGAGATAGAGTTCTGATAGTTTCTCTGTACTGTCCTTCTCTCGGGTTGGTAAGAAGTGTGCGGACTTTGTTAGTCTGTCGATGATTACCCATATCATGTCATGACCCCTTGAGGTCCTTGGTAACTTCGTAATGAAGTACATCGATATTTGTTCCCATTTTCAAACAGGAATCTTGGGTTGTTGTACCAATCCCGAGGGATTTTGCTACTCGGCTTTGGCTTTCGCATTAGTCAAGCATTCTCCGACATAAGTAGTGATAACACTTTTGAGGTTAGGCCACCAATAGTATTATTTCAATACTTAGGCCTATGTGCTTCCTCAAAATAATCATCTTGAAGGCCGCCAAAGAATGGAACCCAATTTCGACCCATAAGGTATAAAGTTCCATCTTCTTTCGGCACTAATTGTTCCTTCATGCCTCGAAGTGTTTCTTCTTGAATATGCCCTTCTTTGAGCGCTTGTGAATCATCTTCTCTAATGCTTGAACTCTCAGTGTTCTAGCTCACTCCTTGCGGCTCAAGGCGTCTGCTACAACGTTCGCCTTGCTCGGATGGTACTTTACTTTATAATCATAGTCATTCAACAATTCAACCGTACATCGTTGACGTATATTTAATTCTTTTTTTTTTTAATACGTGTTGAATGCTTTTATGATCCGTGAAATAGTGCATGCTAATTACCAACTTGAAGAATCTTCTAGTTCTTCAATACAATTCACATCATCATTTTACTCGGTGTGGTCTAACCGGTCATGCCAACTGATTATGATACATAAACTTCTTATTTATGATCATATATGTATTACTTGTAGGTAAAAACACAAAATAGAATGTATGTATTAAACAATTTAATCATAATAATTTGATAGTCTATTATGATGTGAACAAATTTACATTTGAAATAAATCATGTAATGAATCAAATTCAGACTCAGAACTATAAGGTGGTGGAGGTGGTAGAGTCAGTTGCATCCGAGCAGCTAATTGTCATAGCATGTCTTCCAACCATTTATTTCTTTCTGTCAGCCATTTTATTTGTTGAGACAAATTTCGAACCTGATCGTTTAACCTAGTCACTTCAACTCCCATTGAATCTAGAGGTAGATCCATTTGAGGCACCGTACTTGGGCCTGCTATATCAGTTGGTGGCAGTTGTTGTTCTACTTCGTTTAATAGTGACTGGAAAAACTGTGGCTGTAATGGTGATTGCAAAAATGATTCCGATGCTAACTGTTCTTGGATCATCATGTTTTCATCAAACAAAGTTTCCTGCACCATTGAATTCTCCTCGAAAACTAACGGTGAGAAGCTCTGTAAGACGTTCGGTGTTAATGGTTGGGATAGGTTTGTTGTAATATGTTCTTGTATGTGTGGCAGCTGTGGTTGCAGATCAAATTGATAAAAAGACGATTGAGGAAGCTGCAACAATGATTGTTGTAAATTTTGTGTGGAGGTACTTTCTAAGATAACTGGAGCTCCCTCCGACTGGAATGGTTGAGTTGGTGTATAATTATGAACAGGGGTTAGCCTAATGGTGTTAAAATTTACAATCCCAGGTGCCTTTGGTGGGGATAATCCTTGGATAACCTGATCACTTAAGACACCTAATGATTTTGCTATGTTTGTAATATAAGACCCTCCCATGAGACTTCTCAGAGGATTTGTTTGTTGACTAAAAAAATATGTAGCAAGCTCGTGGGCAATATTACAAGGAACTTGCTCAAAAATACTATGCAGATGGAAAAGTTCGGTTGAACTAACCCTGTGTTGATTATTCTTGCACCCCGTGATAGTGTTGGCTAAAACACGGTGCATATATCGATAACGAGGGTCTGTGAAGTTCATAGAATTATTGTTGACACACCACTCTTTTGATGAAAGGAATCACCAATATTCTATCATTTCCACAGAGGAATAAGAGGTTGATGCCTCCGTAAAAATGGGTTGTTTAACTTCTTCATCTGTATATATGCCCAGATGAACTGCGAATTATGTTAATGACATATTATGAGGTTGTCCACAAAGTCGAAAATGAATGGATTCATCGGTAAGACTTTTATTATATTTGAAATAGAAAGTGGACAAGAACTCATATACCAGTTCATCGTATGACGGTTCTAGGATGTCGAAGAAACGGCGCCAGGGCGTATTATGTGGTAGTAATCCTGCCAGTAAAACACTGGAATCAAATATTTCCATTCGATGCCAATCAATACCGCTAATAGTAAAAACTTCAAGATCCTTGAGTTTTCGATACCTCTCTCGAGTGGGTAAATCAGTAAACTAAAGGAATCGATGAATGTTTGCTGCATTTGAAGATTCAGCATATGCTACTGGAAAATTTGCCATTTGAATATTTGGTTTTGTTGAAACTAAGAAAAGTTTGGGTATGGGTTATTTTGGGTATGTGTTGAATTATATTAGAAGTTGTAGCTTATGTGTAGATTAGCTCGAGTAGTGAGTTTCTTATATAGATAAGAAAATATAAGCTTACACCATACGTTTGGTTAAGGCTTCCATGATACGTTTTGAAACAGTTCACTATAGGTTTTTCTTAAATTATTAAAGTTGGTCGAAGGCAGCTGTCTTCAATAAAGTAAAAGCAAGAACATTTAATTTTGCCTTACACAGGGAAAGATTAAATAATGCTCAATTATGAAGCTACACCAATAAATTATTAGAAACTTGATGCTACCATTCTGAAAAGTCTTAAAATTAAGGCCTTGTGTGGTCGCATCTTCTGGTGTGGCATCGCTACTCATTCCCGATCCATCGGGATTTGAATCACCTGAATTACCAGTACCACTAGTACCGTCACTAGTGTCATCCCGATTAACCTCATGTTGTGCAATTTCTGCACCCTCGTGTTGTTCCATAAGAACTTTAGTTTGACTGTGAAATGTTGATTAGTTAACCCCTTTATAGATGTAGACCATCCTCCTGGCGCCATGATCTTTTTAATATACAACATTAAAAGAATCTAGACATATATTTTGGATAAATATAGTCTATCATGTTCCCAAGAATGAAGAAGGAAATTGGTCATAAAATCCTCAAGATCGTATTGTTCATACATGTTTGAATAAATGATAATGTGGATAACCGCAACCAAAATGCGTAGCGCCTCTTGCGTGTACTGGTCATATGATTAAGTGGAAAACGAAATAATTCGTTGAGAAGGGGAAACCAACCAGTGGCCTCCGTCCCTATAGTATGCATTCCATACTACATAGCCTTTGATCATCCGAAGTAGAGAAATTCCTTTGTCGTACTTGCCTATGTGACGAATATGGTAATAATGCTTGAGCTTCACGAGTTCCAACAAGATCATTAAGATCTTCATAGATGTCGAATAGAATGTAATGAGGGAGTTGTAGCATGGCTCATTGTAACACCCCAAAAACGGGTTTATTAATTATAATAAAGTGACCGAAAATAAACGGGTAAAATACTGTAGTAGTAAAAATAAACCCGGTAAATGTTAGGATCTAAATAAGTAAGCCTAATATTAACTAAAAAAATGAATCAAAGCTTTGGAGGAAATAAAGCTTATAAAAGACCCGAGGTAACGAGGTGTAACACCCCGAAAATATTAGAAAATGATAATTATTTACACATGGTAAATATATTGGTTCTACCGAATAATAATGTAACTAGGATTTACTAACCTAGTTAATCATAAATTGCTAAACAATAAGGAAGCTTGAAGCAAATTGGCCCAAATTATAAACCTATAAATGTTGAGGGACTAAACATGGGCAATTGGGATCAAGTTCTTTTATTAAAACAAAAAAAAAATATAACACACATATGTGTGTGTGTCTGGCGAGTTCATCAGGAGCCAAAAAGGGGGGGTTTTGTTCACAACCCTAAATCACAAGAAAATCAAGAAAACAAGAGCAATCAAGCGAAAAGAATTGGGGCTTTAACTAAAATCGTGATCACCTAAGTTAGTAGATCACAAGGTATGTTGAATTTAGTCTTTTGGTTTCGGTTTGATTTCTTGATGAACACATGAAGTAGAAATCTGAACTTGCATGTTTGATTCTGGAATAAAGTTATGATAAATTCATGATTTAGAACAAACCCTAGTCAATAATTTGATGCATTAGTGTCAATAGATATGAGATTTATAATCACCCATTTATGTGTTAAATGGGTTTTGTAAAAAGATGATGAACACTAGAATTATGATTATTAATCTAGTGTTATTTGAGCTCCATGAAATAAGTCTAGGTGTTGATGTATAACTAGACATTTGAATTTGTTAAAAATGTTCAAAAATTGGCTAAATGACTAGTTATGAAACTTGGTTATTGATTTAGCAAAACTATGCCCTTTAGGTGTTTGTTGAAATGCCTAAAAGAAAACTAGATGTTGAAATTTTGAGTAAAAACACATTTTGAATGTTATGGTGAATTATGCGTTATATGAAATAATACGAGTTCTAAACAAGTCATTGATTGAACTCTATAGGCAAAGGAATTGAATCTTCAAGCGGACGAGCCGAAGTTGATGTGCACTTGAAGGAAAAGCACTAAAGGTACGTAACTTCGGTTTCGGTACATTATGCATAAACAATAGTCTTAGAAATGTTAATGAGATTGTAGTGTCAATTGCGAGTTTGGTATGTCATAGAAGTGACGAAGTTCACTCGACAAACCAAACGGGTCAAAATAGTTAATTAGAAATGTTGGTTGATAATATTGTTTAATTAGTCATGTATGGAATGTAAATAAAGTGATGTAACTCACTAGATAAAGAAACAAGTTAAAATATTGGGGGTAATGAGTTTGGTATGTTGATAAAATGGTGAATTCCATTAGACAACCAAATGGGTCAACTAATGGTCGAAATGGTAGTGTTCGAAGTGACTTAAACGTCACTCATTAAATTTGAGTTATAAAAGCGTAAACCATGGAATGGACGTGATACGCTAAGATTGACAAGCCCGGGAATGGGTAATTATGGTTAGAAACCAATGTTGATGAATTATGTAAGTATGTAACTTGTTTCGTTACATTATGCTAATTTGATATTGTAGTTATTCAAAGTTGGGTTTTAGAATAAGGATTTGTATTAGTTAAAGTGGTGGTGATCACTACTTAATTGAACGGTCAAAACTAGATTAGAAAACGTGTGGTTATTGTTGAAATGGTGGACTCCATAAACCAGCCAAACGGGTCAAATAAATGTGCGTTTAATAGATACTATGAAATTATTGAAAGATCCCTTGGCGATTGTAGATCATAAGAGCGTAAACCATGGAATTGGTAATGAAACGCCAATGATCGTAAGCCCCTGAAGATGGGTAAAATAAGCCTTGTTGTCATAAAAATATTGATGATAGTTTTAGTGCAAAACTATGCGGGTCGAAAAAATATATTAGGGATTTATAGACTTTCAGCCCGTAAACCAAATTTTCAGTATGATAATTGTAATAGACACGTTGGTAATTAAATTACAGACGTATAGGAAAAAGAATCACCTAAAACGGACCTACGGATCAAAAGTTATGGGCATTTGAAGTTAAAATTGGTGAATTTTGGAGCTGGCAGGAAATGCGGGTCAAAAACCTGCACCTGCTGGAAAATGGTTTCCCCCGTGCCACGCGACAGGATTCTATGGATCTGGCGCGACACGCGGGAGTCCTCGCGACACGCGACAAGTCAAGGGAGTCCTCGCGACACGCGACAAGTCAAGGGAGTTCTGGCGCGACATGCGACATGACCAAAACTGAAATTTTCTTTTATTTTTGATGATTCGACACTAGAACTTGTTTATATGCATTATATCAATGTCAAAACTAACTTTTTAAGTGGTTTTGACTCTAGGTGATGATGGGGTCTTTCCGGATGGCGATCATGCATGTTTTGAAGAACCGAACACAAACTTTTGAAGCTTCCGCGTTAATTTAACTTTTTTTAGACAATGTTTAAGATGAAATCAATTCACTAATCATGTTTGAATGTTTAAACTAGTTGGTACCTAACTAGTTTGTGATCACAAAAAAAACTTCGATTTTGTACTTGTGTTGAAGTAAAATACTTTTTATATAAAATCATGCATTTTTTTATTTAAATTCAAAATAGAAATTAGATGGTTGTTACACTCATGCCATACTATCCCTTTGGATAGGACAAATGTCAAATGACGGAATTTATTGTATTCATTTCCAATAAATAAGATAAGGTGTAATAGACACCAAAGAACCAACTCATATACAAGAATTCTAGAATGTTGAGGAAAGATCCTCCATGAGTGGTTAACAAGTTTTGTTTGTTTAGATGACTAGTCTCGAACAGCTCGTGTTATAGATCAACTGTTTAGACGCGAATGAATACGTATCGTCTTCCTGTATTGTATTGTAGGGTATTATAGTAACCATCTCGGAGACGCGAATGAATACGTATCGTTTCCTTCAACATAGAAGGAAACTTCGTGATAGTTCACGTGTCAACGTCCGTTGTCATTACTCGCAGAACGGCACGACGTTAGATGAAATAGGAATAGAGAGAATTTGTAAAAATAACAACTGGAGAGGCACCTTTAAGATGAGTACTTCATCTTCCTTGTCTGGACAAGAGTGTCGTCAATTATGATTTGTATGAGCCACATGGACCTCGTCCCACTAATGATTTGTATGTAATGATGTAGTATGTAAAGCGTCAATGAAATCGTTGATCATTAATGTTTCGCGAGGACATTAATATGTGTGACGAAATAGGAAGCAATCCAAACCTAGACGATTTCGTGTCGACTACTATCGACTGGGACACAAACGCACTCTTCTGTATGGGTCCACGACCAAGAGTGGGGCTCGCCAATACCCATTAGATCTAACCACTTGTACCTAGGTCCAAACTGGATTAATGGTGCTTAGATGTATAACCCTAATTCGCACATGATCTAAGGTGTTTCATTCCCTAACTTTAACATACGATTGAACATGTATCTTCCCCGATAGTTGTAAAGTTGTAAAACATTTAAATGAATAGGGGACATGAACTCACAGTATTGCGTCCGTGAATGGTACGTGTTCGTGATCTTACGCGTGGTCGTCCTGAACAATGTTGCGACCTACAAATGTTCTTATATTTGTTAGACACTTCGGTCTTTGTAAATGACTTGAGTACAAGTCTTGTGTCTTAAATATGTGTAAGACTTGTATGTCTTTATTGTTTGTTGAACTGTGTATTAGATGAATGAATTGTTAAACTGTTATATATATATTTCACCAAATATATACATATATGTAATCTTGTATCTTGTGAGTTGTATCATTGGGTCTTGTCTTCTTGATTTCGTGTCTTGTGTAAGTAAATTGTATAATTGTATTTTTTTATCAATTATATGTCATTGGGCTTAGCCCAAGAATTCATGTTATTGGGCCCAAATGTTATTGGGCCTAAATAGAATTGGGCCTAAACAGTATTGGGCCTAAACAGTATTGGACCTTAAGAGTATTGGGCCTAAATAGTATTGGGCCTAAAATAGTGTTGGGCGTTAAGAGTATTGGGCTTAATGTTATTGGGCCTAAATAGTATTGGGCCTAAAATAGTATTGGGCCTAAAATAGTATTGGGCCTTAATAGTATTGGGCTTAATGTTATTGGGCCTTGGCCCATATGTTTGGTATTGGGCTTAGCCCATAAATTTTTGATATTGGGCTTAGCCCATGTATTTATGTTAAGCCCATTTAGGAAGATAAGCCCATTTATATAATATAAGCCCATTTGTTTAAAATAAGCCCAATTGCATAAAACAAGCCCATTTGTAACGATATAAGCCCATTTAGTAAAAATAAGTCCATTTTGTGAATATAAGCCCATTTAGTAAAATCTTGTAATTTATATAAAAATCACCAAGTTTTAGTTAATAAAAACATAATAGTTTTATAAGTTTCAAAACATTCGCATATTGTTTTTGGTGATTTATATGTATTCGCGTCGAATGATCGCCTAAGCGTCGTAGTAACTCCTCGGAATGGCGATATGTTCATAGATTCGCCCGACGTCCGTTTTGACCATAAGTTGTGTCCGAAAGCTCGGAATGTCCGTAAGTTGTTTTCAAGTGTGTCTATATGTATTCTTGTAAGTCTTTAGTTGTAAGTATGCCTTGTATTTATTTGTGTCATTGTTATCAAGTTTCCAACTTTCATATATAACTAATAAAATTAATAAACACATAGCACAAACTTATTATGTTTACAAAATATAAATATTTTACCAAAATATATATTTATACACATTTTTGCTTTTAGAAAGACCAACTTTCTAATCTTGTATACTTGTAAAGACTTTGTTAAAATGATAATTTTTCTAACACTTAATTTCCAAGAAAAATTGGCCATGGTTTCTTTGTAATATGAACTTTGCCATGTTTATCAAAACATATCATTTTCTTTTCAAAATCACCAATCAGTTTACTCATAACATTCTTAAAGAATAACACATGAGATTTATAACATAATCTCATTAAGATGATCTCAAAATCATGTAGGATTTTTGCTATGATCATAAAATATGTTAACTAGTTCAAATCCATACTTTACTTCTAGTTTTAACAAGCTTTTTATAAAAACCCATCTTGTATGTTTCTTTTTATAACTTTGTAAAAGTATTATTTTTGGTTAAAAACCTTACATACGTTAACAAAATCAAAGATTATGATCATCCATCTAAACATATATGTTTAACAAAAACCCTTTTAACATAAACATGTACACTTGTTAAATCATGTATTTAAACATCATCTAACAATTTATTCATATGCTAATCATCATGACATGATCAAATATGCAAGTAATAAGTCTCAAATCACCACATAAACAAACATATATATCATTATTATTATTTTTGCTTCTTTGTATTTTCATATTATTATGTATTATTCTTTTAGTTATATCATGTTCTTAAATCATCATATTCATAAATAAGTATGAAAAATAGATTTAGAAGCTCACTTCTAGCACTTGTGGCTAGGGATGATCTCGATGATGATAAAGAAACAAAGAAGATGATGATCTTGATGGTAGAAAGCTCTTGAATGGATGAAAATGCTTCCTTCAAATTGGAGATGTCTTAGATCTTCATAACTTCCATGAAAGTACACCTTGATCATCAAGAAAATGGCTAGAAAATAAAGATGAATGAAGGTGTTCATGGCTGAATTTTAGTGAAGGAATATGAGAGGTTAAGTGTATGAAAATGATGGTGTGAATATGTAGAAAATATCTAGTTAAGATAAGTCTTTCATGACTTTAATCATCCATTCTTTTAACACTTGCATAATTAAGTAAATATCTAGATATTTTTGCATGTGAAATATGGGTGTGGGACCCATTAAAAACGTTCACAACATGTGGGGGGGGGTCAAGTGTAACATTTTTATAAAAATGTCTTAAACATGTAGATATTTTGGTAATTAGGCTAAGTATGGTGATTAGGGGTAATCTTTCACCATTAGGAGGTACTTAGTGATTTGGAATGTTAATTATTATTAACAAATTCACTAAACTAGTAGAAATTATATATTGATATCTTAAACGACTTCCGTTTGGTGTCGTTTCCGTTATTCGTTTCGAATTGTTTCGGTTAGACGTTATTTGAACTCTAAGCTGGTGTAACTTGTGTGAATTGATGTAGTTATTGGTTCGGATGATACCTGAATGTATCCTCACATGAATTCTATGTTAAATAACATTTTTACATGTCGTAAAAATATAAGAAAGCTGATTTCTGCAGAATTTCTGCGGAAAAGTGTTGAAATCGTCGCTTTTAGTGCTTTTCGTGCAGTTTTTAGTGTAATCGAACTTCGGAAAGGTTTTTAATCAAACCCTTGCATTCCTAGTTAGGGTTTAATATATATTAGATGTTGGACTTTCTTCTGAGTCCTAAAGATGTCGTTTAGATTATTTCTGCGGATCCTGCGTTTTCGTCAGAATACTAGTTTTCTAGGTGCTCTTCTAGTAGTTTCGATGCATTGTTTAAACTGTTTCAAATGTACTTAATAAAAATGAATCATATGCATCCTAAGTAAGTATTCCATGAGTATTCTAAGTGTATGCCACGAAATACGCAGTTCGGGTGTTCAAAATGCATAAAAAAATGTAGCTAAAAATGAGTATTTTTAGTGTAAGAAAATTACCCTAAAGTGGCAGTTGTCACAATTTTGCTAGGAGACCTAACGTTTCTGGCTTTTGTAAAATTGTGCTGATGTGGAAGTTAGTGAGTACTGTTATCACATGCCCTGTAAAATATCTGCGTAGCCTCCTGGAGGCGTGTAGCAGCGCATGCACTAACTTCTCCATTGATGAATATCTGGTTTCTGGATCTGTAAGCACCCTACTGACATTAGGGGTGTGCAAAAAACCGAATTAACCGAACCATAACCGAATTAACCGACAAAACCGAACCAAAAAAACCGAACCAAATAAAAAACCGGTGGGTCGGTTAATGGTTTTTTTGAAAACCGAAAGTAGCGGGTCGGTTATGGTTATCATTTTTTCCATACCCACTGATGCGCGTTTAAGTGTCGTAAATATTAGGTGTATATTTTAAGCCCCTTTAACACTTATTTTTAGCCAAGTTTTAAATTTATAAAACACGATATTTTGCTAACACTAAACACACATTTGGGCAAGTGCACCCATCGTGAGCGTAGTATAGTGTTGGTAAGATACCGAGGTCGTCCAAGGACACAAGAGCTTTTAGTACTGGTTTATCCTCAACGTCTAATCAAAAATAAAAAGTTTAGAAAAATGTTTTAAACTAAGAAAAGTAAAAACTAACTAAAATGCTGAAAATAAAATAAAAAGAAAAAACAGATAGACAAGATGAATCACTTGGTTCCGACTCGTATCTAGTATAACCTTTGATTATTTCCGCACTTTTGCACATAATTAAGAGATTATCTTAGTTATTGTAGTAGGACCCTCTTTTGAAGGTGACGTTACCCTCACCCCAGTAGTTTGAGTCAGCAAGGATACAATCCTAAAAGGGTGGATTATTGGAAGATAATGAATTAAGTTATTAATGCAGTATTATGGTAGGCCCTGCTTTTGGCGGTGACGTTACCCTCGGCTAAGTAGTCTGAGTCAGCAGGGATACAGTCCTAAATAGCCGGGTTATAGTATTAATAGTAGTTAACTTATGAGGGGATCAAAGAGTTTGGACCCCCGCCATCCAATACCGTGAAGCATTGAAGGAGGTCCTACTAAATTTGACCCAGGTCCATTGCAGGACCTCTAAACGCTGAACAATGGCAAGACCTTTACCAAACCGTTCCCTTAACCCCCGACCAGGTAGCCAACATACCTCCATATAGACCGTGGAGATATGAATGGTGAAAATCCTTTATTTTATATAGACAGTAAAATAATGCCAAGACACCACGGACAAACGATAAGGAAAGATCACCTTCAACATAAGTAACTAGTTATTAAAGTCATTAATACAAAACCAAATAAAAAGTGCAAAAGATTAGAAATAAAAAGTATTATACTAGACACTTTGTCTTCACCAAGTGATGTAAGAGACTTAGGCAAACATGGCCTTGATTGTCAAGAACTCTTACGATCAATCTTGGATCCCGAGACGACTCACACACTCTACGATGGACAATGGATGATGGTGGTGGATGATGGTGTTGTGATGGTGGTGGGTGGTGGATGAAGTGTGAGAGAGGTGGTGTGCCAAGGGATGAGATGAAATGAATCCAAGCACTCCTATTTATAGGCTGAACAGAGAGCTGGGCACGGCCCCGTGTCCGCTGGGCACGGCCCCGTGCCTGTCTGACACTCTCTCTCCTCATTAATTGCAATTCGCAATTACAATAAATGCGCCTGCTGTACTTTCGACACGCCCCCGTGTCCGTTGGGCACGGCCCGTGGTGGACAATATAAGCTTCTATAGGTTTGTCTTTTCTGCTGCTTCTTGGGCACGGCCCCGTGCTGGCTGAGCACGGGGCGTGTTCAGTCTTCTGACTTCTCTATTTTGCTTTGGAAGGTGCCGTTGAGGGGTCGGGCAGTCTACTAATGTTCCTTTCCTTGTATTTATGTTGGAATTAGCTGTCTTTTTGCTTCTTTTGTGTTTTTGAGCTCATTTAATCCTGAAAATACAAAAGGAAGACAAAAACACTCTTTTTCCAATATTAGTACTTAAAAAGGGTTAGTTTTATGCCTTATTTGATGTAATTTATATGTTGCATTTTACACACATCAAATACCCCCACACTTGAACTTTTGCTTGTCCTCAAGCAAAACTCTTTAATATGTGGCTTACACTCCCAAATGGAATAGGTAGAAGAGAAGGTTTTTGGGCTTGTCGTAGAGTGTCGGGATATCCAAGATCTTTTTGGGTTTTATTTTTATTTATTTACACTCCTATTCGTAATGATTTATTTAGAACTTTTCATAGGAGAAATTACTTATTTGGGCATAACATGCCTTTTTAAAATTCCATTTATATACAAGTTCACATACCTTACGGGAGAAATCACTCACACTCGGCCGAAGGTGTATTTTTAGTGAATCACTCGAGAGATGCATGGAACTTATTCCTACCATAGGCTTGCTAAGCAATCAATCCTCCTCATTTTTAACTTTTATACCTTTGTAAATATCAAGAGGACTTTGTGGGTTAAGGGTTAGGCTTGGGTTAAAGGTAGGTGGTTGGGATAGTGGTTAGTGGTTAGTAGAAAAAGGGCGAAAAACGTAACAAGTGTCGGTTTTCGTAGGACTTTCTATTTTTGCAATTTTTTATTTTGATGAAGCTTTTATTCAAACAAAGTTATTTTTGATGAACTTGTTTGTTTATTTTCTTTTTGCTTCATCATCAACACATTTTTTTTTTTTACGAAAAACCGAACTTGTTACTAAAACAAAGGGTTAAAAATGAAAAAGGTTTTGGTGGGTAAAAGGGTTTTTGGTTTGGGTGATGAAATGAAAAGGTTTAGGCTCAAAGGGGCTAACTAGGGGGATTTTTTGGTAGGTGGTAAAAGAAAAAGAAAAATAATGGTGTAGAAATAAAAAGGGTTAGTCCTAATGCCTCCATCATTTACTTACTCGGGTTTAAGTTGATAAGAACCGGGAATGTATCGTCATGGCAAGTTCTAGAGTCGTAAGAACCAAGCGGCTATTCACACAAGAAACGAAAGATGAGCATTTAGTCTAAAGATGTAAATTTGTATGCTCAATAAAAGCTCAAAACTCACTTTTGTGGGAATGGGTTTTTATGTGATCAAGTATATATAATCAAATTTTAATTAAGTTTGCCATGCCTTTTCATAATTTTCTTATGTTGGTTCTTTTTATCACTACGCTATCGGTTGTAAATTCGTAAAAATATAACCTTTTTGAAAACTTGAATTTCCCGAATTAAACCTAGACAAGTAAAAAAAATGAAATTTTTGAAAAAAAATTTGGGGTGATTAGCGGTTCCAATAGAGTTTTGTGTAAGGCTTGTGTTTAGGACTTGCAAAAAAATTCAAGGTTTTAGCATCCCCCCCACACTTAAATTACACATTGTCCTCAATGTGTCCCAAAAATAAATTTTTAGGTTGATTAGATGTGTAAATAGGTGTAAAAAGCAAAAATTTTGTGTTACTGGCAGCCTGGACACGACCCCGTGTTGAGTGGGCACGACCCCGTGTTCAGGTGCCAGTAACGAGAACTTACAGAAGGTGGACATGGGGGCGTGTTGGATGGGCACGGCCCCGTGTCTGACAAAAATATGCTGGACAGTAACCAAACAGCAGGTCTGGGAGGTGAGCACGGGGGCGTGTTGGCTGGACACGTCCCCGTGTGGACAGTCTGAAAGCCTGAAAAACAGGTTTCTTCCTCCGGTTTTTCCATCCTGGCCCTATAAGTGCTGAGGCTTAGCATTCCAAGCCTCGGTTTGTACCTGTTTCATCACTTAATACCACACCAAGCAACACAAACATCCTAAATTACCATAGTTAATTGTTCCAAGCATAAAGTAAAAGAAAAAGAAAAATAAAATGCAGGAAATAGTTAGGAAAAGTAAATTGTCTAACACTTGGCACGCAGGCCATCATTTGTTCAAGATTGCAAAGGGTTAACCTGGGGAGTCATCAATCAACCGCTTCCTCCTATGCTCCTCCCGCCTACTCCATAGCATCATCATCATCATCATCGTCATCATCCCCTCCATGGCGTGCAATGTGGTCTCGTATGTATCCGACATCGTCTTGTATCTCGGATAGGTTTCTCTCAATAGCTCCGACCCGGTGGTAGGTGTTGCTCGCCATGTTATAGGTGTTCCGAGTGCACATGAGGTTTTCCTGCAACAAATCATGCAAACTTTGAAAATTAGGAAAACCACCTCTCGAGGAGGATGATTGGCCCGGATCACCGTGGGGTTGGTATTGGTACTGATGATGTTGCGGAGCTGGGAGGACAAGCGCTTCCTGCGGGTTCCATGCATGACCTTGCATCCTTTGAAAGGTTACCGTCCCGTCTTATGCCTCATAAATTAGGTTCATTGAGCGGCATATGTGAATATCCACCGTTCCCGACCATGGGCTCCTCTCAAATGACCTCGGAATGTGGGCGAAGTGCTTGAAGAGACGGTACACCCATCCCCCAAAGAAAATAGGAGTTGGTGCACTAGCAAGGCGGTTGTGATGCATGTTTCGGAGCATGAGGAACAGAACATCGAGCGGCCTGCGGTTGTGAATGCAATGGAGGACAAGCAAATCTCTTAACCCAACGACGCCACCACTGTCATGTCTTTGGCTAAGAGAGTAGCCGAGGAGCCTATGAATATATCTGTATAGCGGATCCCTCAGCTTGGTACTCTTAGTGCTGCTCGGATTGTAGAACCCTTCCCCAATCTGAGCCCACATGGCTTGGCGCTCGTTGTCTTCAATCTCTCTCAATCCCCCTGTATTTTCTTCGTTTCCCGCATCCTCTTCCGCATACAACCCGATAATCGACCCGAATTGTGCCATGGAGATCGAATACCTCGTCCCGCCACACCGGAATGACACCCCGTCATTATCGAACGGGTCGCACCTTGAAGTGAATGCAAAGGTGCTGTAGAATTCCAAGGTGCATTCATGGACGGAACGGAGTCGGGTTGTTAGTGCGACTCTGAGTGGTCCCGTGACAATGTTGTTGAAACGGTCAATTTGATTCACCATGGTTAGCAGTTATGTGCACGCCTGCCTTGGGTGTTCCTCCGGCCTTGTTTGAAGAAGCTCGTATCGAGCTCTTGCATCTAACTCATTGGCGTTGAATCTTGTAAATTTTCTGGCCATCTGCAAGCATACACCAAAAGTTAGCACGAAACAGAAATGTTTTCGGACAAAACTGCAAACAGCGGGCTGGACACGACCCCGTGTCCAGCGGACACGGCCCCGTGTCCAGAGGTCTGTTACTCAAAAACTTCATTTTTCGACCCGGTTTCGAAAACTTGAAAATTTTTGGTCCAATAGGTGCGGTTTCCCCCGAAAATGAAACCCTAAACACCGTTTTTCCCAAAATATCCCGTTTACCCCATCAACTTTATCTTTTTCGGTTCAAGAACAAGGGTTTGGGGTTTTTGCGAGAAATCGGTTGAATCTATGAACAATACAAGTGTATTTACTTTCCTTAACACTAATCTAACTAAATGCAAACAGATTTAGGCAAAAATTTGAGGTTCGATCCGGATGAACTTCAAGAACCCTAGATTTTTCCCCAAATTTGTGGTGTTTTAACTACATGCAAGTAACTAATCTAACTACTAAGAGTGATAGAATCATACCTTGATGTTGTTAGATCGATAGGAGACGTCGAAATTTCGCGAAAAATCGCCTGGAACCAGAGCTTTTGTGGGGAAACGGGGCGTGTGGAATGAAGAAACTGTTTTGAAAAAGGGGTTTTATCCCGTCTGCAGGGCGAACACGGCCCCGTGTCCAGCGGACACGGCCTCGTGCCGAGCAGTTTTTTTTTTTTTTAGTGCGCGTGTGAGTGCCCCCTTTTCCCATAAGCTATGGTTAGAAAACTTACCGCTTTATTTTGTCGTCTCAATCGTTCGTAACTTACCAGGCATGATGTTTTTATTCTTCCACGGTTTGAAGTGAGATCTCTTCTTCCTCATCCTCAATAAATCCTTGATAGAGTTTCAGTCGTTGGCCATTGACTTTAAATGGTGGCCCATTTCGAGATTTAATTTCTACTGCACCGTGTGGAAAAATATGGGTGATGGAAATAGGTCCTGACCACCTAGACTTTAATTTACCAGGAAACAATCGAAGTCGTGAATTAAACAAAAGAACTAAATCTCCTACCCGAAATTCATTAGGTTTAATATGTTTGTCATGCAAATTTTTCATTCTTTCCTTATAAATCTCGGAGTTTGAGTATGCATAATTCCTAAGCTCGGCTAATTCATTTATTTGACAAAATCGATTTTTACCAGCAAATTCTAGATCTAAGTTTACATTTTTGATTGCCCAGTAGGCTTTGTGTGCAATTTCTACTGGCAAATGACAACTTTTACCATAAACTAGCTTATATGGGGTTGTACCTATTGTTGTTTTATAAGCAGTTCGAAAAGCCCATAAAGCATCGTCTAATTTATCAGCCCATTCCTTTTTATTTAACCCTACGGTTTTTTCGAGTATTCGTTTTAAACCTCTATTAGTCACTTCGGCTTGCCCGTTTGTTTGAGGATGATACGCTGTCGAAACCCGGTGATAGACCCCATATCTTGTTAAAAAAATTTCAAGTTGATGGTTGCAAAAATGGGTACCTCTATCACTTATTAAAGCTTTAGGTGTGCCAAAACGAGAGAATAATTTTTTTCAGAAATCTTACCACGACTCTTCCATCATTTGTTGGAAGTGCCTCGGCCTCGGCCCATTTAGACAAGTAATCTACTGCCACAAGTATATATTTGTTTCCTTTCGATGGTGGGAAAGGTCCCATAAAGTCGAGTCCCCACACATCAAATATTTCACAAACAAGAATGCCATTTTGTGGCATTTCGTTTTTGGAAGAAATATTACCTGTTCTTTGGCAAGCATCACATGTCTTTACAAGACTTTGAGCATCTTTGTAAATGGTTGGCCAATAAAATCCTGAATCGAATACCTTTCGTGCGGTACTAGCAGCACCATGATGTCCTCCGTATGGACCTTCATGACAATGGCGGAGAATTCTCCGTGCTTCTCTACCATCTACGCATCGTCTGACGAGTTGATCGGCACACATTTTGAAAAGATATGGATCTTCCCAAAAGTAGTGTTTCACATTGGCAAAGAATTTTTTTCTTTGATGATGTGGCCATCCTTTTGCGACTATACCGCTAGCTAGGTAGTTAGCATAGTCGGCGTACCATGGTTCTTCCTTATATTCCACCATTTCCAGGGACTCAGTTTGAAATTTTTCCTTGATTTGCTCGTCCCTGGTTGCCTCTAAAGCTGGGTCCTCTAAGCGTGAAAGATGATCTGCTGCGGTATTTTCTGCTCCTCTTTTGTCCTTGATTTCAATGTCAAATTCTTGGAGGAGTAGAATCCACCTAATCAAACGTGGTTTTGCGTCTTGCTTCTTGAAGAGATATCGAATGGCTGCATGGTCTGTATAGACTATAGTTTTAGAAAGAACAAGATAAGAACGAAATTCATCAAAAGCAAATACCACAGCTAGTAACTCTTTTTCAGTTGTTGTGTAATTTTCTTGTGCATCATTAAGTGTTTTACTAGCATAATAGATTGGGTGGAAATGCTTTTCTTTTCTCTGTCCCAAGACAGCTCCAACTGCAAAGTCACTGGCATCACACATGATTTCGAAAGGAAATTTCCAATCAGGCGCTATCATGATAGGTGCATTGACTAGCATTTCCTTTAGGGTTAGAAATGCTTGATTGCAATCCTTGTCAAAGATGAAAGGAGCATCTTTTTCAAGTAATTTCGTTAGAGGCCTTGAGATTTTTGAAAATTCCTTGATAAACCGCCTATAAAATCCGGCATGCCCTAGGAAACTTCTGATAGCTCTTACGGAGGATGGAGGTGGTAATCTAGAAATCGTATCTATTTTGGCTCGATCTACCTACATTCCTTCGCTTGAGATTTTGTGACCGAGTACTATTCCCTCCGTTACCATGAAATGGCATTTTTCCCAATTAAGGGCGAGGTTAGTTTCCTCACATCGGGATAGCATTCGTTCAAGATTATCGAGGCATTGGTCATATGAATCCCCAAAGATAGAGAAGTCGTCCATGAAGACTTCCATTGTCTTTTCTATCATGTCATGGAAAATGGCTACCATGCAACGTTGGAATGTTGCTGGGGCATTGCATAGACCAAACGGCATGCGTCGATAAGCAAAAGTTCCATAGGGGCATGTGAAAGTTGTCTTTTCTTGGTCTTCGGGTGCTATCGGAATTTGAAAGTAACCTGAAAAACCATCCAAGAAACAGTAAAATTTATGACCGGATAATCTTTCTAACATTTGATCAATGAAGGGTAAAGGAAAATGATCCTTTCTTGTTGCTTCATTTAATCGTCTATAATCTATACATACTCTCCATCCTGTGACGGTTCTCGTTGGTATTAGTTCATTCTTTTCGTTAGTTATTACAATCATACCTCTTTTCTTTGGAACTACTTGGACGGGACTCACCCAAGGACTATCGGAGATAGGATAGATAAGTCCGGCGTCAAGTAACTTGATGACTTCGTTTTTAACCACTTCTTGAACATTTGGATTTACTCGACGTTGTGGTTGTATGACCGATTTGTAGTCATCATTCATCAAAATTTTGTGTGTGCACATAGAAGGACTAATTCCTTTTATGTCAACAAGTTTCCAAGCTATTGCATTTTTGTGTTTTTTCAAAAGATTAATTAATTTTTCTTTTTCTAAGTTATCTAATTTAGATGAAATAATTACGGGTAACTTACCATCTTTGTCTAGAAAAGCATATTCCAAACCTTTTGGAAGTTCTTTGAGCTCAAGTGGTGGGTCTTTAGGAGACTCCTTATTTGGTTGCTCGTTTCGATCAAGAACTTTAAAAGTTTGTTCTATGGCGACCTCTTCTTCAACAAAGTGGTCAATCTCTTCACTTGTATCGGGTGGTTCATCTTCATCTTCAATTAGGGGGTCATTATTGCCGAATGGATATTTCATTGATCGTTCGAGATCGACACTTCTTTTAAATGCCCCTAATTGAAGAGGTAGATTATTGAACTTCCGGTTTTTCAAAGCTTCGTGAGTTTTTACAAATGGTCGTCCCAACACTAGAGGAGCGTCATCGAGGATGACGAAGTCGGTTGGGATTACCATTTGATTTGTTTGAACCAAGACATCTTCAACTATACCGATTGATTTTATTACTTTCCGATTGGGTAGAAAAATGGGTATTTGAAGTGGAGAAAAATCACTAATACTTAATTTTTCGAAAATGTAGTTAGGCATTATGTTAACACAAAGATCTTTATCGATTGTGACATTACTAATAAACGAATTTTGAAAGAAACATGGAACCGGTGTAATGTTCATTTCAAATGGGTCTTCTTTTATTAGTGAAGTTTGATCATTAGTTAACTTAACACTTACCGTTTCGTCAATTTTAGTGTTAGTGTTTAACTCTTTTAAAAACTTAGCATGAGTGGATACTAAACAATGATTTTCGAAAGAAGGTGTCAAGAGATTAATTTCTTCAAAATTAGACTCTTCTTGGATTTTAACGTTGTCGGACTCACCTTTTTCGTTGTTTAACTCATGTGTCGGTTTTTCACTTATTTGTTCTTCCATTTTTACATTTTCAGTTATCTCCTCTTTTTTTAATTCTTCTCTTGCGCGGGACTCCTCTTCCCTTGCGCGAGCTTCTTTTATACATCGATTGATAACTCTAATGTGTTCTAATATCCTATCGGACACTTCGGTTATAGAAAAAGAATCGGAATTTTCTAAGCTTGAATCCGGTTGTTCGACCCTTTGTTCCTCATAATACCCATATGAAGTTGATGGTTCACACCATTGTCCTTCATTGTAAGCATATGATGGATAAGGTTCGTAATTTTGTTCTTCATAATACTCATATGAGGTGGGTTGTTCACGCCATGGTTCCTCATAATAAGCATATGAAGGTGGTTGCTCATATCTTGGTTCCTCAAAGTATGAGTAAGAAGGCTCATACCTTGGTTCATCAAAATATGAGTATGAGGGAGGAGGTCCATACCTTTGGTCTTCATAGGATGTGTATGAAGTTGACGGCTCGTACCTGGGCTCCTCATAGTAGGTGTATGAATTGGATGGTTGATATGAGTGATTATTTTGAATCGAGCGTGCATTACGACAATTAGTGCAATAATTACCCCTATAATCATCCTCCTCATAGGTGTAGTTGTAACCTCCTGAGTATTGATCCATAAGAATCACTCAGCAGACCACAACTAAGTCTCGAGATCAGAAAACAAAAATAAAAACGGAAACAGAAACTGGACACGGCCCCGTGTTCAGTGAGCACGGCCCCGTGTTCAGAATCTGTATCTGGGCGTTTTAATTAAATTTACTGATTTCGTTGAGCACGGGGCGTGTTCAGTGAGCACGGCCCGTGGTCAATCTTCTGTTACTGGGTGTTTTTATGAAAATGCGGGACACGGCCCCGTGTTCAGTGAACACGGCCCCGTGTACAGGTTATTGTAAATGCAAATCTAAACTAAAATGCAGAAAAAAATTGCGCGCGTTTTTTAAAAAGGTTTTGAAAAACTGATTAGGCCGTCAATTTTAAGCTTTCTTAAAATCCTTGTGTCCCCGGCAACGGTGCCAAAAACTTGATGCGCGTTTAAGTGTCGTAAATATTAGGTGTATATTTTAAGCCCCTTTAACACTTATTTTTAGCCATGTTTTAAATTTATAAAACACGATATTTTGCTAACACTAAACACACATATGGGCAAGTGCACCCATCGTGAGCGTAGTATAGTGTTGGTAAGATACCGAGGTCGTCCAAGGACACAAGAGCTTTTAGTACCGGTTTATTCTCAACGTCTAATCAAAAATAAAAAGTTTAGAAAAATGTTTTAAACTAAGAAAAGTAAAAACTAACTAAAATCCTGAAAATAAAATAAAAAGAAAAAACAGATAGACAAGATGAATCACTTGGTTCCGACTCGTATCTAGTATAACATTTGATTATTTTCGCACTTTTGCACATAATTAAGAGATTATCTTAGTTATTGTAGTAGGCCCCTCTTTTGAAGGTGACGTTACCCTCACCCCAGTAGTTTGAGTCAGCAAGGATACAATCCTAAAAGGGTGGATTATTGGAAGATAATGAATTAAGTTATTAATGCAGTATTATGGTAGGCCCCGCTTTTGGCGGTGACGTTACCCTCGGCTAAGTAGTCTGAGTCAGCAGGGATACAGTCCTAAATAGCCGGGTTATAGTATTAATAGTAGTTAACTTATGAGGGGATCAAAGAGTTTGGACCCCCGCCATCCAATACTGTGAAGCATTGAAGGAGGTCCTACTAAATTTAACCCAGGTCCATTGCAGGACCTCTAAACGCTGAACAATGGCAAGACCTTTACCAAACCGTTCCCTTAACCCCCGACCAGGTAGCCAACATACCTCCATATAGACCGTGGAGATATGAATGGTGAAAATCCTTTATTTTATATAGACAGTAAAATAATGCCAAGACACCACGGACAAACAATAAGGAAATATCTCCTTCAACATAAGTAACTAGTTATTAAAGTCATTAATACAAAACCAAATAAAAAGTGCAAAAGATTAGAAATAAAAAGTATTATACTAGACACTTTGTCTTCACCAAGTGATGTAAGAGACTTAGGCAAACATGGCCTTGATTGTCAAGAACTCTTACGATCAATCTTGGATCCCGAGACGACTCACACACTCTACGATGGACAATGGATGATGGTGGTGGATGATGGTGTTGTGATGGTGGTGGGTGGTGGATGAAGTGTGAGAGAGGTGGTTTGCCAAGGGATGAGATGAAATGAATCCAAGCACTCCTATTTATAGGCTGAACAGAGAGCTGGGCACGGCCCCGTGTCCGCTGGGCACGGCCCCGTGCCTGTCTAACACTCTCTCTCCTCATTAATTGTAATTCGCAATTACAATAAATGTGCCTGCTGTACTTTCGACACGCCCCCGTGTCCGCTGGGCACGGCCCGTGGTGGGCAATAGAAGCTTCTATAGGTTTGTCTTTCTGCTGCTTCTTGGGCACGGCCCTGTGCTGGCTGAGCACGGGGCGTGTTCAGTCATCTGACTTCTCTATTTTGCTTTGGAAGGTGCCGTTGAGGGGTCGGGCAGTCCACTAATGTTCCTTTCCTTGTATTTATGTTGGAATTAGCTGTCTTTTTGCTTCTTTTGTGTTTTTGAGCTCATTTAATCCTGAAAATACAAAAGGAAGACAAAAACACTCTTTTTCCAATATTAGTACTTAAAAAGGGTTAGTTTTATGCCTTATTTGATGTAATTTATATGTTGCATTTTACACACATCACCCACCATAACCGAACCTGTTGGATCTGAGTTTCTTTTTTATTGTATTTTTGTTTGAAATTAAGATGAAAATGAAAGAGTTGTGCAGCGGAATTAAGATGAAAGCAAACTTTGCATACAATCAAATGAGAGTAATACTTTAATCAAACATCTTTACACAATGAATCGAAAGATTGAATTTGTTTCAACAACGATTACAATGATTGATGAATGAATGCAAACTCCCCCTCAGCCAGAGCTCAGTAGTTTGTTCGTGCAAAGAAGACGATGTGATCAAAAGAGCTAATAGAACAGTACAAAGTACTGAACTATTTATAGGCACTTGCAAACCACTGAGCATCTTAGCTGACGTCACCGTGAAAGTGACATCTAACCTCCTAACAAACTCTAACCTCTGATCTATACAAACACTGATGTAGTAACTACTGCTATTACAATTTATTACATAAAAGACACTTAAACAGCTGCTGCATCCTTCCACTGCTGTGAATCCAGCAGTGCTTGTCCGGATCAGCAGTACTTGACTCAAGGCTGTAGATTGAGTCAGCAGAGCTTTGGTCTTCCATCAGTCTTTAACATTTGGCAGTAGATGCATGGCAGCAGTTGTGGATCAGCACTTGGTAAGATCAGCAGATAGGAGGTCAGCAGATACAAAGCCACTTTCAAGGGGAGAGATTTGCATGAACTAACTGTAATCATCTGCTTATTCTGGATCCACTGCTCTGATCCAGTTTTGGCTTTAATTATCTGTTCCTCTGATAGGGTTCAATCCCAACAATCTCCCCCTGGAACAGATAATGCCAAAACTCTTCATTATTTGTGGAATGCTTTATTGCCTCATCAACAGTTCCCTTATCTGACCTTTAAATTGTAATTCAAAGTCTAGGGCATCTGTATCTTCATCATCCCTGCTAAGTGGAAGATCAAGGAGATCCTGCAAATCTTCAAGACTCAGGCCAAGAGCTTGTTCCCTTGATATTTTCTCCACTTCTCCACCAGGCCTGAGCAAAGTCAATACGCAGGTCTGTTTGTCAGTTTCCCACTTTAGTATTTTTGAGCCTGGTGGGTTTCTTGGGAGATGCTTATTTGCAGAAGTATTTGGAGAGGCTGGCCTATTCATGGCTGGCTGAGCAGCACTTGCAGATTGTTCCAATTCAAGATCTTCTTTTATCATTACTTTCGTACCTGCTTTTACAATGGCATCTCCAGCTAATAGATCTTGAATTGTTTCCATGCTAAACTGGTTTTTGCTCCTTCTTTTGTAGATGGCAGCACCAGCTGGAGCAGTGGTTCTTTTGACTTGCAGCTTTGGTGGTCTTTTTGAGACCTCTGCTTTGGAATAGTCAGGCTTTTGTGGAACTCTTGGATCTTTCTTCCTAAGTTCCTCTAATTTTTTATAGGTTGCCCTGACTCTATCTTCTCCCCACTTAGTCACAGAGTTCTTTGATCCATAATCAGCTGCAATTAGCTCCTCTTTCATTCTCCTCAACTCTAACATCTTCTCAGCTTCAAATTGTTTGAATTTTTCAGGAGGAGTCTGCTTGACCTTATTTTTTATCATGTCTTGAATCCTGGCTGCTTCTTTTTCAAGCTCAGGAATGGTCCAGTTCTTGTACATGTGTTTCTCCCCCTTGTATTTCTGGTAGGTCATGATGTTTTCAATGTAGTCTTTCCTTAAGGACTCATCTGCCCTTTCAGAAATTTTCTGACATACATTTTTAGCAAAACGCTCCATAGCATTGACCTGTGAGAGTAAAAACTGATAGTTTTGTTGAAATTCTCTATCAGATTTTCCTTTTCTATTTTTGATTGCAATATCCTCTGCTTGTTTGGCCTTGAGTTTCAAGTATTCTTCGATATTGTTAGGCCTGGGATAATTTGCAATTGATGGTAAACTCCTTTTGGCTGGGTCATCTTCACGATAAAAGGATTTGATTTCTTCTCTGACTGCAATGAGTTCCAGAGGAAATGAGACACCAGCAGGAGGTAGTGGTTTTACAATTTGAGCTGAAGAGAGAGGTATGGGTTTTGGAATAGTGACAAGTGATAGGGATTTTGAAGATGTTGGTGATGGAGATGTGTCATCATCTTTTAAGATTAGCCTTCTCCTTTTTGGTTTAGGAGAGACTGATGATGTTTTGAATGGAACAGTGGTGGTATATGTAGTGGCAGTGGATTGTGATTGACTAACAGCTGTTGAAACAATTGGTGTTTCAACCACTGTTGTCATTACAACAGATGTTATAACATCTGCTGTCTTCTGCTGTATGTCAGCAGGTGTTGTTTTTGGTGGTGATGATGGTAAAGCAGTGGATGTTGTGTGTGTTGAAGTGGTGTGTGTTGATGGAACAACTGTTTGGCAAGCAGTAGTTTTTGTAACTCCTGGTGCATCAGCTGTTTTGTATGGTGGTTTTTTAGCAGACTTTGAACGTCTGATTGGAATGGATTTGGGTTGCCTCACTTTTCTAGTAGGCTTCTTCTTTTCCTCAACAGGATTTTCATGATCCTTTGAACCAGAAGTACCCTGATCTGGATGATCCATTCTGTCCACCCTGGCTTTTCTTTTGGCCTCTCTATCTCTTTTTACACTTGCAACTGCTTCTGCTAGTGCATTTGTTGTCACATCAATTTTCTTGCTGCCATCTGGCAAAGGGATCTTTTTGGTCATGTTTGAATTTTCTGGTTCAAGATAGAGACCATCCTCTATACCCTTCTTTTTCCACTCCTTAATTTTCTCCCCCTTTTTGGCATTATCTTCTGGGAGTTCATAAATGTAGCGTACTTTTGGAGGAGCAGTGCCAGTGGTGAGCAAGATCTGAGTTTTGAGAGCCTTTAAGTCAGCCTGAGTGTTCTTGAACCTTGACTCCATTGTATTTCTCAGCTGTTGTACATGTTTTTCATGTTGCTGATCTGCTAATTGTGCTTGTTGTTGGAGAAAAGATTGAAATAGATTCCAGAGCTCATTTGTAGCAGGTGCCCTTTGTAGAGCAGGTGCTTGAGGTGGAACAACAGTTGATTGTACCTTCTGAACTTGTAACACCTGTTGTAGCATATCTTTGAGTTCTGCAACAGAGTTATCAAGCTTTGCAATACGATCCGTCAATTTCTGGTACTTTAAACCATCACCCAAGTTAATGGGATCAGCTGATTTCCCACTAGCAGTGGTTTTATCAGTGGTAGATGTAGGGAGTATGCTCCAAACATTAACCACTGATGCCCCTTTTTCTTGGTACTAGGGTCTTCTTCCTTCAACACTTGACAACCTTTTGATGTTGCCAGTAGGATAAATAAATCCACTGGTGGTTGGCAGAGGTGCTATAAAAGGAATTGCCTCCAAGGAAGTCTTATTAATGTAACCACTGTCCAACTGTAAACCTGTAGGTTCAACAGTTGTAGTGGCTGCTTCACTTGGATTACCACCAAGAGTTACTTGTAACTCATGGGGTGTAACCTCCTCAGGTTGTGTTGGTGGGTTAGCAAAGATTGATACATCAGACCCAGTCAGTTGTTGAGGTATATTCTCATTAACAGGTGATTGAGAAGGACTGGTTAATGCCTGGTTCAAATCAATTGCATCCAACAGTGGTTTTATTGGTGAGGGAATTGTGGATGTGATGATTGGTGTAGAAATAGGATGTGTTCCGGGCATTGGACTGTGGATGATAGAAACGAGTGTTTCCAGAGCATCATGATGTGGAGACCCTATTTGTACAACATGTTCTTTTTGTGAAGAAACAAGAGGAGTTTCGGTTATGGGTTGAGATATTTGTACCAACTGCTGTGAGGAAGTAGCAGCAGTGGTTTCTTGTGACTTTTGTGTTGTCACTGGCAGAAGCTCTGGTATCTCATCTTCCAGAGATGCCTTTTTGATGGTTTTGGGGGGGTTTTGTGTTTTTCTTTTTGTTGGCTTTTTGGTGATTTTAGGTGTGGGTTTCAAAACAGTTGTGCTGCTGCTTTGATCACCTTGAGCAGTGGGCTCAGCAGCAGATACCTGAGGAGCAGTTGTAACTGCTAAAATCTGCTCAGGCACCTCTGCTTGTGTTTTGCAAGGTGCTAACATTCTTGAAAAGGTTTCAGTTGTTAAACTGTTTATTTGAGTAGAATCACCTTGGTTTATTACAGCTAAATCATCCTTACTGAATTTCTTTGAAAAATAGTAACTTAAAAACCTTGGAAACAGTAAGAATGATTTTGTTTCAACATTATTAACCAAATCTTTGAAAATTTCCCGAGAATAGTTAAAATTTTCTTTTTGAAGAATTGCATATCCCAGATTTTGAATCTTTAAAGGGATTTCGTTGAAAGAAGTGGTTTTGTTTGAAACACATAGTAGGAGGGTATGAAATAAAAATCTGGTTGCAGACGGAAAATAACCTTTTTCTAAGGTAATTTTCTTCATCATTGTGGCTTCATACCCTCTCTCAATGAAGTCAGTTTGTAACTCGTTTTTAGTGAAAGAAATTTTACCTTCCTGATCACCGAGTTGAAAGACCTCTGAAATGGATTGTGGCGTGATTTGGACAATTTTACCCTTTATAGTAGAGTTTATGGTGGTTGCAGTGTCTCCTTGTTTTTCAAGGGTTGCATTTTTCCAGAACTCCCTTTGGGTCGCCAAATAGATTGGTGCATCGGCAGTGAACAAAGTTTTGTACTTTGATTTTGCCATGAGATCAATGATGGAATCGAAAACGTTGGTGGTTCCTGGTTTTGTGAGAAGACCCAGGAGATTGTGAGATGGTTTATGTGGAATTTCAGTGGAGATTGCCTTTTGAGAGGCTGTTTTCGATGATGATTTGGATGAGGGTTTTGAAGATTTCTTTGATTTTGTCATTTTGAGGATGATTGATCGAAGAAATTTGTGAAAAAATGTGATGAAAAACTGCTTTGAGAAGAGAATTTTTAAGAATTCAATTCGACAGTAAAACCCTGTTTTGGTGGTGAGTGGGGGATTTTATAGGGAAGAAAGTGAATGCTGAGGTGGCAGCCGTTACAAAAAGTCTGACCAATATGTACTGTCCACGTGACAACCCCTGTTGAAAGTGAAGGACAGTACTTGTGTGATAGGAACAGATGAAGGCAGTGGTATGAAAGCAGTGGATGATTTTCACTATCAGTGGATAGCATATCAGTGGATAAGACACTGCTTTTGAACAACAGAGTTTATCAAAGTAATGAGAGAGCAGGGGTTGACTTTCAGCAGTGGACAGACTTTTGAACAATCAGTGGTTAATGGCAGACTTTTAAGGATTTTAATGAAAAATTTTCATTTTTAGCTATTTTTAAGGAAGGAGTTTTGATTTTCTGAAAACATTTTGTTGCTTTTATTCATAGAAAAAAAACAAGATGTTGCTTGTTATTCCATGTTCAGCATCCCAATCCTAGAGACCAAACTTTCAAAAGTGGCTGTATCAAGTGCTTTTGTGAGCACATCAGCTAGCTGGTCTTTAGTTGGGACATGATGCAGAGAAATCAAACCTTTTTCATAGCAATCTCTCACAAAGTGATGTCTGATGTCGATGTGTTTGGTGGTTGAATGGGAAACTGGATTTTTGATGATATTTTCTGCTGCCTGACTGTCCAACATAAGTGGTGTCTTTAAGGCAGTGATACCAAAATCCAGCAACTGATTTTGAAGCCACAGGAGTTGGGCTGTACAGCTTGCAGCAGCAATGTATTCAGCTTCAGCAGTGGATGTTGAAACAGCTGCTTGCTTTTTGCTTTGCCATGAAACTAAGCAATCACCTAGAAACTGGCACCCTCCTGATGTGGACTTCCTTGTGGTGTGACAGCCAGCAAAGTCACTGTCTGAGAAACCTGAAAGCTTGATGTTCCCATTAGCTGGATACCAGATACCAAGTGTGGGAGCACCTTTTATGTATCTGAAGATCCTTTTTACAGCAATGAGATTTGATTTTCTGGGGGCTGATTGACTTCTTGCACAGACACATGTTGCAAACATGATGTCTGGTCTAGATGCAGTTAGGTACAATAAAGACCCAATCATGCTTCTATAAAGTGTTTGGTCAATCAGCTCGTCCTTTTCATCAGACATGACCAGCTTATTTGTTGCCATGGGTGTGCTGCATGGTTTACAATCATTCATATCAAATTTGGTTAAAAGTTCTTTAGCATATTTGCTTTGATGAATGAAAGTTCCATTTTGCAATTGCTGTACTTGGAGACCAAGAAAGCATTGCAGCTCACCCATAGCACTCATTTCAAACTCAGCTGTCATGAGTTCTCTAAACTCTTCACACATTGAGTTACATGTGCTTCCAAAAATAATGTCATCCACATAAATCTGGACAATCATTAAATCCTTCCCTCTCCATTTTAAAAACAATGTTTTATCAATGGTACCTCTTTTGAAACCATTTGAGAGTAGGAAGTTGGAAAGAGTTTCATACCAGGCCCTTGGTGCTTGTTTCAAGCCATACAAGGCTTTGTTTAGCCTGTAGACATGATCTGGATAAAATGGATCCTCAAAACCTGGAGGTTGACAAACATACACCTCTTCTTGAATTGTACCATAGAGGAAAGCACTTTTGATATCCATTTGAAACACCTTCATGTTGTGGTTGACAGCAAAGGCCAGGAACAGTCTAATGGCTTCCAATCTTGCAACAGGGGTAAATGTTTCATCATAATCAATCCCCTCTTCCTGTCTGTAACCTTGAACCACAAGCCTGGCTTTATTCTTGACAACAATACCCCTTTCATCAGTTTTGTTCTTGAAGACCCACTTTGTGCCAATGGGACTAACCTCTTCTGGCAGTGGTACAAGCTCCCATACTTGTTGTCTTTTAAACTGTTGGAGCTCCTCTTGCATGGCTTCTACCCAGCTGTTGTCTTTCAGTGCCTCTTGGTACTTGACTGGCTGATGGAGTGATAGAAAACCAACAAAAAGACAAATGTTTTGGGTTTGACTCCTTGTGAGCACCCCTTCATTTATGTTGCCAATGATTTGATCAGGTGGATGAGATCTCAAGAAGATTAAATCTCCTTGGTATGGTATGATGGCATTGGTTGGTGAAGGCTGCAAATGTGTATCATCTGAGCTAACCACTGCTGGGGACTTTGATGATCCAGCAGTGGCTTCAAAAGGTGGTGGTATAGGAGGTAATGAAGTGGACAACTGCTGACTTTTATCCACTGTTTGAGGACTTTTGTCAGCAGTGTTTGAGGATGTGGAAGCAGTGGTTGATGGGCTACTTTGGTCAACAACTGTTGAGGTAGTAGTGGTTGAGCTTTGACAACTGTTTTGAACAGCTGGTGCTTTTCCCTTTGTGGCAGACCTTTGAGGGATGATGATTTCATACCCATAGTCTGGTGTTGTATCTTCTGATGGACCTGCACTGTTAGTCTTGACAGCAGTATTTTCAAAAGTGAATTTTTCAAGATCAAACAGATCTGCAGGGTTTGCTGGGATTTTCATTGATGAGAGTTCATTGAACTTAACATTCAAAGTCTCCTCCACTGCCTTGGTCCGTGTATTGAACACTTTGTAGGCCTTGGCAGTGGTTGAGTATCCCAGATGATAACCACAATCAATTTTGGCTGCAAATTTTGAAATGGAATCTTTTAAGTTCAAAATAAAGCATGGGCAGCCAAACACTTTGAAATATGAGATCAGTGGTTTAATTTTATACAGAATTTCATTGGCAGTCTTTTTGTGCCTGGGGTTTATTAAAACTCTGTTCTGAACATAGCAAGCAGTGTTTACTGCCTCTGCCCAGAAAGTTAATGGCAAACCTGAATCTGCAAGCATGGTTCTGGCAGCCTCAATCAGAGTTCTGTTCTTCCTTTCCACTACCCCATTCTGCTCTGGTGTTCTTGGGATGCTGTACTGCCTTACAATCCCTTTCTTCACACAGAAGGCATCCAACTCCCTATTTTTGAATTCTGTGCCATTGTCACTCCTGAAGCTTTTCACTGGAAGGTCAAATTGCTTTTCAACCTGTATTACAAAGTCTTGCAAAATGCCTGCAGTTTCATCTTTTGAGTACAAAAAGAAAGTCCATGTGAACCTAGAAAAGTCATCAACAATAACCAAACAATATCTTTTCTTTTTTAGGCTCATGACTTGAACTGGGCCAAACAAATCCATGTGTAGCATTTGCAAACACTGGGTTGTTTTGGACTCTTCAATGGACTTGTAAGAACTTTTATGTTGTTTTCCTTTTAAACAGGAAATGCAATGTTCAGGACATGAAAACAATTTTTGTGGTAGGCCTCTCACCAAACCATTTTTTGAAATTTCTGTGATTGTCTTAAGATTTGTGTGTCCCAGCCTTCTGTGCCAAAGTTCTGTCTCTTTGTTAGAGGCAGCTGAGAACAGACAGGCATCAGCTCTGGGACACTCTTTTGACATGTCAACAACATAAACATTGCCACTTCTTTGAGCAACAAGTTTAGTTTGACCAGATTTGATTATTGCTTCAATCTTTTTGACCATTTCTGGTCCAACAATCCTACAACAATCTTTTGTGAAGAATGACCCAAAACCCTTGTCACTCATTTGGGACACACTCAGAAGGTTGAATTTTAGATTGTCTATTAGATTGACATTTTCAAATTTTACTTTTCCAGACTCCACTGTACCCGACCCCAGAACTTTTCCTTTACTATTATTCCCAAAGGATATATCACCCCCTCCATGGATTTTAAAGTCTTTGAGGAGGGCTTTACATCCTGTCATGTGCCTGGAGCCTCCACTATCTACATACCAAAGACTATCAAAGCATGCAGAAGCTCCCTGCACATGAAGTAAAAGGATTAGTTCATTAAGGTCTCCAAAGCCAACAAGGCTTTGGATGGGGTCTCAACAGTGTCTGGGATGGATGCAGAATGATGGACAGTGGTTAGGTCATGAGTTTGAACTGTTTTAGGACAGTGTTTCTCTAACCACTGCTGTGGGTCCTGACCAATCATCTGCTGGTAACCAAAAGGATGGTTGTTCACTTTGGGTTTAGGAGGCCTTTTGTAGGCCTCATAAACGTGAGGAATCCTTTGGTAAGACTGTTTTTCTCTGCCTTTTCTGAACTGATTGGCAGGAGGTGCATCAGTAACCTGAACATCTCTTTTGACAGATGTTTGGTTCAGCTGTTTTGTAACAGCTGTTTGAACTGGCACAAACAGTGGTTGTTTCTTGGTGAATTTGACAGAAGTTGATGATGATGATGGACTCAAGGATGTTTTAGCAATGTACTCATTCTTTTTCACATCAAAGTTTTTGAGATACACACATGCTTGAGTTTTGTGGTTTGTTTTACCACAGACAATGCAACCTTCAGCTGAAACAATGATACTTGTTCTGTTTAAATCATACGCTTTTAAGTGGAAACAATCTTTTGTAAGATGATTCCTTTTCTCACAGAATTCACAAAACAAGTTATCAATTTTTTCTTTCTTCTTTCTCTTTTCAGACTCCTTTTGCAGCAGAAGTTTTAACCACTGCTGGGATGTCCTTGAGAGGTATGACTTTAGCTTTTGGAGCCTTGACACCATCAATTGATGTAAAGTCCATTGGCTTGAAATTTTCAAGAATGTCACACTCATCAGACCATTTTGGTTTAAACTGATATTCTTCAAGCTCCTCAAAAATAGAGGATTCCATTGGTCTGTCAAGTGTGATTTTGTTACCAAGTTTGTCAGTGATTTTCACTTCTTGGCCATTCTTGTTTTTGGGGATGAACTCAGTGGTTACATCAGTGGTTTGAACAGATTTTTCAAAAGCAGTGTTTTCATCATCATGTTTTCTATAGCCAACCCCAAATTTCACATTGCTTTTTCTCTGTTTTTCAAGCATAACCTCATATCCTTTGCAGGATTCCACCCATCTTTCACAAGTAATCTGGGCGGACTCCAACTCCTTTTTGCAAACTTGGTATTTTTCTACCATAGTTTGAAGTTGGGTTTTGGTTATACTTTGCTCTTCTTTTAGACAGCTGTTCTCTTTTTCTTTTTCAGTCAATTTGTTTTTAAGTTCTTTTAAAGACCTTTCAAATTTGACCTCATCAGACAAGATTTTATCCCGAAGGTTTTCATTCACCTCTTTAATGTTAGCAAAAGCAATTATGCAATTGTCAGAACACAGTTTTTCAAGAACTTGAGGAGATACCTTGGCAGCTGCCATCATTGCACAATCACATTGATGATCTTTTTCATCATCAGCTTTCACCTTCTTTTCACCAGCCTTTTCTTCTTTCTCTTCTTCTTTGTCCTCTACGGACCATGGATCTGTCATTGGTTCAATCAGGGTACCTGAACTTTCTCCCAACAGTAATTCACCAGCCACAGCAGTAACCACTGCTTCAGTCACCTCTTCCACTGTTTCAAAGCACTGTTGTTCCTCCTCAGTTTCAACCCCCTCCTGAATTGACTCTAATGCCATCAAACA
Organism: Helianthus tuberosus; assembly: GCA_030545235.1. Classification (NCBI taxonomy): domain Eukaryota; kingdom Viridiplantae; phylum Streptophyta; class Magnoliopsida; order Asterales; family Asteraceae; genus Helianthus; species Helianthus tuberosus. The sequence goes on from CM060368.1 coordinate 167,946,420, forward strand.
AAACTCATCATGTGAAGAATCATTAGAAGCATAGAGTGCAAAATTTGCATCATTAAGGTCTTCAGGCATACTGCTCCAGTCAACAAACCCTTGAGTGAAAAAAACTTTGTTGATCTGGTTGTGCTGCTGCTGGAGCAGTGGTTTGAGGTGCAACAGGTTGCACTTGTACCTGTGGAGCAGGGGTTTGAACATATTGGATTTGTGGAACAGTAGTTTGGACATAATGTACTGGCACAGGGGCAGCAGCATAGTGAGCAGTGTTCACTTGAGCTGCTGGGGCATATTGGGCATAGTGCACAGTGTTTTGGTTTTGAGGTCTAGGATTTGAGCTAGGATGAGTAATTATGGGACCAGTAGTTTGACTCCTACATTCCCTAGCGAAATGTCCCAACCTATTACACTTTTAGCACTTGATTTTCGATTTATCCAACCCAACCCTTAGATTCCCATGCAAACCTGGGAATTTTCGCCCTGTTCTTTTGTAAAACTTGCTAGTTCTAACACTTAGCAAAGCCAGTTGGTGCAGGATGTCCATTTCCTCTAAACCAGTGGGATCAAAATGTTGCAAATCATTTAGTTCAAAACTTAAATTGTCTGACATCTGGTTTTCATTTGCAGTGAATGCATAACTAGCAGAGTGAGGATCAGGGTTGTTAAAATTTGCACCAGCAGTTATGTCAATAAAGTGATCATAACCCTGATCCTTACCACTGCTCCCAGATTCTTCTTGACCCAGAAGAGCAGTATTACCGAAAGTGTAGTCATCGGTAACTTTTCCTGACTCTTGTAACCTCCTTTTCTGGTTCAACTCCCTTTCGTAGGTTAGGAGTCGACCGTGGAGTTGGGTCAAAGTCAGATCCTTGAATTCAGGTGAGTTTCGGGTGACAAAAGCTATGGTGTCCCATTTTTCTGGCAGTGACCTGAGGAACCTGCTATTTTGAGTTGAGTTTGTAAAAGTGGTGTTAACAAGCCTCAGTTCACTGATGAGACAACTGAAACGCTCAAATTGTTGCGTTAGTGATTCACCTTTAACGTAGCAAAATGTTTCATACTGTTGGTTCAGGATTTCCCTATTGTTTTCTATGACTTCCTCAGTTCCCCCAAACTGTTCCTTAAGTGCGTCCCATAACTCTTTGGCACTGTTACAATGTAACAGTCCAGCATATATCTCATTGGGCAGCGCAGATGCTACGATGCTAAACGCTTTAGCATCTAGTTCGATCTTTTGAAAGTCGGTTTCGGTATAATTTTCAACTGGTTTTGGAACGAACTTTTTAGCATCTTCAGCACTTGGCACTGAAGGAACATGGGGACCATAAATGACAGATTTCCAACAACCTGTGCTTTGTTGAGCGAGGATGTGACCCATCCTCCTCTGCCAGATGTTGTACTCATTTCTTTTTAGCATAGGTGGTTTAAAAAGCGAGCCGATGTTGTTTTTATCATCCTGAGATTGTGACGTCATTCTTGTTGTTTTACAGACACTGAGAAATCAACTTTAATGGTGATTAATCCTTGCTCTATTTTTCAACGGACGAACAAACGATCAGTATCAACTGTTATGAGCTGAACTATTTACGTCAAAATGATTGTTAAATCAAATTTGACTGTCCAAGCTCTGAGACCAATTGTTGGATCTGAGTTTCTTTTTTATTGTATTTTTGTTTGAAATTAAGATGAAAATGAAAGAGTTGTGCAGCGGAATTAAGATGAAAGCAAACTTTGCATACAATCAAATGAGAGTAATACTTTAATCAAACATCTTTACACAATGAATCGAAAGATTGAATTTGTTTCAACAACGATTACAATGATTGATGAATGAATGCAAACTCCCCCTCAGCCAGAGCTCAGTAGTTTGTTCGTGCAAAGAAGACGATGTGATCAAAAGAGCTAATAGAACAGTACAAAGTACTGAACTATTTATAGGCACTTGCAAACCACTGAGCATCTTAGCTGACGTCACCGTGAAAGTGACATCTAACCTCCTAACAAACTCTAACCTCTGATCTATACAAACACTGATGTAGTAACTACTGCTATTACAATTTATTACATAAAAGACACTTAAACAGCTGCTGCATCCTTCCACTGCTGTGAATCCAGCAGTGCTTGTCCGGATCAGCAGTACTTGACTCAAGGCAGTAGATTAAGTCAGCAGAGCTTTGGTCTTCCATCAGTCTTTAACATTTGGCAGTAGATGCAAGGCAGCAGTTGTGGATCAGCACTTGGTAAGATCAGCAGATAGGAGGTCAGCAGATACAAAGCCACTTTCAAGGGGAGAGATTTGCATGAACTAACTGTAATCATCTGCTTATTCTGGATCCACTGCTCTGATCCAGTTTTGGCTTTAATTATCTGTTCCTCTGATAGGGTTCAATCCCAACAGAACCGAACCGACATGTAATAAATCTTTGTAGGATTTAGGATTTTTCACCATATTTTTAAATATTTTATGTTTTTTACTGAAGTTTTTTAGTACTTATGGGTTTTTTCATATCATTTTGTGATTTTGATTGAATGTTTATTTGAATTTATGGAATGTATCATATCACTCTATTTGGATATTCGATAATAATTGGTATTCATATTATAGATTATATGTATTTTTTTAATACTATGTAATATACTAATATATACAAATATGCAATATCAACTTATTCCATGTTAAAAAAAATTAAGCTATTTTTAGCTAAGCTAAATACACGGTTAACCACCCATAACCGACCCACTATAACCATCATAACCGAATAACCATAACCACCATAACCGATCGGTTATGGTTATGGTTATCCAATAACCGACATCGCGGTTATGGTTATGGTTTTTGGTCAAAACCGACCCAAACCGACCCATGCACACCCCTAACTGACATAGTAAATTGGAGTCTGAACTCCATCTCTCTCAACCAACAATACATACCCAACTGCCTTGTCCGAAGAAGACAAGTACAGAATGAGTGGTTCTTTCTCAAACGGCGCGGTCAGGGTAGGGAGCTTGATTAAGCATTCTTTCATTTGTTGAAAAGAGGCTTCTGCTTCAGGCGTCCATTTGAATTTTTGCTTCTTCACGCAGTTGCGCAGAGTGCTGATAAAAGGATATGACTTTGCAGCGTGATTTGACAGGAAACGGTTAAGCGCGGCTAGGCGTCCGTCCAACCTTTGCATCTCTTTGATCGTTCGCGGTGATGGCATCCGCTCTATGGCTTGAACTTTTTCTGGATTAACTTTAAAACCGCCATTTGTGACCACGAAGCCCAAGAATTTGCCTTCCTCCATACCAAAGGAACATTTGGCTGGATTTAACTTCATATTCACGCTTCGCAAAGAGTTAAATGTCTTCTCAATGTCCTTTAACATTTGGTCTTCCTCGGGACTTTTAATCACGAGATCATCGATGTAGACTTCTATATGCTTTCCGATGTCATCAGCAAAAATCGTATCCATCAGGCGCTGGTATGTTGCGCCAGCGTTTTTGAGACCGAATGACATCTTTGTGTAACAGAAGATGCCGATGTCGGTTCGAAAAGCTGTCTTATCTTCGTCCTCGAGCTTCATTTGAACCTGATGATACCCCTTGTAACAATCTAGAAAACATTTCCATCTGTATGGCGCGAGAGAGTCTATCTATTTGTCGATCTCAGGCAAAGAATAGCAATCTTTGGGGCACGCCTTATTGAGATCGGTATAATCGACGCACATTCTCCATCCTCTATTAGACTTCTCCACCATTACGGGGTTTGCGACCCAGCTTTGATAGCGCACCTCTCTCAAGATTCCTGCTTTTAGCAGCTCACACACTTGCTCATTCATCGCTTTAGTCTTATCCGCCCCTAAGCTGCGCCTTCTTTGCACTTTAGGTTCAACAGAGGGATAAGTGTTCAGACAATGTTCAGTAACGTTGCGCGGGACACCGGTCATGTCAGCCGGGGTCCAGGCGAAAATATCCATGTTACTGAACAAAAGTTGTTTGAGGTGCGTTCTAATGTTTGGTGAGATTGCGTGGCCAATCGTCACCGTTTGCTCTGGGTATTTTCGGTTTAAAACCCACTTTTCTGGCTTGGTCGTTGAAATTTTTGCCACTTTTGCTGGGCGCACATCCTCTGCTAACATTACTTCTTTCTTCGCATAGATAATTGCCACCCCCGTCTCAGTTGGGAACCCAATGGCTGAGTGGGGTGTGGAAGTTACCATGTTTAATTCACCTTGGGTTTCTCTCCCAATCAAAACATCATGCCTTGATTTGACAGGCATTACCATGAAGTTGACATTTGTGGTTCTTGAGTGCCTCTCATCAGATAACGTGACGGGGAAACTGATTTGGCCTAACGGGAAGACCATTTCGTTGCAAAATCCTGACAGAGGATAATCAGCCGGCTCAAGTCTCGCTTTATCTTCATCGTCAAACTGATTAAAGCATTGCTCATAGATGATGTCGACTTTACTTCCCGGGTCAATGGAGATGTATTCTGTTTCATAATGACCGATGATACCGGTAACGACGACGGGGCGTGTGGCGCAAGGGCCCCCGCGTACTACCGGGAAGAAGACCTGTTGCTCTTGCCATGCAGGTTCATAAGGGCGTTTGCCTCTATCTCTTGCGCTGTATCTTGGTCCGTTGACCATGTGAGTTTCCAGGCGCCTGACTTTCTTTTGGTTTCCGCCATCATGGCGCTGGATCTGGCGTGTTTCTTTGCGCACGTTCTTCACCAAGTGGCTCAACTTTCTGCTTTTTAGCTCTTTCTCGATCTCTTGTCGTAAGCTGATACAGTCATCTGTCAGATGACCTGTATCCTTATGAAAATCGTAGTACAGGTTCGGGTCTTGTCCCTTTTTGTTTGTCATAGGCCTTGGAGCCTTGAAGTCGTGGTTCTCCGTCATTAGCACCTCTTTTGGTGTTTTTATGAGCGAAGTCCAGTGCTTCTCTCGGTTATCATCCCTGACTGCCTTTCGATACCCAATTTTGTCAATTGTTTCCTGCGCGTCCTCTTTGTAGCGTGATATTTCCTCATAACCACTTGGTTTTCCAGATTTCCAATCATGACTTTTGCCTTGTTGCGCTTGCCATGGTCGCGTGAGCTTCTCTTGGAAAAACGATCTTCAGAGTATGAGCTCTTGGCTCCCGCCAGTGATTCCTCGGTTTGCGCTACTATTTTTGCGGCTTCCATCAGCTTACTCCATTCCTTAGGCATACCATCTTTTCCGGTGATAGTTCTGATGAGACTATCACACCGAATAGCTTTCTTAAAGTGAGCGTGCATGAGCTGTTCGCTTACACTGCCGATTTCTAGACATTCTTTGTTGAAGCGTGTGATGAAGTCTTCCAAACCTTCGTTCTCTCTTCGCCAGATATCTGTTACTTCAGACGTATCTCGTTGATAGCGCCTTTCCTGGCTGAAGTGATTCATAAACTGTGTTCTGAAATCAACCCATGAACTGATTTTTCCAGGTGGGAGGCTGTCGAACCAAGCGCGAGCAGCCCCAGTAAGCGTCTGGATAAACAAATGACACCACATCGGCATATTCCATCCTCCCATACAACCAACGCTTGTAAATACTCTGACATGGTCATCAGGATCAGTTAAACCATTGAATTTTCCCACTGTTGGGGGTAGCTTTTCTCTTGAAAGCGGTGCCAAAGCAATCATTGGGATAAACTTCGAGTGTTCTGCAGCTTCGGCTGGTCTATAGGCGAGGCTGAAGTCTCGTTCTGCTTCTTCGCTGTATGCAATGCGCTGCTTTGGCTTGTAATTTTCGTGATTTCGCTGCGGACGGTTGAAGATGGAGGATCCTTCATCATCTTGCCAAGTTGGGTCGTTTGGGTCTGTGTCATCCCACTCGTTATTCATATTGCGCGGCCCGAGCCGGCTATGAATTGGACCCCTTTGGACGTTTGACGGATGGTCATAATAGCTTTCAGTCTCTCCCCGTGTGTCGCGCGTCTCGTGCTCGCTTGGTCTCCTCAGGGGAGGAGTCCTGTTAACTCTTCCGAGAAGGTTTTGTTGCGGGGGTATCTGGCACGCCCCCTGACTGGGACCCGTAGGTGTAACCAAAGATGGTTCTGCTTGTAAGACTGCTTGTCGTGCGCTCAAAGATTGGTACACCGCATTGATGGTTGCAATTTGTTTGGCGTACCAGGAGGATGGAGTTTCGCTTTCTGGCAGCCCTAATAGCGCCGAAATGTTCTGAGGTGGTGCTGGGTTTGAAGGATCAGCGACGTGACTTACTGGGGTTACCATTTGGGTGATGCGAGTGACACTCGCGCGGGGTCCCCGAGTATTGTTTACTTCGATTTCACCGATTTCCTCTACATGTTGGGCTTGGACGTTTTGATTGTCCTCCCCTAACACTGCATTAGAGTTTGTTCCAAAACCAAAATCGGGAATGATTCCTTGACCAGCCATGATCGAAGGAAAAACACTTAGAAAACTCAGAAAAAGAAGATGAAAGTGATTTGCAAAAAATCGGTGGGAGCCAATGAAGAAACACGGAACTAATTTTGGAGTTAATTAGTTTGGTTTATGTTTCTACCATAGTGGTTAATCTCCTTATAACTTTCTGAGCTCCTTAATGACCTGGTAATCCTGCAAAACAGAACACCGTTAGCTCGTTAAGAGGGGAATATGGGGGTTTCCCTCTTAACCGGGCTCCGGCGTGAGAATAAGCGACTGTTTTGAGGGGATAAATGTGTGTTAAGAGTGAGAGTAGATGGAATCAGAATGGATAACCTATGAACTGAGGTCTCTATTTATAGCCGGAGAGGTGTAAAAGGATGTGGGCTGGTGGGCCTTGGGCCGGAAGGAGACAACATAGAGGATATGCTCCTTGTCTCACTAGTGTCGACCGTTAGTGGCTTCTAGAAGTTCTCCGGTGCTGGCGCACCGTGATTGGAGCCACGTGTCACAGTTGTCGGCCTGGCTGTCCTTCTGCCATCAGCAGGTAAGTGGAGATCGTGGGGCAGGTGTCTCTGCCCTGTGATTGGTGCCACATAGGCTTCCTTGTGTACTCTCTGTCTCCTGCACGTCAGACGATCGTGGAGCACGATTGAGCACAACATGGAGGACGCGGATTGGCTCCTTTCTTTTGCCACTTGTACCTTTTGTACCTTCTGAAGTGGCCTTGCGCTATAGTTCCTGTGCGACCTTTGTTGAGCACGTAACTAGCCCGCGCAGGATTATAGGAGCTCGAGGCTCTTATCCAGGATGCTAAGTGTTGAATTTGGTGTTCTTTCTTGCTCAGACCTCGTGCGAGGTCACTCAATGCTGAAGTTACCCGCGCGAGATTGATATTGAACCTCTTGATGAATAAGGAGTATGGTCCTGTGCGTGACCTGAGTGAAGGTCTGCGTGGCTTTTTGGGACCATACCCCTTCAGAATATTAACTAAAAAAGGTTATTGTTATATAAGAACCAATTTTTTGAATACTCAAAATGAAACATAAAGTAGTTATATGTATTTTTTTTAACAATATATGAATTGTAAGAATTTGTAAAAACAATACGCGGTTAACGAGAATAGCACAGACTGAATGAATGTCTGCTGTAGTGCTCGCGTAATATCCACAAATAGAACTATATCACGAGAGAATAGATAAACTAACAGAAAACGCATACTGTATTGCAAATTTTCGTCACCGCAACATCATATGGGTTTCCTACTAGTATATTATATATAAAAGAATTCCAATTCGAGGGTTCTTAGCTGTTGATTTTCCAAGCTTATCTCTACAACCATTAATTATCTAAGAAAAGACGTGCTAGAAGATATCTCACTTAGTCTAGAAATTGTTCCTTTAGTTTTGTAGGACTCTTTTACGGGTATAACACCAGGAAGAGAATTGTTAATGATCTTGGAAAGAAAGTAGTTGTTTCCATATTTGACATTTTATTTACTAGCTGCAATATGTGTGATGTTTTATTGCATGCTTTGATCTATACATATCTTGTGACAAAAACTACTATTAGCTTTACCGGATTAGGATAAAATACAAAGGATCCTAATTGTAAGAAGTGTAAGAAGGATTTATAGAGTGACAAGTGTCCAATAACCTAAAAAATCCCACTACACAAAAAACCCACTAAAAAAAAAAACCTTAAACATCCACCACCACCAACCCCCCCCCCCCCCCCACCCACATCACCCACCCAAATTTTTTTTTTTTTTTTTTTTTTTTTGCCGAGGGGGTGGGGGTTTAGGTTTTTGGGTGGTGGTGGGTGTTTTGTTTTTTTTAGGTTTTGGGGGGGGGGGGGGGGGGGGGGTAAGGTTTTTTGGGGGTTTTTTTTGGTGAGGTATAGTTTTTTTTTTTTGTTTTTTTTTTGCAGGGGGGGGGGGGGGGGAGGGGGGGTTTAGGTTTTTGGGTGGTGGTGGGGTGGGGTGGGGGTGGGTGTTTAGGTTTTTGGTGGTGATGTAGTGGGTTTAGTTTTAGGTTATTGGACACTTGTCACTCCATAAATCCTTCTTACACTTCTTACAATTAGAAGCCTTTGTAGAATAACTTGACCCTAGCTTTACCTACGTATGCATTAACAAAATAAAATACATCCAAATAAAGATATTAATTTTATAAACTCATGCGTAATGAGATCATGTCTTTTGCCACCTCACCCAAAATGGGCGTGGAACACTACCCTGGGTGTGGGGATGAAGAGGTGGGGCAAATTATGACTGTAGGGTGGAGGATATAAAGAATTACAACTCTATGCACACACTTCACACATTTAATTTTTTTTTTTTTACTTTTAGTTAATTTTCATGTAAAATCATTACAAACTTTAATAAAAACTAGTTTTTTACGTCGCGTGCTGCGGTGAAATCTGAGCAAATGATGATGTAAAACAAACATGAATTGAAAATAAAACATTTGTTTAGAAAGCCAAACCATTAGAATAGTTCAGTTTATCATTGTACCGTTTTATGTTTTATGATACCAAATAAATATTTTATTTTGAGTACAACTTCGTTTTTAACAAAACCTTTAACGGAATGTCCAGGGAAAAAAATCAAGCACAACTACATACTTAGGTTTTTAGAAAAAATAAATTATAAACGTAAATTATTAAAGAAGTATCGAATTATTTGATAAATTAATATATGTTCTAAAAAGAGAAAAAATAATTATTAACAAATGGTAAAGGAAATATATGGTTTTAAAAAAGGGAAAAATAAAAAATATGTTATTAAAAGTAAATATAATAATAAACTATTGTAATATATTAAATAAAGAAAAACAAAAAGCTATATATTACTATAAAAATAAAGTTACTATTTATCGTCTTTCGTCAAGAATATTTATATAATAGTTAATGAAAATCACTTGTGCTTATGTAGGAATGAAGTGTCATAACTTTTAATAAAACCATTACACATAGGTTAAGTACATATATAAAAAGTATTAAAACTAAGAAAAAAGGAATTCAATTAGATTCAACCATGGAAGACATACCATTATAATCTTCTTTTTTGAATCCCATTGTATCCGATTTAAAACTAAGAAAAAAGGAATTCAATTAGATTCAACCATGGCAGACATTCTATTATAATCTTTTTTTTTTGGATCCTATTGTATCCGATGTCACATACCACCGAGCCTTCTAGTTGAGTGGTATCCCCGTGACTTTTCAAATGGGATGATAGGTTAGAGTCTCAATTGTGTGTTTCCTCCTAGATGAGTCGGCTGGGTCACCATGTTCTGTTTTACACCAAGTGGTATAAAAACTCGATGGAATTTCCCATCCATTAATAAGTTAGTTTCTTCCTTCCTCACATAACATTGTTCAGTTTTGCTTTCTTTTGATTGGTTAATAGTGTCCATGTGTTAATATTTTATTGCTCCGCTTAAATTTTCCTTTTTGTTAGAACCCATAACTACCTCCATCGCAAATACTAACACCTACTGCAAGATCTAGGGCCGGCGCAGAGAGGCGGTGTGGGGTAGGCGACGGCTCAGGGCCCAAACCTTCCGGGCCCCGAAAATTTATTTATTTTAATAAAGTTATGCTGTAGAACTTAAAATATGTAAGTACTGAATGGACAAATGACATGATAAAGTGTATGGTCTTGTGGTTCCAATGCCACTTTATTAGGAAACAGACCTTGAGTTTTACTCTTGATAACTCCAAGCCTCCAATATTAGTTGATTTTTTTTCTTAATGTTTGTTACATATGCATTAAATGTAAATGAAATTAATTGACTAATTTTGTGTAACATTAAATCAAAATGGGAACCATAGTTACTTTTCAAATCTAGTTTAAAAATGATTATTTATGTTAATTTCTTAAAATATTATTCAATCTATAACTATTTGTGTGTTCCATTTCTTTATGACAGAATTCTTACTTTGTGTTTTTTCAACTCTGAGTATTTTCTAAATAAATTTGTGTATTTTCTAAAATTTTATATTTTAGGGGCCCGTATTTTATCTTCGCACTGGACCCACAAATTTTCAAAGATTTTCGGAGACGACCCTGGCAAGATCGATGACCACAACTACCGCAAATCTTAAAACATGTTGCAAGATCGGTGACCACAACCACCGTTGGTTTCCTCTCCTACTGACGTCGGACTTACCTTAGTCGCTGGAAAGTTACAGAAACGGTGGTGCTCGACGGCAATAGTGGTAGTTGTTTGGGTTTTTCGGAGGTGTTGGCAGTGTAGTTTCTGACGATGATGGTAGGGAGAGGGTGGGATGAGAGAAAATGAGAGAGACAGAGAGAGAAAGCGTGTTGGTCCGACCAAAAATACGTATCATCACTAAGGACCTGGATAACTATTTTATTATTCTTTTGTATTTAGTTTGTTCTAAAATAACCAAGTGATATTTAAATATAGTTTTGATTATTTCTAAAGTGTTCCGTTTTTCTATTTATATATTTCAACCACTTTTTCATTACGAAGAAATTTTACCCATTTATGCATAAGAGCATACATGCATACGTGTAATGCCTTAGGGTGTATCATTAGGCGTTAATTTTCATGTTAAACCGTTACAAACTTTAGTGAAATTAGTTAGTGAAATCACATGTGGTTGTGTAGTAGTGAAGTGTCACAACTTCTAATAAAACCATTATACATAGGTTAAATACATATAAAAAGTATTAAAACTAAGGAAAATAAAATTCAATTAAATTTAACCATGTTAAACATTCCATTATTATCTTCTTTTTTGGATCCCATAGTATCCGATGTCACACACCACCGAGCCTTCTAGTTGAGTGATATTCCCATGACTTTCTAAATGAGAGGTCATGGGTTGGAGTCTCAATTGTGTGTTTCCTCCTGAATGGGTGGGATGAGTCACCATGTTCTCTTCTTCAGGCAAAAGGGTGATCAATTTGTCAAGGTAATCTCAGGCGTCCTGGCCTTTGTTGTTCAAAAAAAAAAAGTATTTGATTTCACACCAAGTGGTATAAAAAATTCAATTGAATTTCTCCTTCATTAATTAGTAAGTTTCTTCCTTCCTCACACAATATTGGTAGTTGTGTGGGTTTTTCGAAGGTGTTGGCAGTGTTGTTGCCGACAATGATGGTAGTTAGGCTACACGGTATGCAGACGGGATGAAGACGGGGGACGGAGCTCGACGGGGGTGGGCGGGATGGGGTGACGGAACGTCGAAGAAAGAGGGCCACCTGGAGGATCGTCCTGAACGTCGAAGAATGGACGTTGAAGACGGGGACGGGGACGAGGACGCGGGGGGCGGCATGGTGTTGGCTCCGGCGACGGACCAGGACAGAGGGGGACGACCCCCATACCATCCAGCCTTAGAGGGGAAGAGCGTTTGGTCTGACCAAAATACCATCGTCATAGATTTGGTGATTTTGACTTATCCGCAAAAAAGGAGGCTCCGGTGAACTTTCTGACGGATCCGCTCGATGGGAGGTCTACTCTTCGGCCAGCTGATATTCTTGTGTTTGGGTGGGCCAGGGGGAAACACGCTTGTGTGGACCTTACAGGAGTATCCCCTCTTGTTGGGCTTAGGGATAATGGGTTTGTTGCTGGCCAGGCCGCGCTGAAGGCGGAATCAAGCAAGGTCGCTAAACACGAGAAGGCTTGTTTAGAAAATCAACATGTGTTTATCCCATTCGCTTTTGATACGTTTGGTTCCCTAGCCCCAGAGGCCGTGGAATTCCTAAACAGGGTCCAACGGGTTGTGAACAGTAATCTCTCGAACTCTAAGGGTCGTTTCGTCTTTAGTAAGATTGGTTTTGCAATTCAAAAGGGGGTTGCGGCGCAGCTTGTTGCCCGTTTACCTACCACTTGTTTGTAATTTGTTACTTGGGGTTTTAATGAAATATATCCGTTCTAAAAAAAAAAAAAAAAAAAAAAAAACTTATAATGCATGGTTTGGTAGGTTTGATGTGAAAGTGATTTTGACTTATAATACATGGTTTGGTAGGTTTGACGTGAAAGTGATTTTGACTTGGTAGGTTTGATGTGAAAATGATATTTTACAACTCCGTGTATTACACGGGTTAAATGACGAAAAAATGTAAATTATAAACTTGTATATAATCCTTATTAATAAAATAACTTATTTAGATAAAATAGTAAAACAAAAGAACAGTTAATTTTTGGTATTCAAAATAATTTTCTAAGTTTTCACTTCTCTTTTGAGATACCACAATCCATTTTATTATGCCTTAAAAACAAATAACACTAAAAAATAAAAAAATAATGATCATAAAATTGTATATTTTTTTAAAAATAATTATAAGTTATGAGGTTATGGTAAATGAATTGTAATTAAATTCTACTATGTATATTAATGATATAATAAATACTTTGATATAAATACTATTTTTAGATATATGGATCATAAGACAAGATACAAATTTTATCATTGTATAGAAAATATTACATATTAAAAAAATCATACTAAAAATAAAGTATACATTTAAAAAAATGTGACTAAAGTTTTTTAAACTATAAATTTGAGCGTCTAGAACAACTTTTTTAATTAGTTGTAGACATTTAAATATTCAAATTAAAATTTTTATAATATTATATAATGTCTTTATTTAGCATGATGATAATGTCTTTAGTTGCGTAATATGATTGAAATTAAGTTTAATATTTAAAACTCAATGTTATTAGGAAGTTGGACCATTTTTTAAGATGAAAACATATTGATAGTAACATAAATTTAAAATTGGAAGAAAATATTGAACACGTGTATTACACGGCTTAAGTAAATATAATGTTATATACTTAATAGCATATGTATATAGGGGGGTTCATTTGAGAAGAAAATTAAATTGAGAAGAAAAAGAACAAAGGGTACAATTGTAAAATATTAAATAGTTTTTCTCTCATCTCATTTATTATTATTTTTGACTAATTAATTAGTTATAAAGACTATCATCCTACACACTAAAATTTTTGCCTAGACACATCAAAATTTATCCAACACGTTTTTGAAATTTATCCTACACATACTAAAATTTATCCTACACACTTCATACTTTATCCTAGACTTTAAAATAATTTTTTTCTTCTTTGAAAAAATATTTTTTTTTAAAATAAGTTACAATTTTAATTTAATTAGCTATTAAAAAGGAAGACTACAATTAATGATCTATCTAGTTTTACCAATATACCCTTACACCTATATTAAAGACAAAAATTAAATGAAGTAAAAAGAATCATTCTTATTGGTTGAAGATTGTTCATTTTTATTCTTACAAAAAATTTCTTCTCATTTGAACACTCCACTATGTGTGTGTATATATATATATATATCATTAAAAACCATTTAATGTTGCTTTAAAGATAATTTGGTACTTTATTTAGATAATCTGCTTGTAATTTTAGTCTTCTAAGTTATATACTATAAGTACTTGTACATGTGATTTGATACTTTATTAGTAATTATTGTTTATATCCAAATAATATATTTTATCTTAACTAATATATATGGTTAAGGTAAAATGAAAATTTCTACAAGTTATGAGAACTTAGAGAATTCGGCCATACAAAAGGTTTTTTGAATTTTTTATAGGGGGTGTGAATGAGCGGTTTGGACACATGTCACTTTCTGGTGCTTTCTTAACTTATTTTCCTATTATTTCTCATATTAAATAATAATAATTTTAAACAAAATATTAGATAAAAAAATATATTTAGATAAGAATAAACCTTTGTTTTTATTATAATAATAATAATAATAATAATAATAATAATAATTTTACACCTTTATAATTTTAAGGACAATCATGTGTACCCGTCGTTATTATTAAGGTTGCATGTATCAATTATACAAATAGATAAAAAAAGAAATTAGCATATTTCAAAACTAAATAAATGTTTTTATTATGACCATAGTAAATCATAAAAATAATTTTAAACAAAAAAAAAAGATAATAAAAAATATTTGTTTTTCTATAAATAATTCTAACAAAAATTTAGATAGACATAAACGTTTATTTTTATTTTAAGTGGATATATATAGTTTGGAGTTCGGTGATAACTGTATTATTGTTTTTTTTTCACTAGATTTATAGTTTGGAGTTCGGTGATAACTGAATTATTGTTTTTCTTTTCACTAGAATATGCTTCTATCAAATCGTAAGTGTTTTTAGACGCATCGCTATAATGGTAGACGTACTGTTATAATTGGTTTAAACTCATCATTTATCGCACATTGCATCAGCATGTAGAAAGAACACCATTTTAAATATAACAATTTTGTACTCCATTCAAAGAGAATTTAATTCTTGATTTTACAGTATAATTCATAAAAATGATGAAATATATAAAAACATAGGGATCGATCTCTACTTTTTGTACCGTAAACTCTCTTGAATACAAATTTAAGACGAGTGTTTTATGAATGTAATAAACAAATAAACATGAAACGACTGCGTGTGTTAACATATGACAGTATATTTTATTCAACACGTGCAATATACGAGTTTTTTTAAAGGTTTTTCTTTTTTTATTATTTATGCAAAATAAAAGAACAAAGTAAAATGTTATAATAAGTAAATAGTATATCAATGTTCATTTTTAAAAGATAAATTTTAATGACTATTTGTGTTAACAAATGAAATTATATTTTATTTAACACGTGCAATACAAGAGTTTTTTAAAGATATATCATTTTTATTCTTTATTATATAAAATAACATTTATGCAGCAGCCCGTGTAATACACGGGATTCTAAACTAGTTTACTTTTAAACAATAATATGGTGGGTTTGATACCAGACGGTATGGGGGCCGGCTTAGGCCCTTCCTGGCCCGTCGCCGGTCCCCCACACTGCCCCCACTACTCCGGCGCGTCAACATCGGCTCCCACTCGACGATCTTCACGGGCCTCAATTTCTCTCCTCACACACACACAGCTATACATACATATATATATATAGGCCCAAACTATCTACACACCAAGTGTGTAGATAGCCACACCCAAAAAGGTGTTTTTTGTCTTATATGCACACACTGCAGTGTCGAGCTGTGGCCAAAGCACGGCGTTTTGGTCCGGTTAACCAGACAAAGACTGACGGGTCTGTTGACCGGATCAAAACGCCGAGCTTTGGCCGCGTTAACCAGACAAAAGACTGACACCAGTCAGTCTTTTGTCTGGTTGACAGGACCAAAACGCGGCCAAAGCTCGGCGTTTTTGTCCGGTCAACAAACCCGTCAGACACCCGTTAGTCTTTGTCTGATTAACCGGACCAAAACGCCGCACTTTAGCCACAGCTCGACACTGCAGGGTGTGCATATAGGACAAAAAACACCTTTTTGGTGTGCCAATGGGCAAATGGGTGTGTGAATATGTACACCCTATATATAAAAGGGGTTCATCCCCCACCCCCTAGGTCCATCCCCTTCAAGCCCCTTCGCGGTAACGTGGCGGCCCATCCCCTTGGGGATGAGTCTCTCCATACCCACTAGTCTGATGGGAAAGTGATTTTGAGTTTTAAATCATGGTTACGAGAATTCCATCGACTGATTTCTTTTAGAGTAAATTATGATTTTGGTCCATGTGGTTATATTACTTTTATCCTTTTAGTTTAAAAAGGAATCTTTTAACATCTGAGCCCCCAACGTCTTTTTTTTCTAACCCTTTTGCCTCCAACATCTTTTTTTCTAACCCTTTTGGCCCCTAAAAGTAAATGGATTGGCTTAGTGTTAGGGGCCAAAAGGGTTAGAAAAAAAGATATTAAGGGTTCAAATGTTAAAAGATTCCTTTATAGACTAAAATGATAAAAGTGATATAACCACATGGGTCAAAATCATAATTTACTCTTTCTTTTATATACTTAATGTTCATATTCATATTATTTTAATATTTATATACTCTTAAAGAAAAAGGTCGGTGCAATAGTGCACCGACAAAATTACAAAAATGCCCTGCTTGCAAATTAGTCTTCACAAACAAGTAACAACAGTGTCTTCTTTCTCTGTCTAGGGTTAGAGAACAACCACCATCATTATGGAGGGCTGGATCCAAACGTCTTTCTCTTCTTCTACACTAACCCTAAATAGACCCTTCAAAATAGATTTTTCCTTGCATCAGCCTCTACAAATCATGAACGGCGAAAAACTCAGTCTTTGGTTTGTGAAATCTGGCATCGGATCATGGAGATGGAGTGTATTACCGATTTTCCGAAGAGTATTGTTCACATCGGACCGAGAAAACTACAGCGATTTGCCGGGACGTTGTTCATAAGGCATCTAAGGTTTTAGATCTGCTTCGGCGGAGGTGGATCGTACGGCGGAAACTGTGGCGGAGGTGGAGGTTATGGTGGCGGTGGCGGCGGTGGTGGAGGATACAGTGGTAATACACAAAATCAAGGTTAGTACGTGACTAGAATTTCATCTCTAATTTTCATTTTTGAACAGTTGGTTGAGTTTGTGCTTTTGTTATCTTCAATTTCAGGTGAAGGTGGATATCAAATGAGGCAGTAGAGCTGGTGGCAGTGGTGGTAGAGGGGGCAGAGAAGGAGACTAGCCCTGTCCTAATCCAGGGTAATTTGTTTATTAAATTAAATATGTTAATATTGCCTACTTAATTCGCATCGAATTTTTAAAAACCTTGCAATGCATATGATGAAAATCTCAATCATATGTTTAAAGAGGATGAAAAGCTTGCTTGATGCACAAATCTTTGCAAGTAGGAATTGGAATCCATAACCTTTATGGATTATTGAGATTAAAGGAATTTGTTAACTGTAGTTACTACATGTATATGCCAGTTCAATCGTTTCATACATTTCAGGGACAAAGGTAAATTCTATGCCTTCAAAGTTTTGACACTTTCGTCATTTTCAACTTACTCATGCTTTGTTCTTACCGTTCTAAGTAAGTTTTATTTCTCAGGTAATCTCTTGAGTTTCTTTGTGATTTTATTATATTTATGACAGATTCAATTTTATTAATGAACCTCAATTAATTTTTTCAGCAAGGTTATAAATGAATATATTTGGTATTTATACCTCGAAGTAGACTTGAACAAAACTGAGGTTATCTTCCTCTTGGCGGGGCAATCCAGATGGTACTGTCAAGGCAACTGATTCTCTCACATTGCATCCGGTCTGTAATTTTTATCCAAACGTGATTATTCTCACGACATCATCGTCTACTTTTTGATGTGTAGATTTGTATGCTTGGCATGCTACGTTCGGTTCCTCTAGCTTTTTTAATGAACGCGTTGTGCCAATGCAAAAAGGTGAGCCCAAAAGCGATCACCATGTAATGCTAAACTTCTTTTCATTTATGTTATGTTTAATTTGAATAGAGATACTATAATTTACTTTTGTAATATAAATCGAGTACGTGTGACAATTAGGACTCATTTACTTATGAATGGGTCAGTTTTAGCTAAACGGATCAAATTAAAAGATTTAACTAGAGTACTAGACAATAACGGGTCAAAATGTCAAATGAGTTGAAAGTTGGCCCAGTTTGTTTTAGTGCTAACAACCTCCCAGATCCTTTTTAAAAAGATTTTAATCATTGATGCAGCAATAATATTTTTGTTATCATAATTAACAACACATCAAGTGTTATGCTTCTTTTTTTTCCGTTTTGACACACTGTTTCAACCCCCGTTACCTGAGCACCAGCTAGCTATTTCGGCAATCATTCTAGATATGATATTGCTTCTGTTTTACCAAAAAGGAAGTGCTCTACAGGGAGATAATTTGCGGGTCAGAAAGAACATAGCAAAATTTTCTCAGCTGTGGAACGAATTCATAGTTTCAATACGAATGGAAGATTTGATCAGCAGCAAGCCAGCAACAGGTTGAATTTCCTTAATTTTTGGTTTGTAATTCAAGAATATATTTAAAATAAAGATTTTCTCTCACATTGCAACCAGTCGCTTTGCAGGCACAACTGTTGCTGGAAGTACAATTACACCAAAGTTATTTAGGTTGCAACTTATATTTTTTTGTTATCTAAAGTGAACGTCTGAATATTTATTTTTGTTGTTTTGTACTTCTGTGTGTTTGTATATATACATATATATTTACTAATATAAGATGAATACTTTTTGGTTGTTTTGTGTATATATCTCAACTCCCACTATCAGATTATAGCTAACAAAAACAAGTTGTAACAGGTGGGGTTACTAGGAAGATTAACAATGTCAAAAACACGTCACGTCACGCGTGGGCACCACACGTCAATGTCATCATCGTCACGCGTGTGACTTGATGTCGCCGCCGCAACGCACGGCACTAGCAAAAATCTAGTTATACAACTAAAATCAGAATGAATATGAATTGAATTAATAATTGCCGGTTATAACTGTGTGTATATATTTTATATATATTCATAGATGTATCAAATTTCATGGCATTCATGTTGGGTAAGATTTTTTAGTTAATTTATTTAGGCCCATTCTATACAGACACGCCTATAATCTTTTTTTTACATCCCTAGTATATACAGGTCGTATAAGGTTATACGGCCCATATAGAATGATTTTGCATAGAAATAAATGCAGTGGAATCTTTTTTTTACATGTATACGGTCGTATAACATTATACGAGCCGTATACAATTGTATACGAGCAATATAATGTTATACGGCCAAATGTGTTTATTTTTGTGAGGTTTGATCAGATTTTTTGGTTTTTAAGATCTGTATATGGGCCGTATAATGCTATACGACCGTTCATCATTATTACTATACAGTTTTGGTTTTTACCGTATAAATCTACGGTAAAGATCAACAATCAACAATAGCGTTTTTTTTTTGTGTAAACCCGAACAACCATTTAATAAATTTTAGTAATTCTTTAGATAGCGTTTTCAGTATCCGGAGGTTGTGGGTGGCTACGACGGTGGGTGTGTGAGAGTACTGAGAGTACGGATGCTGAAGGTTTTCAGTATCCGGAGTTTTTGGGTTGTTTGTAGCTAGGGTTCAAAATGCTTGAATAGGGTGATATTAGAACACTGTACACAACATGTAAACACAATGGCTTTGTGATGATATCTTACAAATTGGGAACCACATATTCGTGTGTTGTAGTTTGGAAAGATGACCGAATAGAGATCATAGCCAACCTAAATCCACAAATTCCTGCGTCTTGTATTAATCAAGGATGTTCTGATATCGAGTTATATATTCCTTGTAAAAGTTTTCCCAGCTCGCTACCGATGTATGTCGTTTGGGTTTTCGTATGAACCCTACCGATGTTTGTCTGTTACTACCGGATGGAGTATTTTTGTGGTCTAATCATATCAACTATTCACTACATGGAGCGGATAACGGTGAACTTTATGTCGGAATTAGACGTGCTAAAAGAGCGGAAATCGATGGGAATAAGTTGATTAACAGAGGATTCATCGCATATAAGTTGGTTAATAGGAACCGTTTCTAACTAGGGTTTGTTGGGAGTTTGTAGCTAGTGTTCAGAATGCTTGAAGTTTTATTATAAACACCTTGGTGAAAGTTATCATCTTTTGGGTCAAGTGAAGCAATGAATGGAGGAATATATTTTACTTATTTTATGTTTAGTATATGAAGCATATTATATAAGTTTTTAGATGGTGTTTGTAAGGTTTAATAACCTTGTGTAACTTTGATTGACATCTATCATTGACATCAATCATTGACATCTATATACAGAACTAGATTCTTCGAGAACTAGAAAAGGAGAGAATACGGAACTAGATTCTTCGAGAACTAGAAAAAGAGAGAATACGGAACGAGATTCTTCGAGAACTAGAAAAGGAGAGAATACGGAACGAGATTCTTCGAGAACTAGAAAAGGAGAAAATACGGAACGAGAGTTTATATTTATATAATATCCATTATCCCCTTGGTGAAAAACAACGCTGATCTGGAATTGGAGAACCGTTGGTGATCAACAATCTTCCCAATACTTCTCCTTACATTACTCATCATTTCCTGAATTCGAGTTCATTAAATAGTAATGAATGCTGACTAATTGCAAGACTGTTTATCGGGCTTCCAATGCTCACATTGGGTGATAAACAACGCTGATCTGGAATTGGAGAACCATTGTGTATTTGCTTACTGATTATCTAGGGTTTCTGTTAGGGCTAAATTTGTGTATTTGGTTACTGATTGTTTAAAAGATTGTTGAAATTGAAGAAAAAAGTAAAAAAGATGAAATGAGGCGTGTTATGTTGGAAACTGAGGTTGAAAATTTGAAGTGTGAGAGTGGAGTGGAGTGGAGTTCTGAACACCATTTAAATGTACTTTCATGTCCGTATAAAAAACTTGATAGCAGCTTTTGCATTTTTAACCGTGATAGCAGCTTTCTGGGTCTAAATCCACGAATTCCCATGTCTTGTATTTTCTGTACCCATCCCCACGCGACATGGCGTCTAAACCCTTGAATCCCAACGTTTCTCCTTACATTCCTCATCATTTCCTGAATTTGAGTTCATTAAGAAGTAATGACTGTTGACTAATTGCAAGACTGTATATGGCCCGTATAACTTTATATGGGTCGTATAAAACCTTTATAATTTTTTTTTCGCTCGTATACTCAATATACGAGAATTGTTTTATATCTTGTATACGGGCCGTATCACGTTATACGACCCGTATACAATTAATAGTACATGTGGGGTTGACGAAAACGCAGTAACGTTGAGGATTTAGAACTAACAACTGTGTTTGAGTTAGTTAATATTACACCAATATGGTGATATTAGAACACTATACACTGCATGTAAACACAGGGGCTTTGTGATGATATGTTACAAATTGGGAACCACATATTCGTGTGTTACAGTTTGGAAAGATGACCGAATAGAGATTATAGCCAACCTAAATCTACGAACTCCTGCGTCTTGTATTTATGAATGATGTTCTAATAACAAGAACTGTTGAAGAAGGCCCTTCGTTTACCGTGGAATGCATCCTTAAACTTGATAGTAGCTTTTGCATTTGTAACTGTGAATATCTTCCCTCCAAAACCACCACCTTGTCGCGTATGGTTTCCTTGCTTAAACGATGTTCTGATATGGGTTTGTTAAGAATTTGGGTGATGATGAAGGTTCTTTTGGGGAGAATGTTCTGGAAATTGAAGGAAAAGGACTTTGTTATGGTTTGGTAGGTTTTATTTTGAAACGTTGTGTTTTGGTATTTATATAATACCCATTGTCTCCTTGGTGGTTTTTGTACCCATCCTCGCGCGACATGGCTTCTAAACCCTTGAATCCCAACGCTTCTCCTTACCTTCTCATCATTTCCTGAATTCTAGTTCAATAAGAGTTAATGACTGCTGACTAATTGTCGCCTTGGTAGTTGTTACCATATCCATTATCCCCTTGGTAGTTATTACCATATCCATTATTTCATTACGTTAAGCTTGATCTTATTTCATGTTCTGACAATTTGTAATGATGAACGGTTGAAACTGTATAGTAATAATGATTCAACTGCTACTATTGTTGATTGTTGATCGTTTACCGTAGAATGCATCCTTAAACTTGGAAAGATGACCGAATAGAGATCTATATATGGAATGAGATTCTTCGAGAACTAGAAAAAGGAGAGAATACGGAACGAGATTCTTCGAGAACTATATCTATCCATTATCCCCTAGATTTCATTAGGGTATAGTTATAATTCCCCTAATATCAGGCCCATCGTTTACCGTGGAATGCATCCTTAAGCTTGATAGCAGTAATATGGTGATATTAGAACACTGTACTCTGCATGTAAACACAGTGGCTTTGTGATGATATGCTACAAATTGGGAACCACATATTTGTGTGTTACGGTTTGGAAAGATGACCGAATAGATATTTGAATAATTGATACAGCCCATTTGTAACCAAACTAAAATCTCGTAACTGTGAATCTCTTCCCTCCAAAACCACCACCTTGTCGTGTGTGGTCTCCTTGAGCCTAAATTATTACTTAAACTATGTTCTGATAAGATGTTCGTTTGGGGAAAATGTTTTGGAAATTGAAGGAAAAGGAAGGTTGAAATTGTACAATAATAATGATTCAACTGCTGCTACTAATGAAATGGGATTTGTTTCAAAGTAAAAAAGAAAACAAATGGTCGTTTGTCTGAGTTTTCTTTCTCTTTGATGAAATGAGATTTGTTTCAAAGTTAAAAGAAAACTGAAACCCGTTTTCCTTCATAGTTAAAAGTCTTACATGCCTCCTTTATGTTTATCAATTGGTCGTTTGTCTGAGTTTTCTTTCTCTTTGATGAAATGGTATTTATTTCAAAGTAAAAAAGAAAACTGAAACCCATTTTCCTTGATAGAAGAAGCCGTTCGATTTGATGGTTTTGAACACTATATAGTATAACAACTCTCCTAAAATCATTAAAATACTTCTATACGTCTTAAAATATACCCCGTATACGAAAAACAAGCATAAATAACCTTTATATTCACAAAAATCAAATTAAAAAAAAATATGGTGTCCTTGCAGGGTGCGACCCGGTACAGCCAAGACTGTCGCGGGTAGCGACGTAGTAACACCAGGCGACTCCACAAGCCGCCACGTGTCCTTGTGCGTGGTGAAGCTAGGTGGTGATTCGCAAGCCTAGATCCTACCCTAACCTTCTCGCGGGCCGCGAAGGGTTAACCAGAGGGAGTCGCGGGGCGCGAGAAAACCCTTGACCAACCTATAAAAGAAGGCCTCTGGCCTTAGTTTGATTGCTCATTTCTTTTCTGTATCTCCGTCCCTATAATAGCAATAGTGTTGCTCGATATAATACCCCTAAAAAGCGAAGCTCTGCCTCCCTGTAAGTATTATAACCCTCGGTTACGTATTGGTTACTCTACCCGATTGATCTAGGACTCCGTAACGCATGTCAAGGCTCTGCCTGACTCAGTTCGTTGGAGTTCTGTCTCGGGATATAGCTAATGTAAATTGAGTTATCTTACTAACACGTGTGCATTGTTTAATTTTAATAGATTATAACCAGGAAATCACCAAGAAGCAGTAGTATTATCTAAGTCAGCAAAGTGAGTCATTCTCTTTTTCTATCAAACTGTTTAACCAAAACCTCAATTATTTTAAATTATGACAACAGTGATTGAGTCTATGTATTCTACAATTACTGTCGGTATGTTGGGGTTTTGTATACATTACTTGCTACTATATTGTGAATAGTAGCATGACCACAAGTCAGGATTGATAGTACCGTGGGTGGTAATTGGGTAGATATAAACATTGTAATCGCCCTCAATACTGTAAAATGATAAAAACTTGTTTTGATTAAATTGGGATGCACTCGCCAGTATTTCTTGCTGATAAAATATTTTTAAAACGCGTTTCAGGTAACTTAATGTGAAGCTAATAAAAGCCAGCGGGAGCGCACTGAAGGCTTGGAAAAGTGGCTATAAAAGTTACCTAAATAAGAAAGAAGTTTTATTTCAATAAATTTGGGGTTTATCCCTATAAACATATTATAATGGAAACTTGGGTTTTTCCCACGTATTTATTAATTATAAAAGTGTGGTGTTTTAACTCTGATAAACTATTTCCTAACTACGATCCTGATGTTAATTTCTGCTGCCAAGTTAATAAACACCGATACCACCGGCTTTGTGCATCTCGCGGCCGCCCGCCCTCGGGGCAAGGAGTCGGGGGTTGCGATAGGAGGTGGTATCAGAGCTACAACCAATGGTTTAAGCCACAGAAGTGTACTGCTGACCCCAAGATTTTTATTAGTTATGTTAGGAAATAATCTATGTGAATATGTGTAAATATGTATATTATTGTTTTGTGTTATTTGACAATCTGTTAGTTTACAGTATGAGTGAGCAAGGTACATCTGAAGCTTACCGTCACCTAGCTAGTTCCTCAAAGAGTGAAGGAACGTCATCACAGCCTACTCCTTCGGGGTATTCTGCTGATACTGAGGAAAGAATTTTCATCTTTAAGGCGCAATCCGATGAACCATTCCCTTCGAAAAAGAGAGGATGGTTTAGTAGGGGAGCACATGAAAGGAGAAAGAGGATGAAAAAGTTACAACAATAGAGAGCGTTAGCAAAAGCCAATAGGGAAGTGAATGCCCAAACTCAGGAGGCAGTGAATAGATAGTTGGCAGACTTTCATATGCTAGCCACCACTGCAGCAGATCCAAACCTTGATCAGATAGCTGAACCACAACCACTGCCATTATTTCCAACCCAACCAATGGAGATAGAACGTAACCAAGGAAACCAATTCCCCATACCAGCGTTTAACCCTAACAAGACACCTAGAATCCCAGCACCTAATCCTCTAGCGTATGATCCATGGGAAGATCACCATAGGGAATATCAAGAACTCTATCCTTAGGAAGAACCAATACCAAATCCTATAGCACAGTATGCCGACCTTAATCCTTTAGACCCGTATTGGAATGACGATCGGTATATTTAGAATGTGTTAAGCAACCCGTACCCTTTATGGAGAGCCTATACCTCAATACCATGACCCAGTACACGCACCACGACCACCCATGAGTGAAGAGAATGTGCAGGAACTCCGCACATATGGTGAAGAACTGATAGAAGGAGGAGAGAGGATAAGACAGATAGGAGAAAAGCTCGTGTGAAAGTATGACGAGCAAGAAATGCAGTTCTGGATGAACGGAACTTAATAATATATATATATATATATATATATATATATAGTTTTAAAAAAAATCATCAACTAAAATAGATAACCTAATATCTATCAATGCATAGCTATTAGTGTGTTTAAATTTCAGTTGTAGGTTGTAATATATATATATATATATGAAAAAGAGTAAAAGTCGCAATGTTCGACGTTTTTGATCAATTTGCTTGTATGATTGTTTGCAGTAAATTTTATTATGTGATATTAATACCTGATAAATGTTTATAATCCAGATGGATAACGAAGTAAATCAGAAAAACCAGAATAATGATAAGAATGGAAATCAAGTAGATAACAGTGTCATTCATCATATAATAGCATAAGGAATTATAGACGCTATGCCATTTTATCAAGACTGTTAAAGAAGCCAAAAATAATAAAACTATAACTGGAAGTAAACGACAACCTACTGAACCAAGTCACAGCATGAATAATGGACCGCTACTCCAATTACCTATTCCAAAAAGAAGAAGAACCATGTCATATGGTTGTTCTTACAAAGAATTCTGGTCTTGCAAACCAATATAATTCTCTGGCAATGAAGGAACCATTGCCGCTTTACGTTGGATAGAAAAGACAGAAGCAGTCTTAAAAATAAGCAAATGTGCAGATGAAGACAAGATTATGTTTGCTTCTAATCTTTTTAAGAATGCAGCCTTAGAATGGTGGAATACTATTCTCTAGTCTAGAGGAAGTGATAAAATCTATAATATGGACTAGACTGACTTTAAGGACATAGTCGAAAGAAAATTTTGTCCTCCTCATTAAAAAGAACAAATACCTAATAAGTTCTTAAATCTTAAAATGACTGGAATAGACTGCAAAGGTTACACTACCATATTCTTCGAATATGCTGGAAAAGTGCCAACCCTAGCCTCACCAGAACCAATATTAATCTCCCGTTATATCAATATTAATCTCCCGTTATATCTGGGGATTAATTAGTGAAATCAGACATGTAGTTAAGGCAGCTCGACCACAAACCATAGAAGAAGCAGTAGAATTAGCCAATACCTTGACTGGTGAATTGGTACGTACGCAAGAAGAAAACCAGAGAAAGAACCTAGCCCAAAGACTTACCCAATAATTTCGTTATGGAAATAACTACCATGGGAAAATTACAGGTTCTACCTCTGCACCTTATTGTAATTACTGCAAAAAGAATCACTCAGGAAAATGCTCAATATACTGCAACTTCTACTTCTACTAAATGTCTGGACATAAGGAAGAAGACTGCAGGAAGAAACCTAGCAATAAGCTATGCTTCAATTGTGGAGAAACTGGGCATATCAAACCGAACTGTTCGAAACTAGCCCTAGCAACAAACAACAAAACCACTAAGAATGCCAGAGCATATATTCTGACAGCTGAAGAAGCCAAGATGATTCCGGACGTGATTGTCGGTACGTTTTTAGTTAATGATATTTTTGCTAAAGTATTATTTGACTCTAGTGCAAACCAAAGTTTTATTAATACTTCGTTCTGCAAACTTCTCAATCAACCATTAACTAAACTTCAACAAGATTGTCTGGTAGAGACGGCAAATGGAGAATCCATTAAGATTACCGAAATCTTGCAGGGAGCAAGAATAGAAATTTTAAACCATAATTTTATTGCTAACCTTTACCCAAGGAATCTGGCTGGATTTGATATAGTGTTAGGAATGGATTGGTTGGTAGCCAATCATGCCAGCATTCTATGTGATCAAAAGTCAGTACAAGTAAATTCACCAAAAGGAGAAAAGATCATAATTAAAGGAGATAAGCCAACTAGGTCCACAAAATTCATCTCTATGATGAAAACAGCAAGCTATGCAAGGAAAGGATCACTGGTGTATATGATTTCCATAATCATTAACACTAAAGGAAAAGAATTGAAAGATATTCCCGTAGTATCTAAATTCTCAGATGTTTTTCCAAAAAAGTTACCTGGATTACCGCCAGATAGAGAGGTTGGATTCAGAATTCACCTAATACCAGGGACAACACCGATTGCTAAGTCACCTTACCGTTTAGCACCAGCAGAGATGCAAGCACTAATGAAACAGTTGGACAAACTTCTGGAGAAAGGTTTCATATGGCCTAGTTCATCACCATGGGGAGCACCAATCTTGTTTGTCAAGAAGAAGGACGGGTCAATGCGTATGTCCATTGATTACCTGGAATTAAACAAGGTTACGATTAAAAATCGGTAGCCACTACCGAGAATCGATGATCTGTTCGATCAACTTCAAGAAGCTCGATTCTTTTCTAAGATTGATTTACGCTCAGGATATCATCAATTGAAAGTACAGGAAGAGGACATCCCTAAAACTGCTTTCAGAACAAGGTACGGTCATTATGAATTTACAGTCATGCCATTTGGTTTAACCAATACCCCAGCTGCATTTATGGACATGATGAACAGAATATGTAAACCATATCTGGATAAATTCATAATTGTCTTTATAGATGATATTCTCATTTACTCTAAAAGTAAAGAGGATCATGCAGAGCATGTCACACCCCGACCACGTAGAACATACAAAACGTGGCGGAAACGTCGGGGAGTGTTGTAACAGAATTATTGTTTCACAACCATGGCATACAAAGTTATATTTTATTTATTAAACAAGAGTGTTATATTGTCTTAAACAGGAAACAAAGAGTTCATAACATAATTAAACTAGTCTATCTTCATTTTTAGTCTCTAGGGCACAGGTCCGCCCTAGTGTCATGATCATCATCCTACGCAATAGCTCCTGAAAACACATGTGAAAATAGGTACGTCAGCATAAAAATGCCTGTGAGATACATAGGATTTGTGAAAAGAGGATTCATGACTTATGAGTTTAGAAAAAGTTGTTTAACAAAAGTCAGTGATGAACCTTGTAAATTGTTTTGTTTTGTAAATCATTCAAAAAGCGATGATATGTATAAATAAGAGAATAATGTAAGGTTAAATGAATAACCAATTAAAATGAGTTTGTATAAGATAAGTTGTTTTGTAAATCAATGTCTTGTGAAGATAAGTTGTTTATGTAAAACGTAATATGTCAAATATTGAAATGATTTAAGTAACGCTACGACATGTAATGTCATACAAACACTTATATATAGGACGTACCAGCGGCGTATCCACCATGCTTGTATCATATTACACACGCCTCGTTACTCAAATCACTTACTCAAACCAATCACTAATGTAATTTGTTTATGTATAAATGAATTGTCATGTGTTAATGTGTAAACCATATCGAAATGTCTATGTCCAATGTAAACCACTAAATGTGCATATCAATGTCAAAATGTTTATGTTTAATGTAGATCATGTAATGTGTACCCAAAAATATCATGTATGGTAAGTGAAATATATCAACTAAACCATATGTGAAATGCACAAAAACAAGGTATTGAAGTAAAACATGGTTTAAATCAAAGTTATGTTTTGTGGAACAGATATACTGATACAAACATTTATGTGGCATTGTGAAAATGCATACATCCAAGCCTTGAGACTGTGGCGATAAACCCTTAAACAAATTAAAGGTTTATCTAAGTTATGTGTATCGAATTCGGTCATTCCTTTCATCCAAACCTACCCGGGATGTCCGGAACGGGAGTTGTCAATTCCTATGGTACCACTACCTACTAACGAACGGCGTAGCTAATGTTAATGAATGTATTGTTCCATTTTAAACAACCCAAATATCATACCAAAATGTAAGCATGTGATGAAAACAACTGTACTAAGTATACACACAATGGGCATACATAGCATGAAATGTAATGTGAAACAATGTACTAAGTATGCACACAATGGACATACATAGCATGAAATGTAATGTGAAACAATGTACTAAGTATGCACACAATGGACATACATAGCATGAAATGTAATGTAAAACAATGTACTAAGTATGCACACAATGGACATACATAGCATGAACACAATGAAATCATGTACTATAAATGTACTAATGAACATAGCAAGTATATGATGTGAAAGCAGGAAAGCATGAAAGTAACAAGTAGGTACATGTGTTTCACCCCAAAACAGTTTGGAAAACAGTAAAAGAGGGGTCTATGTACTCACTCGCGATTGCTCAGATGTCCTAAGATAACCACCAAGCAATGCTAGAGATCACGGAATCAAACGGCACCTAATATATATGTTAATAAACCGGACCTATATCGGAGGATCGGATAGAATGAGGGCTCGTAAACCAAATGAGTATGGGAACTCATGTAGTATGGTTTAACAAAGCCTACATACTAAATGAAACCTAGCCTAAGTGCTTACGACCCATTACGCGACGACTGGATTTTTCTCAAGCCTATCACTAAAATAAAATATTTTAGTGCTTACATAAATTTTTGGATGTCCGGATGTATTCAGAACGTAAGTTAGGCGCGAAAGTGCAAACTTGTGCACTTTTTGACGCTTTTAGTCCCTGAATGACCCAAAAGTTTATTTTAGCACACCGAACCCCTCAAAGCCTATTTCTAAGCTATGTAGAGGATATTTATGGTATGTTTAACTTATGGTCATGTTCCGGAATGTCTATTTCAGTACGAATCGTCATACTTTTGCAGTTTGTCAAGTTTAGTCCCTGTAAGCAAATTAACTTGTTTTTGACATACCAAAGCCTTCAAAACTTATTTCTAAGTTATGTAAAGGTTATTTAAGGTATGTTAAGTATATATTGATGTTCTGGAGTATTTGCCGCATTAAACTGGTTACGTTTACGCACCAGTTTGCGTATAACTCTCTAGAAAGCGATATAGAGTTTGAAATTGAATAAAAGTCAAAACATGAAAAATGTGAAACACAGCCAAACAAACATTGGGATCAAATAACTTTGTTTTATTGATAACTGAATTGTTTACAATGATTTCAGACACAGATGTTACAGTCTCCCCTACTTGTGGAAATTTCGTCCCGAAATTTATTTAGAGGAAACTCGTGGGAACAGATGCGGATATTTCGCCTTCATTTGATCTTCGCGTTCCCAAGTAAACTTAGGTCAACGTTTAGCTTCCCAGCGAACTTTGACCAAAGGAATGTGCTTGCGTTTAAGCCACTTGACTTCACGTTCCATGATTTCCACAGGTTTCTCGACAAATTTCAGTGTTTTGTCAACACGAATTTCGTCAAGCGGTATGTGGAGGTTCTCATCAGCTAAACACCTCTTGAGATTGGACACGTGAAAAGTTGGATGAACATTTCCAAGTTCAGGAGGTAACTCAAGTCTGTAGGCTACCTTACCGATTCTTTCGACGATCTTGAATGGTCCAACGTATCTAGGTGCAAGTTTTCCTTTCTTTCCAAATCTGATCACACCTTTCCAAGGTGAGACCTTAAGTAATACTCGATCACCGACTTGAAATTCCAAGGGCTTGCGTTTTGGGTCCGCGTAACTCTTTTGACGGCTTCTAGCTGTCTGAAGGTTATCACGAACTTTCTTAACCTTATCTGTTGTCTCTAAAATGAGGGCAGGTCCAGTAAGCTGAGCCTCGCCGATCTCATTCCAGCAGACTGGTGAACGACATTTTTGACCATAGAGAGCCTCGAAAGGAGCCATGTTGATGCTGGAGTGATAACTGTTGTTGTAGGAGAATTCAATCAACGGAAGATGTGAATCCCAACTACCACCAAAATCGATCACACAAGCTCTAAGCATATCCTCCAGAGTCTGGATTGTTCTCTCAGATTGACCATCCGTTTGCGGATGATAAGCTGTGCTCAGATTAAGTTGGGTCCCCATAGCAGATTGCATGGTTCTCCAAAAATGAGAAGTGAAATGAGCATCTCTGTCAGAAATGATGTTCAAAGGAACACCATGTCGAGCTACAATTTCATCCACATAGATTTTAGCAAGTTTGTCAGCAGAAAAATCCTCACTGATTGGCAAGAAATGCGCTGACTTTGTAAGACGATCAACAACTACCCAGATGGCATCATGACCCTTCTTTGTGCGCGGAAGTTTAGTAATGAGATCCATAGTAATGTTTTCCCATTTCCAAACTGGTATCTCTGGTTGCACCAATAAACCCGAAGGACGTTGATGTTCAGCCTTTACCTTAAGACAAGTAAGGCATTTTGATACATATAAGGCAATGTCTTTCTTCATACCAGGCCACCAATACTGAATACGAAGATCCTTATACATCTTATCTGAGCCAGGATGAACAGAATAGCGAGACTTATGGGCTTCATCCATAAGCAAGGTGCGAAGGTTATCTTGGCTTGGGACCCACAAACGGTCCATGAAGTAATACGATCCATTGTCCTTCAGTTCCAGATCAGGTGTTATGTGATAAGGAAATTCCTTATCCATCAAACCTTGTAAAACACAAGATTGTTGAGCCTGAGAAATGCGGGATTGGATATCGGATCGAGCTTGAATAACAGATTGAACACGAACACAATGAAGCTTAGTACGTTCCTTACGACTCAATGCATCGGCTACGACATTCGCCTTACCAGGATGGTAGCGAATTTCGCAGTCATAGTCGTTTAGTAGCTCAACCCAACGTTATTGCCTCATGTTGAGTTCTTTCTGATTGAAGATATGTTGAAGACTTCTGTGGTCAGCAAAAACCACACATTTTGTTCCGTACAAATAGTGCCTCCAGATCTTGAGAGCGAAAACAACTGCACCTAACTCAAGATCTTGAGTGGTGCAGTTCTTCTCATGTATCTTCAACTGCCTCGATGCGTATGCTATGACTTTGTTCCTTTGCATCAGAACACAGCCAAGACCCAATTTAGATGCATCGCAATGAACGACGAAATCATCATTGCCCTCAGGCAAAGTTAGAACAGGCGCGTCACAAAGTTTCTGCTTCAAGTGTTGAAAAGCTTCCTCTTGTTTGAATCCCCAGTCAAAGGGCTTGTTCTTCTGAGTTAGAGCAGTTAGAGGAACTGCAATCTTCGAGAAGTTTTCAATGAAGCGGCGATAATAACCCGCTAGACCAAGAAAAGAACGAACCTCAGTAGGAGTAGTAGGCGTATCCCAATCCTTAATCGCACTGATCTTGGAGGGATCTACATGAATACCTTGTTCGTCGATAATATGCCCTAAAAATTGAACTTCTTTAAGCCAAAATTCACACTTGGAGAATTTGGCGAAAAGTTGCTCTTTCTTTAGGAGTTCCAAAGTAAGACGAAGATGTTGCTCGTGATCAGCTCGCGTCTTAGAGTATATCAAGATGTCGTCAATAAAAACAACGACGAACTGATCCAAATAAGGCTTGCAGACCCTATTCATTAAGTCCATAAAAACAGCAGGAGCATTAGTCAAACCGAATGGCATGACTGTGAACTCATAGTGTCCATACCGAGTGCGGAACGCTGTCTTGGGAATATCTTCTTCATGCACACGAAGTTGATGATACCCGGAACGCAAATCAATCTTAAAAAAATAAGAAGCGCCCTGTAACTGATCAAAGAGATCATCTATGCGAGGTAGGGGATATCGATTCTTGATGGTAAGCTTGTTAAGCTCACGATAATCGATACACATCCTAAAGGATCCATCCTTCTTCTTGACAAAAAGAACGGGAGCAAGCCAGGGTGAAAAGCTAGGATGTATAAAACCTTTTGTCAGAGAGCTCCTGAAGCTGCTTAGACAACTCTTGCATCTCAGATGGAGCAAGACGATATGGAGCTCTGGCAATGGGATTTGCACCAGGTACGAGGTCAATGCGGAACTCAACTTGGCGTGCTGGGGGTAGACCAGGTAACTCTTCAGGGAAAACTTCAGAATAATCACGAACGACAGGGATATCTGAAATAGACTTACCCTTGCATTTATCTGCTGTAACATGTGCTAAGAAAGCCACACAGTTCTTCCGCAGATATTTCCGAGCTTTAAAACAAGACATGAGCTTGAGACCACCAGACGGTTTCTCACCTTGAACCTGTAGGATCTCGCCCGTCGAAAGCGGCACACGAACGATCTTCTCGAAACAAACTACTTCTGCGTGATGCTTGGATAACCAGTCCATACCCACAATGACGTCGAAGCTTCCAAGTTGCATAGGCGTGAGGTTGATAGGAAAAAGATGGTCGTTAAGGTTCAACTGGCAGTTGCGTAGAACAGAATCAAGAACAATGGGTTCACCACTAGCAACTTCTACTGTCAAGGGTTTTCCTAGTTTCGTTCTAGACACGCGAAGCATTGGCTCAAAAGACAATGACACAAAACTCTTGTCGGCACCAGAATCGAAAAGAACAGATGCAGGCTGATTATTAATAAAGAACGTACCGTTCACCACATTATCGTCCGCCTACGCCTCTTGGGCATTCATGTTGAAGACTCGACCTCGAGCCGGAGCCTGAGCTGGATTCCCATTCACCAATCTTGGACATTGGTTACGGTAGTGGGTCAGATCCCCACAGTTATAACAAGCACCTGGTGGGTAGTGTGGTCGCGCATCTTGACCCTGTTGCTGAGCAGGAGGCTGAGCAACTTGTTGAGCCGGGTTCTGAACTGCCTGATTCTGAGCAAACCGACAAACATTGGCAAGATGACCCGACTTCCCACAGTTATTACAGAAACGGCACTGATGTTGCGGCTGATGGTGACTGTTGCATCTATTGCACAAAGGTGCATTCCCTGAATAGGGCTTCTTCGCTGGAGGCTGTGCGGGTTGGTTGGGAGCTGCCTGGTTAGCTTGGGCAGTGACAGCATAGTTTTGGGAAGCCTTACGCTTCCTTGCCCTTTTTGATGAACCAGAATCCTTTCCATTCTTGTTTTGACCTTTCTTGCTATCTTCCTTGTCAGACGACTATTTCTTGCCCTTCTCACCCTTCCTGTGTAACTTATTCTTCCGAATCTGCGACTCAGTCAATGTCACTGCTAACTCGATAGCCTGATGGAGTGTGGCAGGGTTACTACAGTAATGATGTCTTGCACTGAGTCAGGTAGGCCGTCGATGTACCTTTCAATAGCCTTGTCAAGTGGGGTAACCATTGTTGGGCAAAGCAGACTCAACTCCTCAAATCTATCAGTATATGCCCTGTGCTCGCCACTGTCTTGTTTCAAGTCATCGAACTCTCTTTCCAAAGCTCGCTGTTCATGACGAGGACAGAACTCCCTCATCATAAGGGCCCTGAGTTCAGCCCATGTTTGTGCTAGAGCAACTTCTGCACCACGGTCTCTCATAACCCCGTTCCACCATGTGAGAGCCCTCTTCTGAAACACACTCGAAGAAAACTCGACCTTGCAATTGTCAGGACACTGCACGTGGCGAAAAGTATTCTCAATGCTCTCGAACCATTGAAGAAGCCCAGTCGCTCCTTCAGAACCACTAAACTTGAGTGGTTTAGCCGAGTTAAAATCCTTGTATTTGCATGGAGCATTGTTGTTGTTGTTGCCTTGGTTCCATTGAGCAAAGAGGTTTGGGAATTGAGCAGCCATCTGCTGCGCAATGATTTCTGCCAGTTCGGCAGTCGCTATCTGGTTTTCGTGTCGAGGAGGCATTCTAAAAGAGGAAAACATGAAAGGGAACGAGTGAGATGATTGGATGAAGAGAATGAGATGAAACAAAATTAACAAAAGAAAAGATGGTGGTCATTTGTCCGCATTACCAAGCAAACAAACGACACACAGTGACTAATCAAAGTAAATGGGTGAAAAATAATGTATCGCGAAGACATGCTCGCCTATAAGTGAACACTCACCCCAAGAGTTCCCAGGTAAGAGTGACTGGTCCGATTATGTGGATTTGTACGAACACTCTAGCCTTAGACAGAAAACCCAGGGTACAGGCATTCACCCTTCCAGTTTGCACGTGTTCACATTATTTAAAACCCAAAACCTTGACGAGATTTTGAAAACTCAAAGGGGTTCAAAACCATATAACAGAGGGTTCAAATTCTTACAATTGAGGGTTCAAAACCTTGTAATAATTCATTCAAAAACAGATGATTGTTTTTCAAAAATCATTTCGGAAAAATTTGGTTTTTGTTTTGATAATCACCTAAGGATAAGTGATGTGCATGTTTTAAGATCTAAACACAAGATAATTTGTGTTTGGGTCCAAGAAAGTTATAGTCTAGGTCAAAGAATTACTAATAACCTAATTCCCTATAACCATTGGCTCTGATACCAACTCTTCTGTCACACCCCGACCACGTAGAACATACAAAACGTGGCGGAAACATCGGGGAGTGTTGTAACAGAATTATTGTTTCACAACCATGGCATACAAAGTTATATTTTATTTATTAAACAAGAGTGTTATATTGTCTTAAACAGGAAACAAAGAGTTCATAACATAATTAAACTAGTCTATCTTCATTTTTAGTCTCTAGGGCACAGGTCCGCCCTAGTGTCATGATCATCATCCTACGCAATAGCTCCTGAAAACACATGTGAAAATAGGTACGTCAGCATAAAAATGCCTGTGAGATACATAGGATTTGTGAAAAGAGGATTCATGACTTATGAGTTTAGAAAAAGCTGTTTAACAAAAGTCAGTGATGAACCTTGTAAATTGTTTTGTTTTGTAAATCATTCAAAAAGCGATGATATGTATAAATAAGAGAATAATGTAAGGTTAAATGAATAACCAATTAAAATGAGTTTGTATAAGATAAGTTGTTTTGTAAATCAATGTCTTGTGAAGATAAGTTGTTTATGTAAAACGTAATATGTCAAATATTGAAATGATTTAAGTAACGCTACGACATGTAATGTCATACAAACACTTATATATAGGACGTACCAGCGGCGTATCCACCATGCTTGTATCATATTACACACGCCTCGTTACTCAAATCACTTACTCAAACCAATCACCAATGTAATTTGTTTATGTATAAATGAATTGTCATGTGTTAATGTGTAAACCATATCGAAATGTCTATGTCCAATGTAAACCACTAAATGTGTATATCAATGTCAAAATGTTTATGTTTAATGTAGATCATGTAATGTGTACCCAAAAATATCATGTATGGTAAGTGAAATATATCAACTAAACCATATGTGAAATGCACAAAAACAAGGTATTGAAGTAAAACATGGTTTAAATCAAAGTTATGTTTTGTGGAACAGATATACTGATACAAACATTTATGCGGCATTGTGAAAATGCATACATCCAAGCCCTGAGACTGTGGCGATAAACCCTTAAACAAATTAAAGGTTTATCTAAGTTATGTGTATCGAATTCGGTCATTCCTTTCATCCAAACCTACCCAGGATGTCCGGAACGGGAGTTGTCAATTCCTATGGTACCACTACCTACTAACGAACGGCGTAGCTAATGTTAATGAATGTATTGTTCCATGTTAAACAACCCAAATATCATACCAAAATGTAAGCATGTGATGAAAACAACTGTACTAAGTATACACACAATGGGCATACATAGCATGAAATGTAATGTGAAACAATGTACTAAGTATGCACACAATGGACATACATAGCATGAAATGTAATGTGAAACAATGTACTAAGTATGCACACAATGGACATACATAGCATGAAATGTAATGTAAAACAATGTACTAAGTATGCACACAATGGACATACATAGCATGAACACAATGAAATCATGTACTATAAATGTACTAATGAACATAGCAAGTATATGATGTGAAAGCAGGAAAGCATGAAAGTAACAAGTAGGCACATGTGTTTCACCCCAAAACAGTTTGGAAAACAGTAAAAGAGGGGTCTATGTACTCACTTGAGATTGCTCAGATGTCCTAAGATAACCACCAAGCAATGCTAGAGATCACGGAATCAAACAGCACCTAATATAGGTAACTATGTTAATAAACCGGACCTATATCGGAGGATCGGATAGAATGAGGGCTCGTAAACCAAATGAGTATGGGAACTCATGTAGTATGGTTTAACAAAGCCTACATACTAAATGAAACCTAGCCTAAGTGCTTACGACCCGTTTAGGTAGCTTATGCTACTTTAACGCGTCGTTCGCGTGAAACGCGTTCGGACCGCTTAACTAGTCCTATGACAACTAACATATGCCTTAACATGTCTAATATTGTTGTCAAATCAGTTTAGATGTCAAAAGTTATGTTACATATGTTTAAAACGAATTTTGGCATCAAAGGGGTATTTTGGTAATTTACCTAAGGCATATAAACTACCTATCATACAACTACTTAAACGAAGCGACCATAAGGTATAACCTTGGAAGGTTATTCCCTATATGCTATGATCACCTAATGTGTTTGGTCGGATCCTAATGATCGACCAAATGGGTCGGGTTCGAAGGTATAAGCGATTTATTAGATCGCTTACCCTTACGACCCTAGACAACGTGGTAATCAGTAGGCATAGTCACAAGGGACTATAACCATCGTGATTACAATCACGTTGCGAAGTTCAAACGAACTTCGCATTGACCATAAACTGGTCAATGCAGAAAGTCAAACAAAGTTTGACTTTCGGACTCGAAAAGCAATAAAAGAACGAAGGAACACTTACAAAGGGTCCCCGAATGCTAATCTTGATTCAAGTAGCTCAGGTATGAAACAAAGGTTTCAACTTAGAGCTTCTCAAATAAGATTCTTGTGAGGAATGAGTGAAAATGTGATGGGTATTTATAGATTTCGGTTCACCGTTAGGATCGTTTCTTGGAGAAGAGGGAATGATCTCGCCCGTACACTTGTCGGAATGTTGTGGTAACTCAATTTGCCCACCACAAGAGATTGACATGTGGTATTTGCCCTTTGGGGAGTGTTTAAGGGCTGTTAACAGCTGAGAAAAACGAGTTGCTGCATCTGGCCACTGCTTGCGCACCGCAACACTCACATTGTTGAGGTGCGCAAGGACCTAGTTTGGCAGATTTACAGTTTTGGTCCTTGTTGTGTTATAAGGTCATTTCTGACGCGTTTAAGGCCCGTTAACCCCATTTCAAAGCTCTAAAATGAAGTTAAAGTATAGGGAACTTAAAATGTGCTCAAAAATATCTCGGATGTCAGTTCGTTTAGCCGTACGGTTGCGATGTTCGCTTAATTACGACGGAATGCGCATAAGCGCGAAAAACGATCCAAATGACGCGACGAATGGATTTTTCTCAAGCCAATCACTACAATAAAATATTTTAGTGCTTACATAAATTTTTGGATATCCGGATGTATTCAGAACGTAAGTTAGGCGCGAAAGTGCAAACTTGTGCACTTTTTGACGCTTTTAGTCCCTGAATGACCCAAAAGTTTATTTTAGCACACCGAACCCCTCAAAGACTATTTATAAGCTATGTAGAGGATATTTATGGTATGTTTAACTTATGGTCATGTTCCGGAATGTCTGTTTCAGTACGAATCGTCATACTTTTGCAGTTTGTCAAGTTTTGTCCCTGTAAGCAAATTAACTTGTTTTTGACATACCAAAGCCTTCAAAACTTATTTCTAAGTTATGTAAAGGTTATTTAAGGTATGTTAAGTATATATTGATGTTCTGGAGTATTTTTCGCATTAAACTGGTTACGTTTACGCACCAGTTTGCGTATAACTCTCCAGAAAGCGATATAGAGTTTGAAATTGAATAAAAGTCAAAACATGAAAAATGTGAAACACAACCAAACAAACATTGGGATCAAATAACATTGTTTTATTGATAAATGAATTGTTTACAATGATTTCAGACACAGATGTTACAGAGCATTTATTTATACTTCTGAATTTGCTGAGAAAAGAAAAGTTTTACGCTAAATTTTCAAAATGCGAATTTTGGTTAAAGGAAATGCAATTCCTTGGACACCTGGTTAATCATGAAGGAATTCATGTAGCTCCCACAAAAATCGAGGCGATTACTAACTGGAAAGTCCCTGAATCACCGACGGAAGTGAGAAGTTTTCTTGGACTAGCAGGTTATTATAGACGTTTTATTCAAGATTTTTCTAGAATTGCCATTCCCTTAATGAAATTGAATTGTAATTCAGATAAGTTTGAATGGGGACCAAAACAGGAGGAAGCTTTTAGGATTCTGAAGCAAAATTTAACCAATGCACCCATACTAGCGTTATCAGAAGGAACTGAAGACTTGCTAGTCTATTGTGACGCTTCTAAGTTAGGTTATGGATGTGTGTTGATGCAACATCAAAAGGTTATAGCTTATGCCTCTAGAAAACTTAAGAATCATGAAGAGAATTATACAACCCATGATTTAGAGTTAGGAGCCATAATTTTTGCCTTTAAGATTTGGAAACACTATCTTTATAGTAGCAAGTTTATGGTTTTCACCGATCATAAGAGTCTAAGATATGTTTTTGGGCAAAAGGAATTAAATATGAGACAGAGACGCTGGATGGAGATTCTCAATGATTATGATTGTGATATCCAGTATCATGCAGGAAAGGCTAATGTAGTAGCGGATGCTTTAAGTCGAAAGTATCATGAAAAGCCAAGACAAGTACGTTCTCTCAAACTAAATCTGCAGATAGATTTAAATGAGCTAATTAGAGTAATACAGGAAACAGTAATCAAGGACGATACTGAAAGATTAAAAGGAATGATTAAGGAATTAAAACAAGGAACAGATGGAATTTGGAGATTCCATAAGAAAAGAATCTGGATACCCAAACAAGGAAACCTACACCACCGAATTTTAGAAGAAGCCCATAAGTCTAAGTATACGATACATCCTGGTAATGATAAAATGTATCAAGACTTAAGAAAGAATTTCTGGTGAATAGGAATGAAAAAGGATATAGCAACCTATGTTGCTAAGTGTCTAACCTGTTCACAGGTTAAAGCTGAACATTAGAAACCCTCAGGTTTATTGCAGCAACTAGAAATGCCAATATGGAAATGGGAATTGATCATAATGGACTTTGTTACTAAATTACCCAAGACACAAAAAGGTAATGATGCAATCTGGGTGATTGTAGACAGGTTAACCAAATCTGCTCATTTCTTACCTATGAAGGAAACTTTCAGTATGGAACAATTAGCCAAGTTATATGTAAATGAAATAATTTCATTACATGGAATTCCTTTATCCATTGTTTCTGATAGAGATAGCCTTTTACTTCTCATTTCTAGACTAGTTTCCAGAAAGCAATGGGAACCAAGTTAAAACTAAGCACAACTTATCATCCTCAAACAGACCGACAAAGCGAAAGGACAATTCAGAAAATGGAGGATATGCCTAGAGCTTGTGTAATTGATTTTGGAGGAAATTGGAATGATCATTTACCATTAATAGAATTTTCCTATAATAACATCTATCATACCAGTATTAATGCTGCACCATTTGAAGCACTTTATGGATGAAAGTGCCGAACTCCAGTATGTTGGGCAGAAATTGGAGAAAAGCAACTATCTGGACCAGAGATAGTACAAGAAACAACGGACAAGATTATTCAAGTCAAGGAAAGACTAAAAACAACACGAGATCGTCAAAAGAGTTATGCTGTTAGGATCGGAGGCTCTCATTATTGTGCTTGTTTGTATAGTTTGAACAAATTAAATAAAAATGAACAGAGTTTAAGTGCAGCGGAAATGAACAACAAACTTTGTAAACACAATCAAGGAGAGAAACAGTTTTGATAAACACATGTTTGACATTAAGTCGAAAGATTTACAATACAAATCAAAATATTGCAGACATGCTTACAAACTAAACTCCCCCTCAGCCTGATACTCCATGGTTGGTTGCACAAGATGAAAGGATTGAATTGAGGAGAAGAACTCACTCAAAATGATAAAATGTAACAGTACAGAGTACTGTTCCATTTATAGACAATCCAAACCACTGAGGCATCTCAGCTGACGTCACCATGAAAGTGACGTCTAACAACCTAACAAACACTGCTAATCTTAACCACTGACTATGTATAAAACAGATGACACACTAAACTACTGCTTTCTCTTTACATCAGTGCTTTCCTCAAGGTTGATCAGTCCTTGATTGGGCAGTGCTTTGTCATCAGTAGAATGAACCAGCAGTGTTCACTTCTTCAGGGCTTTGTCAGCAGTTTAAAGGGTAGCAGTAGTTGTATACAAACAGTGGATAGAGGTCCATCAGATGTTATAATCTCTTTCAAGGGAGGAGTCTGGTATAAACAGCTGCTTATTATGAATCCACTGTTGTGAACTAGTTTTGGCTTTCATTATCTGTTCCTCTGGTAGGGTTCAATCCCAACATATGCTGATAACAGACGAAAACCGTTGGAATTTCAAGTAGGAGATAAGGTATTATTAAAAGTTTCTCCATGGAAAGGAGTGGTCAGATTCGTTAAAAGGGGAAAGCTAAGCCCCAGATATGTTGGACCTTTTGAGATTATTAGAAGAATAGGACCAGTATCTTACCAGCTACAACTGCCAGAGGAAATGGCAGGGATACATGATGTATTTCATGTATGTAATCTCAAGAAGTGTTTAGCAGACGAATCATTAATGGTACCTCTTAAGAATATAGAGGTAAATGAGAAAGTTAAGTTTGTAGAGAAACCACTGCAGATTAAAGATTGAAAGATCAAGAATCTCAAACACAAGAGATTAGTTCTGGTCAAAGTAAGATGGGATTCCAAGAGAGGACCAGAATACACTTGGGAGCTCGAGTCAGAAATGCAAAGGAAATATCCACACCTGTTCCAGTAGATCTCGAGGACGAGATCTAAAAAAGGTGGGGAGGATATAACAACTCTCCTAAAACCATTAAAATACTTCTATACGTCTTAAAATATGCCCCGTATATGAAAAACAAGCATAAATAACCTTTATATTTACAAAAATCAAATAAAAACAAATATATAGTGTCCTCGCGGGGCGTGACCCGGTCAAGCCAAGACTGTCGCGGGCCGCGACCTAGTAACACCAGGCGACTCCACAACCGCCACGGGTCCCTGTGCGTGGTGAAGCTAGGTGGTGATTCGCCAAGCCTGGATCCTACCCTAACCTTCTCGCGGGCCGCGAAGGTTTAACCAGAGGGAGTCGCGGGGCGCGAGAAAACCCTCGACCAGCCTATAAAAGAAGGTCTCTGGTGT
The DNA here is from genome assembly GCA_030545235.1 of Helianthus tuberosus. Taxonomy (NCBI): domain Eukaryota; kingdom Viridiplantae; phylum Streptophyta; class Magnoliopsida; order Asterales; family Asteraceae; genus Helianthus; species Helianthus tuberosus. The sequence continues at coordinate 167,988,436 of CM060368.1, forward strand.
CACACCCCCAAAATACCACTTGTAGAAAACCACACTAGGCGTGTGACATACCAGGATCTAACCACCAATTACATTGAACACATAACAAGATTTCAAATAAGGTTGCCATTGATTACTAAAAATGGTTCAATCACAAGTTTAATAAAATTCAACAAGACCAGCGGAAGCAATAAGTAAATCACTGTTTAAATGTTTCAAACCAAATGTATGTAAAAATAGTAAGTCTATCAAGCGTATCCAAGTAATGCGACCCATGACCACTCCAACTAATCCAGACAGCAAGTTCCATATCCAAGAATCTAACGACCTACGAGCATGCAACAAGTGTATCAGACAACGCTGGTGAGTTCATAGTTTTACGAAAACATTAATTACCAAGTGTTTAGTTCAGTTTATTGATAATGTTGATAATAACTCGAGTACCATACAAGATGGCTTCCAGATTGTTTTGCCTGTCCCCAATGCTCCCTATCTAAGCATTGGTCATGATTAAGGTCATTAGTTCACGCCCGTCCTCTTAGGTACGGTGTGAGGTTGCCAAGCCTAATAGCGCTATCAACTAATACCCCGTTGCCTCTCAGGTAACTATTCGGTAGAAGATGGGACTTAAGGTGATAGGAAATGAGTATATTATCTAACATTCCAGTTTTTACCCAAAAGACTTATTCCTCTCAGGAATACCCATTTGATTGTCCCACCCACTGGGACGCATGCTCAAGAGAAGTGAACTCACCTTAGTTTTGCTCGGTATGTTAAGTTACCCGCCCAAGTCGGTCAACCAAACCCTACCGTGGTTACCAATCAAGTCAGTATTATAGTCAATTAAGTCACATATTTATCATAGATTGCATCCATCACAAAGATCACTGTACTTACATGTAGCACATATCCAATTCTCATACAAGTCCACATCCCATGTGAATGGCACATAACAACATATGACAGAGGAGTTTCTACTCACGCCATTGCATTCAGATTTCTCATTCTTAATCAGCATTGTTACCATGCAACAAATAGTATTTATAATCCAACTACCCAATATCACATCCAACACAACTGTTTCACTGTTCTGACCATTTGCCTTCACGGCGAAGAACCCTTATGGCGAAGGTCTATTCTTCGCCGAGGATGAATACAACGAAGAATCTAAGTGGTACGTCAAACATCATTCGACGAAGGACTATCCTTCATCAGGGTTGGGTACGGCGAAGAACCATAGAGGTTCGTTAAGAATCAGTCAACGAAGAATCAATTCTTCGTCGGACTAGATTCTTCGTGGGGGAGGTCCTTCGTTTCCCCTCATTAGACAGTTACAACTCCTAAATCTCATAACAACAGTTAACACATTTTCAGCATGAATAATGGATCAAACAACCATTATTTTATGATGTTCATACAAACCCTAATCATGTTCTAACTATTTCATCCCCAATGTTTGCATTCAATCAGATTGGTTATCATGATTTCCTTTTCAAATCAACTAGCATGCTAAATTTCTAAACCCGAATAACAATTTATCGAATAGCAATACACCATCAACATTAGATCTGGTCATAATTCATTATCATCACGTTTAACCTCAAGTATACTTCTAGACTAAACATACAACCCTAAATACTCCTACAAGATCATCCCCACACGAAATCACGTATCGGGTATTAATCCAATGAACGAGAACAAGACACTAACCGAGATGCCAGATTGATTAGTTTGCTCGAGATGGGGGTCTTCGAGACCTATATGTCGTCACACAGGGAAGAGAGGAAGAGAGAGCCTTAGGGTTTATGGGATTTGCGGTTACGTGTTATGATAAGTTATACGCATAAAATAACAGTCAGGCCATTCTGGGCCTCGAATAATCTGGGCCGAGGGCCTCGAATAATACTTCGTCGGATTGATGATGACAAAGAACTATCTTCGTCAAGAACTGGTGATGACGAAGAACTATCTTCGCCACTAGATGTTTGTGACGAAGAACTACCTTCGTCAAGAAATGGGGTTGGCGAAGGATCTTAGTTATGAAGTTATGAAACATAAACTATTCTTAAGTTTTCATTAAACAACCATACATAACAGTACTTCAATTATTCATATATCATGCACGAGTTACAACATTAAACAAATTAGGAAAACAAAATTGTGAACAAGTGATGCGTAGAGGAAAGACCTTGAAATATCGGGTTGTCACATCATCCCCAACTTGAAAGAAATTTCGTCGTGAAATTTGATAAGTAATCCAAAGCAGCAAGGTGTTAGATCAGGATGACTGTGGATTTTTCCGCAGGTGTCACATCTGGCCTCAGTTTCGATTGCTCGTTTCTTTTTTGTATCTCCGTCCCTATAATAGCAATAGTGTTGCTCGATATAATACCCCTAAAAAGCGAAGCTCTGCCTCGTTGTAAGTATTATAACCCTCGGTTACGTATTGGTTACTCTACCCAATTGTTCTAGGACTCCGTAACGCATGTCAAGGCTCTGCCTGACTCAGTTCGATGGAGTTGTGTCTCGGGGGTATAGCTAATGTAAACTGGGTTATGTTACTAACACGTGTGCATTGTTTAATTTTAATAAATTATAACCAGGAAATCACCAAGAAGCAGTAGTATTATCTAAGTCAGCAAAGTGAGTCATTCTTTTTTTCTATCAAATTGTTTTACCAAAACCTCAATTATTTTAAATTATGACAACAGTGATTGAGTCTATGTATTCTACAATTACTGTCGGTATGTTGGGGTTTTGTATACATTACTTGCTACTATATTGTGAATAGTAGCATGACCACAAGTCAGGATTGACAGTACCGTGGGTGGTAATTGGGTAGATATAAACATTGTAATCGCCCTCAATACTGTAAAATGATAAAAACTTGTTTTGATTAAATTGGGATGCACTCGCCAGTATTTCTTGCTGATAAAATATTTTTAAAACGCGTTTTAGGTAACTTAATGTGAAGCTAATAGAAGCCAGTGGGAGAGCACTGAAGGCTTGGAAAAGTGGCTATAAAAGTTACCTAAATTAGAAAGAAGTTTTATTTGAATAAATTTGGGGTTTATCCCTATAAACATATTATAATGGAAACTTGGGTGTTTTCCCACGTATTTATTAATTACAAAAGTGTGGTGTTTTAACTCTGATAAACTATTTCCTAACTACGATCCTGATGTTAATTTCCGCTGCCAAATTAATAAACACCGATACCACCGGCTCTGTGCATCTCGCGGCCGCCCGTCCTCGGGGCAAGGGGTCAGGGGTTGCGACATATAGACTGGTAGATCGAAACCTTAATGTGTGAATATTAACGTAAAAAAAAAAAAGAAATCCGATCTATACGAGCCGTATACCATTATACGAACCGTATAAAACTAACGTATACGTTGTATATGACTAATGTTTGTTTTAACATGGTGTATATGGGCCATATAAGGTTATACGGCCCGTATAGAATAAGATAAACTGACAAAGGTTGCGCCCACAGGCTTTGTCAGTTTACCTTATTCTATACTGGTTGTATAACCTTATACGGCCCGTATACACTATGTTAAAATAAGATTTTACCATATGTTATTATTAACACCCTTTATTTATTAGGCTCATTTTATTCTCACACCCAAAAATCTTATTCTCACATCATTTTCACTCTCTCTCTCTCTATATATATCTATGTATATATAGAGAGAGACAGAGGGGATGGGTGTGTGAATATTAACACCCGCTTTCACTATTTTCACACCCTTAAAATCTTATTCCTACATCTTTTTCACCCTATCTCTCTATATATAGAGAGAAAGAGATAAAGGGTATAGGAATATTAACTCCCGTTAAAATGTTTCATTTTAGGCAACAACTAGAATTTTACCCGCCACACGTTGCGTCGGCGTAAAAACTTAAGTAATTCCATAGCAATTCAATTTATTATGCGACACCAGTTCATTAAAAATCGAACCGAGACCACCGGTTCGGCTTCATCGAGTGAACGCTGTTAATCTGACCCGTTTATGAAGAAAGTGCAACAAGCATTCTCACCTATCTAACTGTTTTACAAACAAAATACGACTTATATAAAATGTGACCTGTTACCAAGTAAAGACCAACAAGCCCAAGTAATTGTAATCTACAAAATGCAGCCTGCAATATGACAACCTGATCTGCAGCCTGTAACCTTAACTTTCCATTTGCAGCTTGAGCCGTTATCAAAATAAAATATTTAAATCTCGGAGTACAATGCAATGCGAATTATCATAGCCGTCCATGCATCTGGCGTCAACTTCACAGCTTTCCAAAAGTACAACAATCTATTAACCATCTTTTTTAGAGCACTATTCCCGTGTAAAGAAATATACAAGAATAGAGTGCAACAATTACATAATTTGGGAAATACTATGAACTGTAGTAATATATGTTCAGACCAAACTTAGTTTGCCCTGTACTTCTTTTAATAAAGCGACACATTCAGAGGTGTTTAAACTTCAAATAAGCAATCCCAAACAACCCATGGAACATTTTTGTCAAAACAATAGATTTCGCCTTAATCTGTGATCATACGCTAATTACTTATTCAGAAACAATAAAAATCTTGACAATCCAACTCAACATGTACCAAAAAATTACCAATTTCAACATCACCAACCCGTGTGACCTGACCAGTTATCCACCACTTAACTCTAAAGAAATCATTAAGTAAACAATTTCAAGTAAGAGCCATCTAGCAAGATGCTAAAGACTTGTTTTTGCGTGTTTTAAAGATCTTTCTTACCATGATATTAAACAAAATTTTCAAATACAAACACTGTTTACCTTTATTTCCCATTAGCATGAAGCTAAACATCATACTTTGTTAAAAGCTAAAAGCTACATACCTTTTTGTTGGTGATATGGACTCTTGGAGATGTTGGTTCTTGATGAAGAGGTTTAAAATTCTTCACCTTCACAAAACTTTTTACGATAGTTTTTCTTTATGTTCACGCCTATCGTTTTTAATGTTTCATTAGCTGGAGGATTATAACTTGTGGAACTTTTGGAAAGTTCCACCCCCGACCATTGACTAACCGAAGATATTCATGACAATGTAATTACACACTTTTTCCTGCCCAAGTAGAACCGTACAGAAATAGAATCATTCAAGTAGTGAAACATTAATGCAAATTCGTAATACAGATGGAATCATATAAGTTTCAGATTCCTGATATTTACACAAAAAAATAAAATAAAGAGATATTTGTTTAAAACTGCATATGTCAGTATGCTATAAGTTAAAACCAGGAATATTTTTTACAACAATCGTCATGTCATGTTTTGTAAGACACATCAACTCCAATGGAATTGAACCTTAAATTCATCTAAAGTGGGTATGGAACTATTGCTTATGAGCCATTGTAATGGCGGTTTACCTTCAAAGCTCTTGTCTAAGCTACCAGTTTTGATCAAAGTGTGGCGTGCAAATATAGAACAACCTCAAAGGAGTAGTAGTTACTGACCTGCAAACCACCAAATTTGTAAACAATCAGTTAGTATAAAAAAACACAGAGTCATTGTGGCATTAGATCGAACAACTTATGTGTAGATCTAAAAAGTGTAAAAAAATACCTTTAGTGCGTCATTGCAAAGTTGGCATTGTGTCGAGACGGTACACGACGGCGGTGACTGTTGTGGACAGAGGTACTGGCGGCGGCGGTGGTCAAATTAAGATTCGTTTGAGAGTTTAGGGTTTTTGGATAACCTAGAGACTTGAATACTCATCTTCGTTTTTGTGATCCAGCCTGTGGTGAATACAATCGACACATCAATGCATTTTTATCCTTATGCTTAATCCACAACAAAACTTTGTAAACATGTTAAGAGTCGACCCGTCTTGTTTAAATTACCTCTTAAGACATCAATCATGTGAGTTATTGGTAATTCAACTGTTAGAACAATTCGTTAAACCTAATCAACTACTATACATATCCAATTAGTTAACATCATCATCAGATTCATTCAAATCGAACATTAATTCCACATCAGATCCTTGGTTGTTTGTTTTACTAAAATTCATGTGATTAATTAAAACTGGTTATTAACAAGGATCCTCTACCTTTGTATAACTATCATTGAACAATAGTTTATCCATCTATGTCTAACATATACCAAATCTCCTAAACAACCGATATTAAATGTGTTAATCAACAACAAAAACACCACATAATCACACCCTTTATCCAACAAATAGTCAACAAATGCTTACAACTGTTGAGAATTAAATGGCCACTTGATTTGAAGACTACTAATAAGCATATAATCATCATCATCATCATCATCAATAATCTACAACTAACAAAACTTATACCTTCAAACCTGGTATTTAGGTAACTTCACTCCAATTGCTAAAGAGTTGCAGAATCAACTAATACAATAAAAGAAATAGCTTCATGAAAATAAAGCAAACATATAATCTAGTTGATACAATTCAAACACCGATTGAAAACCCTATAGAATCAAAATAAAGAGCAATTATACCTTCCCTTAGGTAACAATAATCACTCAACGCCACTAAGAATGAGGGCCACCGTTTGCATCGTCGTCGGCATACCTCCTTGCGGTTCCGATTCGTGGAGATTACAAACCGTATTGTGCCACCGTGAAAGTGAGGGCACGCCGGGGTTGTTGCTCTGCTTCCTGGGAGACTGAAATTGGATAATATGTGTGGGTTTAGTGGTAAATAATTACAGGAGGGTGTGACCGATGTTTAGGGCGGTGATGATCACCCACTGCCCATACTGACCAATAAAAGCATCAAGCCTTCAAAAACTAAATGAAGCACATGGTACAACTCCTACTACACACAAATGTTGAAAGTTATATAATATAGAGTAAACTTCCGTTTTGCTCCCTGTGGTTTGTTCACTTTAACGGTTTTGCCCCAAACCTTTAAAAATAGCCAGTTTACTCCCTGATGTTTCGATTTTGTCTCCAGTTTGCTCCAAGGCTCTAACTCCATCCAAAATATCTGTTAGCTAAAAGGATATTTTGGTAATTTAATGGATAAAGTAAGGACAATTTGGTAATTTTACATTTAAAGCTATTACGACTACACACTCTCTCTTATCTCTTCCCTTTTCTCTCTCTCTCTCTGTCACACACACACAAACAAACACCCACACCCAATGAATCAGCCACCACCGTCATTACCCAGCCTCTGCCACCACACACAAACAAATGCAGATTCTTCCCCAGCTACCACCGTTACCTGCCATCGCATCAGCCACCACCAACCGCCGTCTGAACCCTAAATCACCACCACAATTCTGAACCCTAATTTCATGTATAACCACCACAAATCACAAATCTGTACAGATCATATTTAAATTCGAACAGAGATGGAGAGATCTTATCTAAACATATAATCATATCAAACAAAATCACCAACACACTAATCGAATATACCTTCATACGTATAACAATTAACCAACGCATCCACTTTCCCCAACACACTCCAACTTTTCTCCACAGCTTCATCAAAAACCTCTTCTCTCTCATCTTCCATATTCACACCAACAATTTCAACCCTAACTCCCTTCAGATCACCGGTTATCCAGTCCGCAACCTCCTTAACTACCTTCTGGTCTCCCATTAACACTAACCTAAACATATAACTAACCTTCATGGTGATTTTGAGAGACGGTAGTGGGATTCAGTGTAACAACCCTCATTAAAAGTCCTATTTATATTATTATTTTATTCAATAGGAAACCCTAATTGAGAGACCCAAGTGATTCTACGCAAAACCTACAAATCTCAGAACAATCAGAATCAGGATCAGGGCCCCTAAAACTCAGGGGGGGCATTCCCTACTCAACGATTATCTTTATAACTTATTATAAAATTCGAATTTAATCGAAACGTCGACTCACCTGCACTTCAAACACACGTGGCAACAATATGGAGAAAAAGTATTCCTTACGGACCGTAAGGAATATTTGTTACGGTCCGTAACAAATGACAATTTGGTGTATAAATAGCAGGCTTTGGGACTTGCTTCTGTGCGTTCGTTCGACGATAAAATTCAACTCAGGCGCGGAGATATCGTCCAATTACTTCAATTAACACACACTAAATCACTAATTAGTATAGCGGGGTGCTGCTGCACAGGGTATTAACTCGATCGCTATTACGATTCATTGTCCGATCGATCAATATATCCAATGGATGTTTAAGTGCTGCCCACATTAGGGTTATACTTTGTCATTCGTCGTGATTTCGACGGGAAGTTGAGTGCTGTCCGAAATCGGACTATACTCTGTCCTTAGTTGTGAATCCGCTGGATGTTTAAGTATCGTACTTTGTCGTTCGTCGTTAATTCGATGGATGTTTAAGTATCGCACTTTGTCGTTCGTTGTGAGAATTTGATCTCGTGAGTTATCGTAAATGCTGTATTGGTTAATTACCTAGTTTGTATGCACTAGGTTACAAGGATAAGAAATAGGCTAAGCTCTGCTCAAATTAAATCTGCAATATATCAAGGATTATCTATAAACTAAGCTTTCTGCAATGTGAGTTCATTTCTCTTTTCTCACAGTTTGTGAGTCTACTCTATTTTCTCACAGTTTTATCACCTTTTTGTGATACAATTATATTTACAAAGGTTTTACAGAATCCTAAACGGTTACCAGTTATACTTACAGTAATTAAGTTTTTATATTAACTGCTGGTATGAAAGATTTCATATATTATGGGATTCTCATTATTATTTTCCAGAAAGTTAGTCAATATTAACATGACTACAATAACAGTGGAAATTATGCATTTTATTAAAATTATATTTTAATCTTAGTCACGTTAATATATTAAATAATGATACTACAATTATTTAATTGACATATGATATTTGATAAAGTTATGGTAATTTGACATAACATGATATATGTCATTTTCTGGATTAAATGGTTTTATGCCATAAGTAATATATTTGACAAAGAAATGTCACGGGACACAATTAAGTCCGGAGTCGCTAGTTGAGAGAATGATCAACAGTGACATGTCCAAAGACACTAGTTGAGAGAATGATCAACAGTGTTATGAATAGAAATTACTAGTTGAGAGAATGATCAACAGTAATATGATTTGAGTCACTAGTTGAAAGAATGATCAACAGTGATATGACCAAAATCACTAGTTGAAAGAATGATCAACAGTGATATGATCAGAATCATTAGTTGAAAGAATAATCAACAATGATATGATTATAGTCACAGGAATCGCCTAGTGACAGATAAATTGAATAATAGTAAAATATAATTAATTGATAAATTCACTATTGGACTAACATGAGCCAATAGGTGATATGATTAATGTCATATTGAAACTTCCGCTAGGTGATAAATACTGATTGAGTTGAGTAAATATAAATAGATATAAAACCTTAATACTGTAAGGTATAACAATATATTTTATAAAATGGAATGAATTCACTCAGTATTTTCGCTGACAAAACCTTTTTCAAACATTTTTCAGGAAATTACAATAGATTGGAATAAGAGCTGGATACGACACTGAAAGGCTTCAAGAAGTGGCTTATTTTATTAATTAAATCAAATTAAGAAATATTGTTTTATGTAAACAAATTTATCTTATTAAAGCTACCTTTATAAACATGGGTTATCCCATCTATTTTAATAAATAAAATCCGGTGTTTCTAAACTCTGATATTTTTCCTAACTCACGGTCCTGATGAAATTTCCGCTGCAACGTTTTTAAAATAATCACCGGTACCGCTGGACTGTTCACGGCACCCGATTCCGTCCAGGGTGGGTCGGGGGTCGTGACAGAAGGTGGTATCAGAGCCACTTGTTTAAGCTATTTAGGTGTTCTTTTAATACCTAAACTTAAACAATAAAGTTAGGAAACTGATACAAATTAACATATGTGTTATATATGAATATATATATATATATGTCGATATGCACATATAATATCCTGGAAGTATTATTTTGCTATTCTGTGATATTAATAAGTGAAAATGTTTGCAATTCAGATGTCGAATGAAGTACCACATAATTCAGAAGTTCATGCTAATAATGAAAATCCTTTGGATAAAAATGCTATAGAAAATCTAATAGCTCAAGGAATAGCTAATGCTTTACCTTTAATAATTAAAGCTGTTAAAAATCCCGTAGAACCTACCAAAGTTGTGAGTAGCAAGCATACTCGTGACGATGGTTTTAGCCATAGTGTCAATGGAGGTAATAATGATATTATCAAAACCTCATTTCCCAAGAAAAATAAGGCGATGACTTTTGGGTGTACCTACAAAGAATTTCTAGCTTGTAAACCAATTGAGTTTGCCGGCAGTGAAGGAGCCACGGCTGCTCTGCGATGGTTGGAAAAGACAGAAGCTGTTCTTACAATCAGCAAATGTGCCGAAGAAGATAAGGTGATGTATGCATCTAACCTCTTCAAGGAAGAAGCCTTAGAATGGTGGAATACAATTCTTCAGGCAAAAGGAAGGGACATGGCTTATGCCATAAACTGGGAAAAATTTAAGGAAATGACAGAAAGGAAATTTTGTCCTCCTTATGAAAAGGAACGAATGGCTAACAAGTTCCTAAATCATAAAATGATAGATGTGAATTGTCGTGAATATACGACAACGTTCTTCGAATATGCAAGAATGGTACCAACTCTGGCTTCGCCAGAACCTGTACTAATTTCTCGTTATATTTGGGGATTAGTTAGCGAAATCCGAGACATAGTCAAGGCCACTAGACCACAGACTATTGAAGAAGCAGTCGAACTAGCTAACATGTTGACAGATGGACTAATCCGCACAAGAGAAGAAAACAAGAAGAAAGAGTTAGCCCAGAAAATTTCCCAAGAATTCTACAAGAAGACAGGAACTGAATCATCACTGGAGCAACCTATCTGCAGAAACTGTAACAAAAAGCATTCAGGAAGATGTCGTTTTAGGAAAACATCCTACTGTGACTTCTGCAAGATGACCGGACATATAGAGGAAGAATGTAGAAGGAAAACTAATGTTTGTTTCAATTGCGGAGAAACAGGACACATCAAACCATATTGCCCTAAACTAACCAAAGCACTTGACAACAAGGCCAGAACAACAGACGGAGCTAAGAAGAACGCGTGAGCATTTGTACTTACTACGCAAGAAGCAGAAATGATTCCAAATATAATCGCTGATATATAATATCTAAGTTAAGTTATTATTTGACCCTAGTACAAATAAAAGTTTATAAATAAATACATTCTGTCAAGTACTTCATCTATTCAAAACCATAACAGAATTGTTTGGTCTTCACTTTCACTGAATCATTCATTTGGTCACGATCACCTTGTGGTGACGTTTTCACAAAATTTGAAGCTTGTGCTAATCTCGTTGCATACGGGTTTAATTATTTATTTATATTGAATCCTTTTTGTTGGTTTATTCTATAAAATCAATCTTAACACAATCATGTGCTAAGATAATGATACACAAATTCATTTCATATATTCAGTGTATCTCCTAAAGATTTTTATATCAACAATCGAGCGTTTCGTAATCCTTATTGTTTTATCATCTTTGAACGAAAAACATTATTCAAGTATTTCGACTTCAATCCTACTAGATTTACTTGAAACATTCGGATTTACTTCATTTGAATTAAAGCATGGTGAAACTCGTTTCATTCACCGCTACTATTTTCAATTTCTATGACACCTTGTGGTGGCATTTCTTTAATTTGAAGCTTGATCTATTCTTATTTTCACTCCTAATGAACGAATTTTAATTTTGTCGGTTCATTATCTCAAACAGTCTTAATACAATTATGTGTTAAGATAAGAGTACACAAATTCATATCATATTCCGGTGTACCTCTTAACGTTTCTTTCATCATTTTTTTGAAAATTCTATAATATTCATTTGATCTTTTCATTATCAATTGAAAATCCTATTCGAACTGAATATCCAAAATTTACTTCATTAAAGCTTTCAGTTGATTTCATGGTGAAATTGTTCGGTCACCGTAATTATTGAATTATTTCAATCATTACGACACCTTGCGGCGTCGTTATAAACTTGTAGCTTGTGCTAATCAAAAGCATACGAATCATTCAAAACCACGTATGTATTTCGTTTGACTCATCATTTATACAATTATGTATTAAGACAATGATACACTAAACTCTATTGTATTTCGGTATATCCTTGCAACTCACTGTCAACACCCTGATTTTTCTCTTGTTATAGTTTGATAGTTGACAAATTATTTTCGTGCTGCTATTTCATTTTGAACTTGTTGATTCTGAGTCTTCTTCAGTTGCCAATCAAAGTAAGCTTTCTTTTGACAAAGAATTTTTATTGATTCTAAAAGTTCTTCACATTCATTCTAAATATCTATTGATCATATATCTTTTGGCTTGAAAATAGTCACATTGGAAATTATATTGTTTCATCTCATTCGTTTGACATCGATTTCTTGAAATAATTCAGTTGAACCTTTGAATTCTACTTATGATACAACTAGTATTCACAAAGTTTGATATTCAATTCTGTGTCATATACCTTAATATTGTTTTTATTGACCAGAATATGACATAAGTTTAAAAGAAATATCGTAACCCAAATCTCGAGGACGAGATTTTTATTAAGGTGGGGAGAATGTAACAACCCTCATTAAAAGTCCTATTTATATTATTATTTTATTCAATAGGAAACCCTAATTGAGAGACCCAAGTGATTCTACGCAAAACCTACAAATCTCAGAACAATCAGAATCAGGATCAGTGCCCCTAAAACTCAGGGGGGCATTCCCTACTCAACGATTATCTTTATAACTTATTATAAAATTCGAATTTAATCGAAACGTCGACTCACCTGCACTTCAAACACACGTGGCAACAATATGGAGAAAAAGTATTCCTTACGGACCGTAAGGAATATTTGTTACGGTCCGTAACAAATGACAATTTGGTGTATAAATAGCAGGCTTTGGGACTTGCTTCTGTGCGTTCGTTCGACGATAAAATTCAACTCAGGCGCGGAGATATCGTCCAATTACTTATAGTGGGGTGCTGCTGCACAGGGTATTAACTCGATCGCTATTACGATTCATTGTCCGATCGATCAATATATCCAATGGATGTTTAAGTGCTGCCCACATTAGGGTTATACTTTGTCATTCGTCGTGATTTCGACGGGAAGTTGAGTGCTGTCCGAAATCGGACTATACTCTGTCCTTAGTTGTGAATCCGCTGGATGTTTAAGTATCGTACTTTGTCGTTCGTCGTTAATTCGATGGATGTTTAAGTATCGCACTTTGTCGTTCGTTGTGAGAATTTGATCTCGTGAGTTATCGTAAATGCTGTATTGGTTAATTACCTAGTTTGTATGCACTAGGTTACAAGGATAAGAAATAGGCTAAGCTCTGCTCAAATTAAATCTGCAATATATCAAGGATTATCTATAAACTAAGCTTTCTGCAATGTGAGTTCATTTCTCTTTTCTCACAGTTTGTGAGTCTACTCTATTTTCTCACAGTTTTATCACCTTTTTGTGATACAATTATATTTACAAAGGTTTTACAGAATCCTAAACGGTTACCAGTTATACTTACAGTAATTAAGTTTTTATATTAACTGCTGGTATGAAAGATTTCATATATTATGGGATTCTCATTATTATTTTCCAGAAAGTTAGTCAATATTAACATGACTACAATAACAGTGGAAATTATGCATTTTATTAAAATTATATTTTAATCTTAGTCACGTTAATATATTAAATAATGATACTACAATTATTTAATTGACATATGATATTTGATAAAGTTATGGTAATTTGACATAACATGATATATGTCATTTTCTGGATTAAATGGTTTTATGCCATAAGTAATATATTTGACAAAGAAATGTCACGGGACACAATTAAGTCCGGAGTCGCTAGTTGAGAGAATGATCAACAGTGACATGTCCAAAGACACTAGTTGAGAGAATGATCAACAGTGTTATGAATAGAAATTACTAGTTGAGAGAATGATCAACAGTAATATGATTTGAGTCACTAGTTGAAAGAATGATCAACAGTGATATGACCAAAATCACTAGTTGAAAGAATGATCAACAGTGATATGATCAGAATCATTAGTTGAAAGAATAATCAACAATGATATGATTATAGTCACAGGAATCGCCTAGTGACAGATAAATTGAATAATAGTAAAATATAATTAATTGATAAATTCACTATTGGACTAACATGAGCCAATAGGTGATATGATTAATGTCATATTGAAACTTCCGCTAGGTGATAAATACTGATTGAGTTGAGTAAATATAAATAGATATAAAACCTTAATACTGTAAGGTATAACAATATATTTTATAAAATGGAATGAATTCACTCAGTATTTTCGCTGACAAAACCTTTTTCAAACATTTTTCAGGAAATTACAATAGATTGGAATAAGAGCTGGATACGACACTGAAAGGCTTCAAGAAGTGGCTTATTTTATTAATTAAATCAAATTAAGAAATATTGTTTTATGTAAACAAATTTATCTTATTAAAGCTACCTTTATAAACATAGGTTATCCCATCTATTTTAATAAATAAAATCCGGTGTTTCTAAACTCTGATATTTTTCCTAACTCACGGTCCTGATGAAATTTCCGCTGCAACGTTTTTAAAATAATCACCGGTACCGCTGGACTGTTCACGGCACCCGATTCCGTCCAGGGTGGGTCGGGGGTCGTGACATTCAGCGGTGGTGGGTTTTTTTGGGGAAGATGTCGGTGGTGGATGTGGTACAATGGTGGTGGTTGGTGTTGATGGCAGGTTGTGGTGGTTGATTAGGTGGTGTTGGTTGTGGGTGTTAGTGGTGGCAGCAGGTTGGTGGCTGGTTGTGGTGGTTATCGGTGTAGGTAGCAGGTCGTGGTGGCTGTTATGGTTGGTGGTAAGTGGTCACTGTCTCTCTTTCTCTTCATCTGCATCACCGTCGGCCACCCATCATCTTCATCTGCCACGTTCATTAAAACCCCCAATTCAGTTCCTAGCCCTTTTTCTTTCAGGTTTGAAACCCTAGCCGCTGCCTCCTTTTAGATCTGATCGATGAAACCCAGTAGTTGTGTTGGTGGTGGCGGTGTCCGATAGTGGTGGTGGTGGTGGCGGTGTCCGATGGTGGTGTCTGATGGTGGTTGTGATGGCTGTTATTACAAAAGGCAGAGAGAGAGGAAGATGGGTGATGAATGAGAGAAATGGTTTTTCTTATTTAGATAATGGTATATATAATGGATTTTTAGAGTTAATAATGAATAAAATTATATACTTAAATCTAAAGTTACCTAAATACCCCTACTTTCAACTGAATGTTTTAACTGAGTTAGAGCCTTGGAGCAAACTGGAGACAAAATCGAAACATCAGGGAGTAAACTGACTATTTTAAAGGTTTGAGGCAAAACCGTTAAAGTGACCAAACCACAGGCAGCAAAACGGAAGTTTACTCTATAATATATAATATAATGATAAAAAAAACCTTATGTAATCATGAAAGCAACACTAAGGACTTGGATAATTATTTTATTTTTCTTTTGTATTTATTTTTGTTCTAAAATAACCAAGTGGTATTTAAATATATCTTTGATTAACAATGAAAAAAATGAAAAAAAAAAAAAAAAAAAAAACTTATGTAATCATGAAAGCAACATTTAGGACCTGGATAATTATTTTATTGTTCTTTTGTATTTATTTTTGTTCTAAAATAACCAAGTGGTATTTAAACATATTTTTGATTATTTCTAAACTGTTTCGTTTTTGTTTTTTTGTTTTTTTAACGGCAAGGAACGACGTGTCAACCACCGTGACACAGGCGTTGTGGCCAAGATCGACTACTTGATTGCCGCCAGCCCCTGGCTCTCCCAGATGTGCGGAAACCCGACCTCCACCTACCCGAATGCACGACAGTGTAATAATCGATAAAACCTCGCCTCCCATCCAAGTCGAACCGGCGTCACGCGTATTCGCTCTTCACCTGGATGCCGCAGAAAATAAAGAGGAGAGTGGGAATCGAACCTGGGTCACAAGGAACACCAATTATTTCCCAACCACTCTACCACTACCTCATTGACAACTGTTCCGTCTTTCTATTTATATATTTCAACCACTTTTTCATTACGAAGAAATTTTACCCATTTATGCATAATAGCATACATGCATACGTGTAATGTCTTAGGTTGAGCGGGGCACCAGCGGGGAGTGGCCGCGGTGACCTAATTCCCCCAGCGGGAACACCGCCGCCATCCCTGCGGTGACCCAATTCGGGGAGGGTGGTCGGGGGGAGTTCACCGAAGAAGGGGAGGGTTGTTGGTGGGGCCAGCCTCATTTTCAACCAATCAGTGACTTTTTTTTTAATAAAAAAAATAAGACACCTAAGAGGGGAGTGCCGCCATCAAATTGGGGTGTGAGGGGAGTTTAAGAGGGAAGTTGACGTGGCATAACCTGATTGGGTGTGCGTAAGAGAGGGGACTCCCCTCTTAGGGGAGTACCCCGCTCACCCTTAGGGTGTATCCTGAGGTGTTAACGATGATATGACATTTAAATTCATATTTTATACCTCTCCTTTGTGTTAAGTCAATGTGTAGTGGGGCTTCATATGGTGCCCTTTTCTCCTATAACACCCCCATAACGCCTGACACACCACTACGGGCGGCATTATGAGGCAAAAAAAGGGGGGAACGCGATCTATATAGCGCCGGTATGGGGGAACTTTTCAAAATTTGGACCAATAAAAAATTAGTTAGTGTTTTTATAATTAATTAATAAAAACGAAAATTAATAATTAGGTAATGATAGGTAGGGGCTTTACGACTACGGGCTCTAGTGATATAACGCCCCATAAAGCCCCTGTGTGACGTGGCACGACACGTGTCGTATAACGCCCCACAAGGGGCTTTATGACTACGGATGACCTAAGGGGTATTAAAGAGGTTATTTGTTAACATTGTAAAGAGATTAAATTCCTTTTTTAACCAAAAACTACTAAAAATAAGGTTAGAAGGAATTAATCAGATTTATCTATTTCCTTATGACGAGACAGGGTGAAATAAGGATAAATAGGTAATATGACAAGTATGTAAAGTTGAAAAAAATTAAAAGAGTTAATTACTGTTTTCGTCCCTGTGGTTTGTCAAAAATCACTATTTCAGTCCATTAGTTTAAAAATTGCGATTTCAGTCCCTGTGGTTTCACTTCCGTAACCATTTCAGTCCACCTCCGTTAACCCCATCCATTTATTCTGTTAAGTACACGTGAATTGACCTAATGCCCTTATTAATAAAAGAGTTAATTACTGTTTTCGTCCCTGAGGTTTGTCAAAAATAACGGTTTAAGTCCATTAGTTTAAAAATTGCGATTTCAGTCCATTAGTTTCATTTTCGTAACCATTTCAGTCCACTTTTCAAACGGCGTTTGTTTTATGCAGTTAATGGAAGCACGTGCTTGTCACGTGATGGGCAATTTGGTTATTTCCATTCCAATTCTCACAAACCCAGTTTCATTAGTTGGTTTTTCTTTGTCTTTTATTTTGATCGAAATGACCAAATTGCCCATCACGTGACAAGCACGTGCTTCCATTAACTGCATAAAACAAACGCCGTTTGAAAAGTGGACTGAAATGGTTACGAAAATGAAACTAATGGACTGAAATCGCAATTTTTAAACTAATGGACTGAAACCGTTATTTTTGACAAACCTCAGGGACGAAAACAGTAATTAACTCTTAATAAAAAAAACAAAAAGATATCTAAATGAGTTAATTACTGTTTCCGTCCCTGTGGTTTGTCAAAAATCACTATTTCAGTCCATTAGTTTAAAAATTGTGATTTCAGTCCCTGTGGTTTCACTTTCGCAATCATTTCAGTCCAGTCTCCTAACACTGTCTATTTTACCGTTAAGTTTTTAACAAAATACCTAAATTACCCTTGTGTTAATTAAATATGGACTTATATGATTTTATTATTGGATTTATATGATTTTATTGTTTGGATTGTAGGGTTCGACCCACCATGGCTTCAGTAGAAGTAGAAGTCTGACACTATTTTTACATATATGGTTCCAAAATTTTAATTTTGGATTTTAGAATGAGAAAATATCCAGGTAAGCATTATTTTTCAAAGTTATTATGTTAATTGATGCTGCTATGAAGATATTAATTAGGGTGGGGTAATGAGTCACCGGACATTAAGAGGGTGGGGTTGTGATGCAGAAGAAGATGACCGGAAACTTTTGCCGGAAATGAGAGCAGGGATGGAGTGGGATGGGGTAGCATGGGGTTGTGTTTTAACAAGTGGGTCCTAGAATACAATATTTTAAATTTCCATGGTTTTTTTTATTTAATTAACACAAGGGTAATTTAGGTATTTCATTAAAAACTTAACGGTAAAATAGGCGGTGTTAGTAGACTGGACTGAAATGGTTACGAAAGTGAAACCACAGGGACTGAAATAGTGATTTTTGACAAACCCCAGGGACGAAAACAATAATTAACTCATTTAGATATCTTTTTGTTTTTTATTAATAAGGGCATTATGGTCAATTCATGTGTACTTAACAGAATAAATGGATGGGGTTAACAAAGGTGAACTGAAACGGTTACGAAAGTGAAACCACAGGGACTGAAATCGCAATTTTTAAACTAATGGACTGAAATAGTGATTTTTGACAAACTATAGGAACGAAAATAGTAATTAACTCAAATTAAAATGTACCCAAAGCCTAACCAATGTATGTGGTGGACTGTATTGTGGATAAATTCTGCCAACAACAATTAATATTCAGATATACAAAATACATCCATCACTCAAAATAATATATTTTTTTTTAATGGGTAATGTTTTTTTGAAAGGAATTTGAATGGGTAATGTTACTCAAATAATTGATTAGTGTTAAAAAATATAACTAAATATTTGTCTTATCGCTTGAAGTCATCGTTTCGCACAGTAATCTTAGTTGATTACATCTAATTTATGAAATAAAAGAAATATTATTTTTAACATAAATCATTGTTTATTTATTTCGGTTTAAAGATACCGCCTTTCGGTTTTTTAAAATTTCTTTTTTTATCACTTTATGTTTTACGAGTTAACACGCGGAAACACGCGTGCGTGGTTAAAGGCTTTTATATCTGTTTTTTGTTCGATTTAACGGTCTTGTCACAACACATGGGTCTTAAACACTCGTTAACAATATTTTGGTACAACTAGACCAAATGTCCTTTGTTATTTTTCATCAATACAGTAAAAAACGTATGCAAATATTAATAAATAAAGAAAAGGAAAACAATCTTTTTCTACCCTTTTGTCTTCATTCTGTAGTATTATTATTATAAAGTGCAAAGGTGATCATTCTCTATTATTTTCCAACTTTTAGGTTGTCTTAAAGTGCAAAGGTGATCATTCTCTACTATTTTCCAACTTTTAAGTTTGAGTTAATTACTGTTTTCGTCCCTGAGGTTTGTCAAAAATAACGGTTTCAGTCCATTAGTTTAAAAATTGCGATTTCAGTCCATTAGTTTCATTTTCGTAACAATTTCAGTCCACTTTTCAAACGGCGTTTGTTTTATGCAGTTAATGGAAGCACGTGCTTGTCACGTGATGGGCAATTTGGTCATTTCGATCAAAATAAAAGACAAAGAAAAACCAACTAATGAAACTGGGTTTGTGAGAATTGGAATGAAAATGACCAAATTGCCCATCACGTGACAAGCACGTGCTTCCATTAACTGCATAAAACAAACGCCGTTTGAAAAGTGGACTGAAATGGTTACGAAAATGAAACTAATGGACTGAAATCGCAATTTTTAAACTAATGGACTTAAACCGTTATTTTTGACAAACCTCAGGGACGAAAACAGTAATTAACTCTTTAAGTTTTGTCTATTTTTTCTTACTCTTCGTTAATGGAGGTTACAAACAAATTCATAGCCATAAAGGCTACAATCGATGGTGAACCACAGGAATGTGATTTTGAGCTCAAGGTTGAACCGTTTTCCCTAGCGGTTAAGCCCGGATCCAAAGATGTCATCATTAAGAATCTTTACGTTTCAATCGACCCCTATCAGCTTAACCGTATGAAGAGCGTCGGTTCTTCTAAAAAGACTTCAGAGTTTGCCCCACGAATCGCTCCCGGTGAGGTTAGTTCTCTAAGTTTTCTTTTCATATAATTAAATACACATGTTTAGTGGGTCTATTTTAAGATCATGGCCCAAAGCCACTGAAATCCATGTGATGGCTAATGATCTCCAGATCAAGTGGTGAAAGGCTTGCATTTCTCTTGAAAGATGCAGTTCAACTCACTTGGTGCAGAGTGGGGCACTGGTGGGCAATGATAGGAAACCCATGGAAATTTGGGTTGGATCCTTGAGCCAAACGAGTTTTACTGGTTATTTCACTGTCGTGCCTACAGGCGGGTGGGTTACCGGGTTTTCCCGGAATTGGTGGTGGACTCGGGTTACTCTCGGAGTCCTCCGTTTGTCAAGTGGGTGCCCTAAGAGTGCTCGAGATTTATTCTGTTGGCCGTTCAAAAAAAAGGAATATAACAGGGTTTTTTAGAGTTATGTCAAAGGGATTTGAAACGAGCTATTTAAAAAAAAATCAAGTGACTAAAAAATAAAACCAGTTTTAGCAACTACGGGTATATAATTATTTTGTTTCTTGTTTGAACAACTCGTATAAACAATATTACAAATTGCTATTGTGTTATGTGGTAAAGCTTGAAAATTGGCATCCTTTTTTATACTTATTTTATTTTATCTATTCTTTTTACCTAACTTTTGCAATTTTTGTTACAAGTTTTTATTCATGGTCCATTTAGTTAAGCCCAAATTGATCCGCTAAAAAACTATTTACTACCCATTACCAAACCTCATTGCCGGTCCAAGCACAAGTATTTTGAGGCTTGGTCTTTAGGCCTCTAAATCAATAGGGTGTCCAACTTAAAATAAAAATTATATATGATATTTGGATTGAGCTGAACTTATCTTTACACATACAAAAAATATATGAAAATATAAAAAAAAAAAGTTTCACAAAAAAACCGATACGAACCATAGGGTTGACATTTGGTTGTAACCCCAAACTTTGGTTTGAACCCGGTCAAAACCCAGTGTTAAATCGATCAAACCCAATCCTTTGACTTTCTTCAACCAAATTGGTTCTAGTAAAAACCGGGTTTGACTTTTGTTGACCAGATCCGATACCAGTTCCAACTAGAACAGGTTTGGGCGAGAAACCCGGTTTGCACACCAACTAAACCGGCCCATGAGAAATAAATAAAATACACAATAACCCAAAATTTGATGTTTGTACTGACTGGATTTGTTAAGGTGATTGGTGCTTATGGTGTGGGAAAAGTAGTAGCTTCAGGGAATCCTGAATTTGAAAAGGATGACTATGTTGTTGGCATTATAAGTTGGGGAGAGTATAGCATATCACAAGGGTTCATGCTAAGTAAACTGGACCCAATGGGCTTCCCATTGTCATACCATGTTGGGCTTTTAGGTAAATTTGTATCTACAATTTTCATCCATGATAAAGATGTTTGTGGGTTTTATTTTGATATGGGCTTATATAGGCTTTTTGTGTGTGAATTGTAGGATTTAGTGGGCTTACTGCATATACTGGTTTCTTTGAAATATGTAAGCCCAAAAAGGGCGAAAAGGTCTTTGTTTCAGCTGCTTCTGGATCTGTAGGAAATTTGGTGGGCCAGTATGCTAAAAATTTAGGGTGTTATGTTGTGGGTTGTTAAGGGAGCCTGGATAAGGTTTTAATATGAATTTAAAGTTTTAGCTTCAAATTGGAAGATTAAAATGGATAAACCAAACACTATTCTGATTGTTTAAACCCATTTTCAGGTGAAATTGCTTAAAGAAAAGTTTGGGTTTGACGGAGCGTTTAACTATAAAGAAGAAACTGATCTAGATTCTACCCTTGAGAAGTATGCATACTACACACCACAATAAGTATTTCGATCATATACCTTTTGAAAAAGATTGATTTTTCATTTTTAATTTTAGGTATTTCCAGGATGGAATTGATATATACTTCGATAATGTGGGAGGTGTGATGCTCGAAGCAGCAATATCAAACATGAACTCGTATGGTAGGGTTGCACTTTGTGGTGTCATTTCAGAATACACGGATGTTGGAAAACGTGCAACACCGAATATGCTAAATGTTGTATATAAGCGAATCATGATTCAAGGGTTCTTAGGTGGTGATTATATGCATTTGTTTCCCGAGTTTGTCTCTACAACAGTTGACCACTTACGTGCTGGAAAAATGCACGTGCTTGAAGACATATCAATCGGTCTAGAAAGTGTTCCATCAGCTTTTGTTGGACTTTTCCGCGGGTATAATGTTGGGAAGAAGATTGTTCGAGTTTCCAATGATTTAGAAGATAGCTAGTTGTTCCCTATTTTAAGCATTGTATAAGCTACCATTGGTGTGAAATTTCATGGTGTGTTTTCTTCCTAAAAATAACAAGTTTAAATCTATTTCTACTTTATTTAGTGGGTGCCAAACCCTTTTGACTTTCCAATATTAAAAAATATATTATTCTACACTATAAATAAGCGACAACATTTAGCTTAGAGTGTTGTTGGCTTTGAATGTGTTTAAAAAAAGATTATGTGGTTATGCTTCATACATTATTATTATTTTACAAACATCAATACAATTTCTTTTTTATGATAAACTAATGATGAATTTTATCACAATTATACACATACACATAGGATTTTTTAAAAGGTAAATGTTGGTGTTGACTTATTAAAACTGATTTTATTTTAACTGTCATGTCAGTTTATGAATCTTGATCTTTTTTACAAACTAGTAGGATATTAATTTGTAACATACATAGGCATCACTTTCTTGTACATTGTGTTTAGAAGGTGTTCTATGATAAAGTATGTTGTGCATTTAGTTTAGGTTCTTGTAAATAATAGATAATATGTGTGACAACCCGCACTAAACCAGGTATCCGTACGACATAACTAATGATTAATTACTGCTTAATTACTGTGCTTGTTTGAACTAGCTGATGAACTGCTACTTGATATCTGATACATGTACTTACTTGCATCATACTTTACTTATCGTCACTACATTATTTACGTGCTGAACCCTAGTGACAACCATGATGCACAAAAAGCACAGTAGCACTATAACGGATAACCTATTGAACATGCTGATAAAGCCAGCATCAGGCAAACACTGCCTCTAAGGCCTGTAAGAGCCTGAAATATTTTGCTACACTAAGTAGTGAGTGTGGGGATACAAGGGTTGTAGAACTGCGTCTCTAGGAATAAGTCACAATGACTGGATGTGCCTAAAACGTACTCTAAGTACAAAACTCAGCACTTTACAAAATAACTCAGCTTTTAGCTAACTAATAAAGTGCCAAAACATGAGAAAAATAACACTAGACACTTTCCAAAGTGTCAGGAATAAGCTGTGTCCCTAAAGAGAGTAATAACGACACTTTAAAGCTTTAGTAACGCTTTAACGGATTACTATCCAACCGAACAACCGGATTATACCCGAAACATGAAAATATTGTTATTTTCATTATTTATTTTTTTTCTGAGCCAGTTAGGGTCCCTGAACACCCTAACACCCACTGTAACGCGTGACACACTAATAACTGGATTAAACACTTAACTAACTTGGTTTAACCTAACTAATACCTAACTAACTAGTTGGAATCGGACCAAGACCCCCCCCCCCCTTGCTAACCGGCCCCAAACTAGAAGGGACACACTTGTACCCTTGTTGATTATTTTAATCAATTGTGTTTAGTATCTACTAGACACTTAATCCTTTGGTTAAAACACATGAACTTTGTCTATAAGTTAGAACTATAACACATTAAGCTCATTCACATTCCAACACCCAAAATTTACTCTCTCTCTTGCCCTCTAAGGCTTCGGCCGAGATCCCCTTGCCCATCCATCATACTTTTCGGTTTCCATCTTCACATTACAAGATCATACAAGCTTCAAGGATCACGTATTAGGAGGCTTGGTGCACTCGGAGTTTGAAGGACCTCTTTATCTTGCTTTTATCCACCTCGTTTGCGCGTAGATTCTTCCCTAGCCCCGAGCTAGAGGTATAATGCTTAAAACTCGTATTCGAACTAATCTAAGGTGGTTAATAAGATGTATGATGATTGAAACTCGAAATCTTACAAGTTGATGCTTTAAAGTCTACTTAAAACACTAAAAATGGTGGTTAATAGCACATATGTTGTGTAAATGATGTAGTATTCGAAATGTATGATTATTTAGGCCCGATCTATGATGTGGTAGCTCGGATCATCGTTTAACCCGGTTTGGTAAGATCATGGATCTTAACATAAGCTTGTTTTGAATGATACAAGGGTTAAAAGGTGAAACTCTACCACACATGAAACATGAACTTGTGTAAAAATGTTTTACTCGTGGAATAGTGTTTAAAACTGGCAGATCTACGCATCTGCAAGTGGTATTTTCAAAGAACCACGTATCAAAGAAATCATGTATTTTAAAAGATAGATCTTATACTAACAAGCATGATTTTTATAAACCACAAGTGTGTAAACACTTGTGAAATGAAAAGATCCGACAAAATAACAGTTTTTGTAAAAGGAGACTAGAAGTTGTAAAGATGGATGTTCTCTAAAAACAAGGTTTTTACAAGATCAAATTACCTTATATGAAGATCTACTAAATTTAAGGGGATTTACACCACAGTTTTGGGAAAACTACAAGTTCATGTAATTTTTGGCAATTTACACATATGTTGATTAGTTGTTGTGATGAAAGTTGTTCTGATCAAATAAAGAAAATTGTTGAGTTGATTTGTTAAAGAAAATGATACGCTTGAAAGCGTGGCCACCTCCAGTTACAGAGGAAACTCTGGCGAAATTTTTCTAAAAACCTAACACTTAGAACTATTTACACTACAAGTGTTAGAATTATTTTTGACATGTTTTCGAAATATAAATTTCGCCATGACTTTATTTACTAAATATTCGGAGGTGGGATTTTCACAAAATTTAATGTGATAAATATATATTTTTCACACACTGTTTATGATTATTTTGTGAAAATACATAAATATTATTTTTAGAGTAAAAATAATATTTACGAACGTTAACGAATCCAAAATAATACGAACGCTTTCACCATAAATATATAAGTTACACCGGTAAGTATATTACCACTCGATTGTTAAAAACGTAACTTACGCACTTACGGAAATATTTATGAACGCGTATTTTAACAACGTATTATTGGAGAAAATTATGTGAAATGAAAATATAATATTTTGAGAAAAATACTTATATTTTGGAATTGGAAATATATACATATTAAGTGAGACTTAATGATATAATTTGAACGCACATGTATTGAATCCCCCATCCTTGGGAAGAAGAATAACTACCAAGTATATACAGAATGTAAACACGAAATAGTTGTCTAACTATTTCCCAAAGACTTAAACTATAAAGCTAAGGCACGGCCGTCCGTCTAATAGAAATTAGCACCTGTAGTTCATGTCCCCCTTTTCTTTAACTGTTTTCAGTTTTCTTAACTGCGGGGGTGAAATACATGTTACTTTGATTACAAGTACTTTATGCATGGTATGGTTAACGTATGGAGGTTTACCTACTTAGATCATGTGAGTGGGTAGGCAGAAACACCGAAGGACGTAAGCGGTATATCTATCTGGGTGTAGCGAGCCCAACTCTAGGCCCAACAGAACGGACCTCTAAGAGGCCCAACAGAACGGACCTTGGAGTGACTTTGTACCCGACGCGAAATCTGCTAGGTTGAGTCTTCCTACTTACACTTCACACATACTAATGGCCTTGCAAACCATTGGTGATCTCTTTTTCCTTACACTGCTACATACCAGGGAACTTTTATACTTACAAGTGTTTTACATACTCACTTACACATGAACTCACTCAACATTATTGTTGATTTTTCAACTTACATGTATTTCAGGAAATTAAAGATCTGGCACGGTATGTTATGTTTTCCCGCTGCATAAGGGTTCCAAGGTCATCCCAGTTTAGGAAATGTGACTCTTTCCTGGACAAGTCACAACTCTTAAACTGCGTTTATTTCATGTTAATGGTTATGTTGTTTAAAGACAATGTTTTATGTTACGAGGTTGTAAGTCTATAAGACAATGGTATGATACTCTGGTTTTAAAACTTAATCAAACGGATGATCTTGCATGATTTTATTTCATATAGCTTTGTTATGGTTAAGCTATGGTATTAAGAAGTCACACCAAAATTAACCACGCTTCCGCAAAGCCAGGGTGTGACAATATGATACATGTAATCTGAAATGTATAACATTTTCAGGCTATAGAGGTTGTACATTGTGCTTTGTATCTTATTTACCATCTATGGTTTTATGCTTTTTATTGGATGATTTAGGCGGTGGATGAAGACACATGATAAAACACGACTTACAAGCACTAAACGGTTTTATGGTGTTCTGATGGTAGTGCTAAAAAGGTGAATGGCCTCTGGTAGCAGACTGGATTGCATGTGACCGACCAAATCACTAGATAATGTTGAATGTTGTGCGTCTGTGTAAGCTACATCGCCAACGAATATCATTAGTAATTGATTGTTGTATAATGTATAATTGAGTTTACATAAAAGTTTTACTTCTTTTGTGTTTCGCAGAGCTGGTAACGGTCAAATCTTGTCCCGCGGGGTAAACCTTAAAATACGAGCTGATAACGATCGAATCCTAATGTTTGAGGTAAAATACGAGCCCATAACAACTGAATCCCGCGCCGCAGCGCGTGAGGTAAAATACAAGTCCATAACGATCAAATCCCGGATCACATAAAAACTGAATCCCGCGCCGCAACGCGTGAGGTAAAATACAAGCCCATAACGATTCGATCCCATTAAGATTGAATCCCGTGCTGCAACGCGTGAGGTAAAATACAAGCCCATAGGGATTGAATCCCACGCCGCAACCCGTGAGGTAAAATACATGCCCATAACATTAACGATATAATGATTGAATCCCGTGCTGCAACATACAAGGAAAAATACAAGCCTAAAAGGATTGAATCCCGCGCCACAACGCGTGAGGTAGAATACAAGCCCATAACAATTGAATCCCGCGCGCGTTGTGGCGCGATGTTAAATACTAGTTGATATGAAAAACAATGTGTATTTATTGTTTCCCTTTGAGATTGAATGTGAAGAACGTACTACTAATTTCAAATTGATATGTGCGCATCAACTAAACGAAATATGTAAAAATACAAATATTGACTCTATCAGTACATATATAATGTATTAAAACCACCGAAAATGAATTTTAGTTAAAAACAAAAAAAAAAAAGAAATCTTATAACTATACTAAAATATGTATATCAACGAATGGGGTAGATGTTAGGGTGAGTTTAATAACTATATCAAATCACATACTAGTTTTTTTTCTCAAATTTGAGTTGTATCCGAGTGGATATTCCAAAAGAACCACCAAAATAAAATTCGACATGTAAGTGACTAAACGCCTCTAAGATCATACGTTGCAATATATTTTCTCACATATATTTCACCTGAAGATGGACTATCATCTGTATTAACAAAGTGCGGGATTATCAATCCATTGATCGAATGGATTATCATCATCTTCTTCAGATGTGGAGGAATGCTTTTGATATTACAAAAGAAGTCCTTGTATTTTTGTGTTATGGCTAATTAAACTACTTGTAGTTTGTTAAAATTTATTATTTGAAGTGCCACTTGCATTATATGGTAGGTCTTGTGAAAGTTGTAGCCTTGTCATAAAAGTTGGGTTAATGAATATTCCTATGGTGATTTTCAAAGTCATTGTATGGAAAAGGGGTGTCCTCCACATGAGGTTGTGACTTCATTATCAATCAAATGATGAACTTGGATACAAAGTAAAATAATATGGATAATCTTGATAAATCTTTTGAAAACGCAATACTTTTATTAATAACATTGCATCAATTACAACATGTATACTTTCGTATATGCGCATATAATGTATATATATGTGGGTGTTCGAGGGGCAAAAGTGAAAGTGCACTAATTTTAACGTTGTTTTACTAATTTCGTGAAAATAAGGTTAAAAAGGGGGGATGATTAATCATGCATCATGTGGTGGCGTTTATAGCCGAAAGACAAGGGGGTACATGCACTAATCGGTGTTTGTCTCAATTACTAAGTGTTATGTGCCTTACGTCTAAGGCTTGATGCAAAACTACTATCGAGTCGGGGGTCTCACTGGAACCATATACAATTTACACAATGAACATCTACAAAAATTGAAAATACAAAATCGAAACAGCCATGACCACTGGCTCTCTTTCCATCCACCAAATTCTTGTGCATATGTCTGGGTTTCAACCTGTACCCATCAAAACAATATAGAGAAAATATACAAGTCAGACTATTAAACATCATACATAAACAATTTTAAGTATAGAAGGGATACTTTTGAGGATGTAGTTCAGCGCTTCCATTCACGACTCCTTGTTCCAATACTTCTTTCAAGTATATCCTGAATTTATTAATTAACAAGTAATGACAATGATTTTAGTTTGACATCAAGTCAATATATCCTAAGGGCATACTTACGTTGTTTGTCCGATGTAGTCATCAGATGAGAAGATGTCATGGTCCATAATCTTGAGAACAAGCTTAGGTTGTTTGTCAGCTCCTGGATATTCCACCCTGAATTTGAATTTTTCGTTCCATTTCAGGTTACTTCCCTGCCCTGCATTAATTATATATTTAAGGTTAAGTTAGTTACGATTACGCGCTTATATGATCGTATGATTTTTTTATAAGATTCAAATCATACCTTTTGCAATACTGGTTTTGTGTTCTTAACTCTTGTATTGGATCAATACATATGTAGTTAGGTCTTAAAACAATTATAAGTAGAGTTTGTTAGCTATGAGATACACAACCCAGTGGTCATGTATCTACTTTCGCTCACACGTATGTGACTTTAGTCTC
The DNA here is from genome assembly GCA_030545235.1 of Helianthus tuberosus. NCBI lineage: Eukaryota > Viridiplantae > Streptophyta > Magnoliopsida > Asterales > Asteraceae > Helianthus > Helianthus tuberosus. Next base: position 168,017,479 of record CM060368.1, read on the forward strand.
ATAAACGCATGCTTAAAATCATGTCCTACTTGATGGGGCACTCGCATAACAATTTTTACTCATGTATTATCAGCAAACGTATCTTCGGTGGTAGTTAGATGACAAAATTCAATGCATGCACGACATCTAGTCACATATTATTTGTTTTTTTATTGAATTTAATATGGGTAGCTTGTCATCTTTTAGAGGAAGTTTAGTAATTGTTTTATTCCCTTCAATCAAGTTTGTTTTAACACTCCTAACTATATTCTTGATTAAATAAGTTTCAATGATTAAAAGTTTCAAAATTCAGTTAACTCATTCACCAAAGTAAATACAAGTTTGATTCACAAAGTAAATAATACACGAATCTTAGGATCTTCATATTTTCTAGCCTTATATTTGGTCTCATTATAAAAGATAATTACACATATACTTGTAACTTTAATGCCTCATAAACAAAATTTAGCACGATGCTAAGATTACCTAAAGTCTATTAAGGGGCTGTTTGGCAACATCTGAATGATTAAGTGCTAAACCAGTAGGAGGTCTGAACCATTAAATGTTGAATCAGTAAGAGGTCTGAACCATTAAGAGTCTGTATGATGCTTAACCGTTCAGAGGCAAATGTCTGACCAATTCAAATTAGAGGTCTTATCCATTCAGACTCTGTATAATGCTTAACCATTCAGAGGCAAATGTTTGAATCATTTAGACATCTGCTCGTGAAACAAACAGTCTGAACCATTAAGTGTTGAACCAGTAAGAGGTCTGAACCATTAAGAGACTCATTAAGAGGTAAACAAACAGCCCCAAACTTAACTTATGTATGTCGATGAGTGGGTGCTACTTTAGTGAAGATATATATCAACAAATTATGCATTAGCAGGAACCTAGTATGGTGAATGGTTGAAACGAACTGAACGAACATGAATAAGGCCTTGTTCGTGTTCGTTCCTTAAGGAAATAAATGTGTTTACCCACGGTTTCATAAACACTTACCGAACGAGATTTTATGTCCGTGTTCATTCATTAAGGAAATAAACGTGTTCACAAACAGTTCACGAGCACAAATTAAAAAAAAGGGAATGGTTCATAAACAAAATGGAGGTGGGTGGCGATTAGAGCAGCGTTGGAACTTGAAGCCATAATCGTGGAATGGAGGTCGATGGTGTTCGTCGATATTAATAATTAGAAAAAAAAAAGAGGGGGGGGGGGGGAATGGTGCATAAACAAAATGGGAATAGGGTTTCCTATTTTAACTGTTAGGTTAGTAGGGTTAGGATATAATAAGAAGTTTATTTGGCTAGGAAGGCTAGGAAGAAATCTTGACCATTAAATGATGATTAAATGAGTGAAATTGAAGATCAAAAAAGAGGCGCGTGGGTTTGTGTAAGGTCAATCCAGGACAATAGTTTCTCTCTCCTCCAATTCCCCTCCATTTTTTAAATGTTAATAACTTTTTCATACGACATTATTTTTTTATAAAAATTGCACCAAAAAACGAGCTTTTTTTATCTTTAAAACAAGTATACTATTGCTATATTTTCGAAAACCCAGTTGCGTTTAAAACGCAATGGAAAAAAAACCAGTTGCGTAAAACGTAATAGAAAAAAACGTAAAAAATGACTTTTTTCTAAAACGCAATGCACCAAAAACACAAAGAAATGTCTTATTTCTAAAACGCAATGGCCAGAAAACACAAAGATATGTCTTATTTCTGAAACACAATAGCCTAAAAACACAAAAGAAATTGTACTTTCTAAAACGCAATGGACTGAAAACACATAAAAATGTGTTTTACCTAAAACGCAATGACTAAAAACACTTCAAAAACTGTCTACGAAAACGAGGCAATTTCAAGAAAATTAAATTTTCTGATGCCCCCAGACCCCGGCCAAGATCGTAAAACGCAATGACTCAATTCAAAAACCCAGATTGTAAAAATGCAATTCAAGAATTTCTTACATGGATCGAAGTCGATTTCTTCAACGATTGACGAAATTTGAATGATAGAAACACTTATCAGCGATCGAATCAAACAGATCGAGTGATTCGCTTCAAAATCACGGAAAAAAATGATATATTGTATGAAGTTAACTGGATTTCTTCAAAAAAGTTGAAGAACACGTTGATTTGGTGTTTGAATCATTGATTGGTGATGAAAATCGCACTATAATGTAGTGATTATTGAGATAGAAAGTGAAGAAAAGGTTGAAGATGGTGGGTTTTGAAAATGGTGGGTTTTGAAGTTACAGAGAGAAGAAGAAGAAGAAGGGAGAAGATTGGATAACATTGACTAAAATACCCTTCATCTTTCTTTTTAATTTTGCCACATGTCATAATCCTATTGCTTCCTATCCTTCCTAGCCAAAATAAATTTCCTATTTGATTCTTACCCTAGGTTAATAAAATAAATAAAAATTAAAAAATATAAAAAATTTAGATGAAACAAATAAAAGTTTAAAAAACTTTCATTAACATAAACAAACAAACATAAACAAAAGTTTACAAACACGTGCACCAACACAATTGAACGTAATGTAACACCAATACATATAAAAAAACCCTACACAAACAGCAGTTGCACTATCTTCAAATGATCAAAAAAAAACGTTGAAACTTATTATTCTCCCGCCACCATCAAAACCCTCTCACAAAAATGCAAAACGCTAACCCAATTCAAACAACTCCACGCCCATCTCATCAAATCCCACCTGCATAACAACCCGATCGCCATCGGCCCGCTTCTCTCCCTCGCCGCAACCTCCTTCTTCTCCTACGCCCAGTTAATCTTCCAACATCTTCGCTTTCGAAACACCTTCATTTACAACACCATGATCCGCGGCTACTTACAGAACAATTGTCCGGTTTTCGCGGTCTTATGTTACACCGAGATGTTACAGTTTGGGTTTGTTGCTAATAATTACACTTTCCCACCGTTGATCAAACCTTGTTTGTGTTTAAATGTTGCGAATGCGAGGTTAATCGGGTGTTCGGTTCATGGGCATGTTTTGAAATTGGGATTTGGGGGTGATCGGTTTGTGGGGAGTTAGTTGATCGAGTTTTATTCTATGCCCAGTTTGTGAGATTAAATATATTATTAATGTAATATTTAATCTTGTAGCCTTTATAATCATTTATATTATATTAGATCAAAATATATTAATAACCTATTAATAATTAGTTGGTAATTGTTGATGGACCATATTACCCTTATTAACTAATTAGTTTTCCTCTTGGGTGTATAAATAAGGGGATTATTAGAGAGTTTAAGGGTTAGACAAATTACACAATTACAAACCCTCATAACATCAAATTCGTATCTCTCCCCATAACCGAAATCAACCCTACTTTCGGTTCCTCACCATCATCATCTTACACCCTAAGGAGGAACCAGATCACACTGACAACGATGTCGAACTCGATGGCTGGATCTCTGACTGGATTCTCCACTGCTTTGAATGCTGTAACAGGTATGTTATTCATGTTTTCCATTATGTTTAAACAGAACTGGTCAACATGTGGTATCAGAGCATATGTTGATAAATCAGTTCTGATTTTGTATCCATTATTCTGGGATCAAAAATCGGGAAAACGAAATTTTTAAAGCCTTAAAAAATCTCGGCTGTTTTCGAGTCATTGTTGCCGAAATCACTGTTTTCGGAAGAAGTTGGTTAATATATTGATTCGAAATCATAATGGGTAAAACTAATATTCGAAATCTGATAAGAGAACTATTAAAATCTAGATTTCGGAACCCAGAATTATGTTTTTATTTTTAGGGTTCATCATAATGTTCTAAGAAAACTCGAAAAATTCCCTAAATTTTGGAATATAATTTGGATTAGTGGGTGTTTTTCATGATTTTGATCTTAATTTTATCTATTAAAATTTCGAAAACTGTTAATAGATTTTCAGTTATTATTTTCGAAATCTTTTGATAAGTTTAGATCAGAAATAAAATAGGAAATACTATCCCAAAATCCCTTAAATTTCGAGTTTTAGTTATTATCACAAGAAACAGCTATTAACAGTGGGTTTCGAAATCATAAATGTACTAATCGCACAAGTCCCTTAACAGTCGCACAAGATCAGATCAGATATGATCTGATCGCACAAGACATTCGCACAAGATCAGATCACAAAAAAAAATGATCTGATCGCACAAGGGAAATCGCACAAGAATTTATGGATCGCACAAGACTTGTGGATCGCACAAGATAGTGCTGATCGCACAAGACTTGGGCCTTACTGATCGCACAAGTTATTGGGCCTTACTGATCGCACAAGTTATTGGGCATTACTGATCGCACAAGTTATTGGGCATTACTGATCGCACAAGATTCGAAACCTCATTATTTTAAGCTGTTTAATGTGACCTAAACACTTGGTTTTGTTAATACTTAATTAATTAATCAGAATCAGATAATTTTTACAAAACCAAAATAGCTTAACTTGAATGAGCTTCTGATGTATTAATTCTGGCCAAAGCTGATTTAATACATCTATTTATTGTTCAAGTATTATAAAAGCTATGTTAAGTATGCATTACAAACGTGAAATGTCTTAATTCTGGCCAAAGCTGATTTAATTCATTTATGTTTAGCATGCTTGACAAGTGCATAATTAAAGTGATTGTTTCATTTCTGGCCAAAGCTGATTTGTCACGATTACTTTGCACACATATTTAAATGATTACACTTCTGGCCAAAGCTGATTTGTCTTCGTTTAAATAGAATTTTACTAAGTCTATTATTTTGATGTTAGTAATAGACATTATCACAGCTTCATAATTAAAAATGGTCATTACTTATGCCTGCCTTAGTATAACATGCCCTTAGATCACATTAGGACTTCTTTCTTAGTGTCATAACTTGCTCATCTTATTTCCACTATCAGCACCCAATCAGGGGATTCCACCTTTGACTGGTGATAACTTTGCTGCATGGAAGGATGCCCTCATGCTTACACTTGGACTGTTGGACTTTGATTATGCTCTAAGAGAGAATAAGCCAGCGGACCTTACTGCTACAAGTACTGCTGCTGAGCAGTTACTTCATGATAAGTGGACTAGGTGTAACCGCATGTCTCTCATGTTCATGAAGCAGTCCATTCATAACTCAATCAGAGGGGCCATTCCTGATTCTGAAGATGCTAAAACCTATTTGGCTTCTGTGGAGGATCAATTCAAGGGAACATTAAAAGCACACGCTAGTACTCTTATCCTCAAGCTGGTGACAACTAAGTATGATGGGAGGAGCGGCATTCACGAACACATCATGATGATGCATGACATGGCCAATAAGCTGAAGGGCCTAGAGATGGAGATCAGTGATGGTTTTCTTGTTCACTTCATCATCACTTCGCTTCCTTCGTCCTATGAAGCATTCAAGATCAATTACAACACTCAGAAGGACAAATGGACGATGAGTGAGCTGATCGCTATGTGCGTGCATGAGGAAGAGCGTATGAAGATGGATCGCACTACTGATGTTGCTAACTTCACCACCTCCAGCTCAAAGAAGAGGAAGCACAATTATCAAAGAAAGGATGCTTCTAAGGTTCAAAAGCCAAATCCAACTCCTAATACAAGTGCACCTTCCAGCTCTAAGAACTCCTTAGGCAAACCCTACTGCAAGTTCTGTAAGAAAACAGGACATAAGCAAAAGGAATGCCCTGACTTCAAGGAGTGGCTGGCTAAGAAAGGTAACGATTTTTTCATGATACTTGAGTCCTTTAATTTAAATGTTCCTGCTAATTCTTGGTGGTTTGATTCTGGTTCTCTGGTTCATGTTACCAATTCACTTCAGGGATTCCTTACAATCCGGAAGCTGGGAAGAAACCAAAGAACACTTAAAGTTGGAGATGATCGGGAATTAGAAGTGAAGGCCATAGGAACATTACAATTATTTTTGAAAACTGGTTTATGTATTAAACTTTATGATACCTTATATGTTCCTGAGGTAACTCGGAACCTTGTATCAGGACCAAAGTTAGACATGGACGGTTTTGTCGTTTCTCATGGTCATCGCAAACTCTCTATTCTCTATGATACTGTTATTTATGGTACTGGCATTCTGGATGGTGGTCTCTATAGATTAGAACTAGATGATAATTTTTCCAAATCTTTGTTGTCATATAATATTAGTGAATCACTCACAAAGATGAAACAGGTTCGAGACTTAGAGACTTCATCTATGTTGTGGCATCAACGTTTAGGCCACATCTCAAGAGAACGATTAAATCGTCTCGTAAAGGATGAAGTCTTACCTCCTCTCGATTTTACTGATTTTGGAACATGTGTCAAATGTCTTAAAGGCAAAATGACATTAGCGAATAAGAAAGGTGCCACTAGGAGCTCTAATTTATTAGAACTCATTCACACTGACATTAGTGGTCCTTATCAAATCGCTGGTATAACAGGACATACTTCATTTATCACTTTCATTGATGATTATTCTCGTTACATGTACTTGTATCTTATAAAGGAAAAGTCTGAATCTCTAATAACTTTTAAAGATTATAAAGCTGAAGTTGAAAAGCAATTAGATCGTCAGATTAAAGTTGTGAGATCAGACAGAGGCGGTGAATATTATGGAAGACATACTGATGTGGGTCAAGCTCCTGGTCCATTTTATGAGTTTTGTAAGGGCCAGGGGATTGTGAACCAATACACCATGCCTGGTACACCTCAGCAGAATGGTGTCGCTGAACGAAGAAATCGTACCCTTATGAACATGGTGCGCAGTATGTTAGCCAACACTAATTTACCATTATTCCTCTGGACTGAAGCGTTAAAAGCAGCTGTTCATATACTCAATAGAGTTCCTTCTAAGTCTGTCCCTAAAACTCCTTATGAACTTTGGACAGGAAGGAAACCGAGTCTTAAATATATGAAAGTATGGGGCTGCATTGCTGAAGCAAAACTCTATAATCCTTTCCTAAGGAAACTTGACCCTAAAACAGTTACCTGCTTCTTTATCGGGTATCCTGATCATTCGAAGGGTTATCGTTTCTATTGTCCTTCCCATGTCACCCGTATTGTTGAAACCAAGCGTGCTGCGTTCTTGGAGGATTTCAAGGTCAGTGGGAGCAGTACCAACCCTTACGAAGAATTGCAAGAAGTATAAGACGCGGGGGGGGGGGGGGGGGGAGAGACTCGTCGCTTATCATTACTCCGTTTACTTCTCTTGTACCCCATGCAACTGTACCTGAAGTCACTGCACAAATTCCATCTCCACAATCAGAACCCATTATACCTCATATCGAAGGCACATCAAACGCTCAAAACCAAGACAACGCTGAACCCGATAATCAACTCAGGAGGTCATCTAGGCAAAGAAGGCCTACTAATTGGGATGATTATGTTACCTACCTGACTGAAATGGATGCTGGAAAGCTCAATGATCCTATCTCTTATAATGAAGCCATTAGCAGTGATCAGTCTTCTGAATGGAACAAAGCAATGATTGATGAGCTTGAATCCATGAAGAAAAATGACGTTTGGGATTTAGTCGAATTACCCAATGGTGCCAAACCTGTAGGTTGTAAATGGGTGTTCAAAACAAAACTGGATCCGAACGGGAACGTTGAACGCTACAAAGCGAGATTGGTTGCAAAGGGCTACACTCAGAAAGGGGGAATTGATTATCAAGAGACTTTTTCACCTGTCTCTCGTAAAGATTCATTAAGGATCGTTATGGACCTAGTAGCTCATTTTGATTTAGAGCTGCATCAGATGGACGTCAAAACTGCTTTCCTTAACGGAGACTTAGACGAAGATGTTTACATGAAACAACCTGAAGGCTTTAAACCTGAAGGTCAGGAGCATCTAGTCTGTAAGTTGAAGAAATCCATTTATGGGTTAAAACAAGCATCACGTCAATGGTACCTCAAGTTTGATGAAGTCATGAAGAGGCAAGGTTTTATGAAGAATCAAGTGGATCAATGCACCTACCTCAAGATGAGTGGGAGTAATTTTACTATATTTGTCCTTTATGTAGATGATATTCTATTGGCAAGTAATAGTTTAGACATGTTGCATGAGTCGAAGCGGTTACTCTCGCATAACTTCGACATGAAGGATCTCGGAGATGCTTCTTACGTCATTGGCATCGAAATTCACCGAGATAGACACAAAGGGATCTTAGGATTGTCTCAAAAGACTTACATAGATCGTGTCCTTACACGTTACAACATGCAACAGTGCAAACCCTCCGTCGCTCCAGTAGTTAAGGGAGATGTTTTCGGTTCATTCCAGTGTCCGACAACAGAGGTTGAAAAGGAGAAAATGAGCCAGATACCTTACGCGTCAGTAGTCGGGAGCCTGATGTATGCTCAAGTCTGTACTCGCCCAGATATCGCTTATATTGCTGGAATGCTAGGTCGTTATCAGACTAATCCTGGCCTAGATCACTGGAAAGCAGCTAAGAAGGTCCTCAGATATCTGCAAGGGACGAAAGACTATAAACTGACTTATAGAAGAAGTGATCACTTAGAAGTGGTAGGTTATTCTGATTCTGACTTTGCTAAATGCAAAGATGACAAGAAATCCACTTCGGGCTACATCTTTATGTTAGCAGGCGGACCTATCTCATGGAAGAGTCATAAACAACAGTTAACTACAACTTCCACAATGATGGCAGAATACATTGCTGTTTACAACGCAACCTGTCATGGAATGTTGCTTAGAAATCTGATCACTGGACTCAAAATCGTTAATTCCATTTCTAGACCATTGAAGCTTTACTGTGATAATTCAGCTGCCGTTAGTTTCTCGAACAGTAACGTTCGACTGGAGCTGGTTTATATCTCGATACAAAATATTTGTTCGTACGTGAACGAGTTGAGCAAAATAATCTTTGTATTGAGTATATTAGTACTAAAGATATGCTTACGGATCCGATGACTAAAGGTCTCCCACCTAAAGTTTTCGAAGAACATGTATCGAATATGGGACTTATTAAAGACCTTGTTTAATGGCATATTGTACTAGCTTATGTTTTAATTAATAAAATTTCCTCAGTTTGATTTTGTATGTCTCTAACATATGTTCTGCCTGTAACGCTCCGCGTTTTCATAGCTTTCCTAATTAGAAGCTTGTCTTTTCTTCAAAACTTACGATCCTTGTATCGTCAAAAAAAAATCTTTATCTTTAACCTATGTTGTTATAATCTTAGTTATTTATTCATCGTTTAACTAATTAAATTAATTAATATTACAATTTAAAAGGTTAATTTTATTATAAACTAGATAGCCTCATTAATTCTTAAAGTTAATAAATGCAACTAACTTAGTTAAGTTATGAAATTAGTTTCTTTTTTTATATAACATAACATAACTTAGTTATGTGATGACAAGGGGTTGTTTATGTACATTTACTAAACTTTAAACTACAGGGACTGTTGTGTAATTTTATGAAATTTCTAAGAGTTAAAACAAAAAAAAAGGATTTAAATCACAAAAACTGCAGACCGCGGGACTCGAACCCGGGTCAGCAGCTCCACCGCACACACGCATAACCGCTAGGCTGTGGCCTTCACATTAGACATAACCCGTTTCCTAAATCATTTAAACCCTCATTCAAGTCAAACTCAATTAAAACCTAAATGCCCTGTTATAAGTATACAAACCCTAATCCCTTATCTTTCATTCAGCCGACACCCATCCCCTCTCCTCCTTCTCTGCGAATTCCGGTCGCCGGAATGGAAATCCGGCCGGCTCCTCATCGATAACCCAACCAGCCACACCATTTCTCTCTCTCTCGCAAACGAACCCGACGCCACACCTCCCGTCTCTCGCTCCCCTCTCCCTCTAATAATCGACGGCGGAGATGTGTGGTTACACGACAGAAGACGGCAGCAGCGGTAATGGTCTCGACTACCGATGTTAGAGACAACGGTGATGATGATGATTTTCCGGCGACAACGGCAGCTTCGATTTCATGCGATTCAGATTGGTTTTTGGTTCCGGTTCAGTTTCGAATCGAGTTTGGTTCTTTCCGTTCGATTCAGCGGGCTCGGTTTGCAGTTAGGTTCAGTCCGGTTTCCGGTTCGAGTCCCAGCCGGCGTTAACTAACTCCAGTCGCCATCATTTCAGTGTTTTCAGTTCAGGTTAGCTTTGATTCCGTTTGGATCTTGTTTTGTTTCGGGCTCAGTCATCAACCGTCACAAGAAAGTTCCGGGTCGCGGTTTGGGTCAGCGGGTCGGGTTTCAGTTTCAGCTTAATCAAAGATGTGGGTTCAAGTTTGGCTCGGGTCTTGGCTCAGTTTTGGTTCTCGGTTCAGCTCACGCCGGTTCTGTTTTAGGTCTCGGCTCGGGTTCGGTCAACACAAGTCAACAGCAGTCAACTCGATCAACGAAAGTCAACCGGTCAACTGCTGGTCAACTGTCGAACCAAGACTTGGTAAAATCTTAAAAAACGCGATTTACTTTTATTATTATTGATTTTATATATAGATACTGTTTAATCGCGGACCATTCGTTACATGAATTTGTTCACTAATCGTGCTTTGGAAACTTGTGTAAAAACGCTCATTTTCGTTATATAACTCATATAAATATTTGGTGTTTCGTTGATTGTGGAGTTTTGACAAAAATATCGACAACTTGTGTTGTCGGGATCGTCCAAAAATAGAGGAAACTCTGCCCGTTTTTCGTAAAATTTCGTGGAACGAAACACATTAATTTTATAAAACGGAGCCTAATGGATTTAGTAAATTTCTATAAAATATATATAAATGTATATTTATTTTTGACAACACTACTATAATACTTTTGATAAACCTAAATTAAAATCTTTACTTAAACTATACAAAATATATATATGTAAAAAAAAAATATATATATATATATATATATATATATACTTATCCATCGTCTAGCTATACTTTAAATTCTACTTCAAATCCTCCGTCAAAATTCCGTTTACTCATGCACCATCGTTTGCCCATATAGGGTGACCTCGGTGTTCCATCCTCCTAATCTCTTACGCTCGCCACACTTGGATAATCGGAAGACTTAGCAATTATGTGAGTATACTCGATCCCTTTTTCCCTTTACACTTTGGGATGCAACATGTATAATTATGCACAAAACTTTTGAACTAAACATACTCAATCTTTGAACGAAGCATGAAACTAATGTGACTTACTTGCTATTCTTGTATGCTCTATGAACGATTTGGAACGTTATATGCTCATTGACTTTGCCCGCCCACCTTAACAATTATAGCGCTATAGGATTAACACCCCGCCCGCTATTCTAATTGGGTATTGTTAAGTTACCACCCCGCTAAACTATTGGGATTAGGCTATTTTATGCGTTGTATTCTAGGGTTTGATCATATTGTACGCCAAAATTGCATACTAGTAATCACATATTATGAATCATGTTGGATTTGAGTTTTTATTCTATTATGCTATGTAATTAAACTTGTATACTCGCCAACTTTTGTTGATTTTATTTTAATACATGTTGCAGGTTGTTAGACAAGACGATGAAGAAATCAAGTTAGGATGGACTTAGATACTCATTCAATAATAATCAATGTTGTTGCATTTGTCTTTATTTGAAACAATGTATTCAAATTTTAGTCATTAATGAAATTGGATTTAAATTATATTGTCACATAGTGTTATGATGCTTTTGAGCGATTTGTTCGTCTCATCCCGATGTTTCCGCCATCGGTTGGGGTGTGACAGATTGGTATCAGAGCCATAACTATAGGGAATTAGGAAAAGTAGGAATGCTTTGACCTAGTCTATAGTTTTTGAGCTTTATTCTTACGTTTTACTTGAAACTACTTGCATGCTACCTTATTTGCTTTTATTTTTTCTCTTCTGATCTTTTAAACATATAAGTCACTCATGTGTTAACACTTGACATGCTATACTTGTTTTATTATGTGTTAATACTTGTTCCATTGTTCGATTCTTTATGTGTTAATCTTGACATAATTCTCTATGTGTTAATACTTGTTCTATTGTCCCATTTTTATGTACCATTCTTTATATGCCTTCTTATGAGTTTATACTTGTTTGTGTGTTCCTTTAACATACGCCCTTTTTCTAAGGCATTTTACTCGATTTTCTTAAACTTGAAAACACTCGTATTACACAGACGAGACGAGTTTACCAAAATAGGCGTGAAACCCACAATTTGGTAAACGACTTTCATTCCGTTTGATTCTATTTTTGCACGAAATTCACCATTAAGTTAGGAGTGAAATCCACATCTTAATGGAATTTTCAAATTTAAATTCGTCAAGTTAGGGTACGAAGTCGTCAAGTTAGGGGTGAAACCCGCACCTCGTCGACTAGTCCCACTCCTTGATTTTCAAAAATCCAGCCAAGTCTCGAATTTTTGATGGATTGGGAACATGTAGTAACTGGAAGGGTGAGTACCGTTAGCCGAGATATCGGCGAGAGTATTCCACCTATTAGGCCAAAGCATGTTTCTCAATTTCAAAGAACTTTCGACCACTTTGGTTAGTCAATGTTCCGTTTGGAACCATCCAAGTTTTATTCGAGCTTACGCTTTATTATTTTCGATCTTTTGACAAATTTGAATGATTTTTTTTTTCGAGATTTCATTTTGCGCACACATCATACTCTTACTTTTCATACGATTATACATTATTAGCCTGCATGATTTCACGTAATTTTAATTACACTTTTGTAACGAGCAGAGACATATCATCGAGATAGGAGTGATTTCCTTACCTTGACGATTAACTCCGCTTCTTTTCTCATCTTACAACGACCTCACCAACGGATTAGGGGTGATTCCCTTACCTAAGTGATCGTTACCAACGCTTTCTTTTAATAGGCTATATTATGTAAACACGATCATGTTTATACCTAAATCATTTATCATGTATTTCAAAATGCTTCATTTATTTAAACGTATCTCTTATTATATAATCTATTTTCACATCACTCGCATACACAAAAATTTTAATGTTACCATAACCGCGTGTTCCTCGATTCTCAAAATTTTATGAAATACTACTTGTCAGCCTAGTCGGTTTAATAAATCCGTTGCCCACAAATTCACCAATCAACGTAAACATTGAAACACGCTCCTCTCACACCATTAAACTAGAGATTGTTATTCTCAATTGAGAATCGAATCAACTTTTTCGTACACACCTATAAAATATTACCAATATTATTCAATCATTTACTAAAATTCCTTTTTAAAACCAATGAAACATTTTTCAACAATCACTAAGTTCATGTACCAAATTTCTTTTCTAAGGATCAACTTTTTCACAAGAAGCTGTAAGTTTCGCAATTTTCTAACACAAAGTTACTTAAAACGATGCAAACTTATTAATCTCTAGAACTTTTCAAAACGTCACTCGATACGTCAATTAAATTCAAAACACATGGGCAAGGAAACTTCACAAGAACCGACAAATTTTCAACTTATGTAAACTCCTTTAAAACCGCAGTAGCATTTCCATTCCTTTCCACATAACCAATAGACGTTTTATACTCTCTTACACTCACAAACTAGAGTCTATATTTCGTGACAACTCAATCTATTTTAACTTCACGTTTTGCACAAACAACTATATATGCATATCATATTACACGTTTTAGTCAATATCTCATGACAATCTCACGCGCGTCACTTGTTCCCTTTTCTTTCATACTCAAAATTTTTAATCTTTTACGCGCACAAACTCGTGTATTTTTTTTTTATCTATACTATAAACAAAATCATTATTTCCTACATCCACACTTATACATTTTATGTCTTCACTAATGTTCACACTTACACATTTATGTTATACTCACGATTCAAAATTCATACGTTTTACGTTATACAAACACCCACAATTATACATTTATGATGTACTTACATTCATGTTTATATTACATTCACATTCACGTTCATACATTTTATGTTCTCATTTACGCATATACAACCTTGTTTACACTTATATACGTACAACATATATTTTATTCATACTTAAACCTTCATGTTTTACACCTATATTCACATTCATATCTATGCTCATACATCTTATGTTCACACTGATACTTGTAATTATACTCATACGCCTTGTGTTTACGCTTATACTCATGTTTGTACTCGCATTTATACTCATTTTTCATACGCGTTATGCTTAAACTTTTGCTCATACTACTCGTATGTTTCATGTTTAAGCTCATACTTCCATTTATACTCGTGATTCATACATTCGTACCCGTACGCGAGCGTAATCCGAGAGATTCGCTTACGTGGGTCCCATACATACTTAAGCATGGACTTGCTTATATAATATATTCTTATACGTACACATTCTTATCTTGTTCTAAACTATGTATACCCTGCCTCATACGCAACTGGTACAAGCTATGCGGATCATGCGACGATCAAAATAATCGCGGGTGCACACGGGATTATAGTGATAGGCGAATGAAAATCATAGAGTGTACTACTGTATATGGTAAGACACGGAACGTAACTTGACACCGAATACGAAACAGACGTAATATGGCCAAAACATGGTGGATACGCCGCTGGTACTTCCTATATATAAGTGTTTCCACCATATTACCAAACTTTCGTAAAACGTGCCAAGAGAAATTCAGTGTTTTGCAGACCTTTTGGAGCTAAATCAAACTTTAAACAACTCACAAACGCATTATATCTGATTATCCACGACGAGACCTCATTCTTAACACACTGCTTTCGTCTATTCAATACTTATGCTATTCTTATACTCATAATCGTCCATTAGATCGATCGTTCACTCTTATACCTCAATTATTCTCCGTTTTCTCAAACTCCAAAGTCTCAATTTTTAAACAATCCTCCTCTGGTTGCCATGACCCTTCAAGTCTTCCATCTAAATAAATTTTGGGACGAAATTTCCTAAAGGAGGTGAGACTGTAACGCTCCGCGTTTTCATAGCTTTCCTAATTAGAAGCTTCTCTTTTCTTCAAAACTTACGATCCTTGTATCGTCAAAAAAAATCTTTATCTTTAACCTATGTTGTTATAATCTTAGTTATTTATTCATCGTTTAACTAATTAAATTAATTAATTTTACAATTTAAAAGGTTAATTTTATTATAAACTAGATAGCCTCATTAATTCTTAAAGTTAATAAATGCAACTAACTTAGTTAAGTTATGAAATTAGTTTCTTTTTTTATATAACATAACATAACTTAGTTATGTGATGACAAGGGGTTGTTTATGTACATTTACTAAACTTTAAACTACAGGGACTGTTGTGTAATTTTATGAAAGTTCTATGAGTTAAAACAAAAAAAAGGATTTAAATCACAAAAACTGCAGGCCGCGGGACTCGAAACCGGGTCAGCAGCTCCACCGCACACACGCATAACCGCTAGGCTGTGGCCTTCACATTAGACATAACCCGTTTCCTAAATCATTTAAACCCCACATTAGACATAACCCGTTTCCTAAATCATTTAAACCCTCATTCAAGTCAAACTCAATTAAAACCTAAATGCCATGTTATAAGTATACAAACCCTAATCCCTTATCTTTCATTCAGCCGACACCCATCCCCTCTCCTCCTTCTCTGCGAATTCCGGTCGCCGGAATGGAAATCCGGCCGGCTCCTCATCGATAACCCAACCAGCCACACCATTTCTCTCTCTCTCGCAAACGAACCCGACACCACACCTCCCGTCTCTCGCTCCCCTCTCCCTCTAATAATCGACAGCGGAGATGTGTGGTTACACGACAGAAGACGGCAGCAGCGGTAATGGTCTCGACTGCCGATGTTAGAGACAACAGTGATGATGATGATTTTCCGGCGACAACGGCAGCTTCGATTTCATGCGATTCAGATTGGTTTTTGGTTCCGGTTCAGTTTCGAATCGAGTTTGGTTCTTTCCGTTCGATTCAGCGGGCTCGGTTTGCAGTTAGGTTCAGTCCGGTTTCCGGTTCGAGTCCCAGCCGGCGTTAACTAACTCCGGTCGCCATCGTTTCAGTGTTTTCAGTTCAGGTTAGCTTTGATTCCGTTTGGATCTTGTTTTGTTTCGGGCTCAGTCATCAACCGTCACCAGAAAGTTCCGGGTCGCGGTTTGGGTCAGCGGGTCGGGTTTCAGTTTCAGCTTAATCAAAGATGTGGGTTCAAGTTTGGCTCGGGTCTTGGCTAAGTTTTGGTTCTCGGTTCAACTCACGCCGGTTCTGTTTTAGGTCTCGGCTCGGGTTCGGTCAACACAAGTCAACAGCAGTTAACTCGGTCAACGAAAGTCAACCGGTCAACTGCTGGTCAACTGTCGAACCAAGACTTGGTAAAATTTTAAACAACGCGATTTACTTTTATTATTATTGATTTTATATATAGATACTGTTTAATCGCGGACCATTCGTTACATGAATTTGTTCACTAATCGTGCTTTGGAAACTTGTGTAAAAACGCTCATTTTCGTTATATAACTCATATAAATATTGGGTGTTTCGTTGATTGTGGAGTTTTGACAAAAATATCGACAACTTGTGTTGTCGGGATCGTCCAAAAACAGAGTAAACTCTGCCCGTTTTTCGTAAAATTTCGTGGAACGAAACACATTAATTTTATAAAACGGAGCCTAATGGATTTAGTAAATTTCTATAAAATATATATAAATGTATATTTATTTTTGACAACACTACTATAATACTTTTGATAAACCTAAATTAAAATATTTACTTAAACTATACAAAATATATATATGTAAAAATATATATATATATATATATATATACACTTATCCATCGTCTAGCTATACTTTAAATTCTACTTCAAATCCTCCGTCAAAATTCCGTTTACTCATGCACCATCGTTTGCCCATATAGGGTGACCTCGGTGTTCCATCCTCCTAATCTCTTACGCTCGCCACACTTGGATAATCGGAAGACTTAGCAATTATGTGAGTATACTCGATCCCTTTTTCCCTTTACACTTTGGGATGCAACATGTATAATTATGCACAAAACTTTTGAACTAAACATACTCAATCTTTGAACGAAGCATGAAACTAATGTGACTTACTTTCTATTCTTGTATGCTCTATGAACGATTTGGAACGTTATATGCTCATTGACTTTGCTCGCCCACCTTAACAATTATAGCGCTATAGGATTAACGCCCCGCCCGCTATTCTAATTGGGTATTGTTAAGGTACCACCCCGCTAAACTATTGGGATTAGGCTATTTTATGCGTTGTATTCTAGGGTTTGATCATATTGTACGCCAAAATTGCATACTAGTAATCACATATTATGAATCATGTTGGATTTGAGTTTTTATTCTATTATGCTATGTAATTAAACTTGTATACTCGCCAACTTTTGTTGATTTTATTTTAATACATGTTGCAGGTTGTTAGACAAGACGATGAAGAAATCAAGTTAGGATGGACTTAGATACTCATTCAATAATAAACAATGTTGTTGCATTTGTCTTTATTTGAAACAATGTATTCAAATTTTAGTCATTAATGAAATTGGATTTAAATTATATTGTCACATAGTGTTATGATGCTTTTGAGCGATTTGTTCGTCTCATCCCGATGTTTCCGCCATCGGTTGGGGTGTGACACTGCCGGTGTAATGACATATAGACAAATATAAATACAAATCAGACGCTAAAGGGTTTATACATATTTTGATCGTAACTGTTAGGTTTTAAATTGAGGCTATAGTATGACTAATGGGGGTCCTGAGTCGAATGATGATTCAACGGCTGTATTTCTCTGCTATAGTTCTTGGTTTAAGGCTAAAATGAGTGTTAACTCCTGGCCAGGCTTACCTAATACTCATGATAAATGATTACTCGGCTAAGTGGGAGAATGTGAGATTAAATATATTATTAATGTAATATTTAATCTTGTAGCCTTTATAATCATGGGTGGAGATACAATAGGAAGTTTATTTCGCTAGGAAGGATAGGAAGCAATCATAACCGTCCAATTGCACAATCTATGGTCAAGATCAAAATCAAATTAAAAACTGTCATTTAAACACGCTCTCCGGAGTTTCAGGGGTATTATCGTCAAATTTCAAAATAACCGTCGTTGATTATACACAGAAACGCTTCGAAAAAAAGTGCATTACGTTTTACACTTCCATTGAACGATCAAACACATACAGAAATTTGAGAAAATCATACTCCATTGAAGTTCATGGCGTCGTCGAGAGATAATCTGAAGGTTTACATTCGAGTTACTCAAAACAAATCAGTCTCTGAAAACCCTAAATCATCAAAGAAGCGAAAAACATCAACAGCTGAAGAGAACATTGATGAACAAGAAAATATTAGCCGAAAATCAACAATCAAACAACAAAGAACTAGAAAACGCAAAGATATTTCAGACAATGGTATATTTATCTATTTTTGCTCTTTAACTGAATTCAAGTTACGTTTTATGAAGTACAATAGACCTAATATATCATATCCGTTCCGAAAAATAGTTAATGAGTTATATCATCCCCGATCTTAACATTTTTGTTACTAGAGACTATATTGCGTTTTATGTTAAAACTATGATCTAAGATACTAATGCTTCTTACGGGATTTATATATTGTGAATTAATGCGTTTTACCTTAATAAATTTGCAGAAACAATGAGATTATTATTATAATAATTGTAATCGAATTTTAGTACATTGCGTTTTATCTTTGAATTTGCTGAGATACATGTGTTGTTAACTATTGCGTTTTATATTAATATATAATAAAAAAACAAAATGAGATTATGTAATGTTAATTTGGTGTGTTAAATAATATGATGTAAAGTATTGCGTTTTATCTTAAACCTGTGAATTACTGCTTTTTATCTTTATGGTGTTAGCTAATGCGTTTTATCATAAATTTCTTAATTGACATTGTTGACTAATGCGTTTTACATTAATAAATCATAAAAAACAAAATTAGATTATGTAATTTTAATTTGGTGTGTTAAATAATATGATGTAAAGTATTGCGTTTTATCTTAAACCTCTGAATCACTGCTTTTTATCTTTATGGTGTTAGCTAATGCGTTTTATCATAAATTTGTTAATTGACATTGTTTCATTATTCTATTTAAAGTTAAAAAACAAGAGGAAAAACAACAACAGGAAAAACAAAAAAGGCGAAGAAAGAAAGTGGTGATAGAATCATCAGAAGATACAGTTTCTAATTCAATGGATGAAAAATCTAGTCGAGCTATTGTTCTGCATACTTCTAAACAACAACAAGTAAATTCAGGTAACATAAAACGCATTTAACATATTTCATGAAAAAAATATATGTTTTTAACACAATTCAATGTATCAGATGATGATTTTGTTGATCCACAACCAAGAGTTAACCTGACAAAAAATCAAAAGAAGGAAAAGGCAGAATCAAAACCAAAGAGATCACAGAGGAAAGATAAAACAAAAGAACAACCAGAGCAACAACCATATTATGATTACGACGGAAAAAAAATTAACATAAGATGTGCAGTCAATAATCTAAAAGATTATATTGAAGGTTTGTCAAAAGAGCAAAGGAATGTTGTTAGAGAAATAGGGTTTGAGAGCATACTAAAATTCAAGCTGCATTCAGTTCCACGCAAATTCGGATATTGGCTGGTAAAAAACTTTGATGCTGAAAATGATGAGATAAATCTTGGAGATGAAAAGATTAAGATCACAGCTGAATTCATCCAAAAGGTATTTCAAATACCAAATGGAAAAACAGAGATTGTGGAAAAACTGAGACCAAAAGACACCGATCTTATAATTAAATTCTGGCGCGGTCAATTCACCAAAGATATTTTGAAAAGAATGTATGCGCACAACTTGATTAGTTATTTAAAATCAAGAAATGAGCTTGGAAGATTGTTCAAACTGAATTTCTTGGTTATATTTTTTACGATCATGGCGGAGGCAATGCAGAGTAGTAATGTTAATCAAGGATTCCTGCCATCAATGAAAAGTGACAAAAAAACCCAGGATTTTAATTGGTGTGAATATATGCTGACCGTTTTAAAGCGTACAAGAAGACAATGGCCTGGAAATGAGAAGCTCTTCAATGGACCTATTGCATTGTTAGCGGTATGAAATCTGATCTTTCATTATTGCTACATATTTGTTGAATGCTTGTTTAGGCTGCTTGTTTATATTATTTGTTTGTTTAAAACTATACTTTATAAAATGCAATGTATATTTTAAAACGCAATTATCTTTCATTTTTGTTTATTTATATTCTTTGTTTGTTTAAAACTATTCTTTGCTTGTGTAAGACGCAATGTTTTTGTAAAACGCAATATATTTAAAGTTACAAAACAATAGTTTTGTAATTTGTTTACAATGATTTATATTTTAAAACGCAACAAATTATGAATTGATTATTTATCTAAAACGCAATGAATCATACAGATACTATATGCATACAAAAAACAAGGATTTGACGATACTGAAAACACTGAAGAGTTCTCACTTGATAAAATTGATTCTACAACATTACAAGAATTTGAAGATGAATTGGAAATTGCTGCGCAAAATGAGGGCAGATGTCTTGTAAAGGATAAAGAGAAAAAAGTCAGAAAGACTAAACAAAAAAAGAAAGATGAAAAGGATGAATTTTATGTTTATCCAAGTGAATCCGAGAATGAAAACGAAGAAATTTTTGAAGATGAATCTGAAGAAAAACATGAAGACGATGCTGAAGAACAACCAATCACCTTACTTAAAGCTGCAACAGACTGGATTGATCAAGAGAATCAAGAGAATGTTCAAAACAGCCAAATTATAACCAATGAAACTGAGAAAACACATACAGAAAGTGGAGGATCATGGGGGCAATTCTTCATTAAACCATCAATAGGAAATAAAGATAAAATGTGGGTAGACAGTCAAAGCCGACTGCGTAATTTCATGCCATCACAAAATCAAAGTGAAGGTCTTTCTGACATTCATTCAACAAAAAGTGGCGATGAAAATATGAAGAACATTAAAGATAAAAAATCACATGAAGAATATCTTGTGACTGCTTTGGATCATCATTTTAAAGAATTTGAAGATATTTTCGAAAACATCCAATCACGCATAGATGAGATTGTGGAGGAATATCCAACGAGTGAAGCTCTTCATAACAAAGTTAACGAATGGGTGTCATTGATTGAAAAATTCAACCATCAAGCAAAAAAGCACATGAAAGTTAATATTGATTCAACTATGATTGAAACACCATCAAGATTTCTAAATTTGAGCCAAAATGAAGACACTGAAAATCAAATCATTTCAACACCATTGATTGTAAAACGCAATGATGATGATACAAAACGCAATGAGGATAGCTCACCTCTAGTTCAATCATCCAATCCAGAAAAAATCAGTGAGAATGAACCTGCATCTGTTCTGCAAACACACATTGAAAAACCTTCAATGGTACAATCATCATTTAGCGAAGAAACTCCATCATTAATGTTGTAGATTATCAAAAAGACAGATGAAGAAGAAAAAAAATCAAATCAAAAGAAAATTCATGATGATGAGGTACCATCCTTTGATTTGAAAATTTCTCAGTTGTCTTCAAATGTTGATGAAAATGAAGTTGAAGTTGATGCTACTCGACACGGTGCACAAACCGAAATTCAAGCGGAATCTGAAAATAAAACAATCGAACAAGATGTTCAAATTACTGGAATACAAACAATGTTTGATAGAATTAAAGAACAGGATACTGAAAAGGAAATCAGTGATCTACTTCAAAACACATCATTCCTACACCCACAAGAAGATCCGTATAAAACACCTGCAAAATCAGTTCATCAAGAACAACCAACAAGTGATATAAGCAAAACAGAAGAAATAATCACAAGGATGGTACGACCAGATCGAGAGAAAAATGTACCTGAAGTATTTTGTTCACCATACTATCTAAGACAAGTAGCAATGAAGGAAGCAAGAACAACACACGAAAACAACATATCGGGATATGCATTCCATGCAAAAGGAGAAATGATGTAAAAATTCATTTATATACACTAAACCAAAAAAATAAAAATCAAAATATTATAATTTAATTATTATTATTATTTTTTTTTTGCAGGGATACTCTCTTTGAAATTAAAGAACATGCATTTCTATATAGATATGCTGCTGAAACAATGAGGCCAGGATTGGAAATCACCGGAGAAGTAATCAATTGTTGGTCATATATTTTGAATGAAGAAGAAAAAAGAACATCAAAAGACAACAAATCTCCAAGATTTTTCTGTACTATTCGAATGCTGGTATGATATTTAAAACGCAATTTTTCTGTATTCGTATAATGAAGTATTTTGAAGTTTGATTGAATGATGTTTTATAAAACGCAATTGAATTTTTATTTCTTTAATAAAACGCAATGCTTTCTTTGTTTGAATGAAGTTTTATAAAACGCAGCTGTATGTTTTATTAACTTCATAAAACGCAGCTCTATGTTTATTTACCTTCATAAAACGCAATAATATGTTAATTTGTTTAATTTTATGCAGGCTTTACCAAATTGTGACAAGGAAGAAACTGAAAATAAAGAAAAGATTATAAAAGCATTCACAATGAACATAGAAAAAATTCTTAAAGGTGCAAAGCTAAAAAGCATAAAGGATTTTAAAATTATCCTTGTCCCGATTCTCCATATACAGCATTTCTTTGTTATATCCTTCAATCTTGAAGAGAAACAAATATTCATCATTGACAACAGTGCGAAAGAAGAAACAAATGAATCTAAATATGGAAATGTCCCTGAAAATACAGTAAGTATTCTTAATTATGCTTTTAAAACACAAATATAAACCACCTAATCTTTTTGTTTTGTTTTTTGTTTTTTTTTTTCTGTAGAGGGATGCTTTGGCAGCTTACCTTAAATCTGTAGGACATGAAAAAGCAGATGATATAAAGGGAATAACCCCTGTTAGAATGCAGATGAAATGGAGGACACAACATAATGGCATTGATTGTGGTTTATTCACTATGCGTCATATAGAATGTTATAATGGAGAACCGGTCGAAAAATGGGATTGTGGGTTTAACGTGGAATATGAAGAACCTGCAATTGTCAAGAAGGTTAAAAACAAAAAACCAGTCAACAAGCAGACCGCACAACTTGAAGATTTAAGAAGAAAGTTCATCGCGAAGATATTATTGCACGAAATCAACGAACAAAGAGATTATGTTATTGAGGACTCAAAGAAGTTTCGAGACCTCAGTGCGAAACTTAAAAAACAATCTTATGACACTAGTTTAGATAGGATTAAAGACAGGCTTGCTCTTGCTGGTTTACTTTGATTTTGAAATGATACTTATTATAAAACGCAATGTTTTTTCATTTATCTTGGTTTTTATATAAATCATTATTTTCTTGATCTTGCTAGTTACTTTGAGTTAAAAATGTTACTTACTATAAAACGCAATGTTTTTTATTTTAAAATGCCACTTATTTTTTTGTTATCTTAAAACGCAATATGTATCATTTAAAATTATTTAATCATTATTTTGAAAAAAATTTATACAATTTATATAAAATTTATAAAACGCAACATTTTAATATATGCTATTGTCTATTTAAATTATTACAATGTATTAAAATGCTAAATACTATAAAACGCAATATTTTTTCTAATTATTCATTTCCAAACATATAACGCAATATATTTATAACGCAATGAATTTTTTTTTTTTACAATTTTATAACACAAAAAACAAATTAAAAACATAATTACAATAAAGACAAAACAAAAAAAATAAACTGATATCTTAATGACAAGAAATTGATTAGACCAAAAGCCTTAAAAAGCCTTTTAGATTCCTGATATAAAATACAGTATGTATGATTGAAAAATCAATTCAAAGAAAAAAAATAAAAAATAATCATATATTATTATTTAGACAATTGATTCAAATTCCTCTACCAGTAGATTATATAAGAACAGAAACCCTAAACTATTTTCACATTGCTCTCATCATACACCAAAAAACACCAAATACCCAACACACACAAACCCTAAAATGGATAATCAACAACTATCAGTTTGGTGGGTTAAAAGAGGCAATTTCTTTCTTCAATTCCTTGATGGAAAAAAAATAAAATACCATTCCGTTGCTTCTGTTCTTCAAAACTGCAATGAAAATGTTTTGAAAATGATGAACGAAATAGGTATACCACCTTCTTGTTACACAGATCAAACAGCCGCATTGTTCAGAATTCTACACAAAAGATATGGTAATCCGAATCAAACAGCAACTGAAGATGCCCAGGTTACATCTTGGGAGTTCATTGAGGAAACTTTCAAAGTTTCAGTGACTTGGGACGATGGTGATGTGGAGATGTATGACCCAAAGGACATATCTACCAGTGAGGATCTAAGTTTTTTGAAGCAGTTATCTGAAATACCAATCATCAACAACTCTGCTAGCAAATTTGCAGAGAAGCTTCAAAACGCAGTACTCTCACAGGTTGAACTTTGGGTTGAATCTGAAAGTGATGAGGAAATCCCTGATGGAAGCTTAGGGTTTTCATCCGATGAAGAAACAAACTTTGATCCATGAAGCTGATCATGCTAGTAATTTTTGTTTAATTTTGTGGTTTGAAAACATCATCTTTGTTTAAAACTATCATTATCTATATAACGCAATGTTTATTATATCCACTTGAATTTCTTGTTTAATTTTATGTTTAATATGTGTTACAATAAAACGCAATAATCAAAAAATACATATTAAAGTATATTGTTCTATCTATAAAACGGAATAACAATATACTGTTATCATAAAACGCAATTTTCCAAAAAAAGCTGATAAGTGATTTGGAAATCCCTTATGGAAGCTTAGTGTTGTCATCATTTCTTGTTTAATTTGATCTATGATCTGTGTTACAATAAAACGTAATAATCAAAAAATACAATTTAAAGTATATTGTTCTATGTATAAAACGCAATAACAATATATTGTTGGTATGATAAAAAGCAATTAACCAAAACATACTGATAACTATGAAGGATATTATAAAACTCAGTAACAAAATGAGATGAAACATATACATCATAAAACGCAATGACAAATTTTTTTTTTACTTATTGATATCTGATTTTGTCAGAATTTGTATACATAATTACATTGCATTGCTAGAACCTATAGCATTAGAAGAAACCTTATCTTTACATGTGCGACTGTTATGTCCTTTTTCACCACATACACGGCACGATTTCTGGATCTTTGATGATTTCTGAATTGCAATCTCACGATTTGACTTGATCCTTTTTTGTACACCGCATCCTTTGGTCCTTGTTTTGATTGGGACACGAATAATAGAATCTGATTTTTCTATGTTCCCTCCAATATCAGCAAATCTTTCTTTGCGACTAGGAGGCGGCGCAGCAACCATAACCTCATCCGCTTTATCAATATAACTTTTAATATGATCCCTGTAACGACACAACTCATCTAAATCGCCAACCAGCCTATTAACCACATACTCATTTGCAACAACGATTTCTCTATAAACTTTATCAATTTCACTATTCCTACCAATTTCATCAAACCGAATATTTGAATGATTTGATCCAACAGAAACCACATCTCTCATCCATCTTCTATGAACATATCTTCTAGGAAACTCAGTTATATCATCATACCGTAATACGTAAAATATATGCCGGCATAATATACCAAATTGTTCAAACCGTTTGCAAGAACAACTTATAGTTAAACCATCTTCTTGTTTGCTGTATTGCACCTGTAAATAAGATTAAAAAGCTATATAAAATTAGTGAAATGAAATATAAAACGCAATGAATATTAAATATAATACAGATAAAACTATATTTTCATATAATGATAAAACGCAATGAAAGATGGAAAAATAAAACGCAATAGATATTTAAAAATCTATAAATTTAAAAAATACCTTGAAAAAAGATGTGCATGGCTGTCTGAAATCCTTTATTTCAAAATTTTGAACATCACCCACAATATCAAGAGACTTTGACATACACTTTGTAATGGCAGCATCAATTTCAATCTGAATATCCTTAAAAATTGTTTTGGTATATATTTCTGATGCTTGTTTCTCCAATACAAAGTCACTCCAGGGCTTAGACTCAATATACCTTGTATCATGATCATTCCTCCTATGCTCATGCCTTTGAATATCCATTGTAGTCTCAAAATGAGTGAAAAATTCAACAAGTGTACATCTTGGATTGCAAATCTGACCAAAGAAGTAATTCTCGCTTTCACATCTCGACGTAGTACGCATAAGACCAGCCAAATCCTCTCCATGGTAATAAGCAGGAATCCAGTCAAATCGAAGATCGTACATATCTTTTAACCACTCATGATTTTCCAATCCAAAAGTAGACATTATTGAATGCCACTCAGTTTCAAAATCTTCTGGACTAATAGTATCATTCCAAACAACATGAGTCATTCTTGTATTAAAATCAGTGTTTGCTGACAAAACAGGACCAACCTGAATAAAAAAGTAATAATATTATTAAACATAAAACGCAATAATTTAAAAACAATATATTGAAAATGATAAACATATTGCATTGATGGTAAGACGCAATTGTTTTGTAATTCTATTGATAAAAATATTTGGGGATCTTATTGTATAATACATAAAACGCAATAATAAAACAATTTAAAATTGCAGTTTGTTATATCATAAAACGCAGTTAATACCTTTGTCTTCAATTTCTCCCATATATGCCACATACATAACCTATGCCTACTTCTTGAAAGTACATCCTTAATAGCTCTCTTCATTGCAGCATCTTGATCAGTAACAACAACTTTAGGCTCACTTCCAAAAGCATTAACAAAACACCTTAAAAGCCATCTATAAGAATCTGCAGTCTCCGAACCAAGTAATGCACCACCAAATGTGACATTCCTATAATGATTATCAATACCAGTAAATGGTACAAAAACCAAATCATACCTGCATAAAAAACAAATTAAAAAAGCATTAGAAAATTAGAACAACATATATAACGCAATAGAATATATAACGCAATAAATGAAAAACACTTACTTGTTTGATTTATAAGTAGCATCAAAACCAAATATGTCACCAAACACTGTATAATTTGTTTTTGATTGCTCATCAGCCCAGAAAAGCCCTTTCAATCTTCTATCTTCACCAATAACATAATCACATGTGAAACCAGGACAACATTCTTTCTTCCTAATAAGACGCCTAACTACCATTTCTGCATCATACTCTCCGATATAAAGATTCAAATCCCTTCTATAATTCTTACAATCAACTTTACTAGCACCAACTTCACCAAAACCACCATACATTGTTTTCATAATATTGAATGCTTTAACAGGTCCAATATTGATTGCAGACAATCCAGATATAAAACTTTCTTTCACATAATCGATACTTCGTGCAGCCGGCAAGAAATGAATATCTTCATCTTCCACAAAGATATGATTATGTTCTTCTTCAAAGTAGTAGATTTTATACATATTATTGTTCTCTAATATTAATTTCACATGAGCATTGCATCCAACTCTTTTTGAACCTCTATTACGTCTAACGATCTTTTTACTATTCTCAACTGAACCAGAATCTATTTCTTTGCTAACATGAAATCCTTCTTTTGAACAGACAATATATCTTATTTTCACTAAACCACCACCATTTTTCCAAGAGGTATTTTTTCTTGCAGAAAAACCTGCAGCAAGTGCATATCTCTGATAAAACGCAAAAGCCTCATCAAATGACTTAAAAAACATTCCAACAGCAGGTGTAATGGATCCACTGACTTTAGGTTTGAAAAACTTTCTTCCACTGTTTATGCATACGCGTTCCTCCCACTTGGAAATGTTATCTGAAACAATTAAAAAAAACTTTAAAACGCAATACATCTTACATAATAATGTTTTTATTGATAAACCAAAAAATATGTTAATAAAAATTTAAAATACAAACCTTTAAAGTTTATATATACACTAATATGGATAAAAGCATAAAAAGCAATACGTTCAGTAAAACGCATCATATGATCTGAAACACTTAACAAATAATCATAAAACGCAATACATCCTATATAATAATGTGTTTAGTATTAAATCACAAAATATGTTAATAATAATTTAGAAATACAGACCTTTAAGGTTTGTATATGAACTATTATCTATAAAATCATAAAACGCAATACATTCAGTAAAACGCATCAAATGATGAATAAACAAAACATTGTACAACAATAACAGTTATAGACAGTTATAGCTTTATATTACATAAAACTAAAAGTTTTATATGCATATAATTTAATTAATATCATAAAACGCAACTCTTCACTAAAACGCAATAAATGATGAAGAAAAAAAACAAACAAATTATGTTAAATTATACAACAATAACTATTAAACTTATGAAAAATCAAATATTACTTATAGAACCACGAATTATAAAACGTAAAACAATGAAATTCGGAAAAAATAACTAAAATTTACTCCGAATTGAAGCTAAACATACCAGCAGAGTCTGAAGAAGACATTGAAGTTATCGAATTGACGAACGATACAAGATTAATGTTTGAAAAGAGGTGAATTTGCGATCGACGGTGATTTAGGGTTACAGAAACTTCAATTATGTTATGAGAGTGATGAACTAAGAAAAGAAGTAACAGAATCTATAATTGAATTAGAACGAAGATATGATAATGTAAAAAGACGAAAATGCCACCGCGTCCAAAAATTTAAAAAAAGATGATGAACGGCTAAGATTGCTTCCTATACTTCCTAGCCAAAATAAACTTCCTATTTGATCTTTACCCTTATAATCATTTATATTATATTAGATCAAAATATATTAATAACCTATTAATAATTAGTTGGTAATTGTTGATGGACCATATTACCCTTATTAACTAATTAGGTTTCCTCTTGGGAGTATAAATAAGGGGATTATTAGAGAGTTTAAGGGTTAGACAAATTACACAATTACAAACCCTCATAACATCAAATTCGTATCTCTCCCCATAACCGAAATCAACCCTACTTTCGGTTCATCACCATCATCATCTTACACCCTAAGGAGGAACCAGATCACACTGACAACTATGTCAAACTCGATGGCTGGATCTCTGACTGGATTCTCCACTGCTTTGAATGTTGTAACAGGTATGTTATTCATGTTTTCCATTATGTTTAAACAAAACTGATCAACACAGTTAATCTTCCCACCTCTTCAGCCTCCTCCACCTCCGTCGTCTCCGGCCAAGAACTTCGGCCTCCTTCACAGGTCACCGAGCGTCATTTCCACAACCAACAAGTATGCTTAACACAGCTAGAAAAAGCAATTTATGAGCAATTTCAAACAGAAGTTGCAAAAGTTTTGTCTCTCCATTCACCAGCTAGATTTCCACAAGCATCATCATCGTATAAAAATTTTTAACCCATAAATTTCACCGTTTAAGTCTTCCCATTTTCACAGTGATGGAGATTTTCATGATAAGAAAAATATTTCCAGCGACTTTGTTGGTAACACAAATATACGATTGTACATGAGGAAGACGGTATACCGAATGCCGACAAATGGCCTTGTTAGAGCAACTCTTCTCTGTCACTCCTCGGCCATGGGATCGACAAATGACCTTGTTGTACACGGTAGTAGTTAAAGACGCGAGTTCTCTTTTTCTGTCAGTACGGTGGTTGCAGGTTTCCGGCAAATGTTGCCGAAGTTATCGTTTTTCCGATGGTTCATATGAGTGGGTTAAAGCCGTTGCAAAATCGATCGCAACTGTTGTACTTCTTGGATAGCTACAAGTTACCATCTTGAATCGTGAATAGAAAAGCCAGAAAGAAGGGGGGAGGTTGGATGTGGGTGGCGATATAGTTGCAGGGTTTGGGGGAGGTAAGGGAATAAAAAAGTGGGCCCCACATAGTTTTTTATATTAATTATAATACTAAGGGTAATTTGGTCATTTCAGCCCCACGTAGTTTTTTATATTAATTATAATACTAAGGGTAATTTGGTCATTTCATACAAACTTAACCGTAAAAACTAACCTCCATCCAGATGAGGGAATATCCGAGTAACAACCGTGTAAACCACAGGAAGCAAACATACTATTTTAAAAGGG
Organism: Helianthus tuberosus; assembly: GCA_030545235.1. Lineage (NCBI taxonomy): Eukaryota > Viridiplantae > Streptophyta > Magnoliopsida > Asterales > Asteraceae > Helianthus > Helianthus tuberosus. The sequence goes on from CM060368.1 coordinate 168,047,553, forward strand.
TGAGGACTAAAGATAAAAAAATAGCAAACTACATAGACCATCTGGGCAATTAACTCCTAGAAATATAACCTAGGTTAATTACAGAGTTGAAAAGTTACACTAAGGACAATCACAAGAGTACGGAATCTAGCTGAATCGCTTAACGAAAACCGAATAAAGACGCAATCTATGGTTCAATGACCAAATAATTGCCAAATCATATACTTTAGTCAAGTCGGGTAGAAAAACTCTTCAAAAAGCAATACCAATACATAATAATAATAAATCCCTTTAAACAATATTGAATGTTTATAGTAAAGACATCCACACAAACAGCAGTTCAAAATAATGATCAAAAAAACCGTTGAAACTTATTATTCTCCCGCCACCATCAAAACCCTTTCACTAAAATGCAAAACCCTAACCCAATTCAAACAACTCCACGCCCATCTCATCAAATCCCACCTGCACAACAACCCGATCTCCATCGGCCCGCTTCTCTCCGTCGCCGCAACCTCCTTCTTCTCCTACGCCCAGTTGATCTTCCAACACCTTCGCTTTCGAAACACCTTCATTTACAACACCATGATCCGCGGCTACTTACAGAACAACTCTCCGGTTTTCGCACTTTTATGTTACACCGAGATGTTACAGTTTGGGTTTGTTGCTAATAATTACACTTTCCCACCTTTGATCAAAGCTTGTTTGTGTTTAAATGTTGCGAATGCGAGGTTAATCGGGTGTTCGGTTCACGGGCATGTTTTGAAATTGGGATTTGAGGGTGATCGGTTTGTGGGGAGTTCGTTGATCGAGTTTTATTCTACGGGTTTTGAAGTTTGTAGTGCACGTAAGGTGTTTGATGAAATGCCTGTAAAGGATGTGGTTGTATGGACCGGTTTAATTGATGGGTATGGTAAGATTGGGGATGTTTATAACGCACGTATGCTGTTCGATGAAATGCCTGAGAGAACTGTGATCTCTTGGAGCGCGATAATGGCTGGGTATTCGCGGGTTAGTGAGTTTGAGGAGGTTGTTTCGTTGTTTGCAACGATGCAAGAGCTGGGTATTGAACCGAACGAATCTATTCTCGTGACTGTTGTTACAGCGTGTGCGCATCTTGGAGCACTTGCGCAAGGATTGTGGGTGCATTCGTATGCCAAAAGACGTAATCTTGATTCGAATCCGATCCTAGCTACTGCATTAGTTGACATGTACTCAAAATGTGGGTATCCTGATTTAGCATTATCGGTTTTCGATACCATTTCTGTGAAGGATACGGGCGCTTGGAACGCGATAATTTCTGGTTTGGCAATGAACGGGGAGGCGTTAAAATCACTAGAGTTACTAAACCAAATGGCGTTAATAAAGATTCAACCTAGCGAAGCCACATTTGTGGCGATACTCGCTGCTTGCACGCATACCAAGCTGGTCAAAGAAGGGGTCGAGTTGTTTGACCAAATGGATCGCGTATATGGAGTTAAACCGCAGTTTGAGCATCACGCGTGTGTGGTTGATCTTTTTGCAAGGTCCGGGATGTTAGAAGAAGCTGTCATGTTTGCGGAGAAGAAAATGGGCGGTTTTTGTGAAGGGGATGCGAACGTGTGGGGGGCTTTGTTAAGCGCGTGTCGAAGTTATGGAAACGTGGAGATTGGGTACAAAGTGTGGCGAAAATTGGTTGATATGAAGGTGGTTGATTATGGGGTTTATGTTATGTGTTATAACATGTTTAAGGAAGCAGGTTGGAAACAAGAGGCTGAAGAGGTTAGAAACATGATTTTGGAATCTGGAATGAAGAAAACGCCGGGTTGTAGCGTGATCGAGGTTGATGGTGTGGTTAAGGAATTCGTGTCCGGTGAAAATGGTCAACCTTGGTCAACGGAAGTATGTAAAATGCTCGATTCGTTGTTTAATGTAGCTCGTATCGTCGAGTTGAACTGAAGAATCATCATTTTTTTTATGTTTAATGTGGCTCGATTCGAGTTTATTGATGGAAATAGTGTGAATTTAGTGTACTAGTTTAGCTGAGTTGATACGGTGCTCGAGACTGGTTCGCTAAAAATTCGAATCGAGGTGAACTTAAACAAGCTGGAGCTTAGTTCAAGCTTAAAAAGTTAATCACTTATTAAAAAACGTGTACATTTTTTTAATATAACAAATTAATTATTCATAAAAATAGAAGAATGCAAAGGCTCCTTATCCTCTTTTTCCCCGTACATAAAAATTTAAAGGTCCAGAATTTTCCCAACTTTAATTTATATGGATTTGTAAGCATTCCACACTCTTTGCAAATGGAGGTTACAAACAAATTCATAGCCATAAAGGCTACAATAGATGGTGAACCACAAGAAGGTGATTTTGAGCTCAAGATCGAACCGTTTTCCCTATCGGTTAACCCTGGATCCAACAATGTCATCATTAAGAATCTTTACGTATCAATTGACCCGTATCAGATTAACCGAATGAAGACCGTTAGTTCTTCTCAAAAAGCTTCAAAGTTTTCCACGCGAATAGCTCCCGGTGAGGTTAGATCTCAAATTTTATTTACATAGAATTAAACTCAAACGAGCCATTTTTATGAGCATTTGCGATTAGCCTCTACCCATATAATGGGTCAAAATGGGTCAAAATTATCAATTTAAGTGAATTTTTAGAAAACAGCAAATGACTAAAAGTAACGATAGTTATGCCAATTATTATGTTTCTTGTTTGAAATACTCATACAAAGGGTAAAATGTTATTTTAGCTCCATGATTTGAGTAAAATTAACTCTCTTTAATTATTATCCAATAACAATTAATTCTCGTTTAAGTTGAATAATTATTATTCACCGCTCGCTAGTCAAAACGCTTTGACTTTGTTTTATTCTTAATAAAACAACCTTTTAATTTATTATCCAATAATAAATTATGATTCGTTTAACTCTTTAAACGTTACTGATTATTTCCACTATTCTAATTGTTTCGCAAACAATTAAGGTTTCCAGTATTTCATCAAATACTCGTTCTCCATGATAAAGAATCCGTTATCATGAATTATAATATTTAACACTTAAAACATTATTCTTTGTTTGTCATCCAAAGTTAACTCTTTGGATCGTACCTTAAAAAATTTTAAATGTGCATGTAAGAACTGGTTTATGAACCGAAACCAAAAATGGTCTTTGAAATCAGTGTTTCAAACCGACCAAACAAGGGTGGAACCGAAACTGATTTGACTTGGAACCCGTCAAACTCAAAATCGGTTTGGCTTCGAAAAAACGATTTATATAGCTCTAATTGTGCCTAATGGATTTGTTCAGGTGATTGACGCTTATGGTGTGGGAAAAGTAGTAGCTTCTGGGAATCCTGAATTTGAAAAGGATGACTATGTTGTTGGCATTATAAGTTGGGGAGAGTATAGCATATCACACGGGTTTATCTTAAGTAAACTGGACCCAATGGGCTTCCCATTATCATACCATGTTGGGCTTTTAGGTAACTTGATCCAACATTTTTTGGTCCAAGATAAAGATGTTTTGTGGATTTTTTTTATATAAGTTGTTTGTATGTGAAATGTAGGGCTTAGTGGGCTTACTGCTTATACTGGATTCTTTGAAATATGTAAGCCCAAGAAGGGTGAAAAGGTATTTGTTTCAGCTGCTTCTGGATCTGTAGGAAACTTGGTGGGCCAATATGCTAAAAATTTAGGGTGTTATGTTGTGGGTTGTGCAGGGAGCCCAGATAAGGTTTAATAATAATTTGAAATTCTGAAATTTAAGCTTCAAAACTGGAATAGTGTAACAATGTTAAAACAAACACGGTTGATATTTTTTATCTCACTTTCAGGTGAAATTGCTTAAAGAAAAACTCGGATTTGACCAAGCGTTTAACTATAAAGAAGAAACCGATCTAAATTCTACACTCGAGAGGTATGCATAGTATAATACTAAATATCCACTATAAATCTTTCAATCCAACACGTTTTGACTAAGATTAGTTTTTTATAATTGTAGGTATTTCCCGGACGGGATTGACGTATACTTTGATAACGTGGGAGGCGAGATGTTGGAAGCAGCCATATCAAACATGAATTTGTACGGCAGGGTTGCACTTTGTGGAGTCATTTCAGAATACACGGATGTTGGAAAACGTGCAACACCAAATATGCTGGATGTTATATATAAGCGAATCACGATTCGGGGGTTCTTAGCTTGTGATTATATGCATTTGTTTCCCGAGTTTATCTCTACAACAATTGATCACCTAAATACGGGCAAAATGCATGTGCTTGAAGATATTTCAATCGGTCTAGAAAGTGTTCCTTCGGCTTTTGTTGGACTCTTTCGCGGGTGTAATGTTGGGAAGAAAATTGTTCAAGTTTCCGATGATTTAGGAGATAAGTAGTTGTTTCCTTTTTCTTAACAATCTGATTCCCTTTTCTTAACATGTAAAATTTTTAGAGGAGTATTTTTTGTATGGGAAACAAAGTATTTATTGTTTTTGTTAGAATATTACCATTGATTATATAAAAGTACTAGTGCTAATACTCGTGAACTTCACGGGCAGTGGCGGACCCAGGAATTTTTCCATGGGGGTGTGGAACATTTTTAAAATTTTTAGGCCCCTAAGTATATAAGTAAAAAAATCGGTTCGTATCGGGTCGGGTCGGGTCATGTAAAACAAACGAACATCAAACTAAATTTATATAATCATCAAAAACATGTCAAACCTTGTTACAAACATAATTAAAACGTCGACGCCCTACGGGTTTTCATTTTTTGAAATCTATCCAAAACATCATCTAAAGCTAATTTATTAAGCAATTCTTTCTCTATATAACATAAGTTCATCGCTCCATAACATAATGTTTCAATTTTAATTTTCAACTATTCAAGCCCTAGAAATCAATAACGTAAGTTGTAATCACCCTAAAAATATATAAACAACATAATCACCCTAAAAATCATCTAAACAACCATAAACAATGTCAAAACACACAAAATTTCAAACCTATTTAACAACTTTATTACCCTTTTTTCTCCTATAATATCAACCAAAATCATCAAAATAACAAAGAAACTTACCCGTGTTCGGATTCCGGTTCGATTTGGTGTCAAACGACGGTGGTATGGTGGCTGATTACGGTGGTCGCCGGCTGCTGGATTGTTGTCGCTGGGTGATGTTGTTCGTTGGCAGTGCAGGGACGCAAGAGAGAGAGAGAGAGAGAGAGAGGGATAGAATTTCTTAAGGTTTTGGGCTTTAATTATTTTATTATAGTTTGAAATATTGTTGGGTTTGGTTAATGGGCTAAGACTTAGTGGGCTAGCTAGTTAGGAATTATAAGTGGGTAAAGGTATGGGTATTTGGGTTTAGTTGGTTAGGTATTAAAAGTTATATAATTTAGGTAGTATATTTTTTTTTTTTAAAATAAGAGTTTAAACGAAACAGGAGGTGACTGAGGCACGTGAATAACACGCTTCCTTTAAAATAGATTCCGGGCCACCCAAGTGAACCCGTCTGTGTAAGTCCCACATCGATTGAGGAGAAGAACGAAGCCTTCCTTATAAGGGGTTAGAAACCTTCTCTACCAAGAGACGTGTTTTGTCTGTGCAAGCAACTCGTCGGGTGTAAACAAAACCGTGAGTTTCTGGTTGGGCAACCCATCGGGGGCATCCCAGGGTACAACAACCAAAGCAGATTGTACTGGAAATTACACATGTTTGACCAAATGGATCGAGTGTATGGAGTTAAACCAAAACCGCAGTTTGAGCATTACGCGTGTGGTTGATCTGTAGCATGACTGAGGTTGATGGTGTGGTTAAGGAATTCGTGTCCGGTGAAAATGGTCAACCTTGGTCAATGGAAGTACATAAAATGGTTGATTCGTTGTTTAATGTGGCTCCTGTTGTCGAGTTGAAATGAGGGTTTTTATCATTTTTTTGTTGATTTTCATGGAGTTTATTGAAGGAAATAGTATGAATTTGTATTGTACTTGAAGATATTATGGGTATATTTAGCATTGATGATATAATTTCAACTTACAAGTAATTTAGTCTAGCCGCCCCTACGCTACTCGAGGTTGGTTCTCTAAAAACTCGAATTGAGCTAAGTTCAAGCTTAAATTGGTAAGCTTGAGTTTGATTAAGCTCTCGAACATAAACAAGTCCATTGTTTATACAAATATAGTTTTCATACTCCTAAAGCTTGTTGTTTAATGTATTATTATTTCATTCCATATGATAAACAAACTAATTAGCTAATAAGCAAAACAAACTAAGCTTGTAAGCGACTTATAAGCCAAGCTTTTTAAAGTCAAATGAATCGAGCACGAGCTTACTAGAACTCGACCCAACTTTAAACCCGTAATTTGTTTTCTTGCGAAAACTAGAACATCATATGAATGGTTTATAAGGTTATAAATCTTAATCGCGACTTTTTTTTTTGAAAATTGTTACGGAAAAATATTGTTCTCTGAAAATGTTACATGGAAACATTTTACTTTTTATATCGGTAAAATAGAACGACAACTCACACATCCATCTAATCTAATCTAATCTAATCTACTCAGTCTCGAAAACTCAACCTTTAAAGGCTAGGGGCACCATTTAACACACCAATTTACCATTGAGCTATACGCCCGTTGGTTCATAATATGGAACTAAACAAGCATCCTTAAGATTCAAGACGAACATATCCAAGACACATACTAAACAAGAAAGAAAACGACAGGAATAAAGCTAAACGGGTCGAGTTGTTACTTACATACGTACTAAATACTAAATACCTGCTACTTAAGACTAAATCGACCAGGATAGTTAACTGTTTAGGATTTCGGATTTTGCTGTGAACTCCTCCACTTGAGTCTCTTCTTTCACATGCTTGTTCTTCATTTCAGCCATTTCCTTTTCATGCAGAATCTTCATCCTCTCCCTTTCGTCCTCCGTTTCTTTTGTCTGAGGTTTCATGGTATTTTCAACCTTCTTCCTAATCATTTTTATAAACATTTAACATATTAGAGTGGTAGGAATACTCAAATATATACACGGACAAGTTCAATACAGAAACAATTTTAAACAGAGAACCGCGTAAGCACATGTACCTACTAACTATTGCATGGATATAATAATTCAGAAATGGATATAAATACGCGCCATATTTATCACATTTACTGTAGTAAGTACAAACGTTTACATGCGTTTGTTTGATAGATGAACGAACATGTACAAAGAATTCTGTTAGATTAACTAGATGAACGAACACGAACAGATGTCACGCTGACCATGTTCGTTCATTTTCATTCATTGAAGCTTTTACTATTTTTTTTTTTTTTACTTAATTACCCTAACAATAGCATTCTAAAAGAAGCACAAAGGTTAAATGTATATATTCACTCTCAAATTAATATATGTTCATTTGTAGATTTAACTAACACAAAACAATTCATTTCCTCAGCAAACAAACGTGAACATGAAATTTCATCCAATACGTTCGCGAACCATCACAGTATTTGTGGCACACAAAGTATAATTGTAAAAGCCCAAAAGAGCAAAATACCTCTGGCGAGCATCTGCAACCGCACAAGATTTCTCAGATTGTCTTTTGTTTGCATCTCTAGCATCTTGAATCACTTTCAACTGGTCCTTAAAGAACTTTTCTTGAGAATCCATCTAACAAAAAAATGTCAAAAAACATAAAAAGTAAATTAGAGAAACCAATTATATTTTAACGAATATTAATATTTAAGAAAAAAATTAATCTACCTCTTCTTTGTTTTGCTCATGGTACTGCTGTGATCTCTGTCTGACAATTTTGTTCTCTTCTTCAAGTTTCCTAAGTTTCTGCGATACTAACCAAAACGCGTCTTCGAGCGCTTTTGTACTTCTTTCCTGTTTCGCAATTTTTTTCTTATACCTGAGCAACTCTTGGCTGTCTTCGCTCATTTTCTTTAATTGATCCACAACCTTTTCTTGATATGATGCCAACTCAAATTTCAACTTCAATTTTCCTAAATAAAAAACCGACAAATGCATATCAAATATTTGGATAAAGATTGTTATAGGTGGCAAAATGGGTGGGTTGAACAGGCTACGTAGCATGCAAAAAAGAGTAAAATACCATTTTCGTCTCTGAGGTTTGGCTAGTTTTGCGACTTTCGTCCAAAGGTTTGTTTTTTCACATCTAGATCCAAAAGGTTTGAAATCTTGCCATTTTCATCCGGCTTGTTAACTCCATCCAATTTTCTCCGTTAAGCCAGGGGTATTTTCGTCTTTTTTGTTAACATAAGAGCAATTCAGTCTTTTGAATACTTGTACATAAAGTGAAAAAAAACGAATTGCCCTTTAAGTTAACAAAAAAGACAGAAATACCCCTGACTTAACAGAGAAAAATGGATGGAGTTAACAAGCCAGATGAAAATGACAAGATTTTAAACCATTTGAATCCGTATGTGAAAAAACAAACCTTTGGACGAAAGTCGCAAAACTGGCCAAACATCAGGGACGAAAATGGCATTTTATTCTGTAAAAAAATAGTTGGTTCAATAATAGCAACCTTTTAGGCTCGGTTGATTGTCACTTTTTCTCCCAATCTTTTAAATTTCATGCATAATTATTAGACTAAATCTGATTACTAAAAATTAGAGTTAATTACGCAGTTAGCCCCTGTGGTTTTGTCAAAATAACAATATTGGGTACTAACTTTTTTTTGTTGCAACATTGAGTCTTATGCTTTTATTTTTATAACAATGTTAGGTATTAAGGCAAACTCAGTTAAAAAAATTAATGATAAACAAGGGTGGTATTTTTGTAAATACACTAAAATATTTAATATTTATATTCCCCGCCCCCTCTTTTACCCCTTTCTTGTCCCTTAAAATTAATATACATCAAGCTATTTAAAAAATAAATAAAACAAGAGCTATACAAAATAGTTCAAATACGTGTAAAAAGAGTCCTGTACATAAAATAGGTCAAAATAAAGAGTTGTGTTCCAGAGTTTCATTTAAGGAAGGAAAATCAAACATGTTGTGTTCCCGAGTTTCACTTAAGGAAGGAAATGGAAGGAAAACTAGGCTAAATTCTTTAGTTTTTCTTTCCTTCCGATTTGGAAGGAAAGACATCCTCTCTTTTCCTTTCTTTTCTTCCTTTTACTTTCTTTTCCCTCGCTAAGTGAACTCGGGAAAACCACAAGGACCTACTGTGTAATTAACTCTAAAAATTATTTATAGATATAACGGATTAACAATCCAATTATCTTGATTAAGACCGTTGTCTACTGTTCAATTGACAGTTTAATGTCTAAACTGGCTGTTTAGGACAAACAGAATGGTATAATATTATATTATTTTTGGTATAAACAGTGAACAGAACAGTATAAAATTCGATTGTTTTTTGAAAAAATAATATAGATGCATACCAGGTGAGTGCTGGTTCAAGATATCCAAGTCTTGTTTAGTAGCCATGAAGCCGTACAGCTGTCGCTTACAATCAGGAGTGAATAGATTCGGGTGATGATTCCAAGCGTTTTTATCCAACCCTTGACGATTAAAATGGTTGCTTAAACGTTCAGCGTTAAAATATCCAACTGCTGAGGTGTCAAATATCAACACACTCATCCCCGTGTGACCTTCTGGTCCGAAGGAGTTTCGGGCTCTCATGGCTTCATAAGAATCAAAATACTCGAGAAGCTCTTGAGTTCCAATCCCGGTCCACTAAAAACACAATTTAAAAATTAAATGTGATAACCAAGTAATTTAACATTAATTATAAGTTTAGGCAAAAGATCAAATACAAATAATCTTAACATACTAAACATACAAATTGAAGGAAAACCCAAAAAGACAAGGTGGCATTTTTGTAATTACCACCAACTATCAAAGTTACAACCAAAAATACCTAAAAAAACACAAATTTTTTTTTTTAACATTTTTTATTAAAAAATCGCTACATTTCGTTAGCAAAAAAAAAAAAAAAAAAAAAAAAATTTTTTTTTTTGCTGCTACTAAAAGTAACGATTTTTTAATAAAAAATGTTAAAAAAATAAAATAAAATAATTTGTGTGTTTTTTTTTATTTTTTTAGGTTTTTTGGGGGTTTAGTTTTTAGCATTTTAGCTTGGGTGGGTGGGGGGGGGGGGGGGGGAGTGGTTAGGTTTTTTTAGGTATATTTGTAGAGTAACTTTGATAATTATTGATAATTACAAAAATGCCACCTTGTCTTTTTGAGTTTTCCTTCAATTTGTATGTTTAGTATGTTAAGATTATTTGTACAAGAACTTTACCCTATAAGTTTATAACAAATAGTTTTCTTATATTTTTTCCTTCACAAAATCTGATTATTTTGACCCTAGATAATAAAAAGAAAAAGAGTAAAATGCCATTTTCGTCTCTGAGATTTGGCCAGTTTTGCGACTTTCGTCTAAAGGTTTGTTTTTTCGCATCTGGATCCAAATGATTTGAAATCTTGCTATTTTCATCCGGCTCGTTAACTACATCCATTTTTCTACGTTAAGCCAGGGGCATTTCAGTCTTTTTTGTTAACTTAAAAGGGCAAATCGGTCTTTTTCACTCTATGTACAAGCATTTAGCATAATGTACAAGTATTCAAAAGACCTAATTGCCCTTTAAGTTAACAAAAAAGACAAAAATACCCCTAACCTAACAAAGAAAAAATGGATGGAGTTAACGAGGCGGATGAAAATGGCAAGATTTTAAACCCTTTGGATCCTGATGTGGAAAAACAAACATTTGGACGAAAGTCGCAAAGCTGGCCAAACCTCAGGGACGAAAATGGCATTTTACTCAAAAAAATATATCAATGAAATATACCTTCCCGTTTTCATCCTGCTCAAGCTGCGTGTTCATAACAATCACCATCGGTGGCCAAATGATTTCCCGATCCTCAAACTCTTTATCGAGTCCCTTCCATCGACCATACGCTTCACCAGCTGGTACCATCACGACACCCCTTCTACACAACTCTTCATCCAAAAGCTCGGAAAAATCTCTGTGCAGCTTCGGTCTTCGGGTCCCTTTATTTTTCACATGCGTAAGAAACGACTTCATACCCCGATACCAGCAAATCGAACCAGGCCCGTTCCTGCACGCTGGACAATGCCACTGCCTAGCTGGCTCGTTGATCTGGTCAGCGGTTAAATCGTCCAACGTTCCAAAAAACTCGGCTAACCATGGGTTCTTTTTGCGTGAATCGTGGCTCTTTTGACTGTCGTCAGAATCGTAGTCATCGCTTACGAGATCATCTTCGGAACCATCAACGTCTTCATCATCAATTTTTCCCAAATTAAAACCTAACCCGCCGTTCTTTTTAGCGGCGGGGTGATCCCATGTGGCCCAATCACGTCTGCTTCCATCGCCTGTTACGTATCCCTTAACTTCCCAGCCTTTATTTTGGCGTGAATTCAGGCTCATATCTCTCAAGCCTTGGTTCAACTGGCCAACATCAATGCCTGAAGTCATCTGCATGCAATCAAACGCAGTATGTTACAATTGTGAAACTTGCAGTGTAAACGAGCCAAGCCACTTGTTAGCTACTTTAGATCGGCTCGTTAAAAGCTCAAATAGAGCCAAGAGCAGCTCAAATCGAGTCAAGAGACCGAGCTTCACTTATCGAGCTCGAGCTGGCTAGCGAGCCTAAACAAGCCTATTATTTATATAATTTTTATTTAATATATTGAATACATTACACCACCTGTCACTATTCTATGAGTCCAATATTCTTTTTCCTGCTTCTTTTATTTCACCACTTCGTTATCTCAAAATATCATTTTATAATTCCAAAATCTTCATTATTAACTATTTAACATATAGCTTTATATGTTATCTCAAAATATCGTTTTATAATTCCTTCTAGGGCTGCAAACAAACCAAACGTTTGGCGAACAGTTCGTGAACCGTTTGGCGGGAAGTTCGTTTGTTTATTAAACAAACGAACACGAACAAGAAATTTCGTTCGTTTAGTTAAATGAACAAACATGAACAGACGTCGTGTTCGTTCGTTTATGTTCGTGAACGTTCGGTAATATGTTCGTTTGTGTTCGATAGTTTAGTAGTGTTTTTAGCTTTTATATTTATTTAAATACTTCAAAATTTCGACAAAATAAATATCTAATAAGTGTGAGTGTATTGTATATTCTGTTCATGAATGATTGTTTGTGTTCGTTTGTTTCCATTTGTGTTCGTGAACATTATTTTGCGCTCATTTGTGTTCGTCAACGTTCACTTTTTGTTCGTTGCCTAAAATTTACAAACGAACACAAACAAGTTCATTTCCTTAACAAACGAACACGAACACAAAATCTCGTTCGACAAGTGTTCGTGAACGGTTCGCGAACACATATATTTCTTAACTAACTAACACGAACAAGGTCTTGTTCGTGTTCGTGTAGTTCGTTTGCAGCCCTAATTCCTTCATTTAATCTTCAAAATATCGTGTAATTACACGGGTTTCTAACCTAGTATATATTTATATAATAGCTATTGTTATATAAAAGTAACACAATATGATAAGTATGGGCTGTTTGGCTAAGCTTATTTTAGTGACTTATTTACTTATTTACTTTTTGAAAATTTAAAAGGTGTTTGGGTTAGCTTATTATGTGAGAGGAATAAGTAAATAAGTCACTCCATTATGACTTATTTACTTTTCCAAAAAGTCAATAAGTCATAAGTCACTCCAAAATAAGCTTAGCCAAACAGCCCCGTAATGTTATATCTAAATCCTCTAATGAAAAAATTACATAAAAAATAACTATAAATTATTAAATAAATAACAAAACGAGCCAAGCCGAACGTTTATACCCCAATGTGAAACATTTCAAAACCCTAAATTACCAGTAATAAATTAAGATAATAAGTAACAACATGGAAAGAAGTACTGAATAATGTTCCGATCATGATCTTAAATGAAGTTACAAACAGTAGATTGGGGTTTTAAGTTTTAACCCTCATGATTTGGGGTTTTAATTGCGTAAAACCCTCACACGCACATATAATATAATATAATATAATATAATATAATATAATATAATATAATATAATATAATATAATAATTGTAGTTTAAAATTAGAACAACGATGAATAAATGCAGGCGATGAGCAGATAGATGAACGACGGTGAAACGGATTATTACCTGAAACGACGCCGGTTTGCTCAACGGAATACGGCGGAGAAACGGTGGGGGGAAGTACGAGCCGGAGTGTGGAATAGTGTGTGTGAAAAGAAGCGGGGTACAATAATAAAAAGGCAAACTAGCATACCGAGTTTGTGGGGCATGGAAATGACGAAAATGTCCTTGGATATGGGATGTGAAATTACAACTTTGTACACCTACCCCTAAGCTAACTGAGTTTTTTAACTAAGGTTAGTTTTTTGAACTGAAATGACACATTTCGAGAATGTCAAGGAGGAAAATGGTACAGTTTTAAAATTTGGTCTGAAATGGCTAAAGTGGACAAATCACAGGGACGTAAATGGAACTTAACTCTTTTAACTTTTATTCACGGATTTTAGGGAAAACTAAATGGAAACCATCAAAACGAACTGGTTTTGCTGGTTTTTTTTTATTTGGTCCGGGCTTTAGTTTTTAGATTACCTTATTTTTGTTTAAATTATATAGATTATTTGTTTTAGTATTCTTTTTTTTTATTTTGTTCAACTTCAAACCGTAAACTCAACTTTCAAATCTGTTTTTTCAAGCCATAAACCGAATCAATTCACTCGAACTCGGTCAAACTAGCTGACTTGACTTGATATAGAGAATGCGGGTGGTTTCAATGGTATTTAAACACCCGAAGAGATAAACCTAGATGAATTAAAAATGGGGTTTAAAAAATATTTTTAAAAGGTGAGTTAGTGTTGTTTTAAATAATCAGTTTGAGACCTGTTTATTTTTTATGTTATTTTACATAGACGTAAGCTTACCAGACGTTATTGTCGCCATTGTAATCACCGATATATCACCACCGTCATGCACAATCCCAACATTGTCACCTCCACATCATCACTATCGTTGATGTCGTCTCAACCCGAGTGCATTTTGGTCTAAACGTATTTGACGATAACCAAATTGATACTTATATAAGGGACATGTTTTGATTCGAACTTGTTTTGGTCATAACCCATTTTGACTTGAACCCAACTTACCCAAAACTGATTTGAAATGTTACCGACCTGAATTACCCATTTTACCAACCTTAATTATACCTCCAGTAAAATCAGGAGTTACCAAAAAAAATATAGTTTACAATTCTTCTTGTACATAGAAATATCAAGACAAGATGTTTAATGTATATTACACGTTCATGTAGCAAGTTACATAACAATAAACAAATGTCACAAACTCACAATGTGATAAAAATATCTTATTACAAAATAAGTGATTCTTTTTGTCATAAATGTTTTCCATGTATAACTATGAATTCTTGATCACACTCCAAGTGGATTTTACTTTAATACAAAACATCTCGATGATAATATATGTAATATCCTCAAAAATTCAATCCAACAATGTTTGTATACTTCAAATCCAAGTTAAATATGTATTAAATAGAAGATAGTGGTTTAACCAAACTAATAGAGCAATACATAGATATAAAAGCTTGGGAAAAGTTCCCGTACAAACAACTTTATCGTACAAAACGTACGAAAGGCATGAAACAGTAAAAAAAAAAAATGCGGTGTCATTTTTGTAATTATTTACTCGTAGAGTAATTATCAAAATTACACTACAAATGATCTTGTAGAGTAATCTTGATCTTGTAGGGTAATTTTGTAAAATGTGCTTGTAGTGTAATTATCAAAATTACTCTATAAGTGTATCAAAATTACTCTACTAGTTTATCAAACGACATACAACTCAACATTACCTTATAAGATCATTTATAGAATAATTATGATACTCTACAAAATTACCCTACAAATATCAAAATTACCTTACAAGACCATTTTACAAAATTACCCTACAATATCAAAATTACCCTACAGAATCATTGTAGGGTAATTTTGATATTACTCTACAAGTAAATAATTACAAAAATGTCACCGTGTTTTTCAGCAAAACCTTTAGTTCGTATGTTTTGTACGTTAAAGGTATTGTGTATTTGATCTATTGTAATAAAAACTTTCTAGTTGTAACCTTGTTGGATCAACGATTTACGGTTTGCTCAACATGGCCCAATAAGATAATGGCCCGATTATTTAACGAGGTGTATAGACCTTGTGCTGTGCATTATAGTTTGGGAAAATAGAAATCTATCAATCTAGTACAATAAAATAAACCAATTTTGGGACAGTTGTTATTATTCTAGACCATTCTTAATTATAGATAATTATTATTTAATTTAAATTATTAATTATTAAAATTAATATAAATCTTATCAACTCTAAATCATAGGCATAAACTTAACTTCAAATCGTAAAATCTTATCTAAACTAAAAAGCATTGTTTCACTTAAGAGTAGATAAACATGCATATTATATTGTTAATGTTATTATTGTTAACCATGAGAAATTATATTAAATAACTTATTAATCAAACAAAAAAATTTAAATAGTATTAACCTAATTTAAAAAAGAGTTAATTACATAGTTAGTCCATGTGGTTTGCACAAAGTAACATACTTAGGTACTAATAGTTTAAAATCACATTCTAGGGTATTAACTTTTTATTTTGTAACGTTTGGAGGTATTAACGTTATTTGTAGGTTTAAAATCACATTCTATTAGTACCTAAATATGTTATTTTGTGCAAACCACAGGGACTAATCATGTTAATACCTTAGAAGTTAATACATCCAAACGTTACAAAATAAAAAGTTAATACCCTAGAAGGTGATTTTAAACTATTAATACCTAAGTATGTTATATTGTGCAAACCTCAGGGACTAACTATGTAATTAACTCTTTAAAAAAATAATAAAAAAAATCCATTTTGATTTAGAAAGATTTTTTTAACAATAGATAAACCAGTGTAATACACAGAGTTTTTAAAGATATAACATTTTTTTTTTATTATTTGCTATATAAAATTAAATTTATTCAACCCGTACAATACATAGAGTATTTTTTAAATATAACTTTTTTATTATTTAGTATATAAAATTACATTTCTTCCACTCGTGAATACACAGGTTTTTTTAATGATAACTTTTTTATTGTTTGGTATATAAAATTACTTTTATTCAACCCGCACAATAAACGAGGTTCTTAAAGATATAATTTTTTAGAGTTAATTACATAGTTAGTCCCTGTGGCTAGCAAAAGTAATATACTTAGGTACTAAGGGTCTGTTTGGTATGAGGTAATGGAATAGACGGGGGAATTGAATGGACGAGGTAATGGAATGGATGAGGTAATGGAATTGATCATTACCATTCCATGTCTTGTTTGGTTGACATGTGAGAATGGAATGAAGTATTACTTTTTGTTGTTTGGTATGCGGGAAAAGACGAAGGAATAAAATAGGATGGCGGTGGTCAGTGATGGGCGTGATGGTGGGAAGTGATAGGTGGCAGTTATAGCGGTGACGGTGGTTGGCGGCGGTGGTTCGTGGAGACGGCGGCAGGTGGTGACAGCGGTGGTGGTGGTGGGTAACCGGGGTGGTGGTGGTGGTGGGTGACCGGGGAGGTGGGTGGCGGCAGTGGTCAGAGGTGGTAGCGGCGACGGTGGTCGCAGGTGGTAGCGGCGGTGACGGTGGGTAGTGGCGGTTGATAGCGGTGTCGGAGGTTGGTGGCGACGACGACAATGATCAGAGGTGGCAGCAGCGATGGTCGAAGGTGGGTGGTGGCGGTGATCGGAGGTTGCAGCGGTGACGATGGGTGGCGGCGACGGCGGTGGTGGCGGGTGGCGGTCGGTGGCGGTGGTGGTGGGTGGTGGTGGGTGACGGCGGTGGATGAAGGTGGTGGTGGGTGGTGTCAACGGGGGTGGGTTGTGGTGTTGTTATTGAAAGGTGAAGAGGGAATGGAATGGAAAAAAAATAGGGGGGATGGATGGAATGATTTTGAGGGAATGTAATGCATTTTGGAATGAGCGATTCCATTCCATTGACCAACCAAACACTCTTTTCTTCATTCCTTCACAATGATCCATTCCATTCCACCTCTCAATCCTGCATACCAAACGCTACCTAATAGTTTAAAATCATCTTCTAGGTATTAACTTTTCATTTTGTAACGTTTGGGGGTATTAACGTTAATTGTTTGTTAAACTATTAGTACCTAAGTATGTTATTTTGTGTAAACCACATGGACTAACTAATGTAATACCCTAGAAGTTAATACCTCCAAAGGTTACAGAATGAAAAGTTAATACCCTAGAATATGATTTTAAACTATTAGTACCTAAGCATGTTATTTTGTGCAAACCACAAGGACTAACTATGTATAACTCTTTTTTATTATTTAATATATAAAATTATATTTACCAAACACATGTAATAAATAAGATTTTTTAAAATATATAGTAATATAATACTTGTGCTAAATGTATAGAAGTTGGGGAGTATTTTGGTGTACAAAACAGGTATTTTTAATAATCGGTTTCGGTTATAAAACCGGTTTCGGATATGGAGGGTCCTTTTTTAATTGATGTTTTATCTTATCATTGTGAGTTGAATCCGCAACCAACAACTTTATATATTCTGTTAAGACATCGGTTTGGTTATTTGATTATCAAAAGTTGAATGATTAGTGTATTTCAACTATGACAAAAATAATGTTATAAAATATATGACCAATCAAATGAACAAGATATATTTGGGTGATGTTTGAATAGTTTGGACAACTCGGTTTGTCGGTTAAGTTTATTAATCTTAACTCATTGATAATCTATATCTATATATATTCTAAAGTTTAGTTATATGTTCTATTTTAAAACCAAAATTTATAGTTGTTTTAAATGCACCAGTCTATAAAAATCCTATTAATTGCATTTAATTTACTTAATAATCACAAGTTACATTACTTTAATCATTTGTGTAAAAAATAATTCCAGTTTAATAATCACAAGTTACATTACTTTAATCATTTGTCTCAAAAATAATTCCACAAAATAATTCCACAAACCCTAGATCATCTGATAATAACAATAAGAAGAAAGATCTGGCCGCACACAAATTTTCGGTATTCGACTGCGATTGCTTCGATTGTTACATGAACTACTGATTCCGGTGGGACACGTCTGTTAACCGAGAGCTAATTCATCAAGTAATTGAAGCATTTGAAGAAAACCTTACCAGTAGTGAACAGGTTAACTGCCGCGGCCGTAAACCTAACCAGAAGAAAGAGAAGGCGAGTCATCGGAGGTTCGCCAGAAAAGCTTTAAATCCTCCGCCAGAGGTTTCGGTTTCGCCTCCGTACGACGTCTCATTAGTTGAAGAATGTGCAAAGGAAGAACATGAGGTAGTGGAGGAGTCGCCGGAGACGGATGCAACGGCGAGAAGAGGACTTCCGGAAGTGAAAGGGTTGTTTAACTGGCGTTTGTGGGGACTTTGGAGTCCGTGATATTCATCATTCGCCTCTCAATATATGCTCTCCAATCCATAATTAACTTCTCCCCAATTGAAGATCTTCATCGATTAGGCACACAACTCTCAGACATATATCTTCAATTGATCTCCTGCACAGGCTCGCCATCAGGCTCTCCATTAGTCGGCAACTCAATTGGAATCGTAATTAACTTCTCCCCAATTGAAGATCTTCATCGATTTGGCACACAATTCTCAGACATATATCTTCGATTGATCTCCTGCACAGGCTCTCCATCAGTCGGCAACTCAATTGGAATCGTAATTTACTTGCTCCTTTAATTACACATCATCCTCCAACTCTCCAGCAACCTTTAAGTGCAATATCTATATCTCTAAGATGAAGATAATGTATGGTAATGAAGATTTGGAGCAGCAAGAGGTAAAAACAGCCCGAATTTTTCCTTTTATAAATTCGATTGATGAGTGTTAGTGTGTGTGTTTATATTGATTAGGGTTTCATCAAATGCAATGTGAGGGTTTCCAATCGGTGTTTATACAAATAATATTGAACCCAATTTTTATGTATGTGTATGCAGTGTGTAGTATGGGGTCTTGCTTACCTCATTCAAGGAATAACAATGAAAGACAGGGGTCATTGATTTCGAAAAACTCCTCCCCTTTGTTCGCCTTCTTCCTGATTTTAAGTTACGGTGAGTCAATTTCCTTTTTTCTGATTCTAATCGATTAAGAACTATACGTGATTAACCAACGAATTGTGGTAGATTTTATGTTTCTATTGCAGTATTTGGATTGAATTGACTGTTGCAATTTAATAATCGTCAGTTATAGTTCGTGTTTTGAATATAGAGAAACACTGACTTATTTAAGGTGCTTGATTTGGGTGAATCGTAGCAATATAAACTGCTATTGTAATTTGGTGTGATATTCAATTCAGTATCAGCAACCTAATCAAATTGTGGCCCAAACATAGAGTAAATGTGTTCACCAGCAAAGGTAATAATATGTACTAATTTTCAATTATCAGTGACTTCTAATAAGGAAATATAGCTATTAGGTTATGTCAAGGTAAGCATAGTTTATAAAGAACATGTTGCAGAATAAAGTTAATACAACATTTTAGTAATAAATAATTAGTTGATAGTCAATAATAATTTTAGTATGCTAATGTTGTTCAAGTTAATAATAAGGACTATCAATTGTTATTTAACAATTTTAGTAGAACTGATGCAACATTTTTGGTTAATAGAGCTGTTAGTGACTCGGTTATTTATTACTAACTGCTTAATAGCCCAGTAGCATACTAACTCTTGATTCAAAGTAATCTCCGAACAATTGATAGTCACTAACCGAGTCACTACCGTTGTTAAGGTACCTGCATTTATGTTGTTCGTTAACTATTTGATTGTTTTGCTACCACATACTAATCACCCCTGCCAGGTGTGAAGGTGAATACTTTATTAACGTGACCGTTTTTATTGTCGGGTCGATTTTGAATCAATTTTGTTTACTATTATCAGTTTTTGGTTTCGGTTTGGTTTTAGGTTGTTTTATTTTTTTGCATCGTTTTGGTTTTGATATTTCCCAGCAATTGTTTTGTTTCGATCTAAGTTTTTTGAGTTCGTTTCGGTAAGATCTTTTACGTTTTTTGTTCCGTTTCAGTTTTTTTTTAGTTTTGTGTAAATTTAGTTTCCTTTCCGGTTAGATCGCTTTATTTGTTTTTGGTTCAGGTTCGGTTTTCATTTCAGCAACATTATTTGTCTCAGCTTATTTGTTTCGGTAAAATTATTCAGTTTGTATAGGTTCATTTCGGTCTGGTTTTGTTTTTTGGTTCGTTTAGGTTTGGTTTTAGTTTCCTTGGTTTTCGCTTTTAGTTGGGTTCCATTTTTTATTTAGTCCCTGGTTCGCTTTCTGTTGGCTCAAAACTATTTATGCGGATCAAGTTAAAAACATATATTCACATACACACACGCGAGGTTAAGGTACGTTGCATAATCTATACATCTTGCTTTAAACAGAAGTAGGTGCAACCCGTAAACGAATTGGAGGTTCAATGTTATGTTCGTTTATTTTCGTTCATTTATGTTTGATGATTGACTTTCGTTTATGTATGTCCTCTCTCTTATTTGCGTTCGTTTGTAACCATTCTTTATTTTTATTTGGATGTTCGTTTAAATTTATACATTACTAATATTCATTTGAAATAGTTTTCATATTATCAAACCATTTGTTTACTTTTAAAAAGTTGGATGTAATGATGCTGGTAGAATATTGACTTCCACCATGCTGGTAAAATTAACACAGTTTTACAACCCACCAACCCGATTACTACCCACCTGCCTATTTAAATAAATGGGTTAAATAAGTAATGAACCGCATTCAGGTTACATGAATTTAAGCGTGACTGAGTTAGACTTGCATGGAGTTTTCCTACATATTTTGATAGGTCTGTTTGAATTTGCATATAAAAAATAATTATCTGATTATGATTTATTTCAACTTCAACTTTCAGTAAACAATTTCTAAGTTTAGCTATATCTTATATTTAAAATCAAAATTTATGGTTGCTTTAAATGCATTACAATTAACTTTAATGAAATAGTACCAGCCTTTAATTTATGACCATGTTTAATCAATGAGGCTCTTCCTTTTCTCCATATATTAATGTTTAAGTTAGGGTTTATAGACTTTTCATAAGGCTGCATGGTATGGGGTTCGTCCCCCCTCCGTTCCGGTGCGGCGCTGCAGCTCCCCTTATTTCCCCCCACCCCGTCGTCGTCCTGACCGGCTTCCAGAGGACGTTGAAGACGTCCCACTAGAGGACAAAATCCCCTCATAGACACATATAAATTACAAAATAACACCACACAAAATCGGTGTTTTTCGTTTTTCGGCGAGGAGTTCTAACCAGAGAAAAAAAGGAAGAAGATGGTACTGCAAAAAGTAAAACCTAAGCCTAATTTTTTATTGTTTTTGTGTATACGGTATTTTATTAAACAAAAATAAAGTACAACAACTTGATTGACAAAAAGACAAAGTAACTTTATATTTCATCATTTTAATTTACCGTTTATGTATATATTTTAATGAATCTTTATTGGTTTCTTATTAACTTTAAAAATGTTGAATTTTTTTAAAAGTAGTTGTTTTAAAAAAAATAAACTTGTGGGGTAGGATCATGTATTTTTTAGTCTATGTTTTTTTTGTCTATGTTTTTTTAAGTTTATGTTTTTTTTAAGCTTATGTTTTTTAATATTAATAAAAATATTTTGTTAATTTATTTGTTAAATGTTAAAAAAAGTAGAAAATTAAAAAAAATAAAAAACATAAAAGTGGTGGGGTAGGATCATCTAGGACCATCCTCCCATACCCTCTAGTTTTGTGGGATGAACCATCTTTGGGAGGACTATGATGTGGCGCCTACATGATGGATCATCATCCAAGGGAGGATGGGCACCATACCCTCTAGCCTAACAATTCATCTTAAAGGATTGTTTGGTGATTAGATAACTAATACCACCACCATGTACGGTCGCTTTCAATTTCATTGATTATTCCACGGTTTTTTTTCTTGGGAGGTGAATGGTCTGAATGTCTATTATATAAGGTCCTCCTTCTCTATTGTTGTAGGTACATATTCAGCCTTGCTACTCTACTAACATGTCCAGCTCTGTTAATATGAATACATCGGGAAGTGGTGTTGGCTGCCAAATGGCCGTTGCTGACCTCCGTGAAGGGAGTACCGGCCCTATCACGGTTATGGTTTGCCGAAAGTGGGATGTCACAAGTGTCAATGGACGCTACATGAGCACCGACTATGTCGTCAGTGATAAAAAGGTAAGTCTCACCCTTTTAACCCCCCTTATGTTTTCCTTTTACCGGTTTCGTTGTTATTGAAATTATGCTGTTTGGTTTGCACAGGGAGGTGTGATGCATTGTACCGCAAGAAATAACAATGCGCACTACTTCTTTGACAAACTCAAAGAGGGCGGGATATATTTACTTAAGGGTTTTACGGTACAGAGCACCGATCAATACCGGATTCTGAAAGACAGCCCCTTTGTTATCGGGTTAAATGGTTCCACGATTGTGAAGAAGGTTGACGATGCCAGTGGTTCCTTTACGCGCTACCCGTTCTTACTTACCGCGTTTGAGGACCTCCAACCAACTGAGAGCAAGTTTTTTGTAGGTATGGTGAATAATAATATTTCTTAAAAAATACTTTATAAATTCTTATTACAAGATGTTTTATTTTGATTAAGCAAGTAGATTTAAAGTATATCAATTTGTCAATATGCAAATGATAAAAGCTTGAATACTAAATTTGCATACGCAGTGTATAAATTTGCACATGGGCTTTAAAATCATTCATGACTATGAAGATATTAAATTTGGAGACCGGAATAATACCACATCCGCTAAGAACATGTTTTGTCATTTGGTTTTAAAGATTTGCATATGGGTTTAAATTTGAATATATGTCATATGGGTAGAGGCTATGATGTTTAAATTTGCATTTAGGTCATACGCAAATTTAAAAAGAATATGCAAATGATAAAATCTTAGATACTAAATTTGCATACGCAATGTATAAATTTGCATATGGGTTTTAAAATCATTCATGACTATGAAGATACTAAATTTGAGATTGGAATAATACCGCATCTGCTAAGAACATATTTTGTCATTTGGTTTAAAAGATTTGCATATAGGTCATATGGATAGAGGCTATGATGTTCCATAAGTTTGAATGTATAAATACACTAAGAACATACTTTTCAATGTATAAATTACGGGTTCAGATGGGCAACACGTGTCATTTAATTTCTAATTTTTATGATTGTTTTTAAACATGGCTTCACAAATCTGGCCCATCATATAACTGTGTCAGTTGAATTGGGCTTCTCTATTAAATGAGTGGGATGGGCAACTTGGTTGACAACTGATATAAAAATACATTTCCCATTATTAGGGATTTGTAAAAGTTTGAAGTTTGAACGACCGGGTACATGTACCAGGTTTGATTCTGAATGGGAATAGTTGGATTGGGATTATCACCAAATTAGTCTGGGTTTGTGAAACCCCTGGGTTCAGGTTTTTTATCACTGCCCTTTAACACAAAACATAATTTATAGGAGTTTACAGTTCACTTAGAGATTAATGTTCTTTTGGATGTTAATGAAGTTGTGTATTAAAGTAATTGCTATTAGATTAATAACATGTAGTTTTGTGTTGAATCTTACTGTTAAATTATGTGGTGTGGCTGATGAGATGCTGGAATATCATTGAGAATATAATTAAATTAGGATTTTACTATCGTGAACTCGATAGCTTCGCCACAAAGTCCCGCAACTTAGCCTGATTCCCCCCCTTTGTGGTCCCCTTTTTGAATGGCCCCTTATTGTTGTGTCCTTTTTAAACATTGTGTTGCAGATGTTATAGGATATGTTACTGAGGTGGGGCCGCAGTCTGTGAAAGCATCGGGTGCTCGCACGGTCGAGTTCAACCTAACAAATGAACGGTAAGTACCCCATCCCTATTGTCCGTTTGGTCTTTTACTTTTGCTTAGTTAAGTCTCACTTTTTAGCCTTTTTATAAATTTCACAGCAAGCGCGGAGTTAGAGTGACGTTGTGGGGTCAGCTGGGTGATGCTATGCTCAAGAAGAAGGAACAAAACCCCGCTGTCTATTCTCTAATCTTGACTTCCATGAGCGCAAAGTTTTACTTAGGTACGGTTGCTTTCCTACTGCGTCTATGATTATGCGTGTTACTTCAAAACCCTTTACCTTACTTGGCGCAATGCAGGCGCCCTTGGTTTGTCCTGCTCATCGTCAACTATGATCATTGATTCGCCCGAGGTACCCGCCCTACAAACTTTCAAGACATCCATTAGGTACTGGTACAACCTTGGTCACGCACACTTTAATTATCTGTTTTTATACGTTTATCGCTCTGGCTGAATATCCAACTATGATTCCCAGCTCTGTTGACGTTGGAGATACTAGCGATCCAATCACCGAGGATGTGGTCTGTGTTGGTACGCTACAAGAGCTTGTGGACAGGGTCCGTGCCGACAAATCCAAAAAGAAGGTATGTATGCCAACTGGCTGTTACCATTCGTCTCCACCCTTAGACCTACATGTGAGAGTTTGAACATGGTGTGGGTGTGGACATGTTGTACCTGGGTCGAACCCATCTCATCCGGGCATGTACAGCTGGAAACCATTCCAACACCCCCTATAGCTTTATTTTTTTATTAACTTACTTTTATGCATGACCCATACCAATCTATCCTCATATTCTTCAAACACTTATTTATGACAACCTTTTAGGTAAATTCAACCTAATTCCACAAACTCGATAACAAAAGCTAAAATATTCAAATATTTAATAATCAAAACACTTAACATAACTGAAATCAATCCTAATTTCCAGTTTCTCAACTCAGAATTCAGAAATGTACATACTGTTTATATATATTTCAACTCAAAAACCTGACCAGTGAAAATTGATACTGAATTTAACCAAAAATGAGGCCTTTTAGTACCTGGAATCGACGTCACCTCCAGCAAAGCTGGAATCATTTTAGATTGAGAGGGTTTAGTTTGATACTTGGAAACGTTGGATTTACGGGGTTTGACTTTTATGTAAGGGTTTTGGATTTTAGGTCAACCTAGGATAGAGATCTGGTCGACAAAACTGTCTGGCCAGTCAAGTGTGAGATAATAGGGATTAGCCTCCTCGACGTAACCTACCTATGGACCTACCATGTGTGAAGACACTGTCCATACATTCCCCCCACCCACCTCGTTTGCCTCGCTAAACTACCCCTGTTATTTTGTTCGTTATAGGTCATCCTTTTTCGGAACGTTGTGGAGATTACGTCTATTAGAACCAAGAACAGCTGGTATCTTTTCGCGTGTTCCGGTAGCAAGTGTCGTAAGGGACTGACAAGAGAGGACAGTTACTCCATTTGCAAGGCGTGTGAATCAAAGGTTGACTATCCAAGGACAAGGTATACACTTGAATATCTCATACGCAAATTCATTACTTCTGTTATCGTCCCTTTATACTGTTGTTCCCCTTCCCATATGATGGCATGATTTTTTGTTGTCCGGGGCTATTTGTCGCGCTTCTACATTCACCGCCAAAGAATTTGGCCGCTGCCCTACAATTGTTATTGATCTACTATACCGTGCTAGGTTTCGCATTCAGGCAGATGTAACTGATGGAACGATGAGCACTGTAGTCGTCCTCTTTGATAAAGTTGCTGAACAATTGGTTAAGCGGACGGTGAGATCCTTGGTAGAGGAACAGTTGAAGGTATGTACGCTACACATTGTAAGGTGGTTTTTCAAGCATATGTGAATTTGCTACGATGGCTTTCCTATGTGCATGATACTTCTATTGATGCTCCCATACTACCCTCCGCCCTCGCAGCCCTTATTGGAACAAAGCACACTTTTGAGATTAAGAGCCATACATACTACCATTTTAGGGACTATGAGAGCTTCACTTGCGCGAAGATTGTTGGCCCTGGTATGGATGATGCAGATAGGAGCGTTGATACTGTTGCGTTTGATTTGGGTGCAACACCATCCAGCTCCCTAAAGCGTGGTTCGAACCTCCCGCCGCTGACCCCTGGAACTGGACGCAAACTTAGAAAGTTGTAAGATACCCTTACCAATTCTCCCCTGTTTCGAATGTTTACCCGTTCGAATTTTGTGCCAACACATGTGTTTCAATGTTTCTTTTCAGCTGCGTTGAAGAATCAGATGAAGATGATGATGGGGTGCTGGTTGATCGTAAGCATGTTACTGATGTGCTAGACGATGGTAGGGATGATGAGGAGGGTTCTTGCTGATATGGCAACGCTCATTCTTAAGCTTATTTAAGTGTTTTCGCAGTTGTGACTTTCTCTTTTATGTATTCAAATAATGTGGCGACGCTTAGGAGTTGTGCCCACACCAAAAGTGTAATGCTTCTCTATTGCACGATATATAAATGACATTTTCAGACTCTGAAATATAACTGGCTTAAACTCTGAAATATAAATGACATTTTCAGATTAAAATTAAACTGGCTTAAACTAAAATATCAAAGAATCATAACGACTCACCAATAAAAGCATAGCACAAGCTGTCACCGGTTTTATAGTCACGGATTATATCAGTTCTGCAAAAGTTTATGAATTATAAAAACTATTCCAACAAGAAAATGGATTTGGTCAAATAGAACACTTCAAGATTTGATAACTGACGAGGTCACGGTTCCAAAACGTGAAAAGATAGTATTTAGATCCTTATCCTGTGTTAAAAAAGAGAGAAATTTAATAAAGTAGAATCAGCATATATACTAGATTAAAACGTTAACAGCTTACTTCAGTTACTGGATTTAGTTTGCATACAAAGATCACGTTATCAGGAGGTTTAATCTCAGCGTACGAAATATCCCCTATCTGGAATGCAAAAAATAAAACTAAAAAAACATACAAAAAATAAAACAAAGTGTGAGAGGTTAAGTGGATCCGGTAACAGGTCAAAGCAAGTACTTTTATTGCACATGTTAACTTGGTCGAGTTGACCCGAAAGGCTTTTTGTCCAAAATCTATAAAAATTTAATATCAGACCTGTAAACGACCAAACATTCAGTGAACTGTGCATGAACCTTTCGGCAGGGAGTTTATTACTTCATTTATGTCCGTTTATCAATAAACGAATATACATGAACAAAAAATTTTGTTCATTAACTTAAAGAAACAAACATGGACACATGGCTAGCTTTAGCAGTTAACCAAACAGCCTTTATGTAAATAAAAGAAAAAAGCAACACATCAAATCATCATCCTAGGATTGAAAGATTGTTGTTAAAAAATATAGACTTTATTGAATAAAAATCAAGCAGGCATATAAATATGAAAATAAGTTACTAACCTGATTGGGAGGCGGTGCACCCCCTGTTCCTTTACTAAACATTTATGCAACATGCAGCTGCCTCCGCGCCCATTCGTGATGCTCGAAGCCTCTTTCGCCTTTCATACACATTCACGTGTTATGGCCAACGGGTTGATCCAATACGTTTGTGGGCTAAAACTGCTTGCCCAGGCTGGACCTGACAAAGGTATGGAACTTTGAATTGCAGTGTTATCCCCGACCCCACATATGGAATTTAAAATGCTGAGTTCTACCCCTTCCCATTCCCTCATAAAAAGATGAGGTTTCCAGGTTATGGTCTGCTGCTCCTGGTATGGTTAGTCATTCGATACAAGTTCGCCTTCGCTCCCATACACTGTCTGACGACAAGGTGCAAACATATTTCGGTCTTACATTGATGAACAACTGCAGCGATACCAGCTTCATGGGTGGCAAAAATTCCATCCATATACAAAGTCGTAACTATGTGGGCCTTGGTGGGAAGAACGTGACATATTGTGGACCTACACTTTCTTCCATAAGTACATTTGCATCCTCAGCCGACCCCAACACAGGTTAGCTGTACTCTTTGTGAAAACGGAACCATAGGCCATAATGTTCGCGTGCCAACATGCGTGCACGTACAAATTTAAGATCCAGTTAGGCTACAAACAGTTTAGGCCCTCCAATTTTGACGGCGCTACCATCAGGCCGCACACAAGGGATTGGAATTTACTTTCATACTTAGTGATTTAATTTTCTGCCTACTATGCTGTCTTTGTTCTATCAGCATCTTTTTTTCCTGTTTCAGGTAACACTCAAATACAGCCGCCAACTGCTACGGTGACCACTGGTACTGCCACTGGAGCGGGCAAAGAAGGATCAATAAAAGGTCGTTCCCATGTTTCCTCATCAACGTCCCGCTGGGACGATGTACGCATGTTCATATTTTTTTGTTTGCACACTTACATCATCCCTCATCCCAATACGACGCCTACATCATAGTTGTTTCCTTTAATACATGTTGCAGGTAAAAACATCATGCGACGCGATACAGTGCACACCCTGCCTGTGGTATGTCCACTAACAGTATGTTCTCCCTCCGTATCTGCCCAAGGTCTACACTGTTAGCTACGCTATTTACTACTATCCTTCTACCATTTCCATATCTATTATGTTTTTTTGCAGACAGTATTTCCTGCACGCCACAAAATTCTCATCAAAACGTGGCGGGTCCATCATGTTTGCGTCCTCCTCGCCCTAAAAAAACAGAAGGTAAACTTCCATCACTTCCCGGTACCCTACTAGGCTTTTACCCATCTATCACCACCACAGGAATAACATTGCCATATTTAATTTTGCTAACAGGCATTCGTATTCGAACCCCGTGCATGGCAGCGTTTGCATCAGCAGGTACTGTCCAACCCTATTTTCTTACCACACACCTTTTGTTCCCTTTTGCGTCTAACGTTACTCCACTGTTTGGGTACACTACTCTCAATCCGTGTGTTGTACTAAATTTACCTGTTATAAATATTACAGGTGCGCATGTTGAGTACCAGAGCCTTGGCCGTCCGACCTTCACATGTCATAATTGTGCTGCGATCATGTGGTATGAGGAGAGGAACAAAAATACAAAGGCGTCTGATGGGACGACTTTCTCTTCGCGCTGCCAGGATGGCAAGGTTTTGCTTCCTCGCCTTCTTGACGCCCTTGAACCATTAAGATCATTACTTGATTGTAACGACCCGGAGACGGTTAGATTCAGAGAACAGATTAGAGTGTACAACAGCATGTTCTGTTTCACATCATTTGGGGCAAAGATTGATCATGCTATAAGCAGTGGTAGAAGCCTATATACCTTCTGAATAAGCGGTCAGAACTACCACCGAATAGGATCCATGTTACCAGTTGAAGGTGAACAACCCAGATATGCTCAGCTGTATTTCTACGACACGTAAAACGAAATCAAAAACCGTATTGCTGCTTTGTTTGGCCAGGACCATTGTGATGACACAGTAGACGAACACAGTTCTGTGGCTAACGCCATCCGAATGGCGCACAACTGGTGCACTCAGAATGAAAGAAACGACTGTCAGCTGTGCTTACTCGGCCATGTAATAAATAACAAACAGTACAATCGCCCTAATGTGTCTGAAGTTGCCGTTCTTATCACAAACGACTTTGGGGAAGACACCGAGCCACGCGATGTTGTCGTCAGCACAAAGCACGGAGCGCTGCAACGGATATCAGAATTACATCAGCTATACATGCCTTTGTAGTATCCGTTGTTGTTTCCGTACGGAGAAACCGGGTACCACGAGCGAATACGCTACCATGACAACACCGGACGTCGTGCGACTAAACGACAGTGTGTTACGATGCGGGAATACTACTGCTACAGAATCCATTATCGCAACAATGAAGGCACCACCCTATTCAGAGGCGGTCGCTTATACCAGCAACATCTGGTTGACGCATACACGGCCATAGAAGAATAAAGGTTGCGCTGGATGAGAAATAACCAGAATGAGCTGCGCGTTGAGCTCTACCATAATGTTTGCGACGCTGTGACACGTGGAGATACAAATGCTGAGGCTATCGGACAGCGGATAGTTTTACCTGCAACCTTTACGAGCAGTCCAAGATATATGATCCAAAATTACCAAGACGCCATGGCTCTGTGTCGTGCTTTTAGGAACCCTAACCTGTTTGTCACATTTACAGCCAACCCAAATTGGCCTGAGATCGAATACATGGTATCTCTCATACCAGGCCAGAAATCCCATGACCGTGCAGATGTTGTATCACGCATTTTTAAGCTAAATCTGACCTTTTTGATTGAAGATATTATGAAGAAACAAATCTTTGGCAAATGCAGAGCAGGTAAAGTTTGTAATGCACTCAACTCTTTCTTTTTCTATCAATTCTCCCACCAATTCTCACCTTTTTTGCTTGCTAATTTCCCCCCTTTTTTTCCCTCTCTGTCTTGAATATATGTCCCGTGGTGATATACAGCCGATTACACAATTGAGTTTCAAAAACAAGGACTACCGCATGCGCACCTTCAGTTTTGGCTTGAACATTCCGCCACGTGTCGCACATCTGCTGGTATAGATGATTTGATTTCGGCCGAGATCCCATCGAAGATTGACGACCCATCCGGCTATAAGGCTGTCACAAATTACATGTTGCATGGCCCATGTGGGAATGACGCACACAGTGCTTCGTGTACAACAGACGGAAAATGCATGAAACACTTTCCAAAACCATTTTATCGAGAAACGACAATTGAAGAAGGCGGTTACCCGGTTTATCGACGAAGGGATTCCAGGATTTTCTTCATGAAGGGCAAAACTAGGCTTGACAACAGGTTTGTCGGCCCATACAACCGTTATCTCCTCTTGAAGTACGAATCACACATCAACGTTGAATGGTGCAACCAGTCTCGAGCAATAAAATACCTGTTTAAATACTTAAACAAGGGGCCAGACAGGGCTACAATGGTTGTTCAGGAAAACATTGGTAGTGACAGCGAAAAGCGTGCACAACAGATTGTTAAGGTCGATGAGATTAAAAACTATTTGGATTGCCGGTACTTATCGCCGTGTGAGGCTGTGTGGCGAATGCTTGCATTTCCTATACATTACTCGTTCCCGTCCGTCATGAAGCTAACCTTCCATCCACCTAACCAACAACTGCTCACCTTGCGTGATTCGGACAGCTTACCAGCCCTGTTAAACTGGGACGGGATACGAGAAACAATGTTCACCCAATGGTTTGCGCTGAACAACAGAGATGCAGTGGCAAGAAAGTTGACGTACGCCGAGATACCAACACAGTATGTGTGGCAAGAGGATATCAAGGTATGGAAAAAGCGGTTGGAACGGACAGCCGTTGGGCGGATTGTGTATTGCAATCCAGCAGCTGGGCCAAAGTATTATTTAAGGATATTGTTGGGAATTGTGAGAGGGCCCCGAAGTTTCGAAGAAATAAAAACAGTTGATGGGGTCGTGTATGAAACGTACAAAGAAGCCTGCTATGCGTATGGCTTGCTTAATGATGACAAGGAGTGGAGTGACGCTCTTTCAGAGGCTAAATTATGGGCGTCTGGTTCCCAGCTACGGTAATTGTTTGTTACCATGTTGTTGTTTTGCGAAGTGAACCGCCCGGCACAACTGTGGGCGCAGAATTGGGAGATACTATCTGATGATATTTTGTACATGAAACGTAGGCACTTTATGTTTCCGGGATTACACTTATCGGACGGCCAGCTTAAGAACTATTGCCTGATTGAGCTGAATGAACTATTGTAGAAAAATGGCAAATCATTGGCGGATTTCACGGATATGCCACAACCGGATACGTCGCTCCTTGATAAGATGTATAATCGTCTAATCAGGGAAGAGATGAGTTATAATAGAAAACAATTGACAGATGAACACGAGCAACTGTACGCATCACTCAATACGGAACAGACAACCATATACGACAGGGCCATTGATTCCGTTACCGCCAAAAAAGGAGGGTTTTATTTCGTATATGGTCCGGGTGGGATCGGGAAGACTTTCTTGTACAGGAACATCTTGTCACGCTTAAGATCTATGGGCCTGATTGCCCTTGCGGTTGCGTCCTCAGGTAAAAGAAATAATCCTGTTATGGTGTATAATTATTCTCACGCTACTTAATGTATGTGGTTGCGTAATCAACTCCATTTTTACTAACTTTACCTATCCCCTTGCGTCAGGTATCGTATCCCTTCTGTTACCCGGTGGCCGGACAGCTCATAGCTGCTTCGCTACCCCTTTAGAATTACTTCACAGTAGCACGTGTGCCGTTAAACAAAATACCCAATTGGCACACCTTTTACAAGAGGTAAGGTTAATCATCTGGGACGAGGCATCAATGATGCAAAAATACGCCTTTGAAGCACATGATAAAACACTTAGAGATATCTTGGGGTTCAGTACCTACGCAAACAGGTAACGTGTGTTTGGTGGCATGCCTATCTTGCTTGGTGGCGATTTCAGACAAATCCTTCCCGTCATCTCAAAGGGAAAAAGAGAAGATGTCGTTCAGGAATGCATAAATAAATCGAACATGTGGAAAAGTTGTCAACTCTTCACTTTCCACCAGAGTATGCGCGTTAACGAATACACCTCCACATGTGTGATAGACATGGATAGACAACGTTTCAACAAATGGTTGTTAGACATCGGCGATGGAATCGTTCCGTCGAAAGCCAAAGAAGGTGAAGATGTACCGACCTGGATCGAGATACCCACCAGGTTCATCGTTGATAGTTGTGGTGTCCCTGTAGAATCAATTGTTAACGCTGTCTTCCCGTCATATACAAAAAGGCAGGATGATTACGATTTTTTTGTGTGAAAGAGCTATACTAACCCCACGCAATATAAACGCGGATGAAATCAATGATTACATGTTTCAACAATTGAAACAGATCGCAAGGACCTACAAGAGCTCTGATGAGATATGTCGCGCATCCACGGACGTATTAGAACAGGAGCAACTCTATCCGACTAAATTCCTGAATTCTTTGACATTCCCAAGTAACCCCCCCCCCCCCCCGACCGCGGTAAAATATTAGTTAAAAAAAGTTTCTACTGCCAACTATAATCTTTAATTATTTGGCATTGTCAGGTATGCCACCGCATGCTTTGCATTTAAAAGAAGGCATCCCTATAATGCTTCTACGAAACGTGAACCCCTCGCAAGGCTCATGTAATGGCACACGCATTATTATCACAGACATGGGGAAATTGGTTATCAAAGCTAGGATACTTACTGGGTCAAATCATGGAGACACTGCTTTGATACCAAGGATCACCCTTTCATCCACGAAATCAAAATGGCCATTTATTATGAAAAGACGGCAATTCCCAGTAAAGCCATGCTATGCAATGACCATTAATAAAAGCCAAGGCCAATCATTAAAGGTTGTTGGCCTCTATTTTCCCCGACCTGTGTTTAGCCATGGCCAGCTTTACATCGCACTTTCAAGGGTTACGTCACCTGAAGGTTTAAAGATTGTCATCGTAGAGGACGACGACGGTGGCATGAAAAACCATACCAGAAACATCGTTTAAAAAGAAACGTTTAACAATTTGGACACATCAGAGCGGCCGGAATAAACAAACAATTGTTCACGGGTAACCGTTCAATGAGTTAATATTGATTGAAAAAATGGATAATACAACTATTTGAATTGACAACATTTTTACTGATATTATACCTTTAGCG
Source organism: Helianthus tuberosus (assembly GCA_030545235.1). Taxonomy (NCBI): domain Eukaryota; kingdom Viridiplantae; phylum Streptophyta; class Magnoliopsida; order Asterales; family Asteraceae; genus Helianthus; species Helianthus tuberosus. The sequence continues at coordinate 168,081,180 of CM060368.1, forward strand.
TACACCTGTCCTCCATTTTTATATATTCTTGATTATTGACCAATTACCCATATGCCTATACTCTAAGATCAGAAAATATAGAGTTTGTTGACATTGAAAGTCTTGACCCGGCTCTTCTTCGACCTGGTCGTATAGATAGGAATATTGAATTCCCACTTCCTGACATTAAAACAAGAAGGCGTATATTCCAGGTATATTATGTTTTGCCAACCTTGAACAATATTTGCATCTCTTCATATACGCGGCTTTAAAAAAGAAATACCATACCTGCGTATATATATTTTTTGTACTTGTGACTAAATAGTTACATTTTACTAACAACTTTGCCAATGTATATCAAACATTCAAGCGATATTTTACATAAACAGTCTTTTGTAACAGAAAAATGCAAACGCCTTATAAAAGCTTCTTCTAAAAAACGCACAACGAAGCAACATTGACGAATGGAGAAATAGGTGCAAGTCAGTAAGTGGTTTCCTTTTTCCGAACCATGACGAACTTTGATATATATATTTCTTGACAGAGAGGTACTTTCGCTTCCGTGTAGGCTATGTATACTAATACGCTATTTCTCTCAAATATACGTTCCGTGCACATACCTATAATGCTCAGAGTAAAACCACTATGTGTGACGCAGGTAGATCAGAAGAAAAATAGTTTGCTACAATTAATATTCATAGGTTACTATTGGTTTGTGTTGGCTGCAACTTCTTTAAAACAAAGAAGTCTTCCTGAAATCTGTTTGTGACGTGTTCTCTAACCAATAAACTGTGAAGGCTGATCCAGTATATTTATAGCAGAGCTGTTACAAAGGCACAACCCTCCTCCGTTTCACAAACACTAGCAGCACTTCAATCATTTTTTTACCCAGCCTTATCCATCCGTACCTATCGGCGGCCGCCACCACCACACATCGGGTAAATAGTCTGTCTTCTTCTTCGATGCTTCAAATAAAATTTGTTCTCATGGTTCCCCTAGAAATACTTTAAAAAAAAATAATTGTTAGGTGTGATTGTGGAAGATTAACCAACTAAAATGTCCGAGGCCTATGTAATATTTTATAATTGTTCATGTTTCTTTCAAATTAGGAGTCAAATGGAACATATATACATCCTGGTTACATATAAGTGATATTTGTTCCAGTCAGCTTGAAATAGGAGGTAATAGTTAGAAAAAATAAAAATTTCACTGAATAATTACTAAGTATCATAACTGTTAAATTTAACTAAAATTGGAAAAAAACTCACCAAATAGTAACCAATATTCATATATGTTTCATTTGCCTCTCATTAACTTTTAAGACTTACATTACAAAAAAATAAAATAAAATTGGGAATTACCTAAAGAACAAAACTTTGTGCTTATTTAAAACCCTTGGCTACTTACATATATGATCTAAATTACTAAATACTACATAGAGTCTAAAAGCTCCATAGATTTCCATTTTGGGATGTATATGGTAACATGTTACTTCCACTCTTTATTTTTAATGAAATGTGATGTAACAATTGGCACAATGTTTGATGATTGGTGAAGTTGGAAAAAACAGCAGATTTGCAGCAGATAATATTAATTAATGTAACATTTCTATGCAGGTGAAGAGCTAACACTAAATTACAACTATATCTTTGATTACTAATGTGCCTATTTACTAATGTGCCTTTACATTGACTTGAGGGTTATGTTAATGTGATTAATAATCACATTAATAACAGACTGCACATTAATAACATCAGCTAATCATCTGCCCATAACAGTTCTGTATTAAATTTTGAATTAAACAACATTATCCATTCCAAAAGACTATTTAAATGACTATATAAATCAGTCTCCACATTGCAGGTCATACTCGCCTTCTCTTCAACAACCTGTAGTTGCTGGATCTACACGTGATGCCATGTCAGGGAACAAGACTGTCGCCAGCTATTCAGAAAAATGGACCACCCTAGAAGCCATCTTGAACCACGGAAGAAGAAACAGGCAACACACGGTATGCCCCCAACGAAACTATATGCTTTCTTTTAATATAGCGCATCCAAATAGCATATTTACAGAGTGCTGATAATTTATGCAGAGTACTGAATTCACCTGTCATGTTCAAGTTAAGCGCATACGCAATAACCAGGAGTGGTTCACGCTGACATGTGGCGGTGGAGGCTGCATGAAAGGTGTGGTCCGTGAAGACAACAATATGTGGTGTGATGGGTGCGAAAACCCCGTTCTCTTCCCGAGAGCAAGGTTAGTTTCTGAAAGTGTGTAGTTATGTTAATTTGTGGCAATCTTCATGCAGACAAATAAATTGACCCTTTATTACAAACCTTGCACAGTTTCAGGCTAGAACTCGAGGTGTTTGATTCAACAGCCGAATATGTCGTTGTCTGCTTTGATGACACCTCCCAACGCTTGACAAAGGCCACTGCTCATGGTATACTCACAGCAGAGTCTGGCCTATCAGTCGTCTACAACCTTTATTCCACCGACATCCAGGATAAGTTCACTCCGGTGATGATAAGAAACCCCGACGGCAGCATTTCAGCACTGCCGAATTGTTTGCAGTCTCTTGTGGGCAGCACTCAGACCCTCCAGCTTGATTCATGTACGTACTATGATCATGGTTCTTTTGAAAGCTTTAACTGCAAGAATGTTCTTCTAGACGGAGATGGCTGTGGGTGCGTTGGTTCTTCCACAACTCCTTCGCTCCCTAATAAAGACAATGGGGTAGTGCCGATACCGACACCAGTTAAGCACGTTGAAACGACCGTAAGGTATATCTCGGTTTATCAATGATTTTGACTTCAAAATAGTTTTGGTATTTTGCTTCATAGGAGGTATTTCGCCTAGCTTTTTTAAGCAAGCTTATAGCTTTTTTAAGTCGTCTAGAAAAGTTCTCGTTTATTACTTCGCAGGACTACTTATGCATATTCGGATTCAGAAGAGAACGTTGGCGATGATCCACGTGAAAGGTACACCGTTTGGACACAAACATACACCTTCAGATTTCACTTTTATAGTGTTAGTAGTAACTCATTAAATTTCAGATGCCATTTAACATTTAATTCGCCTTTATTCCAAAGAAACTACCAAAGTCCATTTAACAGTTTCATTTGACTTTATTCTTAGTTAGGCTGCATAAATTAGATAAAAAAAATGCATAACCTACCAATTTTTAACAGTCTTCCTTTCGTTAATTCACTGCAGGCAGTCGACTGGTGATGGGATTGGGGATGACAGTGCCATGCGTTAACTAAAGTTCGGTCCATGTGTTATCCAATAAGACAGGGAGGTGTGCGAGAGCTACTGCGTTTTTCCATTTATGTTTCATGTTTTTGATTTTGGAAGACATCTTTTTCCCTTGTTTTTTTGGCACACGAGTTATGCCAACAGAACAAATTACGATCCATGGTTTAATAAAGTTTTAGCATGCCTCTTTATATGCGTCTTTGTCTTACGTACATTGCTACTACAGATTGCTCGCTTTGCCTTTTGGGTTATTATATCTCAACAATTATTATGTGGTTTTACTTTGTTTGATATAATTAAGTTGTTTAACTTAACATGAGACCAGCTAATTTGTTACGACCCGTTTAACCTGTTAGTTACAACCCTTCCCCCTGTATTGTTTAACCTGTTATATTCAAGTTTTCAACTTTAATGTGGAACCTTTGGTTTAACTTTAGACAGTCAAAATACTCTCCTTTTTAGCTTATATATTTAATATTTACTGCAATTTAATTGAAATAGCTCTAGCACGGGATTTCTGGACCCTGAGATACACTACAAGTTTAGCAAATGGTAGTCTTGAGGTAAGTTTATTGTACCATTGACGGTTCACCATTATCTTTAGAAATTTACTTCTGATGTATATGTTGCTTCTTTAAATAACTAAGAAATAGAGGCGAAACGAGTTGGTTAACGGGTATTAAAACAACATCACAGGACTATAAGCACAATGACAATTGTCACAAATAGAGGACTACATTGTACCTATGCTTCAACTAAAAATAAAATTTAATTAAATGGACTAAACAACTGCATTAAGTTTGAGACCAGGGTAAAAATCTAAAACATCATTTTTGTTTATTTTTTTACTTTTATAACCAGATGTGTTGCAGGCATCTGAAAATGTTACCTTGGAGTCGGTACACAAGATTGGCAAGCTAGAGTGACATACGTGTCCAGGTAACACTTTTTAAGTCCTGGATACCCTATTTATTAAGTATTGGGTTAATTGTAATAAATTTTAGTAAATAAATATATAGATTATATAACTAAACACTTGAAGAACGGTTAGGATTTGTTAATTTTGTTGGTTTATAAACTGCTTTCTGATCTATAAAAGGGAACAAAACCTGCAATTTGACTTTTAGATGTCAAAACTGAATTTATATGTATATGTGTATGTAGTATAATATGTGTGTATATATATATATATATATATATATATATATTTAACATCTATTTTACACCATCTAAAACAATGAAATAGAAAAAATAAAAATAAAAAATTTGAAAACTGTGACGTCTTTTGAAGAGGGTTGAGAAACCACACGTCCATAGATTTGAAGTTTTGTGAGACCACATGTGGTGGGGCGCAAACCTCTCTTAAAGCGTCTTAAAAATGCGGGGGAACACTGTACCCTCGGGCGTTTTGGGCCTTTTTTGACTGGTGGTGCTACCACAAAGCGCCGAATGAGGAGTGGACTTTGGTCAAAATAACCATGGTCAAACGGTCTATATATATTCTAAAGGAGTAAAATGCACGGATAGTCCCTGTGGTTTTGAAAAGTTTCAGCTATAGTCCCCAGAGTTTGGAAATTACACTCCTAGTCCCTGTGGTTTATGACTTTGTTTCTCGGATAGTCCCTGGGTGTAACAGACGTTAACTAGCAACGTTAAGTGTGGTCATGTGCTGAACATGTGAGGGTAATTTCGTCCATTAATGTTTTAAACCCTCATTCCACCTGTTTTTTTATACCCACTGAATCATTTTCCCCAACCCTAACCTACATCAAACAGAATCTTAACAAGTTCTGAGTTCAACACCCTGATCCTCATCGACAAAAATGGTGCTGTGCAATTGTGGAGAAGAAGCAAAGATTCTGACTTCTTGGACTGATTTAAACCCTGGTCGACGATTCACTCATGCCCTAAGATGGTTAGTTTCTGAAATTGATCTGTATTTACATCATTCTCATCTCTCTGATCTTCAATTTCTTTTTACAGAGATGCAGACGATTCATTGGGTGGGTAGACCCCCCAATGTGCAGTCGTTCAGTGTGTATCATACCTGGGTTACTAAGAAACAAAAACCAACTTGAAGTTGAGATTGCACGACTACATGGGAAGAATAGGTTGAAGAACAAGCTCATTGTTGTGTTGTTGTTCATTTTAGGGATTCTAGGGCTGATTATAATGTCTGGTTGATGTAATTGAATGTAACTGATGTAAGTGTTTAGTATGAAATGAAAACTGTTTTGGTTGAAAAATGCTGTGTAAATGGGTCAAACAAAGTGCCAAACAAATGACCAAATTGTGCAGAAATGTGCAAAAGTTTTGACATGGTGCAAATGGGTCAAATAAATGATGAATAGGTCAAATTAAATGTGCAGTAAAGGCTAGTAGTTGGACGAATAAATGAATGGTGTGCAAGTGTGCATTTAAATGACCAAATATAACATCAGTTGTGCAAATTAAATGTGCATTAAAGGGTAGTAGTTGGACAAATCAATGACCATAATAACTCAACTGTGCAAGTGTGCATTTTGTTGACCAAATATAACATCAACTAAACAAATGGTGCCAAACATCCAAAATTCTAGTAACATCAAGTCTACCATAATATCCGTAACATCAAGTCTACCATTACAACCATAAGACAACCAAAATACTGCCAAACATCCAAAATTCTAGTGCATATAAGCTACCATTACAACCAAAAGACTGCCAAAAGTTTAAAAACCATAAAAACTAACATAGACTTCAAACATTGGTCCCCTCCTTTGACTTGTTCCCTTTCTTCCCTTCCTTTGACTTGTTTCCTTTCCTGTCATGCTTTGCTTGTTTCCCCCTCTTCTGTTTACCACAACCCCTAGAGTTGTGACCCTTCTCCCCACATTTCTTGCAAGTAACAGTTTTCCACTTCCTTGTTAACTTTCCACCATTGTCCACTTCATCATTTGCATCAGCTTGGGCATTATTCCTCTTCTTCCTTTGTGAACTTTGTCCTGCCCTCTCAGCATCATCCTGCAACTCAACCTGATCTTTTCTCCTCTTTTTCTTAGGTCTGCCAATTGGTGTGTGGTGCAAGGGTGGGGTTAAGGTAGTTGGACAAGGTGATTTTGGCCACATGTCTCTACCGTTGATGGGTTCAATTCTGTGCGTGTACACCCTTTTCCATGTGTCCAACCAATAGCAATCAAGCACCCAAGACTCTGGTGGACCAACAGCTTGGCCATTCAAAGCCATGTCCCAGTTTACAGCAACAGCGTGTCTACAAGGAATTCCTGATACTTCCCATTCCCTACAACTACAGACCCTCTCCACAACATCAACTACATACTGTGAATGCCTAGTACCACTAAACTGAGAAGTTACCCTCCTACTGACCTGATACTTGGTCCCACCACCCCACTTAACACTGTAATTAACTGCTTGTTTTTTAATTTCTGCTAGTCTTTCAGTAGCATGAGGGGTAAGAGGACCATTGCACTTACCTAATACCCTGATGACATTGACAATTCTCTGCATCAAATACTCCCTCACATATTCTAAAGCTGAAATGATAGGCTTATCTCTCCCATCCACAGTTAGTGCATTCAAGCATTCACACATGTTGTTCAACAAAGTATCATTCTTGGCCCTACCTGTTAATGGATCAGTGTCAGGAAAGTTGTAAATATGACAGTTTATATACAAGCAGTTGTGGGACAAACTTATACCTGTAAAGTGAGACCTGGACCAGTGAATGGGAGGAATGGCTGCCAACCAGTCATAGGCTTCTTGGTTATAGTTTCTAAATTCAAGCATCTTCAATTCAAAATCTTGAACTGTTGTGGAAGTTGCAGCATCCCATAGACAGTCCTTGAAGGCCTTTCCTCTCCACTGCTGCTTCATGTTTTGGTGTATATGCCTTAAACAAAATCTATGCTCTGCAGCAGGAAACACAGTTTGGATGGCTGGAATAATCCCCTGTTGTAACAAACATATAACACAATCTTTGATCCTTGAATGTGAAAACAATAGCACACAATATAAACATGGAAACATACCTTTTGGCGGTCTGATATGAAGGTGTAGTTTGCTTCTCTTGGTAGATCTAAATCATCTCGAAGACATTCTAAGAACCAGCTCCATGAATCTTTTGTCTCAGCCTCAACAATGGCATAAGCCAAAGGATATATACCAAAGTTTGGATCCTGGCCAACAGCAGTCAACATTTGCCCAGGATATGGGCCCTTCATGAATGCCCCATCCAACCCCAAGAAATCCCGTCTGCATTCTTTATAGCCTTGTTTTAATGGACCCAAACATATGTACACCCTTTTGAAGATCCTAGTGGGTGCACTTGGGTTACCACAAGGCTCAACAGCAAATTTGACAGTTGTACCTGGATTGGTCCTCATCAATTCCATAGCATAATCTCTGAGACTTGAATATTGTTCATTGAAGTTCCCTTGCAATGCCTTAGTAGCTTTTAGTTTTGCCCTAAATGCCTACAGCATACAAATACATTAGAAAAACTTAATAAAAATACAAATTAATTTATAGATCTAACTCTTTTACCTTCATTTTGGAGACTCCAAGTTCGTATTTTCTCCCCAGCTCCTCTTGGATACTTCTAACAGGAATATTAGGGTTTGACTCTATCTGGTTTAGAACCCACTGTTGCTTAGCTAAAAAACTAGAAGTGAAAGGTTGTATTTTTCTAGATTGCAAGCACTTGTGATCTGGTTTGTAGGTTTTGACAACCCAAGTTTCATCATCCTCATCTAACTTTGACAGATAAAGTACCCAAGGACAGCTGACACTATTTAACCTAGCTTTTCTCTTGTCATTACACAACCCAATCCCCTCTTTTTTTTCCCACTTGAGTTGATTGGCCCACTAGTCATTACATTACCATTGCCAGGCCCACTGTCAGGCCCACTGTTTGGCCCAGTGTTGATTGGCCCAGTTGTGAATACAGGCACCTTGCCTTTACATACAACCCTAAGCCTCTTTTTATCGTTTCTGATAAAAGATATTGCCCTCCTTGTTTCAATAGCATGTTTATTAATCAAGTCTTTTGCCTCTTTGGCAGTACCAAACATCTGACCCACATAGAACCTCACTTTTGATGTTGTGTTTTCACCGCTTTTTTTCTTTTTGAGTTCTTTAAGTTTCTTATGCCTTCTACACCTTAACTCCCCAGCTGAGTCTTCTGTCAGACTATCCAATGAATCATAATTTAAATTTTCACCAGCAAGAGGGTCATCATCACTATCATTCCCATCATTGTTACCAACAGATTCATTCACAGGACCCATAAACTCCTCACCATGGTCAACATTTTCATAGTAGTCTCTCATGTCAACAGCAGCATCTTCCATCATAAAGTCCAAGTCTGCTTTAAAATCACTATCTTCTGAGTCATCATCCTCATCCTCCTCAGATTCAGACTCACCATCACATGATCCCTTATGCTCACATTCAAACTCACCATCACATGATCCCTCATGCTCACATTCAGCCTCAACCTCATTGTCAGGTTCATTACCATGCTGATTATCTGTATTGTCAACAGGAAAATCAGTAGAGAAGTCTGCATTTTCAATGTCATATGAAAACCCTCCATTGAATGATTCTTCATACACATTTCCCTCTACTATACACACATTACCCTGTTCACTAACCATATTGCCCTTACCACTACCCACATTGACCTCATTGACCCCAGCCCCATCATTGACACCTGCACCCTCATGACCAGCCACATTACCCTCTAAAGAACCCACATTATCATGTAAACTACCCACATTACCCTCTACACTAACCATATTACCCTGAACTTGCATTCTTTTGTCAATATCTTCAATCCCATTCAGTCTGACCTCTACGTTCTGGTTACTAACTTCTACTCTGCTATTTGGTTCACTAGAACCCTCACCAAGCCTTAATTTTTTTGCTACCTTCAACTTTTTTCTAGGTATATTAGGCCCTGCATCTTCTAGTTGTTCAATAACCACAGAAGTTGATTTTGGAGGGCTAAGGTAATCTGGAATCCGAGTAAAACCATGTTCTATAAACATTCTTATAACCTTGTTTGCTGCAACATATTTGCCTAAACACAAAACATCCGCATCATTTCCTAAAGGTGTCAAACCAGTGTCTAAATCTTGCCCAGGTATTTGAAAATGGTAGTAAATTTCAACATCTGGGATATAAATCTTGAGGTCCCTGACCATAAAATCTATCTCATGCACAGAAAACTCATCTATGTTGCAGTAGTCAACATAGCTAACCTTTGCGTCAACGTATCTTCTCCGTGGAGCCTTTGTGAAAATACCACCATAATACACTTTTAAAGTGAACAAGTTGTCATATCCTCCTGTTCGTTTGATAAATCAACAAAAAGAACATCAAGTTTGGATTTTTAACAGAATCAATTTAGGGTTTTTGGATACTTACCATAGACATTTTCTGCTACAAACGCCTCTGTTGGACTCCTTATTCTCCAAGTGTTGTGTCTCCGTGGGTTTTGCGGATCATCGTCTTCCATTGCTGATTACGATTAGGGTTTGATCGGTGTCAATTTTGGGAATGATGAAGATGATCGCCACTGATAGAGAGAGAATGAGTGTTGGGTGATAAATGGGAGGGAATGCAACTGACAATGGTTTTAATGAGGTGGCAGGAGGGTTTAAAACATTAATGGACGAAATTACCCTCACATGTTCAGCACATGACCACACTTAACGTTGCTAGTTAACGTCTGTTACACCCAGGGACTATCCAAGAAACAAAGTCATAAACCACAGGGACTAGGAGTGTAATTTCCAAACTCTGGGGACTATAGCTGAAACTTTGCAAAACCACAGGGAGTATCCGTGCATTTTACTCATTCTAAAGTTTAGTTATATGTTCTATTTTAAAACCAAAATTTATAGTTGTTTTAAATGCACCAGTCTGTTTGTCAATGATGACATGATTTGTCATTGATAGCATGATTTGTCAATGATCTATGAGATCAAAAGTACTATATAAAGGCCCTTGTTGCAACCATTTTGATCACACCTCACTTCTGCATTCATGATCATTTCTGGAGCTCCAAAGCAGACTCAAGTGATGACTAATCGAGCATAGGACTTCAGTAAGTATGCTTAACCTTTCTTAATTGAGTTTTTACTTAGTTTTAGCTTAAAAGTCAAACCGTCGAAATTAATGGTTGACTTAGCGATTAATCATTATTGGTCCAGTGATTAGTCGAGTTGAAAGTAGTTATAAGTTGGTAATTATGTGGGCATTAAACCCTTAAAAGGGCTCCCTCTGATTCCCACTCTAACTAGACCATTTGTCGGGTCAAAGTTAATTAGAAAAAGTCAACAGGATGCTTAATTTCAAATTAATACATAATTAGCAATGTAGAACCCATACAACCTGTTTGATCATTATTATAACTTGGTAATTAGTGTAAGAACATGTCTAAACATGTTCAACCCGACAATTTTCAGTAGAGACCCGGTTCGGAACCGAAAGTCGCATAATTTGACTTTTGCTTTGACTTTCAGTTCTGACCCGTTTAAGCATGTTTTAGAAATGCCTTAAAGCTTTAATTGGACCAGGTTACATGCTAGTATAACCCTCTGTGATTATACACCTTGGTTCAATAGTTATCCAATTAAAATGCATCATTCCGTTAATTACTCATATGTTGACCATTATGCCCTTTTCACCATAAAACATGATTTTTGGAAATGTAAAAGAGTAGAAAGCTTAGTTACTGATATATAAACTTGTACCCAAAATTTGACATCAGTTTGAGGTGTAGATTGAGAGTTATGCTCATTAGCGTAAATAGAAAACTTTTTAGTGATTTAACGGCGTAATTAGCATATAGCCTAATTAAACCCACTTTTTGATATCAAAATTTTTACCCACTGATGTAATATATTATTTTGGGATTTTTGAAGATTTTTAATTAATTTTAGGCTGAGCATAACTTAGAGTCATAAGCTTAATTCGGTAAATGTCGGTTTTGCCCTTTCGGGCTATAAAATGAGTTTTACATATCTTTTTTACCCCAAACCTTTTGCTACTGATTTTATATGATAAATAATTTATTTTAGACCTTCTGGAATAATAAAAATATCAGCTTTATTTATAGAACCCGGAAACGGCTTCTAATCGTCTTTTTAAGCGTTTTTAACACATAATATGTACTAAAACTATTTTAAACATACAAGGGTTGATACCTACTGATATTTTAGGTAAATTATAATATTTTAACAGTAAGCAAAAGTTGTTTAACTCAGACTTCAGTTTTGAGCTTTTCGGCTTATGTGAAATTACCAAAATGCCCCTACGGTGCATAATTTGAGTTTAAACTCTTTTCGGGCATAATAAAAGATATCTTACTGATGTCGCAACATATTTGAGGCATATTAACTTAGGAAACCTGTATGTGGCTGACGGGTGGTCCGTAGGACAACCCTTAAATGAGCTAAATATGTGTATATCCCATATTTTAGGCGGTATTGTATCGTGAATGTGATAACTACGAGTGTTTGTGGCTTTTACAGGTTAAACGCGTAAAACAGTGAACATGGAACGTAAGCTACGGTCTTTATCCGTAGCCTACGGTGGAGGAATTAGGCAGCGTGTGGATAGTTGTTGCACAGCATTAAAAGGATTTAAATAAAAGTTTATAAATCCTAAGGAAAGGAAGCAGCTTACACATGTGAACATGAAAATAATACATGATCATGATTAAAATAAATCATCACACCAACAAAGAAAAGTCACGTGAATTTGAGGGACTTTTTGGAGGGTTCTTTTGGTAGCTACCAATTAGAGACATCAAGGGATTTAATTGAAAGTCAACGTTGTCTATTGGGCCGATAACAAAACATATTATAATCATTTTTTGGAGGCGGCTGTGATTGACACGAAGACAATTGTCGGGCCACATCATCAATAAATGGGGCGGCACATGAGAAGATATCAACATCACATAGTCAACAACTATCATCCATAGTCACGTGAATGATACAAGGTTTTGAGGATTTTCAATAACATTAATAACTTCCAACATCATCATTACATACACGAAGACTTGGAAGGCACAAGACTTGAGATGTGTTTGGAGGCCCAATATTAATATAACAACACATGGGCTTGGAGACAGGGGCTGACAACATCACGTGAGCTATTGGCGGCAGCATTGGTGAGGCACAAAGAAAAGAGATGGACCTGAATTTTGCCATTTCCTCTACCGTAAAGCAGACAAATCTCACCGTAACACTTTCAAGATCACCATAAACTACGGTGATACCGTAATTTACGGTGGAGGCGACGGACAAATCGTAACTACCACATTAAATCAGTTTTTATGATGTCTTTTGAGTTTATTCTCATCATTGGACGGTTTTGGGGGAGTTTAGGGGGGATTTTTGGCTATCTTCTTGTGTTCTTGAGTGGTCTAAACATGGAGACTTTGTTTATTATTCCATTGGACAAAGGTTTGATTGTTATGACAATTCACGACACTATGAACGGCTAGGTTTGCTTGGTGATCGTCTTGAGTGTAAGGTTTTATTTGTGACAATTATGTTTGTTCTTTAATTTCTGGAATATTAAACTGTGCATGTGTTGTTAGTTTATTATGGTGTTTGATTGGGTGTTTGTAAATTGTTGATGTATGTTTGATCATTGTTCTAAACCATACGTTCTTGGTGTCGTTGGCAATCGAGATATCATGGGAGGGATTAGGGTTGGATATATGTTGATTGGTCATCGGGTAACAACCTCGCGTTCTAGGAATCCGAGTACTTAGTTCCCTTTCATCACAAACAATTGATCTTGCATGAGCTATGTCTATGTAGTTCTTTCCAGTTGAACATAAACCTTGATTGTCACTTAAAACCTGAAACTCGGGATGATCACTACCTTCTTATCCTGTTACAAAACTTGACTTTGATTTGTATTCTAATTTAGTAATTCTAGATAATTAAAACCAATCAACCCAAACATTGAAATTTACATTTCTTGCAATTTAGATTAATCTAGTTAGTTAGACATACATTGAGATAACACATATTCCACAAACTCCCTGTGTTCGATACCCACTTACCGCTAGCTAATTAGTTGTAATTGGATTAAATTTGATTGTGACCACGACATCACATCAAATTTTGGCGCCGTTGCCGGGGAGTAGTGCGCAACGTGTGTTATTTTTTATCCTTTTTAGTTTGTTATTTTTCTGGTTTATGCTGGGTGTGTTAGTGTGCAGGAATTGACAGGTGCATGCGTACTAGAAGCTCTCACAAGCTATCACCTTTGGCATTTGATCCGGAAATGAGTTACCAAGAGGAGTACGATTACGGTGATTATTATGATGAATATTCCCAACTTTCATATGAAGGCCCTCAGATGTACGATCAAGATTATTATCATGCTCAGTATACATTTGATCAGTATGGTTATGAATGTGTAACTCACCAACCTACTTTGCACTATCAGTCACATAAATCTGAAAGTCTTGACGAGATGATGAGAAAGAGACACATGGTCCATGTTGAAAAAGAATTAACAAAACCTCATTTGTCAATGGAAGAACGAGTAGAACTTTTGGAATGGAAATATGATTTGTTACCAAAAGAGGTGAAAGAGATGAGGCCAGGGACGTCGATATTGGAAAAACGTCAAGCAAAACAACACTGGATATATGTGCAGATTGAACAAATGACACCTATGGGTGATGTAGAAGAAAAGGTTGTGAGTCCTCCCGAACTTGAAACTGAATTATTAGGGCCAAATGAGGAATATACAATTGAAATTATTGTGGAGGAACCACCTATGGAGAGCAAAGTTGAGGGCCTTTTACTTGATGAACCAATCAAAGTTGATTACAACTCTCCGGCTGTGGTGGTTATGGAAACCAAGAGTGTTAAGGATGCATGTTTAGAAACTAGGAAGGTGGCACTTCATGATGTGGGAGATTTCATTCATAAGTTATGTTTATGGGAGAGTTTGGATTTGTTGGGCACAGAAAATGAAGTAGTGAAGTGGAGAGTAAACTACCGAGCATTTGTTGGAAATTCGGTAGGAAAATGTGGATTTAAAGAATTTTGCAAAGAAAGATGGGACGTGACAAAGCACACACACAATAGAAGAATCAAACACCGTGCTTACATTAGCAACGAAAAAGGTAAATGTGCATTGAGACCACCTTGAGACATATCAGGTACGGTCGGGCTGAAGACCTAAACTTTAGCGATGCTTGGGAGGCAACCCAAGGTGTTTTTAGATAAGTGTGGGGAAGATGTGCGGAGAGTTGTGTAAAGGTGATGATAGGAAGTCGGATTATCTACAACATCTGTTGTGTCAAACTTCACCAGGTCAATGTACTCTTTCCTTAGTCTTGTTATGTTCTTTAGTATTAAAATATTGGTATTAGTTGTTAAAAATAATAATAAAAAAAAACAAAAAGAAAATTTGGGGTTTGAGAGTTTAAGCAAAGGCTGATGTTGTGGGTTAAAAGCGATCCTTCCCTCAAAGCCATACATTGGGACAATGTATCCTAAGTGTGGGGATGGGGGAAATTTTACTGATGTCGCAACATATTTGAGGCATATTAACTTAGGAAACCTGTATATGGCTCTTATGATTACCCGTTACGCCTCTTGCGCGTTCGGTTCGGTTTATGTAACTAGTTTGCATAAACTAGCCGAAACGGGTCAAACCTTATCGGTTTTATCTCAAAATCCAGAATGTGTATAATATACCCATATTAAGCAAGTCTTCAAACTTTTCGGGTCTAAATCACATTCTATCCCGGTCTTCGCTTAATCGTGCGTACGAACCGTATCTTTAAAACTAACCGGTCTAAGTTTAGGCTTAATTAAAGACCCGTTAGGATTCTAATAGGTTATTATAAACCTTCGTTCCAGAATAGGAGGACCAGTAAAAGCTACTTGCATTTGCTGTTTGAGAATTATACTTGCAAAGGTAAATACTTTTAACTTATTTTCCCTATACGGGCTTGGGGTACGGTATATAAAATACCGCTTGGTCGGGCATTAAATCTTTCCACGTATGATGGTTAAATTGATATTAATCGGCCCGTTTAAATTGTTTTGTTTGCTTAAAGCCTTTGGGAGGTTAATGACCATGTCCCGGATATCCTTGGCATCATTTTACGAAATGGCCACGACCTAAGCGCGGGGTGTAGGCGTACACCCGTCAGTGCCAAAATAAATAATGTGGTGTGTCTATTGATCTTTAACCCGACACGATCCGGCTACTGAATGCATAAGGAACATGTAATTCTTTTACGAGATTATATATTTAAATAATTATCCCAAGTTATAAAAGTTTGTGCCACGTGCATTCAAATCAATTTTATTAAACTTTTTAAAATGAATTGGTTGAATGTATTTACCAGTGTAAACTGACGTATTTTCCCAAAAAAGATTTAATGCAGGTACTACTCGTAATAGGCTGGATTTCTCCTTAGCATCAATAAGAGTCTCGCAAGCTTAAGATGCCTAAAGTCTGTTGAACTACTGTTTCCACTTATTTGATCCACCTGTGGATAACTTTCGACTGTTGTGATACTTGATATTACAATATTTTATTCGGTTGAAATATATCTTTCATTTGGTTCCGCTGTGCATATTTAAATATTGTGTTGTTTGACTGTTATGTTGCCAACCACGTCACGATACTCCCCCACCGGGCCCACCGGTCAAACGTGGAAATATCGGGGTGTGACAGGTTGGTATCAGAGCCAACACTGAGTGAATTAAACACTAGCCTTTTGTGTTTAATCTCAGTTACACAATTGCACATTCTAAAATTTTCGAGTCTAGACAAAGAACATAGGAACAATCCAAATTTGTTTCAATTTATTTTTAACTTTGTCTTTTATTTTATATATTCTTGTTGTTATCTTATGTTATATTGAAAGGACTAAATATGCCGCCAAGATTCTTCAGACGAAGAGGACGAGGCAAGGGGCCAATCACCGCCCCTAATGATCACGAAGCCGGGCCTTCGCACACGCGAGCTCCTTCCGCCACGGCGAGTGCTGATCCTCGAGGGAACTGGAGGACAAATGTGGAGCCCGCTAGACGGTCTGTTTCACATAGTTCAACGCCTCCTTTTCATAACTCTTATGGGCCGCAGTCGGAAAACGAGCCCAATAACCCACAACCTTCTTACATACCTCTACAGCGATCCCTATCGCATCATTCCTTTGGAGACCCCACTCCCGTCTTTCAAGGCCGGTTTAATCCGGCAAACTACATACAAGAACCAGTGGGTTTTAACCCATTGGGGCCAGAGGATCATTTCTCCAGCGACCACGCAGAAGACATGGACGAGGACACGGATCCCGTCGAGCCTGCAACCGGGACTCCCAACCATCCTATCGAGATCTCAGATGGTTCGTCTTTTCATGGATCACCCTACCGTGGTCCAGATAGTTACCAGGCACGGTTTAACCAGTTCGAGTGGTATTTTACACCCTCACATCATTCGTCGCCTCAACAGCAGCAACAGCAGCAGCAAGATCCCTCTGGGGATTCACGTTTTGTGGCAGTCACGCCAATGCCTCCACCGCCACTAGTTAATCAAGCACCTCCAGAACCGCCGAGGCGTAGGAGGACAGGCGCGCGAATGTCCACGCGTGGAGGTGATTTTCACTTCAGCTCTCCTCGACACTCAAGTGGCAGTCATTACCCGCCACTTCAGGAAGACCCACAAATGGGTGGGCCTTCAAACCCAGTTGCACCGCAACCACCACCGATGGGTTTTGATAACCCGATTCCTGCCTACACTGGTTCGATGGCGTACAACCCGTTTGAGCCGCCGGCTCACACCCACTATAATTACGCTGAAGCCGACCCATACTTGGCAGCGGCCAATTACAACGCCTTTAACCCGGAAGGACCGTATGGAGCTCCTTGGGGAGTAGGGTACCCAACCCATGGGTACCAAATACCTGCTAGACCTATAATTCGGCAACAATCGCAGCCGCCACGGTTTTTTCCCCCAGAACGGGAAGAGATTCTTCAGAGATTGGACCAGGTCGAGTGAGACTTTCACAGAGACCGCAGGGAGCGACAAAGTTTCTTCCAGGGATTAACAAGTTTAATAAAAGGGATGAGCAAGAAGGACCATTGAATCCTTTAATTATTGATTGTATTTTCCTTGTTGTAGTTGAGCCCCTACATGGGCCTATCTTGCTGTTTTGACCCCTGCGTGGGTATGATTGTCTTTAAGCCCCTGCGTGGGCCTATCTTTCTGTTAACCCCTACGAGGGTATGTTGTTTGTTTAAGTCCCTGCGTGGACTAGTATTTCAGTTTGACCCCTGCGTGGGTAAGTGTTTGTCAAAAAGACCCGTTTAGGACAGTATGTAATCTTTTAATAATTAATGGAATGTTAAGTTTATAAATTTCATTTTTGCTATTACATGCATAAATATATTACATGAAATAAATAAATCAGAATCATTCCTTTTAAGAATTAATCTGCCTATTTTAAATATTGAATAAGAATCTTAAGAGTGAAACCTAGCCTGAGTGTCATTGTAAAGACCTGGCCAAGATGGTAAGACCTGTTTAAAAGGTTCAGATTCCTGATAACATCCGAAAACATGTTAACCCTCCAGGCGGACGTGATTCGTTAAAATCACACGTCATTCTTATGAAAGGAATTCTTTAAAAAGATTCCTAACCCAACTTAATGATCTATGAATCATGGGTTTAAATCATCAATTAAGGTGATCATATTTTGACCATACATGGTAATATAGTGCCTACGGTCCTTGCTCATTTCTACATGAGCCAAAAGACAGTGGTAGCTATGACTCCCTGTCCGAAAAAGGTAAAGAACTATGTTCAAACCTCAAAGCCCTGATTCTCTGAAATCATAGCTTATAATTTAAAAATGTCCTTGTGACTAGGCTTTTGTGCCACTAATAAAACTGTTATCGTTTTTATAATTAGGATAAATTATAATAAAAATCCTAAATAAATGTGATTTATAAATTAACCAAATATGGTCTATGTATACCATGGTTAATGAATTGCCATAAAAGACAATTCTATGATAAACTCCCAAGTAAACTATTGTCATTTTCTTATGCAACAGTTCAAATTAAAATGGCTGACTCAGATGAAATTAATAGTCACCCAAGGGAGAACCATGATAACGCCCGAATTAATATAACGGGTGCTGAACTGAAGGCGTTAGTAGACGACGCTGTTACAAAGGCCTTAAAGCGGCAGTATGAAGAATATAGTGGGACTCGAAGTAGGACCCTATCTACACTGCATTCAGAGCCACCCTCCAAGAAGGATGAACCCAAGAAAGGAGATGACGATCGTCACTCCTCAAATCATCCTAGTGACCCGTCTCAGAAGGTAATGCTAAATCAAGGACCCCCTGACAAGGGTTGCTCCTACAAATATTTTGTCTCATGTAAACCCAGGGATTTCACTGGGGAGAAAGGAGCTGTAGATTGTATGACGTGGTTAGATGAGATGGATACAGTTGTGGATATCAGCGGATGCGCTGAGAGGGATGTGGTCAAGTTTGTGTCGCAATCATTTAAGGGTGAGGCCTTAGCCTGGTGGAGATCGTTGATTCAAGCCACCGGGAAGATCCCATTGTACAACATGACATGGGAGCAATTTGTTGCCCTTGTCAGGGAAAACTACTGCCCTCAGCATGAGGTGGAGAAGACAGAGTCTGATTTTCTATCGTTGGTTATGAAGAACCTTGACTGCCAAGCTTACCTCACGAGCTTCAACACAATGTCCCGATTGGTTCCGTATCTGGTGACCCCGGAACCAAAAGGAATCGCTCGTTTCATTGGGGGTTTAGCCCCAGAAATAAAGGCAAGCGTGAAGGCCTCTCGGCCGAATACTTTCAGGTCGGTAACTGACATATCATTGTCCCTCACACAGGATACGGTCAGACAGAGATCGTTGAGGAACACAGATACAGAGAAAAGGAAACGTGAAGATGACAATTCACGAAGGTCAAACAAGAAGCATCAAGGAAACAATGACCACAAGAAAGGGTCTGAGTCTAGAAAGGATGGGCATTAGTCTGGAGAAAAGCCCAAGTGTAAGATCTGCAAGCGACAGCACTTCGGGAAGTGCAGGTATGAATCGAACTCGCAGACTCAGTGTAATACCTCGAAAATTCACGTCCTATAATGTATTGACACGTGTCATAAGCTTGAACGTGTGAAAGAACACCCTAGAGGGACTAAAGTTGACAAACTTGAAAAGTATATGAAAATACGAGTTCTAAATGTCAACAGTGAATAAATATATTGTACATTAACCCTACATAATGTTTATACCATCAAACGAATAAATCATGGATCATACGAAGCTAAAAGTGAGAGATTACAAACTACTGGGGGTTAAATGTGTCAACATGTTTAAAGTTATACCTCTGAGTGACCTTTTGACAAACCCGAAGCTTTGTAATGGTTAATTATGCTCACTAGAATGTACGATATAAATTTCGTAAAGTTTCATTATCGTATGAGAAAGTTATGATCAAATTCGTGTGCGAGGGGTTAAAGCGTCAACGTTGAAAGTCATGACTTTTCGGGTAATAACCGAGTGGCCAAGGACTTAGAAAAGTGGGTACAAGTCCTAAAGCCCTTGTAGGTAAATAAGAAGGGGTCAAAATGCGAAGAATAAGCTTAGTTGACCTTTCGAAGAGCCAAGGGACAAGAAGCAAAAACTTGAAAATGTGTAATTCTGATCAGAAGGCCCATGCGGGCCGCGTGAACCTTTAAAGGTTCCTTACGCGGGCCGCCTGGAGCGCCCAGATGCAGAAAATCGTTTCTTTTGCCTGTTCAGCCTTGGAACAGACCTTTAACTGATATTTTTCCATTGTGGGCGACCCCTAAACACTCCTAGACACTTAGGGACAGGTGTTGATGATTCATGGTCCATGATAGACTTAGATGTCAACAAGTTATGGTGATTTAAACACTATAAATAGGACCATAAGTTGCAACATTGTTCCTCACACCTTCATTTGCATTCCTGATCAATTCTGGAGCTCCCAAGCAGCCTCAAGTGATCACATTTCGTGCATAGGACCTTGGTAAGTTTGCTAAACCTTTCTTGATTAAGTTTTAGCTTAGTTTTAGCTTAAAAGTCAAACCGTCGTAATTAACGGTTGACTTTAAGATTAATCACTAATGGTCCAGTGATTAGTCGAATCAAAAGTATTTATAAGTTGGTAATTATGTGGGTAATAAACCCTCAAAAGGGTTCCCCCTGATTCCCACTCTAACTAGGTCAAATGTCGGGTCAAACTTATTAAGAAAAAGTCAACAGGATACTTAAATTGCAAATTATGCATATTTAGCAATGTAGAACATATACAACCTGTTGGATCATTGTTATAACTTAGTAATTAGTGTAAGAACATGTCTAAACATGTTCAACCTGACAATTCTCTGT
The DNA here is from genome assembly GCA_030545235.1 of Helianthus tuberosus. NCBI lineage: Eukaryota > Viridiplantae > Streptophyta > Magnoliopsida > Asterales > Asteraceae > Helianthus > Helianthus tuberosus. Next base: position 168,101,877 of record CM060368.1, read on the forward strand.
AAAGACCCGGTTCGGAACCGAAAGTCGCATAGTTTGACTTTCACTTTGACTTTCAGTTCTGACCCGTTTAAGCATGTTTTAGAAATTCCTTAGAGCTTCATTTGGACCAGGTAACATGCTAGTATAACCCTCTGTGATTATACACCATGGTTCATTAGTTAACCAATTAATATGCATGATTCCGTTAATTGCTCATATGTTGACCATTATGCCCTTATTACATTAAAACGTGATTTTTGGAAATGTAAAAGAATAGAAACTTTAATTACTGATATATAAACTTGTATGCAAAGTTTGACATCAGTTTGAAGTGTAGATTGAGAGTTATGCTCATTAGCGCAAATTGAAAGCTTTATGTTAATAAACGGCGTAATTAGCATATAGACTAGTTAAGCCTACTTTTTAATATCAAACTCTTTACCCACTGATGTAATATATTATTTTGGAATTTTTAAAGATATTTAATTAATTTTAGGCTGAGCATAACACATAGTCGTAGGCTTAATCCGGTAATTGTCGGTTTTGCCCTTACGGGCCATAAAATGAGTTTTACTTATCTAAACGACTCCAAACCTTTTGCTACTGATTAGAAATGATAAATAAATTATTTTAAACCTTCTGGAAGTATAAAAATAGCAGCTTTATGTATCGAACCCGTAAACGGCTCTTAATCGCCTTATTAAGCGTTTTTAACGCATAGTATGTATTAAAACTATATTAAACATACCCGGGTTGATACCTACTGATATTTTAGGCAAATTAGAATGTTTTAACAGTAAGCAAAGGTTGATTAACTCAGACTCCAGTTTTGAGCTTTTCGGCTTATGTGAAATTACCAAAATACCCCTACGTGCATAGTCTGGTTATAATTGATAAATTTCACATATATACTTTATCCTACTGTTATAACTTATAAAAATAAGTATTTTTGCTGATTATATCAGACCTGTAACTCAGGTAAATACTTAAACTCTTTTATAACCTTTTAAATGACCAAACTACCCCTACGGGGCAAAGTTTGTGTTTAAATACGTTTCGGGCATAATGAAAGACATCTTACTGATGTCACAACATATTTGAGGCATAAATTAACTTAGGAAACCTGTATATAGCTCTCATGAATACCCGTCACGCTTATTACGCGTACGGTTCGGTTTATGTAACAAGTTTACATAAATTAGCCGAAACGGGTCAAACCTTATTGGTTTTATCTAAAAATCCAGAATGTGTATGAAATACCCATATAAGACAAGTCTCTGAACATGTCGGGTTTAAATCACATTCTATTCCGGTCTTCGCTTAATCATGCGTCTGAACCGTATATTCCCTTAAGACTAACCGGTCTAAGCTTAGGCTAAATTAAAGACCCGTTAGCATTCTAATTGGTTATTTATACCATCATTCCAGACTAGAGCATTTCGGTAAATGGTACCTACGCTTACTTAAGTGAATACGGCTGAGTTATTAGATTCTTGCTATTTAAGACAGGAGCTAGCTCAGGTAAATACTCTTAACTTATTTTCCCTATACGGGCTTGGAATACGGTATTTTAATACCGCTTGGTCGGGTATTGAATATTTAATCTTATTATGGTTAAATTATTGAGGTAACCCGGTTTAATCTGTATTGTTTGAAATAAAGACCTTTAGGGGTTAATGACCATGTCCCGGATATCCTTGACATCATTGTGTTATAAATGGCCACGTCTTAAGTACGGGGTGTAGGCATACACCTGACAGTTACTTAAGTAATAACGGTATCTCACTTCCATGTGGGCCTATACTTGTGGTGTGTCTGTTAATCTGACTCGGTTTCTACATCGGGCCCTGAACGTATAACGAACATGTAAATCTGTATACAAGGTTATAAATATAATTGTTCCAAGTTACAAAGGTTAATTTTGCCTCTGTGCATTTTAATCAAATTATAAAAGATATTTTGTGCCACGTGCATTCAAATCAATTTTCTTAAACTCTTTTCAAATGAGTCGGTTGAGTGTATTTACCAGTGAAAACTGACGTATTTTCCAAAAAGGTTAAGTGACAGGTACTGAACGAAATTGACTGGAAGCTCAGGGCGCTAATAAGGAATCTTGCAAGTTCTAGGCGTCTAAAGTCTGTTGAACAAATGATATGTTTTAAGATCCGCCTGTGGATCCTTTACTTTCCGTTGTAATACTGGATATTACTTTATATTCGGAATGTAATAATATTTATCTTTTGCTTCCGCTGTGCATTTATATAATTGTGTTGTTTGACTATTGTGTTGCCAACCACGTCACGATACTCCCCACCGGTGACACGTGGAAAGTCGGGGTGTGACACTCAGTCGAAAACCTTTGCATGTGGGATATGCAAGTCCAAGGAACACAAGACCTTGGATTGCAAGAAGCTAAAAGATGCAACGTGCTACCGTTGCAATGAAAAGGGGCACATTAAGACCAACTGCCCAAAATATGCAAAGAAAGAAGATGAAGGAAAGAAGACCAATGCTAGAGTCTTCAGGATGGATGCGAAAGAAGCTGTGCAAGACGATAACGTGATCACATGTACTTTCCTCGTAAATGATGTCTATGCAAGAGTACTTTTTGATTCAGGCGCTGATAAATCGTTTGTAGATAATAAGTTTTGCAAATTACTGAATTTACCTGTTAAAACCTTAAGTGTGAAGTATGAGGTGGAGTTAGCAGATGGCACCATAGAAACCGTCTCAAATGTGTTAGATGGATGTGTTATATCCATTAAGAACCACTCTTTTCCTTTGTCCCTACTTCCCTTTAAGTTAGCCGGTTTTGACATAGTTTTGGGTATGGACTGGTTATCTAATAACCTGGCCCAAATTGTCTGCAACAAGAAGCAAGTAGTGATCAAGACTCCGTCTGGCGAATCACTTACCATTCGGGGAGATACCCAATATGGTCTGCCTGAGCAAGTGACTATGCTCAAGGCCTCTAAGTGTTTGAAGAAGGGTTGTGTCATCTACATGGCACAAGTGATTATTGATGAGCCGAAACCGAAGATGGAAGATATTCCTGTCATTTCTGAATACCCTGAAGTTTTTCCTGAAGAACTACCTGGTTTACCACCAGATAGACAAGTCGAATTTAGAATTGACATCATCCCCGGGGCAGCACCAGTTGCTAGAGCACCCTATAGGTTGGCACCAACGGAGATGAAGGAATTAAGAATGCAACTAGATGAATTGCTAGCTAAAGGTTTCATTAGACCTAGTTCGTCTCCTTGGGGAGCACCAATCTTATTTGTCAAGAAGAAGGATGGATCGATGCGTCTGTGCATCGATTACCGTGAGCTTAATAAGGTCACGATCAAGAATAGGTACCCATTGCCCAGAATCGATGATCTGTTCGATCAGCTTCAAGGGGCAAGTTACTTCTCTAATATCGATCTGAGGTCAGGCTATCATCAACTGAAGGTTAAAGATGAAGATGTACACAAGACTGCATTTAGGACTCGTTATGGTCATTACGAGTTCCTAGTGATGCCTTTTGGGCTCACAAATGCACCTGCCGCATTCATGGATCTCATGAATTGCATCTGCAATCCCTACTTGGACAAATTTGTCATCGTCTTCATAGACGACATCCTCATCTACTCGAAGAACAAGGCTGATCATGAGAAGCATCTTCGATGTATTCTTTCATTACTTCAGCAGGAGAAGCTCTATGCCAAATTCTCTAAATGTGAATTCTGGCTTCGCGAAGTCCAATTTCTTGGACATGTGGTTAGCGAACGCGGAATCCAAGTGGATCCCGCTAAGGTGGAAGCTGTCATGAATTGGCAAGAGCCAAAGACGCCCACAGAAATTCGCAGCTTCTTGGGATTGGCAGGATATTACCGGCGTTTCATTGAAAATTTTTCAAGGATTGCTGCACCCCTAACCTCCTTGACTAGGAAGAAGGTTAAGTTTGTTTGGGGCCCTAAGCAACAAGAATCCTTTGATATCCTAAAGCAAAAGTTGAGCAACGCTCCTGTGCTGACGTTACCTGAAGGTACCGAAGAATTCGTGGTTTACTGCGATGCATCACACACCGGGATGGGATGTGTGCTTATGCAGAGAGGCAAAGTTATTGCCTACGCTTCACGACAGTTAAAGGTGCACGAAAAGAATTACACCACCCATGACTTGGAGTTGGGTGCCGTTGCATTTGCACTAAAGCTATGGAGGCACTATTTATATGGTATCAAATGTGTGATCTATTCTGATCACAAGAGCCTCCAGCACCTGTTTAACCAGAAGGATTTAAACATGAGGCAGCGCCGATGGATGGAGACGTTGAATGATTATGATTGTGAAATCAGATACCATCCAGGCAAAGCAAACGTGGTTGCTGATGCCTTAAGCAGGAAGGAAAGGGTGAAACCCATCCGAATCAATGCCAAGAGCATTGAGATAAAGAACAGTTTGAATGAAAGATTGTTAGCTGCACAGAAGGAAGCTGTGCTGGAAGCTAACTATCCTAAGGAAAAGCTTGGAGTAACTGAAGAACAGTTATCTCAAGGCAAGGACGGGATTTTGAGATTGAATGGACGAATATGGGTTCCAGTTTATGGAGGACTTCGAGATGTTATCCTCCAGGAAGCCCACAACTCTAAATATTCCGTTCATCCTGGAGCTGATAAGATGTACCAGGATTTGAAGGCAAATTTTTGGTGGATAGGCTTGAAGAAGTCTATAGCTACCTATGTGGCTAAATGCATGACATGTGTACAAGTCAAAGCTGAACATCAGAAGCCGCCAGGTCTGCTACAACAGCCTGAACTTCCCACATGGAAGTGGGAAATGGTAACTGTGGATTTTATCACCAAGTTACCTAAAACAAGGAAAGGAAATGATACGATATGGGTGATCGTGGATAGACTGACTAAGTCAGCACATTTCCTACCCATAAAGGAGACCTATAGCTCCGACATGTTAGCCCAATTGTACGTAGATAAGATTGTAGCTCTACATGGTGTACCTGTGGCTATTATCTCTGACAGAGATACTAGATACACGTCACATTTTTGGAAAAGTTTCCAACAATCTTTGGGCACGCGTTTGAATTTTAGTACGGCTTACCACCCTCAGACAGACGGACAGAGTGAGCGTACAATCCAAACGTTGGAGGACATGCTTCGCGCATGTGTGATCGATCTAGGTGGTAGTTGGGATAACCACCTGCCATTAATCGAGTTCTCTTACAACAATAGCTACCATACCAGCATTAAGGCTGCGCCTTTCGAGGCTTTATACGGTAGAAAGTGTAGAACGCCCGTTTGTTGGGCAGAAGTTGGAGATGTCCAACTGTCAGGTCCGGAAATAGTCTTTGAAACGATGGACAAGATTGTCCAGATTCGTGACCGACGGAAAGCTGCCAGGGATAGGCAGAAAAGCTACGCAGATTTAAAGCGTAAACCTATGAAATTCGAGGTAGGTGAAAAAGTGTTGCTTAAAGTATCACCCTGGAAGGGAGTGATGCGATTTGGTAAGAAAGGCAAGTTAAGCCCGAGATACATAGGACCTTTCGAGGTTATCGAACGTGTCGGATCAGTTGCCTATAAGCTAAACTTACCTTAAGAGCTCAGTGGTATTCATAATGTATTCCACATCTGCAATCTGAAGAAGTGTTTCGCTGATGAATCACTGGTCATACCACATACAGATGTGCACATAGAAGAGAGCTTGAAGTTTGTTGAAAAACCTGTATCGATCAAGGATCGACAGGTTAAGAAGCTTCGAAGGAAGCATGTACCTATTGTAAAGGTAAAATGGTATGCCCGTAGAGGTCCCGAATACACGTGGGAGGTTGAGTCCACAATGAAAGAAAAGTACCCTTATTTGTTTCAGTAAATCTCGAGGTTGAGATTTCTTTTAAGGGGGTGAGGATGTAACACCTCGAAAATTCACGTCCTATAATGTATTGACACGGGTCATAAGCTTGAACGTGTGAAAGAATGTTCTAGAAGGACTAAAGTTGACAAACATGGAAAATATGTGAATATACGGGTTTAAAATGTCAACAGTGAATAAATATACTTTACAATAACCCTACATGATGTTTATACCATCAAACGAATTAATCATGGATCATACGAAGCTAAATATGAAAGAAAGTGAGAGATTACAAACTACAGGGGTTAAATGTGTCAACATGTTTAAGTTATACATCTGAGTGACCTTTTAGCAAACCCAAAGCTTTGTAACGGTTAATTATGCTCACTAGATTGCATGATAAAAATTTCATAAATTTTCGTTATCGTATGAGAAAGTTATGATCAAATTCGTATACAAGGGGTTAAAGCGTCAACGTTGAAAATTATGACTTTTCGGGTAATAACCAAGTGGCCAAGGACTTAACAAAGTGGGTATAAGTCTTGAAGCCCTTATAGGTAAATTTGGAGGGCTCAAAGTGCAAAATATAAAGTTGGTTGACCTTTCGAAAGGCCAAGGGACAATATGCAACATCTTGAAAATGTTTAAACCTGAACACAAGGCCCAAGCGGGCCGCGTAGCCCCATGAAGACTCCTACACGGGTCGCCTTCGACACGCATATGCAGAAACTTTAGACAACAGCCTATTTTCTCGCTATAACCGACCCAAAACAGATATTTTCACTACATGGGCGACCCCTAAACAGTCCTAGGCACTTAGGGACATCTGTTGATGATCCATGGCCATTGATAGCATGATTTGTCAATGATCTATGAGATCAAAAGTACTATATAAAGGCCCTTGTTGCAACCATTTTGATCACACCTCACTTCTGCATTCCTGATCATTTCTGGAGCTCCAAAGCAGACTCAAGTGATCACTAATCGAGCATAGGACTTCAGTAAGTATGCTTAACCTTTCTTAGTTGAGTTTTTACTTAGTTTTAGCTTAAAAGTCAAACCGTCGTAATTAACGGTTGACTTAGCGATTAATTATTATTGGTACAGTGATTAGTCGAATTGAAAGTAGTTATAAGTTGGTAATTATGTGGGCATTAAACCCTTAAAAGGGCTCCCTCTGATTCCCACTCTAACTAGACCATTTGTCGGGTCAAAGTTAATTAGAAAAAGTCAACAGGATGCTTAATTTCAAATTAATACATAATTAGCAATGTAGAACCCATACAACCGGTTTGATCATTATTATAACTTGGTAATTAGTGTAAGAACATGTCTAAACATGTTCAACCCGACAATTTTCAGTAGAGACCCGGTTCGGAACCGAAAGTCGCATAATTTGACTTTTGCTTTGACTTTCAGTTCTGACCCGTTTAAGCATGTTTTAGAAATGCCTTAAAGCTGTAATTGGACCAGGTTACATGCTAGTATAATCCTCTGTGATTATACACCTTGGTTCAATAGTTATCCAATTAAAATGCATGATTCCGTTAATTACTCATATGTTGACCATTATGCCATTTTCACCATAAAACGTGATTTTTGGAAATGTAAAAGATTAGAAAGCTTAGTTACTGATATATAAACTTGTACCCAAAATTTGACATCAGTTTGAGGTGTAGATTGAGAGTTATTCTCATTAGCGTAAATAGAAAACTTTTTAGCGATTTAACGGCGTAATTAGCATATAGCCTAATTAAACCCACTTTTTGATATCAAACTTTTTACCCACTGATGTAATATATTATTTTGGGATTTTTGAAGATTTTTAATTAATTTTAGGCTGAGCATAACTTAGAGTCATAAGCTTAATTCGGTAAATGTCGGTTTTGCCCTTTCGGGCTATAAAATGAGTTTTACATATCTTTTTGACCCCAAACCTTTTGCTACTGATTTTATACGATAAATAAATTATTTTAGACCTTCTAGAATAATAAAAATATCAGCTTTATTTATAGAACCCGGAAACGGCTTCTAATCGCTTTTTTAAGCGTTTTTAACGCATAATATGTACTAAAACTATTTTAAACATACAAGGGTTGATACCTGCTGATATTTTAGGTAAATTATAATATTTTAATAGTAAGCAAAAGTTGTTTAACTCAGACTTCAGTTTTGAGCTTTTCGGCTTATGTGAAATTACCAAAATGCCCCTACGGTGCATAATTTGAGATTAAACACTTTTCGGGCATAATAAAAGATATCTTACTGATGTCGCAACATATTTGAGGCATATTAACTTAGGAAACCTGTATATGGCTCTTATGATTACCCGTTACGCCTCTTGCGCGTTCGGTTCGGTTTATGTAACTAGTTTGCATAAACTAGCCGAAACGGGTCAAACCTTATCGGTTTTATCTCAAAATCCAGAATGTGTATAATATACCCATATTAAGCAAGTCTTCAAACTTTTCGGGTCTAAATCACATTCTATCCCGGTCTTCGCTTAATCGTGCGTACGAACCGTATCTTTAAAACTAACCGGTCTAAGTTTAGGCTTAATTAAAGACCCGTTAGGATTCTAATAGGTTATTATAAACCTTCATTCCAGAATAGGAGGACCAGTAAAAGCTACTTGCATTTGCTGTTTGAGAATTATACTTGCAAAGGTAAATACTTTTAACTTATTTTCCCTATACGGGCTTGGGGTACGGTATATAAAATACCGCTTGGTCGGGCATTAAATCCTTCCACGTATGATGGTTAAATTGATATTAATCGGCCCGTTTAAATTGTTTTGTTTGCTTAAAGCCTTTGGGAGGTTAATGACCATGTCCCGGATATCCATGGCATCATTTTACGAAATGGCCACGACCTAAGCGCGGGGTGTAGGCGTACACCCCTCAGTGCCAAAATAAATAATGTGGTGTGTCTATTGATCTTTAACCCGGCATGATCCGGCTACTGAACGCATAAGGAACATGTAATTCTTTTACGAGATTATATATTTAAATAATTATCCCAAGTTATAAAAGTTTGTGCCACGTGCATTCAAATCAATTTTATTAAACTTTTTAAAATGAGTCGGTTGAATGTATTTACCAGTGTAAACTGACGTATTTTCCCAAAAAGATTAAATGCAGGTACTACTCGTAATAGGCTGGATTTCTCCTTAGCATCAATAAGAGTCTCGCAAGCTTAAGATGCCTAAAGTCTGTTGAACTACTGTTTCCACTTATTTGATCCACCTGTGGATAAACTTTCGACTGTTGTGATACTTGATATTACAATATTTTATTCGGTTGAAATATATCTTTCATTTGGTTCCGCTGTGCATATTAAATATTGTGTTGTTTGACTGTAATGTTGCCAACCACGTCACGATACTCCCCCACCGGGCCCACCGGTCAAACATGGAAATATCGGGGTGTGACACAATCGAAGATCTTCATCGATTAGGCACACAACTCTCAGACATATATCTTCGATCGATCTCCTGCACAGGCTCGCCATCAGGCTCTCCATCAGTCGGCAACTCAATTGGAATCGTAATTAACTTCTCCCCAATTGAAGATCTTCATCGATTTGGCACATAATTCTCAGACATATATCTTCGATTGATCTCCTGCACAGGCTCTCCATCAGTCGGCAACTCAATTGGAATCGTAATTTACTTGCTCCTTTAATTACACATCATCCTCCAACTCTCCAGCAACCTTTAAGTGCAATATCTATATCTCTAAGATGAAGATAATGTATGGTAATGAAGATTTGGAGCAGCAAGAGGTAAAAACAGCCCGAATTTTTCCTTTTATAAATTTGATTCGTGAGTGTTAGTGTGTGTGTGTTTATATTGATTAGGGTTTCATCAAATGCAATGTGAGGGTTTCCAATCGGTGTTTATACAAATAATATTGAACCCAATTTTTATGTATGTGTATGCAGTGTGTAGTATGGGGTCTTGCTTACCTCATTCAAGGAATAACAATGAAAGACAGGGGTCATTGATTTCGAAAAACTCCGCCCCTTTGTTCGCCTTCTTCCTGATTTTAAGTTATGGTGAGTCAATTTCCTTTTTTCTGATTCTAATCGATTAAGAACTATACGTGATTAACCAACGAATTGTGGTAGATTTTATGTTTCTATTGCAGTATTTGGATTGAATTGACTGTTGCAATTTAATAATCGTCAGTTATAGTTCGTTTTTTGAATATAGATAAACACTGACTTATTTAAGGTGCTTGATTTGGGTGAATCGTAGCAATATAAACTGCTATTGTAATTTGGTGTGATATTCAATTCAGTATCAGCAACCTAATCAAATTGTGCTCAAAACATAGAGTAAATCTTTTCACCAGCAAGGTAATAATATGTACTAATTTTCAATTATCAGTGACTTCTAATAAGGAAATATAGCTATTAGGTTATGTCAAGGTAAGCATAGTTTATAAAGAACATGTTGCAGAATAAAGTTAATACAACATTTTAGTAATAAATAATTAGCTGATAGTCAATAATAATTTTAGTATGCTAATGTTGTTAAAGTTAATAATAAGGACTATCAATTGTTATTTAACAATTTTAGTAGAACTGATGCAACATTTTTGGTTAATAGAGCTGTTAGTGACTCGGTTATTTATTACTAACTGCTTAATAGCCCATTAGCATACTAACTCTTGATTCAAAGTAATCTTCGAACAATTGATAGTCACTAACCGAGTCACTACCGTTGTTAAGGTACCTGCATTTATGTTGTTCGTTAACTATTTGATTGTTTTGCTACCACATACTAATCACCCCTGCCAGGTGTGAAGGTGAATACTTTATTAACGTGACCGTTTTTATTGTCGGGTCGATTTTGAATCAATTTTGTTTACTTTTATCAGTTTTTGGTTTCGGTTTGGTTTTAGGTTGTTTTATTTTTTTGCATCGTTTTGGTTTTGATTTTTCCAGCAATTGTTTTGTTTCGATCTAAGTTTTTTGAGTTCATTTCGGTAAGATCTTTTACGTTTTTTGTTCCGTTACAGTTTTTTTTAGTTTTGTGTAAATTTAGTTTCCTTTCCGGTTAGATTCGCTTTATTTGTTTTTGGTTCAGGTTCGGTTTTCATTTCAGCAACATTATTTGTCTCAGCTTATTTGTTTCGGTAAAATTATTCAGTTTGTATAGGTTCATTTCGGTCTGGTTTTGTTTTTTGGTTCGTTTAGGTTTGGTTTCAGTTTCCTTGGTTTTCGCTTTTAGTTGGGTTCCATTTTTTATTTAGTCCCCGGTTCGCTTTCTGTTGGCTCAAAACTATTTATGCGGATCAAGTTAAAAACATATATTCACATACACACACGCGTGGTTAAGGTACGTTGCATAATCTATACATCTTGCTTTAAACAGAAGTAGGTGCAACCCGTAAACGAATTGGAGGTTCAATGTTATGTTCGTTTATTTTCGTTCATTTATGTTTGATGATTGACTTTCGTTTATGTATGTCCTCTCTCTTATTTGCGTTCGTTTGTAACCATTCTTTATTTTTATTTGAATGTTCGTTTAAATTTATACATTACTAATATTCATTTGAAATAGTTTTCATATTATCAAACCATTTGTTTACTTTTAAAAAGTTGGATGTAATGATGCTGGTAGAATATTGACTTCCACCATGCTGGTAAAATTAACACAGTTTTACAACCCACCAACCCGATTACTACCCGCTTGCCTATTTAAATAAATGGGTTAAATAAGTAATGAACCGCATTCAGGTTACATGAATTTAAGCGTGACTGAGTTAGACTTGCATGGAGTTTTCCTACATATTTTGATATGTCTGTTTGAATTTGCATATAAAAAATAATTATCTGATTATGATTTATTTCAACTTCAACTTTCAGTAAACAATTTCTAAGTTTAGCTATATCTTATATTTAAAATCAAAATTTATGGTTGCTTTAAATGCATTACAATTAACTTTAATGAAATAGTACCAGCCTTTATTAGGGCTGTTCAAAGAGCTCGCGGCTCGGAGCTCGCTCGGAAAAAGCTCGCTCGATTTGGCTCGGTTTAAAAGTGAGCCGAGCCGGCTCGGCTCGGTTAGAAAGTGAGCCTAGCTTGGCTCGGCTCGAAACGAGCCGAGCTGGCTCGGTTCGGCTCGCTTTGTAGCTCGGCTCGGTTTAGCTCGAATTATTTTACATAAACAAGCGAAAACATAATATTTAACAATTGTTTAAATTTTAAAAACGTGAATGAAACCGTTATCAGGAATATGTTGTAATTGTTGTAGATCAAATGAAATGTGTCTATGTAGACTAAGAAGACATCTTAACCTTTTTTTTTTAACTTAATGACTTAGATGAAAGTGTAAGTGTCAATGTGAGGTTACCCACTTGATAGAGACATTTACCTCTTAGAGGGGAAGTCTCGGGTTCAAACCTGAACAAGGAGAGTATTTTGTATTATCTGGTGTAAAGTGGAGTAGAGTAACATTTAGCGTTATGAAAGTGTAAGAAAAAATAGTGGTGTAAGGATACTTTTGGACTAGTCGCTAGTTAGGTCACCGTAATGGTTAATGCCCCCTACTGGACCTTTTTCACCACATCAATATCATAACGCCCCTTAAAAAGTTGTGTAATGGTTAACGCCCCTTAATGCCTTCATTGCACATTACTTCCATTTTTGTTTTTCTTATTGGACATTATACTAGAAATGTTTCTCCCTCTTCATGCTCCTATAAAGCTCACGAGGGTGGTGTTGGGGACATTATCAAGCCACTTTACGTACCTATAATACCCATTACTCATGGTGAGTGCCACACATAATTTTTATTTTACATAATATCTCCCTTGTTATTAGTGTACCTAAAATGTGATGATGAGCGGGGTTGTTCATAGATTTTTTTTTTTTAAAGAAAACTTCATTAACCGAAACCGACCAAACCCCGAAACGGGGCGGCCAAACAACAAAAACAAACTACATACTCATAAAACTACACAAATCGACCCAAAAGATGTTTCTATCTTTACTTCTATTCCAAATCCAAAGGAAACCGAGCGATTTGATTTCACTGATGATATCAACCACCTTCACTTGTTTATTTTCAAACCTGAGATTGTTGCGCGCCCGCCAAATGCACCAGCAAGCCACTCTACCCGCAAGACCAACCTGATTGTGCACTTCCAGAACTTCCTTGACCGAAGCAGAGATGACAGGAGCAATGTTGCACCATTTTGAAACCGCAAACCAAAATTGGGCAACAACAATACATCTGGTGAAAAGATGATCAGCGTTTTCTTCACCCGAGTTACAAAGAGTGCAGGTCGTGTCGTCAATATCCATTCCACGATTAACAAGGACAGCCAAGGTGGGAAGTTTACCCATCTCGGCTTTCCAAGCAAGAAGATTACATTTAGCAGGAACCAGCTTGCTCCACTCCATAACGAAATTGACGCTAGGCAGCTCCCCATTAGATAAGAGACGCTTCACGTCTTTGACCAAGAATTCACTAGTAGCAGCCCCAACCCACTTCCATTGATCACGCTCCTCCTTGATCTGCACCGAATCCAAAGACCTGCAAAGCCAATTAAGTTTGGTAATTTGTATGAAGTTTTCAGGCCCTTTTCTCCACTTCTATGACACGTTAAGACTCCCCTCCTGAGCACTCAATTTATTAGCCACTTTACATCTCTTTTCGGACTCTAATTTGAAAATGTTGAGTTATATATATTTTAGCGGCTCACTTTCCAACCAAGAGGTTGTTCGATGGATCCAATTGTTATATATTAGGATCCAACTAATCCCTAAAATTTTTAAGTTTTATATAATATTTAGAATTCAGTAGTTGAATGATCTGATTTACAACACACATTCCCGATGAAAAAATAAAATATCTTGGAGCCGTCACTAATTGAGTTTTTTTTTTTTTTCTCGTACAATCTGTGTATTTCCAGTCATTTCAAACAAAATCAAAATATAATGATTTATATATAAACATTTATAGATTGTGTTACACTGTTACTTTTGAAAATCAAACTTTTCAAGTCGTATATCTTTTCATATTGGTTGAAAGTCTTATATTTGTACTGTTTACAAATTTCCATTTTTTGGGTAACCGACACGTACCTAACATTGAATGGAAATGCTAAAATCTTGTTATGTAATTAAATGAATAAATGGTACTGGATATTGGTATTGGTATCGAATTTATCAAACTAAAACATTTTTGGTACCGAATCAGTACCGACTTTTGAAGTTTTCGGTACCGGTCTGGTACGGTACCGATTCAGTACCAGTTTTTACCCTAAAAAACCAGTACCGTATCAGGTATACCGGTACCAGTATCAGTACCCATTTTTGAGGATTTTCGGTACCGCGCTCATCCCTAAGCTATATGGTGTGGGATAAAGCTCTTAAGAGCTTTATTGTACCACATCAGCGTTACATCTGTGCCACTCATAACGCTCTCGAATCAGCGTTTGGAACGTTATGGGGTGATGTGGCAAAGGGCCTGAGCCCATACCATGCAGCCTTAGCGTCAAAAGTAAGGATGTTTAAGAAATGTGCCAAACTAGAAAAAGTATTTTATGTCACACTAATCATTTTTCTTGTGATATATAACATCTTTAAGATAAAAAATTTGTAATTACAATGTTATTATAAATAGAAGTATAATATCAACATTATATAATCTGTAATTTGAGATCATTCAATATCGTTGTAGTGAAGATAATAGTGCATAAAAAACGTATCTGTATATGTTAAGATACCTTCAACAATATCGAAGATTGATTCGACTAGACAATGCAAATTGATTCCGTTAGAAAGTGAGCCTAGCTCGGCTTGGCTCGTAACGAGCCGGTTTGGCTCGCTTGGTAGCTCGGCTTGGCTTAGCTCCAATTATATTACTTATAATATATTTTATTTTATTTTTATATACGGTATAATATATTACAAAAAAAAAAAACTGATTATTACTTATATGTAACTAGGTTATCACCCGGGACTGCTTCCCGGGTAGTTTAATTTTATTAGTTAATAAACATGTATTTTTATTAAAATCTAACATAGTATTTCATTAAACTTTTACACGACATTGAATAATTGTTAATCGAATAATAAATTAAAAAATGTCTTCATATATCTTAACGATGACAAACTACTGTCATCTGATATCTGAGTAGGATGGTTATACGAGATAGCAAGAGATATGATCGAACTAAAAAAGTGGGAAAAAATAGTCATGTTGGGTGAAAAGTTCAGTGCAAATATACAACTTTCTGGAGAGATTTTTTTTCGGCACAATACAAAATGGATCTAAATTTTTTTCAGCCATATCCAGTTCGTGAATCCAATGTTTTAAAAACTGGCTCAAACTGCCCGGTTGTACCGTCCGATAGAACCAGCTAAACCGTTTCTGAGCCCAAACCGGTTCCGTATAAAAACCAGATTTTAAAACATTGCTCTAATCTTTTGAAATTCACAACAGTTCACCTTCATGAAGTCACTTGATTTCGTTAACTTCCACAACGGCCGTTCTCTGTTTCTGTCAGATGCTTTCATAAACGACGTCTATAAATAAAAATCAATAGAGAAAATTAATTACATTAATCATAAGTCAATAAACAAAATAAACACCAACAAAATTACATTAATCATAAGTCAATAAACAAAATAATCCTAAAACTGAAGTAAAAGTTATAGATTAGGGAATGCATACCTCCATAACTGATGATGATCTTTTGGATAATTCTAATCTTTGCCTTGACTTGAACATTCAATAGTCTAGCTAGCGTGCACACATTTTGCTGGATATGACAGCTGATTTACACCATTAATTAGATTGCCCATTCAATATAGTCTGTTCCAGTTAGATCAAAGAACCCAAATTACAAAAATCCATGAATGCTAATTGTAACCTGATCAAAATGATAGAATGGCTGGAAATTAAAAACAAAATTGAAAATGTCTATATGATTTTAACTTTTATCTGTATAAAGCAAGTAACATATAATGTTAACTTTTATCTGCGTTTATATATTTTCTTTTGTTTCACTACCGAAAGAAAAGAAAGTTTTGGTGAAGCTAAAAAGTACTGATTAATATGAAATATTAAAGGCACTAACAACATTAAATCGGGTGATTAAGAATACTAAAGGGGCCAAATCATAAACTATTAACTGACTTTTATAAGAAAAAAAGGAAGCCACAAGATGAAAAGTTGAAGATATCATACAGAGGAATGTATTATATAACCTAAAAGCCAAACTCTAACTTATTAATTCAGTATGCCAATGCTTATGCTTCCAGTTTCATTTATAAAAGTGAGATAAATATGCGCATAAGCAAGCAAAAGTAATCAACACATAACCATGCCCTTTTAAAATACATAGAAACTCTAAGGGGCTGTTTGGCAAGCCTCTTAATGATTCATTAAGAGGCTCCCCTCTTATTCGGACAAAGGTGTGGTTGTTTGGTTGGCAAAATGCCAGCCTCTTAATGGTATCATTCAGTCTGTACCATACAGAAATAAGAGGATGCTGAATGGAAAAAAAGACTCTTGCTACCCTCTCATCACCAACACCTCCACCTCCCTCTCCTCACCAGCGAACAGCGGCTCCTCACCACCAAACAGCGGCTCCTCGTCCCTCTCTTCCACCCTTTCCCTTTCATCCCTACCGATCCCCACCACCGTCGACAACTTTCGATGTCCACAAAACCCCAAATCGACGACCACCAGTCATCCCGTCAGCAGAGTTAATCACGTCCAGCCACCACCATCACGCCGTCGACCATGAGTTACCTCCGATTGATAAGAAAAGTCTCATAATTTCTTCTAATTCTCAGTTCAAGTCGCGAAGCCAGGTATGAAGTTTTGATTTTTAATGTTTTAAGCAACAGTTGCATCATTTGTGATTGAAATTGTTGAAATTATGTGATGAAGATTATGTGAAAAATGTAAGGTTGAGCACATAAATAGGTCATTAATTTTGATTTAAGGCTGCATATAATAAGAGTTATTGGGTCTGCTGTGATGTTGTTGAAATTGCTAGGAAGTTCGTTTTTGAGTTGATAGATACAGTGATTTGGTTTGATTATGAATTTGTGATAAAAGGAAGTAGGATTTGTTTTGCGGGTAGTTTCGGGTTGAGCGGATTTAGGAGGTAGAGAGTTAAGTTGAGTTGCTTGATAGTATTCAGATATTGCTGTTTAGTGTATTAAGTTAAACGTAAATTGCGAAGGGTTGTGTATGATATAAAGAAGCGACTTTAGAAAGTGAGTGAGATTTAGCGAGTGTTTGACAAAGTGTTTAAGATAGGAATGAGATATGGATCGATATTTGGCATATAGGCATTGCTTTGGGATTTGTATGTTATATGGATCGATATTTGGCACATAATAGTTCAGAGGGGTAAAATAGTCATTCTGCACAGTCATTCAGAGATACAACCAAATAGCTCTTAATGGTTCAGCACTTACTGGTTCAGAGCCTCTTACCCATTCAGACCTCTTACTGGTTCAGCACTTACTGGTTCAGCACTTGCCAAACAGCCCCTAACTTAATAACACTCACTTTCCTTTTTGCTTTATAGTGGCCTTTGTCTCAACTCAATATAAAGAAATAAAAAAAGAGGAACATGTTTTTTTTACAAAAGTGAGTCAATAACAACATAACACGTCATTCAAGAATCACGGTTTCGATACCCTCCCCAAAAAAACTTTGGTATGAGAAACATTTTGAACATAGGTTGGCTGATAAAAAGAAAAATTAATTTACATGGATGCTATTCTACTCGCAATTAACCTGAGCCACATTGAAGATAAATTAACGAAACCAAAACTAAAAGCTAATTGTAAATTAACACTTATTTTGTAGAGTAAACAAATAGTAAGATGGTAAATCCCTCTTGTTCATACACCGGTACACATCACCAAGTAGAAAATTCAAGGCATACGATGGGGGAATATTTGTGTCGATCATATGCAAAACAAACACTTAAACCTAAACACAAAAAAGAGAACATACATCGTGGTGTTGAACGACCCTTAAATTTTTCTTCCTTATCTTCATAACTCGACAGTGCAACAACTTGACCTGGTCACTCCATCAATGAGAAGTCATGATATAGTATATATGCATTCTATTCTATCTCAAAATGCAATTTAAAAACCAATAATAATATATGTAAAGTTCTTACATTAAAAAAATGCCACATTCCCATCTCTACAATAAATAATTAAATATAACATTAACCTTTTGAGGACATCAAATCCACACCCAAAAATGAATCACAAACCCTATTTTTACAGACATCAATTCATCTGAGTTAAAAATCCCTCCACCGGCAAACCAGTGACAATACCACAAGCTTCACCATTGTAGGGAACCAAAGAAATCAACTATGCATGTGGAGTAACCATCAAGACCACCACCAGTAAATTACCAAAATGCCCAAAAACAGTTGAAAGTGTTTGATTATGAAGGTTATACATTCTTAAGAACCCTAATTCCAATCGGACAAAAAGCATCAACAACTTACCAATAGCGGTCGAAACCACAACTGGTCAGATTTATGTGCTGGTGGAACCCTAGCCGCCGCCCTTTCGTCGTTGCGTTAAACCACAAACCTCATAAGACCACCACTGAAGAAACCCTAAATCAAACCATGTCGTTGTCATCGTTCCACTTCAGGCCACCACTACCATCATCATATTCCTCATAGCCGATGAAACCGTCAAGATTTTAGAAAAAATTGAGGTGATGAAACGAAAAAAAAGTATAAATCAATATCGATTTACCTGAAAGTGAATCGGCCTGATTTTAGGATGCTTTATCAGGCGATTCAAGCACAATCGATACCTAGGTTTCAAAGAAAATGAGATGCAGGTAGAACTTAGAGGAAGCGTATGATAGTTTAGGGTTTCAGGAAATTAGGATACTGTGTTTTTATAAGATCCGAATATAACATTAGGTTTGACCCACTTTAGGACCCATATAGAAAAAAAAACACGCTCCCACTTTCCCGTCAAAACCAAAATTTAGAAGCCCTAATATTGCGACACGTGTCCCAAATTATTTTCGTTTATTATATATAATAGATTAGAAGTGTAATTTGATATCTATGACATATTTGAAGGTTGATGTAACATCCTTGTTAATATTTTACGTTTTTCGCATAGATTAAGTCCATAATAATGAATTTCAGTTTACAATTTCAATGAAATTACAGATTGTTAAAAACTTTTACAATTTAAAGTGATACAACATAATGTGATTTAATTCGCCGTTTTAGAATAACGACGAAACAACTTGCGGAAGCTTCATTTAACGTGTGTTCGGTTCTTGCTCGACGCTTGATCTTCATCCGGGCTCTCGACATTCACCTATGTTCAAAACCAACTTAAAAGTTAGTTTTGATAATTAAATAACTGGTATCACAAGGAAAATGGAGTCGAATAATCGAATTAAAGAAAAATCAGGAAATCCCAATATTAATCCCTTGATCCCAGAAACAAAGACTCGAATCTGGCTTCCACCGTAACTTACGGTGGGCACCGTAAGTTACGGTGGCCCCTAATTTAAAACGCTCCCACCGTAACTCAGTAGGCACCTGGCGTAAAGATTTCAACCCCACCGTAACTTACGGTGGGCACCGTAAGTTACGGTGGCCCCTGTATCAGCCCCTTCCAATTTTGTCGTTTTTGACACGAAAACTTTCGTATCTTTCAATCCGCTTATCCGTTTGATCTCCCGTTTCTTCCTACATGATTGTAATTTGATCCTCCATCAAATGGAGTTAAAATCCAACATCCTACATAATAGATTTTGAGACTTCTTAGCCTCCGACTTCTTGCCGTTTTACCGAATTTTAACCCGTTTATGTATTTTATCAAACAAACATATTTATTTAATCCTTATTTCACATGCACCTCTTCAAATTAATGTTATCTACCATGTTAGGTTCTAATCACGGGTTTCTCCCACAATTTAAATACGTTTTCACTTGTATGCTTATTTTGACCCGTTAAGGGTATTTAAGCACTTTAGAACTTGAACTAGCTTTCATACATTTCTAGCATCTTATTCCTACATTTCTTATCAAGTAATCTTCCACCACAACTATATGTGTGTTTGATTTAATGTGGATATCTATATGTTCCAAATTTTACCCCTCGGATTATCTTTTTACGGCAAAGACTCATATAAAGTCATTCGACCCAAGAATTTACATCTTTCACTATCTTTTCTTATTCTAAGCATTTATTTAATCATAAAACTCGTTTCCGAACCTCTTGCAAGGGTCGTTTGTTCGAATTAGCTTACAAGGGCAATTTGGTCAATTTTCATCCTTTCTTTACTACAAAGGAACTTTTAGATACTTGTTTGACCCAAAATCCGACCCTTTAACTATAATCTTATTATAAACCCATGTGCTTCTAAAACACCATAACCGTAACTCAATTTATTCAGTTTACCTAAAAGATAACCGAATAACTATATTTTAACCTTGTCTAACTCTTATAAAATCTCAAGTTCTACATGATGAGTTGAATCATTATACATACCGGACTCGGATCAATATATTGACCCGTTTCAATACCTTGCCTTAGTAGCCGCTAAACAATAGCGATGTGCGTATCCATTTGATATTTATTCCTATAAACATGTAACTCGACAAACCATTAGTCAATATTGTCAAGGGTGATAATTTCACATTTTGACCCGTTTATTTACCTAGTGATCTTCGTCACTTCAACTAAATGCAAATATCATGTATTATTCTAATTTAAAGTCTACTAGCGAAAATACGGAATCAAGCATAACGTAACGAAATCGTGGTTACGTACCTTTTAAGCATCCTTTTCAGACGCGTATTTCTACCGGCTTGTCCACTTGACGATCCGGATTCCTCGCCTAAAGAGTTCAATTCGCAATCCGTTTAGAACCCTTTTTCAATCATGTATCGCATAATTTGCTAAATCATCACAATCATGTGTTTTAACTTTAAATTTCAATTTCGAGCCTTCTTTGGGGCATTTTTACAAACACTTAACGGGCAGAATTTTATATCTTTTATTTTCTAATTCATGGCTTGCTACTTAGCCTTGATTAAAATCAATTGAGCTATTACTTATAGAATTACACATCATATTTTCAGAAATCAGTTTCTATGCATCAATTTACACTAGATTAGCATTCTACACCCAAGTGTTCATCATTTTCTCACAAAACCCATGAATGACCTTCAATGTACTCATGAAATTTCCAGAATTTAGGCATGATTTCACATGCTATTGTCTAGGTTTCACTCCTAGACACTATATTATCCCTATTCTATCCAAATAGCAAACATGCAACATCAAATTTCAGATTTCCCAAATTCATGAGAATTTCAAACAGAGAATTAACATCAAATTTTACATACCTTACAACCCCCTTGCAATGGGGATCAGTAATCTATGCTCGATTTTCGATTTTAACTTGGTTTGAGCCTTCAATTTGTGAGATTAGTGAGTTGTTAGGGTTTTGAGAGTGGGGGTCGCCCTCCTCCTCCTGTTGATCGAACCAGGCACCTAAATGGTGTGTTTGGTTTTTATTTTTATCAAACTTAATAATATAAGTTTAGATTTTAACAACATAGGTCCCTCCACTTTTATTTAGTTTATAACTTGATATTTTGTTCTTTCATTTAATTACAAGACTTGTACTAGGTTATTTATTTCCTAGTTACTTTATCTTGTTCTCAACCCGTTTTATTTTAAGTCCCATTAAATCTCGGGCCTTTTATATACTTTGCTTTCTCAAAGTATTTCTCATCCTTTTAATAAACATTAGATTTATTTATTTAAATCCTAAAATTTACCGGGTAAGTTTTACCACTAACTGTATTTTACCCATCCTGTAGTATTAACGTGGTTTGATTACCAAACCCGTTTTCGGGGTGTTACAGTTGATTACAATGCTAATGAATTAATATTGTATTTCGTTGATATTAAAATTTATTTTGTATTGTTAAACTTGATTTTGACTTGTAATGTATTAGGTTAAACTTATTTTGAATATACTATTTTGAAGTATTGAATAATATTTTAGACCATTAAATTTTGAGAGCTATACATTGTTTTTTTCTTTTTAAAATCGAGTCAAACCAAGCCGAGACGAGCCAGCTCGGTTTAAAACTAAGCCGAGCCCAAGTTTAGATTTTCAGCTCGACTTATGAACGGCCCAAAGAAACCATGTTATTGCAAGTGTACCGTCCAACAAGAATTAGATCATTGGAGGATTTAGGAACAATGCCTTAATGAAACCCAACATTTTCTGTAAGGACATGCAAATCTTAATAACATACCTTGATTTGCATTTTGTGTTCTAGTCATATTCACTTGAATTACAAGCTATGTAGGATCATTCAATGAATGAACATGCAAGATATTTTAAAAATCGACAAATCCCTAACATACTGTTAAAGTAAAGTGAACCTCAAGCATACTTTTCACAATCTAATTGATCTACACTCAATCAATTTTTCAGAATCAATCAATTAGCGCATTAAGTTAAGAAATCAAACAGGCCGTCCCCGAGAATACGAGGTCCCTCATGGGCCCTGTGCGAGGGGGAATAATGGGCCCCCGAGGTGTGTGTGTGTGTGTTGGGTGCAAGCAAAATAAGGTGTGTCAAGCGTGTAGGACTGGCTCAAGCTTTTTAGAGGCCTAAAGCAAAGCGCATGATAAATATAAGACCGTTTTCGCAATAAAACAAAAATAATAAATTGATTTCAATCCTTAAACAGTTATAGTGTTAACTTTGGGTATAGTGATAGACAATAATTAGATGAAAAATATACATAGATGAACATGATTGGCAAGAGACTGATTCAAGTTTGTTGTCAATGATTAGTTAGAAATTTTTCATTTAACTTCCAAATGCATGCTTAGATAAACACCGGTAAAAAGAGATGCTTAGAGAATAATCAATCAAATTGTTGTTAGAATGTCATTTTAGTCCCTGTGGTTTGCGTCATTTTACCAGTTTAGTCCAAAGGTTTCATTTTTCGCCTGTGGGTCCAAAAAGGTTTCATTGTTGCCATTTTAGTCCATTAGGTTAACTTCATCCATTTTTTCTGTTAACGAGAAGAGCAATTCGGCCATATAAAATGACCCACGGGCGAAATTTTACATTTAACTTACAAATGCATGCTTAGATGAAATCTTTTTAGACCCATAGGCTAAAATGAAACCTTTGGACTAAACTGGAAAAATAGCCCAAACCATAGGGACTAAAATGACATTTAACTCTTATTGTTATATATCTATAATGAGGATCAAGTTAGCTTTATCTAAATTTTAGGTGGCAATCTGCTTGATTAAAATATATGATATTCACACAAACAAAATATGAATTTCTTATAATATTAACACAACCAAAGGATTACTGAGTCAAATTGGCCAAAGTAACCAAAACAACAGTCAACACATAAAGGCCCAAAGAAACGAACAAGATAAAAGCAAAAATTGTTAATGCTGAGTTTCGAACCCGCATCTTAGGTAGAAGGAAAGGGCGTTTGTGCTACAACAAGATTGCTTTCTTATATGTATTAATGTACATAAATACAAATTATATATATAAATGTAAAACGGAAATATTTTTGGGCCCCAAAAAATGTTGGGCCCTGTTCGGTGGCGCACCCTGCACACCCTATGGGTCGGGATTGGGGTCACATGAAAATGAATTATGATTAAACAGTATAAATTTAATTACCTTACGTTTTGATCTAACCGCAATGCTATTGACTTAAGTACGATACGTCAAAACGTGTGTTTTCATATGGTTAACGCATCAATAACATTAGGACTAATTCATTCGGCGAATAAAAAGTAGGCGTTGACATATAAACACACTAAACAAAATAATCACCCTTGTGTATTAATATAGGTGGTAAATACTATTAACTACTAGATGTGTCCACTTCACCAAATTGCATTCAATTTGATTGAGTATTGTAGAAGTAAATATATTTTTGGTAAACGAAACAATTTAGAAATTAATTTAAAACGTCTTCTACACATAACTATCTAATTTTGATATGGCATTGTTTACTAAATGTGCCATTTTGTTTTCATTTTTCAACTAGATGATCAAAAGAAGCACCACACCAAAATAGAAAGTATTTTCATATGTTTATGACAATTCATTTGTGATAGAATTTCGCCACATGCTTGTGTACTTGGGTAAGCGAGTCATGTGTTTAAAAAAGTAAAAGGGCAAACATGTAATGTAGGATGTTATATGGGCACAATATGGCCAATTGGCCATATGATATTTATGATCAATTTAGGAGTGTTGAGAACTTAAATTATTATTTTTTACACTTATCATTATTATTATCATTATTATTGTATTATTATTTGAATACAGTGTTAGAAATTTAATTTACATGTTTGAACTTATGTGAATTCGTAAATAAAGAAATCACACGTGTGTAAGTTTGCTATTTACACATGTGTAAATCTGTTATATTTATACATGTGTAAAAAATCTAATAAGAGTGCTTTTGAGAGGAGAAATGAATTATTTGATGTTGTAAATTCTTTTTTTTATGGTGTAACTTAATTAAAATGAAGTTTGTATTAAAAAAATGGTTTTAATTGATTTTTTCATTCGTTCTTACGGTTCTCGCAATATTTAGCATTCTCAAGATAACCTTCCGACATATATATATATATATATATATATATATAGGGTTAGGTTAACGTACAAATGCCCTTATCGTACATTACGTACGCTACAACCACAGCCGCCCGATCTCATGCGAATTCACACTTTGCCGTGCGGTTTCATCAACCACACCCACATCCATGCGAGATGCAATCATCCATGCGATTTCAAGCACACACATACAACATGCGATTTTGCAACTTCGTGTACGCGCTTTTTCTTACAACATGCGAATTCGATGTCGCGTACAGTTCGTACGTTAAGGGCATTTGTATTTTACACTTTACCTATATATATATATATATATATATATAGGGGAGAGTTTAAATGAGAACACCCATTTTTTGTGAGAACCATAAGAACAAATCTCAGCCACTCATTTATATCCCTTGTGTTTTAGTGAAAGGGTTAAATTGATAATTAGACAATCCCCCTTTCCATTATCAGGCAACATCAATTCTTCTCTAATTCACACTCCACGCCCAAAGATCAGAAACTAGGGTTATTCATGCTCCACGCTTGATGATCTTGGATTAGGATTCATTCACACTCGATTTCGATTGGTGTTTGTGTTCTTCATTCGATTCCAAATCAACTCCAATAATTTATTATGTGATCTTCAACCATTCCAATTGCAGGTATCTTCAACGATTCATTCTTTGAACATAATGATTTGTGTTTTTTTCTATGTTGAATTAACGATCTGATGGTGCTTAACCTCATGAAAGTAACCCTAATTCTTAATTTTTAATCGAAGTTCACAATTGGATGAAGATTTCACTTCTTACCAAATAGAATTTAGGTGTTATACCCATCTGAATCATCAGGTACACTTAATTTTTAATGCACTGTGATTGAGAATTGGAATCTTGTAATTGCTATTTTCGATGAATGGTGGCAAACATAGTTGAATTTGTTTACCGTTTATTGAAGGTCTAGATTGTGAAGGATTATAATGTGTTGTAAATACTGGTTATAATATTACAAAATTATATAAACATTTATTGTTGTTTGGATGATATTCGGTTTGCAGAAATACTGAATCATGTGAAGTCAGTTTCTAGTGAAATTATATTCAATTTATAGTCAAAATGACTCAAAGTTGGGGAATCAAAAGGTGAATCAGGGGATTTCTTCTTGATGGTTTTCCTCAAGCTATAAGATAAGTTGTAAGTAATTTATATCATCTGTAACAATCCTACAATGAAGCTTGCGTATTGTTAGCAATGTGGAACTGGTAATGTCCACAAAGCAAATCAATTAGCTTTCATTTTCAACATTTTTTTTTTGTTTTATTTCATCAATTAGATGTTAGCTATTATGTAGGGGTGGGCAAACAGTAGCCGTACCGAATTTCTCGGTACCGATTTAGTATCGACATTTTGCATGTTCGGTACCTATTCAACATTTTGCGTGTTCGGTACCTGTACATATCAGACTTTACCTTCAAATGCCGGTCCGTACCGATACCGAACCGTACCGTACCGGGTATTTTCAGTACCGGTACCCATTTTTTGGAATTTTCGGTACCGGTTGATACCGAACTCATCCCTACTATTATGTACACAATCACTATATGTTCCTTTCTATCCTTATTTTCTTTCTAATAAGCTGTCATAGCTTTTAATTGAATTTAAATAATCTTTCACTAACAGTTTCTATAAATGTCATATGTTTTGACCCGTTAATCAACCCATTTTAAACATATTTACTAGATACACAAATTGTTACCCAACTCACTCTCTTATAATATTTTATTTATGATAGGGTGGTGTAGGCATTGCTAGGGATGTTCGATATCGCATAAGAGGAAGCCCGTGCTTATGACGTTGCAACAAGGCGACTAAGAGAGTAAAAAATGAGACCAGCTTTGAGATATCATTGGTGTTCCTATTGTATATATCACTAACAATAAAAGGAAAAGGAAAAGAAAATGAAGTCTAACGACTGTAGTAGTAGTAGCATCATTAGCAATAAGATAAAGCCTAACGATACCACAAATCAATAAACTTATTATAACGATGTAGAAGTCGGTTTGAATCTTGGTAGTCGTTTGAAATCAAAAGCTCAGACTATTTGTACGCTTTATTAATTCAATTTAATTATTACTTATGTTTTATGTTTGTTCTGTTGGTGTAGTTTTCATTTCTATAATTAATCATCACTAATCCAATATTATTATAGGAACAAGTCTGTTTCATTATGTGTGTATTCTTATTTATGTATGTATAAGAGTTGATTGTACATATGTGTAAATCTTCATATTACACATGTGTAAGTGTGTGTTTTTATATATGTAAACGTCATGTATTATGTACTATTATGAAATATGTATTACATATTACACATGTGTAAATTGTTCCGAGGTCACTTTATTTTTTATGTTTTACACATTTTTAGATCATATACACGTGTAAACTGTTCCTTATCAATTAATTGTTTCCAATTTACACATTTGCAACTCATTCACACATGTGTAAACTCTGAATTAAACAAGATAGTATCTTATGTATAGGGGGATGGAACCCCTATAAATTTTGTTGATAACAAAATATATTTACAACATGTTGGAAAATTTTATTGATATCAAAATATATTTACAACCTACTGGCAATGGGCTTCCGGGGATATACCCAAAGACACCAACCCAAAACCATTAGCTATGGTCAAACAATTAGAACCTAACAAGGCCACGACCATATAGAAATTAAAAAAAAAGACAACATATTCTAGACATAAGGCCACACCAACCCGAGTCGAACGTAAAATTAAATCTATACAATCAAGTTTCGAACAACCTAAACCATCCAAAAAACAATCATACACGACCAAAATATTAAAACAACATCTAAAGTATAACATCCGAGAGTCCATCTTGAGCTTCCCAAAAAACCTTGAACTCGACCAACAAGCAGCATCATTCTCATTCCTCAACCTACACAAAATCCAAACAACCATACACCAAAGAATATGACCAGTAAACACCATACCTATATTTAAGTCACTTGTTTTACATGCCAATATAAACAAATAAACAGTCTGCCTTACACATGTGTAAATTCTCAGCTACACATGTATAAATTTATTATACACATGTCTAAGTTTCCGTTGTACACATGTGTAAATTCTTAGTTAAGCATGTGTAAATTTATTTTATAAAGTGTTTGTTTTACACATGTGTAAATTCTCAGTTAAACACGTGTATATTTGTTTTACAAAATTTTTGTTTTACACATATGTAAGTCTCAGTATCCCTTCTTGGGCGGTTAATGAAACAAAGCTATTATGATTTACACATGTGTAAACCTTCGTATTTATGCTTATTTTTTTAAAAGTATTATGATTTACACATGGGGGTTGGGTCCATTTGGCAAAGCCATTGGAGTTAAGGTTTTGCTCCCCTTGAGGTCAAGTGTTCGAGCCACGCCGAAGGTGGATTTTAGTGTATAATTAAGCCGTTCAAAACAAATTTTGATTTACACATGTGTAAATCTTCATATTTATGCTTATTTTATTTTTAAATTATTATGATTTACACATGTGTAAACCTTTTTATATATATGATTTACACATGTGTAAAAACATACGGAAATCCCTGAAACGCGATATCGACACAGTTTCCAAGTTAATCGCATCATCAATCTGCATTAAACTCACACACTTTATTAGCAATAGACAAAAAGCAGCAATAACATATACTTAAAAACAGTTCATCAACTTGTATTCTCAAAAGCTTAGTTGACCCATGAACATAAGACACTATATATCTCTATACTTGAATCAACCCCAGTCCTTTGTTGTGAAGCTTTGTTCAACAAGAAAATAAACTACTTTACCATTAATCACAATTCCTGTCGGTTTACGCCTACATGGCATTAATCATTCTAGTTATTTCTCAACTTTGCTTCTTATGGTCTCGTTACCCTTTCCCGACTACAAAAGATTAGAAAAAGCTCTTCACTAATAATTTTACCACATTAGAGTTACGAAATTAGATTACACATAGCTAACTATTGCATTATGTTGCATAATGACAACATAGTACCACAATTTCCATAACAATATCTATTTTACACATGTGTAAGTGTCTTTTTTACACATTTATAAGTTGTTCATTGTCACATGCAATTTTTTTAAGAAAGACTCATTAATATGTGTATGTAAATGAAAAACCCTAAGCAAACATTAGCATCAAACACTAACAATAGAACAATGAACTGTGAATTGGTACTTATAGACGTTGCGGAAGTTTCGAAAAGTTAATTGGTACTGATAAATGAAGATATGATAATGTGATCAGAACTCCATCAATTCTCCTAGCATACCTAACTAAAAATCACATCAATATCAAAACAAACCTTACAATTTCATATTCAAATTGAGTCATATAAACCCTAATTCCCCCATAACTAAAATTCACATCAATGTCCAAACAAACCTAACAAATTTAGACTCAAATTTAGTCACAGAAACCCTAACTCCACCAATTATCAATCTATGTAACTAAAAATTACATCAACGTCCAAACAAACCTAAAAATTTCATTCTTAACTACTAAAAACCTAATAATAATACTTCACACCATCAATCAGATCCAAATCACAACAAAGATCAATACCTGAATAAGATGAGCAAAAAGTGAATCGATTCAGAGATTGACTCTAAATCCTTCAAGAGAGTGAAATCGCACTGTTGTAATCAGAAGATTACCTGAATCGCATCCTAATCAGAAGATTATGATTCTTCATATTCCTCTATTTCAATCAGAAGGTTGATTCTTCATGATAATCGCATCCTAATTCTTCAGATTCCTCTATTTCAATCAGAAGGTTGATTCTTCATGATTTTGAAATTGATGGGTTTTTTGTTACAGGGATCGAGTGAATGATTTTATTGGGTTTTTGTCTTTTGACAATAATACCCCTTTAATTATTTAATTTAAGTTTCATCCTTATTTAAACTCCTCTAATCTTAGCCCTTAACTTAGGATGATCTATGGATGAAAATTGTTCCTAGTGTTCTCACAAAAATGGGTGTTCTCAAGATAACCCTCCCCTATATATATATATAGGTAAAGGATCCTGTAAAAAAGGCCTAAAGTGTGAGAAAGGTGAGAAAGAATCTCAGCCATTAGATCATTCCATATTAATTTCATCAGATCAAGGTTATATTAGTAATTATACCAATAAACCTTATTAAGGATCAAATATTTGTAACCAATTTTTCTGAGTTTTTTTAGGGAATTCGATTTTTGAATTTTTTTATCTGATTCATCTAAATCTTTAAAATATCTCGATCTCTAAATCATTATAAAATCGCATTCAATTTCTTTCTTGATCACGCATACAGATTGCATACGCATACAATCGTTAATCTGATTCATACTTTCTTTCTTCTTGGAGAACGACGATCAAGGTAATTCTGTTTGTTTGATCCACAGTTTATTATGTAATTGTAATCAATATTCAAGAACATTGTTCGTTTAATTGTAATTGTCAATTTTTCAATCATCTGGTTTTTTCATTGGAATTTTCATGAACACCAGTTCGTAACCGTGTATGGTGTTTTTTTGTATGGGTGTTTTTGCGTATTAGTTGTGGTGTTTTTTTACTCTGGTACACTGTATGGTGTTTTTCCATGTATGTTACTTTAATATATGTATTTTTTTTTGTGATGACACCACGTGTAACCCTTTCAGGGTGTTTTTATATGTGCATGGTGTTTTTATGTATGTTAGTGAAGTTGAAGCTGGTATGTGTTTTTTATATCAGTTGATAATGAGTCATGGTGTTTTTTTGCATGTGATGTTCCTTACAGGGTTTTTATACGTACATGGTGTTTTTCATCTAAATATAAGGTGTTTTTTTATAACAATTGTTTTGTGGTGTTATTTTATACGTATTATGTTGTATTTGTTTTTTTACTGTAGAATCATTCAATTTAATTATTTTCTCAGGCTTTCAAACCTATCAGCCGCTTGGGAAACTACATCTGTCTCCAAACTCCGGTAAGAGGACTTATTTACCGGAGGTAGATGAATCGCTTAAGCCGAAGGATAAGATGACATTTGATACGGTGAACCATGCATTCCTCTTTTATCAGAAGTATGCAATGGCTTCAGGCTTCACTGCCAGGAAGTTTTCTCAATACACGCATCATGGTGTTATAAAATCTAAATGGTTCGTTTGCTCAAAGGAGGGGACTAAACCTCTTAAGGCGATCGATACATCTAAAGAGATTGACACCTCAAATAATGGGTCAAAGAGGAAATCTGTTCGACGTGTTCCTTCTATAAGGACGGGGTGCGAAGCACGTATGTGTGTAAAGTTAATGCCTTCGAATCTATACGAAGTATATTCTTTCAAGGAGGCACATAATCACTTTTTTGTTGCTGCGGAAGATAGGCATTTACTACCCGCTAACCGAGGTATGAACTATATGCAAGAGCAAGCCGTTAACGCGTTGAGCGCGTTGAACATTGGATCTGTCAAAGCTTTTAATATCATGAGGACATTGTATGGTGGGTTTGACAAGGTTGGGGCAACCAAAAACGATTTTAAAAATTTCAAGCGAGACCTGAACAGGTATATATCTGAGTTTGACGCTGATATGATGATTAAACGGCTTATGAGGAAGAAAGAGTACATGCCAAACTTTTCAGTGGAGTATATAACAGCGGAAGATGGGGTGTTAAGAGGGTTGTTTTGGGCAGTGAAGATGCCAAAAGGAATTTTTCGGTGTTTGGGGACGTTGTTTCATTTGATGCCACATATCGTCGTAACAAGTAAGTTTGGTAATTATTATCTTTATTTTGAGTTTTTCAGCTTATTTTCTTAAGTATATGTCATTAAGTTTTTTTGGTGTTTTTATTCCGTATTTGTTTATCAGGTACAACATGATGTTTGTTCCATTTACCGACATCGATAACCACAATCGCAACGTTACTCTTGGTGCCGCTATAATAG
This sequence comes from Helianthus tuberosus, assembly GCA_030545235.1. NCBI lineage: Eukaryota > Viridiplantae > Streptophyta > Magnoliopsida > Asterales > Asteraceae > Helianthus > Helianthus tuberosus. Next base: position 168,133,363 of record CM060368.1, read on the forward strand.
GGAACGAAACGGCTGAAACTTACAGTTGGTTGCTAAAGGTGTTTCGTGAAGCATTTGGCCGTGCCCCTCCGGTGATTGTAACCGACCAAGACCCAGCCATGAAGAAGGCTATTGAAGATACATGGCCCGAGAGTAGACATAGGCTATGCATGTGGCACATCATGGACAAGCTTACTGCTAAGGGGTTTAGTTGTTCGTCCTTTTAACCTTTCGTTCTACTTTTTACATACTTTTTGGTGATTATTGTGTTATATGTTATTGAATGGTGTTTTAGGTTGGTGCTACAATCTGCAATAATACAGATTTCAAAAAGAGGCTGTGTGACATTGTGTGGACCGATTCAATTCTACCTGTTAAGTTTGAAAGTGAGTGGGCTACCATAATGAACGATTTTAACTTGGTTGATCATGAGTGGTTGCAGTCACTTTATCAAATCAGGGATACTTGGATACCGGCTTATTATCGTGAGGAGGTCATGTCCGGGCTTATGCGTACCTCTTCTCGTTCAGAGAGTGAGAACCATTTCTTTGGACAGTTCTGTAACACGGAGTTCACTCTTGTCGAATTTCTCAGGAATTTTGATTATGCTATTGAAGCTCAGAGACATGAGCACAGGAAGAATGACCATGACACCAGAAATACCAACGCTGAAATATGGGCTGAAGACTTTGTTTTGGAGGATCAAGCGTCCAGGATATACACACGCTCTATGTTTTTTGACCAGCAGTTGGAGATTCAAAACGGTTTATACAGATGTGCTATCGGAAAGTGGGAAAACATGGGTGACTTCGTTAACTTTTTTGTGAAGGACTGGGAACAACCATGCACTACTTTCTTCGAGGTATTCACATGATGTTTTGTAGTGTTATTTATGAAAATTGTATAGCTCTTGCCGATTACCAGTTGCATATGGTGTTTTGTAGTGTTATTTATGAAAAATTTTAAATTTCTAATGGTGTTTTACAGGTTATGATGCGGGAGGACGACATGACTGTGTATTATACATGCAAAAGATTCGAACAGTTTGGGTTGTTGTGCTCACACATATTTTGTGTGCTAAGGATGCTTGATATTAGGGAGTTTCCACAACGCTATATATTACGACGTTGGACTCGGGATGCTGTTCCAAATAGTGCCCCTGATGAGACTGAGGATCGTTATAATGAAGTTAATTGTGTTGTACGTGAGATCACATATTCTACGGAGTCGGTTATTAACAAGCTTGTCACCAACTTTGATGCGCTATGCTCGTTCAGGGATCATGTTGTTAACTATTTCAAAACTGCGGATGAGTCGGTCGTCAATGCTCCACCTAAAAGCCGTCGTGAAAGGTTTGCCGAAATTACTAGTAACACAAAACCATCAGATGCAACCGTTTGTGTTCCCATTGGAACAAAGATTCAAAGGTATGGGTAAGCCTAAACGGATGAAGTCCAAACGTGAAATTGCTAGAAGTCAGTTGGGTAAAAAGAGCCGTCAGTGTCAAAACTGTTTTAGATACGGCCATAACAGACGTACTTGCAAAAACCCTACCCGGACTAAAGAACAAGCTATGGCCGAGGGGGACGGTGAAGAAGCTGATGCAGTTGACGAGGAGGAAGATGAATGGGAGGAAGTTGAAGAAGATATGGATGAACAAGATGAGGATGCATTAGACGAGGAGGATGGGGAAGAGGAGTAGTAAGTTATTTAGAGATGTCTAAACATTTCGTTATTTTTACCGTAATTTCTTCTTGTTTCGTACATTGTTAGGTTTTTTTATAGTTTTTCGGATTCGCATAAGCTCATGGTTTTATTTTGTTTGCTTTTGTTCGAATTTCATATTACCGGTGACAATGGTTTATATATTGCTTCTGTTAAATATGTTTGTTTTGTGAACCAATGGTGTTATTTGTTGTTCATGGTGTTTTATTATGTATGTTGCAAGTTGAATTGTGTTATTTGTCCTCCCTCAGAAATTTGTTGTTAACCAGTGGTGTTAATTTTTGTTCAGGGTGTTATATTATGTATTATGTTGTATGCTGCAAGGTTATTGTTGTTATTTGTCTGTACATATTTTTTTTATTTTGCTAACCTGTGGTGTTATTTTTTGTTCTGGGTGTTATTAATGTTGTTCATATGTCATATTACCGGTGACAGTGTTTTATATATTGTTTCTGTTAAATATGTTTGTTCTGTGAACCAATGGTGTCATTTGTTGTTCAGGGTGTTTTATTATGTATGTTGCAAGTTGAATAGTGTTATTTGTCCTCCCTCAGAAATTTATTGTTAACCAATGGTGTTAATTTTTGTTCAGGGTGTTATATTATGTATTATGTTGTATGTTGCAAGGTTATTGGTGTTATTTGTCTGTACATAAATTTTTTTTATTTTGTTAACCTGTGGTGTTATTTTTTGTTCTGGGTGTTATTAATGGTGTTCATATGTTCATGTTGTTTATTTATGTATGTGTAGCTTTATTGTGTTATTTACTTGCCAATAGTGTCTTATTTGTGCAAAGGAGTTTGTATGTTTTTTTAAACATCATTAACATGAACATCATTTAATTTGTAAAAAACCATCTGCTCAATACGCATTCTTTTTTGCTTTTTTTGTAAAAAACACCAGAATAAATAAGTGTAAAACAGAAACAACTTACGATTGTAATCAGGCTTTACATAGTCAAATTATACCATAATCACAACTTTTTGAAAACGCTAACACATCATATAATCTATATTTCCCAAAAATGTTTTTGTCTATTAACAAAAAGTTTAACTTGTTCTGCTGTCCACCTACACGACAGCTCCCAACCTTTCAGCAATCCGATCGAGCGCATTGTCTTCCATTCTCACCCTTTCATCCTCGTCCAAAAGTGCGTATGCTTGTACTTCTTGTTCCACTTGGCCCCGTTCCGTGTTCATGTCGCTTAGGAGCATTTTTGAGAGGTACTTCTTACGCAGATCCTCGATTTCTTTTGCTTGATGAGGCAACACCTCGCCAGAAACGTCCCTCTCATTCGATATACCACACATCCAATGTCCCACGTGTGGTCCTATTCAATACCAAACCATAAGAATTGTTCATATTTTCGTGTACATGTTTTATAATTATTTTTTAATAAACATAAATTTATACGAGATTACCAGTGTAAGTTTCCATATGCCGCATCAGGAAAATACCACAGTCGATGCCATTGTAAAGTGTTTGCCATGGCAACTCCAGTCGAAGTGGTTGTGTATTCCTTAGCTGTGAGGCGATTTTTGGATGCATCGGTCTTAGATACCGACAAAATGTACTTATCTGCAGTTACACATTATTGTTGTTAAGAAATAATTTTTTTTTGTTACAGCAGCCGCATAAATATAAACATTCGCAAACTTACCATCTTCTCCACATTTCCGTGGTATCTTTCTAAGCCCGCATCACCTTCTACGTTGTCAATAATAAAGACATCTCTTGTTCTCAAGTTGAAAAACAGCAGATAGTAATGTTTCCCTGTCAACATAGGTATAAACACCATCTCGAAGTTGCCTTTAAATACTTTTGGTTCTGTTGAAGCCAGCACAACATTCATGTTTGTCGTAAATTCTGCTAATCGGTCATCTTCAGACAACGCGAAATCTTTTTCGAGCTGTGGTGTTTTTCAGGTAAACAAAAAAACAATGTATGATGTTTTTCAGCAATAAAAAAAATTGTAAACTTAAAACAAATTATGGTTATATTTAAGATATCATAAGCATAGCATGGTGTTATCTAAGTATACACAAATAAACAATTGTGTTATTATTTCCAGACCTATGGTGTTATTTAAGCAGTCATAAATAATACATGGTGTTATAAACTATGCTCACATGATACGGTATGCTTTTCTAGCTGTGGTGTTTTTTAGTTAACCAAAAAACAAGTTGTGAAGGTTTTCAGTAATAAAAAATTCGTAAACTTTTAACAAACTATGGTGTTATTTAGGCAGACATAAATAATACATGGTGTTATTCACTATGCTCATGTTTTCACTTAGTAATATCCAGAAATTAAACTTACCAACATTCATGCGCTGCAAAATAATCTTGGGGTTGTCCCCATCCTCCTCTTTTTTTCTTCATAGTTCAACAATGTGGCCCAGGCACTGATGACATTCACGTGTACAGTTACACCAGGCATCATCAACTCAAAAGGCCCCCTCATCACCGACACGTTACCGTTGTCGCTGAACAAAATATCCCTACAAACCGAAACACCATTGACACGAATGTATAGCTCAATATATGTTCAAAAAACTTATAACGTATAATACACTACATAAACACATTTTTTAAGGTCCAAATCAGATTCTTACCATACGTTTCCTACTGCACAAAATATACATCGAGCCAATGTGTCTTCAGCTTTATCACGAACGGTTCTCAACATGACAGCCCGCTCGACGTACGGTGACCGCAGTGCTTCCGGAAGCTTGATTGTTTGTTTCGGCCTTGGCGATCCCTGACGCTGAACAGGCTGCGATACTTCCTTACGTTTTTCATCCGTTGATGCGTCGGCCAGTCTTGTTGACAAGTTCACCGCTTCAATTCCTGAAACGTTGAATTTTGTCTGTGGTGTCATTTCACTTTGAACCTTTTCAACAACTTTATCCACTTCTACGACAAACGAAGACGTCACTGGTGAAAAGGGAGAAATGTGTTGTGTTATAAGATCTTTATTTTGCTCGTTCGTAGGAGTGTTATATCCCTCTAATGATACACTACCTTTTTGAAGATCAACTGGTTCAGCTGCCTCAGCAGCATCATCCTTCTCAGCGTCATCGTTTTGATCTCCCTTTTCCACTTCATCTCCATCCTTTTTTTCTCATCATCAACAACAAGGTGCTTTTTCATTATCTCCTTCCACTCCAATGTTTTATGTTTAAGCAACTCACTCTCGGGGAACATCAGATCCGATTCTGTTATGGTCTTATTGATCTTGTTCATGCATATCTCAAATTCACTAAACAAGTTATCCAACAAATTCGACCGAACCTATACGAAACCCCGATTTAATAACATATCATCAGAAATAACATATACTTTCTAGTCTAGTACGAATCATAAGATGTTTACCAGCTCAAAATCGGCGTCAGATGTTCCTGATGCTGATGGTGTGCCACCGTACTGCGAGACCATCATAATGCGGACTTCGCCATCCGGACCTACAAATAATGCACATGTTTGGGTGTCAGTTTTTGACAGCAAGTAATCTGCACAGTGTCTGTATATACCCAAGTGCGCATCATCGGATTCGATCTCGATCTCTTCATTTCCTTCATCAATCAGATTCTCCTTTTCCATTCCCTTTTTCTGCCTTTGTTTTTGCTTCTTGATTTGTTTTCCACCACACTCAACCCCTTCTGCTCGTTTGGGTTTTTTATCTTCCCTCTTCTTTGTATTCTTATTTTGTTCAGCATGCATCCTTTCCATATCACATTCGAAATTGTTCAGAAGATCATCATCTACAAGTTCAATAATATTCGAACTGTGTGATGAAGGTATCTTCTTTATCACAATTCCGTAAGCAATCTGCGACAATATTTTGCATTAATTTTCATTACCAGCATAAGTGTCAAAATAATTGTAAACAAGACAACAATAGTGATCTTATTCAGTTATATAGTGTTATTAAGTAAAATAGGGTGTTATGCAGGTATATAGTGTTATTAAACCATATGTGGTGTCATTTACATATACAAAGTGTTAATAAACAATAGTGTTATTAAGTAAAACATGGTGTTATGTAGTTATATAGTGTTATTAAACAATATGTGATGTCAATTAGATATACAAAGATTCATTCTGTCACTTATGGTGTTACTCAGCTAGTCATGGTGTTATTTATTACTAGAAGTTAAATACTTACCGCAATTAACAACATAGGCCCTCGAAAAGCATCATCGCCACCATGCCATGCCGTTTTCGTTCTTTTGAGACACGAGACCATGTACGCACACCAATTGAAGGTTTTGATATCCACGTTCGGCTGAATATTTGAAATGAATCGCACGTTCACGGAATTGTTCGTCATGGTTTCTCCTAGGAGTGAGAAGTAAAGAATCAAGAAGTTCATTACAAACAGTCTTCCGTTGTCACGGCCCCCGACCCGGTTTGACCCGTTTCAGGAGCCGCGGGACAGAAATACTGCGGTATTTATTTAATTGAGTTTAACAGCGGAAGTTTATTTAAAAGGATCGTTTAAAGCTAAAATTTTCCCCGATTATTTTATTTCACAATTCGGGATAAAACCCTGATAATTTACAATATTATGTTTTTACTATGAAATAGTGATATTACAAAACTTATTTCTTTATTTTATAATGAGCCACTATCTTAAGCTTGAAATGCTCCCCAGCACTTTTTCTGAATTACAACAGATCACCTGAAACATGTTTGAAAAAGGTTTTGTCAGCTGGAAATACTGAGTGAATCATTCTATTTACTAAAATGACACATTTGTTATAATTTACAGTATTAAGAGCGATTACAATGTTTCTATTATCAAACCAACTACCCACGGTATTTGTCACTCGACCAAATCTGTGACTATGGTCATATCCCCCATTGGCTGCCCCAATGGTGACGATTATCAAGTAATGTATACAAAACCCCACATACCGGCTGTAACTTGGTGATTACAAAGACTTAATCCCCGTAATTATAATTTTGAAATAAACATGATTTTGTAAATAGATTTGATAAAAAGAGAGAATGACTCACATTGTTGATTTAATACGGACAGAGTCTAATCTATGATTTAGCCTTGTTAACCTAATATAATTAACAATGCACACAAAACTGGGTTAGTAATCAATCCAGCAATTACGATAATTCACGAGATCAAATTCTCACAATGAATGACAAAATGCAATACTTCATCCATCGAATTAACGATGATCCGTTGAATTAACAACGAACGACAAAGTATAATACTTTATCTATCGAATTAACGATGATCCGTCAAATTAATGACGAATAATAAAGTATAACCCTAATGTGGGCGGCACTTAAACCTTCATTGGATATATTGATCGTCGGATAAATGAATCGTAGCAGCGATTGTGCTAATACCCGGTATTGTGGCAGAATTTCGTGACCCGTGTGTGTTATTTAGAGTATTCCTGCTATAACTTAGAGTATACTTCGAATTTTTCCGTCGTTTCAGTACCAGAATTCAAGTCCCAAACCAACCTATTTATACTGAAAATTTTACCCCGTCGCGTAGCGCGACTGCCTACCCCTTAGTCGTCGCGCTACGCGACTGCCAACCTATATTCATAGGGTAGCTACGTGCATGGGTAGGCTTGCTGAGTTGGTGGATTTCGAAAATTTGATTTCTACAGCTCACAATTTGGATAATCGTCAATAGGGTTTAACCCCCCCTGAGTTTTAGGGGCCCTAATCCTGATTCTGAAAATTCTGAAAATTTTAGGGTTTGTTCAGAATCACTTGGGTGTCTCAATTAGGGTTTCCTATTGGATTAATTAATTTAATAATTATGACTTTTGATGAGAGTTGTTACATTCTCCCCACCTTAAGAAAAATCTCGTCCTCGAGATTTACTGGAATAATTGTGGATATTTTCGCTTTATTTCTGATTCTAGTTCCCAAGTATATTCAGCTCCTCTTTTTGACTCCCATCTGACTTTGACTAAAACTAGTCGTTTGTGCTTGAGAAACTTTACTTTTCTGTCTTCTATCTGAAGAGGTTTCTCCACAAATTTTAACTTTTCGTTTACTTTTATATCTCGAAGAGGAACTACCAGTGATTCATCTGATAAGCATTTCTTGAGATTGGATACATGAAATACATCATGTACTCCAGATAATTCTTCTGGTAGTCGTAAACGATAAGCTACTGGTCCTATACGTTGGATCACTGGAAATGGTCCTACGTACCTTGGACTTAGCTTTCCTTTCTTTCCAAATCTGACTACTCCTTTCCAAGGAGAAACTTTCAATAGTACTTTGTCTCCAACTTGGAATTCTAACGGCTTGCATCTATTGTCTGCATAACTCTTCTGACGATCTCGAGCCGTTTTCAGCCTTTCTTTGATTTGAGTAACCTTATCAGTTGTTTCTTGCACTATTTCAGGACCTGATAATTGACTTTCTCCAATTTCTGCCCAACAAACTGGAGTTCTGCACTTTCTCCCATATAATGCTTCAAATGGAGCAGTATCAATGCTTGAGTGATAACTATTGTTATATGAGAATTCAATCAATGGTAAGTGATCATCCCAACTTCCACCAAAGTCTATTACACATGCTCGGAGCATGTCTTCTAGAGTTTGGATCGTCCTTTCACTTTGCCCATCTGTTTGGGGATGATATGCAGTGCTCAAATTTAGTCGAGTTCCCATAGCTTGCTGGAAACTTTTCCAGAAATGGGAAGTAAAACGACTATCTCTATCCGAAACAATGGAGAGTGGAACTCCATGTAAGGATACAACTTCATCTACATACAATTTAGCCAATCTTTCCATGCAAAAAGTTTCTTTCATAGGTAGAAAGTGAGCTGATTTGGTTAATCGATCCACAATTACCCAAATTGCATCATTACCTTTTCTGGTTTTGGGTAACTTAGTAACAAAATCCATTGTTATAAGTTCCCATTTCCATACTGGCATCTCTAACTGTTGTAATAGTCCTGAAGGTTTCTGATGTTCTGCTTTAACTTGTGAACAAGTAAGACATTTAGAAACATAACTGGCTATATCCTTTTTCATTCCTATCCACCAAAAGTTCTTTCTTAAATCTTGGTACATTTTATTGTTTCCTGGATGTATAGTGTACCTAGATTTATGAGCTTCTTCTAAAATCTTAGGTCTTAAGTCTCCCTGCTTAGGTACCCAAATTCTACTTTTGTGGAATCTCCAAATTCCATCTGCTCCTTGTTCTAATTCCTTTATTCTTCCTTTCATTCCTTCAGCATCATCCTTGATTGCTGTAGTTTGAACATTCTTCAATTGTTCCATTAAATCTATTTGTAGATTTAATCTGAGAGCACGAACCCGTCGTTGTTTCTCATAATACTTACGACTTAAGGCATCTGCAACTACATTTTCCTTTCCCTCATGATATTCAATATCACAGTCGTATTCGCTTAAGATTTCCATCCATCTCCTTTGCCTCATGTTTAACTCTTTTTGCCCAAATATATATTTTAAACTTTTGTGGTCTGTGTAGACAGTAAATTTACTTCCGTAAAGATAGTGTCTCCAAATCTTAAGGGCAAAAATTACGGCTCCTAATTCTAAATCATGAGTCGTATAGTTTTCTTCGTGCTTTTTCAATTGCCTTGATGCGTACGCAATTACCTTCTTGCGTTGCATAAGCACACATCCAAATCCTAGTTTTGAAGCATCACAATATACTTCAAAATCTTCAGTTCCTTCTGGTAAGGCTAAGATTGGTGCATGGGTTAATTTCTGTTTCAAAATCCTAAAAGCTTCTTCTTGTTTAGGTCCCCATTCAAACTTAGTGGCTTTACAGGTTAACTTAGTTAATGGTACGGCTATCTTGGAAAAATCCTTAATAAACCATCTATAATACCCAGCTAAACCTATAAAACTTCTTATTTCCATTGCTGTTTGTGGAACCTTCCACTTGGTAATTGCCTCTATCTTAGCAGGATCTACATGAATACCTTCATGATTTACCATGTGTCCTAAGAATTGCACTTCCTTTAGCCAAAATTCGCATTTCGAGAATTTGGCGTACAACTTTTCTTTTCTTAACAAAGTTAAGAGTGCATGCAAGTGCTGACAATGTTCGTCCTGACTTTTGGAATAAATAAGTATATCGTCTATGAAGACAATTACAAATTTATCCAAGTACGGTTTACAGATCCTATTCATCATGTCCATGAATGCTGCAGGTGCATTCGTTAATCCGAAGGGCATGACTGTAAACTCGTAATGACCATACCTAGTTCTGAAAGCAGTCTTAGGTATGTCTTCTTCTTGTACCTTCAATTGATGATATCCAGAGCGTAAATCTATTTTAGAAAAATATCTAGCCCCCTGAAGTTGATCAAAAAGATCATCAATCCTAGGTAATGGATATCGATTCTTAATTGTAACCTTATTCAATTCCCTATAATCGATACACATTCTCATTGAACCATCCTTTTTCTTCACAAACAACACTGGCGCTCCCCAAGGGGATGAGCTAGGTTGTATGAATCCTTTACTTAGTAATTCATCTAATTGCTTTTTCAATTCTAACATTTCTGTGGGTGCTAACCGATAAGGTGCCTTGGCTATCGGTGTAGTTCCTGGAATTAGATGAATCCTAAATTCTACTTCCCTATCTGGAGGTAATCCTGGTAAATCTTCTGGAAATATATCAGAATATTCTGATACTACTGGTATTTCCTTAAGATCTTTTCCCTTAGTGTTAATGATTACTGAAATCATATGAACTATTCCTTGTTTTCGTTCATAATTAGCAACTTTCATTACTGATATGAACTTCATGGGCTTACGTGGTTTATCTCCTGTAATCCTAATCACTTCTCCAGTAGGTGATTGAATTTCTATGGAATTCTGATCACAAAGGATTCTAGCATGGTTGGCTACTAACCAATCCATTCCTAATACAACATCAAATTCAACTAAATTCATCGGCAATAGTCTTGCAGAGAATTTATGTCCTAAAAGTTCTATGTTTCCTTCTTGCAAAACTTTATCTATTTTAACTGAATTTCCGTCTGCGGTTTCAACTGTAAAAATCTGCCTAATATTGGTTAAAGGTAAACTAAGAGCTTGACAGAATGAAGTATTTATAAAACTTTGGTTTGCACCAGAGTCAAATAATACTTTTGCGTACACGTTGTGAACTAAGAACGTACCCGCTATCACATCTGGAATGAGTTCTGCTTCTTGAGTGGTCAGCTGAAATGCCCTAGCATTCTTCTTAGTAGTGCCTTCGGTCGCTTTGGGTTTGTTATCTGCTGGTTTGACCAATTTAGGACATTCTGTTTTATAATGCCCCGCTTCTCCACATTTAAAACAGATTACTGTCTTCTTTTTGCAGTTTTCTTCACGATGTCCTATAGCTTTGCAAAAATTGCAAGTGATATCGCATCTTCCATAATGCTTCTTTTTGCATTTCCTGCAGAATGACGGAGCTGGAGATTGCCCTGTTCCTTTTCTCTTGAAGCTGTTATTATTACCCCCACGAAATCCTTGGGTAATTTTCTGAGCTAGTGCCTTTTTCCTATCTTCATCTCTTGTGCGTACCAATTCATCGGTTAGAGTGTTAGCTAATTCTACCGCATCATCAATAGTGCGAGGTCTCGCAGCTTTAACAATATTGCGGATTTCGCTAATTAGCCCCCAAATATAGCGAGAAATGAGTACCGGTTCTGGCGAAGCCAATGTTGGTACTACTCTTGCATATTCAAAGAATGTCGAGGTATAACCACGACAATCTACATTCATCATCCGATGATTTAGAAACTTATTCGCCATCTGTTCCTTTTCATACTCGGGACAGAATTTTATTTCTACCAAACCCTTAAATTCTTCCCAAGTCATAGCATAAGCTATTACTCTTCCTTTTGATTGTAACACAGTGTTCCACCACTCGAGTGCTCCTTCTTTGAACAGATTGGATGAATACATGACCTGATCCTCTTTACCACATTTACTTATTGCAATGACTGCTTCGGTTTTCTCTAACCAACGCAGTGATGCAGTTGCTCCTTCATTGCCTGCAAATTCAATGGGTTTACAAGCAAGGAATTCTTTGAAAGTGCAACCAGGCGTTGCAGTTTTCATTTTCTTGGGTAATGGAGCTTGATGTGGTTCCTTATTATGGTTATTGCCTCCATTTACACTATTACTGAAGTTATCTTCAGTAATTTGTTTACTAGGAACAATCTGTTGCGGTTCGATCGGATTCTTTATAGCAGCAACGAATGCTGGAATAGCATTGGCTATCCCTTGAGCAACAATGTTTTCGATATCTTGCCGAGTCATATATTGATCTCTTGAATGTTGTTCAGAATGATTAACTTCATTAATAGGTTCATTATCACTGTTTGCCATCTGATAATGTATATATATAAATTTTATTAGTAACGGACAAATAATAATTATATACAAACAATCAGAAAATTTTATAATACAGATATAGTCAAAACAATCGATTTCTCGATTTCATTTTATATCTATCATAGTATGCATCATTACTCACAGATATCATACAGAGTTTTATTGGTTATTTACAGACTAACTTTACTAGTACTATTATACAAACACCGTTTTACCATCCTTCTATCTCTCGTCACTTGCCGTTCTAAAAACGCATTTCCCTCTCATCGTACTTCCAAGCAATCTGTCCCCCTATTTCCCTGATTCTAGTTCCAGCATCAAACAACTCTTCACCAAAGTGGCGAAGTTCAGCCATGTTTTCATTACTCATGGGTGGATTAGGTAATGGTTCTGGATCGAATTGTGGAAGAAAAGAGTAAGAATCGTTGACAATATTTTGAAATTGCCAATCGTTTGTCCACCATTCGTCCATTCCTATGGGTTGGGAGTGGACTATTGGATCTGGAATTGCTGGTTCCCAATTCATAGGGAGTTGGTTTCCAAGAGGATAATTAAAAATATTATTATTATTATTATTATTATTGACAGGCTGAATGGTTTCACAGCTTGCCAATAGGAAATCTATCTCATCTTGAAAAGTTCTTTCCTGGGTTGGATTGGAACTCTCTCCGATTTCTCTCTGAGCTGGTATAGACCCTTGCCCAACTTCCATTACTACTTCTTTAGTAATTTCCTCCATCTGTATTTCTATCTCCTTACCCTCCTCTTTGTCTTCAGTTTTCATTTCCTGTTGTTTAGAACTCTCTCCGGTTATAATTTCTTTTCCCTTTTTCAAAGGATTGTTTATTTTGGGCAGTTTTTTAGCTGGCTTCTTCTTACGTATTTTTCTCCATCCTACATAAGTCCTTTTCTTTTGTTTTGGCTTGCTCAAAGGTGGAACCTTGAATTCTACTGGTTGTTCAACATCGGGATAGTAGCTAGTATATTCCTTGGAAGCTTCGATAGTTACGGGGTAAAGATTAAGGTTCTGAAAAGCTTCGGATATCCCACTCATGCTGATGTAGCATATATGCAAAATGCATAGAATACTAAGTTAAAATTTACAAATAACTTTGTAATTTATTACATACTGTGTACTAATTGATTACAAAGATAACTGAAAACACACTTAGGTTTCAAATTTTATTTATTACACAGAGTTTCTAGATTGTGAGGGTAGGGTGCTAAATTTTTAAAGATTTATATTTTCTGCTATTGTGGCTAGCATATATAAATTTGCCCATTTCTCATCTAGTTTATCTTCCCAAGGTGATTTATCAATTAATTCCTGAGTTTCCCGTTTAATCCTCTTTTCTCGGATTTTCTCTTTACTTTTCTTAATAATCATTTCCCTCCTTTGAGGAGAAAGTGATTCCTCGTATTGTGCCTTTCGCACGAATATTCCTTCTTCAGGAATTTCAGTTTGATTCGAGGATTTGGTTTGGGATGAACTTCCCTTCTCATTAGATGATCTATCTAATTTAAGATAGATGCTTGACAGCTTTTGTTTACCCATACTGTAATTAACAAATAGCCAATTAATAAAACACATAATCACATAATAGTAATCAGGAAGAATTAAGTATTTCTAAATACTTAATTTAGCTTAACCCAGTGGCTCTGATACCACCTTTTTCTGTCATGGCCCCCGACCCGGTTTGACCCGTTTCAGGAGCCGCGGGACAGAAATACTGCGGTATTTATTTAATTGAGTTTAACAGCGGAAGTTTATTTAAAAGGATCATTTAAAGCTAAAATTTTCCCCGATTATTTTATTTCACAATTCGGGATAAAACCCTGATAATTTACAATATTATGTTTTTACTATGAAATAGTGATATTACAAAACTTATTTCTTTATTTTATAATGAGCCACTATCTTAAGCTTGAAATGCTCCCCAGCACTTTTTCTGAATTACAACAGATCACCTGAAACATGTTTGAAAAAGGTTTTGTCAGCTGGAAATACTGAGTGAATCATTCTATTTACTAAAATGACACATTTGTTATAATTTACAGTATTAAGAGCGATTACAATGTTTCTATTATCAAACCAACTACCCACGGTATTTGTCACTCGACCAAATCTGTGACTATGGTCATATCCCCCATTGGCTGCCCCAATGGTGACGATTATCAAGTAATGTATACAAAACCCCACATACCGGCTGTAACTTGGTGATTACAAAGACTTAATCCCCGTAATTATAATTTTGAAATAAACATGATTTTGTAAATAGATTTGATAAAAAGAGAGAATGACTCACATTGTTGATTTAATACGGACAGAGTCTAATCTATGATTTAGCCTTGTTAACCTAATATAATTAACAATGCACACAAAACTGGGTTAGTAATCAATCCAGCAATTACGATAATTCACGAGATCAAATTCTCACAATGAATGACAAAATGCAATACTTCATCCATCGAATTAACGATGATCCGTTGAATTAACAACGAACGACAAAGTATAATACTTTATCTATCGAATTAACGATGATCCGTCAAATTAATGACGAATAATAAAGTATAACCCTAATGTGGGCGGCACTTAAACCTTCATTGGATATATTGATCGTCGGATAAATGAATCGTAGCAGCGATTGTGCTAATACCCGGTATTGTGGCAGAATTTCGTGACCCGTGTGTGTTATTTAGAGTATTCCTGCTATAACTTAGAGTATACTTCGAATTTTTCCGTCGTTTCAGTACCAGAATTCAAGTCCCAAACCAACCTGTTTATACTGAAAATTTTACCCCGTCGCGTAGCGCGACTGCCTACCCCTTAGTCGTCGCGCTACGCGACTGCCAACCTATATTCATAGGGTAGCTACGTGCATGGGTAGGCTTGCTGAGTTGGTGGATTTCGAAAATTTGATTTCTACAGCTCACAATTTGGATAATCGTCAATAGGGTTTAACCCCCCCTGAGTTTTAGGGGCCCTAATCCTGATTCTGAAAATTCTGAAAATTTTAGGGTTTGTTCAGAATCACTTGGGTGTCTCAATTAGGGTTTCCTATTGGATTAATTAATTTAATAATTATGACTTTTGATGAGAGTTGTTACATCCGTCATCAGCCTGCCAATCCAATATGTAATTCATCAGCTGAACCGGCGACAAGCGGGTGATATCCATATGCTTAAACTGATCTCTGAACGCTTGGACAACAACATCCTTCCTTTTGCTCGCTTTCTTCTTCTCAGCAAGAGCTGTTGGACCCATAGGCAGCCCGAAAACACTCTTAACAAGCTCCGACGTTATGTTTACAGTGCTCCCGCCGCCCACGTTTAAAACACCATTGTCTGGGTCGTAATTTGTAACCAACCAGTTTGCCAAAGCAGTAGGCACACCTGTCACATTATAACCAAATATCGACCCAAACCCGATTTCATGCACTTTCTTACGTTGTTCCACATTTAGGCCAGATGCTAGTGTTATCAGATTGTCGATACCTACTTTTGGCCTGATCCGTGCACCCGTGAATGGCTTATATGGTTGTGTCACTGGTTGATGCATTCCACGAGACGGTCCTCTTTTGGCAGCCGATTTCCGTCGCTTACCCGGTGGTGGGGTGTCGACAAAATCGTCATCCGGGTCTCGCAGCCGATCTACAACAATTTTTAATATTTGTTTTAGTAAACAAGTACTTCAAAATATAAAATATAAACACTTCAACATAATACCTTTTTTTGATGTTATATTGGCGGATGGGTGTACGACCAGTTGACTATCATTAACAACCTGGTCTGCTAATTCAACTATATCTGTTGTGTTACAAAAATAAATTTTTATCATTTCTTATATGCTAACAAATTATAATCACAACATCATTTTTTTTTTCAAAACGTACCTTGTGTGTTTTTTATCGACTGCGGAATAACATCTTCTCTTGTTTTTGCATTACCCGCTCATTCATCCCATCATCACCGTCTGTTTAATACAAAGCGAACATCGTCAAAATCAACACTCATCAACAAACATAAACACATATGGCTACTAATCATACTTTATTGTTTTGAAGTTTCTTTATACTTTAAACGACATTTGGAATACATTTCTCGTCGTTATTTGACGTTTCCGAGTCACTACATACCAATGGTCTGTCAATTGTGTTTTTGAAACGTGATTTGTACATTTTGCCCCTAAGCCGATGGCTTGACCTGACTGTAGAAGAAATTAAAAACTATATTTAAAATACTTCATCACCTACTTCATCTAATACATCTTATCCTAAATCAGCTTGATATGAATATACATAACACCATTGTTGCAGTGACCATAATAACACTCTTCTTTATAGATCAGCATGATAAATAACACCTTTCATATAAGTCCAGGCTAAATAACACCTTTCATATAAGTCCAGGATAAATAACACCCTATATAACACCATAGTTGCAATGACCAGAATAAATAACACCCTTCATATAAATCAATATGATAAATAACACCCTACATGTAACTTCAAGATAAATAACACCATTCACCTAAGTCCATGATAAATAACACCATACATATCAAGAGGTTTATAACACCACTTAAAAAACACCATAAACTACCATATTATGTATAAAAACACCATAAAACACCAAATAGAACTAAACAGTAGGTTTATAACACCATTTAAAAAAAACCCTGCACAATTGCCAAAACAAACCAAACTAAACACATTAAACTGATATAACACCATTATAAACACCAAATCAAACTAAACAGGAACTACATAACACCATTATAACACCATAAACTACCATATTATGTATAAAAACACCATAAGACACCAAATAGAACACCCTGAACGAATACCAAAACAAACCAAACTAAAAACACCTTAGACTGATACAACACCAAATCAAACTAAACATGAACTACATATCACCATTATAACACCCTTCATATAAATCAATATGATAAATAACACCCTACATGTAACTTCAAGATAAATAACACCATTCACATAAGTCCATGATAAATAACACCATACATATCAAGAGGTTTATAACACCACTTAAAAACACCATAAACTACCAAATTATGTATAAAAACACCAAATAGAACTAAACAAGAGGTTTATAACACCATTTAAAAAAAACCCCTGAATAATTGCCAAAACAAACCAAACTAAAAACACCTTAAACTGATACAACACCCAATCAAACTAAACATGAACTACATATCACCATTATAACACCCTTATTCAATGAAACCCTAGTTTTAACACCATTCGACAATCTATCAGTCCCTTTTAGGTCTTGGTTAACATATACTTCCTTACACTATAAAAAACACCATTAAAATTCAAAAGTATCAAAGAAGACGAACGAACCTTTTTTAAAATCAGATGTTGTTTTCTTGATTTTTGGAAGACTAAGCCGACCGATTGTGGTGTCTTTTCCACTTGAATGATCCACCTTCTTCTTCGTCCTTCATTCCATTGTCTCAGACGATGACCTTCGCCTCTTTCGTTTGTATACGACTTCAATTTTAGGGCTCATTGTATCTGATTAAGGTTATAATCTTTGGTGGGAAAAGAACACCCTGTTTTTTCGAGCGTAAGAATCGCAATGGAGAGAGAAATCAGGTACAATAGATACGGTTATTGTTTTGAAAGTATATGAATGCCCTATTTTACCCTTATGAAATCAAATCAGTATTTAAAAAAACACTATTTTAATTACAATATTGCCATTGTAATATTAACCATTAGATCTTTGATCTAATGGTTTATATTCTTTCCTACCTTTCTCACAAAAACTACATTTTTTACAATAACCTTACCCTATATATATCTACTAGATTATAGACCCCGTGTATTACACGAGTTTGTGGATAAAATTTTATAACTTAATAATGATACACTAATTTTTTTAGCAATGCTCATATAAATGACCGATATAGGTGTCAGATTTACTTTTTTAATCAAATATCGCAAATATATGGTAACCATACCATATTTACTATGATAACTATTTCATTTTCTTAATTACGTGATTTTATTGGCTTTTGTAAACTATTTTGCACGTTTCTAATTTTTTAACTCACGAAACATTCTTATAATTATATCCAATCATTTTTAATAAGTCGTCCATAATATAATAATTATGTTCTCATCTTACTACCAAGTCTATTATGGAGTTGCTAAGCCAATGTAGATACATGTTTGCTTTATGCTACTACTACTATTTTTTTACACAGCTTGGCTTTGTTATGATTTGATTTGATTTACTTCTGGTTATATTTTCGTTATATATAACGTTTACATATTGTTATAACTTTTTTATAAGTATATTTTATTTTTTTTCTCAGATATAAAATCCATAACATCAAAGTGGTTAATTATGAAATTGCAATTAACCATTTATTAAGATTTTGACGAAGTCACGACCAGAAATAAAGTTTCATGATTTACTATCTCCATTGCCCCTCAAGTTGCATGGTTGAGAATAATTTATTTATGTAAAATTTTGCATACATTATTATTAAATTATATAAATTTAATCCTCAAACCCGTGTAATACACAAGTTTATAACCCTGTGTAATTAACAGTAAAATTTTTAATAAAACTTATATCAAACATATACTAAAATAAATATGTTGCAACACTATATTCAGAATTTTATAGAAGTTGTTCTAAAGTTATGAGAGGAAAAATAAATAAATAAATGTGATCTTGGAATTTTTAAATATAAAAAAAATAAAAAATATATATTAATAATAAAATAAATCACACAAATAAGTATCCTAATCTAAATTTACTTACATTATCTTAATTTCCCCACATTCGTTTAAATCCGATTAAGCCAGCCACTATATTATTAATTTATATAATAGCATAATATATAATATGTTAGATTAAACTAATATATTATATATTATTACTATTATTAATATCTAATATATTATATATTAGTATTATTATTAATCAATAATATTAACAATGTTATTACTAAACTAATAGAGATACTGTCACATGACATTATTTGAAATCTTTTATTAATAGTTAGAGATTAGATATTATACTATATTATATTATATTATTTGATACATTTATATTAGTTATAGATAATTATTAATTAAATTTGAATTTATACTTTATCTCTAACTATATTAATTAATATTATAATAATTTGTGTATAAAAAAATTAATATATAATATTATTATTAAAAGCGGGGAGGCACCAGAGAGTGACACGTGTACAAAAAGATTTTTGTTTATTAGTATAGGAAGAGGAAGATATATATAGGTAGAGAATCCTCTACATTAATCCAGAAGTGTGAGAAGTGTATTATAACACTATATAACACCATATAAACACCGTATAACAATATGTAACCCCATATAACACCATATAACACTATGTAACACTATATAACACTATATAACAAGTATAACACTATAGTTTGTCTGATAGCATGTCTATGATAGATGTGTAGTGTTATATATTGTTATATAGTGTCATATAGTGTTACATGGTGTTATATGGTGTTATACGGTGTTTATATGGTGTTATATAGTGTTATATATAGTGTTATAATACACTTCTCACACTTCTAAATTAATGTACACTATCCCTACCCTATATATATATATATATATATATATATATATAGGGTGTGGTTTGTGTAAAAAAATGGGTGGTTTTGTGAGAATTGTAAGAAGTGTTTTAAGACTTAGATATTGTAGTTAATGGTTGAGATCAAAAAGTGCTTAAAATGTAAATTATGTTTTTTTTTACTAAGTTGGCAAGATTAGGGTAATATTGTCCTTTTATATTGTATTGTTTAAATAAAGAAATGCAAGTTCCATCCACCGTCAATAACCTTTTATACGTAACGTATTTAAAAAAATACACCATAATAACGAGCTTTTTTATCTTTAATATGAGTATCATGTTGCTATATTTATATAGAAAAAAATTATGTATAACATGATATGAAGCCTACTGGAATACAATTTAAAACACTATACGAAGAACATATACTGGAATGCAGATGTAAAACACCATACGAAGAACAACTACAACTACTGGAATGCAGGTGTAAAACACCATGAATGCATGTGTAAATGCAGGTGTAAAACACCATACGAAGAACACATACTGGAATGCAGGTGTAAAACACAATGAATACAAGTTTGAAACACCATACGAAGAAGATCTAATGGAATTGCCGGTGTAAAACACCAACCATAATGTGCAATTCAATCAATCCAGATGTTAAAACACAATGACTGTATTACGATTTAAGTCGTGGTGTTTTTAGAATCTGAATAGTGTTTTATACTTTCAAAATAATCTAAATCATTGCAGATGTTAAAACACTATAACAGTATTCGATTCAAGCTGTGGTGTTTTTTGGAACTCGTATGGTGTTTTATACCTGCGAATTAACAAAAATGTTAATACGAATTTTATGGATTAAACAGTACTTGATATCAGATTTCGAATAATAGAAAGATACCAAATATATGGTTTCCTAAAATTTATCAAAAGGGTTATGGAAAGATTTTGTTAATTAAAATGATTATTATTGAAATTACTTTATTTCCCTTAATCTCTAATTTTAATTAAAGACACATGTCCTCATCATATTTATTTCTTACATTTCTCACGCACTTGCCATTTTTTACAGAATCCTTAATGTCTCTCTCTCTCTCTCTCTATATATATATATATAGGGTAGGGTTCCAGCGTGAACAACCTCCCAAGAGTGAACTGCGTGAACAGATATGGACCCTTGATTTCATTTTTAGTTGTTAAGGGTATGATTGTAATTATATAAAAAATTAGATTTAAATCATTATTTTAATAATTGAATTAAGTTACATCTTTCCAAATTTAAATTCATTATCCACATTATGTTTATTTATTAATAAGATAATTATCAAAACAAACAACAAATCACCAGATTTCAATTTTTATTTTTATTTCAGATTTCATCACCAGAATTCAAATTTTGATTTTTAAGATCCACGTAACCTTCATATTTCAACGGTATACACATGTGTACTTTGATATAAGTAGAACAGTACACATGTGTACTCCGCATCGTACATATGTGTACAGTAATTCACAGGTGTACATCAACATTCAATACAAAAAAAAAATTTCTGAGATATCACAAAAACAGACGATATACACATGTGTACATCGCATTAAAAAGAGGGCAAAATCAGAATACACATGTGTACATCGCATTTAAACAAATAATTATTTTAATAATTGAATTAAGTTACATCTTTCCTAATCCTTGATTTGATTATGAGAGATTTATGCAATCAATTTAAGAGGATAATTGATTACTTGATTTGTGAGAGATTTATGCAATCAATTTAAGATTGAAATTACACATATACCCTTTTTGTATTTAATTAAATGGAAAAAATTAACCAAATAATTACCATCATGCCACTCACTTTAATCTCAAGATCATAAAAATCAAGGGCCCAGATCAGTTCACGCAGTTCACTCTTAGGATTTTGTTCACGTTTGAACCTAATCCTATATATATATATATATATGGTTAGGTTCATTTGTGAACAACTCCTTGATTGTCAACAATAGTGAACTAATCATAGCCCTTGATAACTTGATTATCAATATACAAGTGTATACATAAATATAAATCAATGACCATGATTTGATGATGAAAATACACTATTGTATTTTACGATTTGATGATGTAAATCAATGACCATGATTTGTTCACTTAGTTCACAAATACACTAGTGTTCACTCTAGAACTCCACCCTATTTATAAGCAATAATAGCAAAAATAGTCTTTTTATGCAATTTGAGTGAAATAAAAAGTTTTGAAAAACAAGCTTATGAAAACTTTACTTTATGAACCCAAACCGATGCTTTAAAACCCTCTTTTAAGTCAATGTTAAAACAGACTTTATTAAAAAAACAAATAAAAAACCTCATGAATAACAAAAACAGAATCTCAAAATAAGTTGATAATTTGCAAAACAAATTACTTGGTGGTCGAATGCTAACCACAAATAACTTTTTTTAATTTTATTGACTAGGTAGGCTCCTTTCGAAAACTAGGGCCCATTTTATGCATAAGTCACGAGCCCTTTAAAGACCGAGGGGTATGGGGCTCGTCCCCCGGCCCGTCCTTGCTCACCGCCCCGTCTTCCCCACCCCTCTGCTCCGGCGCCGTCCCAGCTCCGGCTCCTCCGTCCTCCACAAGCCGGTGGCGAGCCTCTCTCCCACACACAACTCTACATACATACACATATATATAAAGGGGTTCATCCCCCACCCCCTAAGTCCATCCCCTTTAGGTCTCGCTTACGTGACGGTGACGTGACGGATGGTCCCTTTGGGGACTATCCAAACCATACCACATGGTAAACAGTAGTTAAACAGAAATATCTTTATTGTCACTCATAAGAAACAATTTTATATTGAGCCATATATTAATAGCGTGATGTGACAGGTATTGTCGAGTATTTTTTAGAGATTTTAATCTAATCTAATCTGTATTAAACAATAATAATAATAATAATAATAATAATAATAATTATTATTATTATTATTTAAATATCTAGTAATTACAATGGTGCCTATAACAAATGTACTATAAGATAATATCAATAAAAAGGGTACATGTTCTATTTATAGTTGGGAAGTATGATAACCGTATAAAGCATTCGTATATACTACAACTAGTATTAAGCCTCTGCGTTTCAGCGATTGTCATAAAACTGCGTTAAGTTGTAGTAATACTATACCATTTTCATCGACCACCAACACCGGAAAAGCTCGTAAAAATAAAATAAATAAAAACGGGGAAAAATAACGCCGAGCGAAAAGCAGACGTAAAATCTTTGAATCACGCACGCTCGTTGCTGAGAAATTAAACCAAAACGTAAAACATAGAAAAAATAACTAAGTTCATCCAGGACCCGCGTGTTGGACGAACTTGTCAAACGCAGAAAAATAGATGTGATGCGACGAGCCAGTCAAACGGGAAAAAAATATACGAAAAAATGTCGAACCCCACACGCACGTTGCGATGCGTTAACTCACAAAATTTAGAACGAAACAAAAAACTTTGGAAAGATGAAAAGTATGGTAGACCAAAATTGAAAATAAAAAAGAGTTGAGATTAAATTGTAAAAGATGAAAAACTTTGAGTTAAAGGTAAAAAAACAAAGGGTTTAAATTGCAAAATTGAATTTATTTATTAATTTTAGATTAAGATAAGAATAAAAATAAGTGATATCTATATATTGGTTATTAATTAATATTAATATTAAAAGAAATTTATTAAACAAATATAAATAAAATTTATGAGGTTAAAGGAGAGAATGGCATGTGGCATTATTTGGAGTCTTTTATTTTAAGTTAGATTATATGATTTATAAGATAGCAAGATAGTGGGGTATATAGTTTTGTATTTGTATTGTATTGTATTGTATTGTATTGTAACATTTGTTGGCTTTATTGGTTGTACTTTATGCTTCATTGGTGTGTTTTGCATTAGATTGTTGTATGCTAATGGTACAAGTTCTACAACAACTCATAGTTATGTATTCTACTACATGTTAAAGCACATGATACATCCTTTTGATGCAGCTTTTCTTAGTTGCTTGACACGTTTTCTCCACGTGTCCCTGACTTCTTCTTCTGTTACCAAGTTGATTGATGTTTTTTAAGTTTCGTATTATCATAGGTTTTATATGGTTAATGTTTGATGTCATTTAACCTTCACCACGACAACACGGGGGCTTCCATCTAGCATTTTTACGTTTTGTCTTAATTTGTAAGTTGCTGGCCGCAACGCGGCGGGGTTCCATCTAGTTATGATTAAAACAAAACATACATATACATTATGTGGTTCTTACACTTTTTAACACAGTTCTAATTACGAAATATCAATAATTAGTACTTGCGTTAATTTATATAAATAAAATGTTTTATCCAAAATGTCTCATAAAAGAGTACTATTGGTTATATTAAATTAGTATTTTGATGCGCCACACTTTGCGACCACATTGAAATATAAAGCAACTCAAACTTATATTGTCAAATATTTGACCTGGGTCGTCATTAATCAAAATTTACATTATAACATAGATCAACTGAAAACGCACATAAAAATAAACATGAAAACCTATTATATTTGACCTGACTCATTACCGAGAAAATTTACGTTGAAACGTAAACCAACTTCGATTTATAAAGAGAAACACTTCAAAATAAGCGCGTATTACACCGCATAGTGAACACGTATTATATTTGCCATGACTCGTGTAGACCAACAAAAAACGTACATAAAAATAAGCACGAAAACGTATTATATTTAACCAACGTACATAAAAATAAGCACGCATAACTCGAGGGGGTCAAAATGACATATTATAAAGTTTTTAGAAATCTGAAGGTGTGTAAGTGGCTAGGGGTGTTCAGAATTCGTTTCGAATTCGAAATTCGATTAAATTTGATTCGATTATCAAAAATTCGTTTCGATTATCAAAAATTCGTTTCGATTATAAGAAATAGAATTCGATTCAATTCAAGTTAAGTTAAGTAAATCGAATATGAATTTATAATTACAAATTCGAATAAAAATTATACATTTTTATTTATTATTTTTATATATAATACATATATAACTTTTATTGTGCTATACTATAAGTTATTTTCAAAATTTATTCCAAGTATTAAAATCACACATTACCAAACCCACTACATGGCTCATAACTAAAACATAAGTGTAACAACCCTCAAATAGGTCCAACAACAATCCGTAATCGTAACCCCAAGCACGTACTATGAGATTCTGTTTGAAAAATGAAAAATAAAATATTTTATGGCCTGTCGTGGGCCACGACAGCCTTACACAAAAGTCTTGCGGATCGCGAGACCCTCATAAACCGCCTGAGACATGCGTTGGACACGTGTCGTCCACGTGTGAGATCTACTTGTTGAGTCATGCCAGCTATGCCCTAGCTAGGGGGTCTCGCGGGGCGCGACAAGATACCCTTAGGGTATCGCAGGGCGCGAAAGACTCAAACTCCAGCTATAAATTGAGCTCAAAACAGGCTTTCAAACCTGCTCAAAATCTTTTCTTTTCTCTCTCGACACACTACTATTATACCCAATTACCCGAAGTGCCAAAACTCTGCCCGTAATCAGAGTAATAACTCGAATCTTTGGTACGGTACTTTGTCCGACTGATTGAAACCGATCCAACATATGTTTAAGTGTTGCCTGTATACGATTATACTTTTTCATTCATTGTGGGTTTTGATCTCGTGATTATCGTTAGAGTTGAATTTAGTTAATACACTAATACGTGTGCATTGTATGTTTAATTAGGAAACCAGGCTTTAACCAGCATGCTAGTACAGACACCTTAAATCTGCAATGTGAGTCATTCTCTTTTTATCAAAATGCTTTCAAAACCCTAAAAGTTTTCTAGTTATATTACAGTGATTAAGTCTTTGTAATCTTACTGGGAAACTACTGTCGGTATGTGGGGTTTTGTATACATTACTTGATAAGCTTTGCTATTTGGACAACGAGTTAGCCAAATAGTGATATGACCACTGTCACGGGAACTTGCCGAATGACAAATACCATTAAAGTGGTCACTTTGCTATTGTACAACGAGATAGCCAATAGTAATATTGTGAGATATAAACAAATGTAAAAACTCTTGATGTTGTAATTATAACAAATGTGCTTTGTACAACTGAATGAACTCACCAGTATTTTTCCCTGATCAAATGTTTTTTTTAAAACACGTTTTAGGTGATTTACTGTGAAGAGTAGAAAAGTGCTATGAAGCACTCAACTTAAATAAGTGGCTATGTAAACCTGAATAAAACGTGTTTTTGTAATCAAGGATTTATCCCCGTGAAGATCCTTTATGTAAATACGACTTTACCCCACAGTTTATGAAATAAAATTTTCGGTGTTTTGAAACTCAGATATTTTTCCTGACACCCGGTCCTGATAAGTTTTCCGCTGAGAATTTAATAAACACATGTACCACTTGTATCTGCTCACGGCTCTCGCCCAGGGTAGGGTCGGGGGCTGTGACACTAAGTAACAAATCTACTAATAGATTTCTAACCCTAAAAGTATTAACTTGTAACGTGGAGTAGTTATTCCCGACTTCTCGTTTTGAATTTTAGACTTATAGTACTTTATTTAGAACTTTTTAATGTCATATTGTGCTCTCTGGTTGCTTTAAAATTTATGTTTCATTTTGGTAGTTTTTTACATGTTTTAAAAGAATCCGAATCAAATCGAATTTATTTGAATTCGATTCGAATTCGAATTTTTTAATCGAATATGAATCTAATATGAATTGGGTTTTTTATTCGAATACGAATTTGAATCGAATTCGGTAGGTTTTAATCGAATTCAAATTCATAGGAAAATAAAAATTATTCAAATAATTCGATTCGAAAATTCGATATTTGATTCAATGAACACCCCTATACGTGGCAATGCTAAAAGTTGAAGTGTTGAACACACAAAAAGGAAAAAAACATGAGTTGGATGTCATTGTTGTAAATACAACAAAAAAACAATAAAAAATAGAGATAGTATCTTAGATACTATTCCTAATCTTTATCAGCTTATCTAATTATCTATGAACTTTATTTAATATCTTTTTGTTTAATTACATGTAATTTTAGGTATTGAATCTGATTGGTGATGTCAAGGGAAAGGTTGTTGTGATCTTGGATGCTATGTTTGACACAACCAGTGAGTCTTTTTAAAAATAAGTCAAATATTAGTGCCACCTTATATCACAATTTTGCTATATTGTGTGTTGTTTTTCAGGAACTATATTTACTACATGAAGAGGGAGCTTGGAAGTCTTTGCATGTTGCACTCTTGGTGTACTCAGGTGTGCTGTATGGCAATTGATTATATTTTGTAACTTTTTTTATCAGATAAACCATATGTTTGAGTATTTATAATTACAGTTTGCCTGTAGCTGAAAGGTTGTCAAGTGGTATTTTCCAAGAAATAATCGTTACAAATACAATCCCACTAAAGGAACAACATTCTTTCTCACATCTCACTGTTCTTTTAGTGGCAAAACTTTTGGGTGAGACAATATGGCATGTTCGTGATGATAATTGATGGTTCTGTAAGTAGCATCTTTACACAAGTTCAGAGAAAACGTAGGTACACAAACCTACTTAATCCATTTGACATGTTTCCTTGTAAACTATTTTTGTAGTTATTATTTTGACCCATGAAATGACTACCTCTATTATAATTATATATACCGTAAATTCTTCTTGAATTCTTTATCTTTGCTTAATTACTGAAGTATAAGTTGTTTTTTTTGGAGCTACAAGTGAAGCTAAGTTTCTGGTCGTTAACAATAAACTAAAAGTTATCTTTTATGCAACAAGAATCTTCTGTTAAAAGATGCAATTTCACCCTGTCTCAAGTATAAATGATTTGCCAGAGAGCGTTGACCGGTCAAAACAAGTTAGTAAGTATAGATGGCGTTCACCCTGCTCACCACTCCCTAAATCATTTTATTTTTAAAAATCAAGTCTTGGTTTGCCTAAATGAAGCTCTGTTACTTCTAAAGAATTGTGGGGTAAAAATGGAACATATAACTATTTCATGTTTTAAGTAATATTATTCTCTTTTTTTTTTTTTTGTAATAATATTTTTCCTCTTTTAGGATGGTAAGGGTAACTTTATTACTTACCCCAATATTCCTTCATTGGCTGGGAATGCAAATTGTGCTGCAATGTTTACTTCAACATGGGTTCAACCAAATGGCAAGCATATTCTGGCATTTGCTATTGCATAGTCGTCTCCAAAAGTCATATTAAGGAAAGGGAAAAGCAAAGGAATGAATACGAAATGAGAAAGATGAAGCAGGCATGTATTTATGTTTCTGTTTTACTTTTTATATCATAATAAAGATGGAAATTAGGCGGGTTGGCTAACGGGTCAAATAGGTATATTTGTGCAGGTCAGGTTATAAAACACTTATTGTCCACGAATAGTAATCTATTCTTAATAAACTGATACTATTTCAAGTTTTCAACAATGACTGTTTTTTTATTTTATCTTCATTTAGGTTGATTTATGAACTAGAATTCTCATGTTTGACCCATTTTATTTTAAGCTAACTTGATCAGTATTTCATGATATCTTTTTTTATAAGTGACGGTACCCTGGCACATAGAATAAAAAACGAATTACGAATACATAACTGTAGTAATTAACTCTGATGTAATTTTTTTTTAAAAAGTTGATTCATTTGGCTCATTCTTTTTGAGGAAATCAACTGAATATGTGTAGTGTAAATAGAAACTCTATTACTCTAATGGAAATCAACTGAATATGTGTAGTGTAAATAGAAACTCTATTACTATAATGATCGAATTATTGGTGTTTTTTCAAGTCCGAAAAGCGAAACTAGGAGATCGAGTAACTGCGCTCCAACAATTTGTTTTGCAATTCGGAAAGGTATATGTCTAATTAACATTGTTTTTTTCATATATTCTTGTGAAATAGGAGTATGCTGTACTTTTTATTGATAAATCATATATACATACTGATACAACATCTATTATCTATAAACTCATTGAATACACTAAGCTTCTTCATGTGACATGTACTCTCTTTAATTTATTCATACACTTTATTGTATTGTTTGATTTTGACATAGGTGATTTTGGATATTTACATTATAGATTTTGTTTCCCTTGGACGTTTTTGTAACGTGTGATCAATCTAATGTTTTTTTGGTCGAACGTTGTGTGTACCTTTATTAAGTTTTTGTGGTTAATTTTTAGAATGATCTGTGAAAAAAAAAACTTAACTTAATTTAGCTTTATCGATTTCTACTTAGATTGTTAAGCCAAATTCAAACCTTTCCTATGTTTCCGTTCTGTAATTTAGGGTTATTGCTAGAGGAGTGGCATCCAGGTACTACTTTTTTGTCATTTCAGTTAATTGAAGTCTGTAACTGAAGGAGTTTCATCACTTTTATCCTTTTGGTATTTTTCCGTTGCTTTAAGGGAGGAGTTTATACCGAGATTGTCACACCCTGACTTTTGCGGAAGCATGATTATGCGTGACTTGTTTAATATCATTGCATTCAACCATAATAAACAACTATATGATAAAACTAAAGATGTTCATCCATTAAAATAGTTTAAAACATCACAAACAACATTGTTTTAGAATCCAACATAGACTTCAAATGCAAATACAAACCATGCAACTTGTTTTAGAGTTCCACAATGACTCGACAAAAGACATTAAGTAAAACCAGGCTTTGGAAGATTTGTCTCATCCAAGATAAGACACACTATCCAACCCCTAGACTCCGGATGACATCTCTTATTCTCAACAACACTTGAAACATCCAAACGCCCGCCAGATCCACATTTAATTTCCTGAAATACATGTAGTTTGAAAACATCAACAAAAGCTGAGCGAGTTCATGTGTTTTGTGTGTGAGCTCGAATGAACTTGGTAATCATCATAAGTAAGTATGTATTTGTAAAACTCTGGCATGAAAGCAACAAGGAACAGGTCGATTAATGATTTGCAAGGTCATTAATATGTGTGCAACGGTGTAGGAAGGCTCAATCCTTTGCGTATTTCGTACCGGGTCTCCCGGCTGGAACGACATAGTCACCAGATGCGGTCAACTCGCGGACCCATGGGTGGGGCTTGCAACACCCAAATAGATCTATCACTCATGCCCCTCGGTCCTTAACAAGGATTAATGGTCTCAAGATAACGCCTACCCATTCACATGATCTAACAGTATTTTCCTTAGCTAACCATACCCTTTGTAATCATTGTATCATTTGTAACATGTATTTCACCCCCGAAGCTATAAAACTGAAAACAGTTAAAAGAAAAAGGGGGACATGAACTCACGGTTTTGCGTTCTTTGAAACCAACTGTAACTCAAAGCTTCTCCTGGTGTGCCCGACTACCTACAATGTACTACGGTCTATTAGACGAGCGGGTCGTGCCTTGTCTTTGTATTATTTAGTGTCTTTGAGTTACGTTTCATTGTGTCTTTAATATTATTCCAAATTATATAATTATTTGTTAAAATAATATATTTTAACTTCACATCTTTATGTATTTAAACGTGTATATCTTTCCCAAGGATGGGTGTATTTGTATTCGTATTCTTATACTTGTATATCTTTGCCATGTATTGGTGTCGTTTTCCGGAGTGTATTTATATGTACGAGAATACGTATTTTCTTGTAATTGTTAAGTATTTTTATACTTAATTTTGTATTAATTTTTCCGGAATAATATCTCTTGTAAAAATACATTAATATATATTTCCAAAATATATATTTTAAGAAATATTACTTAGAAAAATTATTTATAATTTTTCCCTTGGAAAAAAATATTTATAAATTTCAAACAAGTCTCAAAAATAATATATTTTCAAGTCTAACTTAGAAAATATATATGAACCCATTTTTCCTCCAAAATAATATATTTCAAGTTTATTTAAGAAAACACATTTTCTCCCAAAAATAATGTATTTCATGTTTGTTTGAGAAATATATATTTTCTTCCAAAATTAATACATCTTCTAATAATTTCAAGAAAAATATATATATTTTTATTTGCCAAAAATAATATATTTTCTCCTTGTAAAAAATATGATATATTTTGTAATAATTGTAAAAATCATATTTTTTTTTTGGTTCTCTTGGTGTCCAAAATATTATTTACCAAAATATACTTATAAAATTTCTGGAATATTTTTGTGAGTTATATTCCTTTGTTCGGTTTCTCTCATATTTTGGGTATAATTTGTAAATTCATATTCTTGGGTTTTTTCTAATATTTTGGATTGTAATTTTTGGTATTTTGATGAGTTATATTATTTCAAGTCCTAAAATAATATAACTAATACATATAATATACAAATAAGCACACACACATGGTGACTTCTAAATATATATTTCCTGAATACATATTTAGTCACTTTTATTTATAAAAACCAACCTCCAATATTTATAATTTTTGTAACAAAAATTATGGCAAACTTTATGTAAAAATTCATGGTTTGAATATACTTGTAAATATTTGTTTAGAAAGATTTTTCTAAGTGTTTAATTCTTAGAAAAATTTTGCCATAGTTTCACCTAAAAATGGAGGTTTCCATGCCTTCCAGGCATATCATTTTCTTTTGTAAATCAACACAATCAACAACAAATCAATCTATACTTACCATCTTGCCAAAAACAAGCATAAACTACTACTTCATGAACTTGAAAATTTATAAAAAATGTGTAGTAACTTACTAGTGTGTTTAGTAAGCTTAGTTACCCTTTAAAGTGTGGTTGTTTATTTAAAAACTTCATTTTTAAAGAAAATAGTTCTTTACAACTTGTGATCACATTTTCTAAAAATGCTTCTTCTTGGATTTTTCTTGTTACATATGTGTTTCTACACTTGTTTAACCTTTAAAAACATGGTTGATTTCTTTAAGAACCAAGATTAAGTAAACTTTGCATTTTTAACTTGGTTTCTTGAAAAATCATTCTTGAAACCTTAGATTTACAAGACTTACATATTACTTTGATCATCATTTTACAAGAAAACCAATTATTCTTTCAAGTTCATGACTTAAGTGAGGATGATCTATGGATCTTTAATATTTACATGCTCTCATCTTGCTAGATTATGTTTTTAATCATTATCTAGCAAGATCATATGATGATCTACATCATTAACATAAACAATCAATCATCAAGTAGCACAATAACACTAAACAACATGATTTCTTTAAGATTTTAAGCTTATGTTCATGTTTCATGTTTCATGTTCTTGATTCTTAGTGTTCATCATGATTAACAACATGTATCTTCTTTTAACCACTAAAACAAGGTGTAAAATGAAGAGTATGATGTTCTTACTACTAGCTCAAGGCTAGGGATGATCAATGGAAGAAATGAAGTGGATAAAAGCAAATGGTGAAGGTCCTTCAACTTCCGAAAGCTCCAAGCTTCTTTGTGCACCTTCTAACACCTTTGTATGTATGTAGAATTGAATGAAGATGATTGATGATGGTGGTTGTGCTTGTTGTTGTTCTCGGCTGAACCCAAAGAAGAGAGGAGGAAGAAGATGAAGTGTTGGGTGTGTGAATGAGAAATGAGAAGTGATATGCTTATGGTTAAACTTATAATCCATCCACTCACAATTACCTTTGGTTTTTATGTTTAATACAAGGGAACACGATCTAATATTATAACAAAAGAAAATCACAAGTGGGCCCTCATGTTGGCCGATTACTAGGTGGGGGGGGGGGGGTCTAGGCATAGGTTTAAACTAGAAAGTTAGATTAAGGTTAGAATTCAAGTATTCTAGTTAGGGATTTAGTTATTAGTTGTTATATGACGTGTTATGATGTTCAGGGGACCATAACTAGCTTGGTAATGTTAAAACAATACTTCTAGTGAAAATTTAGTGTTTCGGGTAGTGTCCGGTTGTTCAGTTGGTTACTGGTTCGTTAAAGTGCTAAACTATGCAGTTTAGTGAGCTTTATGTTACCTTTTGTGACAGTTTTGATTCCCGAAACTTAGGAAAGCATTCAGGACCATTTAACCATATTTCTGCTTGATATTAGTGTGTTTAAATGATGAATTTGCTGATTTTCTGCAGAATTCTGCAGTTTATGTGAGTTTTAGGCACTTTCCGGCACTTAAACTATCTCTAGGAAAGCAGTTTTGTGATCCTTACTTTCCTACACACTATACTAGTGTAATACTTGGTTTCTGGCTCATTCTGTGTCTCAATACAATGTTTGTCTATGTACTGAACTCTGTCAGCATTTTTCTAATTTGTCTGATAATTGTGCTAGTTGTGTTTCGTGCATCATTTGAGTCAATAAAGTTCTCATGCAATAATTATGTGACATTAAGCAATATGTGATGCACATATATGTATCATAGTAATAATCAGAAGGCAATTCAAGTCACTAATTGTAATTCAGCACAATCATTAAGCATTAATCATGGTTTAATAGTTGTACGGATACCTGAAATTTTGACAGTTGTCACATTCTCCTCCTGTTAAGAAAATTTCGTCCCGAAATTTTAAGCTTTACTACTAGCTGCAGGGGAGTTTGTGAACAAATGCGGGTACTTAGCTTTCATGCGGTCTTCACGCTCCCAAGTGAACTCTGGGCCGTGACGCGCATTCCATCGAACCTAGACGAGTTTAACAGTACTCCTCTGAGTCTTGTTAACCTTCCAATCAGTATCCTCAACGGGTTCTTCGGTAAAGTGGAGTGTGTCGTCAATGTGAACTTCATCAGCAGGGATGACTACTGTTTCTTGAGTTGGACTTTTCTTTGGATTAGATACATGAAATGTATCATGAACACCATTTAGTTCTGCTGGTAGCTCCAACTTGTATGCTACAGAACCAACCCTTTGCAAAATTTTAAATGGTCCGATAAATCGTGGGTTCAAATTACCACGCTTCCCAAAGCGTGCCACACCTTTCCAATGTGAGACTTTCAACAAAACCATATCACCCACTTCGAATTCCAAAGGTTTATGTCTTTGGTCCGCATAGCTCTTTTGACGATCACGAGCCGCCTTGATACGCTCTCGGATCTGCATGATCTTATCAGTTGTTTCTTGGACCAGTTTGGGACCAACCAACTGTCTATCACCTGCATCTGCCCAGCATAACGGTGATCGACACTTGCGTCCGTAGAGAGCCTCGAACGGTGCAGCTTGAATGCTTGTATGGTAGCTGTTGTTATAGGAAAACTCAACCAAAGTCAGATGAGTATCCCAACTGGCACCTAAATCCATTACACAAGCACGTAGCATATCTTCAAGCATCCGAATCGTTCTCTCACTTTGACCGTCCGTCGGTGGATGAAAAGTTGTACTCAGATTCAACTGAGAACCAAATGCTTCTTGAAAGGATTGCCAAATCCTTAACACAAATCTTCCATTTCTATCTGATATAATCAAGATAGGCACTCCATGACGTGCAACTATCTCCCTTAGGTACAGCTCAGCTAGCTTACCGGTGTTATCCTTCTCTCTGATTGGCAAAAAGTGCGCAGACTTTGTCAAACGGTCCACGATTACCCAAATCGTATCATGACCTCTGGGAGTCTTGGGAAACTTGGTTATGAAATCCATTTAGATATGTTCCCATTTCCACATGGGTATTTCTAGCTGTTGCAGAAGACCTGAAGGCTTCTGATACTCGGCCTTTACCTTGGCACAAGTCAAACACTTCCCAACATAAGTAGCCACATCGCCTTTAAGTCTTGGCCACCAGTAATAATCCTTCAAATCTTGGTACATCTTGTCCTATCCTGGATGGATTAAGTACCTTGATTTATGAGCTTCATCGAAAATAACATCTCTAAGACCACCATAAAGCGGAACCCAAATTCGTCCCATAAAATACAAGGTTCCTTCCTCGTTGGGTACCAACCTTTTCTCCATCCCACGGAGATATTCAGCCTTTAAGTTTTCTTTCTTAAGAGCTTCTCTCTGCGCATCACGAATACGCAACGAGAGGTCTGTCTGAACAATCATCTCCAAAGCCCTAACCCTTATGGGCTTAATCCTTTCTTTTCGACTCAAGGCGTTTGCCACCACATTCGCCTTCCCTGGATGATATTTGATTTCGCAATCATAATCATTTAACAACTCAACCCAACGTCGTTGTCTCATGTTAAGCTCTTTCTGATTGAATATGTGCTGAAGACTCTTGTGATCTTTGAAAATCGTACATCGGGTACCATACAAATAATGCCGCCAAATCTTCAAAGCAAACACCACAGCGCCTAACTCCAGATCATGTGTGGTGTAAT
This sequence comes from Helianthus tuberosus, assembly GCA_030545235.1. Taxonomy (NCBI): domain Eukaryota; kingdom Viridiplantae; phylum Streptophyta; class Magnoliopsida; order Asterales; family Asteraceae; genus Helianthus; species Helianthus tuberosus. Next base: position 168,168,322 of record CM060368.1, read on the forward strand.
TCTTCTCATGAACCTTTAATTGGTGCGAAGCATAAGCGATAACCTTTTTTCGCTGCATTAGCACACAGCCCAATCCCTGACGCGAGGCGTCACAGTATACCACGAATCCGTCGGTGCCTTCGGGTAGGGATAAAATAGGTGCATCGCAAAGCTTATTCTTAAGCAGCTGAAAAGCCTCTTCTTGTTTATCTCCCCATTCATACTTCTGATCCTTTTGAGTAAGGGAGGTCAGCGGTTGAGCGATTTTGGAAAAATCCTCAATGAATCTGTGGTAGTACCCTGCTAAACCTAGAAACTGTCGGATCTTTGTTGGCGTCTTCAGAGTTTCCCAATTCTTAATCGCCTCGATCTTGGTGGGATCCACATGAATTCCATCCTCGTTTACCACGTGACCGAGGAACTGCACTTCTCGCAACCAAAATTCGCACTTCGAGAACTTAGTATACAGTTTCTCCTTCTTTAGCAGCTCTAAGATGGCTCTAAGGTGTTGCTCATGGTCTTTTTTTGTCCGGAAATAGATCAAAATATCATCGATAAACACAATCACAAATTTATCAAGATATGGCCTGTAAACTCGGTTCATCAAGTCCATAAATACTGCCGGCGCGTTTGTCAAACCAAACGGCATCACAAGAAACTCGTAATGTCCATAACGAGTTCTAAAGGCAGTCTTCTGTATACTTTCTTCTTGTATTCGCAGCTGGTGATAACCTGATCGAAGATCGATCTTGGAGTAGTAACTTGAACCCTGAAGTTGATCGAATAAATCATCAATTCTCACCAAAGGATACCGATTCTTGATGGTTAACTTGTTCAGCTCTCGGTAGTCGATGCACATACGAAAACTACCGTCCTTCTTCTTGACAAACAGAACTGGAGCTCCCCAAGGCGAGAAACTTGGCCTAATGAATCCCTTGTCCAGAAGCTCCTGAAGCTGCGTCGACAACTCTTGCATCTCTGAAAGCGCAAGTCGATAAGGTGCCTTGGCCACAGGCGCGGCGCCTGGAACCAAGTCAATATGGAATTCAACTTGTCGTTGGGGCGGTAATCCTGGCAAGTCTTTGGGGAACACTTCAGGATATTCCCTTACCACAGGGATATCTTCGAGCCTTGGTTCTTCGGCTTCTTTATCGACTACGTGAGCCAAGAAGGCAACACATCCTTTATGCATAAACTTCCGTGCCTTCAAACAACTGATAACCCGTAGGGGCGTATCCTGCTTCTCCCCATGAATCCCGATCGTCTCTTCATTCGCCATCGGGATACGGATAATCTTCTCATGGCATACGATCTCAGCTTGATTACTTGAAAACCAATCCATCCCAACTACTACGTCAAAGCTTCCCAACTCAACTGGCAGGAGATCAAGCGTAAACTCACACTCTCCAAGCTCTATCACACAACCTCTAATCACCTCACTAGCTTTTACTAGCTTCCCATTAGCTAGTTCTATCGAGTATGGGATATCTAACTTACTTGCAACTAAACCAAGTATGTTCTTAAACTCTAGAGATACGAAGCTATAGTCGGCACCGGTATCAAATAGCACAGATGCAAAATGTTGATTGATAGGGAACGTACCAGTGACTACGTTCGGATCCTGACGAGCTTCCCTAGCTCCAATGTTGAAGAATCTTCCTTGAGCTTGGTTGTTCTTTGGGCAATCCCGCTTGAAGTGCCCTACATCACCACAGCCAAAACAGCTTTGGCCGCGACCATTCCCATTTCCATTTCCGCCCTAATTGTTGTTTCCTCCGCGGTTTCTATTACCAGCTTGATTCCTAAAACCACCACAATTTCCATTTCCACCAGAATTTCCATTTCCTCCTTGATTGCGATATCCAGTCTGATTCCCATTATCATTGCGGTTTCCATTACCATTTCCATCGGATCCTCCATTCCTCCGTCCAGTACCGTACCAGCACGCCTCCCTGGCATGCCCTGCCTTGCCACAGTTCTCACATTTCCCATACCTACATCGTCCTGTGTGATGATGCTGACAAATATCACACTTGGGCAGAGTACCCATGTATCATTTTCCTTTGTTCTCAGTAGTAGCAGCACCAGTCCTGACCTCGGCTGGTGGATTCGCATCTCTACGCTTGTTAGTACTGCTGTTGTTTCCCTGGGTACCCTTCTTGAAATTTGAGAACTTCCTTTTGTTCTCTCTAGACGACTCCACATGAGTCTCTTTCTTCTTTCCCTCAGAGATCGAAAACTTGCCCAATCTAATGGCTTCCTCTGTCAATGCCACGCTCAGGTCGATGGCTTCGGTGATCGTTGGAGGCTTAGAAGTAGTCACCATGCTCAGTATTTGGGGTGCCAATCCCCAAATGAAACGTTCAACTCTCTTGAACTCTGGTTCTACCATGTAGGGGACCACACGAGATAAATCATGGAATCTCTGCACATATTCTGCTATCTTAGGACCATCCATTTTCAGATTCCAAAACTCGGTTTCCAACTTCTGAATTTCTGCCCTTGAACAATACTTCTTTCACATCAGCTCTTTCAACTCATCCATAGTCATTGCATATGCTGCAGCTTCACCCAGCGTCTGAACCTGAAGGTTCCACCATGACAGGGCTCCATCTAGGAATAGTCCAGAAATGTAAGTGACTTGATGCTCCGGCGCACACTTACTCATCCGCAGCACATAATCCGTCTTCTCAGCCCATCTTACAAACGCTACGGCACCTCTAGTACCGTCAAAGTTCAGAGGCTTGCAGTCCAGGAACTGCTTGTAAGTACAACATGTACACAAGCAACATCATTCAAAGAAAGCATTAGCAAACGCACATGGAAATGTCCAAACATATTGTAATGTGTCTTAGGTGACTTAAACATTACCGTGAGGCGGATTATTCCCTAAGGTACCTCCGCTGTGTTTGGAGCGTAGGGCCTCATGTTGTGCGATTGCCTGTGAAATTCGTTCTTGTAGTTCTGCCTCGGTTGTGGGCAACTGAGTGTTCCTTCGAGGAGGCATCTTCTAAGAAGAAGATTGGATGGGTCAGGTCTTATTCGTATAATAAATATATAGTACGTATGTATAATAGCATTTATCATAGCATGCAAGCATATATCATCACAATCATGGCACAAACATGTAAATCAACAACGTATTTAATGAGAACATGACGATTGAGCTTTCATTAATCATCGACCACAAAGTATTGTTACATGTTTTACAAATGTATCATATCAAAAGGATCATAGGGTCACACTACCCTTGTCCAACAAGTCTACCAATCTACAAAAATCATACAATCGAAAGGTGGTCTCCAAAAGGCTTCACAAGCTCAGCAAAATAGTGGTGCTCTAATCAAAAGCAATGCAACCTACATAAAACCAAAAACCAACTATGCTGATGGTGGTGGAGGAGGAGGTGGAGGAAAGAAAAGCAAGCTGCGCACTTGCGCAAGCTCCTCCTCAAGCTCATAGACATGACGCAGCAGATAACTAATCTGCTGCTCGACCGTAAGAAATCGAGCATCAAACTCTGGAAAAGGAGTAAGAGGAGCAGGTGGATGTGAAAATGGAGACGGTGATGAATGAAGGGGAACAAAAGCAGGCTGACAAGACATGGTAAATGGGGCGGTGTCATCTCAAGCTCCAAAATCCTACGACTCATAATCTCAAACTGAAGCTGAAGTGATAAAAGTAACTCATCCCGTGTATAACCAACAAAATGTGAGGGATGGTAGGGATCTGAAATCGGCATGGTGTGTGGCGGGAACCAACGGAATGGCTCATCGAGTGGTGAAGAAGTAAAAGGAGCAAAAGGTGCAGATTGGGGAATGTGTGGAAAAGCTGCTGAAACATAAGGATCATGACTAGGCTGCTGGCCTGAAGTACCTTCCCTTGGACGGGGTGCGGGTATGTCTTGCAAGAAAACGATAGGTAAATCAACACGATGGACATCAGACTCCACAGGATGAAAAGGAGCAACATCAGCGGGTGCGGGTGCAGGTGCAGGTGGAGGAATAAGTGGCTCAATAACATGAGGGTCAATAGGTGTAGGAACTAGATCAGGTATGAGGGGTGCAATGTCAGGTATACCAAAAGGAATAGGGTCATGATCAGGTAAGGGCTCAGGATCAGCAGGTGCAACATCGGGCTGATCAACAGGAGCAAAATCTGGCTCAAGATCAAGCTTGGGATCGTGTGGAGGAGATGGTGCAGCTGACATGGCCGTATCATCATTAGAATCAGTGGCGTAGCGTCGTAATCCAATTGCCTGCAAGGCGGAAGACGTCACAGACTCAAAGGAATCTGAGATAGAGTGCAAACTAGTGTCAGAGGAAATCTCAATAACGGGAATCTCGAGAGGTGGAATAGCAACAACGTCCTCATCTAGCTCTCCATCACCATGGGCGTCATCGGGAGGACCATCAACAAACAGATCAACATCATCATCAAACAGATCATCAAAAGGCCAATCCTCAGGAGGGATGACCACTAAAGGAACGAGCGCGAGGATCGGTGCCACAATATGCTCACCATCGGGATGCCCGATGATAAGATGATCATGGACTGGAATGGGAACAACAAAAGGATCCTCATCTGGAATACCATCAGCAAGCGGTAAGTCATCTCCAAAATCAGGCAACGCGAACGACTGAAAGTCGTCCTCATCGTCAGATATCATATCTGGGTCGCTCTCAGTATCGGATGTAAAGATCTCTAGCTCCGGTGCACTCTTGCTATCAGAGACGAGGGCCATAGGGTCGTCAGTGTCGGACAATCCGCTCTCGGATGAAGACATAGTGTCTGTAACAGAATAATCATAACATATGCACATATATTAACCACTATCATTTAATATGCAATCAAAGACAATGTATCAGGAAATCATGTATCCCCATTATTCCTCACGAATCCTTTCTACCCTTCCTAGTCTCTCAGACTAAACCACAAAAGTAAACCTTGCAATCGTGTTTCTTGTCTTTCCGTTTGTAAAAATGTTTGTTTCCCTGGATCTGGGTGTTTTGTGTATGCAATGAAAAACATGTTGTAAAAGTATTTTCGTGAGAGCCCTAAGGATTGTAGTCTAGACTCGAGAAGGAATCTTAGTTCGCTACAATCGAAGCTCTGATACCAAACTGTCACACCCTGATTTTTGCGGAAGCATGATTATGTGTGACTTGCTTAATATCATTGCATTCAACCATAACAAACAACTATATGATAAAACTAAAGATGTTCATCCACTAAAATAGTTTAAAACATCACAAACAACATTGTTTTAGAATCCAACATAGACTTCAAATGCAAATACAAACCATGCAACTTGTTTTAGAGTTCAACAAGGACTCGACAAAAGACATTAAGTAAAACCAGGCTTTGGAAGATGTGTCTCATCCAAGATAAGACACACTATCCAAACCCCTAGACTTCGGATGACATCTCTTATTCTCAACAACACTTGAAACATCCAAACGGCCGCCAGATCCACATTTAATTTCCTGAAATACATGTAGTTTGAAAACATCAACAAAAGCTGAGCGAGTTCATGTGTTTTGTGTGTGAGCTCGAATGAACTTGGTAATCATCATAAGTAAGTATGTATTTGTAAAACTCTGGTATGAAAGCAACAAGGAACAGATCGATTAATGATTTGAAAGGTCATTAATATGTGTGCAACGGTGTAGGAAGGCTCAATCCTTTGCGTATTTCGTACCGGGCCTCCCGGCTGGAATGACATTTTCACCAGATGCGGTCAACTCGCGGACCCATGGTTGGGGCTCGCAACACCCAAATAGATCTATCATTCATGCCCCTCGGTCCATAACAAGGATTAATGGTCTCAAGATAACGCCTACCCATTCACATGATCTAACAGTATTTTCCTTAGCTAACCATACCCTTTGTAATCATTGTATCATTTGTAACATGTATTTCACCCCCGAAGTTATAAAACCGAAAACAGTTAAAAGAAAAGGGGGACATGAACTCATGGTTTTGCGTTCTTCGAAACCAACTATAACTCAAAGCTTCTCCTGGTGTGCCCGACTACCTACAACGTACTACGGTCTATTAGACGAGCGGGTCGTGCCTTGTCTTTGTATTATTTAGTGTCTTTGAGTTACGTTTCATTGTGTCTTTAATATTATTCCAAATTATATAATTAATTGTTAAAATAATAAATATTTTAACTTAAATTATATTTGTTAAATTTTGGAATAATTGTTAAAAATAATATATTTTAACTTCACATCTTTGTGTATTTATACGTGTATATCCTTCCCAAGGATGTGTGTATTTGTATTCGTATTCTTATACTTGTATATCTTTGCCATGTATTGGTGTCGTTTTTCGGAGTGTATTTATACGTACGAGAATACGTATTTTCTTGTAATTGTTAAGTATTTTTATACTTAATTTTGTATTAATTTTTCCGGAATAATATCTCTAGTAAAATACATTAATATATATTTCCAAAATATATATTTTAAGAAATATTACTTAGAAAAAATATTTATAATTTTTCCCTTGGCAAAAATATTTATAAATTTCATACAAGTCTCAAAAATAATATATTTTCAAGTCTAACTTAGAAAATATATATGAACCCATTTTTCATCCAAAATAATATATTTCAAGTTTATTTAAGAAAATACATTTTCTCCCAAAAATAATGTATTTTATGTTTGTTTGAAAAATATATATTTTCTTCCAAAATTAATACATCTTCTAATAATTTCAAGAAAAATATATATATTTTTATTTGCCAAAAATAATATATTTTCTCCTTGTAAAAAATATGATATATTTTGTAATAATTTTAAAAATCATATTTTTGGTTCTCTTGGTGTCCAAAATATTATTTACCAAAATATACTTATAAAATTTCCGGAATATTTTTGTGAGTTATATTCCTTTGTTCGGTTTCTCTCATATTTTGGGTATAATTTGTATATTCATATTCTTGGGTTTTTGGTAATATTTTGGATTGTAATTTTTGGTATTTTGATGAGTTATATTATTTCAAGTCCTAAAATAATATAACTAATACACATAATATACAAATAAGCGCACACACATGGTGACTTCTAAATATATATTTCCTAAATACATATTTAGTCACTTTTATTTATAAAAACCAACCTCCAATATTTATAATTTTTGTAACAAAAATTATGGCAAACTTTATGTAAAAATTCATGGTTTGAATATACTTGTAAATATTTGTTTAGAAAGATTTTTCTAAGTGTTTAATTCTTAGAAAAATTTTGCCATAGTTTCACCTAAAAATGGAGGTTTCCATGCCTTCCAGGCATATCATTTTCTTTTGTAAATCAACACAATCAACAACAAATCAATCTATACTTACCATCTTGCCAAAAACAAGCATAAACTACTACTTCATGAACTTGAAAATTTATAAAAAATGTGTAGTAACTTACTAGTGTGTTTAGTAAGCTTAGTTACCCTTTAAAGTGTGGTTGTTTATTTAAAAACTTCATTTTTAAAGAAAATAGTTCTTTACAACTTGTGATCACATTTTCTAAAAATGCTTCTTCTTGGATTTTTCTTGTTACATATGTGTTTCTACACTTGTTTAACCTTTAAAAACATGGTTGATTTCTTTAAGAACCAAGATTAAGTAAACTTTGCATTTTTAACTTGGTTTCTTGAAAAATCATTCTTGAAACCTTAGATTTACAAGACTTACATATTACTTTGATCATCATTTTACAAGAAAACCAATTATTCTTTCAAGTTCATGACTTAAGTGAGGATGATCTATGGATCTTTAATATTTACATGCTCTCATCTTGCTAGATTATGTTTTTAATCATTATCTAGCAAGATCATATGATGATCTACATCATTAACATAAACAATCAATCATCAAGTAGCACAATAACACTAAACAACATGATTTCTTTAAGATTTTAAGCTTATGTTCATGTTTCATGTTTCATGTTCTTGATTCTTAGTGTTCATCATGATTAACAACATGTATCTTCTTTTAACCACTAAAACAAGGTGTAAAATGAAGAGTATGATGTTCTTACTACTAGCTCAAGGCTAGGGATGATCAATGGAAGAATGAAGTGGATAAAAGCAAATGGTGAAGGTCCTTCAACTTCCGAAAGCTCCAAGCTTCTTTGTGCACCTTCTAACACCTTTGTATGTATGTAGAATTGAATGAAGATGATTGATGATGGTGGTTGTGCTTGTTGTTGTTCTCGGCCGAACCCAAAGAAGAGAGGAGGAAGAAGATGAAGTGTTGGGTGTGTGAATGAGAAATGAGAAGTGATTTGCTTATGGTTAAACTTATAATCCATCCACTCACAATTACCTTTGGTTTTTATGTTTAATACAAGGGAACAAGATCTAATATTATAACAAAAGAAAATCACAAGTGGGCCCTCATGTTGGCCGATTACTAGTGGGGGGGGGGGGGCTAGGCATAGGTTTAAACTAGAAAGTTAATTAAGGTTAGAATTCTAGTATTCTAGTTAGGGATTTAGTTATTAGTTGTTATGTGACGTGTTATGATGTTCGGGAACATAACTAGCTTGGTAATATTAATATAATGCTTCTAGTGAAAATTTAGTGTTTCGGGTAGTGTCCGGTTGGTTACCGGTTTGTTAAGGTGCTAAACTATGCAGTTTAGTGAGCTTTATGTTACCTTTTGTGACAGTTTTGATTCCCGACACTTAGGAAAGCATTCAGGACCATTTAACCATATTTCTGCTTGATATTAGTGAGTTTAAATGCTGAATTTGCTGATTTTCTGCAGAATTCTGCAGTTTATGTGAGTTTTAGGCACTTTTCGGCACTTAAACTATCTCTAGGAAAGCAGTTTTGTGATCCTTACTTTCCTACACACTATACTAGTGTAATACTTGGTTTCTGACTCATTATGTGTCTCAATACAATGTCTGTCTATGTACTGAACTCCGTCAAGATTTTTCTAATTTGTCTGATAACTGTGCTAGTTGTGTTTCGTGCATCATTTGAGTCAATAAAGTTCTCATGCAATAATGATGTGACATTAAGCAATATGTGATGCACATGTATGTATCATAGTAATAATTAGAAGGCAATTCAAGTCACTAATTGTAATTCAGCACAGTCATTAAGCATTAATCATGGTTTAATAGTTGTACGGATACCTGAAATTTTGACAGTTGTCATAGTGACACTAATTATTTACTTTATAAAAGTATTTTAGTTTGGTTTTATTTCCTTGAAATTTTTTTGTTATCTGTTTCTCTAGGTATATATTACATAGAGTATCAGTGTCAAAAGTGATTGAAGAAGTCAAAGCCTTCACAATCCTTTGGGTAAAAAAAAATAGATCGAAATAAGTTGTAATAGTTTTTTGGCTGTGTCTTGGCGCTTTATTTTGGGTTTGTATTGTAGTAGTGCCGATGGATTGCCTCCATGTACTGTAATATGTTTTTTTTTTGAGGTTTCAACACAATTGGTGCTTGCTACTCACAAGATTTCTAATGATATTATGTTGGACTTTTAAAAAAAACCTGGCTCAAGTTGAAAAAAGACTACATTTGGTAAGCTAAGTTTGAACAGGAAAGAATACACTATTTTGGATAGATAATTGTTTAGATGGCGGAGCAACTTTATAACTCTAACTATAGCCAACATATTAATATGTCAAACATTTTGTATCATTTTAAGTATGTATTAATCATAAGAGTAAAGTTCTTTTTGAGTCCCTGTGGTTTGTACATTTTAACCATTTGAATCCAAAAACCAAACTTGTCTTGATTTGAGTCCCTGTGGTTTTTAGTTTTAACCATTTGAATCCAAAACGTAAACAACATTCAAATTAGAAACATTTGGTTTTTGGATTCAAATGGTTAAAATTAGAGACCACAGAGACTCAAATTGTTAAAATTAGAGAGCACAGGGACTCAAATCAAGACAAATTTGGTTTTTGAATTCAAATGGTTAAAATACACAAACCACATGGACTCAAAAAGGACTTTAATCATAAATAATAAGTATATTAATAACTTTCTTCAGTCTGGTCCCGGGTGATAACCTAGTACTAGTATATATTTAAAATAAAAATATATGCTTGTTGTATATATATAATTTTCTTAATTTAAGTAAGTTCCAATTTCAAATCAAATTAATTTATATTAAATCTTATGTTATTTATATGATTTGTATCCAGAATTATCCATATGCCGTTTCTTTTATATAAATAACAAACTTTTCTACATAGAAGTGTTTAATTTAATCAATTTTCAATTTAATTTATATATTTGATACGATTTCTTATATTATCACAAAAAACTTTCAGAATATTTAAGACCCCATCGATATATTGAATTAATAAAATTTAAAATACGTTACACTATAATTAAATTATAACTTTTAATATAGATCTCCATTAACATTTATCATATAGAGACCGGTTAACGTACAATATTCCTTAATGTACGAGCGCACTGTCACACCCCCAAATTCCACCTGCGGAGTACCGTCCGCTTGAGGGCGTGACCGACCAGGATCCAGCCACCAATTACACTGAATAATTGAATTAATAACCAAAGTAATACTTACTAACCATACGATTAGCAAATATCAAGTTCAGAGTTTAAAGTTTTAAGCTCAAATAGTAGTAAGTAGCGGAAGCATAAGTAAAACAGTTTTAAACATGGTTCGTAGTTCATGTTTATTTAACACCCAACACAGGGGTAGACGAACACTACACATTCCCCAAGTAGCAGCTCCTCAGTCACTGGTTACCTGCAAAGCATGCAGTAAGGGGTCAACAATAATGCTGAGTGAGTTCACTAGTTGTCCAGTTTTAATTACCAAAAACTTGTTTCACCAGTTAATTTATCCGTTTATACATGCCATGGGGAGCTACCCCAAAAGTTAGCGACTAAACTGTTTTTCCAATACCGAACACTAGGTGACCGTTGCGTATCCGCAGAGTGCCCCGTTGTCAATGTTCTATCATCATTGACGGATGCCTGAGTACATTAGTTCACGACCGATCCCATACCTTGGCACGGTGTGAGGTTGGTAAGACCTAAATAGCGCTATCAACTAATAACCCGTTCGCCTGGCCCCGGCGACTAATCGGTATTATGTAGTAGGGACTTTAAGTGATAGAGTTTCGTTTAGTGCCGTTTGTTGCAATCCGTATAAACAGTAATTAACTAAAAGGTTCCCAATAACAAGGGAAGAAAAGTAAGTTGTATCCCTCATAAGGGGATAGTGTTGTTTTTAGTTCCGTTTCCCAAACCACCGGGAATACATGCTTTAGGTTGTGAACTCACCTTGGGTTGCTCGGTAGATTAATTACCCGGTCGATCACGTTGGTCACCACGTCCTAGCATGGTTACCAATATAGGTCAAGTTGGGGTACAAGTATTCACGTATAATCTACACATAACTAGCACCTATCATACATAACACATGATCATCCAGCAAGTTATCGGGCCTATTCTGATACAAAGCAGTTAAACAGTGAACATCAACAACTATCATACAAATCATAAGTGTCATTGGGCCTAACAGATCACATTAACGGTTATCAGCATCACAGAAACCAAATAGAACGGTATGCACAGTCCACGCATTTTGGGCCCAATAACGGAGACAAGCAGCCCAGTCAAGACCAGGAGGTCTCGACTCGAGAACACACAGTTTCGAGTCGCAATCGGAGGTTTCGACTTGTCATGTCTTGGTTGCGAGTCGCAACCGGTGTTTCGACTTGTCATGTTTTGGTTGCGAGTCGCAACCGCCGTAGTCTCGAGTTGTCATGTTTTGGTTGCGAGTCGTAACCGGAGGTTTCGACTTGTCATGGTCTGGTTTCGAGTCGCCACCGGGCGGTCTCGAGTCGCAATCACGTAGTCTCGAGTCGCAACCTCGGATACGTGCACAAGAAGTCCTTCTAGAACCTGTTCCAACTGTACTATCCAATAGCATTTTGATTTCATGTAATTTTGTACTAACCAATAACATTGCACTAACATGTTTTATTGTCTAAATCATAACAAAATCAGATCAAAACAAGCGTATTTGAATATTCATATCACCTTCAAACTTGTTCTTCATATGTTCATCATATTATGAACTTTCAAGTCCTAAATCTAGCATACACAATCCGAAACAGCATGTTTACACAAGGTTATCCATCAACATTCATCCCTTTATCATGTTTATCAAACCAAAATCAAAACACAATTCAGTCATCAACATCGGTCCTATATCTAGCACATAATCGCCGGTTTACTCATCATATCTATGCACTCATGATAACACATACAAATCAACACATAGCTAACACTCATGATTATCATTTACCTAAACCGATTTGTGTACAACCTTTGACATACAATCTTTGGTTCAAAACAATTATCTATATCATTTAGTCATTCCTAACCAACTAAATCATGCAAATCATACAAAGAGACATGTAAACTAGGCATGCATATCATTCATCAAGTACTCATCACAAAACAAAGCCTTTACAAACCAAGTATCGTGACACCTAGAACATAAAGCACTAACCGGTTCAAGAGTGACACAAAGGTGTTCAAGTAGGTGACGGATTGAAGCCTTCGAGTGATGATTCCAAGCCAATCCAAGAGTGCTCTTGTTGCCGGTTGGATCCGAGAAGGAGAGGAGGAGAGGGTGATGTTAGAACCTTAGGGTTTTAGGGTTTTTAGAGAGAGAGAGGGAGAGTGTGTGAGATGAGAGAGTGTGAGAATGATGTTGCAAAATGGTAAAAGTTGTGAGGGTTGGCCGGTTATATATCTCGAGTGGGTTAGGGGTTTCCGGGTGGGCTAAGGTTACGGCCCAACCGGCCCATTGTTACACCGTTTACTCGAGACCGGGTGGTCTCGAGTCATGGTTTCGGTTCACAAGTATCCTTACACACACAATATATATATATATTACATAGACGTTATCGACATATAGCACATAGAAATAACAACTTCCATTTAATAATAACATACATATACGCTAAGTGATTACAAGGTGTTTGCTCGGGAAAACCTAGAATGTCACATTATCCCCAAGTTTTAAGAACTTTCGTCCCGAAAGTTAAGGCAGCCACTGACAAGCTAGTGTAAATACGAACGTTTCAACGGGATGTCACATCATCCCCCCGTTAGTTTGGAATTTCGTCCCGAAATTCAGTTGTAGCTTCAGTGCTGGGGGTTTCATTTGGGAACAGCTGGGGATACTTGAGCTTCATCTGGTCTTCTCGCTCCCAGGTAAACTCTGGGCCACGGCGTGAGTTCCAACGAACTCGTACGAGAGGTATCTGGCTACGTTTGAGGGTTTTGATTTCACGGTCCGTGATCTCAATCGGTTCCTCAGTAAAGTGTAGCCGTTCGTCAATAGTAAGTTCCTTGTAAGGAATGACGAGTGTTTCATCTGACAGACACTTCTTCATATTAGACACATGGAAGACGTTGTGCACAGCACTCAGTTCTTCAGGCAGATTCAATCTGTAAGCGGCCGTACCGATCTTTTCGGTAACTTCAAAGGGTCCGACATATCTTGGATTAAGCTTGCCCCGTTTTCCAAAACGAACCACACCCTTCCAGGGTGAGACCTTAAGTAGAGCCCGTTCACCAACCTGGAACTCTTGCGGTTTCCTATCTTTATCAGCGTAGTACTTTTGACGGTCACGAGCTGCCGCCATGCGTTGCCTAATCTGGGCAATCTTTTCTGTGGTGTCGACTACATGTTCCGGGCCTGTGATCTGGCTGTCACCAACCTCAGCCCAGCAGAGAGGCGATCGACATTTACGGCCGTACAATGCCTCAAAGGGTGCTGCCTGAATGCTGGTGTGGTAGCTGTTGTTGTAGGAGAATTCCACCAACGGTAGGTGCTTCTCCCAATTCTTGCCAAAATCGATCACACATGCCCTAAGCATGTCTTCGAGGGTTTGGATGGTGCGTTCAGACTGCCCATCCGTTTGCGGGTGATAAGCGGTGCTCATGTCTAAACGTGAGCCAAAAGATTTGTGCATGGCTTGCCACAATTCAGAAGTAAAACGCGCATCTCGATCCGAAATAATAGAGGTAGGCACTCCATGCTTCGAGACCACTTCTTTTAAGTATACCTCTGCTAGGGTAGAGAACTTGTCTGTTTCTTTAATAGCCAAGAAGTGTGCAGACTTAGTTAAGCGATCCACTATTACCCAAATGGTGTCATTTCCGCGCTGAGACCTAGGCAGGCCAGTAACAAAATCCATGGAAATCTGCTCCCATTTCCATTGCGGAATCTCTGGCTGTTGGAGTAGGCCTGATGGTTTCTGATACTCAGCCTTGACCCTTGCACAAGTCAAACATTTCCTGACATAGGCTGCTATGTGGGCTTTCATGCCAGGCCACCAATAGGTAGCCCTCAAGTCGTGGTACATCTTATCTGAACCCGGATGTACTGAGTAACGGGACTTGTGGGCTTCATCCATCACCAGGTCACGTAAATTCCCATAAAGCGGAACCCATATGCGTCCGGCCACGTAGTAAGCACCGTCTTCTTTTTGTTCCAATCGTTGTTTCGATCCTCGTAGGGACTCAGCCCTGATGTTCTCGGCTTTCAATGCTTCAACCTGAGCATTCCGTATTTGGTTCGGGAGGTTCGAGTGGATAGTGAGCTGTAAGGCACGAACACGCTTGGGTTTGGTCTCCTTTCTGCTGAGGGCATCGGCTACCACATTAGCCTTGCCTGGGTGATATTTGATTGCACACTCGTAGTCATTTAGGAGTTCGACCCATCGGCGTTGCCGCATATTCAACTCCTTTTGTCCCATTATGTGCTGGAGACTCTTGTGATCAGTGTATATCGTGCACTTGGTGCCGTACAAGTAGTGTCTCCAAAGCTTGAGCGCGAAGACCACAGCTCCAAATTCTAAGTCATGCGTCGTATAGTTCCGTTCGTGGACCTTGAGTTGTCGCGAGGCGTAAGCGATAACTTTCTCGCGTTGCATCAATACGCAGCCAAGTCCTTGAATAGAAGCGTCGCAGTAAACGACGAAGTCGTCGGTACCTTCGGGTAAGGAGAGGATAGGAGCACTACAAAGGTTCTTCTTTAGTTCCTGGAAGGCAGATTCCTGAGCATCACTCCATTTGTAAGCAACACCCTTCTGAGTGAGTGTCGTAAGTGGTTGAGCGATCTTAGAGAATCCCTTGATGAATCTTCGATAGTATCCCGCCAATCCCAAGAATTGGCGAACTTCGGTCGGAGTCTTAGGCACAGGCCAATTCTTAATGGACTCAATCTTAGCAGGGTCAACATGAATCCCTTCCTGATTGACGATGTGTCCAAGGAAATGGACTTCTCTAAGCCAGAAATCGCATTTCGAGAATTTGGCGTACAGTTGCTCATTGCGAAGAAGTTCGAGAATAAGACGTAGGTGTTGTTCATGCTCCTCTTGGCTCTTCGAGTAGATTAAAATGTCATCAATAAACACAATTACGAACTTGTCGAGGTAGGGTTTGCATACTCGGTTCATGAGATCCATGAAGATCGCAGGTGCGTTGGTCATTCCGAAAGGCATAACAAGGAATTCGTAGTGACCATAGCGGGTTCTGAAAGCAGTCTTAGAGATGTCCTCATCGCGGACTCTCAGCTGGTGATAACCCGATCGCAGATCGATCTTGGAATAATAGCTCGACCCTTGCAGCTGGTCGAACAGGTCGTCGATACGGGGAAGTGGATAACGGTTCTTGATGGTAACCTTGTTAAGTTCGCGGTAGTCAATGCACATTCGGAACGAGCCATCTTTCTTTTTGACGAAGAGCACTGGGGCTCCCCAGGGTGATGAACTAGGACGGATAAAACCTTTGTCCAAAAGTTCTTGTAGTTGAGTAGAAAGCTCCTTGAGCTCCGCGGGGGCTAATCGATAAGGTGCACGAGCTATAGGCGCTGCTCCGGGAGCTAGCTCGATTTGAAATTCGACCTGACGGTGAGGAGGGAGTCCAGGTAGTTCTTCCGGGAATACCTCAGGATAGTCGCGTACAACTGGAAAATCTTCAATCCTGTTTTCCATTTTCTGTGTGTCGGTAATGAGTGCTAAGATAGCGGTGTGCCCTTTTCGTAGATACTTCTGGGCCTTTAAGAATGAAATGATGCCTGTGACTTCTCCGCTCTTGTCGCCTTGAACTATAAGGGGTTTGCCAGGGGGACGGGGAATACGAATAGCTTTCTCCTGGCAGAGGATTTCAGCTCGATGTTTGGATAACCAATCCATACCAATAATGACATCGAAGCTTCCAAGAACGATGGGGAAAAGATCGATACGGAAGGTCTGACCAGACAATTCTAATTTGCAGTTACGAATTATGTGGGAGGCCTCGAGGTTTCTACCATTAGCTATTTCAACGGTGTGCTTAGAGCTTAGCGGCGTAAGAGTGAGCTTAAGTTTCTTACTAATACGTAGGGATACATAACTAGCATCTGCTCCGGAATCAAATAGCATGGAAACATAACGATCATTAAGTAGGAACTTACCCGCCACAACGTTGGGGTCATTCCTTGCTTCCCCAGCTCCAATCACAAAAGCTTTTCCTCTAGCACCATTTCCAGCATTGTTGTTATTGTTCCCAGCACCCTGATTGTTGTTGTTTTGATTCAGTTCAGGGCAATCCTTTCGCATGTGCCTCGTTGCTCCACACTTGAAGCATCCACGGTTGTTTCCTTGTTGCTGCTGTTGCTGTGGTTGTTGCTGATTCTGCCTAGCTGGGAACTGGCTTCGGCAGTCTTTGGCTTCATGCCCCATCTTGTTGCATCGCTGACACTGACCTTTTCCACATGGCCCACTGTGATGTCGGTTACATTTGTTACACTTAGGGTGGTTTCCTCGATAGCCACCCTGTTGCTGAGGGCCCTTGTTGCTTTCAGTCTTCCTTTGTTGAACTGGGGCCTGAGTGGGGTTAGCATCCTTTCCCTGACTTCCATCCCACTTTCGCTTGTTATCGCCAGAAGTTCCAGCAGTAGCACCGATCCTCTGGGGCAGCTTGCCCTCTTCCACAGCCTGATTGGTGAGTTTGTGAGCAAGACGAACCACGGGCTGTATGGTGTTGAGGTTGGCTGAGGTCACATGACTTCTGATTTCTGGGACCAAGCCTTTGATGTACAATTCGATCCTTCGATATATAGGTTGGGACATGTTTGGGCAAAGTGCAGCATAGTCGTTGGACTGCTTGGTGTAGGTCTCAATCTCTGATCCAACCATCTTGAGTGCATAGTACTCGTTCTCGAGTTTGTGGATGTCATCCCTGTGACAGTACTCCTCCTTGATCATGACCTTGAAATCTTCCCATGCAGTAGCATTAGCAGTTTCCAGACTAAGCATCTGAATCTGTGCCTTCCACCATGAAAGCGCGTTCCCTTCAAGCGTACCAGTTGCGTACTTAACCCAGTTAGCAGGGGGACACTCGCAGACGGCAAAGACAGCTTCGGCCTTTTCAATCCAATGCAGAAGGCCTATGGCACCCTCAGTGCCGTTGAAAGGGAGAGGCTTGCCATCCATGAAGGTTTTGAAAGTACAAACACGTGGTTGCGCAGGCGCAGGCTGGCCTGTTGTGAGAAATGGAGCGAATAGGTTTAGAGGTGAAAAGACGACGTGGGGGTAGGATCTAAACATCCTATAGCAACGAGTTTACCTCCAGGGTGAGCTGCGAAAGCTGCAGCCACCGTGTTGAGCAAGTTGGCGAATTGAGCCTGAGTCATGTTAACGCTTCCTCTTCCGCGTCCACTCATTGTCTTCATAACCAGAAAACATAGTATGAGTGTGATGTCGTAATGTAGCGAGAATAAGATAGAAGAGAGATGTGTATCTATCTAATTAGGCACACTAGTATGTATAGTAGAGCAGTCAATATAAGATAAATAAGCATGTAAGCACAAGTCCGAGCTATGAGGTCAGATAAGTCGAGCCTTGCACTTGGAGTGTAGTGTCGTCACGAGTCACGGGTTATAGTCTGGTTTTTCTCAAAAAGATTTTTCCCCTTTTTAAAACCAAGTTCACTATAACCAATGGCTCTGATACCAATCTGTCACACCCCCAAATTCCACCTGCGGAGTACCGTCCGCTTGAGGGCGTGACCGACCAGGATCCAGCCACCAATTACACTGAATAATTGAATTAATAACCAAAGTAATACTTACTAACCATACGATTAGCAAATATCAAGTTCAGAGTTTAAAGTTTTAAGCTCAAATAGTAGTAAGTAGCGGAAGCATAAGTAAAACAGTTTTAAACATGGTTCGTAGTTCATGTTTATTTAACACCCAACACAGGGGTAGACGAACACTACACATTCCCCAAGTAGCAGCTCCTCAGTCACTGGTTACCTGCAAAGCATGCAGTAAGGGGTCAACAATAATGCTGAGTGAGTTCACTAGTTGTCCAGTTTTAATTACCAAAAACTTGTTTCACCAGTTAATTTATCCGTTTATACATGCCATGGGGAGCTACCCCAAAAGTTAGCGACTAAACTGTTTTTCCAATACCGAACACTAGGTGACCGTTGCGTATCCGCAGAGTGCCCCGTTGTCAATGTTCTATCATCATTGACGGATGCCTGAGTACATTAGTTCACGACCGATCCCATACCTTGGCACGGTGTGAGGTTGGTAAGACCTAAATAGCGCTATCAACTAATAACCCGTTCGCCTGGCCCCGGCGACTAATCGGTATTATGTAGTAGGGACTTTAAGTGATAGAGTTTCGTTTAGTGCCGTTTGTTGCAATCCGTATAAACAGTAATTAACTAAAAGGTTCCCAATAACAAGGGAAGAAAAGTAAGTTGTATCCCTCATAAGGGGATAGTGTTGTTTTTAGTTCCGTTTCCCAAACCACCGGGAATACATGCTTTAGGTTGTGAACTCACCTTGGGTTGCTCGGTAGATTAATTACCCGGTCGATCACGTTGGTCACCACGTCCTAGCATGGTTACCAATATAGGTCAAGTTGGGGTACAAGTATTCACGTATAATCTACACATAACTAGCACCTATCATACATAACACATGATCATCCAGCAAGTTATCGGGCCTATTCTGATACAAAGCAGTTAAACAGTGAACATCAACAACTATCATACAAATCATAAGTGTCATTGGGCCTAACAGATCACATTAACGGTTATCAGCATCACAGAAACCAAATAGAACGGTATGCACAGTCCACGCATTTTGGGCCCAATAACGGAGACAAGCAGCCCAGTCAAGACCAGGAGGTCTCGACTCGAGAACACACAGTTTCGAGTCGCAATCGGAGGTTTCGACTTGTCATGTCTTGGTTGCGAGTCGCAACCGGTGTTTCGACTTGTCATGTTTTGGTTGCGAGTCGCAACCGCCGTAGTCTCGAGTTGTCATGTTTTGGTTGCGAGTCGTAACCGGAGGTTTCGACTTGTCATGGTCTGGTTTCGAGTCGCCACCGGGCGGTCTCGAGTCGCAATCACGTAGTCTCGAGTCGCAACCTCGGATACGTGCACAAGAAGTCCTTCTAGAACCTGTTCCAACTGTACTATCCAATAGCATTTTGATTTCATGTAATTTTGTACTAACCAATAACATTGCACTAACATGTTTTATTGTCTAAATCATAACAAAATCAGATCAAAACAAGCGTATTTGAATATTCATATCACCTTCAAACTTGTTCTTCATATGTTCATCATATTATGAACTTTCAAGTCCTAAATCTAGCATACACAATCCGAAACAGCATGTTTACACAAGGTTATCCATCAACATTCATCCCTTTATCATGTTTATCAAACCAAAATCAAAACACAATTCAGTCATCAACATCGGTCCTATATCTAGCACATAATCGCCGGTTTACTCATCATATCTATGCACTCATGATAACACATACAAATCAACACATAGCTAACACTCATGATTATCATTTACCTAAACCGATTTGTGTACAACCTTTGACATACAATCTTTGGTTCAAAACAATTATCTATATCATTTAGTCATTCCTAACCAACTAAATCATGCAAATCATACAAAGAGACATGTAAACTAGGCATGCATATCATTCATCAAGTACTCATCACAAAACAAAGCCTTTACAAACCAAGTATCGTGACACCTAGAACATAAAGCACTAACCGGTTCAAGAGTGACACAAAGGTGTTCAAGTAGGTGACGGATTGAAGCCTTCGAGTGATGATTCCAAGCCAATCCAAGAGTGCTCTTGTTGCCGGTTGGATCCGAGAAGGAGAGGAGGAGAGGGTGATGTTAGAACCTTAGGGTTTTAGGGTTTTTAGAGAGAGAGAGGGAGAGTGTGTGAGATGAGAGAGTGTGAGAATGATGTTGCAAAATGGTAAAAGTTGTGAGGGTTGGCCGGTTATATATCTCGAGTGGGTTAGGGGTTTCCGGGTGGGCTAAGGTTACGGCCCAACCGGCCCATTGTTACACCGTTTACTCGAGACCGGGTGGTCTCGAGTCATGGTTTCGGTTCACAAGTATCCTTACACACACAATATATATATATTACATACACGTTATCGACATATAGCACATAGAAATAACAACTTCCATTTAATAATAACATACATATACGCTAAGTGATTACAAGGTGTTTGCTCGGGAAAACCTAGAATGTCACACGCACGCTGTGAAATTACGCACAACGTTGTAAAACTCAAAGCTTTAATCACGCACGTTAAAAAATCACAATCAAGCATATATATATATATATATATATATAGGGGATGGTTCATTAGGGAACACTAAAAAAGTGGGGAACGGGGGAACACTTTTAAAAATTATACTTAACATGTTAAAAAAAATATTTTTCTAATTTTTTTCGGCGCTTTTTCTTATAAATACAAGTAGAAACATTTTTGATAAAAAAAATAAAAAACTAAAAATATAAAAAAATGTTTAAAAAACAGTTATATCTTATAGAATTAACTTAACATGTTAAAAATATTTTTTTAAAAAAAAAATTTCACCGCTTTTCTTTATAAAAAAGAGGAGAAACTAGTCGAGTAAAAAAATATTTTTTCTAAAAAAAACATTTTTTAGCCTTTTTTAATTGTTTTTTTTTTAATATTTTTAGTTTTTGATTTTTTTTATTAAAAATGCTTCTACAAGTATATATAAGGAGAAGTGTTGAAAAAGATGTTTAAAAAATTAATTTTTAACATGTTAAGTTAAATTTTGAAGAGTGTTCCCCGGTTCCCCACTTTTTTAGTGTTCCCCAATGAATCTCACACTATATATATATATATAGGGGACCGCTAAAATAAGAACCACCTCCAGTTGTAAGAACCATGAGAACGACACCGTACGGGGCGAGTTTGACCAATTTTTTTCATAAACGTAGATGCGTGTATTATAAACACATTTGTAAAAAAATTCAAAATTTTTTTTTTTCGTGTGTGTAGTTTTGAGCACCCCAAGTTTGTGTTTACGAGTACCGTAAATTTTATTTAAATTTTACGGTACCCGTAAACACAAACTTGTGGTGCTCAAAACTACACAAACGACATTTTTTTTTTAATTTTTTTTTTACAAATGTGTTTATAATACAAGCATCTACGTTTATGAAAAAAAAAAATTTGATCCAACCCGCCCCGGATCAAAAAGTTCTCATGGTTCTTACAACTGGAGGTGGTTCTCATTTTAGCGGTCCAATATATATAGGGTGAGGTTCGGCTAGAAAGTCCAAGTTTCATAAAAAGTGTAAAAAGTCATAAAACACAATAATTTGAGGCATAAAACACACCTAAAACTCACAAATAATATAATGGAGATTACTAAAACACCATATTCAAACTCTAATAATCCATAAAAACTTCAAACACACCATTGTAGAACTATGAATATAAAACACAAAATGCTAAACAACATAAAACACAATAATATTTGTCATTCCATAATCAGACCCTTAACATCTAAAACACAACACAAAACCCACATACATTATGTTTCAGTAATCTTAATCATGTTATTTGTGAGTTTTTTGTGTGTTTTATTGTTAACATTATGGTGTTTTATGACTTTTTACACTTTTTAGGAAATTTGGACTTTCTAGCAAACTTTTAGCCTATATACATATATATATATATAGGGGAATGCTAAAATGAGAACCACCTCGAGTTGCAAACTCTTAACCTATATACATATATATATATATAGGGGGCGCGGTGGACCAATTTTTTTTTTCATAAACGTAGATGCATGTATTATAATAACATTTGTAAAAAAAATTCAAAAAAAAGTCGTGGGTGTAGTTTTTTGCACCACAAGTTTGTGTTTTTTGGTACCGTAAAAATTTACGGTACCCATAAACACAAACTTGTGGTGCAAAAAACTACACCCACGACATTTTTTTTATTTTTTTTTTACAAATGTGTTTATAATACACGCATATACGTTTATGAAAAAAAAAATTTGGTCCAACTCGCTCCGGATCAAGTAGTTCTCACGGTTCTTACAACTCGAGGTGGTTCTCATTTTAGCGTGATCCTATATATATATAGGGAGAAGATCATGCGAGAACCACCTCTTATTGCGAGAACCAATGTGAACACAACAAAAAATGCCTAAAAATAGCTAAAAATCACACAATTTTTTTTTTAATATTTTCTATATAAAAATCGCTACTTTTCGAAGCAAAAAAAAAAAATTTAAATTTAAAAAAATAAAAAATAAAATAAAATAAAAAATTGCTATTTTCTATATAAAAATCGCTACTTTTGCCTAAGTAGCCTAAGAAGGATTGTGATGATGACATGTGGCACTCCTAATAAGTAGGAATGAAGGGCATTTTGGTCCTTATAAATAGGAGTAAAAATGACATGTGGCACCTCTTTTGTTTTTTAAAAATACAACAAAAAAATCTAGTACAAAAAAATTTAGCACAAAAATCTAGGACAAAAAATATAGCACAAAAAATGTAGTACAAAAAATATAGCACAAAAAATGTAGTACAAAAAATATAGCACAAAAAATCTAGTACAAAAAAATATAGCACAAAATAATCTAATACAAAAATATAGCACAAAAAATATAGCACAAAAAAATTCACCAAAAAATATAGTACAAAAAAATCCAGCACAAAAAAATTCATCAAAAAATGTAGTACAAAAAAATGCAACACAAAAAATTGAGAAAAAAAATTTACGACAAAAAAATTCAACACAAAAATATAGTACAAAAATCCAGCACAAAAAAATGTTATATAACATAGAAATACAACACATTTTAGTGGGTTTTTTTAGTATTCATTTTTTATATAGCAATATGGTACTCAAATTAAAGATAAAAAGACGCTCGATTTTACGATGAAAATTTTATGAAAAAATAATGTCGTATAAAAAAGTTATGAACGTTTAAAAAACGGGGGTGGAACATGCATGTGCCTTGCATGTGGAGAGAGAAAGTCCCTAAATAGGATTTTCCCAAGATACCCTTGCACTCCTCCTTTCTCCTACACTTTCATCTTAACCATTGATTTGAAAAATGAATGGTTAAGATTCCTTCTCATCCTACTTAGGTAAAATAAACTTTTTATTTGATCTTACCCCTATATATATATATATATATATATATATCAACATATTTATTATTTATCTATATCTATAAATATCTATTCAATATTCAAAGTCATAACTTCTTTTCGTATTTAACACTCCCCTACTATCACACTTCTATATGGACTTCTTCTTCCATCTCTATAACAACACGCATTCAAAATACCCAATTCTTCACTCTTCCTCCAAACCCTAACCCTAATCCCCCAAATCTCCAAATCCTCAATCTCTACTACAAATCTCACAAATCCCAATCTAACCCACCAAATTCCCCCCCAAAACCCACCTCAGATCCACCCCCAATTCTCCAACAACAATGGGCAAAGGAGGCGCATTGAGCGAAGGTGTTCTCAAGAAAATCATATTATCCTACACATACGTCGCGATCTGGATCTTCTTAAGCTTTACAGTGATCGTCTACAACAAGTATATTCTAGATCGGAAGATGTACAACTGGCCGTACCCGATCTCTCTCACAATGATCCACATGGGGTTTTGTTCTTCACTTGCTTACGTCATCGTCAACGTGTTGAAGATGGTGGAACCTGTGCAGATGACCCGTGATGTGTATCTCAAATCGGTTGTTCCGATCGGTTTGCTTTACTCTTTAAGTTTATGGCTTTCGAATTCGGCTTATATTTATTTATCTGTTTCGTTTATTCAAATGCTTAAAGCTTTAATGCCTGTTGCGGTTTATTCGATTGGTGTTTTGTTTAAGAAAGAGGGGTTTAAGACACAGACGATGAGTAATATGCTGTCGATTTCGTTTGGGGTGGCGATTGCGGCCTACGGTGAGGCACAGTTTAATACATTCGGTGTCGTGTTGCAATTGGGTGCGGTTTGTTTCGAAGCGACTAGATTGGTGTTGATTCAGATCTTGTTGACCTCTAAAGGGATTACGTTTAATCCGATCACATCGCTTTACTATGTTGCTCCTTGTTGTTTGGCTTTCTTGTCGGTTCCGTGGATGATCGTGGAGTTTCCGAAGTTGAGGGAGACGTCAAGTTTCCATTTTGATTACTTCATATTCGGGACGAATTCGGTTTGTGCATTTGCGTTGAATCTTGCGGTGTTTTTGCTTGTCGGGAAGACGTCGGCTTTGACTATGAATGTGGCTGGGGTGGTTAAAGATTGGTTGTTGATCGCGTTTTCATGGTCAGTGATTAAGGATACGGTCACACCGATAAATCTTTTTGGGTATGTGATTGCTTTCTTGGGGGTCGGTTATTACAACCACGCGAAGTTGCAGGCGCTTAAGGCAAAAGAAGTGGAGAAAAAGGCTGCGCAGGTTGATGATGAGTCCGGGAAGCTGTTGGAGGAACGAGAAGGTGAGAAATCGAGCCGGAAAAACGAGTCTGATAATTGATAAGATTATAAGAATCATGAAATATCTACTTAGGTATTAATTTATGTCGTTTCGTATGTTTTAGTGTCTTTACTTATAATTTCATGTTTATCATTTATCATATGGTGTTTATTGGGCTTTTGAGACTGTGAGACTGAGGATCTTGTCTACGTGACTATAAGGAAGAGTTATATTTTGATATATGCTACATTGGTGTTATTCGATCGTTTGTTCTTGTTAATGGTATTTAATAGTTTGGTATATTGTGTTTCTATTTGATGGGCATCTCATTCTTGAAAATATCTGTTTGCAACTTATGCATTTAAGGGGGGTGTTTGGGATTATTTGTGAGTGAAATAATCTGTTTTTAACGAGACAAACGCATAAAAATTTATATATCCTGTCTTTTTAAGGTTTGGTTTGATACTGATTTTTATAATCTGTTTCTGTCTGATTCCAGTTTGTTTTTATATGAATCTCTTGTTGTTTATATTGTTGTTTTGGAAGAACCAAATTGGTTATTTTGGTTCTAGTGATATTTTAATGAATGATACTTATCGCGGAGAATAAACATTACCTTGTGCTAAAACACGTGTTGCTCTGGCTGCGGCACCTTTGTTGTTTATAATTTTAGGTATCGCGTAGAGATGCCGAAATGCTGAATGAATATTGTTTACATCAATTTTTTCGATGAACATGGTACAAACAAGAACTCGTAATTTTATTAGCATTACACATTAGGGATTTAGAAGGTAAAAATAATAAAAAAAGGTAGACAACAAACATAACCTTGAAAAATTGTTTTTTTTTTCAACCCGGGTCAGTTTTTTTATCACTAGGATGGGACATGGTCGGGCCCGGGCTCTGACACGCACTAGTTTCTTTGCGCAAGCTCGTTCAGAACCCGGGTCAGTCCTTTTGTTCGTCAAACTGGGACATGGTCCGGGCCAAGCTATGACCCGAGCTTAGTCTTTTTGCCCGAGCTCGGTTCAGGACCCGGGCCAGTCTTTCTGATCATTAGGACATTGCCCGGGCTAGATTCTGATATGGACTAGTTTCTTTGCCAAGCTGGTTCAGGGCCCGCCCGCCCGTCTCAGTCTTTTTGATCATTAGGACTGGGACATGGCCCGGGCTTGGCTTATGAACTAGTTTGTTTGCGTGAGCTGGATTCAGGACGACTCTGATAAGCCGGGCCCGAGTCATTTGAGCTAGACTGAAGTATTGAATTGGGTTGGTAGTTATATACAAGGGGTTTGGTATTTTTGAAAGTTTTTAAGAGGAAATAATAATAAATAATAAGTGATGTATTCAGTATTCACATGATGTTGATGGTGATTTAGGAGTGGGCTCAGGTACTATGTGCATTAAATAACCAAACATTAAACATACATAGTGATAGTATTCATCATAAATCTGGCCCCAAATACGAATCCAACATCAATTAATATTTAATAGGACCAAAAGGTTTAATATTTACTTGGGCCACATGACCCATCCACTGGACCACCACACAATACTATCAGAATTTATGTATAGGTGCACAAAAGAAACCGATTAATAACCGAAACCGTAATCGGTTTGTAACCGGTAGAGGAGTAACTAGATGAGTAACTGATAGTTATTTTTAAACATTGGTTAGTAATCGATTTGGGATTTTTTTAGCAACCGGTTAATTAAGTGGTTGTTTTTTAACCCACTTTAACTGGTTAAACGATACATTTTTATTTTTTTACCCCAACTAGCCGTTTATGGCCATTATGTATCTGATAATTTTATCTCTTTTTTTCAAGTCTAGGTAAGTTAGTTATAAAATTTAAAAAATAAATAAAAATGGATGTTTATTGAGTTTATTTATTTGCTTTATATTTTTTTTTGATATTTTTTGGTTTTTTTTTATAATGTTAAAAATAATAAACAATAAATAACCTATTTTTAGCCGATTATATTTTAACCAACTTTTTTAACCTGTAGGTTATTATAGGTTTGGGTTTTTAGCCTTGAAAAACTGGTCGGGTCGGTTAACCGAACCGACATCTAAAGTTTTTATAGAGGTGACAAAATGGCTAGTTTGGTTGGTTGTATAACCTGTCAAGGCTCAAAACGAGCAACTGTTTGTATGGATCGATATGTCGAATTTGGTTGATTTGAAACACGTTTCGTCGAGCCTTTTAGATACTATTAGCGTGTTTGGTTATTTAGAATTAGAATTCACTTCTACTCTATCCGACAAAATGTTTGATTGGCAAACCATTATAGCTTAGTCATGATCATAAAGTGAGACAAAAATCATGCTTCTGATTTTGATTTGACATGATTAGCAATCAACAAGATTATTTTAATTAACACAAATTAGCAATTATCATTATAAATTCTATAGAATAAATTGATTCATATTTCTGTTGTTGATTTGACATGATTAGCAATCAACAAGATTATTTTAATTAACACAAATATGCAATTAACATGACAGTTCAACAATTAGCAAAGTTAAAAGATTAACATATTAGTAATTAGCAAAATTCTCATATCAAAGATTAAATTTTCTATATGCATTGACCAAATCTATAGCTAACCAAATAGTAACTGGCTATGTCATAGTTTAAAAATGTTAATTAAAAAAAGCAATAGTATTAAAATATAACATATATATGTATATAATTATTAGTTAGTAAGTTATCTAAGATAATCATTGGAACCCAACCATAATTGAGCAATGGAGACGATGGTGTGGAATGGAGGTCGCGACTTTGACAGTGGGTGGGGGTGCGTTTGGGTGGTTTGAATAAAATTACATAAATAGTCCTTTGGGTTAATAGTTCTAAAAGAGTAAAGTACAATTTCCGTCCCTGTGGTTTACTCTCAATCGCATGTTCAGCCTCTATTTGACAAAATTGACCATTCCGGTCCCTGTGGTTGTCAATTTGAATCAATAACGTCCCTCCTAACGGAAGACGTTAGTCAACCGTTAGTTGACCGGGGCAAACTTGTCTTTTTAAGTGAGATTTGAAGCGTATTCTTGTCTTTTCACTATTATTATTTTTCACTATTCCCTACATATACATTTTGAAGTTGAGGGAATAGTGCCAGACAGCTTGTCTGGCACTTCCCTATTGAACCAACCCATTTTTAATTTAATTTTATTCCTAACTTAAATTTACGGTTTCGTCCTTTGTTTAAAATTAAGTTTTCGCCCCTACTTCAAAATAAAATTATATTTTTCCCCTGGCTCAAAAATTACGATTTGGCCCCCACTTCAAAAACCCATTTCTAATTCTATTCCCATTTTAAATTTACGGTTTCGCCCTCCGTCTAAAATTACATTCCCCCCCTCAAAATAAAAATATGTTTCTGCCTCTAGCTCAAAATTACGATTTTGTCCCCAGCTCAAATTTACGTTTTTTCCCACAGTTCAAAATAAAATTATGTTTTCCCCAGAGTGAGAAATTATTATTTTGCCTTCAGTTTAAAATTATGATTTCGCCCCAGTTCAAAATATTTTTACGATTTTGCCCTCTGTTCATAATTATGATTTTGCTCCCATTTCAAAAATTATTATTTCTCCCCCAGTTAAAAATTATGATCTTGCCATCGTTTTCCTTTTTTTTTTGCAAAACTATAGTACTGTTTTTTTTTTGCTTGGTTGACTCAATGTAACTTTTATTGTGTCAATCAGTTGTCTAACACTCGCTCATTGGTCCTGAGAAATTAGTATTTTACCCCAGCTCAAAATTACAGACCTGTTATTGTTTTAATTTTTTTAGCAAAACTATGGTAGTGTTTTCGTTTAATTGGTTGTCTCGATGTATTTTTTTTAGATCGTGTTATAAGTAGTATGTACAAATAATATAAATACATGCATACATGTTATGAAACTAAGAAATATTTGATTTAACGCCCCGCAACGTGGGCGGGCATAGGTGTAACTTTTATTTGTCTAGGCATGCCTGGTACATGCTCATTTGTCTTGAAAAATTATAATTTTTCTCCCAGTTTAAAATTATAGTCTTTCAATCGTTTTAGTTTTTTTAGTAAAAGTATGATAGTGTTTTTGTTTTAGTTGGTTGACTCGATGTAATTTTTTTTGAGATCGTTTTATTAGTAGTATGTACAAGTAACCGAAACACAGACATACATGTTATGAGAGAGAAATATTCGGTTTATCGCCCCGCAACGCGGGCGAGGCAAAAACTAATTATAAAACATAAAAACAACCGAACATTGAAGATCTCCCAAATCATATCATCTTCACCTTTAGAAATCCTAGTTCATATGAAAGTCCATCCGTTATCTCACTTTCTTTCTTCTCTCTTTCGTTCCAAACAACAGTGTTCCTTTTTTCTACTATTTTGTTTTTCTTGTATGAAAACCAAGACTGGTTGAGAGAATGTCGTGGTGGCAAGTGGGGGAGGTGTAGATCAGAGGTGATGGTGGTTGGTAACAGTTGGTTTGACCAAGATGTTGAAAGGCGATGGTTAGTGGTGGTTAGTCGGAGGTGTGTGTTGGTTGTTGAGAGGGTGGTTATGGTGTTTGGGTGTAAGTTGGTTGGTGAACGAAGGTCTGTGGTGCATCGATGGAGATGAAACTATTTCAATCACAGAAAAATTGTTAAAGAACCCTAAAGGTCTAGCTTTTTGATCTCACTCAATACCCACCACAAAAATACACAAACAAAACAAACAATATACTCATATGGCATCTAGGTGCTTGTATATACAAATCTTGTTATTAAATATAACTAGTTTTTTCAATTACGCGCGTTGCGCGAAACGCATTGGTGTTTTTGAATGGCATTGCAAAAGGAATAGTTTTCACTTGCTTTCAATTCGATAACCGGTAGATACTATTTTATTAATTAATCTCAAACATATATCTTTTCGAAATGTTTACAAACGCGTCAAATAATAATGCTATGAAAAACAATCTCACCACTTGTTTCATTTCAAAACCACTCGATTTAAAGTCCGTCAAAAAAATACGCCATCATCTAGACTTCCAGATGAAAAAGGGTATCAAAGATCAAACATACTTTATATCAGTTCCACATTTAACCATGTATCTTGTGACATTCTAAGCAACCCACAAATTAGAAGCAGCAGTAGATGAACTAACAGCGGCGAACAGATCATTAGAGACCCCAACCATGACCTCTATTCCAGAATCCAGACCCTATAAGTGTTATAAGTACCCTGAGATTATCATGATCTGCATCAATTGATTTCAATGTCACATTAACGATTAAATCCTAAAAAGACTGAAAAAGTTTTAGAATACAATTCAAAACACTTGCCACTCTATGACTTGTAAACACCACAAACGACCCCATATTGTAACAAAAACTATGCCAAAACTGCATTTATAACACAACCTAAGCTGAACATTACCTGGGTTAGACTGACGCTACGCTTATGTGGCAGCGGCTGTGCCGGTGCATATTTCGCCCCATGAGCAGCTCTCTTTGGCTGTTGGCAAATTAGTCTGAGGTTGTTTCCCCTGTATGTGTGTAAGTAATTCCCCTCATTATTATGAAGTGTTAAGCACTTGTTGCACTTGTAACTGCAAGAAACGCATCACAGTCATAAACAGTAATCATAAGTCTTCAACATTTAATCGAAAAATCAACTTATGTACAAAGTATTAATTATTAAGAACGAAACCCTAAGGTTCACCTTCCTAGATGCTTGCGCCACAACCACCACAAGTGGCCTAGTGGTGGAGTGACTTGGGTTCTCCAATGGAGACCCAAGTTCAATTCCCATTAGTGCCACTTTGGTGGCCACCGACACCCGCTTTAAAGCCGGACCGAGGACACTCGAGGTCTCGGGTTTGAAACATGTTTCTTACCCCTCTTTGATGGCTATGGGTATTTGCCGCCAGGGATCCTTGTCGGGTGGTGAACTGGGAAGGGAGATCCCTTCCGCGGTCAGGGGTACCGTGCAACTACCCTTAGATGCTTGCGCCATAAGCCATTCAAGAACCACATGTTGTTGAGCTCCTTGTGCACCGTGTGGAACAATCATAGACAACCACCACCACGTTCAACCAATCAAATGGCACCACCACCACAATTACTATTCACTCACTTTCCTTAGTAACAGTATATAATATAATATAAAATATAATGATAACCATTAATAGTGTGATAATGATAATGATTAGCCGAGAAAGCGCATAAAAAACACCATATACTTTTGTATCAGCAGGGTCCTTTTTGTTTTTTCCTATGTCGGTGCCAACTTTTTAGTTAGTTTATAAGACTCCGATGGTGTCATCAACATGGCTGCAATGGATGCCACGCCAATATGAGATCTTCACCCGGTCATCATAGTCTTATTTTTTAGTTAGGTTATAAGGCTCAGAAAATGTCATCAATATGGCTGCAATGGATGGCACACCAATGCGAGATCCTCATCCGATCATCATATCCTTATCATCTATCATCTTCATCATATTAAAAATCCACATAAAGTTTGAGCTTTAGTGGTGTAAACCTGATGAAGAGGAAAAGACACCAGGCACCGCCCACAACATCCAGTTAAACACATCCACACAGAGACATGCAGGTTGAAGATGAAAGGTCAGGTGTTGTTTAAGTGGACTCACGCCATGGTTATATCAACCAATCAGAATGAAGTACCATTCATTCAGGTTGGTTTATTATTAGAGTATAACTGATTTTTGTATTTGATTTGTTAGCGAAAGGTAACATACAGAATTCGCTGCCTACGAACCCAGCCATAACTAACACCACAAGAGGAAGGGTTCCAGCTAGTTACATGCGGGTTTGGTGTAGACATGTTGGTAACAACGTGCCTACCATGAGATACGTCCTAGAAGTATCCTCTTTTACATCTTCATATTAAATGCAACCTTGAGTCGGGAAACTGTAACTTCTACATACATTTTCATCCAGGTCATCCTGCATACCAGAACAAACAAAAATAACTTTTAGATACAATGAATTTGATGTGCAGGTCAAGTTCTTCATCGACTTCACATAATACGCGTATTGAACGATAGATTCGAGTTATATATGCAAATGGAATGCATACTTGAATCTTAACTTGAGAATTGAAAGAACAAAAGTATCATAATCAATTAGATAAAAACAAAACATGTATATTATAATTCAAGTTTACTTGTCAAGTCTTCGATAAACATGTCACCAAAATATATCACATTTAATTTATCCCTTTCTAGTAAATATTTATATCTTCAATTGTGATAACCTTAAATCTAATTACATAATATTTGATTTAGCGTTTTGATTAATTACAAAATAACATGATTTTAATTACTTTAGAAAGCAAAAAACTAAAGTTTTTATCTATTAATTGATTCTTGATATATCTCCACCATTACTCTCAACTAACAAAGTGAAAGTTGTTTCTTTGTGGAATCGTTTAGAAGGATTAGCGGTTGTCAATGGTTCATGAGCTATTTCACATGAAACCTGAATCGCTTTCACGGCTCGATAACAAACTTAAAGAACATCCGCGCAAACAACAGGCATGCGGCTCCATACTCCATATAAATTTGTTTATCCAAACACCCTCTTTACTGTTTCTCATCAACTTGTTCCTTTGACCTCATATATTTCATATGGAGCTGGTGTCATATGGAAAACTAATGTACACCACAGAAGCATATATTCCTCCCCATATGCTGTTTTTTTTTTCCTTATACCCAAATTTTCAAAGCTTAAAATTGTATCAAACAACTATATAGCTTCTACATAATTTTACTTAACAAATGATCTCACGACCATATGAAGGTAGACATAACAGGCAGGATTGCTATTTATATAACTTCTGTACCTAGACGATATCAATAGATAGTGATGCATTCTAATTTCCAATTGAAAATCGGATGGTTTATTGATTTTTTTAATGATTAAAGTCATACACATGATGAGTGAATCAGAAGATTACCTCTTGGCCGCTACATGATGAGTGAAACAAAGATTAGGGCCATCGTTCTGTTGCCAGAGTAAATCAAAAGCACCGCCGATACACCACCGAAACCCTCCTGTGAAACCGCCACCAACCGTCTCCTGGCAGCATGGCGAAGGCGGCAGAATCAGAACCGCCACCGTCCGACAGAGGCGGCGGCGCCACCATCCACCACCTACCGACCGGCAACATGGCGAAGGCGACGAATTCAGTACCACCACCGCCTGTCAGAGACGGCGAAGTGAAGACACGGGATGCTACACCGTCCGTTTCTCTCTCTTATCACTTTCTCTCTCTAGGTGGACATTTGGTGATTTGCTTGTGCTTGACGGTGTGAATCTGATGAGGAGGAAAAGATGTTAGGCACCGCCTCATCATCCAACTAAACACATCTACATAGAAACACGTGGGTTAGAGATGAAAGACCATGTGCTGTGTAGGTGGGTTAAAACCATTGGTTCTAGAATGAACCTACTGTTCATTCCGTTGGTTTATTAATAGTTATATTATTATTATTATTATTACTAGTTGTATTAGCCCGCGCTACGAGGCAGAAACTCAATCAATAGCGGTTCAGTTCATTAGAGTACTGACACTCGCTATAGTAATCGAAAGAGAAAATCCAATAAATAAAGTCATGATATGCCCAAAAGAATATTTATGTGTTTTACATCGATCAAAAACCGTAAAAACGTATATTGGTTCCGATAATATCGATACCGGTATAAATTGGAATTGTTCGGTCGGAATCGGTTCGGTTCGTCATGATACTTGTTTATGATACCCATAAAAACTCTAATCTAATTTTTTTTGAAAGGTCAACTTCATTAAAAACAAAAGACGGTCCACGAAGCGCGGACCTCATCCAAACCGATTACATCATATACAATTGGTTTTTGCACCACTCATCCCAAATAAGACTATTACAACCAATCCGGTGTTTGTACCAAAAAAATGACCTCGACTTTATATTATAAACTATCTCTGACGGCTTCGTTGTCCTCTTACTAAAAATCTTCTCGTTTCGAGCAAGCCATATGCACCATAACGCCACAATCATAATACCTTGAAATATACGCTTCCTTTTTTCCACTATCCGCTCCTTTGTATACCTCCAACAAATCGCCTATATCAAACGCATAAATGGGAGGCATCTTGCACCAAGATCCAACTCTCCACCAAACCTCCATAGCAATTGTGCAAGCTGTAAAAATATGAAGAATCGCGTCCGGCCCATCTTCACACATAACGCATCCTGCATCACTCACATGAACATTCCTTTTACACTTAGCATTGTCCAGTTGGTATTAGGGATGAGCACGATATCTGTTCGATACCGAAAGTATCGGTGTCGAAAAATGCAAAAAATGGGTACCGGTACCGAATATACCGGTTCGGTACCGGTACCGAAAAACGAAGAAAGTAGGTACCGGTACCGAATATGTCCTGTACGGTTCGGTACCCGGTACCAAATGTTCATCCCTAGTTGGTATTAATTAGATATAATATGATAGCGGTAAAATATCATTATAGTGAGAAATTACAAATATAATTTGTTAAAACAATATTATTTAATCTAATATAAAGAAATATAATTAAAATAAAAGCTATATCTAATATATATATAAAATAATAATATTCAAACAATACTAAAAAATCTCGATGAACACACTGTTCATCACCACTTGATATTAATATGTATAATAATTATTATTATTATTATTATTATTATTATTATTATTATTATTATATTATTATTATTATTATTATTATTATTATAAATTATATTCTTTTTAGAACAGATATATACATACCCTATAAACAGAAATTACAAACTAATGGCAGGTAGACGAGCAACAAGCTGCGCCGCTACCCCCTTCTGAATGGCAAACCCTACCCTGCTAAACACAAAATTCTGCCCCTTAACATGTGTGGTGTTACTGCTTACCACCTGTTGAACTCGCTTTAGGAATCGCACCGCGTCAGGGGCGAGAGTGCCAAATGTATCGAAAGCGAACGGGACGAACACGTGCTGATTCTCGATACAAGCATTTTCGTGTTTAGCTACTTTGCCCGCCTCTGCCTTGGTTATCGCCTGTCCCACCACAAAACCGTGATCCCTTAGCCCAACGAGGGGGGACACACCTGTCAAATCGACACACGCGTGTTTCCCTCCTGCCCATCCAAAAACAAGAATGTCAGCGGGCCGTAGCGTAGATCTCCCTTCTAATGGATCAGTCAAGAAGTTCACTGGAGCTTCCTTTTTTGCCGAGACCCCTGCTCGCTTAAGGACATCATACAGCACATCGCGAACTAAATCATGACGATACTTAAACCCCGGTAATTCTTTGCAATGTACTGCATGCTCCCCAAAAGAATCCAAGCAACACTTCTGACACACAGGACACGGGTCATCAGCCTGGAAAAGGGGTATCATTAAACGGTACTTGAGGATAGCCCGGTATTCCACCGCCGACATACTCTGCCCTAAACCTTCGATGGGAACAACATACAGGAAATCCTGAGCATGGGGGGCTCGCAAACACCTAAACACGGCTCGCTAGCGAGGGGAAAAGACAAACTTCTCTTCAACTGTCTTGACGATTTCTCCATATAAGGCATTCGCCAGAATTTTCTGGGCTTTAGGGGGGGCGGTGTCTTTAATGTAGAAATCGCTAAGATCAAGATCGGGAAGAGAACTATGCAGATTGTCCAACGCACCCTTGTAATCAGGGTCCAACAACTCTCCCCCACATTCGCGAAGGATGTGGTCTTGAAGAACCCAAGATTGGGCCCTTGAAGCCACAAAAGCGTAGGAAGAGGCATCCTCAGCTGAGCAAATCCCAAGCCCCCCAAATCGTGTCGGGAGGGAAGCTAACCTCCATTGTAGGTCCCCGAAAAAGGCACCCCCACAAACAACAATGTCCTCGATCGCATTCCGTAGCCCCTTGTCAAAAACAGAGACGGCTTCCCCGACATAAGAAGGCTGACACGTTCTAAGCCCAAACAGCAGTTTAGCAACCCCCATACACGAACGAAGCAGGAGGAGTTCGCTCTGAGCGTTCTTAAGGCGTTTGAGGCATCCCATCAGCTCAACCGCACATTTGGCTCTTTTGAGGGCCAACCCGCTAATAAATTGCCCATCTCTACTGACAGCACCGCCCAAGAGTTTCATACCGTGCACCGGCCTACCAATCTCCTGCGGAAATAAACCCGCCTGAGTCTTCACCCCGTCGCATGTAGGCCAAAAAACTTCAGTAATATTTTTTTATACTTTTATCATTATCTTTTCTCTCTCATCCACTCACAACCACTTTAAAAAAATATTATAAAATTACAGATGTAAACAGTATCTCCTCCAAATTTACTGGTGAACAAATGAAGTGGAAGTCGTTTTTGTTTTGTAGTACCATCGGTTTTTTTGAATATCTAGTAGCTTTTTTTGTGTGGATTGTTGAAAAGAAGCAGGAATCATTAAACTTGAAGTGGTCCCTTTTCATAAGGAATTTTGTTGTGGTTCTTGATTGTTTTTAGCATTTTTGTTGTTTTAAGATCTAAAAATGAAGTTATCTGCTGTTGGATTTTGTGGTGGGTAATAAGAAAGGAAAAGATTGGGGTTTGATGTTCAATGATGCGAGATTTTTTAATTAAGGTTGAAGATTTGTGAATAAAGTTTTTGTTTTTTTTTAATTTTTTTAAGGTAACATATAATAATTGAGGGTATTTTTGGATATTTCACAGGTCAACTAATGGTTGACCAACGAATTATGTTAGGAGAGACGTTATTGATTCAAATTGACAACTATAGGGACGAGAATGGTCGATTTTGGCAAACATGGACTGAGCATGCGATTGGGAGTAAACCACAGGGATGGAAATTGTACTTTACTCAAAAGAAAATTACATAAATAGTCCTTTAAATTAAAAAGACCAAATTGCCTTTACATGAAAGTCACATGGCTGAGCTAACACTAAAAACTAACTACCGTTAGTCTAAATGAAAAAAAAAAAAAAAAATGACAAAATCTGTTACAAAAAGGAAACATAAAGGATGTTAGTATTTTTGGAACATAAAGGCCGAAACCTACTGGTTCTTATTAGCGTTTTTTTTTTTAATAATTTTGCCCTACTTTAAAGACAGGGCCGACTCAAGCAGTTTAAAGGCCTAAAACAAATGAAAGAATTAGGGCCCTTTCCACAAAAAAAAAAAAATAAAAAAGGAAAAAAAAGAAAAAATCTCTCGATTATCGTGGTCCATAAACTCTAAACACCTAAAGGAAAATACATATCAACAACTTATATACATAAAAGTGAAAACAAAATAAAAAGAGAACTTATTTGATGGAATTTCATCCCCAAACTGCACAACCAGTAGGAAACTTATTGGTACATTTGAATGAAAACTTGAAAATTAAACATAGAATGTTAAGTTGTTTAAACTTATAAACAGGTTTACACGAGTTGTATGACGCACTTGAACTCTCATGTGTTAATGTGGAAAATTATATTAAAAACCTACTCAAACAATGACAATAAAAAACAAAGGGCAAGACGCCAAGACCGAATCATCAATGAGTTACAATTACTTATAAACATCTTCGATGGTCTAGTTAGTTTGTTGTCACTTTTCAGATTGAATAATCAGGGGTGCAAACGAGCCGAGCTACTTGAGCTCGGCTCGAAAAAAAGCTCAAAGAAGCCGAGCTTAAACGAGCTCGAGCTCGAGCCTAAAAAACAAGTTTGTTTAGTAAACGAGCCCGAGCCCGAGCTTCACTTATCGAGCTCGAGCCGGCTCGCGAGACTAAACAAGCTTTCTGTTTATATACTTTTTATTAATATATTAAGCATATATTTATATAATAATAATTACCATTTATATAAATATAAAAAAATAACTTAATTATATGTGTGATAATAATTATAATTAATATAAATTAATTAATAAATACTAAACGAGTCGAGCCTGAGCCGAGCTCGAGCTTGAAAAATTACCCTTGAGCCGAGCTCGAGCTTTAGAAATAAAGCTCGAATCGAGCCGAGCTCGAGCTTTCATATGTTAAACGAGCTCGAGCTCGAGCCTGGTCGAGCTCGGGCTCGGCTCGGCTCGTTTGCACCTCTTATCAATGTACAAGCACTTTCCTTCTTCAACCCATCCTCTGCAAAAACCCATCTTTCCACATCCACGTCCTGCATATTAACCTTGACATTATGTTATGAACACATTTGGCCCAACCCAAATAGATCCAACTATGCAGCCCAGTTCAGTGTTAGTAAAAGGCCCACATGTTTAGGAACAACTGGCGTAGTTTATAAGCACAACGAGAGTAGAGAATAAGGGTATGAATGAATATTGTGAATGTTGTTTAGCTTCTTCTTCCCATCCCCAAATCTGTTCTGTTCTTCCCATCCCCTCTATGTTAATTGTTCTTTAATTTCATTGTAATCATTCTCCAATATCAGTAGAAACATCTAGATTCCATTCTTAATTTGGTCATTACTTATCCATTCACTTCATTGGTGCTTTCATTGATTCTTAGCTTATATGGCTTTGGATTATTATTATAGTGATGATCTACAATTGATTTCTGATCTAGTACCTGCTCCTCTGCCTCGTTTTTCTGGTGTGAATCCGGTCCAGTGGATCTCTATAGCCGAAAGGTATTTTGTTTCTCACGCCATTGATGATGATGAGATATTTCCGTATGTTGTTGAATTATTTGATGATGAAGCCTTCTGGTGGTTCAATTCATGGCATCGAAGTTCTGAATTCGTCACATGGATGACCTTCACTGCTGCAATGCTTAACAGATTCCACATTGGGACCCAAGATGCCATACGACTGCTTCCGTCACTGCAACGTCTTCAGTTTCTACTCCTATCGACGAGATTCGTAATTCAGATCTCGATGTTAATTTGGGTACTACTTCGTTTGCCATTGCGGAGGGCCCGGTTCACCATCTTGATTCAGCTGTGAAAATTTCTGATCTAGGGCTTGAACAGGTAACAAATTTGGATCCAAACGTGTTCTTTACAAACGACAACAAATTGATGCTTCCTCTTTTGTTCGATCCTATACCTGAGTTTGTCGATTTTAGTGATGGGGATAATCTGGATCTAGGGTTTGCTATGGCACCAACTGCGACTACTCCTACTCTGCTTTTTGGTTCAGTTGAATCTGGCTTCCCGAGTTCGGATGCGGTCTCTCCTCCTGGAACTACTTGTTTCACTACAAACTTATGCATTCCTCGATTACACTTTTTGGATGATGATCCAAAACCTCCCGACCCTTATCCGACTCTTACTTCGGCTCCTATTCCATCTGATTTGATGGGTTCGCAAGTACACAATGAGACTACAACTACATTTGGTTCTTCTCGGGAGGTATCTAAATCAGCCGTTCTTAATTTGTTTATTGACATCCCACCTCCTAGACCTCTGTATCTTGTAGCTGAAACTCATGTTCCATACCACGGGATTGGTAATTTTGATATGCTCTTTGCTAGTCTTCATTTGCAAACTGATGTTGCATTCCACGGAACCGATTTTGATACTGGTCAAGTTTTTGTTACCTCATCTTATTTTCCTAGTGATGTTCAGTTGTTTGAATCCATTCGTAGTTCATCTTTTGGGTTTAAGACATATTCATTGTATAGCGTCACCCAAGTAACGAACCGGTTTGATGAATTGCCCAAACGACCTTGGCTTGGATCTACCAGCACTATATTCTTCCCTGCCACACAACTTGGTGCTACTCATGTGGTACTTGAGTTTCAAGTTGGCGATAATCATATTGGTTGGAAAGGCGAAACAACCACTCAATCCTCTTACATGGATGTCGATGCTCTTGAACAACCACTCGACACTCACACATCCCTTACACCAAACACTTGTGCACTAGAGGCTGCACAGTTTGCATCTGCATTTCAGGTGCTGGAAATTGGTTTTGTTTACGGTCCAAATTCTGTTGCGCACTCTTATTTTCGGGACGGACTTAATGTTAGTGCTTGCCATACATATTGTGCAAACACACCTTCTCTTGTAGTTAGGCCTCCCACTACTGTCATGTCTCCTAATTTGCAAGGTCAAAATCACTTTCCAACTGAAATTTCAATTTCAAGCATGTTGTTTCCACAATCTCACATATACACTATGAGCACTAATTACGCAAGTCCACCGTACTATTTTCTAAGGAAATTGCATGTGAAACGGAATCCATGGTGGGTTAATAAGGACCGTAGTACCATGGCATTGATTATGGATAACATAGTGCATTCATTCAAGATGATGCTCTTTGCTAGTTCTGAATTTGCTTCCATGAAGACTTCCATCGAGAGGCCATTCTCTTATGACATTATTAAAGTTGGTCGAAATGGCATAGCTGTTACCGGCATTATTTACCTTGTTCTTGATTCTAATGCTTACAAGTTTGGTTGCAACATTTTCTTTGAAAGGTTGTCGTGTTCAATGCCAATAAAACACACGACACTATGTTATAATCCTAAGCTGGATACTTCAGTTATAACAAAAATTGAACCTAATGCTGCTAATGAGCTTACGAATTAAAGAGAGTTGATACCAACAATTGGGAGACCGAACCTATATCAACTTTGCAATGGGTTTCCTGTTTCTATGGATAAGCTAGCTTATTTCATGGTTCAACAATCTGATGGACCTCAACTTGCATGGAGGTGCTGCAGTAAAAAGGTTGCTTCATATGTCATCTTGGCAGTGTCTTTTGCGGGTTGCAAGGCTGGAGCTTGTGTTCTCACCATTCCCTTTTACAAGCATATTGCTACCTTGGTTGTTATCAAGCACTTAGTTTTGCCAGCCTCTACCTTCAATGTCATTAATAATAGATCACATGCTGGACATATGCTTGCCTTATCAGAATTTATGATCATTCTTTTTGGTATATCACACATTGCTATGTTGGACCTGTTTTCACAATCCGATGATGAAGCTGTTGCTGATGGTTATGCTCAAGTTCCATTGGCACATGGGGTGATCCTTATTTCAACAATTATTGGAGAATGTTTTATTGGGCACTATCCGTTGTTGCATTCGCATACTGGTTGTATATGATTTATTGGGCACCTTGGCACTCTATTCTTCTGCTGAACGAGTTCCGGAGCAAGGGGAACCGATGTGGGTGGCCCACCTGTTTCGGGTTACCAGCATACGTCAATTCTTACATCACAGAGGTGGTTGCTTAGGATGCAATATTCTTTCAGTCAACCAGTTTCTAGTCTACCACCTTGAGGACAAGGTGGTTTTGAAAGGGGGGAGTAATGTTATGAACACATTTGGCCCAACCCAAATAGACCCAACTATGCAGCCCAGTTCAGTGTTAGTAAAAGGCCCACATGTTTAGGAACAACTGGCGTAGTTTATAAGCACAACGAGAGTAGAGAATAAGGGTATGAATGAATATTGTGAATGTTGTTTAGCTTCTTCTTCCCATCCCCAAATCTGTTATGTTCTTCCCATCCCCTCTATGTTAATTGTTCTTTAATTTCATTGTAATCATTCTCCAATATCAGTAGAAACATCTAGATTCCATTCTTAATTTGGTAATTACTTATCCATTCACTTCACCTTACATCAACCATTAAACTCTGTAACCACCTCAAATCTTGTTGGGATTGAACCCTACCAGAGGAACAGATAATGTAAAGCCAAAACCAGGT
Source organism: Helianthus tuberosus (assembly GCA_030545235.1). Lineage (NCBI taxonomy): Eukaryota > Viridiplantae > Streptophyta > Magnoliopsida > Asterales > Asteraceae > Helianthus > Helianthus tuberosus. The sequence continues at coordinate 168,209,828 of CM060368.1, forward strand.
CACAACAGAGGATTCACAATAAGCAGCAGTTTACACTTTGCTCTCCCCTTGAAAGTGATTTATAACAACTGATGGTCTCTATCTACTGCTCATATTCAACTGCTGCTGTCCTTTCAACTGCTGATGAAAACCCTGAAGTATCCAACACTCCTGGTCCTATCTACTGATGATAAAGCACTGCCCAGTCAAGGACTGATCAACTTTGAGGAAAGCACTGACATAAAGAGAAAGCAGATGTTTAGTGAAATATCTGTTTTTTGTATAGTCAGTGGTTAGGTTAGCAGTGTTTGTGTAAGGACAGTAGATACAGGTTGTTAGGCTGTTAGACGTCGCTTTCATGGTGACGTCAGTTGAGATACCTCAGCGGTTTGGTTTGCCTATAAATGTAACAGTACCCTGTACTGTTACATTTGATTGACTGAGCGAGTTCTTCTCCTCATGTCTAATCCTTTCGTCTTGTGTGCAACCAACCTTGGGGCATCAGACTGAGGGGGAGTTTAGTTTGTAAGCATATCTGTAATCTTTTGCTTCGATTTGTAAATCTTTTGACTCTATAAGAAGCAATTGTTTATCAAACTATTTTCTCCATTTGATTGTGTTTACAAAGTTTGTTTTCATATCCGCTGCACTTTACATGTTTTCATATTTACAAATCATTCCAAACATACAAACAAACACAATCATGAGAGCCTCCGATCCTAACAATTGGTATCAGAGCTAGAACAGTCAAATTCGATCTAACAATCAATTTGACATAACAGTTCGGCTCAAAATTCATTGATACTAAGGTTGGTTGTAATTAGTTGAAAAACAGAGTACCGAGTAAATCATGTTCAAAGTGGTTAATCAAAAACTCTGTAAATCAACCAAGATGTCATACGACACACAAATTTCACACTACAAGTGAATCCATGCACAAGTCACTCATAGTTTTCAGATCTGAAAACATATCTGTTGAACTATGGGATTATTTCATGTTTTCAAATTTGATTTCAATTGCTGTTGTGTAATTTGTGGTGTTTTCCATAAATACTAAAGTCTGAACCTTAGATTAACAAAACATATGTTCTTAAAAACATTGATGTCTTGATAACTCAAAAAGAGGGAATTAAAACTTTAGTCTTTCAAATCTTATGTGTTGAAAACAGGTTGAGTTCCTCAAAAGGACAAAATCAACTTTGTTAAAATACATTGAGGAAATTCACAAAAACTCAGAAGTGTGTTTATCTCAAAACTTTTGAAATCAAAAGAAAAGAGTATAAACATAAAACACTTATGAGTCAAAGTTTAGGGTAATAATGGTCATTAAGCAACTATGTGCATTCATCTGTTCAGGAAAAGGTTTTGATTCCAGTGGATGAACTCCAAAGAGGACTAGACAAGTGTTCAAAAATATATCCATGTGTTCTCAGGTTTGCAATCAGCTGACAAAGAAAATGGTACCAAACAGTGGTCAAAATGTATTCCAAAAGTTTTCTACTACTGTTGTCAAACCACTGACCATTTTCAAAAACTTGTGAATGATATGATTATATACTCTATTGAAATTATACCAAATCCTTTTTGATACTATTCTAAAAAAATCCTTTAACTATTTTTTTGTTGTTCAAAGGATTTTCTCAAATAACCAGGATATTATTCATTTTTTTTGGAATAATGTATTTGGAACTTATGCTTGTTTTTGTTGGCAATAGTTTCAGCTCCTGTCAGGATGTAATACCTTATTTTTTTGTATGGTATTAGTGTCCTCATAAATGGGTCAAAAGGAAATGGTACATATGTCATGATCATGTCATACTCAGGTTTGCTCCTAAATTTTTATCAAAGGTTGATTGCAAACTGTGCTTAAATTACTAAGGTACTCATGTGTTAATTGAATATTAAACGAAAATGAGTTGCCTTAGTAAAAAGTTTTCATCATCTGGGGTACTAAACCACTGTCTTTCAAAATTGACATGTGGCAAAACCTTGAATGAAAATCTTCAAAACTGTTGCTGAAACACCTGTCCTTCAGAGTTGTACTATTTACCCTAACCACTGTTTTGTTCCAACGTCTGATCTCTAAACACTGTCCACTGCTGAAAGTTAACCACTGATCCCTCATTTTCTTGAAAAGCACTGATGCTCAAAATCAGTGTCTTATCCACTGATAGTGAAAATCATCCACTGCTTTCATACCACTGCCTTCATCTGTCCCTATCACACAAGTACTGTCCTTCACTTTCAACAGGGGTTGTCACGTGGGCAGTACATATTGGTCAGACCTTTTGTAACGGCTGCCACCTCAGCATTCACTTTCTTCCCTATAAAATCCCCCACTCACCACCAAAACAGGGTTTTACTGTCGAATTGAATTCTTAAAAATTCTCTTCTCAAAGCAGTTTTTCTTCTCATCTTTCACAACTTTCTTCGATCATTCATCTTCAAAATGACAAAATCGAAGTCATCCTCAAAACCCTCATCCAAATCATCATCGAAAACAGCCTCTCAAAAGGCAATCTCCACTGAAATTCCACATAAACCATCTCACAATCTCCTGGGTCTTCTCACAAAACCAGGAACCACCAAAGTTTTCGATTCCATCATTGATCTCATGGCAAAATCAAAGTACAAAACTTTGTTCACTGCCGATGCACCAATCTATTTGGCGACCCAAAGGGAGTTCTGGAAAAATGCAACCCTTTAAAAACAAGGAGACACTGCAACCACCATAAACTCTTCGATAAAGGGTAAAGTTGTCCAAATCACGCCACAATCCATTTCAGAGGTCTTTCAACTCGGTGATCAGGAAGGTAAAATTTCTTTTACTAAAAACGAGTTACAAACTGACTTCATTGAGAGAGGGTATGAAGCCACAATGATGAAGAAAATTACCTTAGAAAAAGGTTATTTTCCGTCTGCAACCAGATTTTTATTTCATACCCTCCTACTATGTGTTTCAAACAAAACCACTTCTTTCAATGAAATCCCTTTAAAGATTCAAAATCTGGGATATGCAATTCTTCAAGGAGAAAATTTTAACTATTCTCGGGAAATTTTTAAAGATTTGGTTAATAATGTTGAAACAAAATCATTCTTACTGTTTCCAAGATTTTTAAGTTACTATTTTTCAAAGAAATTCAGTAAGGATGATTTAGCTGTAATAAACCAAGGTGATTCTACTCAAATAAACAGTTTAACAACTGAAAATTTTTCAAGAATGTTAGCACCTTGCAAAACACAAGCAGAGGTGCCTGAGCAGATTTTAGCAGTTACAACTGCTCCTCAGGTATCTGCTGCTGAGCCCACTGCTCAAGGTGATCAAAGCAGCAGCACAACTGTTTTGAAACCCACACCTAAAATCACCAAAAAAACCAACGAAAAGAAAAACACAAAAACCCCCCAAAACCATCAAAAAGGCATCTCTGGAGGATGAGATACCAGAGCACCTGCCAGTGACAACACAAAAGTCACACGAAACCACTGGTGCTACTTCCTCACAGCAGTTGGTACAAATATCTCAACCCATAACCGAAACTCCTCCTGTTTCTTCAAAAAAAGAACAGGTTGTACAAATAGGGTCTCCACATCATGATGCTCTGGAAACACTCGTTTCTATCATCCACAGTCCAATGCCCGTGACACATCCTATTTCTACACCAATCATCACATCCACAATTCCCTCACCAATAAAACCACTGTTGGATGCAATTGATTTGAACCAGGCATTAACCAGTCCTTCTCAATCACCTACTAATGAGAATATACCTCAACAACTGACTGGGTCTGATGTATCAATCTTTGCTAACCCACCAACACAACCTGAGGAGGTTACACCCCATGAGTTACAAGTAACTCTTGGTGGTAATCCAAGTGAAGCAGCCACTACAACTGTTGAACCTACAGGTTTACAGTTGGACAGTGGTTACATTAATAAGACTTCCTTGGAGGCAATTCCTTTTATAGCACCTCTGCCAACCACCAGTGGATTTATTTATCCTACTGGCAACATCAAAAGGTTGTCAAGTGTTGAAGGAAGAAGACCACAGTACCAAGAAAAAGGGGCATCAGTGGTTAATGTTTGGAGTATACTCCCTACATCTACCACTGATAAAACCACTACTAGTGGGAAATCAGATGATCCCATTAACTTGGGTGATGGTTTAAAGTACCAGAAATTGACGGATCGTATTGCAAAGCTTGATAACTCTGTTGCAAAACTCAAAGATATGCTACAACAGGTGTTACAAGTTCAGAAGGTACAATCAACTGCTGTTCCACCTCAAGCACCTGCTCCACAAAGGGCACCTGCTACAAATGAGCTCTGGAATCTATTTCAATCTTTTCTCCAACAACAAGCACAATTAGCAGATCAGCAACATGAAGAACATGTACAACAGCTGAGAAATGCAATGGAGTCAAGGTTCAAGAACACTCAGGCTGATTTAAAGGCTCTCAAAACTCAGATCTTGCACACCACTGGCAATGCTCCTCCAAAAGTCCGCTACATTTATCAAATCCCCGAAGATAATGCCAAAAAGGGGGAGAAAATTAAGGAGTGGAAAAAGAAGGGTATAGAGGACGGTCTCTATCTTGAACCAGAAAATTCAAACATGACCAAAAAGATCCCTTTGCCAGATGGCAGCAAGAAAATTGATGTGACAACAAATGCACTAGCAGAAGCAGTTGCAAGTGTAAAAAGGGATAGAGAGGCCAAAAGGAAAGCCAGGGTGGACAAAATGGATCATCCAGATCAGGGTACTTCTGGGTCAAAGGATCATGAAAATCCTGTTGAGGAAAAGAAGAAGCCTACTAGAAAAATGAGGCAACCCAAATCCATTCCAACCAGACATTCAAAGTCTGCTCAAAAAGCACCATACAAAACAGCTGATGCAACAGGAGTTACAAAAACTACTGCTTGCCAAACAGTTGTTCCATCAACACACACCACTTCAACACACACAACATCCACTGCTTTACCATCATCACCACCAAAAACAACACCTGCTGACATACAGCAGAAGACAGCAGATGTTATAACATCTGTTGTAATGACAACAGTGGTTGAAACACTAGTTGTTTCAACAGCTGTTAGTCAATCACAATCCACTGCCACTACATCTACCACTACTGTTCCATCCAAAACATCATCAGTCCCTCCTACAAAAAGGAGAAGACTAATTCTCAAAGATGATGACAATTCACCACCACAAACATCTTCAAAATCTTTAGCACTTGTCACAATTCCAAAACCTGTTCCTCTCTCTTCAGTTAAAATGTACAAGCTCTTACCTCCTGCAGGTGTTCAATTTCCTCTTGAATTAGCAGCTGTTAGAGAAGAAATAAAATCTTTTTACTTTGAGGATGACCCTGCCAAACGGAGTTTGCCATCAATAAAAGGATATCCCTGGCCTAAAAATGTTGATGAATATTTGGAAATCAAGGCCAAGCAAGCAGAGGATATCTCAAAGAAAAACACACAAGGGAAATCTGATAAAGAAATTGCACAGAGAAGTCAATATTTGCTCACACAAGTCAGATCCCTAGAGCAATTTGCAAAAAATGTTAGTCAACAAATTTCTGAAAGAGCAGCTGAAACTCTGAAGAAAGACTACATTGAAAGCATCATGGCTCACAAGAAGTACAAAGGAGAGAGATACATGTACAAAGAGTGGACTATTCCTGAACTTGAAAACGAAGCAGCACGAATTCAAGACATGATAAACAGGAAAGTCACTCACACTCCTCCTAACTGGGAAAAGTTTAGAAAGAATGTACCTGACAAACAGGAAGAACTGAGGAGAATGAAAGAGGAACTGGTAGCAGCTGATTATGGAAACAAAAGACAAGTTGCTAGATGGAAAGAAGATGTGGTCAGGGCTACTTACAAAAAGTTGGAACAATTAAGAAAGAAAGATCCCACAGTTCCTCAAAAGCCTGACTATCCTGAAGCAGCGGTTTCAAAAAGACCATCAAAGCTGCAAATCAGGAGATCCTCAGCTCCAGTTGGTGCTGCCATCTACAAAAGAAGGCCACAGAAACAGCTGATTGCTGAAACCATCAAAGAGTTAATGGAAGGTGAAGACCTTGGAAAAGAGGGTATAAAGAAAATGATCATGGAAACTCTTGGTTTGGATCAAACTGCAAGTACTGCTCAGCCAGTCATGAATAGGCCAGCCTCTCCAAATACTTCTGCAAATAAACATCTCCCAAGAAACCCACCAGGCTCAAAAATACAAAAGTGGGAAACTGACAAACAGACCTGCGTATTGACTTTGCTCAGGTCTGGTGGAGAAGTGGAGAAAATATCAAGGGAACAAGCTCTTGGCCTGAGTCTTGAAGATTTGCAGGATCTCCTTGATCTTCCACTTAGCAGGGATGATGAAGATACAGATGCCCTAGACTTTGAATTACAATTTAAAGGTCAGATAAGGGAGCTGTTGATGAGGCAATAAAGAATTCCACAAATAATGAAGAGTTTTGGCATTATCTGTTCCAGGGGGAGATTGTTGGGATTGAACCCTACCAGAGGAACAGATAATGTAAAGCCAAAACCAGGCCACAACAGAGGATTCACAATAAGCAGCAGTTTACACTTTGCTCTCCCCTTGAAAGTGATTTATAACAACTGATGGTCTCTATCTGCTGCTCATATTCAACTGCTGCTGTCCTTTCAACTGCTGATGAAAACCCTGAAGTATCCAACACTGCTGGTCCTATCTACTGATGATAAAGCACTGCCCAGTCAAGGACTGATCAACTTTGAGGAAAGCACTGACATAAAGAGAAAGCAGCTGTTTAGTGAAATATCTGTTTTATGTATAGTCAGTGGTTAGGTTAGCAGTGTTTGTGTAAGGACAGTAGATACAGGTTGTTAGGCTGTTAGACGTCACTTTCATGGTGACGTCAGTTGAGATACCTCAGTGGTTTGGTTTGCCTATAAATGTAACAGTACCCTCTACTGTTACATTTGATTGACTGAGCGAGTTCTTCTCCTCATGTCTAATCCTTTCGTCTTGTGTGCAACCAACCTTGGGGCATCAGGCTGAGGGGGAGTTTAGTTTGTAAGCATATCTGTAATCTTTTGCTTTGATTTGTAAATCTTTTGACTCTATAAGAAGCAATTGTTTATCAAACTATTTTCTCCATTTGATTGTGTTTACAAAGTTTGTTTTCATTTCCGCTGCACTTTACATGTTTTCATATTTACAAATCATTCCAAACATACAAACAAACACAATCATGAGAGCCTTCGATCCTAACAAATCTCCTAAAAAGAAATTATAACAATAGAAGCTATCAAACCAGGGTTGAATAAGAAAGTAATAAGCTTTGAGTCTGAACATTAGAGACCATATGATGCTTCCCTTTACAGAATGATGCATTCTTCATTTCTTCCCCTTTCTCCTTTCTCTGCATAAACTCAAAAAACCCTAAAGACACTTTGGGGCCCCCTTAAATATGGTGGCCATAAGGGCATGTTTGGCTAAGCTTATTTAAGTTAAAAAGGACTTTTGGGAAAAGGACTTATTGACTTATGACTTTTTGAAAAAAAGTTTTTAAAAAAAGTGTTTGGATTAGCTTATGGGATGGGAAAAGCCAATAAGTCAATAAGTTGTTTTTTAAAAAGTGTTTGGCTTAGCTTATTGATGTAAAATGACTAAAATCTAATAAGTCAATAAGTTAGTTCAAAAAGTCACAACATTCAAACTTTTCAAAAATGACATTTTGATAACTTTTTCTCCTTCTCAAAAAGTCATTTTGAAAAGGACTTTTGCATTTGCCAAACACTAAAACTCCTTATTGGCTTTTTGATTAAGTCAATAAGTTGGTTGGAAAAGCTTAGCCAAACATGCTCTAAGTAGCTGCTTTATTTTACTTGCCCTAGAGCCGGGCCTGTTTAAAGACTTCATTTACGGAAAAACCGATTACCATCAAGACTTCATTTGGGGCATTTCAAGACTTCAATTAGTGCAAAAAACAAGAGTAAATTACAAGTTTTGTCCTTTATGTTTACATCAAATTGCAGGTGCTGTCCTTTTGGCCAAAAGTTTACAGGCGGTGTCCTTAACCCTTCAAAATCTTGCACGTTTTGTCCTTTAGACCAAACATGGTTAGAAATCTCAGTTAAAAACTGTCATGTGCAATGGTAACTTCCCTCTCAACTCTTTCAAACTCAACACTCACTCCATCATCTTCCCCAAATTTCCAGGGTTTAAGCCGCCTGCAACTCCAACCACCAATGGCCGCTTCAACCCTCCACATCAATTGATGTAGATCCACCTCAACTAAGAAATCCTCCAAATCAGTCTTATTCGGCAAAGGTCTTCGAACCGCTGTTTCATTCTCTCAACAAATCTCATCCATAAAGCTAAAAAAAGCCGCAACAATGGCGGCCTGAGAGTTGTTGCAGAGAAGGTCGTCAGAATCGACCTCAGAACTACTAATTCCGTCGTCAGATATCCAAATCACAGATATCTACTCCTCTTCTTTTATTCAGATCGGTGCTTCAAATCGCAGATCCAAATCAGGTACAGACAACTCTCTTGCTTATGTCCTTTTATGATATTCCAAAGATCATCTAAAGATATCTAATCATGTACATATTTAGGATCTGATTAGTTTTCCTATTTTGAACAAATTGTTAGTTTTATATATTTAGAAAAATTAGGGGAAATGATTGAAAAGCTAGACTTACAAGTTACAACACTCTGTTTTGTTTAGGATCTGCTGACGAAAGTGCAAAAATGGCTCAGATTATAACAAGTTGGTACAAAGGCCTGATGAAGATTCATGGTAGGCTAAAGATCGGTGATTCTTGGATTAGTCAGAATCAGGTAGGCTAAAGATCGGTGATTCTTGGATTAGTCAGAAACCAGACGGCTTAAACCCTAGAAATTTGGGGAAGATGACGGAGTGAGTGTTGAGTTTGAAAGGGTTGAGAGGGAAATTACCACTTTACCCTCATCTGCATTGCACATAACAGTTTTTAACTGAGATTTCTAACCAGGTTTCGCCTAAATGACAAAACGTGCAAGATTTTGAAAGGTTAAGGACACCGCCTGTAAACTTTTGCCCAAAAGGACAGCGCCTGCAATTTGATGTAAACATAAAGGACAAAACTTGTAATTTACTCAAAACACAATAACCTTCATGCCTTCAACCAAGTGATCTTAAGATTTCATCAAGTGGTCGATAAACTAGGGCATAAACAGTTACCATAAAAATATATTGAAGGAGTAACTTTGTAAAAATGTAACCAAGTTTGCAAATTGTTCTAATTAAGTCACTCAAACATTTTTTTATCTTTCTAAAGTTACTGAAGTTTTCATTTATTGTTCTAATATTGTGTAATTATCAGGTTACCAGGTTACCATTGATGACGTGTAGGTTTTAAACACACTTAACAACTATTAGCTTACTTATTTACATTTGTGACAACACACAATCTTACCACTAGTCTTTTAGTATGGACTTCTGACCCCTTTGCACGTAAACATGCATTCCCAGTTCTCACATATACGCACACCCAACAATACAAGTTCATTAAGCTAACATAATTCAAGATTCAAAGATACTCTATTCTAATTTTATCCCTTGGGGCAATCTAAAATCATGACTTTTCTACAAAAGATCACTAAACACCTAGGCATTTTCCCAACCTATGTAAAAAAAAAAAACTAACGACCAATTAAAACCCATAATAAGATCTTTGCAATTTTGTAGTTTGATTATGCGTAAGTTTGTGAAGTCAATAGTGATAATGGTTAGATCTGAATTAGTAACTCTGGAATAAAAATAATACATTTGAATTAGTAACTCCGGAATAAAAAGAATGCGATGCTGACTGAGAGAGATCGACGAGACGAGACGACGAAAAGAAATTACATATCATTAAAACACTAAATTAAAGAGAAAAAAAATGTTAACCGACCTAGTAATTACATATTATTAAAACACTAAATTAAAGTTTAGTTACTTTAAAGAGACAAAAAATGTTTAAGTGACTTATTGGAACATTTGACTTACATTTCTTTAGCATTTTCCCTATATTGAAATATATTTACATGAACAAGAATCATTTGAAACAAAATATTCCAAGAATTTAGAAGCAATAACAATCCAACAAAAAAATATCTAAAAGAAATGTGATTTAAATTATAAATCTATACAAATGATATAAACACTTAACAATGACTAATTACCATAAACCTTATCTTGAAAAATAAGTCTCACAATTAGAAATATATGATTGTGAAGGAACAAATTACAAGGAAATAATTAGTTGTGTGGAACTCATTTTTTTTAACGGCTAACAAACTCAATCCCAAGCATTCTCGGGGTACCAACTAGACAAACGGAGTACTCTAATCTTTCATAAACATATTATATCATGTTATAAATAATAGCATGATGGCACATGATAGTAACCATTTACTCCCTCATTATTCTCCATTAATTTACCTTTGACTACTCATTAGTATGTACGTTTCAACTCAAATATATATCGTGTGTGTATATATATATATAGGGGAATGTTCATTTGAGAAGAAATTTAATGTGAGAACAAAAAGAAGAAATATCATATTAGTAAAATGCTATTTCATTTATAACTCATATCATTAATTTTTCTCTCTTTAATTAATTAGTCAACCAAAGATTAATTATACTACATATAATCTACAAAACCCACACATATCAAAATTTTCCTACATGTACCCTACACGTTATAGAATTTTATCCCACACAGTCGAAATTTATCCTACACACCTCGAAATATATCCTACACAACTCGTAATTTATCTTACACAACTAGTAATTTATTCTACACTTTAAATTAAGTTGTTTTTTTAATTTGGGAAAAGTATATATTTTGAAAAGGAGTTACAAATTTAATTTAGCTAGTTATTAAAGGGGAATAATACAAATTAATGATTTATGTAAGTTTACCAATATACCCTTATATTAAAATTAAATACAAATATTAAATGAAGTAAAATAAAGCATTCTTATTGGTTTAAACTTCTTTTTTTTTCTTCTTACAAAAAAATTCTTCTCATTTGAACCCTCCACTATATATATATATATATATGGAGCCGCTAAAATAAGAACCACCTCCAGTAGTAAGAACCGCGAGAACCACTTTCAACCAATCAGATTTTGCCACTCAAAAGGTTATTTTGGTCTTTTAACACCAAATGTCATTTTCCCACCGTCTCTCCTCATTTATATTTTGTCAGACCTGATCTGTGCTCTCTTTCTATCTCCATCTTTCTATCTCCTCTCTCTCGAATACCTAAAGCAAATCACAGGGAACCAAAACCTTCATCTCTCCCTCTCGATATATACATCAGGCGACCACAACACCCTCCTCAACTCATCTTCGCTCACCACTCAACCCTCCCCCACCCCTGCTCAACTAAACGACCGGCCACCACTGTGGTGGTGGTGGCGGCACACAGCGACGGCAGGGCCGGAGAACAGAAACGGAAGCTCCGTGAGAGAGAGACGAGGCGGAGCCGGGGACGGCAGTGCCACCGTGACGGCGGCGGTGGTGCATCTGTTTCACGGCGGCGGTGGCACGGTGTTTGCGGCGGTGGGTGGAGGTTCTCCGACGAGTCCATTTACGTTGTGGTGTTATGTCGTTTCTACTTCTTCTGCTTGAAGCCGTCGCCGGGTTTGGTGGGTTTGGTGGTGTGGCAAAAGTGGTGGGTGACGGTGGAGGGTAGGTCCAACGGAGATGAGGGAGATGATTTGCATCTGGTGGTGGGTTTAAACGGGTTCAGGTTTGTTTCGGTTGTTGATTTGTTGGTTTGATCTGTTGGTTCAGGTTTGTTTCGACTGTTGATGTGTGTGTTGATTTTGTTGGTTTAATCTGTTGATTTGTATGTTCTACTGTTCTTGAATCTGATGGTGGTATGTTGGGTGATTTTTTGGATAGTGATTTTTGGTGATTTGTTAATTTTTTGAATGTTTGAACAGGTTACCTTTTTGCTGGGTTTTGTTTGAACATATATCGAAATCCAGGCATGGTTACCTTTTGATTATGTGGGTTTTGATATGTTCGATTTTGGGCGGCGATGATGAAAAAAAAAAACGTAAATTTAGATGACGATGGCGCGGCAAGGATGGCGGAGGGTAGGTTTTTGAACCTGCAACCCCACTTTTGCAGCCTTTTTGATTATCGGATAATCTGAGCCAAACCCCTTTTTTTTCGAGATACACTTTGTTTTGATGTTGTTGGTTTTTCCCCCCTAGTCGATGATGATAACAATATATCTGAGACACCTCCTGAGTTTGCGATTTCTGGGTGCGTTCGTTTTTGCGTAAAAAAGTTTTTGTAAAAAAAAAAATTAACCCGTAAACTTTTTAACGTAAACCGTAAACTTTTTATCGTAAAACGTAAAAACGTGAAGCGTAAAAGTGTTACGTAAAACGTAAACGTAAAACGTTTTACGTAAAACGTAATTCGTAAAAAGTTTTAACGTAAAAAGTAAAAAGTTTTACGTAAATCGTAAAACGTAAATTTTTTTAGTAAAACGAAAAAAACGTTAACGTAAAAAACCTGAATTTTATAATGTTAACGAAAAAAACGTTAACGTAAAAAACCGACGCGTAAAACGTAAACTTTTTAACGAAAAACGTAAAACGTAAACTTTTTTAACGGAAAACGTAAAACGTAAACTTTTCAAACTTTTAACCTAAAATGTAAAAATTAAATCGTAAAGCGTAAACTTTTTAACGCAGAAATGTAAAACGTACTCTTTTATGTAAATTTGTTTTAACGTAAAACATAAAAAACGGCGCGTAAAAAACCAGTCGAAAAAACGACGCGAAAAAACGGAGCGTAAAAACACGGCGTAAAACGTTCCGTAAAGAAACGTTTGTAAAAAAACGGGGCGTAAAAACGCTCGTAAAAAAACGGGGAGTAAAAAAACGGGGCTTAAAAAACGGTTTAAAAAAATTATCATTAAAATCTGAATTTAAAATATTTGTTTAATATAAAATTCGGTTTTTTTAATAAAAAGTAATTAAAGAATAGGACAAAAAAGCAATTAAATATAATATATATAAAAAGACAAAAAAAGTAATTTTACTTAAATACCCTTTTGGATTATAATATTAAAAACATAATAAGACAAAAAATACTTAATATTATTTTTAAATACTTTTAATCTCATCCATCCATCATCTTGATCTAATGGCTAGAAAGTGGTTCGCGCGGTTCTTACAACTGGAGGTGGTTCTCATTTTAGCGGTCCCATATATATATATATATATATATATATATATATATATATTGAATATGTAGGATCATGTGCATTATTGTTTTTATTGTGTAAGATTCAAAACTATTTTATATGACGACTCATTAAATTATTAGGGTTCATTAATTTAAATAACATAAATAAAGGATAGACTCATTAAATGATTTGTTTAAATTACCTTTGTACCCTTTATTCTTTTTATTCTTAATTTGTAATTTCTTCTCATTTGAACTCTCCACTGTATATATATATATATAGGCTGATTAACGTACAATACCCCTTATCCTACATTACGTACGCGATATTCTCAGCCGTTGGATCTTCAATCCATCAAACCAATTTAAGTCATTAAATTAGCCAAATTAATCTATTCAAATATTGAAAAAAGGTTAAAATCGTCATTACGATATCTTAATCTCTGTAACCGACGGAGATTTGAATCTCAATTTCAAAATCATATTCGAAAATCGAACCATTAATCAAAATTCGATCCATAACATCAAATACAACAGCGTAAGATTCTTATTAACCAATCTCCTTCTGCGATTTCATATATGATGATTTTGGAAGTTCAGAACTGAAACAAATCGATAGACCACCTATCGAAGAAGATGATGTAGGATGAAAATTATAAATATGCGAAATACATATTAAACGTGCGAAAAACCATTCCAAACAAAAAGAAAGGTTTCGTTTTTTTACAGTGTGCGAAATCATTATTTATAACATGCGATTTAAAAAAAAGAAATAATGTTGCAGATTTCTTATCGTGTGCGAATTCTTGTTTTTACACATGCGATTCTAAAAAAGTTAATAATGTTTGAGATTACTTATAGTGTGCGAATTCTAGTTTTACACATGCGATTTAAAAAGTGAAGTTGTCTGTGGTTTCTTAAAGTGTACGAATTTGTTTTCGAATCATATGCGATTTTAAAAAAAATGTATTAGATGATTTCATGTAACTTTGTCCTAAAATGCAAAAACAAAAAATTATAAAATGATAATTAAAAGAATTAAAAATTAACTATTTTATATATAAAAAATAAATTTATTACCGATTTGACTGTAATGTGACTTGTAATGATCAATTTTACCATAAATACTACACAACTTACCACCCTATCTACATAATAAATTTACTATTTTAATATAAAACACTCAAGGATAATTATCTTCCATATTAAGACACTAAACACAAAAACACACAAAACACACCCGAGAAAATGTCATCTGAAGATTCACAACAGATAAAAAACATTGCAATAAAGGAACTATTATCAACTCGAACGTTGACAGAAATAAGCACTGATGTCACCTCTTCTCATTTTGTTTCTTGATGTGCAGGGGAAGATACTTGAAGAAATTAAGAAAAATCAAGAGATGTGGGAGAGACTACTTAATGAACAACCATCAAGCTTCAGGGACACAGCTTTGGATCACCTGAAGGAACAATCTCGAGCTGATGACTTAGCCTTCTCTTTCCTGAAAGATGCTCTAAACACTGTGAAAGAGAAAATGGAGTTCAGCTCGGCTGAACGTGACAAAATATTTGCTTCAAGTAACTAAATTTCTGTTTAATCGTTTTATGTTTTTATTTGTGTTAGACAATAACAAATACTTTATATTTATGTTTTTGGTACAAGTTTTGAAAACATCTTCTGCTTCATTATAATATAAATCGCATGAATGATTTAGACAACTTTGTCACCAAAAAAAAAAAAAAAAAACACGATAACTCAAAATCGCATGTACTAAAATGAAAACAAAGTGAAATCGCATGTAATGTACTTCTATACTGATGCATATGAAATCGCATGTTTACATACTAAATCGCATGATTGTATGATATAAACTCGTATGTATGAAATCGCATGTTTGTCTTGTAAAATCGCATGTACAGTAAAAAAATTTAATCTTCCTCGTCTGAAACCTCCTCCCACTGATCTTCTTCTTCAGTGCCATCATCACTACTTCCACTGTAATCTTCAAACTCATCTTCCTCTTCATCGTGTTTGACCTCGTTGGCTTTGTGCCTGGGATCTTTTTCAATCTGGACTCCCTTCATCTTCTTTTGTTGTTTGCCTTTCAGTATCTCGCATGTCCGAATATCATGACCTTTTTCGTTGCATACACTACATGTCCTTGACCTTTTCCCTTTGCGGCTGATCATTTGTTCCTTCTTCGATTTAATCCTTTTATGCGAGCCACGTCCTTTGTTTCTTATACCAGCCGGCACACGGACAGTAGGAGGTGCATTAGTTACTGGTTGTTGGTAACCAATCAACTTTGAAAACCGGTCAAACTTTGGATCAAGCTGCTTGGTTATACGACTCTGATCAACTTTCTCTTTAATCTGCTTCATTTGATCCCTGACTAAAACAAGTTGATTAAGGTTGGAAATCAAATTGCTAACCAAATACTCCCCTATGTAGATGATTTCACGAGCAATCTGTTTAGCCTTCTGTTGCTCATCCTTATCATTCACCTTTACATCGAACGTGGCGTTTAATTCATTCGGAACCACATCCTTTGTCCATCTCTTCATAACGTATTTGTTTGGTATTTCTTTAACACCAAACATCTTGAAAAGAAAATAGATGTGTTTACATAGCAGCCCATACTGTTCAAAACGCAAACAACTACACTGTGCAGTTACATCATTTTCAAGATTCTTGAAACACACCTAAGAAAAAAAAATATTAAGAATTAAAATCGCATGTGTAAATGAACAAATTCGCATGTCTAAAAAATCATTTAATTGAATTAATTTAAAATCGCATGAGTAAATGAACAATTTCGCATGTCTAAAAAATCTTTTAATTGAAGAATTTAAAATCGCATGTAGGTTTTCAAAATCGCATGTTTTAAATATATATGCTATAATACCTCTAATAACCCATCTCCATGAGCTTTAAAGTCTTTCAAAGATATCCTTATCTGTGGACCATCGAGTTTGGTGTCCATCGGCAGACATTCGGTAATAGTTCCATATATCTTAGCAGCATCTTTTTCCAAAGTAGTTTGGCTCCAATCATTAGGCTCAGTATATCTTGAAATGTGATCATTCTTTCTATGATTGAACCTTTGGACATCCATTGCACCGTCAAAATGATTCATAAACTCTATAAGAGTGAGTTGTGAATTAGCTACCTGGCAAAAAAATGGTTCTCACTCTCTGATCTCGATGTTGTTCTCATAAGTCCAGACATTGGCTCGTGCCGGTAAAAAGCTGGAATCCACATGGATCTTATCGCAAACTTATCATCAATCCATTTATTTTGTGTAAGACCGTATTCAATCATTACCAACTTCCACTGTCTCTCAAATTCTTCAGGATCAATAGAATCGGTCCATACAGTATCGCACATCCTCCTTTTAAACTCATCATTATTACACAACTCGTGTCCAACCTATACAAATAAATGGTTTTTATATCAGCCTATAACAAAATCTATATTATAAAAAAAACGCAAACGAAAGACAATATAGCATGGTATACGTTATCTGCCACTTTTTTTCATTATGTGCCACATGCATAATCTATGTCTGCTGGTGGTAAAAACCTACTCAATAGCCTGTTTCATAGCAGGGTCTTGGTCCGTCACTATAACCTTTGGCTGCCGACCAAATGACTTTACGAATGAATTCAGAAGCCATTTATAAGATTCAATGCTCTCCGATGCCAACAACCCAGCTCCAAGGGTTACATTTCGACAGTGTTTGTCAATCCCAGTGAACGGAACAAACACCATCTTGTACCTGAACAAACACATGCGAAATAGACAAAATATCACATGCAAAAATATACAGTATAACATGATATATATTCGACACCTAATCTTCAATGTATATTAACATGCGATATTGCAAAGTTTAGGAAATCATATAACATGCGAAAAAAAGAAAAACCATTTTATGTAACACTTACCTGTTTGTCTTGAAAGTTGCATTGAATGATATCACATCCCCGAACTCCATAAAGTTACGCTTGCATAACCCATCGGCCCAGAACAAACCAGTTAACCGTTTGTCATCATCAACAGAATATTCAAACGAATAATCAACTAAATACTGTTTTTTGTCGGTCAACCTATTAATCACCATGTCAGCGTCATATTCTCCTATATAATTGTTAATTCGATTCCTAAAATTTTGCAATTATCCACCGTGGCGCCAACATTCTCGAAACCACCATAACGTTTCCTCATTATATGGAAAGCTTTGACAGGGCCTCCCATATCATCTCCTCATGGACATCTGACAATTGTCTGTACGCTGGCAACATATGAATATCGTGTGGACATACAAACTTATGATTATGGTCATCAACAAATCTCTTTACTGTATATAATCTACCATCCACCGTGCAAATCATAAGTTGAGCTTTGCACCCAGTTCTAATGGTCCCCCTGTTCCTTGATTTGAATGGCTTTTTTGACTTCGAATAAGCATCGTCAATACACAATGGCTTATGTCCCTCTTTAGAACATACAAAATACTTAGTTTTGATTATACCACCACTGTGTACTTCACCACCTTTCCGAGTAGAAAACCAACTAACTTAGCATATGTTTGATAAAACACATATGCTTGTTCAATAGAGGTAAATTGCATTCCAACCACAGGTGTAGCTGATGGTTCAACCTCCGGAGTGTAAACCCTTTCATCTACATAAATCAAATAAAAAAAAGAAAACACATGTGATTTATCGGACTACTAACATGCGATATATTAAAAACTCTATAATTTTCTCATAAGGACAATAACACGTGCGAATTGTATGACTTATAACATGCGAAAATGATGATTTGATAAATATGTTTTACACATGCGATTTATTATATCATAACATGCGAAATCAGTATTAAGAATAAACATCACATGCGAATTGCCAGACTCATAATATGCGAACTTATACATGTTGCTCTCATATCAATTATGCTCAACATTAAAACTTCAAAATAGTTACAACAATGCAAAATCATTGCTACGATTAAACAAAACAAATCTACGAACAATTTAAAGATCTGAATTAACATAATTACCATTAGAACACTCGTTTACACCACTTGTACTTGCATTTCGATTTGGATTTGCAGGTACCAGATTTAAAACATTTTCAATCGTAACTCTCTGATACGCAGATAATTGAACATGATCACCGATCGATCGAGCTTCTTCAAAATCAACATCTGTATTTCGTCCGGTGCTGCTATGTGAATCCATTGAAAAAACAATTGAATCAAACCCTAACACAGAAGAACGAAAACTGCAATTTGAGAATCATGAAAAATTTGAAACAGATTCAAATAATAATTACCGGGATATTAGTAAACGAACTTCTCGCAGATTGAATGATCAGACGATTTTGCCCTCAGATGATTGAATGAAATGTCTGATTTAACCTAAGAGTGAAAAACGAATCAACCACGTCGACGGCCAATAAACTCGTGTATATAATGTACGATTAGGGAATTTGTATCCTACACTTTACCTATATATATATATATATATGAAACATGAACTTCATTAACAAAAACCAACCCACAAAACGAGGCGGCCTAACACACAAACACTTACTTACAAAGTTACACCAATCATGTCATGAAACTGTTCTAGATTTAGATCTATTGCTATACCACAGAAAACTAGTCTTCACATCCTTAATTATATCTTCCTCCGACTTTGTTTATTCTCAAACTTTAATTTGTTTGTCGCACGCCAAATACACCAACACCCCATCTTAACAATACGTTCAAAAGCCTCCTTAGCACCTCCAGTTAAACCTACCAATTTATATAATTTCCAAAAGGTCTCCAATCGAACCGCAACGAATGGAGCCACTCTGCACCAAGTTCCAACATAGTGCCAAATTCGAGCAACAATGTAGCATAAACAAAATAAATGCCTAGCCGATTCCTCGCTCGAGTTACACATGGAGCAAGTGTCGTCTTCAATATCAATATTTCTCGCCTTTAAAGCATCCGCGGTTGCGATACGTCCCATTTAAGATCTCCACAAAAGAACATTACATTTCAAAGGGACTAGTTTACTCCGGTTCATAATATAAATATTGCTATTTATAGTCCCACCTCTAGCCAACATCTTCCTCACCGCTCCCACCAAAAATTCTTCTTTCGACGACCCTGTCCACTTCCATCGATCCCGCTGATAAGAAAGCCGAACCGAGTCCAAATCTCTTCTAAGCTAGTTCGCTTCGGACACCTCAAAATCGACTGAGGTATATATTGTGAACACTAGGTTATAGACCCATGTGTTACATGGGTTTGAGGATAGAAAATTAAAGATTTTAAGATAATCACGTGTTACATGGAGTTAATCGAGTTCTTTGGAAAGAATGTGTTTTCAATTTATATAAACTTGAATGAGTTTTTTTAAAATAAATATGTTATAGTTGATGCTGGTTGTGTTTGAAGGACATAACGATTATAAATTTTGAATTATTTTTTATTTTTTATACTATTTCTTGCATCACACATAATAAATATAAATTTTGATATGAATACATATAATTCTAATATGAACTATACATACAAAATTAAAGAAAAAGTATAACATTACCCATTTTCAATGATGCGTTTACGAAGTAAGAATTTTGTTTTTGAATACAAAAGAATTAGCATATTTTATTTCCAATAAATATTTTCTTATTTTAAAAAGTGTTATCAAAGTAGAAGATTGAATGGAATTAGTTCGTAATATAAGATTATATATATTGTTTATATATATGTTTAACATTTGTGAAAAACGATAATAACAAATTATAAACATGATGACGTTTTAAATTTTTGGTTAAGTCAAACAGTGATGGACGTATAAATTTTTGGTTATCTCATATTCTTTTGATAAGTATGTTTTTATTTATTAAAGTATAGGTAAGTAGATACCTAATATTAATTATTAAAAATTAAGAATATTAAAGAGATATAATCATGAATATAAAATTATTTTAATATATATATATATATATATAGGGTAAGGTTCATGCGATAACCACCTTTATTGCGAGAACCGTAATAATCAATATGAACACAACAAAAAATACTTAAAAAAAACCTAACAACCCCCCCCCCCCCCCAAAAAAAAAAAAAACCCTAACCCACCCACCCACAAGCTAAATGCTAAAAACTAAACCCCTAAAAAAACCTAACCCCCAACCCCCATCCCTCACCCCCTCAAAAACCTAAACCCCCTCCCACCCAAGCTAAAATGCAAAAACTAAACACCAAAAAAATAAAAACAAAAAACACACAA
The DNA here is from genome assembly GCA_030545235.1 of Helianthus tuberosus. NCBI lineage: Eukaryota > Viridiplantae > Streptophyta > Magnoliopsida > Asterales > Asteraceae > Helianthus > Helianthus tuberosus. The sequence goes on from CM060368.1 coordinate 168,230,350, forward strand.
TTTTTTTAAATATTTTTACATTAAATCGCTACTTTTAGTAGAAATTTTTTTTTTTGTGTGTATTTTAGCTATTTTTAGGTATTTTTGATTGTGTTCACATTGGTTCTCGCGGTTCTCGCAATAAAGGGTGGTTCCTAACGGATCATTCTTCTGTATATATATATATATATATATATATATATATATAGAAAGTATAATGTACTTCAGGGCTTAACCTACATTAACATACATGACAAAATATATAACATGCGTTATTATCATAGAACGTGCGTTATTATCATAGAACGTGCGTGATTATAGTCCCATGCGTGATTATGTGGTCCATGCGTGATTATGTGGTCCCATGCGTGATTATACTCCTGATCCAACGGTTACCATTGTCTCTTACGTGATGTATGATAAGGCTTTTTGTATGTTAACATTTCTCTCTCTCTCTCTCTCTCTATATATATATATATATATATTAAATTCAATCATTTAATAGTCTTTATATTAAGAGTAAACTGCCATTTTGGTCCCTGTGGTTTGGTCAATTTGCCACTTTAGTCCAAAACTCAAACTTTTTGCATCTGGGTCCTGTGGTTTCAGTTTTATTGTCATTTTGGTCCAAAAATGAAATCAGGTTATATTTGTCTTATAAAATCCTGTTATTTTGTCATTTTCTGCAGGGGCAAAATGATCATTTTTTTTATAAATAAATACCATATTTTATAAGACAAATATGACCTGATTTGCCTCTGAGGAAAATGACAAAATTGCATGATTTTATAAGACAAGTATGAGTAGATTTCATTTTTGGACCATAATGACAATAAAACTGAAACTACAGAGACCCAGATGCAAAATGTTTGAGTTTTGGACTAAAGTGTCAAAAGTAACCAAACCTTAGGGACCAAAATGGCAGTTTACTCTTATATTAATTTACTTATTATTTATTATGGTTGAGGTAAATTGATAAATTGCCATATGGTATTTTGATAAAATATTTTATTATAAAAGAATGCCATGTGGCGTTAAAGGGAGTATTTTATTAGTATTATTATTATAGATTAGATTAGCCCCATAACATCCTTTTAATGGAGAGAAATAATGCGTATCGTCTTAGAAAGGTCATCCAACTTTATTTTATGCTCAAACAAGTCACTCAAGAGTCTATTGTTTACAAAGCAACAACCTTCAATTTTTATAACCAATACTTTATCCTGAAACTTAAAACAATTCGAGTTAGATTTATTTAATTCCAATTCTTACTAGCTGAGTTGATATTTCTAACACTTACCTTCAATGGTTGACGATTGTGAAGTAGGAGAAACGATTTCTACAATTCTTTAAGGTTATATCGTCTGGTCTATTAGTAGAGGGTCATCACCATCATCTATCTCAGCGTCACGTTAGCATTTCTTTTCATCCTCCTCCTCCACTATCCAAAAGTCTGGTTCACTATGCCCCCCCCCCCCCCCCCCTTTTTTTAATTCAATTCATTTAATTTTTAAACAAAAAATAAAAATAAACTTTTCACTAATATTAAAAAATGCATAACTTATAGAAAAAAAATAACACAATTGAAAAAAGTTAAAAACCTACATAAATAAAATTAAAACTAAATAATTTGAAAAAAAGCTAAAACTAATTATCATCGGAATCGGAATCGACATCGGGATCGCGTGAGCGGAGTTCCAAATATGCTTAGGGCTGTAAATGAACCAAATGAACACGAACAAGGCTATGTTCGTGTTCGTTTGTTAAGGAGTTCCAGTTGTTCGTGAACTATTCGCGAGCACACGACAAACAAAAGTTAATGTTCGTGTTCGTTTGTTAAGGAGTTTCAGTTACGAACAGTTTGTGAACACTAATCACGAATACAAATGAACATAAACGAGCACAAACAAACACAAACAGACGCAAATGAACACAAACTAACATTAAATTTGAAAATTAAAAAAACTCTATTAATCTTAAACACTAGACACAACAAAAGTAATCAAGTACAACCATTAAATGATAATCAAGAATTGAAGACACAAGAAATCTACTACAAGAACCATATGATAAATCAAGTTTACCTTAAAACATAGTATCCAAAATACATATCCTAAAAAATGTCTTCAATTCTTGATATGAACTTCAAAACAAATGTATTAGTTCTTGATTATCCAACTTTCAATATGTTTAGATAATCCCATAAGAGTTTACTTTCTACTATCTGATGGAATCAGGGGGGGGGGGGGGGGGGGGGGGGGGGAGTAAAACTTAAGGGGGAAAGTAAAAACATTAAAAACTTTTAAAAAATAAATATAGACAAACGAACACGAATGGACGTAAACGAATAGACATGAATGAACGTAAATGAACATAACGAATGAGACCTTTGTTCGTATTCGTTCATTTAATAAATCGGAGCGAACGTGTTCGTTCGTTAACTAAATGAACTAGCATAAACGAACTTCCCACCGAATGGTTCACGAGTGTTCGTTGAACGTTCGGTTTGTTTACAGCCCTGAATATGCTCCATCGAATCGGTACGAAGGTTGAGGTGCACATGCTTGTTGTGTAATGCCCACATGTTTACCTCTTGTTGCGCCGCATCAATCGGTTCAACATCCTCTTGAATGTCATTCAGATCATATTCGCATATTGTGTTACCTTCATCTTCGATAATCATGTTATGCAATAAGATACAAGCATGTATAAAGTATCTCATTTTTTTTTGTGGTGAATGCACATACTAGGTGTGGCACAATGTGCCATTGTTGCTTTGAAACACCAAATAACCATTCAACACGGTATAGTTTTAACAATTACTGCATACTCAGGATATATACTGTCAGCAAGATAACACCCATGTTTGTAAACAAAGAATCAGGTCATGTACCCTGTATGATGTTGTTGAAAACCTCAGGCTAATGAAGAACGTTTAAGTCATTGTTTGAACCAACAACACCAGAGAAAGGATGCCAAGCCCGTAGATCTTGTGAATACACAACTTCTAGCGTTATTGAAGGATGTCTTGTATTACCGTGTGTGAATTGACCTCGCCATGCATTAGAGAAATTACGCCACGACCACTGCGTACAATCAATACTACCTATCATTCCAGGGAATCCATGTCTTTCTTCGTGAGCTGCATATAGCTTTTTGATGTCCTTCCATGTTGCTTTACACAAATACTTCTTGCTATATAACTTGACCACACATTTTCTAAATTTATACAAACATTCACGGGATGTTCTTTCAGATATCTTCAAATACTCATCCCATGTATCATCAGAAGTGTCATATACATTTGCCGAATCGCCGATGTGCACTTTTGTAAGGTAGCAAAATTCCTTTTACCTCTGACATCACATTGTAATGTAAAAAATGGGTCCATATTTACCAATGGACAATACGTAGGAATAGACGAAGACTCATTCGAAACTGACGCCTAAACCGTTCATCTGCGTAGATAAGGTTATCAACGAAGTAGTTAGCCACCAATCGTTCGTGAACACCTATGGTAACGATTTAAAATACATATCTAAATTTAAAACAACAAGGAACATATTAGTATCCTCTTCCGATCTCTTTTTAAAGCGGCACTCCCCGTTAACGGTTGAGACGTATGCTCGTTTTCTTCTTCCCTCAAAATAATTTTTGCCACCTCCATTACCACGTTTTCATAAAAAATTACGATTTCATCAGATGAGGATGAAGAAATCATGATTGTATGGAGAATTTATATACTTTTTGGAGAGAACTTGTAGAGAGAAATAGTAGAGTTTGTGTGAAAATTTGGGGGATATTAATAGTTAATTATTATTATTATTATTATTATTATTATTATTATTATTATTATTATTATCTGATCGTTGTGGGGCCCGCCACAATGGCTACATCGCTCCTTTCTTCGTTCCTTATGGCTTTTATGGGAGTCTTCATGAGCTTCACGACCACTAGTGAGGGGGCGGTGTTCCACTAGCGGCCATGAATGCCGTCTCAGCCCACAATACCTCCACCACTCCCATACTGAATAGTCTAAATGTTCAATTACGCAAAATCGATGAAGTTTGGACTTTGGATTTTAAAAGTTTATTCGAGGATTCAGATAGGAGAAACATTTTTTCAATTCTTCGTGGCTTCAACGATTGATGTGACTGCATCTTTTGATGAGTTCAGTTGTATCCTGATATTTTCCTCAAATGATTTTTGCTTCTAATTCTGCCGCTTCATTGATTATTGCTCAAAGGGGAAGCTTCGACTTTTGGTTCTTTCCTTTTCGTTTCCCTCCCTCGACTTGTGGCCTAATTTCATGGCGAACATAAGGACATTTCATTGAGACCGACCGCTTCATTTTTTGGACTCGTTCACGCATCATAAACGGGCCACCCTATTTCACTATGTTTTTGGTACAAGTTTTGAAAACATCTTCTGCTTCATTATAATATAAATCGCATGAATGATTTAGACAACTTTGTCACAAAAAAAAAAAAAAAAACAAAACAAGATAACTCAAAATCGCATGTACTAAAATGAAAACAAAGTGAAATCGCATGTAATGTACTTCTATACTGATGCATATGAAATCGCATGTTTACATACTAAATCGCATGATTGTATGATATAAACTCGTATGTATGAAATTGCATGTTTGTCTTGTAAAATCGCATGTACAGTAAAAAAATTTAATCTTCCTCGTCTGAAACCTCCTCCCACTGATCTTCTTCTTCAGTGCCATCATCACTACTTCCACTGTAATCTTCAAACTCATCTTCCTCTTCATCGTGTTTGACCTCGTTGGCTTTGTGCCTGGGATCTTTTTCAATCTGGACTCCCTTCATCTTCTTTTGTTGTTTGCCTTTCAGTATCTCGCATGTCCGAATATCATGACCTTTTTCGTTGCATACACTACATGTCCTTGACCTTTTCCCTTTGCGGCTGATCATTTGTTCCTTCTTCGATTTAATCCTTTTATGCGAGCCATGTCCTTTGTTTCTTATACCAGCCGGCACACGGACAGTAGGAGGTGCATTAGTTACTGGTTGTTGGTAACCAATCAACTTTGAAAACCGGTCAAACTTTGGATCAAACTGCTTGGTTATACGACTCTGATCAACTTTCTCTTTAATCTGCTTCATTTGATCCCTGACTAAAACAAGTTGATTAAGGTTGGAAATCAAATTGCTAACCAAATACTCCCCTATGTAGATGATTTCACGAGCAATCTGTTTAGCCTTCTGTTGCTCATCCTTATCATTCACCTTTACATCGAACGTGGCGTTTAATTCATTCAGAACCACATCCTTTGTCCATCTCTTCATAACGTATTTGTTTGGTATTTCTTTAACACCAAACATCTTGAAAAGAAAATAGATGTGTTTACATAGCAGCCCATACTGTTCAAAACGCAAACAACTACACTGTGCAGTTACATCATTTTCAAGATTCTTGAAACACACCTAAGAAAACCAAAAATTTTTTATTAAGAATTAAAATCGCATGTGTAAATGAACAAATTCGCATGTCTAAAAAATCATTTAATTGAATTAATTTAAAATCGCATGAGTAAATGAACAATTTCGCATGTCTAAAAAATCTTTTAATTGAAGAATTTAAAATCGCATGTAGGTTTTCAAAATCGCATGTTTTAAATATATATATATGCAATAATACCTCTAATAACCCATCTCCATGAGCTTTAAAGTCTTTCAAAGATATCCTTATCTGTGGACCATCGATTTTGGTGTCCATCGGCAGACATTCGGTAATAGTTCCATATATCTTAGCAGCATCTTTTTCCAAAGTAGTTTGGCTCCAATCATTAGGCTCAGTATATCTTGAAATGTGATCATTCTTTCTATGATTGAACCTTTGGACATCCATTGCACCGTCAAAATGATTCATAAACTCTACAAGAGTGAGTTGTGAATTAGCCACCTGGAAAAAAAATGGTTCTCACTCTCTGATCTCGATGTTGTTCTCATAAGTCCAGACATTGGCTCGTGCCGGTAAAAAGCTGGAATCCACATGGATCTTATCGCAAATATATCATCAATCCATTTATTTTGTGTAAGACCGTATTCAATCATTACCAACTTCCACTGTGTCTCAAATTCTTCAGGATCAATAGAATCGGTCCATACAATATCGCACATCCTCCTTTTAAACTCATCATTATTACACAACTCGTGTCCAACCAATACAAATAAATGGTTTTTATATCAGCCTATAACAAAATCTATATTATAAAAAAAACGCAAATGAAAGACAATATAGCATGGTATACGTTATCTGCCACTTTTTTCATTATGTGCCACATGCACAATCTATGTCTGCTGGTGGTAAAAACCTACTCAATAGCCTGTTTCATAGCAGGGTCTTGGTCCGTCACTACAACCGTTGGCTGCCGACCAAATGACTTTACGAATGAATTCAGAAGCCATTTATAAGATTCAATGCTCTCCGATGCCAACAACCCAGCTCCAAGGGTTACATTTCGACAGTGTTTGTCAATCCCAGTGAACGGAACAAACACCATCTTGTACCTGAACAAACACATGCGAAATAGACAAAATATCACATGCAAAAATATACAGTATAACATGATATATATTCGACACCTAATCTTCATTGTATATTAACATGCGATATTGCAAAGTTTAGGAAATCATATAACATGCGAAAAAAAGAAAAACCATTTTATGTAACACTTACCTGTTTGTCTTGAAAGTTGCATTGAATGATATCACATCCCCGAACTCCATAAAGTTACGCTTGCATAACCCATCGGCCCAGAACAAACCAGTTAACCGTTTGTCATCATCAACAGAATATTCAAACGAATAATCAACTAAATACTGTTTTTTGTCGGTCAACCTATTAATCACCATGTCAGCGTCATATTCTCCTATATAATTGTTAATTCGATTCCTAAAATTTTTGCAATTATCCACCGTGGCGCCAACATTCTCGAAACCACCATAACGTTTCCTCATTATATGGAAAGCTTTGACAGGGCCTCCCATATCATCTCCTCATGGACATCTGACAATTGTCTGTACGCTGGCAACATATGAATATCGTGTGGACATACAAACTTATGATTATGGTCATCAACAAATCTCTTTACTGTATATAATCTACCATCCACCGTGCAAATCATAAGTTGAGCTTTGCACCCAGTTCTAATGGTCCCCCTGTTCCTTGATTTGAATGGCTTTTTTGACTTCGAATAAGCTTCGTCAATACACAATGGCTTATGTCCCTCTTTAGAACATACAAAATACTTAGGTTTGATTATACCACCACTGTGTACTTCACCACCTTTCCGAGTAGAAAACCAACTAACTTAGCATATGTTTGATAAAACACATATGCTTGTTCAATAGAGGCAAATTGCATTCCAACCACAGGTGTAGCTGATGGTTCAACCTCCGGAGTGTAGACCCTTTCATCTACATAAATCAAATCAAAAAAAGAAAACACATGCGATTTATCGGACTACTAACATGCGATATATTAAAAACTCTATAATTTTCTCATAAGGACAATAACACGTGCGAATTGTATGACTCATAACATGCGAAAATGATGATTTTGATAAATATGTTTTACACATGCGATTTATTATATCATAACATGCGAAATCAGTATTAAGAATAAACATCACATGCGAATTGCCAGACTCATAACATGCGAACTTATACATGTTGCTCTCATATCAATTAAGCTAAACATTAAAACTTCAAAACAGTTACAAGAATGCAAAATCATTGCTACGATTAAACAAAACAAATCTACGAACAATTTAAAGATCTGAATTAACATAATTACCATTAGAACACTCGTTTACACCACTTGTACTTGCATTTCGATTTGGATTTGCAGGTACCAGATTTAAAACATTTTCAATCGTAACTCTCTGATACGCAGATAATTGAACATGATCACCGATCGATCGAGCTTCTTCAAAATCAACATCTGTATTTCGTCCGGTGCTGCTATGTGGATCCATTGAAAAAACAATTGAATCAAACCCTAACACAGAAGAACGAAAACTGCAATTTGAGAATTATGAAAAATTTGAAACTGATTCAAATAATAATTACCGGGATATTAGTAAACGAACTTCTCGCAGATTGAATGATCAGACGATTTTGCCCTCAGATGATTGAATGAAATGTCTGATTTAACCTTAAGAGTGAAAAACGAATCAGCCACGTCGACGGCCAATAAACTCGTGTATATAATGTACGATTAGGGAATTTGTATCCTACACTTTACCTATATATATATATATATATATATATATATATATATGAAACATGAACTTCATTAACAAAAACCAACCCACAAAACGAGGCGGCCCAACACACAAACACTTACTTACAAAGTTACACCAATCATTTCATGAAACTGTTCTAGATTTAGATCTATTGCTATACCACAGAAAACTTGTAGTCTTCACATCCTTAATTATATCTTCCACCGACTTTGTTTATTCTCAAACTTTAATTTGTTTGTCGCACGCCAAATACACCGACACCCCATCTTAACACTACATTCAAAAGCCTCCTTAGCACCTCCAGTTAAACCTACCAATTTATATATTTCCAAAAGGTCTCCAATCGAACCCGCAACGAATGGAGCCACTCTGCACCAAGTTCCAACATAGTGCCAAATTCGAGCAACAATGTAGCATAAACAAAATAAATGCCTAGCCGATTCCTCGCTCGAGTTACACATGGAGCAAGTGTCGTCTTCAATATCAATATTTCTCGCCTTTAAAGCATCCGCGGTTGCGATACGACCCATTTAAGATCTCCATAAAAGAACATTACATTTCAAAGGGACTAGTTTACTCCGGTTCATAATATAAATATTGTTATTTATAGTCCCACCTCTAGCCAACATCTTCCTCACCGCTCCCACCAAAAATTCTTCTTTCGACGACCCTGTCCACTTCCATCGATCCCGCGGATTAGAAAGCCGAACCGAGTCCAAATCTCTTCTAAGCTAGTTCGCTTCGGACACCTCAAAAACGACTGAGGTATATATTGTGAACACTAGGTTATAGACCCATGTGTTACATGGGTTTGAGGATAGAAAATTAAAGATTTTAAGATAATCACGTGTTACATGGAGTTAATCGAGTTCTTTGGAAAGAATGTGTTTTCAATTTATATAAACTTGAATGAGTTTTTTTAAAATAAATATGTTATAGTTGATGCTGGTTGTGTTTGAAGGACATAACAATTATAAATTTTGAATTATTTTTTATATTTTATACTATTTCTTGCATCACACATAATAAATATAAATTTTGATATGAATACATATAATTCTAATATGAACTATACATACAAAATTAAAGAAAAAGTATAACATTACCCATTTTAAATGATGCGTTTACGAAGTAAGAATTTTGTTTTTGAATACAAAAGAATTAGCATATTTTATTTCCAATAAATATTTTCTTATTTTAAAAAGTGTTATCAAAGTAGAAGATTGAATGGAATTAGTTCGTAATATAAGATTATATATATTAAACATGTATATATATTGTTTATATATATGTTTAACATTTGTGAAAACGATAATAACAAATTATAAACATGATGACGTTTTAAATTTTTGGTTAAGTCAAACCGTGATGGACGTATAAATTTTTGGTTATCTCATATTCTTTTGATAAGTATGTTTTTATTTATTAAAGTATAGGTAAGTAGATACCTAATATTAATTATTAAAAATTAAGAATATTAAAGAGATATAATCATGAATATAAAATTATTTTAATATATATATATATATATATATAGGGTAAGGTTCATGCGATAACCACCTTTATTGCGAGAACCGTAATAATCAATATGAACACAACCAAAAATACTTAAAAAAACCTAACACCCCCCCCCCCCCCCCCCAAAAAAAAAAAACCCTAACCCCCCCACTCACAAGCTAAATGCTAAAAACTAAACCCCCTAAAAAAACCTAACCCCCAACCCCCCTCCCTCACCCCTCAAAAACCTAAACCCCCCTCCCACCCAAGCTAAAATGCAAAAAACTAAACACCAGAAAAATAAAAACAAAAACACACAATTTTTTTAAATATTTTTACATTAAAATCGCTACTTTTAGTAGAATTTTTTTTTGTGTGTTTTTTAGCTATTTTTAGGTATTTTTGATTGTGTTCACATTGGTTCTCGCAATAAAGGGTGGTTCCTAACGGATCATTCTTTTGTGTATATATATATATATATATAGAGAGAGAGAGAGAGAGAGAGAGAGAGAGAGAGAGAGAAAGTATAATGTACTTCATGGCTTAACCTACATTAACATACATGACAAAATATATAACGTGCGTTATTATCATAGAACGTGCGTGATTATAGTCCCATGCGTGATTATGTGGTCCCATGCGTGATTATACCCCTGATCCAACGGTTACCATTGTCTCCTACGTGATGTATGATAAGGCTTTTTGTATGTTAACATTTCTATATATATATATATATATATTAAATTCAATCATTTAATAGTCTTTATATTAAGAGTAAACTGCCATTTTGGTCCCTGTGATTTGGTCAATTTTGCCACTTTAGTCCACAACTCAAACTTTTTGCATCTGGGTCCCTGTGGTTTTAGTTTTATTGCCATTTTGGTCCAAAAAATGAAATCAGGTTATATTTGTCTTATAAAATCCTGTTATTTTGTCATTTTCTGCAGGGGCAAAATGATCATTTTTTTTATAAATAAATACCATATTTTATAAGACAAATATGACCTGATTTGCCTTTAAGGAAAATGACAAAATTGCATGATTTTATAAGACAAGTATGAGTAGATTTCATTTTTGGACCATAATGACAATAAAACTGAAACTACAGAGACCCAGATGCAAAATGTTTGAGTTTTGGACTAAAGTGGCAAAAGTAACCAAACCTCAGGGACCAAAATGGCAGTTTACTCTTATATTAATTTACTTATCATTTATTATGGTTGAGGTAAATTGATAAATTGCCATATGGTATTTTGATAAAATATTTTATTATAAAAGAATGCCATGTGGCGTTAAAAGGAGTATTTTATTAGTATTATTATTATTAGATTAGATTAGCCCCTTAACATCCTTTTAATGGAGAGAAATAATGCGTATCGTCTTAGAAAGGTCATCCAACTTTATTTTATGCTCAAACAAGTCACTCAAGAGTCGATTGTTTACAAGCACATCCTTCAATTTTTATAACCAATAACTTTATCCTGAAACTTAAAACAATTCGAGTTAGATTTATTTAATTCCAATTCTTACTAGCTGAGTTGATATTTCTAACACTTACCTTCAACGGTTGACGATTGTGAAGTAGGAGAAACGATTTCTACAATTCTTTAAGGTTATATCGTCTGGTCTATTAGTAGAGGGTCATCACCATCATCTATCTCAGCGTCACGTTAGCATTTCTTTTCATCCTCCTCCTCCACTATCCAAAAGTCTGGTTCACTATCCCCCCCCCCCCCCCCCTTTTTTAATTCAATTCATTTAATTTTTAAACAAAAAATAAAAATAAACTTTTCACTAATATTAAAAAATGCATAACTTATAGAAAAAAATAACACAATTGAAAAAAGTTAAAAACCTACATAAATAAAATTAAAACTAAATAATTTGAAAAAAAGCTGAAACTAATTATCATCGGAATCGACATCGGGATCGGGATCGGCGTGAGCGGAGTTCCAAATATGCTTAGGGCTGTAAATGAACCAAATGAACACGAACAAGGCTATGTTCGTGTTCGTTTGTTAAGGAGTTCCAGTTGTTCGTGAACTGTTCGCGAGCACACGTCAAACAAAAGTTAATGTTCGTGTTCGTTTGTTAAGGAGTTTCAGTTACGAACGGTTTGTGAACACTAATCACGAATACAAATGAACATAAACGAGCACAAACAAACACAAACAGACGCAAATGAACACAAACTAACATTAAATTTGAAAATTAAAAAAACACTATTAATCTTAAACACTAGACACAACAAAAGTAATCAAGTACAACCATTAAATGATAATCAAGAATTGAAGACACAAGAAATCTACTACAAGAACCATATGATAAATCAAGTTTACCGTAAAACATAAGTATCCAAAATACATATCCTAAAAATGTCTTCAATTCTTGATATGAACTTCAAAACAAATGTATTAGTTCTTGATTATCCAACTTTCAATATGTTTAGATAATCCCATAAGAGTTTACTTTCTACTATCTGATGCGAATCAGGGGGAGGGGGAGGGGGAGGGGGGAGGGGGGGGGGGGGGGAGTAAAACTTAAGGGGGAAAGTAAAAATATAAAAAACTTTTAAAAAATAAATATAGACAAACGAACACGAATGGACGTAAACGAATAGACATGAATGAACGTAAATGAACATAACGAATGAGACCTTTGTTCGTATTCGTTCATTTAATTAATCGGGCGAACGTGTTCGTTCGTTAACTAAATGAACGAGCATAAACGAACTTCCCACCGAATGGTTCACGAGTGTTCGTTGAACGTTCGGTTTGTTTACAGCCCTGAATATGCTCCATCGAATCAGTACGAAGGTTGAGGTGCACATGCTTGTTGTGTAATGCCCACATGTTTACCTCTTGTTGCGCCGCATCAATCGGTTCAACATCCTCTTGAATGTCATTCAGATCATATTCGCATATTGCGTTACCTTCATCTTCGATAATCATGTTATGCAATAAGATACAAGCATATATAAAGTATCTCATTTTTTTTTGTGGTGAATGCACATACTAGGTGTGGCACAATGTGCCATTGTTGCTTTGAAACACCAAATAACCATTCAACACGGTATAGTTTTAACAATTACTGCATACTCAGGATATATACTGTCAGCAAGATAACACCCATGTTTGTAAACAAAGAATCAGGTCATGTACCCTGTATGATGTTGTTGAAAACCTCGGGCTAATGAAGAACGTTTAAGTCATTGTTTGAACCAACAACACCAGAGAAAGCATGCCAAGCCCGTAGATCTTGTGAATACACAACTTCTAGCGTTATTGAAGGATGTCTTGTATTACCGTGTGTGAATTGACCTCGCCATGCATTAGAGAAATTACGCCACGACCACTGCGTACAATCAATACTACCTATCATTCCAGGGAATCCATGTCTTTCTTCGTGAGCTGCATATAGCTTTTTGATGTCCTTCCGTGTTGCTTTACACAAATACTTCTTGCTATATAACTTGACCACACATTTTCTAAATTTATACAAACTTTCACGGGATGTTCTTTCAGATATCTTCAAATACTCATCCCATGTATCATCAGAAGTGTCATATACATTTGCCGAATCGCCGATGTGCACTTCTGTAAGGTAGCAAAATTCCTTTTACCTCTGACATCACATTGTAATGTAAAAAATGGGTCCATATTTACCAAATGGACAATACCTAGGAATAGACGAAGACTCATTCGAAACTGACGCCTAAACCGTTCATCTACGTAGATAAGGTTATCAACGAAGTAGTTAGCCACCAATCGTTCGTGAACACCTATGGTAACGATTTAAAATACATATCTAAATTTAAAACAACAAGGAACATATTAGTATACTCTTCCGATCTCTTTTTAAAGCGGCACTCCCCGTTAACGGTTGAGACGTATGCTCGTTTTCTTCTTCCCTCAAAATAATTTTTGCCACCTCCATTACCACGTTTACATAAAAAATTACGATTTCATCAGATGAGGATGAAGAAATCATGATTGTATGGAGAATTTATATATTTTTTGGAGGGAATTTGTAGAGAGAAATAGTAGAGTTTGTGTGAAAATTTGGGGGATATTAATAGTTAATTATTATTATTATTATTATTATTATTATTATAAAATCTGATCGTTGAGGGGCCCGCCACAATGGCTACATCGCTCCTTTCTTCGTTCCTTATGGCCTTTATGGGAGTCTTCATGAGCTTCACGACCACTAGTGAGGGGGCGGTGTTCCACTAGCGGCCATGAATGCCGTCTCAGCCCACAATACCTCCACCACTCCCATACTGAATAGTCTAAATGTTCAATTACGCAAAATCGATGAAGTTTGGACTTTGGATTTTAGAAGTTTATTCGAGGATTCAGATAGGAGAAACATTTTTTCAATTCTTCGTGGCTTCAAACGATTGATGTGACTGCATCTTTTGATGAGTTCAGTTGTATCCTGATATTTTTCTCAATGATTTTTGCTTCTAATTCTGCCGCTTCATTGATTATTGCTCAAAGGGGAAGCTTCGACTTTTGGTTCTTTCCTTTTCGTTTCCCTCCCTCGACTTGTGGCCTAATTTCATGGCGAACATAAGGACATTTCATTGAGACCGACCGCTTCATTTTTTGGACTCGTTCACGCATCATAAACGGGCCACCCTATTTCACTATGCACAACCCAAAATGTAAGCCCAATAATTTCTAAGAAAATGGGATCTAGAGCCCTTACTTTACAAAGCCCATTAGACCACCCCCTCATTATCCACCATCTGTTCACCACACTTTTTTAACCTTCTCTCATCTTCCAAGTATACACTTGTATGTTTCTCTCCATATAACAAACACCCTATAATACTCATCAAGCCATCAAAATAAAGTTGGAACATAAATCCCAACAAATATGACATTACAAACTCAGGCTACTTATCTTGTGGCCAGCATCTATAACCATTAACTACCAAACCAAATTCCATTTAATTATATTTGAACATTACAAGAAAACTGACGATATAAACAAAACAAAAAAAGAAACACACACACGCACACACACAATTTAAGTAACTATAATCTATCAAACATGAACATCCACCATTTCTGTCTCCTTATCATCCTTTTTGTTCCAAGCTGCCACCACAAGATAAACCACAAAATTTATCACACCCAAAATCGCCAACAACCAATAGAAACAATCCAATCTTCCATGATCTATATCATCGGCTAGCCACCCTTCTCCGCCGTGGCTTCCTGTCACCTTCTTCACTACCGACACTAGAAAACTGCTCATGAAAAACCCGAGTGAAAGCGTCGTTAAAAAGAGCCCTGTGCTCATCGTTTTCATGCTTTTTGGTGATCTTGTGATGAAGAAATCTAACTGGCCGGTGTATATGAACGCCTCGCCCGAGCCCACTAGGAAGAACTGCGGGATGAGCATGAATACGCTTATTGGTAGCGATTTTCCTGCCGGGGTTCCGCCGACGGATTTAGCGACGGATAATCGTTTCATTTCGACCAATGCGGCTGCCGCCATTCCTAAGGTTGACAGGATCAATCCTAGTGCTATTCTTTGTAGATCAGTGAAACCTGTTGTCCGGATACAAATAAACAGTTATAACAAGCACTATTATAAAAATAAGCGAAAGCGACTGAAATTTGTAGCCAACAAAAACGGTCGCAAGATTTGCGACGAGATTAGGAACTGAAGCCAAATGGTCGCAACATTAGCGACAGTAACTAAAATAAACTTGGTTGCAAAGTTACCGACTGAAACAATATTGGTCGCAATAGTTAGCGACGAAAACAATATCAGTCGCAAAATTAGCAATGAAAAATAATTTTGTCACAAATAAGTCGCTATTGTTAAAAAATACAAAAACACGAAACAAAAAAGAATTTAGTTGCAAAAACGGCATTAAACTGAAGAGTTGCTACTAGAATATATATAGGCACATGTATTTACCTGGAGTTCCTTTCCATTTCTTCCAAAAAGGGATGATCACACAATCGTAAACAGCACAAGTAAGCAATATCGCGAGCACAAAGAAGACAGTGAGCGACCCAGCAGGGATAACGAACCCTCCGACGGATCGCTCCATTGTGGACGCTTGCTCAACTGAAAATGTAATCATTTGAGCATAAGCCGTCCAAAACAATATGGTTGTTGCCCAAACAGGCAACAACCTGGCCATCATTTTAACTTCTTCCACCCGTGTCACCGTGCATAACTTCCACGGATTCGGGGCTGCACTACCCGAGCCATTTTTCACAAAATCATCTTCCGCGACCACAGCAGCCTTGTCCAAGCACCGAAACTGGTTCGTATGATGGATTCGCGAACCCTCCGACGCGTTTTCATAGAACATGCCGATGTCGTAAGGAAGAGCTATGTTCCTCTTTTTTACCGCAGCGACCAAAACTTGAAAAATGCTGACAATAGGGCTTCCCGCACTCTTCTTGTACCGATATCTTTTCATCCCCGATAAGATGACCAAAATAGCGACGAACATCGAGATTGTGCATATCCCGTAAGCCAAACTTCTACCAACTTCATCTTGTATGTACACGAGCACCGTAACCGCGGTAAGTGTTCCGAGACTGATGAAGAAGAAGAACCTATTGAAGAAATAAGCCATTTGTGTTTTTTCTTCTTCGTTCTTCTCATCGAACTGGTCGGTACCAAAACCCGACACACTGGATTTCAAGCCGCCTGTCCCAAGCGCGATGAGATACAAAGCAAGGTAGAGGATTCCCATTTGGAATCCATTTGCTTCTTTGCATTCCTCATTGGCGTGGCATGGTGGCGGCCTTAGGTTTGGCAATTTCGTCGAGAGTGCTAGCGTGCCCGTACCCTAGTATGATGATCATTAGTGACATGAAATAAGTTAAGATGTCTAGAAATATAAAACAAGCATAGTTTTTGAAATAAAAAGGAGTTGTTAAAAGTGGATATTGTGACTAAAGTTATATGCTTTGCGACGATACATATTATTCAATCCCCAAGTTAATAGTGACATGGAGAATTTATAGTCACTATAGGCAATGCTCTACTTTTCCTTAAAATTAAAAATATAATGGATCATAATTTTATTATTTTGTACTAGGTATATTATATTAAATTATTAAACGTTTATCTACGTATATATGTAATATTACTGGCACATTATTTACCCATGTGTAGGTTATATATAGAAAAAAAATTTGTTCATATTCTTCTAAAATTTGTTCACAATTAACAAGCATTTGTATGTATAGGAATTGAAGACTTACAAGTGTTTGAATAGAAGCAAAGATGACAATAGTTTTGAATCTGCCTAGAAAAGCATCAGCCAAAAAGCCACCAAGTAGGCACAAGAGGAAAGATGTGCCCAAAAAATCAGTAACCACATTAGCTGATGATGAGCTTGGGAGGTGCATAGTTCCACCCAAATATGTCACCAAGTTCACTGCTATTCCCATTGTTGATAACCTCTCACATATTTCAATTCCTGTCACACAAGTCAAATTCAATTCATAAGCTACATTTCTTGATTTTAACCATCTATACACAATGAGTTGAGTAAACACTTGTATTTATAATCTAATAATATTAAATTAATAATAGAGTAAACTGTCATTTTTGTCATGTGGTTTGCTCAGTTTTGCCATTTTCATCTTAAATTCTTTTTTTTTTCCATGGCCAACCCACTGGTTTCGAATTCTTGCGATTTTCATGGGACAAAAAAGGTTTTTAGATGAAAATGACAAGACTAGGCAAACCACATGGATGAAGATAACAACACTTTACTCTTAATAATATTAGTATTCTTGGATAAAAAGATTAGAACCCGAGTTTTGTTATGATGCTTGGAACCCCTTCAAGTATTCGGATCATCGGATGCCAAGTCAATCTCACAAGAATCGTGTAACAACAACCTACTTATGTATTATGTTCATACATTGTTGTCTCGATCGTATATTGAAAGACAGATTTGACCCGACATTATACCTTGTCTTGGCGTTTATAATTAAGGGTCTTAATATTCGTACACCCCTCCACTCTATCTCTCTATATATACATAGATACATATAGAGAGAGATAGAGTGTAAATGATGTGAAAAATAAAATTTTAGGGGTGCGAGAATAGAATTAGGCTTAAGGAATTGTCCTGCCTACTTTTACAATGATTAGGAGTGGGATGTTGAAAGGGCTTTTTGATTGGGGGGCCCAAAGTATCTCAATTATTCCCATATGTACAATGATTGAGCACTAGTGAAAAGCCCATACCACACTTTTCTAAATAAATTAGAGATAAAAAGAAATATGTACAGTGTTGAGTTATTTAGACAAAGAGATGATTAATTTACATGTGACTAGCCCATATGTACAATCATTTACATGTTTCAAATACTTTTTGAGAAATAATATTTGTTTTTACAAATTTAGTATCTTAATCTTTAATAATACTTTTATCAAGACCATATATTAGTGGAAAAATACAGTGTTGAGTTATTTAAACAAAAAGATTTGCCTAAAAAGAGAATAAGCACATGGTCATTTAAAATTTTAAAATGGTATTTTGTTTCTGTTTGTTTACACATAATGTTTTGTATAATTAATACAAAATTTAAAACACCATGAATTAAATTCCTTTTCACTTTTTAGCCAAAAATACTTTACCTGATCCTAGAAAAAAACACACACATTATATCTGAGACAAACATTTATTCACATGATCTTGAAATATTGAATAATTACTTATCAAAGAAAAAGCCATGTAGCTTGGTGCATGTATGAGTATGATGGAAACGTTTTGCTCCCTTTTCCCCTCCAAGACTTTGGGTGAAAAGTTACGTATATACCAAGTATATATTTTTATATCAGGAATATGATTATTTTTATGGTTGATTCATTGTTTTTTTTTTTAATATTTGCAAATGAGACATGTTTGTCAAAAATTTACCACCGTATTGCTATTGAAATAGGTTGGTTGCTAATTTTTCCGGAGTACTGTGATTCACGGGCGGATCTATGAAGGAGGTAGGGATAGCCCGGATACCCCTCCCCTCACTTTGTCAGAGAAGTGTAAAATTAGAGCAATTCTTTTCTTCTCCGTTTTATACATCGGATACTTCTGAGCAAATATTATGATACCCTTAAATCCTATTTTTTTAGGATAACCCTAAATACGCTACTTCTGTGAGTTCTGTCACAACTCATCCCCTTAAATCTTGTGACCGTTGTAAATTTGTTCACAAATACCAAATTGTGTAGTAGTGATATATGAATTTTGTAGTATTATAATAAGAAAAAAACATTTATAATTATAATCTTTAAAAATATTTTTTACTCTTTATTGAAGAAAGTAAATTTGACTTGAAAACATATCAAAAGGAAATATTATTATATAATTTTCTAGGAAGTAATCAAATGACACCATAATTTTCCATGTCATCTTCTAGACACTTTGCATGAAACATGCACAATGACTTGCACAACAACATCTCAACAACCTTCACTCAATATTTCACCACCTGCCACCCCATTTGAATGAATGAAAAGAGAAGAAGATGATATTACGGATTTGTGACAATATTATGCTATATATGCATATTTGATTTTTGTCTGTTTGGCTTTGAAATACTTCAATTTTTATAAGTTGTTTCGATTTATAGTGTAAAGAGATGATTATATTATAAGTAGAGAGAAATACACAAAAATCATAAGAATTTAAATGCTTATAACTAGTTTTTTCGACTTATAGATGCGCGTATACAAGCATGACACTTATTGATCTACCGCGATAAAGCTATCTTATTTTCTTCCCTTCTCATGTACTCTCAATCAAATAAAAACCAGAACAAAAGAAAAAAAAAAGTTTAATGGTATATATAAAGATACCAAACACAAAAGTACACAATAAAACCTAGTGGCCAGGGTGGTCCAGTTTCTGATCAAATTTACTCTGTTTGTTGGTTATGATCAGCCATTGTTACTTAAACCCGAGCCTTTGAACCCAAGTGACCACAGGACCACCATGTACACACGCACATGCATATCCAAATAGGTTTGAATGCATAAAACAATGAAACAAATTATGTATGAACTCACCAAGAATTAAGGCAGCAGGCACCCAACCTCCGGTTTTCGACCTATCAGCCGGAAAACCCTTGTAGTCTACCGCATCCGCGACCGTTAAGCTCATCTTCCCGTCCTGAAAAACACGCAAAAGCACAAATTTTGATCTATCGTTCGATGAAACATAAATAGAAGGTTTAGGGTTTCAAAAGTCTAGAATATTAGGGTTTCACAAGATAAAGATAGTTTTAGAAAATCAACATGCACTAGTAGAAAAATAGTTACGTCAGAAATGCGTAGGAAACGGCCATCAGTTATACGTCGATGAAACTAGTTCCTACAAAACGGTTTTCATCGAAAAAACTGTCCTTGGAAAACTTTTCCGATACAATATTTTCCTAGGCATTTCCGACCGGAATTCCGACAAAATATACATAGGCTGGATATAAGTCAATGATACTAACCATTGTTTCTTTCTTTGTTTCTCAGGTCTCCCTATCAAAGAGCTTCAACACTTAACAAAATTCAAGAACTCACTCTCTTTCTCTCTATGTGAGGTTCACTTAACACTTGAACATCTTATGGAAGAGCATGTATTTATATAGGCAAAGGAAGATGTACTACAACACTAAAGGTGACCCTCCACTACCAATTTAAGAAGATCATCCAATGTGATAAAGATTAGCCCTACTGCGTTTTTGTCTATAATCTTGGCACTATTTTGTACAGATATAATTTGCATAATATTTGTATATCTTTTTGCAAAATAAACTAAAGTTGATGTTGATTTGTAGTGGAATCTAGAACATGTATTACAAAATTCCCATCTTTCTTTGCTTGTCAAACAGCAAGTCTAATGCTCTTTTACTATCTATCTGTATGGCACAGATTGATTCTATAGGATTTGTGAATCATAATCAAAACAACAAACGGTACATACCCATTCATTTTTTTTTCTTTTCTCTGATTACTACTACATGTTCTTAGTGCTTTAGCTACCCCACAAGAAGGTAAAGCTCCAAGCTTTTTTCTTTTGTTTTTATGCTCTTTCGGTTTCAATTCGCTCGATCATTTTCTTTGGCATGGGAAAGAATAGCTAGAGAAATTATACTGTCGTCAAAGCAATAGTTTCAATGTGCACAAGATGTGATTCTTGAATTGTATTGTCCATTTTCAAGATTTTGTATTATCAATAAAGTATGGATACAAGTACATCCACAAAAGCTATAAGATAATATTGATCTTGCATTATCATGTTGTACCCGTTAGTTTGTTGGCCGGTGTAATTTTGATCTTGGTTAGGTACAAGTGATGATGCTTGTGGTCACAACATTTTTTTTCCCATTTGGTGGGTATTAGGTCAAACAAATACGTTATAAAGGGTAGGCTTTGATATAATTAGGATCTTAAAAATGGAAGGTATTTGTTAGATGATGTGAAAGGCAGATCGATGTGTATGACTTACAAAAGGAAACATTTATAGGGTTCTATTCACCTATTATCAATGATGGTAACATATACTTCTATGTGTTATTAGTTATGGTATGACCTACATTTGTAACTTATGCATGTTATTTCGTATACATAGCTTCACAAAACAATACACAACAAACATATAACTTTTAATGACGGACGGATATGTCGGAAATCCATCAGTGAAAGCGGTTCAAGTCAGTAATTTGTCGGGGATGTCCCATCGAAAAATGTGGTGTGAGTAAAGAATTACTAACGGGTTTTACTGAAGGATCATTGACGGAGAGTATCACCATATATTACTGACGACTATGCCGGCGTTGGAATGTAGACGCTTTTTCCGATAGATTACTGAGGATTAGACCCGAAGACAATTTACCAATGGTTTCTTTGGAAATTCAACGACGGAGATTCCATTGAAATTCCATCAAGGGTTTTTGTTTTTATTTAAAAACAAATAAATATGCTTAAAATCCATAGAATACAAGTGTATAATAATTTCTTGAATGAAAAATTACAAAATCTACAATGCTTTGTTATATAATACAAAGATAATTAGTAATGATAAACTGTTTTAGCTAGAAGAGTCAAGAGAATCCGTATTAGTGCCTTGGACTTAATTTCAGCAAATGTCTCATGAAGTAACTAGTCAATCCAATCGTACGGAGAACACAAAAAAGGATTACCTCATTTACAAAAATTTTACTGTAAGAATACCTGTTAGCTGGACACTAGTTACCCCCAACAACAAGCACATTTGAAATTAACCGCGTTGGTGGTCCTCTTTTATTCCATGAGTGAAAGTATCCTCTTCCTGGTTTAGAGTATTCGTCGCTAATGCGTCAGTAATTACCAATGATTTTGGTTCTTATTAAGGTTTGTTGGTAAGTATTGTTTGACATCATTCGTCTGTGACAAGGTGTCAGTAATATTTGCTTCATTATAAAACATATGGATACCACGGACGGCGCCCTCAGTCACCCATCCGTTGGTGAAGTACCTGATGGAAATTCGTCAGTAGCCATAGAAAATATGGTCATTATTAACTTGGTTTGTGATGGGGATCAACGGAAACTTTTATAGTATTGTTCAAAAAAAGAAAAAAAGTATTTTCCTGTTGATTATCAATGGATATAGTAGCGACGAATTACCAACAATCCGTTTACCTACAGATTACCAACATTTCAATCGGTAATCCGTCAATATCTGTAATCATTACATAAATAACATTAGATATACATCTAATATTCGTGGAATATAAAAATAATTTTAAATTTTGAAAATCAAAATTAAGTTAACAACAAGTCAACAATTAATATAATTCGCATGTCGAATCAGGCTTGGTTTAGCATATGTCTCGTGACGAACTTATATTGGGCTCGGCTTTAGCATAAGTATTGTAAGGTAATTAATGAATCCCTTCCTACGGTTTAACAAAAGAGAAGAGAACAAGAATCTTATGTGAAATCATGTATTGTTATTATCAACTATCGGTTTTATCCAAGCATGCACGGTTTGCGTTGGTAGTTACCGACAATTTACCTACCCTTTTACTTAACTTGCCAATTTTATATTTTTTTATACCTTATCAACTCAATCGGAATGTTGTCGCAACTTACTATGCGAGTAGTCCTTTATTAATGGTCCAACAATAATTGCACATTTGTTTAGTAACATTTCATGTAGCGATCATTGGCCTGAACTAGCGACACAAGATTTCGTCGCACGGTCATGCATTTTACTAAAAGTTTAATAATTGGTAAAGATTACCAAAAAGTGCCGGATAGAAAGACCAGTGTTAGGACCAGCTTCGGACCACTTAGGAATTAGTCAATATTTGTGTGACGTTTCAATGCATATAACAAGGATAAAAAAGTCATGGTTTTGGAATGTATTGTGACGAATAAGCCTGTTAATAGGCTGGTCAAGTACCTAGATTGGTCCCGTATAAAATCTGAATTTTTTATTTATTTATATTACAGTCATCTGGAACTAAATACCTAATTCCAACAAGATTCTTTTGTCACTATAAAAAGAATAGGGGAATTCTATTCTCACACCTCATTATCTATTTGCACATCATGGGTTTTCAATACACATTGTATAGGTCTATACGATGCGTATTGAAAAAGTTAAAAAACATTGCAGACTAACAGGTGCAGGTGTTGTCTGGCGGCTGGCATCATACGCATCGTATAGGCCTATACGATGCGTATTGACACCCTGAATTTTTGAAGTTTATTTTTTGTGTCTTGTGTTGGGATTTTGGTTTTGTTATTTGTGTTTATTATTAGTTATTTTTATTTTAATAATTTTTAAAATCTTTATTATTTTTATATCGTTAAGTATCGTATTATTTTTATATCGTACCGTATCACATTTTTAACTTATATCGTATTATCGATTGTACGTAACCAAGCATACCAATCTAAACAGTTAAAATAAACAATCACAAATACAAATAAACTGAAACTGAAATTTAGTTACATAATAAGTTTGTACATACACAGACAATTGTTCAAAATACATAAACCGTCAAAATACAACAAAAGTACAATGATCCTAAAGCTATGGATCCTGAGTGGTGCCTGAGGGCCCCTCCCCTGCAGTGCTTGAGGTCCCCGCCCCCTGATCCGAACCGGACTGCTCACCACGCCCCCTGATTGCCTGGATCGCCTCCATGAGAAGACGCTCCATACGGCCGTGAGCGGCCTCCATCCGTGCCTGCATCCGGTCCTCCAACTCATGTAACGCACGTGCCACAGCAGGATCGAGCTCGTCGTTGAAATCGTGCTGGGGGTACTGAGGCACCCCATGTGGCTGCGGCTGCTGTGGTGGAGCACCTAACGGAAATGGAGGCGGCGGCGGAGATGGTGGTGGCTCAACGTGATCACCATCTGCCGGCTGACCCTGACCCTGTGCCGGCTCCGGAAGCAACTCTGGTAGCTCGTCTGGGAGAGCGGCGGGGGCGAACACCTACCCGTTCCCTCCTATAAGTAGCAGACCGAGCCCAGGGAAGTCACGCGTCATGTGCATGCCGATCAGGGTAGCACGGGTCAAAAAGCTCGGCTCCACCATGCCCCCATACAAGAATAATTGGTCCTGCTGGGGAACAAGGCCCAAAGAGACGGCGATACATGTGATGTACGCCCCCCATACAGCACAGACCTGTCCTGCCCGTGGAACGCCGTCGCGAACCACTGGGCTAGGCAGCGATGGAGGGCGCACCTCTCCCCCCATATAAGGCAGTACAGGTAAAAGAGATCCCCCTGAGTACACCACTCGCGACTCTGCTCGCGTGGTGCTATAGATGTTGCAATAAGCTTGTGCAGGTAGCGGTAGAGGGGATCGGTGATATAGGAAGCCCTCTGCTTCGACGACGTGCCAAAGCGATGCGTGCTGATCACCTACCAGAACCTCATCAGAGTCGTACGGGGGGCCATCCATATGCCGTCGGTGTAGATGGGGGTGTCTAACTCCTCCACCCTGTAAAGGCCGCAGTGCTCGGTAAACTATCTGAGTGACGTCAAATGCCACTGCCCCGCTAGACGAAAGCTAACCTCTATCCACGGGTCGTCCTCGTCTTCATCCTCCTCCAGACGGTCTGCAGGCCAGGGAGCGAAGTCGAAACTCTACAAAAACTCACAATCCATGACCCTGTAAGACGGCGTGTATGCAATATCGAACAACCTGTCACACAGTGTGGTTAGTATGCATGTCGTATACAAAACAAAGAAAAAACAGTAACAAATAATATACCTCGACCATGGAGTATCATCTCCGATGAACTCTCGGGCTCTCGTCGCCTCCGCGACCTCTTCTACAGCTCCCAAATCGAGGGCACAGTGGCCGCTGATCTCCATACGACGAAACTTTTCACATCTGCGATAAGCCTCGCTCCCCTCCTCGATCCTCAGATAAGCATTCTCCAACAGGGAATCCTCTCCAGGGTTAGCGCCACGCCCGCGCCCACGTCCAGCGCCACGCCTGCGCCCACGACCGCGTCTACGTCCACGTCCACCTCCACCGCCATCTCGACAGCCACCTCCCCGGCCTCTCCCTCTACCAATAGCGGCTTCCATATCTGCATGATTAAACAATTTTAATCAATTTTTTTTTTCAAAATATTACAATTTTTATTTAATTTTAAAAAAATATAACACCGCCACATCCCCGGACGACCCCGACTATTTATTATAACTATTATCTATCTACGACGTATTAGGTTTCGAGGCTCGTTACGGACCTATGCGCGATACGGACGTTTCAACTAAAAAAATAAAAAAAACTATATATTTACGACGTCTTAGGTTTCGACGCTCGAAATGGACCTAATCGCGTTACGGACGACTAGAACGGTATATTATAATTATTATCTATCTACGACGTATTAGGTTTCGAGGCTCGTTACGGACCTACGCGCGATACGAACGTTTCGATTAAAAAAACTATATATTTACGACATCTTAGGTTTCGACGCTCGAAATGGACCTAATCGCTACGACCCGAACGGTATATTATAATTATTATCTATCTACGACGTATTGGGTTTCGAGGCTCGTTACGGACCTACGCA
Source organism: Helianthus tuberosus (assembly GCA_030545235.1). Taxonomy (NCBI): domain Eukaryota; kingdom Viridiplantae; phylum Streptophyta; class Magnoliopsida; order Asterales; family Asteraceae; genus Helianthus; species Helianthus tuberosus. Next base: position 168,256,191 of record CM060368.1, read on the forward strand.
CGATACGGACGTTTCGACTAAAACATTAAAAAAACTATATATTTACGACGTCTTAGGTTTCGACGCTCGAAATGGACCTAATCGCGTTATGGAAGACCCGGACGGTATATTATAATTATTATCTATCTACAGCGTATTAGGTTTCAAGGCTCGTTACGGACCTAAGCGTGATACGGACGTTTCGACTAAAAAATTAAAAAAAACTATATATTTATGACATCTTAGGTTTCGACGCTCGAAATGGATCTAATCGCGTTACGGACGACCCGAACGGTATATTATAATTATTATCTATCTACGACGTATTAGGTTTCGAGGCTCGTTACTGACCTACGCGCGATACGTACGTTTCGATTAAAAAATTAAAAAAACTATATATTTACGACGTCTTAGGTTTCGACGCTCGAAATGGACCTAATTGCGTTACAGACGACCCGAACGGTATATTATAATTATTATCTATCTACGACGTATTGGGTTTCGAGGCTCGTTACGGACCTACGCGCGATACAGAAGTTTCGACTAAAAAAATTAAAAAAACTATATATTTACGACGTCTTAGGTTTCGACGCTCGAAATGGACCTAATCGCGTTACGGACGACCCAAACGGTATATTATAATTATTATCTATCTACGACGTATTAGGTTTCGAGGCTCGTTACGGACCTACGCGCGATACTGACGTTTCGACTAAAAAATTAAAAAAACTATATATTTACTACGTCTTAGGTTTCGACGCTCGAAATGGACCTAATCGCGTTACGGACGACCCGAATAGTATATTATAATTATTATCTATATACGACGTATTAGGTTTCGAGTCTCGTTACCGACCTACACGCGATACGGACAGTTCAGATGTTCTTGAAAAAACACTGAAATTATGAAACGATACGATGCGTATAGGCCGATACGTATCGTATCAGTTCAAATGTTCTTGAAAAAACACTGAAATTATGAACCGATACGTTGCGTATAGGACGATACGCATCGTTCTTGAATTTTTTTTTGAAATTTTGAACCTATACGATGCGTATAGGACGATACGCATCGTATTGATTCAAAAGTTCTTGAAACCCCCCCCCCCCCAAAAAAAACCCCAGTTTTCAACCCAAAAATCACACTAAACCTACGCTAAACTACAAAATTGAAAACGTTAGAATGATGAGGGTTTGGAGATGAATACCGTACTAGTCTTCGATCTTGAAATCTCGACCGTATGACGACCGTATGTATACCACCGTATGTGTGTGTATTTGGGTGTATTTTGAGTTTTGTTTGTTTTTGGATCGTATCAACCCCCTGTTTTTTAAGGGGTTATATCGTTTTCTCATTCTATACGAATCATATTGATCTATACGATGTGTAGTAAATTACCAATATACCCCCGTTTTTAAATAAATCCAGGGGATGATACGCATCGTATAGATCTATACGATGTGTTTTTAAGGGATAATACGATACAACTTTGGCCTATACGATCGTATATGCATAGTTTGAAAATTGGTTTTTCGTGTTTTCCTCGGTTCGACGCGTATACGAGTCGTTTTTGACGAACTTTCGCATATTTTGTCATTTTATGACGTATGACTTCAACATACGTCGTTTCGGTGATGTTCGGTTGCGTGCGAATATCGTATTTTACGATTACGTGCAGTTTTGTTTGAAGTCCACTTGTACTCCATAGTGCCGTCTTATATGTATACGCTCGTGGAAATATCATTAGTCGCGTATTTTTGCGTATTTTAGAGCATTATAGCATATTTTAAGGTATTTTAACATATTTTCATGTATCTTAGGGTATTTTAAGGTATTTTAGCGCATTTTAGTGTATTTTAGCGTATTTTAGCATGTTTTAGCGTATTTAATTGTATTTTGACGTATTTTACCGTATTTTCGAATATTTTAGCGTACTTTAGAGCATTATATCTTATTTTAAGGTATTTTAACATATTTTCATGTATCTTAGGGTATTTTAAGGTATTTTAGCGCATTTTAGCGTATTTTAGCGTATTTTAGCATATTTTAGCGTATTTAATTGTATTTTGACGTATTTTACCGTATTTTCGAACATTTTAGCGTACTTTAGAGCATTATATCGTATTTTTAGGTATTTTAAGATATTTTCATGTATCTTTGGGTATTTTAAGGTATTTTAAGGTATTTTAGCGCATTTTAGCGTATTTTAGCATATTTTAGCGTATTTAATTGTATTTTGACGTCTTTTACCGTATTTTTCGAATATTTTAGCGTACTTTAGAGCATTATATCGTATTTTAAGGTATTTTAACATATTTTCATTTATCTTAGGGTATCTTAAGGTATTTTAGCGCATTTTAGCGTATTTTACGTATTTAATTGTATTTTGACGTATTTTACCGTATTTTCGAACATTTTAGCGTACTTTAGAGCATTATATCGTATTTTAAGGTATTTTAACATATTTTCATGTATCTTAAGGTATTTTAAGGTATTTTAGCGCATTTTACCGTATTTTAGCATATTTTAGCGTATTTAATTGTATTTTGACGTCTTTTACCGTATTTTCGAATATTTTAGCGTATTTTAGATCATTATATCGTATTTTAAGGTATTCTAACATATTTTCATGTATCTTCGGGTATTTTAAGGTATTTAAGTGTATTTTAGAATATTTCGGCGTATTTTAACGTATTTTGACGTATTTTAGCGCATCTTCGAATATTTTACCGTATTTTCGTATTACAAATTAATCAATATAATGCATTGATTTGGAAATAAACAAGTGGAATACATTATACAAATAAATTATTTTTTAAAATTACAAATCAATCAATAACAAGCAATGTAGGGTCAATGTTAGGCTTCCTTGGCATATCATACCACGCTATCCGTTCCGTGTAGTATTCCGTCCAACGTAAAGCTTCTTCGCGCGCGCGTCTACTCCACATAAGGTTCGGTTTCGGCATTGGATAGTCCCCTTCAAGTCTGACGTGGATGAAATGACTACCATTAACAAATAATAGTGAAACGAACCGATGGGGGCCACGTGCGTACTCTGGATCATATAAGGGAAATACAGTAGAACAACTTTGGATGCCTAATATGTGAACAATCACACCAAACCTACTGGCAAGAAGGAGTGCTGCTTGAGGCATCTCTATCCAATGTTCCCTGGGTGCCATTCCAACCCCGGTAAAATATATTCTCTGTACTTGTTGGTCGTAGTCCCCTGGTACTTCACTATCGAAGACGTACTTCCACATTTCTTTGTTCGGACCCGTCAGCTCTTCAAGTAGTTGGTTTCGAATATACCCAAAGTAATCTTGTTTAAACCCTAAACCCACAGCCGCCGCCCGAAACCCACAATGCCCATCCGGCCTGACATCTTTTATTCTTAAAATATAGGGGTGGAACACTTTTGGAATTTGTTTTTTGTATCTGTGCGCATATTCAAGCATTCCCTCATCAGTGATTAACAGAAAGGCATTGCCCTTGCCAGGCTCTTCTTCATGTGAAGCTGTTGAATGACCGCGTCGATTTAACGACCTTTGAGACTTTAGAGACATTGCAGATGTAGATGGTATTAGGGAATCTTGCGATGGTACATAAGAGCTATGTCGAGGAGGGTCATACCTACTTTGTTGTCTGGGAGGCCCAACTAAGCTATCTCTAGCAACTTGCTCTTTTCTTTGTTGCTGGACCTTGGAAGTTGGCCGCCCGCGAGTGTTTTCTTGTATGACAGGCGGTTTTTTTGTCGCTCATATATGGGTTTACCACCGCCATTATCTTCGATAAGACGCTTTTCCTCACTTGCGGGGTTTGGGTAGAAAATTTTTGTTTCACATATTCTAATTGTTTGTCTACATCAACATCTTCCTAATCAAAATTTGATGGGTTCAGGTCAAGTTTTCTCTAGAAAATGTCTATATCTTCGAGCTGAATGACGCAGTCTGCAAAACAAAAAAAAGAGCATTAGACAACAAAACATTTTTTATAAGTCTGTAAGTACCTGTATTCTGCAATCTCTCCAGGCGACAGGCATATAACAACCCGGCACCCAAGTACAGTTGGCAGCCATATGTTGATCCGAATGACCGCAACGTGTCTATTCTCTGTGTTAGCTCGTTTTCCATTAGGTTAAGAGCATGGATGGAAACTTTAAGAAGTAGGTTGCAAAACAAAGGAATCTGAAGGTGGCTATTCATTCGCTTGGTGCGGCTTTCTTCCAAGTATTTCTTTATTTGTGCATATTGCTTTAGTACCAAGGTGTCCACCTTTTTCACCAGCGTTTCCAGACTGCATCTCGGTGTAGTCAGCTGTTTCTTTAATGCAGCATGTGCGCCTTCAGCTCTGTTTGTTGTAGTTTGGAAGAATGTCAGGGTTTGATTGGTCCATGCAGATACGGACAATTTTCTGGAGGTGCTTAACCAGTTATTCCATAGGTAATCAAAAACATCTGAAAAAAAAATAAACATATTCAAATTATATATCAATTTGTATGAATGTATTTACTTAGAGAGAACATACTGTACGTTGTTGATTGGTAAGGTGTCTCTGAAGGTTGAGGACGTTATATTTGTATAACTCTTCGGTAGCGGAATTACACACTGTTTTCCACTGAGAAATAAAGGCATCCCAATCTTGCGTATTAAACGAATTCTTGCAGTGCTTCACAATATTTTGTAAGATGTGGAACCTGCAGAGATATCTGTGTGCGCCAGGGAATATTTTTCTACACGCGTTTATCAGTGCCTGGTCCCTGTCCGTTAGAATTACACGCGGCTCCATGCACTCGTGCAGCATAGACCTGACCCTCTCCATGACACAGACATACGTTGCCTCTTGCTCGTTTGAAAGAAATGCATGCGCAACACAGAAGGTTTGGTTTGTCGACGTCATACCCACAACTTGCAAAAATGGAAGATTGTACATGTTAGTCTTGTAGGTAGCGTCGACCATAAGAACATGCGGGAATGCCCTCCACATTTCAAAGGACTTTTCGTGACATAAAAATACATGCTGAACGACGTTGGTGGAAGGTTCCGCCTGTATGTAATAGGTCATCTTTTTTTCCTGGAGGATTTGTTCTAGCCGCTACATGGAGACGGTTTTTTCTCGAACTTCGCGGCCCTAATCTTTTGGCAAGCGTTGTGTATGTCTTTCGGAACACATTTGTTCTCAGGGTTCTGTTCGGTTACGGCCTTCCAGATTGTATGGGGCTATATGTCTTGATTTGTCAGCTCTTGCACCAGCCTAAACTCATTAGGAGTAAGCCTCCTGGCATACGCGTAACCCTCCAGATGTTCAGCAGGGCCGTGGTTGTGCGTCTCGTTAAAATTTTTGTGCAGATAATCTATCCTCAAAGCCCGACAACTTTGGTCAAGACGACCTATCACCATAAAAGGGCACACGCATGTTTTGCTGCCGGTTTTCCTAACCGTGGCCTTACTCTCATGCTCGCCACTACGACAACATTGGAGCCACACCCGGTGATCCTTGGACCGTTTGGTAACAATAATGTATCCGTTGACTAAACCCCTTCGTTTTACCCAACTTTCCAAATCATCGCGGGATAAAAAATCCTAAAAATATAATAAGTAATTTAAAAAAATATAACAATTTTGAATGTACTTTTTTAAAAATTCTTAAAAAAATATAACAATTTTAATTAATTTTATAAAAACATAACATTTTAATTAATTTTATAAAAATATAACATTTTTTTATTAATTTTTTTATCCTATTTACAAAATATAACAATTTTGAATGTATTTTTTCTTTACAAATTTTTATTATTGTGCAAATTATTATTGTTTTTTATTGCGAGGAACGTGCGAATTGTGCATCGGTTTTGAAATGAACCAGGTAACAAGTACTAAAACACATAGAAATTGAGATAACGTAAAAGAGAGGCTTGATAAAACATCGGATTGTTTCGGGTTTAGAAACTTCGACTATTCCAAAGTGAATCGAAAGTCTTTTTCAAATTAGGGAAACGTGCTTTGGCCTATAGGTAAAATACTCTCGTCGAGAAGCGATTAACGGTACTTTACCCTTCCAGTTACTACACGTCCCTAATCGATTGAAAAATCGAAACTTTGGCGGGATTGAAAATCGAGGAACGGGACTAGTCGACAAGATGCGGGTTTCACCCCTAACTTGAAGATTTCGTACCATAAGTGTGGTTGGTATTCGTCGGGTCAAGAAAGTTAATTCCGACACTTTGACGAGGGTCCACTAGAGTTTGAATTGGAAACTTACCGTCAAGAAGTGGATCTCACTCCTAACTTGATGGCGTAATTTCGTGCAAAATTGAATAAGCGGATTGAGAGTCATTCACCAAATTATAGGTTTCACGCCTATTTTGGTGAAATCATCTCGTTTGTATAATACGAGTGTCTTCAACTCTTCAACGAATATTTTAATTAATATTTAAAAAAATATTTTAATGTATTTTTTATAATATTAAAAAAAATGTAACAGGTTTAATTAATTTTATAAAAATATTTCATATAACATTTATTAATTAATTTTTATCCTATTTGAAAAATATAACAATTTTAATGTATTTTGTATTAACAATTGTATAATAATTTTTTAACAGAAAAAAAATATAACATTTTACAAAAATATATATATCGTTCGTACCTGATCAGTTTTGTACGAAACTTCAGGGTAAGCGGGTGTCTTGTCACCCAATGACTCTTGCACGGGTGGCTCGTCACCCAATGACTCTTGCACGGGTGGATCGTCACCCAATGACTCTTGCACGTAAGAGGCTGACCAACGTCTTCTTGTACACCCGAGGGACTATTAACGAAAACGTTATTGCCATATTCTTCCTGTCCGTACGAGGGAACGTAACCGGGTTCATAATACGGAGACCTATAACCTTGATCATGGCTACACACGTTCAAATCTGGTAACAACGGTTGGCGGGGCATAGCAGACTAAAAAAAACCAACGGGTAAAAGGTAATGGTAAGTTTAACGCCGAATAGAAAAAAGTATATATATATATACTTACCTCGTTGAGGTCTGGCAACAATGATTCATTATGATGGGGACGATAGCCGGAGACGACCTCGTGCGCGTGATCATCATTTCCACCCCAATCGTAAGAATCAGGGACATTAGACCCCGCCTAATACAAACTGTGTGCTAACTATTTCATAAAAAATAGAATAAGTTAAAAAAATGATATACCACACTGCTATCCGAAATAAACGTGCTCGTGTCCGCCTCAGACGGCTCACCGAAAACATAGTTGTACCAAGACATGTTTGTTAGTGAATGTGAATATATAACGAAGACGATATATATATCGTCTTCTTCGTCGTTTAAATAGGGGAAGAAGAATTCAAATTCAGAATTGAATACGAGTCGTATAGCCCTATACGATGCGTATAGGGCTTACGTCAATCACTTTACGTCACTCAACAGTGACAGAAAGCTGATCGTACTTTCTAAAAAAAGTGATACGCATTGTATAGGCCTATACGATGCGTATTACTTAAACCCCGTGAGACAGTGTCAGCCTTTGACTGACACAGAATTAAGCAACTCAATATGCATCTTTTAGGTCTATACGATGCGTATTGAGGGTGTCGATTTAATAAGCCAAGGTGTGCCAATAACACGACCCAAAGAATAAAAGGATCTTACACGTATGAATTTTTTCAATGGTTGAAAGTAGCAGCCGTGGACTTTCAACTTTCTTTCTTATTGATTAAAGATTTATAAAGTGTTCCATTGTTTTGAGCAGCAATACACAACAAAAAACAACAAAGTAACTAATTAAGGGATAGTCAAAGGGGAGTAGGTACATGTTTACCTTTTTATTTACAAAGTAACTAATTAAATATTCAGCTAAAATTTGGAAAATTGTTGTTATCATATATTATAGAGTGAATTCCAAGTTTTGTCCTTTATCTTTTATATCATATTTTAGGCGGTGTCTTTTACCTTTAAAATTGATAAGTTTTGTACTTAATTTTTCCAAATGCTACACGGTTTGTTCTTTAGTCCTAACCCAGTTAAAATTTTCTGTTAAATTTGATCATGTACTTAAAACATATGGGCATTTTTGTCATTTTACTTTATCATAGACTATTGTTTAAATACATCACAAATTCATTTTCTTTCTCTTTCTCTCAAACACCATCTCCCTTCCACCCAATCTATCTCTACCAGTTCATCAAAAAACCACCACCAGCCGGTTACCGCCACCACCCGACCACCACCAACCCGACCAATTCAAACTCATGTCCCCTTGTCGACCTTCTCCATTCTCACCCTCTCTATATCTCTCTTTATATCCCTGTTCTACTATCCATCTCTACCAGTTCATCAGAAAACCACCACTACTACACGGTTTGTTCTTTAGTCCTAACCCAGTTAAAATTTTCTGTTAAATTTGATCATGTACTTAAAACATATGGGCATTTTTGTCATTTTACTTTATCATAGACTATTGTTTAAATACATCACAAATTCATTTTCTTTCTCTTTCTCTCAAACACCATCTCCCTTCCACCCAATCTATCTCTACCAGTTCATCAGAAAACCACCACCAGCCGGTTACCGCCACCACCCGACCACCACCAACCCGACCAATTCAACTCATGTCCCCTTGTCGACCTTCTCCCTTCTACCAGTTCATCAGAAAACCACCACCAGCCGGTTACCGCCACCACCCGACCACCACCAACCCGACCAATTCAAACTCATGTCCCCTTGTCAACCTTCTCCCTTCTACCTGTTCTACTATCCATTACAATGAGTTTCTAATCAGGCTATAAACACGAAAAAAAGAAACTTTCAAAGATACACATCAGTTTCAGTACCTTAATACCTAATCTTGAAAATACAAATACCCTACACCAAACAAAAAACTGTTATCTACAGAGTTAACAAACTCCTAAAATCAGCTACCAAATCCAACATAAATCCCCAAAATCATCAATAATTTGTCCACATATCCAAACCCCTATATCCACAATTCAAAACAAAAACACAAGATTCAAACAAAACTAAAAATTTCCATCAGATAAGAAAAACCCATGAACCTATTTCAAAAACACACATAACAAAATTATAGTAACAAAATGCGTTAGTTACAAGATTAAATGTGTCACACCCCAATATTTCCACGTATTACCGGTGGGCCCGGTGGGGAGTATCGTGACGTAGTTGATATCATCATAGATAATCTATCACAGTTTATATACACAGCGGAAGTCAAAAGATAAAATCATTACAAACCGAATGAAAGTAATATCATTTATTTCAAAACGGTTGTAAAGGATCCACAGGCGGATCAAAGTTAAAAAAAAACATTGTTAAGCAGATTTATAACATCTAAGCTTGCAAGACTCTTTATTGATGCTAGGAGTAGCCAGCCTATTTCGTTTAGTACCTGCACTTAGTCTTTTTGAAAAATACGTCAGTTTACACTGGTAAATACAATTAACCGACTCATTTTGAAAATGTTTAGGAAAATTGATTTGAGGGCACAAGGCACAAATATCTTTTATAACTTGGGACAATTATTAAAAATAATCTTGTATACAGATTTAAATGTTTGTCATCTGCCAGGGCCGGTTAGAAGAGCTGGACAAGATTAACTGACACACCACATGTATAATACCCACAAGGAATTTTCCTTATTGTGGGGTACCTTTTATACATATGCAACTGTCGGGTGTATGCCTACACCCCGTGCTTAAGTCGTGGCCATTTCAATGAATGAGCCGAGGATATCCAGGACATGGTCATTAACCCCCCCCCCCAAAGCCATATACCAAACAAAACAGATTAAAACGAGTTATGCAATTATATTAATCACAATCCGATTTAAACAATTACATACCCGACCAAGCGGTATTATTATAATACCGTATCCCAAGCCTGTATAACGGAAAATAAGTTAAAAGTATTTACCTGAGCAAGTATATATCACAATCAGCGAGTGCAAGTATCTTTTACTGGTCTCCTAATCTGGAACGAAAGTTTTAATAACCTATGAGATTCCTAACGGGTCTTAATTAAGTTTATACTTAGACCGGTTAGTTTTAAAGGAAGATATACGGTTCAAAACACACGAATAAGCGAAGACCGGATTAGAATGCGGTTTAGACCCGACAAGTTTGTATACTTGTACAATATGGATAAACTAAATACATTCTGGATTTTGAGATAAAAATGATAAGGTTTGACCCGTTTCGGTTAATTTATGCAAACTAGTTACATAAACCGTACCGAACGCGAAAAATGCATAACGGGCATACAAATGAGTCATGAACAGGTTTCCTAAGTTAATATGCCCTAAATATGTTGTGATATCAGTAGGATACCTTCCATTATGCCAAAAATGGATTTAAACTCAGATTATGCCCCGTAGGGGTATTTTGGTCATTTTAAAGCTTATTAAAGAGTTTAAATATAAATCTGAGTTTCTGGTCTGATATAATCAGTAAAAATATTTATTTTTATAAGTCACAACAGTTGGGTATTGCATATATGTGAAATTTACCTTTTATAACCAAACTATGCACTACATGGGCATTTTGGTAACTTCACATAAGCTTTAAAGGTTAAAATTAGAATTCTGAGTTCAAAACTTTTGCTTACTAATTAATTATAAAAATTTACTTAAAACATCAGTAGGTATTAAGTCTTATATGTTAAAAATAGTTTTAACCCATACTATGCGCTTAAAACGCGTAAAAGTCGGTTTTAAGCGATTTTCGGGTTTAAATAAGAAATCTGAGTTTTTGATCAGTATACAAAGTTCAAAATATTTTATTTATTATATAAAATCAGTAGCAAAAAGTTTGGTGTCAAAATATTATGTAAAACTCATTTTATTCAAGAAAAGGGTATAACCGACAATTACCGAATTATAGCAAGAACCCTATGTTATGCTCAGCTTAAAAATAAATAAAAATCTTCAAAAATCCCAAAATATTATATTGCATCAGTGGGTAAAAAGTTTGGTGTCAAAATTTGGGTTTAGATAGGCTTTATGCTAATTACGCCCTTCAATTAATAAAAAGCTTTTTAATTACGATATCGAGCATAACTCCTAATCTAGACCTCAAACTGATGTCAAATTTTTAGGACAAGTTTATAAATCAGTAATAAAGGTTTTTGTCCTCTCACATTTTCAAAAATCTCATTTTAAGGTCAAAAGGGCATAATGGTCAACATTTAGGCATATAATGGAAACATGCAAATGAGTCGGATAACTAAGGAACCAGGTTGTATAACCTCAGAGGGTTACACTATTCTATAACCTGGTCCTAATAGAGCTCTAAGGCATTTCTAAAACATGCTACATTGGGTCAGAACTGAAAGTCAAAGCACAAGTCTTCTTTTGCAACTTTCGGTCCCGAACCGAGACTAAACTGAAAATTGTCGGGTTGAACATGCTTAGACATGTTCTTACATTAATTACCAAGTTATACAAGTGATAAAACAGGTTTCATGGCTTCTACATTGTTAATTATGTGTTTAATTGAAAAATTTGCTTTCTGTTGACTTTTTACAATTAAGTTTGACCTGACAATTGACCTAGTTAGAGTGGGAATCAGGGGGTGCCCTTTTAAGGGTTTATTACCCACATAATTACCAACTCATAGCTACTTTTAATTCGAGAATTGACTGGACCATTCGTGATTAATCACTAAGTCAAACCTTAATTATGACGGGTTTGACTTTAGGCCATTAAACTAGAAAAACTGAATTTAGAAAGGTTAAGGAAGCTTACTGGAGTCCTTAGTACGAAAATGAAGGTAATGGAATCTTGTTTGAGGTCCAGAGAGCTCCAGAAAATGTGTTTGAATGATTTCAAGTGAATGCCAAAAATTGTTGCAACAAGTGTTCTTATATAGGAACTTTAATTGATCAAGATCATGACAACAAAGTCTATGGAATGATTCCTGATCAACACAAGTGTCCCTATGCATGATAAACCCATTTGCACAACCCCTGGTATCAGTTTTCATGCATATAAGTCAGTTTAACAGGCTACACAGGCACCTGTCATGTTTTTTGGTCGCTGGTGACTACCAAGCGGCCCGCGTAAGACCCAGACAAGGTCTACGCGGCCGGTATGAATGCCAGGCTCAGGTTACAAGTTTATCAGAATTACAATTTTGGTCCCTGGTCCTTCTAATAGTTGTTTTAACTTTATTTATTGCACTTTTAACCCTCCAACTTGACTTTTAAAGACTCCAAATTATAAACCAACTTTGTTAAGTCCCCGGTTAGTTATACGATTACCGAAAAGTCCTAAATTTCAACGTTGACGCTTTTAACCCTTCACATACGAATGTTAGCGTATCTTTCTCATACGAAATCGAAACCTTGTGAAATTTTTATCACTTATTCTAGTGAGCATAATTAATTGTTACAAATCTTCGGGTTCGCTAAAAAGGTCACTCAGAGGTATAAATTAAACATGTTGACACATTTAACCCTTGCGGTTTTTAATCTTTCACTTTCTTCCACAAACGGCTTCATAGGATTCATAATTCATCCGTTTAAGGGTATAAACATCGTGTAGGGTTGTTGAAAGGTATAATTATCCAATGTTGACACTTTGAATCCTTTTACACACGTACTTTCTTTGTTTGTCAACTTTAGTCCCTCATATTCAATTCATTACACATTTAAAGCTCATGACACGTGTCTTCATTATATTGGTCGTGATTTTACGAGGTGTTACATCCTCACCCCCTTAAAAGAAATCTCAACCTCAAGATTTACTGAAATAAATGAGGGTACTTCTCTTTCATTGTGGACTCTACCTCCCACGTATACTCGGGACCTCTACGGGCATCCCATTTAACCTTTACGATTGGTACCTGCTTCCTTCGAAGCTTCTTAACCTGTCGATCCTCGATCGAAAAAGGTTTCTCAACAAACTTCAGGCTCTCATCTATGTGCACATCCGTATGTGATATGACTAGTGATTCATCAGCTAGACATTTCTTCCGATTGCATATGTGAAACACATTATGAATACCACTGAGCTCTTCAGGAAAATTTAACTTATAAGCCACTGTTCCGACACATTCGATGATCTCGAATGGTCCTATATATCTTGGGCTTAACTTGCCTTTCTTGCCAAATCGCATTACCCCTTTCTAGGGTGATACCTTCAGTAGTACTTTGTCACCAGCCTCAAACTTTAGAGCTTTACGCCTTTTATCTGCGTAGCTTTTCTGCCTATCCCTGGTAGCTTTGAGACGATCTCGTATCTGTACAATCTTATATGTCGTCTCCAGGACTATATCAGGTCCTGTTAGTTGGACATCTCCAACTTCTGCCCAACAAACGGGCGTTCTACACTTTCTTCCATACAGAGCTTCAAAAGGTGCAGTTTGAATACTGGAATGATAGCTATTGTTGTATGAGAATTCAATCAATGTAAGATGATCATCCCAACTTCCTCCTAAGTCAATAACACAAGCTCGTAACATATCCTCGAGTGTCTGTATAGTACATTCACTTTGACCATCCGTCTGAGGATGATATGCAGTGCTGAAATTTAATCGAGTGCCTAGGGATTGCTGGAAGCTTTTCCAGAAATGCGATGTATACCTCGTATCCCTATCAGAGATGATAGACACTGGCACTCCATGGAGAGATACAATCTCATCCACGTACAGCTGAGCTAACTTATCTGAGCTGTGTGTTTCCTTAATTGGTAGGAAGTGGGCTTACTTAGTCAATCTATCCACTATCACCCAAATAGTATCATTTCCTCGTTTTGTCTTCGGTAACTTGGTGATAAAATCCATAGTCACCATTTCCCACTTCCAGGTGGGAAGTTTAGGCTGTTGTAGCAAACCTGACGGCTTCTGGTGTTCTGCTTTAACTTGAGCACATGTCAGACATTTGGCCACATAAGTGGCTATAGACTTCTTCAAGCCTATCCACCAATAATTCGTCTTCAAATCCTGGTACATTTTGTCGCAGCCAGGATGAACAGAATACTTGGAACTATGGGCTTCCTGAAGGATCACTTCCCTAAGTCCTCCATAGATTGGAACCCATATCCGTCCATTCAATCTTAGGATTTCATCCTTACCATACGATAACTGTTCTGCAGTGACTCCCAACTTTTCTTTTGGATAGTTAGCTTCTAATACGGCTTCCTTCTGAGCGGCTAACAATCTTTCATTCAAACTGTTCTTTAATTCAATGCTCTTGGCATTGATTCTTATGGGCTTCACCCTTTCCTTCCTACTTAAGGCATCGACGACCACATTCGCCTTGCCTGGATAGTATCGGATTTCACAATCATAATCATTTAAAGTCTCCATCCATCGACGCTGCCTCATGTTCATATCCTTCTGATTGAACAGATGCTGAAGGCTCTTATGATCAGAATAGATCACACACTTGGTACCATGTAAATAATGCCTCCAAAGTTTTAGTGCAAACACAACGACACCCAATTCCAAGTCGTGGGTGGTGTAATTCTTTTCGTGCACCTTTAATTGTCGGGAAGCATAGGCAATTACCTTGCCTTTCTGCATCGGTACACATCCCATGCCGGTGTGTGATGCGTCGCAGTAAACCACAAATTCTTCAATCCCTTCAGGCAATGTCAACACAGGAGCATTGCTCAGTTTCTGCTTAAGTATATACGATTCTTGTTGTTTAGGACCCCAATCAAATTTTATATTCTTCCTAGTGAACGAAGTTAGGGGTGCAGCAATCCTTGAGAAATTTTCAATAAAACACCTGTAATATCCTGCCAGGCCTAAGAAGCTGCGGATTTCTGTGGGCGTCTTCGGCTCTTTCCAATTCATGATAGCTTCAATCTTAGCGGGATCCACCTGGATACCACGCTCACTAACCATATGTCCAAGGAATTGGACTTCACGAAGCCAAAATTCACACTTTGAAAACTTGGCGTAAAGCTTTTCTTGTTGGAGAAGTTTAAGAATACAACGAAGATGCTTCTCATGGTCAGCCTGATTCTTTGAATAAATAAGAATGTCATCAATGAAGACAATGAAAAACTTATCTAAGTAGGGTTTGCAAATGCGATTCATGAGGTCCATGAACGCTGCTGGTGCATTAGTGAGCCCAAAAGGCATCACCGAGAACTCATAGTGACCATAACGAGTTCTAAATGCAGTCTTGTGCACATCTTCATCTCTAACCTTCAGCTGATGGTAACCTGACCTTAAATCAATCTTGGAAAAGTAACTTGCCCCTTGCAATTGATCGAACAAATCGTCGATCCTAGGCAATGGATATCTGTTCTTGATAGTGACCTTTTTAAGCTTGCGATAATCGATGCATAGACGCATTGATCCATCTTTCTTCTTTACAAACAGGATTGGTTCTCCCCAGGGAGATGAGCTAGGTCTAATAAATCCTTTTGTCAACAAATCATCCAATTGAGTTCTCAACTCTTTCATCTCAGTTGGGGCTAACTGGTAAGATGCTCTTGCAACAGGTGCTGCTCCAGGTATAATGTCGATTCTGAACTCCACTTGCCTATCTGGGGGTAAACCAGGTACTTCTTCAGGAAATACATCAGGGTATTAAGAAATGATAGGGATGTCTTCAATCTTGGGCTTTGGTTCATCAATAGTCACTTGTGCCATATAAATGACACAGCCCTTCTTCATTCACCTTGACGCCTCAAGCACAGACACTTGCTTAGGCAACCCATACTGAGTATCTCCTTGTATGGTAAGTGGCTCACCATACGGAGTCTTGATCACCACCTGTTTCTTGTCACAAACAATCTGGGCTTGGTTATGAGATAACCAATCCATGGCTATCACTATGTTGAAACCATCTAATTTCAAAGGAAGCAAGGATTGTGGAAAGGAGTGGTTCCTAATGGATATAAAACATCCATCTAACATAGTTGAAGCAGTTTCTATGGTACCATCGGCCAACTCTACTTCATATTTCATGCTTAGGGTTTTAACAGGCAGATTTAACAGTTTACAAAACTTATCATCAACAAATGACTTATTTGCACCCGAATCAAATAATACCCTTGCATAGACATCATTAATAAGGAAGGTACCTGTTATCACGTTATCATCCTGCACTGCTTCCCGTGCATTCATCTGAAAGACCCTAGCATTAGTCTTCTTGCCTTCTTCAGGCTTTTTCGCATACTTTGGGCAGTTGGTCTTGATGTGCCCTTTCTCATTGCAACCATAACAGGTTGCATCCTTCAACTTCTTGCAATCCAAAGTCTTGTGTTCATTGGACTTGCAGATCCCATAACCAATCGGCTTCGACTGCGATTGCGACTTTGATTCAAAGCTGCATTTCCAGAAATGACGTTTCTGGCAGGTTTTGCATTTAGGCTTCTCATCCACTTGCTGGTTACCCTTGTTAGACCCAAAATTCTTCTTGTGGTCTAAGTTCCCCTTACGCTTCTTGTCAGAACGACGTGAGTTATCATCCTCACGTTTCCTTTTTCCTTCTTCAGAAATCTTAAGCGATCTCAGCCTGATCGCATCCAGAGTAAGGGATAAAGACAAATCAGCTGCTGACCTAAAAGTAGTACGTCGAGACGCCTTCACACTAGCTTTGATCTCCGGGGCTAAACCCCCAATAAAACGAGCGATACGTTTTGGTTCCGGTGTAACCAAGTATGAAACCAATCGAGACATGGTATTGAAACTAGTGAGGTAAGTCTGGCAGTCTAAGTTCTTCATGACTAAGGTCAAGAAGTCAGTCTTGATTTTCTCAACTTCGTGTTGAGGACAGTGATTTTCTTTGATTAGAGCAATGAACTGCTCCCAAGACATGCTATACAAGTGGGCTTTTCCTGTAGCTTGAATCAGTGATCTCCACCACGCTAAAGCTTCTCCTTTAAATGATTGTGACACAAACTTCACAATATCTTTCTCTGCACAACCACTAATATCAACCACCGTGTCCATTTCATCGAGCCAAGTCATACAATCGATGGCTCCTTTCTCCCCTGTGAAGTCTCTAGGCTTGCAGGAGACAAAATACTTATAAGAACAGCCTTTAACACGTGGTTCTTGTTTGAGCTCAATCTTCTTAGACGGAACACTCCTCTGATTTGTTGAGTGATGAGAATCACTCTTGCGAGTTGTATGAGTTCTGGAGGGTGGCTTTGAATGAGGTACAGACTGAGTTCTAACGTGAGTTTCACTCGATTCATTAAACTGTCTGTCAAGAGCTCGCGTAATGGCATTATCTATTAATGCCTTCAATTCCGCGCCTGCTACATTAACTCTGGAAGTGTCATGATTCTCCCTTGGGTGACTGTTGACTTCGTCTGACCCAGCCATGTAGCTTGATTGCTACATAAAATATTGACAGGATTTATTTAGAAGTTCATTATGGAATTGTCTTTTATGGCAATTCATTAACCATGGTAATTATAAACCATATTTGGTTAATTTATTAAACATATTTTTTTAGGATTTTCATTATAATTTATCCTAATTTATATAGTAATAAGGGTATTATCAATGGCACATAAGGCCTAGTCACAAGGACAATTTAAATTATAAACCAGGATTTCAAAGAATCGAGGTATTAAGGTTTGAACGTAGCTCATTACCTTTTATTGACAGGGAGTCGTAGACTACAATCTGTCTTTTGTCTTATATGACAATGATTATGGCTCGTAGGCCTTACATCACAAATGGATGTTTAAATAATAAAGAAGGAATTTGAAAGAATCCATTATAAGAATGACATGTGTGATTTTAACGAATCACATCTGCCAAGAGTGTTAACATGTTTTCAGATGTTAACAAGGGTTTGAATCCTTTTAAACAGGTTTTACCATTATGGCTAGGTCTATAATGACATGCAGGCTAGGTTATACCTTTTAAGATTCTTATTTAATATTTAATAGGCAGATTATTTTAAAATGAATGATATATTTTTGGATTTATTTATTTCACATATATTACATTTATGCATAAAATGACAAAATGAAATTTAAATTATAACATGCTACTAAAATTTAAAAGAGTACATGAATGCCCTAAACGGGACTTTAATAGAAAAGACATGCCCACGTAGGGGCTAAACTGAAACTACAAGTCCTCGCAGGGACTGAATACAGAAATAGATGTCCACGCAGGGTCTTTATTGAAAATTAAAGAAATACAAAACAAACAAATAAACAATGAAACTTAATGATCCTTTTTGCTCTTCCCTTTGATTAAGCTTGCCAAACCCTTGAGAAATCCCCGGTGGTTCCTACGTTCCTCTTGAACCTCCCGTTCCACCTGGCTCAACCTCTGTAGAATCTCCTGTTGCTGCTGTGGCAGTATCAGTGGCGGCTGCGGCGGCTGCTGATGCTGCGGAGGTTGAGGAGGTGGCGGGTATTGATACCCATAGGGTGGGTACCCAGCCTGATATGGGACTCCAAAGGGCCCCTCGGGATGAAGAGCATTGTAGTTTGCCGCCGCAAGGTATGGGTCAACTTCGGCGTAGTTATAGTTAGTATAGGCTAGCTGCTCGAAAGGGTTATACGCCGCTACACCGGCGTATGCAGGAATTGGGTTATCATAACCCACTGGTGGTGGTGTGACTGGCGCAGACTCCACCTCTGAAACAGGGTTAGAAGGCCCACCCATCTGTGGGTCTTCATATAGTGGCGGGTAATGACTGCCACTTGAATGCTGAGGGGTGCTGATACAGACTCCCCCTCGCACGGACATCCATGCGGTTGATCTCCTACGCCTCGAAGGCTCCGGAGGCGGTTGCTGCACTGGTGGTGGTGGCGGTGGAGTAACCGCTAAAAAACGCGAATCCTCCGAGGGATCCTGCTGCTGCTGTGATGAGTGGTAACTGGGAGTAAACACCCAGTCGTATTGGGCAAATCTTGTCTCATAACTGTCTGGGCCATGATAAGGTGATCCATGATATGACGACCCATCCGAAATCTCGATGGGGTGAGTAGGTGTTCCGGTTGGCGGCTGGGCAGGTTCCGGATCCTCTTCCATGTCCATGGAGAAATGGTCCTCCGGTCCCAACGGGTTATAACCCATTAGCTCATTAATTTGGTTTGCCGAGTTGAACCAGCTTTGAAAGTAGGGTGTTGGGTCGTTGAAGGAATGGTGTGAGTTGGGGCTTTGAAGGGGTATAAAAGAGTGATGTGAGTTGTGGGGCTCGTTCTCTGATTGAGGCCAGAAAGAGTTGGGGTAGGTAGGTGAGGAGCTCAGCGAGACAGAACGTCTTGCGGGTTTTAAATGGGTCCTCTAGTCTTCTTGAGGACTTGCGCTTAAAGTGTCTGATGGAGTTCGCCGGTGTGAAGGCCCAGCCTCGTGATCGTTGGGGGCGATGAATGGCCCCTTGCCTCTTCCTCGGATTCTTGGCGGCATTTTTGTAGGTCCTGTTAAAACAAACAAAAGAAACAACAAAGGACAAAACAAAATAAGTCAGACTTAGTCCTAAGTTCTTTGTCTAGACTCGAAAGTCGAGGAATGTGCAAACTGTGTCATTGATACCAACCTGTCGCACCCCAATATTTCCACGTATTACCGGTGGGCCCGGTGGGGAGTATCATGACGTAGTTGATATCATCATAGACAATTTATCACAGTTTATATACACAGCGGAAGTTGAAAGATAAAATCATTACAAACCGATTGAAAGTAATATCATTTATTACAAAACGGTTGTAAAGGATCCACATGCGGATCAAAGTTAAAAAAACATTGTTCAGCTGATTTATAACATCTAAGCTTGCAAGACTCTTTATTGATGCTAGGAGTAGCCAGCCTATTCCGTTTAGTACCTGCACTTAGCATTTTTGGAAAATACGTCAGTTTACACTAGTAAATACAATTAACTGACTCATTTTGAATATGTTTAAGGAATTGATTTGAGTGCACAAGGCACAAATATCTTTTATAACTTGGGACAACTATTAAAAATAATCTTGTATACATATTTAAATGTTTGTCGTCTATCAGGGCCGGTTAGAAGAGCCGGACAAGATTAACTGACACACCACATGTATAATACCCACAAGGAATTTTACTTATTGTGGGGTACCTTTTATACATACGCAACAGTCGGGTGTATGCCTACACCCCGTGCTTAAGTCGTGTCCATTTCAATGAATGAGCCGAGGATATCCAGGACATGGTCATTAACCCCCCAAAAGCCATATACCAAACAAAATAGATTAAAACGAGTTATGCAATTATATTAATCACAATCCGATTAAAACAATTACATACCCGACCAGGCGGTATTATTATAATACCGTATCCCATGCCCGTATAACGGAAAATAAGTTAAAAGTATTTACCTGAGCAAGTATATATCACAATCAGCGAGTGAAAGTATCTTTTACTTGTCTCCTAATATGGAACGAAG
This sequence comes from Helianthus tuberosus, assembly GCA_030545235.1. Lineage (NCBI taxonomy): Eukaryota > Viridiplantae > Streptophyta > Magnoliopsida > Asterales > Asteraceae > Helianthus > Helianthus tuberosus. Next base: position 168,276,543 of record CM060368.1, read on the forward strand.
GTTTTAATAACCTATTAGATTCCTAACGGGTCTTAATTAAGTTTATACTTCGACCGGTTAGTTTTAAAGGAAGATATACGGTTCAAAACGCACGAATAAACGAAGACCGGATTAGAATGTGGTTTAGACCTGACAAGTTTGTATACTTGTATAATATGGGTAAACTAAACACATTCTGGATTTTGAGATAAAAATGATAAGGTTTGACCCGTTTCGGTTAATTTATGCAAACTAGTTACATAAACCGTACCAAACACGAAAAATGCATAACGGGTATACAAATGAGTCATGAACAGGTTTCCTAAGTTAATATGCCCTAAATATGTTGTGATATCAGTAGGATACCTTCCATTATGCCTAAAATGGATTTAAACTCAGATTATGCCCCGTAGGGGTATTTTGGTCATTTTAAAGCTTATAAAAGAGTTTAAATATAAATCTGATTTTCTGGTCTGATATAATCAGTAAAAATATTAATTTTTATAAGTCACAACAGTAGGGTATTGCATATATGTGAAATTACCTTTTATAACCAAACTATGCACGGTAGGGGCATTTTGGTAATTTTACATAAGCTTTAAAGGTTAAAATTAGAATTCTGAGTTCAAAACTTTTGCTTACTGTTTAATTATAAAAATTTACTTAAAACATCAGTAGGTATTAAGTCTTATATGTTAAAAATAGTTTTAACCCATACTATGCGCTTAAAACGTGTAAAAGTCGGTTTTAAGCGATTTTCGGGTTTAAATAAGAAATATGAGTTTTTGATCAGTATATAAAGTTTAAAATATTTTATTTATTATATAAAATAAGTAGCAAAAATTTTGGTGTCAAAATATTATGTAAAACTCATTTTATTCAAGAAAAGGGTATAAGCGACAATTACCGAATTATAGCAAGAACCCTATGTTATGCCCAGCTTAAAAAAAATAAAAATCTTCAAAAATCCCAAAATATTATATTACATTAGTGGGTAAAAATTTTGGTGTCAAAATTTGGGTTTAGATAGGCTTTATGCTAATTACGCCGTTTAATTAATAAAAAGCTTTTTAATTACGATATTGAGCATAACTCCTAATCTAGACCTCAAACTGATGTCAAATTTTTAGGACAAGTTTATAAATCAGTAATAAAGGTTTTTGTCCTCTCACATTTTCAAAAATCTCGTTTTAAGGTCAAAAGGGCATAATGGTGTAACAACCCTCAGTAAACCGACACCCTCGTAATAATTTCCGACATCCTAGTATATTTTAAAATACCCTTATATATCTTTAATTACACCCCGTATGTGAAAACCGAGCCCGAAATATGTTATAATATGTAAAATAAATTAAAAACAATAAATGTTAAGCTGAGGCGGGCCGCGTAGACCCACCCCAAGCCTTTACGCGGGCGGTATAAAGGTGTAGACCGGATTACGTTGATTCTTTAGTTCATACGGGCCACGTAAGACTCCGTTTAAGTGTACGCGGGCCGCGAGTGACCATCAAACGCGGAGACACCCTAAGATGACACGTGTCGACATCGTGGCGGGTCTAGATTATGACCGGGATAAGCTATAGAGTTGACCAGGGTTGACGCGGGCCGCGTAACCCTTGTCTATTCTTTACGCGGGCCGCGTGGAGACCAAGTATCAGCACTATATAAAGGAGGCCTCGGGTTTCAATTCAGTTCGTCCCAAATTTCATTCTCAATCTCGAATTTATGTAGTAGAGTTATTATAGACGGGTATTATACCCCTAATTAGCGAGGTTCTGCTCCGTTGTAAGTATTATAACCCCAGTTTCGTAATAGTTAAGCTGCCCGATTGATTTAGGGTTCCGTAACAACTGTCGTGGTTCTGCCCGACGTAGTTGTTGGAATGACATCTCGGGGAGGGTATCATTAATATTTTCAAAGGGTTATGATACTAACCAATGTACATTTGTATAAATTATAGATTATATCCAGGAAACCCTTACGTGAAGTCTAAGATAGCAATGTGAGTTTATCCTCTTTTTGTTAACCTTTTTGGAATGTTTTACAAAACCTTAATTATTTACAATGGGATTAAGCGGTGATTGAGTCTTTGTAGTTCTTCAATTACTGCCAGTATTATGGGGTTTTGTATACAAAATTTATTACTACGAGTAGTAGTAAGTCGGAATGACAGTACAATACCATTGGACGACGAGTTAGCCAATGGGTAATTTGACCATAGCCATAGATCCGGTCGAGTGGCAAATACTGAATGAGTAATTGTGTAGAAATAAACAATGTGATCGCTCTCAATACTGTCTTAATTAATAAAATGTTTCTTGATTAAACTGGGATTCACTCACCAGTATTTCCGACTGACAAATGTTTTTAAAACGCGTTACAGGTAACACAATGTGAACAACCAATTAGTGAAAAGCCAGCTGGAGAGCACTGAAGGCTTGGGAAAAATGTGGCTATAAAAGTTACCTAATAAACGATGTTTTAAATTCAATAAAATAGGGTTTGTCCCTATAAATGTATTGTAATAAGAAACTTGGGTTTTGCCCATGTGATTACTAATAAAAAATATGGTGGTTTTACTCTGATAAACATTTCCTAACTACGGTCCTGATGTAAATTCCGCTGCCAAATTAACGAAACCTGATACCACCACCACTAAGCTCGCGTCCGCCCGTTCCCGGGACAGATAAGGGATCGGGGGTTGTGACAGAAGGTGGTATCAGAGCCTAGCCACTGGTTCAAGCCAAAGAAGTGTTCGGCTGACACTTAAATTTTAAATTTTGTGTTAGGAAATAATTTATGTGATTATGTGTTTTATATTAATTGACTATTTGTTAGTCTACAGTATGGTTAAGCAAAGAATTTCAGACATCTATCGTCAACTAGATAGTTCATCAAAAGATAAGGGAACCTCATTTCAACCAAATACCTTAGGATACTCAGCAGATACTAAGGAAGGAATATTTGTTCGTAAGGCACAGTCTAAGAAACCATTTACCTCTAAAAAGAGAAGTTGGATTATTAGAAAAAGTCGAGAGAAAATAAAGAAATCACAACAAAAAGAAGCGATAATTAATAAGGAAACCCAGGAAACAGGTAATAACCCACCATGGGAAGATGAATTAGATAGCCAATGGGAAATCTCTATATGTTAGCCACTACAGCAGTAAATGTTAACTTATAGTTGAACCGCCAAACCAGTACCAGCACCCATGCCTCCTACGAGCTAGAAACTTTAAAAGAACTTTGTTCATTTGATAACAACCTAGTAAGAAGAAAGAGATAGAATAAACCTTACATAAAAGCATGTTGAGCCTAATACTCCTATAACCTAGCTAGACTAAAATAAGTTACGGATGCATAACCACTAGTATATTTCGAATTTCAGTTGTAGTTTGTAATAAATACATACATACATACATACATATATATATATATATATAAGTTGCAATGTTCGCCGTTTTTAATCAATCTATTTTATGATTGTCCCCAATTGTTTGTACTAGAAATTTGAAATTTTAGACACATATATATACCCAATATAATATCTTTTGTAAGATAAACATAAGAGAAATATCATTGATGATTCATTTGAAAACATGACGTTATTATAAATAAACCATGAAACCTACTATGTTTTAAAATGCCATCTGTCTCAATGAAATATTCCTTGTAACGGAATCTAAGATTATATATGCATAAATAGAGTTAGCTGTAAGTATACTCATTACATCAAACCTGGCTATAGTATCAATGGAGACAATGATATATTTAAAACTCCCTTCTCCAACCAAAAGAAAAATAATATCTATGCTTAAATGAAAGAGTTGGGATATTGATATTCACTGGTAACAACCAGGACAGTATTTAGACTTGAACCTAAGAAGAATGCCTTAGTATAAAGCTTTGAGATAAGCCAATTACTTGCATAAATAAAGTATGATGGTTATTGGTATCCCGTGAGGATAATGACCAGAAAAGTGCAAGTATGATAAATAAACAATAACACTTGGCCACTGTTATTTCTTGTTTATTGATACTACTCGGTTCTAGAATATGATCCCTCATGAGAATACTAATTTTCTTGTTTCTTGATGTAAGCCATAATAAATAATGCCCTTTTTAAGATCATGATTTGAGATAAGTTTATTTGTGGGAAATACCATGATAATTACCTCTCCGGCGAGACCGGGTGAGATGGGGTTACCTCTCCGGCAAGACCGGGTAAGATGAGGATACCTCTCCGGCTAAACCGGGTGAGATGGGGTATATGTTATGATAATGAAAATCTCTAAATAGTACCATGAATTGATGTCTGATCTGTTTTTGGAAATATGAAGCTGTTAAATACATTGACCTTATGAATGGTGTGTATATTACAGTATGTGAAAATATATGATATAGATATGTATATCTATGAGGAAATCCCAAGACCATCATAATTGACAATTAGGGATAAATCATGAACAGATGTGTCAATGATAATTTTAGATTTAATCAGGAATCTCTCGTATATATAAATTTAGATGACAAACATTATTTTGTTTAAATCATCACTTTCATAATTAATACGATAAGAGGAATAGTAGTAATTCTTTAAAGTTGGAATACTACCAAAAGTATAAAGAATGCTTAGTAAAGACAGCTAATGGAGAAACCATTAGAATTTCTGAAATCTTGCAGGATGCAAGCATAGAAATTTTAAATCCGAAGTTTATTGCAAATCTTTATCCCATGAATCTGGCAGAATTCGATGTTGTTTTAGGAATAGATTGGTTAATAGCCAATAAAGCCAATATTTTATGTGATCAAAAGTTAATTCAAGTAATTTCACCAAAAGGTAAAACGATCACAATTAAAGGAGATAAACCTTCTAGGTCCACTAAATTTATCTCTGTGATGAAAACTGCAAGTTATATAAGAAAAGGTTCTATAGTGTATTTGATTTCTATAATCACTACCACTAAAGGAAAAGATTTAAAAGATATTCCAGTAGTATCTCAGTTTTCAGATGTATTTCCAGAAGAATTGCCAGGGCAACCTCCAGATAGAGAAGTTGAATTCAGAATCCATTTAATACCAGGAACAACACCGATTGCCAAAGCACCTTACCATATGGCACCTGCAGAAATGCAAGAATTAAAGAAACAATTGGACGAATTGTTAGAAAAAAGGATTTATACAACCAAGTTCGTCGCCATGGGGAGCGCCGATATTGTTTGTTAAAAAGAAGGACGGATCAATGCGTATGTGCATTGATTACCGTGAATTAAACAAGGTCACGATTAAGAATCGGTATCCATTACCAAGAATCGATGATCTGTTTGATCAACTGCAAGGAGCTCGATTTTTCTCTAAAATCAATTTAAGGTCAGGATATCATCAGTTAAAGGTATAGGAAGAGGACATTCCTAAGACCACATTTAGAACGAGGTATGGCCATTATGAATTTACTGTCATGCCATTTGGTTTAACCAATGCCCAGCTGCATTTATGGACATGATGAACCGAATATGTAAGCCATATTTGGATAAATTCATAATTGTCTTCATAGATGATATTCTAATTTATTCTAAGAATAAAGAGGATCATGCAAAGCATTTGCACGCACTTTTAAGTTTATTAAGAAAGGAAAAGCTTTATGCTAAATTTTCTAAGTGTGAATTTTGACAATTTCTCGGACACCTAGTCAATCATGAAGGAATTCATGTAGATCCAACAAAGATCGAGGCAATTACTAAATGGAAAACCCCTGAGTCACTAACTGAGGTTAGAAGTTTCTTAGGATTGGCCGGTTATTATAGAAGATTTATTCGAGATTTTTCTAGAATAGTCATTCCCTTAACTAAGCTAACCTGTAAATCCGTTAAGTTTGATTGGGGATTAAAACAAGAAGAAGCATTTAGAATCCTTAAGCAAAGATTAACCCATACACCCATACTAGCAATACCAGAAGGAACTGAAGATTTTGTAGTCTATTGTGATGCTTCTAAGTTAGGTTATGAATGCAACGTCAAAAGGTTATAGCCTATGCATCTAGACAACTTAAGAATCATGAAGAGAACTATCCAACCCATGATCTAGAATTAGGAGCTATATTTTTTGCTCTTAAGATTTGGAGACATTACCTTTATGGTAGTAAGTTTACTGTATTCACCGATCATAAGAGTTTAAGGTATATTTTCAAACAAAAGGAATTGAATATGAGACAAAGACGCTGGATGGAAATGCTTAGTGATTATGATTGTGATATCCAGTATCATGAAGGAAAAACAAATGTAGTGGCAGATGCTTTAAGCCGAAAATATCATGAAAAGCCAAAAAGGGTACGTTCTCTTAAATTAAATCTGCAAATAGATTTAAATGATCAGATAAGAGAAGCACAAGAATCAGTAATCAAGGATGGTTCTGAAAAATTAAAAGGTATGCTAAAAGAATTGGAACAAGGAATAGATGGAATTTGGAGATTCCATAAAAAGAGAATGTGGATACCTAAATTAGGAAATCTACGTCATCGTATATTAGAAGAAGCTCATAAGTCTAAGTATACGATGCATCCAGGAAGTGATAAGATGTACCAGGATTTAAGGAAAAATTTCTGGTGGATAGGAATGAAAAAGGACATAGCAACCTATGTTTCTAAATGTTTAACTTGTTCACAAGTTAAAGCTGAACACCAGAAACCCTCAAGCTTGTTACAGCAATTAGAAATGCCGGTGTGGAAATGGGAATTGATAACAATGGATTTTGTTACTAAATTACCCAAAACAAGGAAAGGTAATGATACAATCTGGGTGATTGTAGATAGACTAACCAAGTCAACTCATTTCCTACCAATGAAGGAAACTTTCAGTATGGAACAATTAGCTAAACTATATGTAAATGAAATTGTTTCTTTACATGGTATTCCTTTATCAATTGTTTCTGATAGGGATAACCGATTTACCTCTCATTTTTGGTTAAGTTTCCAAAAAGCCATGGGAACCAAGTTAAAACTAAGCATAACTTATCATCCTCAAACTGATGGACAAAGCGAAATGACAATTCAAACAATGGAGGACATGCTTAGAGCTTGTGTAATTGATTTCGGAGGTAATTGGGACGATCACTTACCTTTAATAGAATTTTCTTATAATAATAGTTATCACACAAGTATCAATGCTGCACCATTCGAAGCACTTTATGGACGAAAGTGCCGAACCCCAGTCTGTTGGGCATAAATTGGGGAAAAGCAACTATCTGGACCTGAGATAGTACAAGAAACAACCGACAAGATTATTCAAGTCAAGGAACGACTGAAAGCAGCACGTGATCGACAAAAGAGTTACGCTGATAACCGACGCAAACCCTTGGACTTTCAAGTAGGAGATAAAGTATTATTAAAAGTCTCTCCTTGGAAAGGAGTGGTAAGATTCATAAAAAGGGGAAAACTAAGTCCCAGGTATGTTGAACCTTTTGAGATTATTAGAAGAATAGGACCTGTAGCCTATCAGCTACAACTGCCAGAGGAGATGGCAGGAATACATGATGTGTTTCATGTATCTAATCTGAAAAAGTGTTTAACTGATGAATCACTGATAGTACCTCTTAAGGATATAGAGGTAAATGTACAACTCAAGTTTGTAGAAAGGCCTCCACAGATTAAAGACAGGAAAGTCAAGAATCTCAAGCATAAGAGATTAGTTCTGGTCAAAGTGAAGTGGGACTAAAAAAAAAAGGACCTGAATACACATGGGAGCTAGAATCAGAAATGCAAAGAAAATATCCACACTTGTTCCAGTAGATCTCGAGGACGAGCTCTAAAACAAGGTGGGGAGAATGTAACAACCCTCAGTAAACCGACACCCTCGTAATAATTTCCGACATCCTAGTATATTTTAAAATACCCTTATATATCTTTAATTACACCCCGTATGTGAAAACCGAGCCCGAAATATGTTATAATATATAAAATAAATTAAAAACAATAAATGTTAAGCTGAGGCGGGCCGCGTAGACCCACCCCAAGCCTTGACGCGGGTGGTATAAAGGTGTAGACCGGATTACGTTGATTCTTTAGTTCATACGGGCCGCGTAAGACTCCGTTTAAGTGTACGCGGGCCGCGAGTGACCATCAAACGCGGAGACACCCTGAGCTGACACGTGTCGACATCGTAGCGGGTCTAGATCATGACCGGGATAAGCTATAGAGTTGACCAGGGTTGACGCGGGCCGCGTAACCCTTATCTGTTCTTTACGCGGGCCGTGTGGAGACCAAGTATCAGCACTATATAAAGGAGGCCTCGGGTTTCAATTCAGTTCGTCCCAAATTTCATTCTCAATCTCGAATTTCTGTAGTAGAGTTATTATAGACGGGTATTATACCACTAATTAGCGAGGTTCTGCTCCGTTGTAAGTATTATAACCCCAGTTTCGTAATAGTTACGCTGCTCGATTGATTTAGGGTTCCGTAACAACTGTCGTGGTTCTGCCCGACGTAGTTGTTGGAATGCCGTCTCGGGGAGGGTATCATTAATATTTTCAAAGGGTTATGATACTAACCAATGTACATTTGTATAAATTATAGATTATATCCAGGAAACCCTTACGTGAAGTCTAAGATAGCAATGTGAGTTTATCCTCTTTTTGTTAACCTTTTTGGAATGTTTTACAAAACCTTAATTGTTTACAATGGGATTAAGTGGTGATTGAGTCTTTGTAGTTCTTCAATTACTGCCAGTATTATGGGGTTTTGTATACAAAATTTATTACTACGAGTAGTAGTAAGTCGGAATGACAGTACATTACCATTGGACGACGAGTTAGCCAATGGGTAATTTGACCATAGCCATAGATCCGGTCGAGTGGCAAATACTGAATAAGTAATTGTGTAGAAATAAACAATGTGATCGCTCTCAATACTGTCTTAATTAATAAATTGTTTCTTGATTAAACTGGGATTCACTCACCAGTATTTCCGACTGACAAATGTTTTTAAAACGCGTTACAGGTAACACAATGTGAACAGCCAATTAGTGAAAAGCCAGCTGGAGAGCACTGAAGGCTTGGGAAAAATGTTGCTATAAAAGTTACCTAATAAATGATGTTTTAAATTCAATAAAATAGGGTTTGTCCCTATAAATGTATTGTAATAAGAAACTAGGGTTTTGCCCATGTGATTACTAATAACAAATATGGTGGTTTTACTCTGATAAACATTTCCTAACTATGGTCCTGATGTAAATTCCGCTGCCAAATTAACGAAACCTGATACCACCACCACTGAGCTCGCGTCCGCCCGTTCCCGGGACAGATAAGGGATCGGGGGTTGCGACAAATGGTAAACATTTAGGCGTATAACAGAAACATGCAAATGAATCGGATAACTAAGGAACCAAGTTGTATAACCTCAGAGGGTTACACTATTCTATAACCTGGTCCTAATAGAGCTCTAAGGCATTTCTAAAGCATGCTACATTGGGTCAGAACTGAAAGTCAAAGCAAAAGTCTTCTTTTGCGACTTTCGGTCCCGAACCGAGCCTAAACTGAAAATTGTCGGGTTGAACATGCTTAGACATGTTCTTACATTAATTACCAAGTTATACAAGTGATAAAACAGGTGTCATGGCTTCTACATTGTTTATTATGTGTTTAATTGAAAATTTGGTTTCTGTTGACTTTTTACAATTAAGTTTGACCCGACAATTGACCTAGTTAGAGTGGGAATCAGGGGGTGCCCTTTTAAGGGTTTATTACCCACATAATTACCAACTCATAGCTACTTTCAATTCGAGAATTGACTGGACCATTAGTGATTAATCACTAAGTCAAACCTTAATTACGATGGGTTTGACTTTAGGCCATTAAACTAGAAAAACTGAATTTAGAAAGGTTAAGGAAGCTTAGTGGAGTCCTTAGTACGGAAATGAAGGTAATGGAATCTTGTTTGAGGTCCAGAGAGCTCCAGAAAATGTGTTTGAATGATTTCAAGTGAATGCCAAAAATTGTTGCAACAAGTGTTCTTATATTGGAACTTTAGTTGATCAAGATCTAGACAACAAAGTCTATGGAATGATTCCTGATCAACACAAGTGTCCCTATGCATGATAAACCCATTTGCACAGCCCCTGGTATCAGTTTTCATGCATATAAGTCGGTTTAACAGGCTGCACAGGCACCTGTCATGTTTTTTGGTCGCTGGTGACTACTAGGCGGCCCGCGTAAGACCCAGACAAGGTCTACGCGGCCGGTATGAATGCCAGGCTCAGGTTACAAGTTTATCAAAATTGCAATTTTGGTCCCTGGTCCTTCTAATAGTTGTTTTAACTTTATTTATTGCACTTTTAACCCTCCAACTTGACTTTTAAGGACTCCAAATTATAAACCAACTTTGTTAAGTCCCCGGTCAGTTATACGATTACCGAAGAGTCCTGAAATTCAACGTTGACGCTTTTAACCCTTCACATACGAATGTTAGCGTATCTTTCTCCTACGAAATCGAAACCTTGTGAAATTTTTATCACTTATTCTAGTGAGCATAATTAATCGTTACAAAGCTTCGGGTTCGCTAAAAAGGTCACTCAGTGGTATAAATTAAACATGTTGACACATTTAACCCTTACGGTTGTAATCTTTCACTTTCTTCTACAAACGGCCTCATATGATTCATAATTCATTCATTTAAGGGTATAAACATCGTGTAGGGTTGTTGAAATGTATAATTATCCAATGTTGACACTTTGAATCCCTTTACACACGTACTTTCTTTGTTTGTCAACTTTAGTCCCTCATATTCAATTCATTACACGTTTAAAGCTCATGACACGTGTCTTCATTATATTGGTCGTGATTTTACGAGGTGTTACAAAATCTTGGACCTTTAACTAGCTTAATCACAAGAACCTCCATCAATCAAAACGATTAAACCCATGAACCTCCATCATTAAAAATGATCTGCTTTCCCTAGACCTAAAAACAAAAACCACTTCCATCACTCGAAACGAAAACCACAAGCAGTTCGCAGATCTTAAATCGCGCTGGTGTGGGTGGGGATTAGCGACTGTAAGCCCAGAAACCACCCGTTCTCCAGCGTTGTGACCACAAATAATCACCACCGCCGCCTCCTTAAAACTTGTGTAATTTTTCTGGTGTTTTGTCGTCGTCGGAAATGGTCGGAACGAACGGAAACAAGCCGGAACTCTCAGCCGGTCCCATCTCTTTCTCTCCCTCAGAACTCTCTCCCTCTCCCTCTATAGGGTTTGGGTGTTTAGTAAAAAAAGAAAAGGAAATGGTGGTTTTATATTAAATCTTTTTTTTCTTTTAATTTGTATTAAAAGGGGGAAAAAGACTAATTTACCCTCATGTAGGGTCTACATGACCTGATTTAACCTTAAAATATAACATGGTTAGTATCAAAGAACAAACCGTGTAGCATTTGAAAACATTAGGTACAAAGCTCATTAATTTTAAAGGTAAAGGACACCGTCTGAAATATGATATAAAGATAAAGGACAAAATTTGCAATTCACGATTAGAAATATCTCAATAGGTTTTACAAGTTCAATTCTAATCATCTAAATTATACTTTACTAGCAAACAAAATTACTCAAAGAGTGGATGTCTTTAAGGCTACCGTGTGTGGGCTCATGCCCCTCGCCACATCATCCCAATAACGCCTTAAACACCATCTCCTAGGTGTCATTGTATGCTTCGCTAGCCGTTTAACGGGCGTTAAAGGAAGAAAAGGAGGGGGCTCACTTGCATAACCAATTTGATTCCTTTTCTTTACTAGTTTTCTTTTCTTTTTTAAATTAATTTAAAATAAGTTTTATTCTACACCATCAATGTTATAGGGGGCGTCATTGTTTTCCTAAAACCTACGTGGCACCTACGTATCACTGATTTAGCATGATGAAGCCCCTAGGGGTTTAGTCTAACAATGAAAGTGAAAGTTATGAGTGTTATTGGTTAAATTGATAGTATGCATTATTATTATTATTATTAGGTAGTGAATAATAGTTTAGATTATTAAGATATAACTTGCCTTATTTTTAAATGATTATTAATTAGTAATAACTTTCTTGAGAAACTTATATATCGGGATTAAATGTAAACAAGTTTTAGTTAAGAAGAATATTTACACACATATTTATAGTGATTCACATGGATGTTTAACTAATCTATCTTAGGCCATAAGGTATATTTAACCATTCTTAATTCCATATAAGCATCACATCACCCTTTGTTCCCCTTTTACTGCACCTCATTTTAAGGAATGATTTAACCTTGTTAACTCTATCTCACCCATCATTTTTTAAATATTTTAATATTAAATATTTAAATTAACTACAAAATAAATAATAATAATACCATCTCATTAACTTCTTAGCTAAAATAAACAATTATAATAAGTGACATTAATTTCTTATTCATTTTTGCCTATGTTAACATGTTAACTAAGGGAGGTTTTAAGTTTTAACACCCCTTAACATGAGTAGGGAGTTATTTGAAAAATATATTGACTTGTCATGTCATCTTTAACACCAATTAAGTTAGAGTACACCCTAAGGCATTATGTTCATTATTCGATATGTTCATTATTCGATATTCCTTAAAAGTTTATCTACACTTGACATGTTATCAAGAAAGGAAGTGATTACATTTACATCATCATACTAAAAGGCAGTATCACCTCCTGAATTATTTCATTAAAAGGTTGCTCATTTCTTAAACGTCTCACTAGGATGATTAGGATCACCCCTATAATTAGCACTAAGACGGTAGCGATATATATGCTTTACAAATCCTTTTATTTTCCTAAGATACACCTCTTTATGACATGAGTAATTGACGAAAGATAAATATCATATTTGTCAAACATCTTTCTATTACCAATCAAACTTCTTAAACACAATCAAACCGTACATCCACAAGGGATCTTCTGATCCATTTCTCACTAAGTCATTGTAGGTAGTCCAAATAACTCTATGTAAATGTTAAACAAAATAAATCTTTCAAAACCAATATTTTTACCATTCTATACGAAGTGATTAAGAATGAGTGATTGTGTCAAATATATTTAATTACACAACGGTTAAATAATTCGTACAATCCTACTTAGTTACTATTCTTTTTGACAAATGATTCGTTCAAAACCAATATTTTTACCATTCTATACAAAAATTTAGAGGGATTTAAAAAAAGATTTAGATTTAAGGAAAGAAATTAAGAGAAATGGAAGGAAAAAATATGTTTATTTCCTTAATTTTAAATCATTCCAAATTGGAGAGATTCGAAAGGAAAAAAATTTTAACGTATAAAATCTTTACTTTTCTTTTTATTTCTTTCGAACTCGTGAATACGGTAGTTAATTACATCTTATCTTTCTACTTTTTTTTTTCTCTCCTTAGTTCATTTTCTCTTCTTTTCTTTCGTTTATAAACTCAGGAAAACACCATGTATACCAGTCTTGCTCTTTTTTGCTTGACTTATCATGTTTCTTAAACTTACCCTTGAGAAAAATATGTCTAATGCTAGACGGTCAAACTGTGACATCGGTCATTGTTTTTCTTTCTTATCTTGATTTCCGAACTTTACTACAAGCCTTGGATGGTCATTATACAACAAGAGCATAACATTTAACAAAATAATTCTAGATTTTGTTCAACTCCTTTGGCAGTCGTTCCATAGTTGATTTATGGTGTTAACAGCAATTCTGTGAAAGGATTTATCGATATTTTCATATTGTTTTAAGATGGCAGATTATGAACATATAATCACTCATATTGTTAGGATCTGGGTTTCTTAGATTGTGTTGTTTAACTAAAATGAAAGATGAAACAGAGAATGATGTGCAGCGGAAATGAAAAGTAAACTTTATAACACAATCATAGAAGAATGGTTTTCAGCAAACATGATTTCATTAGTCGAAAGATTGTATCAATTACAAAGATCAACTATGCATGCATACAACACTAAACTCCCCATCAGCCTGAGCTCACAGTTAGTTCGTACAAGATGATGGTGAGAAAAAGCTAATAGAACAGTACAGGTACTGTTCTATTTATAGTACAATCCTAACCACTGAGCATCTAATGCTGACGTCATCTAGACAGTAACATCTAACAGACTAACAACCTCTAACCACTGATACATGCAAAACACTTATTACAATAAACAACTGATTACATAAACACTGATGCAGCTTCCCACTGTTGTTGCCTAAGCACTGATGTTGGAGATCAGTGCTTTCTTCAAAGGGTGATCAGACCTTGAGTCAGCAGAGCTTTGGTCTTCATCAGTATTTGAGTAACAACAGTTGTTAGGACTTCAGTCTTTATACCTCAGCAGTTCTTTGATTAACAGTTGTTGTGGAGATCAGCACTTAGAGTCATCAGCTGATAGAAAACATTGTCATTGGGGAGAATCTAGGACAAGCACTGCATATTGTGATAAACTGTTGAGAACCATTTTTGGCTTTTCATATCATCTGTTCTTCTGGGCTTGATTGCATGGGCCAACAATCTCCCCATAGAACAGATGATGCCAAAACACTTCCTTATTCTTGATCTTTATTGTCCCATCAACATTTCCCTAACTTGCCCCTTGAATTGAAGTTCAAAGTTAAGGGAGTCTTCATCATCCTCATCCCTGCAAAGTTGAAGTTCTAAAAGATCTTGGAGGTCAGCTACACTCAGATCTAGTACATCCTCCCTTGATATGTGTTCAACTACTTCATTGGACTTGAGCAAAGTCAATACGTGGGTCTTTTGATCAGACTTCCACTTTAGTATTTTTGAGTTCAATGGGTTTCTTGGGAGAGTTTTTATTTTTGATGAGTTTGGTGATGGAGGCCTGCTCATTAATATTTTGACAGTTTCTTGTTGCTTTAGTGAAGCAGGATCCTCTCCAATCATTTCCTTGATGGCCACTTTCATGATTTCAGCTTCACTCTTTGCATCTTCCTCATCTATCTTCTTCTGTCTTTTTCTTTGTTCTAAGACATGGGTGGATAAGTCAGATGATGTGAACAGTGTTTTCAGAGATAGGGTCTCCTGCTTTGGCTCATTAGTGGTTTTGCTTTTGTATGCTGGTTTCTTTGGTGCTGTAGGATTTGTTTCTCTTAGTCTCTCCAGCTTATCATAAGTTTGATCAATATACTGCCTTGACCAGTTTGATATGGCCTTTGCTGACCCATACTTAGCTGCAACCAACTCAGCTCTCTTCCTCTTATATTCTAAAGTAAGTTCTGCACTGGATTTCTTGAACTTGTTCCAGTTTGGTGCAGATCTTTTCATCTGAGGATCATTCTTTATTCTTTCAATTTTGTTAACTTCTGCTTTGAGAGTTGTGAGTGGCCAGTCATTAAACTGTTCTACCTTGGCAAGGTAGAATTTGTCTCTCATAATAAGCTCTAAGAGATCTTTCCTCAGCAGGGTAGAATTTGTCTCTCATAATAAGCTCTAAGAGATCTTTCCTCAACTTCTTTTGCAGATCAGCATTTGGTGGCAAGTTTGACATCTCTTTGCTTAAGTCTCTTGCATAGTCTTCTAGTTTCCTGACCTTACTAAGCCCATGTTGCATTCGACTTGAGATTTTGGTGTCACCTTTCCATTTACCTTCATGCTTAGCAATATATTCAGCTTGCTTGGCTTTGAGTTTCAGATAATCATCCATGTTCTTTGGAGTTCTGAAACCATGAAGGGATGGGAACTTTCTTTTGGATGGATCATCCTCTGTATAGAATTGCCTCATATATCCTTTTAATGCATGCAATTCAAGAGGATAATTTACTTCTATTGGGATGGCTCTTGAAGGATCTTCCCCTTCAAGTGTTCTTGGTTGAACAAGTGGGTTTGATGTTGGTGATGGTGGAGGATTGAATGGTTCAGGTTGGTTTGAATGAAAGGTGAAGATGATAAAGGAGTAGGTGCAGGGATATCATCATCATTCACTTGAAACTTTCTTTTTCTTGTGTAAACATTTTTAGGAGAAGGGGTTTTTGTTTGAGAGTTGGAAACATGAATTAAGATTGCTTGGGAAGGAAATTGGAAGGTGGTGGATTAACTAACAACTATTGAAGTGTCAACATTTGTTGCAGTGGTAGATGGTAGTGGTGAAGTTGGTTTTGTTTTCTGCTTTTTGGCAGGTTGTTTTTGTGGTGGTGGTGTTGGTTTAGGTGTATCAGTGGATGGCTTTTTAATACCAACAGTGGTTGGTTTTGGTGGTGAGGGTGATCTTGGGTATGTGGAAAGTGGTGGTTTGTTATGTTTATGAGATTTTCTTCTTTCAGAAGTGCCAAGATCCTTTGCTTTGATTTCCCAATCGTTCATTGCCTTTTGTTCCTTTTTCCACTCCCTTTCCTTTGTTTCATTTTGATTTTGAACAGTCTTTTTGTTTTTAGCCACTTCATCTGCTTGAATGTTTAGGGTTTCATCAATTCCCTTTTTCTTTTCTTTGGCAGATGTTTCATCAGTGGTTGCAGAAGACTTCTTCTCAAACTCTAGCTTTTGAGTTGTCTTTTGCCTTGGAGTAGGTCTACCAAACTTCTTCATATCATGTTCTCCCCCCCTTTTTGGCATCATCTTGATCATCATCTTTGTAGATAGGTGCAGGGGCAGTGCCAGTCATTTTTGTTAAGGCCTCTTTGATAGCCTTGATTTCAGCCTGAGTATCTTTGTACCTTGCATCAACCATATTTCTGATCAGTGCCATTTGATTATTGTGTTGAATTTCTGCAAGTTTCGTTTGAGCAGTGATAATGGGCTGAACTACATTCCAGAGCTCTTGGGAGTATTGTTGTGGTGTTGGCTGACTTTGGGAAGCTTGAACCAAAAATTGAATAGATTCATTTATATGTGCAACAGTGGTTTCTATGGTAGAGAGCCTCTCCATCAAATCTTGGTATTTTAAACCATCACCCAAATGAATGGGATCATCTGATTTTCTACCAGTGGTAGTTGTATCAGCTGTTGAACCAGGAGGAGTTTCCAATGGTTCATCAACTGATGCCCCTTTTTCTTGGTACTGGGGACTTCCCTCTGTAGTGGTTACCTTGGAAATCTCACCAGTGGTTAACTTGAACAAACCAGTGGATACATTGATAGCATCAACAGTGGTTGCCTTCAAGGGAGTCTTACTTATGAAACTACTGTCCATATGTAGATCAGTAGATCCAACATTTGTAGTAGCTGCTCCACTTGAACTACCAATAGGAATTTCATGAAATTCCAGTGGTGTAACCTCCTCAGCTGTTTGTGCGATAACCAATTGAGGTGATTCAGAAACAATCATTATTGAGGTTGTACTCTCTTTAATGTGTGATTGAGAGGGGCTGTTTTGAGTCTGAAGCTCAATGGCATCAAACAGAGGTATAAGGGATGGTGGAAGTTGTGATGAAGGGATAGGTGTTGAAAGAGATGTAAGACCCGTCTTTGATTAATCGAGATTATGATAATAAACTATGCATTTTACATGAATATGCGTCTATTCAAAAACTTTTAAGAGTTATCCTACTTACATGATTAAAGTATTCAAGATTTACATCACTACTAGTTTAAAACGTACAAAAGTGGCATCGAGAGTTACATGTTCATATTTAGTTAAAACAAAATATATTAATGCGAAAGCTTCAAAAGTGTTGTGTTCGGTTCTTGACATCTTGCTTGATCGCCATCCGGAGAATCACCAACATCACCTAACGTCAAAACCATCTTAAATGTTAGTTTTGACAACATATAAACAAGTATATTCAAGTTCCAATATCAAACAAATGAAAACAAAAATAAAATTCCGGAACTAGGTCTCTCGCGCCACGCGAGAGACTCCTTCAGATCCAGTACTTCCTGGATATTCGAGTGGCCCCGTGTGTCTCGCCAGATCCAGTACTCCCTGTCGCGTGCCGCATGGGAGTCAGTTTTCCAGCAGGTCCACTCTCTGGACCTGCATATTCGCCCAACTCCATTTTTTTACAAAATGAAACTTCAAATGTGCATAACTTTTTATCTACAAGTCCGTTTTAGGTGATTCTTTTTCCTACGTGTCTGTAATAAAAATACGGATCCATTTATCCTATTTACTCGCATCAAAACCCGGTTTATGAGAGAATAGTTCATAAATCCATATTTCGATTATTCGACCCATTTGTTTTGTACTTTCCATTACTTTTTAGCCGTTCATTAATACTTCAAAGTATTCTTACCCATTCCCGGGCTATCAAACAATAATACACCGCTCGCCTCGCATGGTTTATGTACACAATTGATGTCATGCTTGACATCCATGTTTCAAGCTTGCATTCTTCAATAATTCGATAAGATTACTTTTCTAAATCAATGTCCCATATTCAAGGGCTCATTCATCAAATTTAGCGTAGTCGTTTCTCGACTTATGCATTTATAATACTCATCGATAATCGCGACATTCATGTCGCTTCTAACACGACCGTTTTAAATACACAAAATTTTCTTTTTTTGACCCGTTTGGTTTACCGAGTGAACTTCGTCACTTCTATGGCTTATCAAACATACTCTAATCATTCTATTTGACCTGTTTGATCTATCCAGTGAACTTCGTCACTTCAATGACACATCAAACGCACATTTCTCACCACGACACCATTAACAAAATATAACTAAACATTTTTGCATAATGTGACGAAACTAAGAGTTACGTACCTTTAGAGCGTTCCCTTCAAGCGCGTGTCCACTCCGGCTTTTCCGCTTGAAGACTCAATTTCTTTGCCTATAGAGTTCAATCAACGATTCGTTTAGAACTCCATTTATTTCATATAACGTATATTTCACAATATTATCCGAATATGCGTTTTTATCCGAAATTTAATATTTTAGCTTTCTCTTGGGCTTTTTAACAAACACCTTATGGGCATCGTTTTACAAAATCCATTATCAAGTTTCATGACAAATTGTTTAGCCACTTTTAACATCCTCTTTAAGTTCATATGTCTAATTTTATACATTAACATTCTAGACTTGCTTCATGGAGCTCAAATAACACCAGTTTGACAATCTTAATTCTAGTGTTCATCCTATTTCTACAAGACTCATTTAACACATGAGTGGATGATCATGAATCTCATAATTTGAACATCAATTCAACAAGATATCGACTAGGGTTTACTCCTAGACATGATTTCATTCCTAATTTCATTCGAACATCAATAATGCAAGCTAAATTTTTTATTTCAAATATTTATCAAGAATTCAAGATGGAATCAAACAATGAAATTTGGCATACCTTATGATCCCTTTACTGAGGTGATCACCAATTGGATTTCGATTTGGGTTGGATTTGGCCTTTCAATTTGGTCAATTTAGCAAGATTAGGGCTTGAGCTTGAGAGCCCTTCTTGGCTCTGGTTGAAATCGCAGGAACACACACACGTATGTGTGTGTTTTTGTTTATTTAGTTTGATTTAATTAAAACTTCATTGCATTTGCCATGTTTAGTCCCTTAAGTTTACCCAAGTTATTTAAAGGGTGTTTTAACCATGTTTATTCTATTATTTCAAGACTTTAACTAACTAGGTTATTTATTCCTAGTTCTTTTATCTTGACTATTACCGTCATTTAATTTATAATATAAAATCTATATTTTCGGGCTGTTACAAGTCCACCCCCTTAAAAGGGTTTCGTCCTCGAAACCGGAATACATACCCAAAAATGTAGGGTAGAGTCGTCTCATCTCCTCTTCGGATTCCCATGTAGTATCCACACCCTTTCTATGCTCCCACTTGACCTTCATTTGGTCAATTTCCTTGTTTCGTATGCTCTTTACCTTTTATCCAGGATTTCAATCGGCTTCACTGCATAATTAAGACTATCATCTACTTCAATGTCATCGTAATGAATATAAGTCGTTTATTCAGCTAAGCACTTTCGAAGATGTGATACGTGGAACGTGCTATGGATTCCGCTCAATTCTTCGGGTAGTTCGAGGCGGTATGCGACCTTACCAACCCGTTCGATGATTTTAAACGGCCCAATGAACCTCGAGCTTAACTTTCCTCTTTTTCTGAACCGAATAACCCCCTTCCATGGAGATACTTTAAGCATAACTTTATCACCGACCTGAAATTCGATCGGTCTTCGTCTCCAGTCAGCATACGACTTTTGCCTATCCTGAGCCGCTTTCAAATGAGCCCTAACCATATCAATTTTCTCATTAGTGGCTCGAACTATATATTTATGGGCGACTTCACGTGGTCCCACTTCGCCCCAACACACCGGGGTTTGACACTTTCTTCCGTAGAGCATCTCGTACGGCGCCATACCAATACTTGCGTGGTAACTGTTGTTATATGAGAATTCGACCAACGGTAGATAAATATCCCAACTACCCCCGGAATCGATGATACACGCCCGTAGCATATCTTCTAATGTCTGTATTGTTCTTTCGCTCTGTCCATCCGTTTGAGGATGGTACGCAGTGCTAATGAACAATTTCGTTCCCATTTGCTCTTGGAAATCACGCCAAAAGTTTGAAGTAAACCGGGTATCCCTATCAGACACGATGGATGCTGGTACTCCGTTTCGTGCCACCATCTCATTAGTATACACTTCCGACATATTTTCGGACGTATAAGTCTCACGTAAAGAAATAAAGTGAGCACTTTTTGTCAGCCTATCTACAACCACCCATATAGCATCGAATCCACGGTTTGTTTTTGGCAGTTTAGTCAGTATGTCCATTGTAATTTGTTCCCATTTCCAAACTGGGATATCCAACGGTTGAAGTTTACCGTATGGCTTTTGGTGCTCTGCTTTGACTTGTAGACACGTCAAGCATTTCTCCACGTACTTCACTATGTCTCTTTTCATTCCAGGCCACCAATAATTTTGCTTTAAGTCATTATACATCTTGGTCGCTCCCGGATGAATATAATAATGGGATTTGTGAGCTTCATTGAGTAGAAGCTTTTTAACCCCACACGAGTTAGGAACCCACGTTCTACCGAAGCGAGTTTTCAACCCGTTATTCCCATCAGTTATTCTTTTAGTTGGCCAACTATTCTTTCATTTTTCCAGTTCTCTTCTTTCATTGCTTCAACTTGCGCTTCTTGGATTCGTTCAAGTAGACCCGACGTCACAATAAGTTGCATCGATCTTACCCATATAGGAGCATAATCTGTCTTTCGGCTCAATGCATCCGCCACTACATTGGCTTTTCCAGGATGGTAAGGTATTTCGCAGTCATAATCTTTCATCGTTTCTAACCACTGCCTCTGTCTCATATTCAACTCCTTCTGATCGAAGAAGTATTTTAGACTCTTCTGGTCGGTAAATATAGTACACTTCACCCCATATAAATAGTGCCTCCATATTTTTATCGCAAATACCATAGCTGCCAATTTGAGATCATGTGTAGGGTATTTCTTTTCGTGAATCTTCAGCTGCCTTGAAGCATAAGCTATAACTTTGCCCCGTTGCATTAAAACGTTCCCGAATCCCGAATGTGACGCATCCGAGTAAACCACCATATCATCGAATCCGTCTGACAATGTTAGCACCGGAGCGTGGGTTAATTTCTCCTTGAGCGTTTGGAATGCTTTCTCGTGTTCAATGCCCCATATAGATCTTTCCTCCTTGTGAGTTAATTTGGTCAACGGCGAGGCAATCTTGGAGAAGTCTTGTATAAATCTCCTGTAATATCCCGCAAGCCCCAAGAAGCTTCTGATTTCTTAGGGATTTTTTGAAGGACTCCATTTCGACACAGCCTCTATTTTGACGGATCCACTAACACTCCGTCAGCGCTAATGATGTGCCCGAGAAACTGGACCTCTGGTAACCAAAAGGCGCATTTCGGGAACTTTGCATAGAGTTTTTCCCGTCTAAGCGTTTCCAATACTTCGCGTAGATGATACGGGTGATCAACTTCATTCTTTGAATACACCAAGATGTCATCGATGAACACTATCACCGACTTATCTAACATCGGTTTGCAAACCCGGTTCATGAGGTCCATGAAAGCCGCGGGTGCATTTGTTAACCCGAAGGACATCACGAGGAACTCGTAATGTCCGTACCATGTACAAAAGGTACATCTTCCTCCTTGACCTTTAACTGATGGTATCCTGATCTAAGGTCAATCTTAGAAAACCAACTCGCTCCTTGTAGTTGGTCAAATAAATCGTCAATTCTTGGGAGCGGGTATCGATTTTTCAACGTGAGTTTGTTTAACTCCCGGTAATTGATACGCATCTGCATACTCCCATCCTTCTTGTTCACGAACAGTACCAGTGCGCCCAACGGAGACACACT
This sequence comes from Helianthus tuberosus, assembly GCA_030545235.1. Classification (NCBI taxonomy): domain Eukaryota; kingdom Viridiplantae; phylum Streptophyta; class Magnoliopsida; order Asterales; family Asteraceae; genus Helianthus; species Helianthus tuberosus. Next base: position 168,298,777 of record CM060368.1, read on the forward strand.
CGGCCTTATAAACCCTTTGTCAAGCAAGTCTTGAATCTGGGACATCAACTCTTGTAATTCTGATGGCACGAGTCGATAAGGAGCCTTAGCCACTGGTTTTGCACCCGGAATCAATTTGATTCTGAATTCAACTTCCCGTTCTGGTGGTATTCCTGGTAAATCTTTCGGAAACACGTCTTCATATTCGCGTATCACCAGTATATCTCCAATCTTCGATGACTCTTTCTCCGGTTCACTTGCGTAAATCCTAAACGCTTTACATCCACGCCTCATAAGCTTGTGAGCTTTTAACATCGAACATATCACGGGATTACCCCCTTTCTTGCCATAAATGGTAAAGTGCTTTCCTCTCGAAGACGTTAGTTTTATCTCTTTACGGAAGCACACAACCTTCGCGTGATGTCGGGATAGCCAATCCATCTCGACGACTACGTGAAATTCTCCCATTGACATCGGGATCAAGTCTATTGAGTATTCTTCACCATCGATACTCAATTTGCAGTTTTGGCATACATCACACACTATAAAGCTTTTGTTATCGCCTATTTCTACTTCTAAAGGCATAGGTAGCTTGGTTAATAAAAATGAAGGATGTCGAATAAATCCATGCGAAATAAAGGATTTATTCACACCCGTATCAAATAACACACATGCGGGAATTGAGTTTACTGCGAATATACCCGAGACCACATCGGGTTCTATCTTTGCTTTGGCTGCGATTAATTGGAAAGATCTGGCCTTTGCCTTTTGTGCCTCCGTCTGCACATCCTTCTCGTTCTTTTTCCCGATCAACTCCGGGTACTCAGATTTCTTATGGCTGGGTTGGTCGCATTTGTAACAAACCGAAACTTTCCCCAGGCATAGTGAAGCCGTATGCCCTGTCTTCCTACATATGGGACACGGTTTATCCTTAAAGCGACATTCGCCCTTATGTCCTTTCCCGCACACCTTACAACTCGGCGACCCGCCTTTCACATCCTACTTTTTTGATGATTAAATCGTTCTTGCCCTCTTTGTAGGGCTTGGATTAACAATCTGCGCCCTCCGTTCACCCCACTCAACTTGCTTTTTCAGCTCAATCTCTCGTTCCCGAGCAGTGTTTATTATCTCGGTGAGAGTCTCGCATTTTGAGGGAGTCATGAACTCCCGATATTCGGCACTCAGCATGTTATAGTAGTAATATATTTTCTTCTCTTCTATCGTTACTAACTCATCAAAGAATCTCAGTTTGTCGAGGAAGATACCCGTGATTTTTTCAATTGATTCACCCTTTTGCCTCAACTGGATAAATTCTTCCTTGATTCCATTAATAACCGCTTTGGGATTGTGATGCTTAAGGAACGGTGCCTTAAACTCATCCCACGTCATAGCCTTTGCCGCTTCAATCCCAATCTCAATCTCCTTTTTTCTTATTATCCCACCAGTCTTTCGCTTGGCCCCTTAACTGACCCATGTCGTAAGCTACGAAGTCACTTGTATCACAGTGGGTCCTTTCAAACACTCCCTCGATGTCGCTTAGCCATCGTTGGCATATTATCGAATCAACCTCCCCATTATAAATTGGCGGTTTGCAAGCCATGAACTTGTTGTATGAACAAGCCTTCCGTTCTCCGGACTTTTCCTTCGCTTGGTTGGCATTATCTTCCAACCTTTTGATCCATTCTTCAACTACCGTAAGCACCATATTTTGGATCCTGTCTATAAAACTGGATAGACTATTCTTAATTGCCTTTCCAACCTCTTCGGCAATCACTTCTTTCATCTGTCCGGTGACTACCGGCACCACATCATTATTACCCTTATCCTTCATCTTGAATTTGAAATGTTTACATTAATGGTTAAACATGTCATTTTATATTATTTGCATCTTTCACTTTGGTTTAGCCAAGTTCACAACTTGCTTAAATCGTTCTTGTTTAGTGCACTTTCCGGGTTTGAGTGTATTACGCGCTCTTCCCGTGCACGTCAAGTCAAATTCCTTTTTCTAAAATTTTAATAAAATCTTCTAAAATAACTAATTCTTACCGGATGTTTGATCAAGCTTGAACCGAACACACTTTGTTAACAACCTTGAGCTCTGATAACCAACTTGTAAGACCCGTCTTTGATTAATCGAGATTATAATAATAAACTATGCATTTTACATGAATATGCGTCTATTCAAAAACTTTTAAGAGTTATCCTACTTACATAATTAAAGTATTCAAGATTTACATCACTACTAGTTTAAAACGTACAAAAATGGCATCAAGAGTAACATGTTCATATTTAGTTAAAACAAAATATATTAACGCGGAAGCTTCAAAAGTGTTGTGTTCGGTTCTTGACATCTTGCTTGATCGGCCATTTGGAGAATCACCAACATCACCTAACGTCAAAACCAACTTAAATGTTAGTTTTGACAACATATAAACAAGTATATTCAAGTTACAATATCAAACAAATGAAAACAAAAATAAAATTCCGGAACTAGGTCTCTCGCGCCACGCGAGAGACTCCTTCAGATCGTTCGCGGGCCGCGAGTGGCCCCGCGTGTCGCGCCAGATTCAGTACTCCCCGTCGCATGCCGCGGAGGAGTCAGTTTTCCAGCAGGTCCACCCTCTGGACCCCTGCATATTGCCACACCCCGACCGCGTAAAACAACGAACCACGGCGGAAACGTCAGGGAGTATCGTAATAGAATCATTGTTTCACAACACATGGTGATTGGAGTTTTGTTTTATTCCATTAATGAACTCATTGTTTTAATACAAACCAGATAAATACAAATAATTATCTTTCAAGCTTTAAAGTCACTAAGGCATGAGTCCATACTATGTGTAGCATGCGTCAATAATCATCACATAGTAGTACCTGAAACATATGTGAAAATAAAATGTCAGCATAAAAATGCATGTGAGTAACATAGGTTTTGTGATTTAGATTCATGGCCTTGAATAGCACAAGAAAAAGTTTTGCATTTACAAAAATAGCCATGAATCCTTGTAAAAAGTTTGGTTTATAAAACACATTGCTTTGATAAAAAGGTTTGTAGTATATGCAAAAATATACTTTGTTTTTGAAATAATCAGATAAGTAGCATATCAAAATATACTTTAGTTGTGAAATAGTTAAATATATAGTATATCAAAATATACTTTGGTTAATGAAATAATAGATTTGGTAGTATATCTCAAGTATACTTTGGTTTAAGAATGAAAGCATCGGTAGTATATCAAATTATACTTTGGTTTGAAAATAGCATATCAAACTATGCTTTGGTTTGAAAATAGCTTATCAAACTATGCTTTGGTTTGAAAATAGCATATCAAACTATGTTTTGGTAGTATATCAAAATATAATTTAGTTTGTGAAATAACAGAGTCGGTAGTATATCAAACTATACTTTGGTTTGGTAAATAGCATATCAAACTATGCTTTGGTAAACAATATCACATTGGGAGCATATCAACTATGCTTTGTAAGTATATCAAAGTATACTTAAATTGTGATTTGGTAGTATATCAAACTATACTTTAGTAAAACAGTATCACGTTGGTAGCATATCAAAATATGCTTTGGTAGTAAATCTACCTAAATCGTGATTTGGCAGTATATCAAACTTTACTTTAGTAAACAATAGTATATCAAACTATGCTTTGGTTTTGGAAACAACATAAGATAAGTTTTTATGGCTTAATTGGAAAACATTTGCAGTCTATACATTGGTTAATATAATATCACGTTGGTAGCATATCGAAATATGCCTTAGTAGTATACCGAAATATACCATATATCGTGATTTGGCAATACATTCAAACCTAGTGTATCAAACTACACTTTGGTGACTATAGAAATACCACAAAGGCAAATCTATTTGGTTTAAACTTTGGTTTCTGACATTCCATACAACATGAATGGGATGTCAAGTCCTATAGCGCTATATCGTACTACCAATCGGCTTGATCATTGTTAATGAATGTATAAGTAACAATATGAACCAACAAATAGTTTAACAACTTTGAAAATCAGTGTTTAAGCCATGGACAATAGTTCAATTCGTCAAAAGATAAGTACTATGCATGTGTAATCATATAGTTGAAATCATGAAAATAACGAATAGGCACATATGTTTCATCCCAAAACATTTAAAAACGTAAAAGAGGGGACTATGTACTCACTTGAGATTGCAAGTATCCTTGATTAAGTGTCCTAACAAAGCTCGGGAATCAAGGAATCAAGTGGCACCTAGTATGGAATCACTATGTTAACAAATCGGCATCTAAATCGGAGGATCGGATAGAATGAGGTCTTGTAAACCAAATGAGTGTTGGAACTCATATGATATCGTTTAACAAAGGCTACATTCTAAATTGGAACCTGTCCTAAGTTCATATGACCCGTTAAGGTTGTTTATGCTACTTTAATGAGTCAGTTGCGCAAAAGCCCGTTCAGATGGTGTAACTATCCCTATGACAAGTATTATATGCCCTAACATGTTTAATTATGTTGCATAATCAATTTAGGTGTCAAAATTTTGGTTACATATGCTTAAAATGAAATTATGCGCAAAAAGGGCATTTTGGTCATTTTCCTAAGGCATATAAACTACCTATCATACTACTAATTAAACTAAGTGACCATAAGTTATAACCTCAGAAGGTTATTCCCTATACAACTATGGTCACAATATATGTTTGGTCGGATCCTAATGATCAACCAAATGGGTCGGGTTCGAAAGTTTAAACGGTTGTCGAGACCGCTTGGCTTACGACCCTATACAAGCACTAAACTAAAAGTGACGAGTTAAACATGTTAAAACATGTTTAACTAAGTTAGAAAACTGATTTGATATCAAAACAAAGTGTTTTGATACCCGAAAATAGTTTCGTCGCAAAACACACATAATCGTGCATTTTGACCGAAACTATGACTCGTCACTTCGACTAGTCAACGTGGTAATCAGTAGGTATAGTTACAAGGGACTATAATCATCGTGATTACGCTCACGTTGCAAAGTTCAAACGAACTTTGTCTTGACCAATTCATGGTCAAAGCTGAAAGTCAAACACTGTTTGACATTCTTGCTTGAAATAAATAACCCAGCATGAAAGAACACTTACAAGAGTCCAAGCTTGGAAAGGAGACTAAGAAAACTCAAATATGAAGCATCCAACCAAGTGGTAGTCTCAATTAAGAGCAGATGTGAGAAGAAAATGTGAATGAGCAAGTTGAAATGGTTGAAACCCCTTGCTATTTATAGGAAATCAAGTGCCTTTAGATCATTGGCATGTGTTTTTGAATGGATCAAAGCATGATCTTGACCTTACACTTGTTATGCTCTGATTAGGCAACTTGGGGAACACATAAACCAGCCCACAATATGCAAAAACTAAGGTTAAAAACGGGTTCAGCAGGCTGTTTTGAAGATTCATTGAATTTGCCAGCACCAGGCCTCGCGGGCCGGGAAAGAAATAGCAACAGCTGTCGCGCCCAGCCTAGTAGTCTGGCCAGAAGTTTTGAATTTTGTCAAAGCAGGTCCCTGCAGCTCCAAAACTTGTTTTTCAATGCGTTTAACCCCTGTTAACCCAATTTCATAGCTCTACAAGGATGTTAAAGCAGAGGGGACTTCAAATATGCTTGTAAATATCACGGATGTCGGTTCGTTTGGTCGTACGGTCAGGTTATTTAATTAATTATGACGAAACATGAATGGACGTGAAAACGATTTAAATTGCGCGATGAATGGTATTTTTGCATTCCCATCACTAAAATAAAATATTTTAATGATTACAAAAATTTTTTGATGTCCGGATATGATCAGAACGTAAGATATGCGCGTAAATGCAAACTTATGTAGTTTTTGACGCTTTTAGTCCCGGAGTGTATGTTTGGCTTATGATCTTGTTCCAGAATGTACATTGCTATGCAAATCGGCAGACTTTTACAGTTTGTCATAAATAGTCCCTGTGATCGAATAAACTTGTTTTCGCCATACCAAACCCTCCAAAACTTATTTTCTAAGTTATGTAAAGGTTATTTAAGATATGTTAAGCTTATGTCACTGTTCCGGAGTGTTTTTCGCATTAAACTGATTACGTTTGCGCAATAGTTCACGTAAAACTTCCAGAAAAGCTTCTCGAGAGTTCGAAATCATACAAGATTTGATATGTGTAATGTCATATGTAATTGTACAAAACCCAAGAATGTAACACAAGATTTCATTGGATTCGTATTTGTACGACAATTATAAAGGCACAAATGCCACAGTCTCCCCTACTTTAGGAAATTTTGTCCCGAAATTTAATTTTAGAGGAAACCTGTGAGAGTAGATGTGATTGTTTCGCTTTCGGATGAATCCTCCATTCCCTAAGTAAATCTCTGGGCCACGTTTGGATTTCCAGCGAATTTTTTAATCGTACTCGTCATTTGTTTGTAAGGGTGAGTTCAGATCCTAAGATTTAAACTTCACTCCAAATAATAGATGTATGATTATACCGAAACTCAAGAGCGCCTTGTTAGTATCTAGGGGATTGTCCTTGTGGAAACAAAATATGAAGAGTGTATGAACTTCGGGGTTTCGAACAACGGATGGGAGAATGTTTCCTATGAAAACTATTATAGGAAACTTGTGTGTGTGTTCGAAATGGGAGTCGGAGGGTGTAAGATAAAACAACACTGGTCAAGGTCCAGGACTTCTAGTAACTTAAATAACACTATGCTCGCAATGTAATAAGGAACACTTATATATAGGAAGTACCAGCGGCGTATCCACCATGTCCCTTTTACATTGTTCTCGTTTCATTATTCTTATCACTATAGGTCTTAACACATGACAAAACATGGTGGATACGCCGTTTGTTGATCTTTTTAACTAGATCAACACATGATCTCTTTAACTAGATCATCGTACGATCTCTTTAAAATAGACCACCAAACGGTCTCTTAAAATTTAAATCAAATACTAGTTTTGGAATAGCACTTTGGAATCCAAGGGTCTGACTATTTGCATAGAAAAGCCCCTTAGGGTTTTAAGATAGTACTTTGGGTATCCTTCTGAGAATCTATCATATGAAAATATGAGAGATATCTACAAGGATTTGGATGGCGAGCATTAGAATCACACATCAACACATAATCACATAATCGTCAACTTGGTTATTAGTTCGTTCACTAATTTATATATATATGCATTTAAAGTGTATTAGGAATCCAGTCAAGGACTTCAATTAGTACTGTAAACATCCTCAAGAATCTAACTATAAAGATAGGAAGATCTTATAAGGATTTGGTATTTACGTAGTGAAAATGTTTTGAAATCCAAGTATTAGATATGCAAAGTCAGCATATAAAGCAAGAAGGATCCTTGAAATCAAGGTGCATGTTAAGTCAACACATGAAGCAAAAATGTTTTTGTATATTGTTATGAAAAACTAGAATGTATTGTCATACACATAGACATATAGCATAAGATCAATTAAGGTCTTATGAAAGTACCTTTAAATATTAAATCGAGGATCTGAAATGGTTCTTTGAGTATCAGTTTAAGAGTTTGTAACTTGTACCTTGTTTCTTAAAAGAAATGAGTATTTAGGATTTGTGTGGTGGTCGTGAGCGATCATGGATGAATTACAAGGGTAGTTTGATTTACAAGAAATATAGTTCCTTCGTGTCGGTATTGTAAAGGTAGGCCACACATACACGCAATCGAATTAGTTTTGTAAGTAAAATTGAAGCACAAATTTATTTATATACCAATTGTTTTATTTCAAGTGTCATAGATAATAACAAAGAAAATACGGAAGTTTAATTATTCACTGCTGCATTGTCATTTGCATTTACCTCGTTTATGTTAAAAACTCATCCACGTGCTAGATTTGCATTAACAAGTCTTGGGCCATTGTTCCGATAGTGAGTAAGATCACCACAGTTGTAGCACGATCCAGGCGGATATGGTGCTTGAGCAGCAGCATGATTTGCATCAATTTGGTTTTGGTTAGCAATACGGCATGTATTGACCAAATATCCTAATCGCCCACAATGGGTACATTTGTGACACGGTGTTTGTTCCAGATGATGACGGTTGCATTTGTTACAAAAAGGTGCAGTGCCAGTATAGTTTTTCCTAGCACGAGGCTGTGCTGGCTGGTTGGGTGCAACCTGATTATTCTGAGTAACTATAGCAAAGTTTTGTGAAGCCTTACGCTTCTTCGGCTTCTTGGAAGACTCAGTCTGTTTATCCTTTTGTTTTTCTTGTGCAATCTTGTCTGATGGTGTCTTGTTGCCTTTTCGAAAAAGTTTACCCTTCCTGATCTGTGACTCAGTCAGGGTAGCGGATAGCTCAATGGCCTATCTAACTGTGGTAGGGTTGCTACCAGTAACGATGTCCTGAACTGGGTCAGAGAGGCCATCAATGTACTTTTCAATTGCCTTATCCAAAGGCGTAACCATAGTAGGACATAACAGACTTAATTCCTCATAATGATCTGTGTAGTCTCGATGTTCACCGCTGTCTTGTTTAAGATCATCAAATTCCCTTTCCAATCCCCTGAGTTCATGACGAGGAGAAAATTCCTTCATCATTAGAGCTCGAAGCTCTTCCTAGGTTTGTGTCATTGCCACATCGGCACCCCTATCCCTCATTACACCGTTCCACCATGTGAGTGCTCTTTTCTGGAATACACTCGATGCAAACTCAACCTTTCGCTCGTTTGGGCATTGTACATGACGAAACGTGCTTTCGAGACTCTCAAACCATTGTAGGAGCCCACTAGCTCCTTCAGACCCAGTAAATGTAAGTGGCTTAGCCGAGTTGAACTGTTTATAGTTGCACAGAGCGGGTTCATTGTTGTTATTATTGTTGTTTGCTTGGTTTATCTGGGTTATCAGGTTTGGGAGTACAGCATCGATTTGCTGAGTGATTAGGGCTGTCATGGCGGCACCCTGGGTTTGATCACGTCGAGGAGGCATTCTAAAAGAGCAAAGAAACATGAAAGGAAACGAGTGAGATGATATTGGATAGTATAAATTGAATGCTTAAAAGAATATCGATAAGGCATAAAGATTGTGATCATTTGTACCTTTTGCTCATTTGGGCATTGTACATGATGAAACTTGCTTTCGAGACTCTCAAACCATTGTAGGAGCCCACTAGCTCCTTCAGACCCAGTAAATGTAAGTGGCTTAGCTGAGTTGAACTGTTTATAGTTGCACAGAGCGGGTTCATTGTTGTTATTATTGTTGTTTGTTTGGTTTATCTGGGTTATCAGGTTTGGGAGTACAGCAGCGATTTGCTGAGTGATTAAGGCTGTCATGGCGGCACCCTGGGTTTGATCACGTCGAGGAGGCATTCTAAAAGAGCAAAGAAACATGAAAGGAAACGAGTGAGATGATATTGGATAGTATAAATTGAATACTTAAATGAATATCGATAAGGCATAAAGATTGTGATCATTTGTTCGTTACCTAAAACAAACAAACGACACTCTAGCCTTAGACAGAAAACTCGAGGTACAGGCACCCACCCTTCCAGATTGCACGTGTTCACATTATAAAGACCCAAACTTTGACGAGATTTTGAAAACTTTGAAGGCTTGGAGCCTTAAAACAAATCATCTAAGAATAGATGAATGATATTCAAAACGGATTTGTAATTTGCGTTCTTGTCGTGGTTGTCACCTAAAGATGGGTGACAGTTTTGTTTTAAAATCTAAACACAAGATAACTTGTGTAGGGTCCTAGGAAGGTTATAGTCTAGGTCAAAGCATTACTAATAACCTTATTCCCTATAACCATGAGCTCTGATACCAACTTTTCTGTCACAACCCGACCGCGTAAAACAACGAACCGCAACAGAAACGTCGGGGAGTGTCGTAACAGAATCATTGTTTCACAACACATGGTGATTGGAGTTTTGTTTCATTCTGTTAATGAACTCATTGTTTTAATACAAACCAGATAAATACAAATAATTGCCTTTCAAGTTTTAAAGTCGCTAAGGCATGAGTCCATCCTATGTGTAGCATGCGTCAATAATCATCACATAGTAGTACCTGAAACATATGTGAAAATAAAATGTCGGCATAAAAATGCCTATGAGTAACATAGGTTTTGTGAATTAGATTCATGGCCTTAGATAGCACAAGAAAAAGTTTTGCGTTTACAAAAATAGCCATGAATCCTTGTAAAAAGTTTGGTTTCTAAAACACATTGCTTTGATAAAAAGGTTTGTAGTATATGCAAAAATATACTTTGTTTTGGAAATAATCGGAAAAGTAGTATATCAAAATATACTTTAGTTTTGAAATAGTTAAATAGATACTATATCAAAATATACTTTGGTTAATGAAATAATAGATTTGGTAGTATATCTCAAGTATACTTTGGTTTAAGAATGAAAGCATCAGTAGTATATCAAATTATACTTTGGTTTGAAAATAGCATATCAAACTATGCTTTGGTTTGAAAATAGCATATCAAACTATGCTTTGGTTTCAAAATAGTATATCAAACTATGCTTTGGTAGTATATCAAAATATACTTTAGTCTGTGAAATAACAGAGTCGGTAGTATATCAAACTATACTTTGGTTTGGTAAATAGCATATCAAACTATGCTTTGGTAAACAATATCACATTGGGAGCATATCAACTATGCTTTGGAAGTATATCAAAGTATACTTAAATTGTGATTTGGTAGTATATCAAACTATACTTTAGTAAAACCGTATCACGCTGGTAGCATATCAAAATATGCTTTGGTAGTATATCGAAATATACCTAAATCGTGATTTGGTAGTATATCAAACTATACTTTAGTAAACAATAGTATATGCTTTGGTTTTGGAAACAACATAAGATAAGTTTTTATGGCTTAATTGGAAAACATTTCAGTCTATAAATTGGTTAATATAATATCACATTGGCAGCATATCAAAATATGCCTTAGTAGTATACCGAAATATACCATATATTGTGATTTGGCAATACATTCAAACCTAGTGTATCAAACTACACTTTGGTAACTATAGAAATACCATAAAGGCAAATCTATTTTGTTTAAACTTTGGTTTCTGACATTCCATACAACAGGAATGGGGTGTCAAGTGCTATAGCGCTATATCGTATTACCAATCGGCTTGATCATTGTTAATGAATGTATAAGTATCAATATGAACCAACAAATAGTCTAACAACTTTGAAAATCAATGTTTAAGCCATGGACAATAGTTCAATTCGTCAAAAGATAAGTACTATGCATGTGTAATCATATAGTTGAAATCATGAAAATAATGAATAGGCACATTTGTTTCACCCCAAAACATTTGAAAACGTAAAAGAGGGGACTATGTACTCACTTGAGATTGCAAGTATCCTTGATTAAGTGTCCTAACAAAGCTCGGGAATCAAGGAATCAAGTGGCACCTAGTATGGAATCACTATGTTAACAAATCGGCATCTAAATCGGAGGATCTGGTAGAATGAGGTCTTGTAAACCAAATGAGTGTTGGAACTCATATGATATGGTTTAACTAAGCCTAAATTCTAAATTGGAACCTATCCTACGTGCTTATGACCCGTTATGACCCGTTAAGGTAGTTTATGCTACTTTAACGCGTCAGTAGTCGTTTCTCAACTTATGCATTTGTAATACTCATCGATAATCGCGACATTCATGTCGCTTCTAACACGACCGTTTTAAAAACACAAAATTTTCTTTTTTTGACCCGTTTGGTTTACCGAGTGAACTTCGTCACTTCTATGGCTTACCAAACATACTCTAATCATTCTATTTGACCTGTTTGATCTATCGAGTGAACTTCGTCACTTCAATGACACATCAAACGCACATATCTCACCACGACACCATTAACAAACTATAACTAAACATTTTTGCATAATGTGACAAAACTAAGAGTTACGTACCTTTAGAGCGTTCCCTTTAAGCACGTGTCCACTCAGGCTTTTTCGCTTGAAGACTCAATTCCTTTGCCTATAGAGTTCAATCAATGATTCGTTTAGAACTCCATTCATGTCATATAATGCATATTTTGCAATATTATCCGAATATGCATTTTTATCCGAAATTTAACATTTTAGCTTTCTCTTAGGCGTTTTAACAAACACCTTATGGGCACCGTTTTACAAAATCCATTATCAAGTTTCATGACTAATTATTTAGCCACTTTTAACATCCTCTTTAAGTTCATATGTCTAATTTTATACATTAACATTCTAGACTTGCTTCATGGAGCTCAAATAACACCAGTTTGACAATCGTAATTCTAGTGTTCATCTTATTTCTACAAGACCCATTTAACACACGAGTGGATGATCATGAATCTCATAATTTGAACATCAATTCAACAAGATATTGACTAGGGTTTACTCCTAGACATGATTTCATTCCTAATTTCATTCAAACATCAATCATGCAAGCCAAATTTTTGATTTCAAATATTTATCAATAATTCAAGATGGAATCAAACAATGAAATTTGGCATACTTTATGATCCCTTTACTAAGGCGATCACTAATTTGTAATTGGATTTTTATTTGGGTTTGGGTTTGATTTGGCCTTTCAATTTGGCCAATTTAGCAAGATTAGGGCTTGAGCTTGAGAGCCCTTCTTGGCTCTAGTTGAAATCACAGGAACACACACACGTATGTGTATGTTTTTATTTATTTAGTTTGATTTAATTAAAACTTCATTCCATTTGCCCATGTTTAGTCCCTCAACTTTACCCAAGTTATTTAAAGGGTGTTTTAACCATGTTTGTTCTATTATTTCAAGACTTCAACTAACCAGGATATTTATTCCTAGTTCTTTTATCTTGACTATTAACGTCATTTAATTTATAATATAAAATCTATATTTTCGGGGTGTTACAAGAGAGTTTGCCCAGGGAGAAGGGCTGTTAATCATATTCTCAAGTGAGGATAATACTTCATGATGAGGTGTCCCTGTGCTTACAACATGTTCATTTTGTGAGGAAGCATGAGGAGTTGAGGCTTTGGGTGGAGATCTTTCCATCTGTTGTGAGGAAGTAGCAACAATGGTTGTTGGTGACATTTGTGTTGTCACTGGGTTAACTTCTGGGATCTCATCTTCCAGAAGACCCTTTTTGGTGGGTTTGGTGGGCTTTGTGGATTTCTTTTTGGTCTTTTTGGAGATTTTTGGTGGGGGTTGCATAACAGTGGTTGTGCTGCTATGTTCACCAAGAGCAGTAGGCTCAGCAGCTGAAGTCTGAGGAGCAAATGTGGACTCATCCAAAATTTGCTCAGACTCCCTTCTTGTGTTGTGGAAACTTTTGACTCTTTAGCCATCAGGCGAGTAAATGTTTCAGAAGAAAGACTGTTTATATGAAAAAGGTGCACCTTGGACAAGTACCTGTGCTTTTTCTTTTGGAATTTTCTGTAGTAAATAATAAATCAAAAATCTTGGAAACAATACGAAGGCATGTGGCTTCTTTCTTTTATGTTTTTCACATTTTTGACCAAATCATTGAAAATTTATTGAGAGTAATTGAAATCAGTTTTAGACATGATTGCATACCCCAAGTATTAGATTTTCAGAGGAATTTGATTAAAAGCAGTTGTCTTATTTGAAACACATGTGAGCAGGGTATGAAACAGAAATTTCATAGGTGGTGGGAAATTTCCTTTCTGCATTGTTGCTTTTAACAATTGCCCATCATACCTTCTTTCGATCAAGTCTACTTGATACTCACTTTTAGAGAAAGAAGTTTTACCTGCTAGGTCATTTGTCTGAAAAAACTTCTGATATGGTTTGAGGTGTTATTGGGACCAAGATATCTCATACTTTTGATGTAATTGCCCAGACCTTGTTATCTTGAATTTCAAGGTTTGCATTTGCCCAGAAGTCACGTAGGGTATCTTGATAGATGGTAGTGTTGCAGGTTAGCAAAGTTTTATACTTTGATGATGATAGGGTGTCAATAATGGAGTGAAAATCTGTATTTTTGCTTGATTTTTCAAGAGTACAGAGATAATTGTGTGGGTGTTTGAGAATGAGAGTCTTGGTGATAGTGGAAATTACGAATGATTGAGAGAGAATGAAGGAAAAGAGTGTAACCGCTTTTGAGAATTTTGAATTCGATACGGTGGTGAAAACTCTATTTGGGGGGTTTTATCAGGGTTTTATTGAGATGGAAAAAGTGAATGCGAACGTGGCAGCGGTTTCAAAGATCGGACGGTGAACATTTGACCACGTGGCAACCTCTGATGAAAAAGTGGATGGCAGTTGTTTGACAACCATTGATGGATAATATCAGTGGTTTGAGAACAGTGAATAACAGGAACAGTGGTTGATTTTAACTATCAGGGGATAGACATTAGTGGTTGAAGCACTGATGTTTAAACAACAGTGAGCAACAATGATTTGAAGGAATAGAGGTTGTCTTTTAGCAACAGTTGTATTATCAATATCAGATGTTTGAAACAATCAGTGGTTATGAACAGACTTTTGAGGATTTATGAAAAAAAATTCATTTTAACTATTTTTAAGGATGGATTTTTGATTTTCTGAAAAATTTGACTGTTTTTTATTCATGGAAAACCAAGTTTAGCTTGTTAATCCATATTAAGCATGCCAATTTTAGAGATCGAGCTTTCAAAGGTAGATGTGTCTAATGCTTTTGTTAGCATATCTGCCAGCTGATCTTTAGTTGGAACATGATGCAGAGAAATCAAACCTTTTTTATAGCAATCCCTCACAAAGTGATGTTTGATGTCAATGTGCTTGGTGGTTGAATGTGAGACAGGATTTTTGATGATATTTTCAGCTGCTTGACTATCCAACATGAGAGGAGTCTTTAAAGCAGTTATACCAAAATCCAGCAATTGATTTTGAAGCCACAATAGTTGAGCTGTACAGCTTACAACAGCAATGTATTCTGCCTCAGCAGTAGATGTGGAAACAGCTGCTTGCTTTTTGCTTTGCCAAGACACTAAGCAATTGCCTAGGAATTGACACCCTCCTGTAGTAGACTTCCTTGTTGTGTTACATCCAGCAAAATCACTGTCTGAGAAACCTGAAAGCTTAACATTCCCATTAGCAGGGTACCAGATACCAAGTGTGGGAGCACCTTTTATGTATCTGAATATCCTTTTCACAGCTATGAGATTAGACTTCCTAGGTGCTGATTGGGTTCTTGCACAAACACATGTTGCAAATATGATGTCTGGCCTGGATGCAGTTAGGTACAATAAAGACCCAATCATGCTTCTATAAAATAGTTTGATCAACCAAATCATCTTTCTCATCAGACATGATCAACTTTGTGGTTGCCATGGGTGTACTACATGGTTTACAATCATTCATTTCAAATTTGTTTAAAAGTTCTTTTGCATATTTGCTTTGATGAATGAAAGTGCTGTCACACCCCCAAAATCCACCCGCGGAGTACCACCGCTTGGAGGCGTGAAATGACCAGGATCAAGCCACCAATCATATCAAACATAGTATTTAAGTGTAAAAGTAGGAAAAGGTAATTCATCTTGACATGACTGATGTTCATAACCAAACATTGTTTAAGTAGCGGAAGCATAATAATGAAAACCCAAAATAAGTTATAAGTTCAAATATCGTCTACGATCCGTATCCCACAACGACCTGCTCCTTCCTGTGCAAGCTCCATATGTACCTAAGGTCCTGCAAGGCATGTAACAGAGAATCAACAACTAGTTGAGCGAGTTCACAGTAAATAAGTTCGTAATTGTAAGTTTGTTTCGTAACATGTGGCGCTACTAGGCCGATCGTATGTTCTATTAGTGGGGGCTTCCCATGTTGCATATACACTAGACTATTTGTAACCATAAGTGTTCTTCACAACCGAGAACAGTAGTACGTACATAGTTTACGTAGGCTTTACGTAAGTGTCCTTCACAACCGAGGACAGTATTGAGTATAAGTTCACGTAGGTTTTACGTGAGTATCCTTCACAACCGAGGATAGTATTGAGTATAAGTTCACGTAGGTTTTACGTGAGTATCCTTCACAACCGAGGATAGTATTGAGTATAAGTTCACGTAGGTTTTACGTGAGTATCCTTCACAACCGAGGATAGCGAGTAGCATAAGTATACGTAGGTTTTACGTATGTGTCCTTCACAACCGAGGACAATGGTATGGTAGTCTAGTATCAGTGTATGTACGAATCTATTCAACCTTATTCCTTCCATCCCATTCCCCAAACCCTGGGAATCCCATGCCTTAGTAAGGGTGTGAACTCACCTTGGTTTGCTCGGTATGCTAAGTGTATGCTCACAAGTAATCAATCGCGTCCTAAAGTAGGCACGTATGTGAAATCAGTTTGTGTTCAATTTGTTCACGTATAAACATGTAGCACGTAATCACAATCATATACAAGATGGTTACACTTAACAGCAGTTAAATATTCCAGTTAATGCTTAACAGAATTAACCCAAGTTCCTGCACAGATCAGCTATTCGGCGAAACACACATGTTGGCGAAACAAGTTCTGTTTCGTCGTGGTCTTAGTTGGCGAAACAGAATTCAATTTCGTCGATTACTCTTGGCGAAACACTTTCTGTTTCGCCGAGAGTTCTGTTTCGTCGGATGTCAGTTTCGCAGACATCAGATGCAGCAGTTCTGAAATATACATAAACCCTAGTCATTCTAACAGCCGCCATCAATAATCAGAAATCATATGAAGATCGATGTGCACCCAGAATCATCATAACTCAATCATCCAAGAATCCTTGTCTAGTATGAACCCTAGTTTATGTGTACAACATATAGATTAACATGCAACATCATATCATCGATTCCTATCAAGATACTAATGTATATTCAGAATCAGGCCATATAAACAATATCCAGAACCGAGCACTCGATTGTATTAAGTTTGGCATAGCATTGAATATCCTACTACATCATACATAATCGAAATCTATATCACCGTCATACTAGAATCGCAGCAACAACACGCATCAATCATTTACACAAACATGAATCGAGATGGTACAGAATCAAGAAACCGATTGACGAACACACAACTCACCGAGATATGAGAAATACGAGTCGATCGCTAAGATATCTTCGGGAACCTCCAACTGCCGTCACACAGGAGAGAAAGGGGCTCTAGGGTTTCGGTTGTTTTGTAGCAGATGTAAAACTGATGTTGTTTCACGTTTTAAAACTCAAAATAACGTGTTGGGCCCGAACTGGGCTTTGGTGAAACTGGGCTCGGCGAAACAGACTTCTGTTTCGTCGAGATGCTTTTGGCGAAACAGTCTGTTTCGTCGGGTCCAGTCTGTTTCGTCGGGATGCTTTTCATGTGTTAACAGTTCAAGTGTTTTTCCTAAAATGTCAAGTCTCATGTTTTAATTTTAATCACATACATGCCAAAAATTCACAATACCATACATTTCATGTTATAATCTAAATCACATAAACATGTAACAATCATAGTGCCTTTCATTATAACATAACGTGTATAGCTACAAGTCAAACAACTAACAGTCAAAGTCAACGTGTAATAAATACGAAAGTAAAAGTCAAAGTGAAAGTCGGAAACTCGAGTTGTCACATTATCCCCAACTTAAAAGAAATTTCGTCCCGAAATTTAGCATGCAGTTACTGAGGAAGCTAGTGGTGTGACGTTGTTTACCTGTATTGTATCGCGGCTCCCCGAGCAGGTTTGCGAAGATTACTGGTTTTCTTGGGGTGTCACATTATCCCCCCGTTGATTTGGAATTTCGTCCCGAAATTCTGTATTGGTAGCTTCAGCCTCAGTAGTAGTTGCATTGGTTCCGAATAACTGGGGATACTTGAGTTTCATTTGATCTTCACGCTCCCAGGTGAACTCTGGGCCGCGACGGGAGTTCCAACGAACTCGTACAAGAGGGATTCTCGTGTTCTTGAGGTCCTTAACATCCTGGTCCGTGATCTCAACTGGTTCCTCGACGAACTGCAACCGCTCGTCGATAGTGAGTTCCTTAAAAGGAACTATGTGGGTCTCATCTGACAGACACTTCTTCAGATTCGACACGTGAAAGACGTTGTGAACTGCACTGAGTTCAGCTGGTAAGTTCAATCGGTAGGCTACCCTGCCTATCTTCTCAATAACTTCTAAAGGTCCGACGTATCGTGGATTAAGTTTGCCGCGTTTGTCAAAACGAACAACACCCTTCCAGGGTGAAACTTTGAGTAGCGCTCGATCCCCAACTTGGAATTCGAGTAGTTTTCTGTCTTTATCTGCGTATGCTTTCTGACGGTCGCGAGCTGCCGCCATGCGTTGTCGTATTTGTGCAATCTTTTCAGTAGTATCAACTACCATTTCTGGACCTGTGATTTGACTTTCCCCCACCTCTGCCCAACAGAGAGGTGACCGGCACTTACGCCCGTACAATGCCTCGAATGGTGCAGCTTTAATGCTGGTGTGGTAGTTGTTGTTATACGAAAATTCCACGAGTGGCAGATGTTTCTCCCAACCATTGCCAAAGTCAATTACGCACGCCCGAAGCATGTCTTCTAGAGTTTGAATAGTGCGCTCAGACTGCCCATCTGTCTGAGGGTGATAAGCTGTGCTCATGTCTAAACGAGAGCCAAAAGATTTATGCATTGCTTGCCACAGTTCTGAAGTAAAACGTGCGTCACGATCAGAGATGATGGAGGTGGGCACTCCGTGCCTCGAGACCACTTCTTTTAAGTAAATGTCTGCCAAGGTAGAGAACTTGTCTGTTTCTTTGATTGCTAAGAAGTGAGCAGACTTTGTGAGTCGATCCACGATCACCCAAATAGTATCATTTCCGCGCTGAGATCTAGGTAGGCCAGTAACAAAATCCATGGAAATTTGCTCCCATTTCCATTGTGGTATCTCAGGTTGTTGGAGTGGTCCTGACGGTTTCTGATATTCTGCCTTGACTCTCGCACAAGTCAAGCATTTACTAACGTATGTGGCTATGTGGGCCTTCATGCTAGGCCACCAATATGTAGTTCTGAGGTCGTGGTACATCTTATCCGAACCAGGATGTACTGAGTAGCGAGACTTATGAGCTTCATCCATTACAAGCTTGCGTAAATTGCCATAGAGTGGGACCCAGATGCGTCCTGTTACATAGTAGGCTCCGTCTGCCCTTTGTTCTAACCGTTGCCTTGAGCCGCGTAGGGCTTCAGCCCTGACGTTTTCTGGTTTCAATGCTTCTACCTGAGCATCTCGTATCTGTGAAGGAAGACTAGACTGAATAGTGAGTTGCAACGCTCGTACACGCCTAGGTGTAGTATCCTTTCGACTGACGGCCACCACATTGGCTTTGCCCGGATGGTATTTTATAGCACATTCGTAATCGTTCAGTAACTCGACCCATCGACGTTGTCGCATGTTCAACTCTTTCTGCTTGAAGATATGCTCAAGACTCCTGTGATCGGTGTAGATGGTGCACTTGGTGCCATACAGATAATGTCGCCATATCTTGAGCGCAAAAACAACAGCTCCAAGCTCTAAATCGTGCGTAGTGTAATTCCGTTCGTGAATCTTAAGTTGGCGTGAAGCATAAGCAATAACTTTATCCCGTTGCATCAAAACACATCCAAGACCTTGGATGGATGCGTCGCAGTAGACTACAAAATCGTCCGTGCCCTCTGGAAATGAAAGGATAGGTGCGCTACAGAGTCTACCCTTTAAGTGCTGAAACGCTGTTTCCTGTGTATCACTCCAACGGTAAGCAACACCTTTCTGTGTCAGTAATGTAAGCGGCTGTGCAATCTTTGAGAAGTCTTTGATAAACCGTCTGTAATAACCCGCCAAACCCAAGAATTGGCGTATCTCTGTCGGTGTGCGAGGTGCAGGCCAGTTCTTGATCGAATCTATCTTGGATGGATCGACATGAATCCCATCCTTGTTTACCACGTGGCCTAAAAAGTGGACTTCACGAAGCCAGAAGTCGCATTTTGAAAACTTAGCGTACAGCTGTTCCGTTCGAAGAAGTTCCAAAATAAGTCGTAAGTGCTGCTCGTGTTCCTCCTGACTCTTTGAATAAATCAGGATGTCGTCGATGAAGACAATGACAAACTTGTCAAGATAGGGTTTGCACACCCTGTTCATAAGATCCATGAAAACCGTAGGCGCGTTCGTTAGCCCGAATGGCATGACCATAAACTCGTAGTGGCCGTAGCGAGTTCTAAATGCTGTTTTGGAGACGTCCTCATCCCGGACTCTCAGCTGATGGTACCCTGACCTTAAGTCTATCTTGGAGTAGTAGCTCGACCCTTGCAGCTGGTCGAATAAATCATCTATGCGCGGAAGAGGATAACGATTCTTGATCGTCACCTTGTTGAGTTCACGGTAGTCTATACACATCCTGAACGTACCGTCTTTCTTCCTTACGAATAACACTGGAGCTCCCCAAGGCGAAGAGCTAGGACGTATAAAACCCTTTTCCAAGAGTTCTTGTAGCTGCTTTGACAGTTCTTCCAATTCAGTTGGAGCTAAACGATAAGGTGCTCGAGCTATGGGTGCTGCTCCTGGAGCGAGCTCGATCTGAAATTCGACCTGACGATGAGGCAGTAACCCAGGTAACTCTTCTGGAAACACTTGAGGAAAGTCGCGTACTACAGGAATATCCTCAATCTTTTTCTCTTTCTTCGATGTATCGGTAACGAGAGCTAAAACAGTTGTGTGATCCTTACGTAAACACTTCTAAGCCTTCAAGAAAGAAATGATGCCACTCACGACACCACTCTTGTCGCCTTGAACTTCGAGAGGTTCTTTACCAGAACGTGGGATACGAATGATCCTCTATGTATAGGATCTCTGCTTGTTGTTGGGATAACTAATCCATACCAATGTCGATGTCGAAACTATCGCAACGCTGGGGTCATTCCTAGTATCACCCTGACCAATCACAAACACTCGACCCCTGGCACCATTGCCGTCGTTATTACCCCCCGTTGTTGTCTTCCCTAGTTCCCGTTTCCTTGGTTGTGGTTCTAATTCTGGTTCTGGTTCAACCGTGGGTAGTGTCTTTTGAAGTGACCTTCAGCACCATCTGATAACATCCCTTGTTACCATGCTGTTGTCGCCGATTCTATAGATCTTGTGGCTGTTGTTGTTGGTTCTGGTTGCAGGACGTGAGTTTCTACCCTCTTTGGTTCCATGACCAAGCTTGTTGCATTATTGACAATGATTGCGTTTGCCCTGCCCGCTGTGGTGCAGGTTACATCGTTTGTGCTTAGGGTGGTTTCCCTTGTATCCTCCCTGCCCTTGAATACCAAATGTTGCTGATCAGGACTTTAGTTGTCATCGACCTTTCACTGCTGTGCCTGGGACGGAATCGTAGTCGAACCCTTGCTAGAGGTTCCATCCCACTTTCATCCATTGTTACTGAGGGTAGCAGAAGTAGTTGAAGTAGTAGTGGTAGTAGTATCGCTGATACGTTGAGGCAGCTTGTTCTGTCCCACTGCCTGGTTTGTGAGACGATGAGCAAGATGAGTAACATCTTGAATAGTAGCAAGTTTAGCCGTCTTCACATGGTTTTGAATTCCTGGTACTAAGCCTTTGAGGTACAACTCAAAGCTCTTTATGGGAAGATCCACCATAGTTGGACACAAAATTGTCAGTTTGTTGGATCGTTATCGTGCACGCTTCTATCTCTGACCCCGTCATCTTCATGTTAAAGGACTCCACTTCCAACTTGTGGATGGCATCATAACTATTGTATTCACATTTGATAGGTTCCTTAAAATCATTCCATGGGGTGGCATAGCAGCCGCCAGCCCCAGTGTCGTAACTTGCGCGTTCCACCAAGTTTGCGCAGTGCCTTCGAGAATATCAGTGGCATATTTCACCTTACGAGCCTCGGGTCATTCACACACTCGAAGACCGATTCGAGTTCCTCGAACTAATGGAGGAGTACAACAGCTCCTTCGGTGTCGCTGAAAGTAGTAGGACGACAGTCCATAAAAGTCTTGTATGTGCATACAGGTGGCTGAGCGTGTTGACTTGTCGTGTGCGTAAGAGTAATCAAAATTAAGCACAAGTGTTGAGTTACGAGAGTAGGATCTAAGGATCCTAGAGTAAGTGGTGATGGCAGGTTACACCTCCTGCTTGGGCAGCTGCGAGTGCTGCAATAACTTGTTCAGTGATCGAAGCCGCCAACCGGGCTTGAGTTAGGTTAACGCGTCCACTCATGATCTTGACATCAAGGAGAACATGTGGGTGAGAGGTTCGCGAATAGTGCGAAGAGAGTGAGCACACAAGTATTCTCAAGCAATAACGTATAGTAAGTTCTGTAATCTAGGCATACCGCGAGCAAAGTTCTATGTAATTCTAGCAAGTAGGTAAGGTAACATGAATAGTAGTACCTATGATGTTGAGCCTTGCACGTGGAGCGAAGCGTCGTTGTGGATCGTTGAGCACTGTTCTGGTTATAGTCTGGTTTTAATAAAAACATTTTCCCCTTATTAAAACCGAGTTCTCTATAACCAATGGCTCTGATACCAATCTGTCACACCCCCAAAATCCACCCGCGGAGTACCACCGCTTGGAGGCGTGACATGACCAGGATCAAGCCACCAATCATATCAAACATAGTATTTAAGTGTAAAAGTAGGAAAAGGTAATTCATCTTGACATGACTGATGTTCATAACCAAACATTGTTTAAGTAGCGGAAGCATAATAATGAAAACCCAAAATAAGTTATAAGTTCAAATATCGTCTACGATCCGTATCCCACAACGACCTGCTCCTTCCTGTGCAAGCTCCATATGTACCTAAGGTCCTGCAAGGCATGTAACAGAGAATCAACAACTAGTTGAGCGAGTTCACAGTAAATAAGTTCGTAATTGTAAGTTTGTTTCGTAACATGTGGCGCTACTAGGCCGATCGTATGTTCTATTAGTGGGGGCTTCCCATGTTGCATATACACTAGACTATTTGTAACCATAAGTGTTCTTCACAACCGAGAACAGTAGTACGTACATAGTTTACGTAGGCTTTACGTAAGTGTCCTTCACAACCGAGGACAGTATTGAGTATAAGTTCACGTAGGTTTTACGTGAGTATCCTTCACAACCGAGGATAGTATTGAGTATAAGTTCACGTAGGTTTTACGTGAGTATCCTTCACAACCGAGGATAGTATTGAGTATAAGTTCACGTAGGTTTTACGTGAGTATCCTTCACAACCGAGGATAGCGAGTAGCATAAGTATACGTAGGTTTTACGTATGTGTCCTTCACAACCGAGGACAATGGTATGGTAGTCTAGTATCAGTGTATGTACGAATCTATTCAACCTTATTCCTTCCATCCCATTCCCCAAACCCTGGGAATCCCATGCCTTAGTAAGGGTGTGAACTCACCTTGGTTTGCTCGGTATGCTAAGTGTATGCTCACAAGTAATCAATCGCGTCCTAAAGTAGGCACGTATGTGAAATCAGTTTGTGTTCAATTTGTTCACGTATAAACATGTAGCACGTAATCACAATCATATACAAGATGGTTACACTTAACAGCAGTTAAATATTCCAGTTAATGCTTAACAGAATTAACCCAAGTTCCTGCACAGATCAGCTATTCGGCGAAACACACATGTTGGCGAAACAAGTTCTGTTTCGTCGTGGTCTTAGTTGGCGAAACAGAATTCAATTTCGTCGATTACTCTTGGCGAAACACTTTCTGTTTCGCCGAGAGTTCTGTTTCGTCGGATGTCAGTTTCGCAGACATCAGATGCAGCAGTTCTGAAATATACATAAACCCTAGTCATTCTAACAGCCGCCATCAATAATCAGAAATCATATGAAGATCGATGTGCACCCAGAATCATCATAACTCAATCATCCAAGAATCCTTGTCTAGTATGAACCCTAGTTTATGTGTACAACATATAGATTAACATGCAACATCATATCATCGATTCCTATCAAGATACTAATGTATATTCAGAATCAGGCCATATAAACAATATCCAGAACCGAGCACTCGATTGTATTAAGTTTCGCATAGCATTGAATATCCTACTACATCATACATAATCGAAATCTATATCACCGTCACACTAGAATCGCAGCAACAACACGCATCAATCATTTACACAAACATGAATCGAGATGGTACAGAATCAAGAAACCGATTGACGAACACACAACTCACCGAGATATGAGAAATACGAGTCGATCGCTAAGATATCTTCGGGAACCTCCAACTGCCGTCACACAGGAGAGAAAGGGGCTCTAGGGTTTCGGTTGTTTTGTAGCAGATGTAAAACTGATGTTGTTTCACGTTTTAAAACTCAAAATAACGTGTTGGGCCCGAACTGGGCTTTGGTGAAACTGGGCTCGGCGAAACAGACTTCTGTTTCGTCGAGATGCTTTTAGCGAAACAGTCTGTTTCGTCGGGTCCAGTCTGTTTCGTCGGGATGCTTTTCATGTGTTAACAGTTCAAGTGTTTTTCCTAAAATGTCAAGTCTCATGTTTTAATTTTAATCACATACATGCCAAAAATTCACAATACCATACATTTCATGTTATAATCTAAATCACATAAACATGTAACAATCATAGTGCCTTTCATTATAACATAACGTGTATAGCTACAAGTCAAACAACTAACAGTCAAAGTCAACGTGTAATAAATACGAAAGTAAAAGTCAAAGTCAAAGTGAAAGTCGGAAACTCGAGTTGTCACAAGTGCCATTTTGCATTTGCTTAATTTGGAGACCAAGAAAGCATTGTTGTTCACCCATTGCACTCATTTCAAACTCTGCTGTCATGAGTTTTCTGAACTCTTCACACATTTTATTACATGTGCTTCCAAAAATGATGTCATCCACATAAATTTAGACAATCATCAAATCTTTTCCTCTCCATTTTTAAAATAATGTTTTATCAATTTTACCTCTTGTGAAACCAATAGAGATTAGAAAAGTGGAAAGAGTTTCATACCAGACCCTTGGTGCTTGTTTCAGGCCATACAAAAGCTTGGTTTAGCTTGTATACTTGATCTGGATAAAATGGATCCTCAAAACCTGGAAGTTGACAAACATATACCTCTTCTTGAATTTTACCATAGAGGAATGCACATTTGATATCCATTTGATACACCTTAATGTTGTGGTTGACAGCTAAGGCTAAGAAAAGTCTGATAGCTTCAAGTCTTGCTACAGGGGCAAAGGTTTCATCATAGTCAATGCCCTCTTCTTGTCTAAAGCCTTGAACCACAAGCTTGACTTTGTTCTTGACAACATTGCCCCTTTCATCAGTTTTATTTTTGAAGACCCACTTTGTGCCAATTGGATTTACATTCTCTGGAGTGGTACAAGCTCCCAAACTTGTTGTCTTTTAAACTGATGGAGCTCTTCTTGCATAGCTTCTACCCAACAGTTGTCTTTTAGTGCCTCTTAGTACTTGACTGGTTGATGGAGTGATAGAAAGCCAGCAAAAAGACAAATGTTTTGGGATTGAGTACTTGTGAGAACCCCTTCATTGATGTTGCCAATGATTTGATCTGGTGGATGAGACTTCAGGAAGATTAGATCTCCCTTGTATGGAATAATGGCATTAAAGGGTGAAGGTTGCAAATGTGAATCATCTGAGCTAACATCTGTTGGTGACTTTGATGATCCAACATCTGTTTGAATTGGAGGTGGAGAGATAGGAGGAATGGGTGTGGCACAATGTTGATTTTTATCCACTGTTGGTAGGTTTCTATCAATAGTGGTTGTGGATAATGTGGTGGCAGAGGTTGAAGGACTACTTTGATCAACAACTGTTGATGCAGCAGTGGTTGAGCTTTGAAAGCTGTTTTGAACATCTGCTGCTCTGGTGATGGATGTGAATTTGTGTTGTGGAATTACAACTTCATATACATAGTCTTGTGATGGAGATTGTGGTGTACCTGCAGGGTTAGTCTTGACAGACACTTCTTCAAAAGTAAATTTATCAAGGTCAAATAATTCAGCAGGGTTTACTGGGATTTTTAGTGAAGAAAGTTCATTGAGCTTTACATTCAAGGTCTCTTCCACAGAATTAGTCCTAATGTTGAACACTTTATAGGCTTTAGTAGTGGTTGAGTATCCCAGGTGGTAGCCACAATCTACTTTGGCTGCAAATTTTGAAATTGAATCTTTTAGGTTTAAGATGAAACATGGGCAGCCAGAGATTTTAAAATATGAGATCAGTGGTTTGATTTTGAACAGAGTTTCATAGGCAGTCTTTTGATGCCTGGGGTTGATCAACACTCTATTCTGGACATAGCAGGTAGTGTTTAGAGCCTCTGCCCAGAAAGTTAATGGCAAACCTAAATCTGCAAGCATGGTTCTGGCAGCTTCAATCAAAGTTCTGTTTTTCCTTTCAACTACCCCATTTTGTTCTGGTGTCCTTGGGATGTTGTACTGCCTTACAATCACTTTTGACACACAAAAAGCATTCAAATCCTTGTTTCTAAACTCTGTTCCATTGTCACTTCTAAAGATTTTTACTGGAATGTCAAATTGCTTTTCAACCTGTTTGACAAAGTCTTGCAAAATGCTTGCAGTCTCATCTTGAGAATGTAAAAAGTAAGTCCATGTAAATCTAGAAAAATCATCTACAATAACCAAACAGTATCTTTTCTTTTTTAAGCTCATGATTTTTACTGGACCAAACAAATTCATGTGTAGCATTTGCAAACACTTGGTTGTTTTGGACTCTTCAATGGACTTGTGTGAGCTTTTATGTTGTTTACCTTTTAAACAGAAAACACAATGCTCAGAACAAGTAAACAATTTTTGTGGAAGACCTCTTACAAGGCCTTGTTTTGACAAGGCAGTGATTGTCTTGAGATTTGTGTGCCCCAATCTTATGTGCCATAATTTTGTCTCTTTGTTAGAGGCAGTTGAGAACAGACAGGCATCAGTCATAGGGCTCTCTTTTGACAAATCAACTACATAAACATTGCCACTCCTATGAGCAACAAGTTGAGTTTTTTTCCATTGGCTATTATTTCTTCAATCTTTTTTACCATTTCTGGACCAGCAATCTTGCAACTCTCCTTGGTAAAGAATGACAAAGCCTTTGTCACTCATTTGTGAGACACTAAGGAGGTTGAACTTTAGATTTTCAATGAGATTGACATTTTCAAACTTGATTTTTCCTGACTAAACTGTTCTAGACCCCAACACCTTACCCTTAGAATTGTTACCAAAAGATATATCACCCCCTCCATGATTTTTGAATTCTTTGACTAGGGCTCTACATCTAGTCATGTCCCTGGAGCCTCCACTATCTACATACCAAAGACTATCTAAGCATGCAGAATCTCCCTGCACATCAACATGTGGGGCCTTTTGGTATGGAGGTTGACCTTTTCCTCTTTGGTATTGATTCGAGGGTGGTGCATCTGTCACTTGCACATCTCTTGGAGCAGAGTTTTTGTTCAGTTGTTTTGTAATAGTTATTTGGACAGGCACAAAAGGTTGTTGTTTTCTAATGGGTTATTTTGATGAACTCACAGGTGTTTTTGATGTGTACACTTTTCTTTTAACCTCAAAAGTTTTGAGGTACACACACTAATGAGTAAGATGGTTGGGTTTCCCACAGATGGTGCAACTTTCTGCAAGCTCAATTATGCTTGTTTTGTTAATGTCATAAGCTTTTAAGTGAAAACAATCCTTTGTGGAATGGTTTTTCTTTTCACAAAAGTCACAAAACAAATTTTTAACTTCTTCTCCCTTCTTCCTCTTTTCAACTTCCTTTGCAACAGAGTTTTGAACCACTGTTGGGATTCTGTTTTGAACCACTGTTGGGATGTATTTAAGAGGAATGACCTTGGCCTTAGGTGCTTTCACACCTTCAACTGTGGAAAAATCTATGGGTTTGAAATTTTCAAGGATGTCACACTCATCTGACCAGGTGGGTTTGAATTGATATTTTTCAATCTCCTCAAAGGTTGATGACCCCTCTGGTTTTTCCAAAATAATTTTGTTACCATTTTATCAGTTATTTTAATTTCTTGACTATCCTTGTTTGTTGGGATTAACTCAACTGAACCAGACTCATTTACAACAGTGTTTTCAACTTGGTCATTTTTCCTGAAACCTATGCCAAATTTTACATTGCTTTTGATCTGTTTCTCTAACATCAGCTCATAACCTTTGCAGGATTCCACCCATTTTTCACAAGTGATTTGGGTGGATTCCAACTCCTTTTTGCAAGCATGATATTTCTGTATCATGGCTTGAAGTTGGTCCTTGGTTATGTTGTGTTCATATTTAAGACTGCAGATCTCATTATCTTTTTCAAACAATTTGTTTTTCAGTTCTTTAATAGACTTTTCAAATTGTACTTCATCTTTTAAAATTTTGTCTCTAAGGTTTTCATTCACCTCTTTAATATTAGCAAAAGCTATGATGCATTTGTCTGAACATAGGTTTTGCAAGACCTGCGGTGATACCTTAGCTGCAGCCATCATGGCACAGTCACAGATATTTTCACAAGCACTGGTGTTTTTCTTCACTTCATCTTTACACCATGAGTCAGCAAGAGGTTCTATCAGTGGTTTGGGTTCTTTCTCTAACAACTGTCCTCCAACAACAGCAGTAACCACTACTTTAGCTATTTCATCCACTGTTTCAGCACTGGATTCTCCTTCTTCAGTTTCTAGCCCTTCTGGAATTGACTCTAATGCTGCAAAACAAAATTCATCACAAGGAGCATCATTCTTAGCAAATAGAGCAAAGTTTTCATCAGATAACTCATCAGGCATGCTACTCCAATCAACAAAGCCTTGGGTAAAGAAGCTTTGCTGACTGGCCTCTGCTGGAGCAGATGTTTGTGCAACATGTTGTGGTGCAGGTTGTTGTACTTGGACCTGAGAGACTGGGGCTTGGACATACAGAATTTGTGGGACAGGGGCTTGAACATATTGCACTAGAACAGGTGTAACAGGGTGTGCATAATGAGCAGTGTTTACATGAGTAGCAAAGGTATATTGGGAATAGTGCACAGTGTTTTGTGTGTTTTGAGGTCTAGGGCTAGGATGTGTTATGATTGGTCCACTATTTTGGCTTCTACATTCTCTAGCAAAGTGTCCTAGCCTGTTACACTTGTAGCACTTTAGTTTTGATTTATCCAACCCCGCTTTTAGATTCCCATGTAACCCTGGAAATTTTCTTCATGTTCTCTTATAAAACTTGCTGGTTCTTACACTCAGCAGTGCCAGTTGATGCAATATGTCCATTTCATCCAGATCAGTGGGATCAAAATGCTGGAGATCATTGAGTTCAAAGGATAAGTTGTCAGAATTCTGGTTTTCTCCACTTGCTGTAAAAGCATAGTTGGGTGAGTAAGAATCAGAGTTGTTAAAAGTTCCACCAGCAGTTATGTTAATATAATGATCGTAACTCTGATCCTTATTACTACCAGATTCTTCTTGACCCAGAAGTGTTGTGTTACCAAAGGTGTAATCATCAGCAACTTTCCCTGATTCTTGTAACTTCTTTTTCTGATTCAACTCTCTCTCATAAGTGAGGAGTCGACCATGAAGTTGGGCCAGACTTAATTCTTTGAATCCAACAGAGTTTCTAGTCACAAAAGTAATTATGTCCCATTTGTCAGGTAGTGATCTTAGAAACCTACTATTTAGAGTTGATTTTGCAAATTCAACATTAACATGTTTAAGTTCACTAATGAGACAACTAAAACGTTCAAACTGTTATGTTAGTGATTCTTCTTTGACATGACAAAACGTTCCATACTGTTGATTCGAAACCTCCCTGTTATTTTCGATAACCTCTTCTGTTCCACCGAACTGCTCTTTTAGAGCATCCCACGGCTCTTTGGCACTGTTACAATGTAACAGTCCAGCATAAATATCATTTGGAAGAGCTAAGGCTACTATGCTAAAAGCCTTTGCATCTAATTCAAAATTTTGAAAATCTTGTTATGAGTAGTTTTCATGGCTTTTAGGCACAAAGCCTTTGGGATCTTTAGTACTAGGCACCATTGGAACGTGTGGTCCAAAGATGACTGACTTCCAGCAATCAGTGTTTTGCTGAGCTAACACATGGCCCATCCTACGTTGCCAGATATTGTACTCAGATCTGACAAGCATATGTGGCTTGAATAGTGTTCCAGTGTTGTGTGGGTCGTGTGATTGTGATGTCATCTTGGTTGATTTTACATAAGTTTTCGAATAATCAACTTTGTACGTGATTACCTTTTACTCTATTTTTTTTCAACTGATACGAACAACTTTAAGTATCAATGGATTTGAGCTAAACTTTTATGTCAAATTGATTGTTCGATCGAATTTGACTGTCCTAGGCTCTGATACCAATTATTAAGATCTGAGTTTCTTAGATTGTGTTGTTTAACTAAAATGAATGATGAAACAGAGAATGATGTGCAGCGGAAATGAAAAGTAAATTTTATAACACAATCATAGAAGAATAGTTTTCAGCAAACATGATTTCATTAGTAGAAAGATTGTATCAATTACAAAGATCAACTATGCATGCATGCAACACTAAACTCCCCCTCAGCCTGAGCACACAGTTAGTTCGTACAAGATGATGGTGGTACAATCCTAACCACTGAGCATCTAATGCTGACATCACCTAGACAATGACATCTAACAGACTAACAACCTCTAACCACTGATACATGCAAAACACTGATTATAATAAGCAAATGATTACATAAACACTGATGCAGCTTCCCACTGTTGTTGCCTAAGCACTGATGTTGGAGATCAGTGTTTTCTTCAAAGGGTGATCAGACCTTGAGTCAGCAGAGCTTTGGTCTTCATCAGTACTTGAGTAACAGCAGTTGTTAGGACTTCAGTCTTTATACCTTAACAGTTCTTTGATTAACAATTGTTGTGGAGATCAGACTTAGAGTCATCAGCTGATAGAAAACACTATCATTGGGGAGAATCTAGGACAAGCACTGCTTATCTTGATCAACTGCTGAGAACCAGTTTTGGCTTTTCATATCATTTGTTCTTCTGGGCTTGATTGCATGGGCCAACATATATATTATAATATTTTCATCACATATAATTTTTTTATCATCGTAAAATATACGCATATGTAATTTTGATCTTGTAACAAATACATACATACATACACACATATTTTTTGACAATTTTCTTAAACCTATAAACACCTCGCAGTTGGTGTTCGGGACACTCATACCTTGATTTCACTAAGTGGGGTTCTCTAACCTCTTCTCCTCAGATCTTCAATAACTCAAGAACATCACACTCTCTTTTCTCTTCTCAAGTAATATGTGGTCACATAACACCCAAATTTCTCTCATATAAGTGCAGGAGATAATCAAGTTTAGACACACATATATGGTCCTTCTACTTTCTATTTTACATAGTCTAAAATTTTTCTCCATTTAGTCCTCATTTTAACCTATTTTGCTTGAAAGTATCGAAAGCCACTACAATAATACAAACTTAGTGGGAAGAAATTAACATGGTTTTGTTTCATAGCGTTAGGATATTTTTTTTAAATAAATCATTTGAAGCCTTCCGCTTCTGGTTTTTGTTTTTCTTTGGTGGTTAAGGGTTTGAGGTAGCTGGAACAGATTGCAAAGGCATCGGGTTTTGCGGAGTAACAACCGCATAGTTTTGACTAGAAGTCTTCCGCTTCTTGTTCTTGTTTTTCTTGGCTGGATGAGAGGGTGAGGGTTCAACGACGGTGGTGTCGATGGTTGCTTCGTGCGCATTTTTCGACGGGGTTTTGTCAGAAGCTCCGTGAATAACAAGGTTGTTGTTAAGTTCAGCAGCTAGATGGTACACGTCTTCGAGGGTTTGGGGGGGAAGCAGAAATAACGTGGTTCATCAAGGCGGGTGGAAGGAAACGAATTTATTTGACTATAGCCTTATCAACAGAGTCGACTTGGACAGGGCAAAGGGCACTGAGCTGTTTAAAGCGCGTTGTCAAACCAGCGTTGTCGTTCCCAACTTACTTCAAATTCCAGAATTCGTTTTCCAGCTTTTGAATCTCGTGGGAGGAAAAAACTCATCCTTCATCATTTGCTTCAATTCATCCCAAGGTAGGGCATGAGCGACTTCGTTTCCTCGCTTGTTACGCTCAGAGGTCCACCATTCGAGAGCTCTCGAATGGAACACCCCAGTAGCGTTCAAGGTTCACAGGTTGTCAGGGCAACCGATTTGAAGAAAGGTTAGTTCAATAGAATCGAACCAGTTCATCAGGGCGGTGGCACCATCGTTACCAGTGAACTCGAGAGGTTTGCAGGTCATAAATTACTTAAACAAAAATGGTGTCTTAGGTGTTTCCACCTTTGAATCGACAGAGGCATGGGGGGAGTCAGTGTTGGTTTGTATCTTGCTAACCATGTCGGGTATGACTGGGGCCATTTGGTCGGCCATTTGTTCAGCAATAAGACCTACGAGGTTAATGATTACCCAAATACTATCATGACCTGAAGAAGTACGAGGAAGCTTGGTGATAAAGTCCATTGCAATTCTCTCCCTTTTCCAGATAGGAATTTCAGGTTGTTCGAGCAAGCCAGAGGGATGTTGGTGTTCAGCTTTAACCTTCGAACAAGTGAGACATTTTGAAACGAAGGTGGCAATATCTTTTTTCATTCGAGGCCACCAATAGGACGTACGCATATCTTGGTACATCTTATCAGCACCAGGATGAATAGAATATCTAGATTTGTGTGCCTCCTTCATTAGAAAGTCTTGAAGGTTATCACGATTAGGAATCCAAATACGATTGAGATGATATAAAATACCATCAGAATTAGACACAAGACTCTCTTCAGCACCACATCGCATCTCGTTGTAGAGGTTACCCTCCTTAATAGATGCATATTGAACTTCGCGAATGCTGTTTTGAAGATCGTTAACGAGCTGGATACAATGGATACCCTTGACATGAGTTTTATGACTAAGAGCGTCAGCCACTACATTCGCCTTACCTGGATGGTAGCGAATTTCGCAGTCGTAGGAGTTTAACAACTCTACCCAACGACCTTGACGCATGTTCAGTTCCTTTTGGTTGAAGATGTGTTGAAGGCTCTTATGGTCAGTGAAGACCACACACTTAGTACCATAAAGGTAGTGTCGCCATATCTTCAAGGCAAAAAAAACTACACCAAGTTCAAGGTTATGCGTAGTGTAGTTCTTCTCATGTATTTTGAGGTGCCTCGACGCGTAAGCGATAACCTTGTCTCGTTGCATAAGGACACAACCAAGGCCAAGGTTTGAAGCATCGCAATACATGATGAAGTCATCGTTACCATCGGGAAGTGCGAGAATAGGAGCATTACAAAGCATGTCCTTGAGCGTTTGGAAAGACTCCTCTTGTTCGGGACCCCAAACAAAAGGTTTATCTTTTTGAGTCAAGGAAGTAAGAGGAACGTTAATTTTCGAAAAGTTGGAAATGAAACGACGATAATAACCAGCTAGACCAAGAAACGAACGAATTTCAGACGGAGACTTAGGTGCAATCCAGTTCTTCACAGCTTTGATTTTTGCAGGGTCAACATGAATACCAAGTTCGTTGACTTCTTTTAACCAGAATTCACACTTGGAGAATTTGGCATAAAGACGTTCAGCGCGTAGAAGCTGAAGGAAAAGACGCAAGTGTCGCTCGTGTTCTTCTTGAGTCTTGGAGTAAATATTGTCGATGAAGACGATCACAAAACGATCTACGTACGCTTTGCACACGCGATTAATCAAATCCATGAAAACTGCAGGTGCATTGGTAAAACCAAAGGGCATGACCACGAACTCATAATGACCATAACGCGTATGAAAGGCGGTTTTGGGTATATCTTTTTCGAGGACTCGAAGTTGATGATAACCTGAATGGAGATCAATTTTAGAAAAGCAAGTTGCGCCTTGTAATTGATTGAAGAGATCGTGAATACGAGGAAGGGGATATCAGTTTTTGACCCATCCTTCTTCTTGACGAATAAAATGGGAGCTCTTGAAGTTAGCTCGAAAGCTCTTGCATCTCAGAGGGTACTAGACGATAAGGAGACTTAGCGGCAGGCGTAGCGCCAGGCACTAAATCAATGCGAAAGTCAATAGAACGAGAAGGAGGCGGACCGGGAAGATTATCAGGAAAAACATTGAGAAAGTCACGAACAACAGGAACGTCACTTATGCTTGGGCCTTTGTCCTTCTTTTCCACAATGTGGTGAAGGTACCCTTACGTAAGCACTTGTTCGCTTAAGTACAAGACATAAGCTTGAGACCTTGAGAAGGTTTCTTGCCATAGACGTGTAGAGAATCACTATTGGGAAGAGGAAGACGAATGAACTTGTCAGAACAAACAACTTTAGCACGAACTCACCTAAGCCAG
This sequence comes from Helianthus tuberosus, assembly GCA_030545235.1. Lineage (NCBI taxonomy): Eukaryota > Viridiplantae > Streptophyta > Magnoliopsida > Asterales > Asteraceae > Helianthus > Helianthus tuberosus. Next base: position 168,333,068 of record CM060368.1, read on the forward strand.
TCTATACCTACTATGACGTCGAAACTACACATTTGCATAGGTATGAGATTAACTGGAAACGTATGATCGTTGAGGTTCAAGGAACACTTAGAAAGAATGGAATCGACGGTGACGGATTTACCATTTGCAACTTTGACAGCGAACGATCTTGGCAACTTAGAGCGTTTACACTTAAGTATAGGTTCGAATTCAATAGATACAAAACTTTTATCTACGCTAGCATAAAAAAGACAAGAAGCATAGACACGGTTGACAAGGAACGTATCAGTAATAACATCATTGGCATTCTGTTCCTGAGCGGCAGTGATGACAAATGCTCTACCTCGAGCTTGCTGTTGAGGCTGTTGTTGTTGTTGCTACTGATGTTGTTGTTGTTGCGGTGGCGGTTGGTTGTGCTGAGGGCAAACATTGGCGAGATGGTTAAGATTGCCACACTATAAACATGCTCGCATAGGAGCGGCATAGGGTTGAGCTTGGTTCAGGGCAGGGTTTGCAACAATAGCTTGGTCTTGGGTAGGCTTTTGGTTAAAGCGACATCAATCAGCGAAATGCCCAAACATTTTACAGTTTCCGCACTTACGACACTGGATGTTAGCGGGAAGATGGTAAGAGCATTGGTTATACTTGGGCCACGGCCTAGTGTAGTTCCTCTTTGGTGGTTAAGGGTTTGAGGTAGCGGGAACATATTGCAAAGTGTCACACCCCAACCGATGACGGAAACATCAGGATGAGACGAAAACTAGATTGCAAGAGACTTCATAACACTATGTGACAATATAATTTAAATCCAATTTCATTTCAAGACTAAAATGTCATACAAAGATCAAACAAAAGACAACATTGTTTCAACAATACATCAAAATAACAAAATTGATCTAGGTGTCTATCTAAGTCCACCTAAATTGCATTCTCCAGAGCATCATCAAGTCTATCAACCTGCAACATGTATTAAAATAATCAACAAACATTTGGCGAGTATACAAGTTTTGTTACATAGCATAGTATAGAATAAAATAGTCTCAAGTGCTCATATACAACATGAATCATAATAAGCAAGTTTACTAGCATGCCGAAACGGTGTACCATATGTTCAAACCCAAGTTTCCAATGCGTTAAAATAACATATCCCAAAGAATAATGGGAGGTTAACATGTTTAACTTAACAATACCCCAAGACTCATGAGCAGTGCATTAATCCTATAGCGCTATAATTGTTAAGGTAGGCTAGCAAAGTTAATGAAGCATATATCGACACAAATAGTTTACATTAGCATACAAGTCTAACAAGCATCATATAGTTTCATGGTAGCATGGATAGAGTTTAAAAATAGTTTCATGTGAAGTGTGATTTTGTATAACATCCATGTTGTATCCTAAAGTGTTAAAGAGTAAAATGGGATCGAGTATACTCACGGTTTTGCAAGCTTTCCTACTTGATATGCCGCGAGTGTTTGGTTGATTAGTTTGGAGCACCTTGTCTTTCTACATGAAGAAACATAGGTGGGTGAGTATTGGAAGTTAACAGAAGATTATAGATTCGGAGTTTAAACAATCATGAAATAAACATATGAACATAATCATCTAGCACACATGTACTTAGATGATATAGTCTACTATCTTGACAAATGACCATTTGTTCATCATCAAGAGTTCGATTACTTGGATATTACATAAGTATTATATAGTGTACATTATATCATATATGTCAAGCATGAGGTAGGAGGAAAAATCCCCCATTTAGGAACCTCTTAGTATCATAGAAATCATGCATGAGGTAGGAAGAATCAAGTCTTCCATTTAGGCACCTCTTTGTTCACCACTACACTTGTTGTTATAAACAACAAGGAGGGTCATGAACTTACAAGTAGAGAATGAAATGTGTACAACTAATCTATGGGAAACCATCAAGCAATGTGTGGATTTTCAAGTAGGATAGCCCAAGCTAATCCTAAATCACACAATCATCAAGCTTTAAGCTTAAACATCACTTATGGGTAAAAACCCTAAACAAAACAGAAAGTTTATGAGGTTTACACCTCTGATTTTACATGTCTCAAACTTGTTTTTAAGCCCAACTAACCATTCAATTGATTATGAGCATAAGGACATAGGTTTGAGATGAGTTTACTGAAGTTTAGCTAAGATTAACAAAGTTTAAGTGAAAACAGAAAGTTGCAGTCCACTTTGGAGCCTTTTTGGTGACATTACAGACCTTGGTTTTCCATGAAAACCTGTGGAAATGTCCCTAAGGTCAATCCAAGTGTGTAGGAAAAAGAATCAAAGCAAAAGACTAAGTAATGAGTGAGTTATGCTCACTTGAAGAACTTGTGATAAATCTGTCCAAGTTCTGATTTCCAACAACTTTTGAGAGAGATTTGAGAGTGAAATGAGGATGTTGTAAAGTGGAAAAAGCTTGGAAGAGGTGTGGGATTTATAGGGAAGTGATTAGGGTTGGGTTTGGTGTGTACTTAATGCTTGAAACATGTTTAAAAATCAAATAAAACACAAAAATTGCGCCAAAAACGAGTCTGATCGAACTTCAGCGAGTTAGGCCGCCCTCGCGGGCTGCGAACATGTCTCTAGGCTGGGTCGCGGGCCGCCAAAGTACATGGGCTGGTTTCAAGTTTGATTTTGTTGTCCAAATTAGTCCCTTAACTTTCATATTTGCATGTTTTAAGCACACTTTAGGGTGTTTTTGGCACAATGGATCTTAGTTAAGGGTATGGACGGTAATTATGTTATAAACTAACATAAAATAAGTATAATTATGTTTATTTGTGGAGAAATAGTATCGACTTTGCTTAATTTTGCGTATAGATCACAAGTTTGCAAGTTTGACATATTTTGCACAAATTGAGAATAAAGTATCACGTGATTATTATCTTTGAACATGTGAACATGTATGGAACGTGTATAACATAAGTGTAACGAAAATACGAATTTCATTATGATCCAAGTCTCGGATTTTACATCGATTACAACGAAAGAACGATTACAAGAATACAAAGTTTCCAAAAATAGAATTACAAACAAAGGTTTCTAAATATAGAAAGTATGAAATAGCAGCACGTTACACAAAGGTACCAGGTTTTGCAGAGTAACAACCGCACAGTTTTGACTAGAAGCCTTCCGCTTCTTGTTCTTGTTTTTCATGGCTGATTGAGAGGGTGAGGGTTCAACGGCGGTGGTGTTAGTGGTTGCTTGGTGCGTGTTTTTCGACGGAGTTTTGTCAGAAGCTCCGTGAAGAACAAGGTTGTTGTTAAGTTCAGCAGCTAGATGATACACGTCTTCGAGGGTTTTGGGGGAAGCAGAAACAACGTGGTTCATCAAGGTGGGGGGAAGGCAACGAATGTATTTGGCTATAGCCTTGTCGACAGAGTTGACTTGGCTAGGGCAAAGGGCAGAGAGCTGTTTAAAGCGCGCTGTCAGACCAGCGTTGTGGTTCCCAACTTGTTTCAAATTCCAGAATTCGTTTTCTAGCTTTTGAATCTCGTGGGGAGGACAAAACTCGTCCTTCATCATTTGCTTCAATTCAGCCCAAGGTATTGCATGAGCGACATCGTTTCCTCGCTTCTTACGCTCAGAGGTCCACCATTCGAGAGCTCTCGAATGGAACACCCCAGTAGCGTTCAAGGTTCACAGGTTGTCAGGGCAACCGCTTTGGAGAAAGGTTAGTTCGATAGAATCGAACCAGTTCTTTAGGGCGGTGGCACCATCGTTGCCAGTGAACTAAAGAGGTTTGCAGGCCATAAACTGCTTAAACAAAAATGGTGCCTTAGGTGTTTCCACCTTTGAATCGATAGAGGAATGGGGCGAGTCAGTGTTGGTTGTATCTTGCTAACAATGTCGGGTATGACTCGGGCCATTTGTTCGGCCATTTGCTCAGCAATAAGACCTACGAGGTCTTTCTTGGAGATGGAGTTGTCATTGCGGTTGGAACCTTTCCTTGATTTTGATCGAGACTTCTTGCTTTTCTTAGACGAGTCAGTGCTTGGGGAGGGCATCTAAAGGTTCGCTGCTTGAACAAAGTCAGCGACACAGTCAGGGAGAGTGTGAATATACTTCTTGATAGCTTTCTCAAGAGTGTCCACTTGACTTGGACAGATGATGCTCAACTGCTTGAATCGGGCGGTGAGACCAGAGTTATCACCTCCATCTAGCTTGATGTTCTAGAATTCATTCTCCAGCTTCTGGACTTCGTGAGGAGGACATAATTCATTCATCATGAGCTATTTCAGCTCCTCCGATGCGAGACCATAGGCTGCATCATTACCGCGCCTGTTGCGCTCGGCGGTTCACCAATCAAGTGCCCTTGACTAAAAGACTCTAGTGGCGTTCATAGTGCGGAGATTCTCAGGACATCCGCTTTGACGGAAGGTAACTTCGATTGCGTCAAACCATTGAAACATCATATTGGGTCCATCTTCACCAGTAAAGTTCATTGGACCATAGGCTTTGAACTGCTTGAAGCTGAATGGAGTTTTCGGTGCGTCATTCTTGGATTCAACAGAAGAAGTACTGCTGATAGCATTGATTTCATTGACGATCTGAGGGATCACCTTGGCCATCTCCTTGGCCACTAGAGAGGCGATGCATTTGTCAGCATTGTTTCGCTGGACAGTACGACGAGTGTGAGAGCTAAAAGAAGACATTGTCGAGCGTGAGTCCTTCTGCAGATGTCTTCATATAACTAGACAAGATTCGATTATATTGGGTTTTAGGTAAGAGCTTTGCGATTTATACAACACATTTATTATTATTATTATTATTATTATTATTATTATTATTATTATTATTCACATATAGCACAAAATCACATAAGCACGTAAGCAGGTAACCACATAGACACGTAAATACATAAGCACAGAATTAACATAAGAACATATGAGCACATAATCCACATATTTTGCACGTATTCACCTTCCTTAAATTGCAAGTAGCGCGTTCGAGATAAGCGTACATAAGCGAGTAATATAGCGTATGAGAGTATAACTGCGTAAGAGAGTTGTGTGTCTTAGTTGTTTCGCGATTAGTTAGCGTTTTAGATTGCGAGAGCTGTACAAGTTGTGCGTAGATTCGGGAAGCGAAAAGCGATAAAACGATAAATCGATAAAGCATAAAATCTCCAAAATGAAAAACACATAAACACCATAAATTTGATGACGTGTAAAATCGGCGATTGCAGGCTTAAAATCAAAATAGAGTGTCTTGGGTGTTGAGACATTGACTACCCAAAGTGATTCAACTATCCACAACGAGTTCGAGTACACGATTTGGCCTAATAAATTGTGCTCTCACCGTAATACAGCTAACAGCACTCATCCTTCCAGTTACTACGTGACTCAAGTCATTGGAACAGTCAAGACTTTGGTGAGATATTTTTAAAAAAATCAATTTAGAGAATGGAACAGGTCATTAAGATGCGGGTTTCACCCCTATCTTAACAACTTTGTTCCTAAGAATGGTTAGAGCAACCACGAGATAGAGAGATGGAGATTTCCGTTGAGGTATGGATATCACTCCTAACTCAATGAAAGAATCTCGTGTGAGATAAAATACGCGGGGTGAGTGATCTTATCGAGAGTTCTTGGTTTTCACACCTAATCTTGATACAATCATTCGTTTGTGTTATACGAGTATCTTCACACGTGTGTATTGTGTTAGCCTTAGGAAAGGAAAATAGCATTTAACCCTTAGGGGAGGCTTCCTTCGTACGAAGCTAGAGTATGTGGGTTCATACGAAGGTGCAAGGATGAGAGTTTATATCAAGATACATCAAGTGGGTTCATACGAAGCCCCAAGTGGGTTCGCACGAAGGTGGTCTGTTGGTACTTAGACTATAGACTAGGTCTGTTCTACGTGACTCGACCTAATTCCCTATAGTTATGGCTCTGATACGAATCTGTCACACCCAAAACCGATGGCGGAATCATCGGGGCGCGGCACTAGGCGAATCAGATTGCTCAAGAGAATCCATAAAAACTATTTAGTGACAGTATTTAAAAGGTTCATTAGCCCATACTAATAAACAAATATTTCAAAAAACAGTCATCATGGGTAACAAGTCTCTCAAACAAATCAAAATCTGACAACCTAGATTTTTATTGCGGGTTTCTAGACGTCCTATCCATTTGCAGCAATCAAACCATCAACCTATCACATACGTTAAAATAAAGTCAATACAATAATGTAAAGGTGAGTACACAAGTTTAGCATAAATATAGTATAAAAAGTGTTTACGCGTAACGGGCGACTCAAGTAAGCTATCAACAATGATACAAGCTAACCACATGACTGCGAGTAGGGTATGCGTGACACATGTTCACCACTGTGAACGTGTAACGTAAAGTATGTGATCCCGAGCAACCCCTGCATAAACAGGTGCTGAGTCCAAACTATATTACTATCGTTGCTAAGGGCGGTCGGACAAGTCATCACTGTTAAACATAGCAACAAGTATTCAACAATCACGTATAACATGCGAGTGCGATCAGCGTTTATAAAGCGTTTAAATGTGGTGTGTTTTGATAGAGAACGTATGAACACCCAAAAGTGCGTTAAGCAAAAAAAGGGTTCGAGTATACTCACAGTGTGTGTCTAACAAGTAAACACGATCTGAAATGGATTGAAGGGAGCGCCGTATCAGCCTGCGTACGGGGACATAATGCGTATGTCTTCCAAAGTGCTAAAACGGTCGAAATCGAAGTGCCGAGTGGGAAACAAAGGCTTTGTACGAAGTTGTGCCTACGTACGAAGGCGTGCTTCGTACGAAGGTGGCGCTCTTCGTACATGTGTGCTTCTGTTGTCCAAAATCGAGAGTTCTTCGCGTCTTTCTTTGGGAAATCGAGTGTTCATCCCTCCAACCTTAAGCTACTGATTAAACTTAGAGCTGAAGAGGTCTTTGGTTGAGTCACGGGTGAGAATTGGGCTGTGTTGTGCGAAGTCAGTGCCTTCGTACGAAGGCATTGCCTTCACACGAAGCGGGACTCCGCACAGAACAATCTAGCTCGCATTCATGGCTGTTCTTGGCATTCGGAGCTGTGTTTTTGCCTGAATCGGATGTATTTTGGAGTCCTATTCAAGACAGTTTCGACACTACCTCATCTCTCTATCCAATGAATGAAATACATGTCGTTTTAAGTCCGTTTAAGTATGAAAATCAAGTTTAAAAGGTACTAAATGGTTTTTACCTAGATCGAACACTTGGTGAGTGTGAAATCTGTAGATTTCTAACTTGGGAAGCCGAAGCTAGGCCCAATACACTCGGTTTAGTGTAGATCCATGATAAAATTAGAAGATTTGATGAAAAAGATGAAGGGTTTTCATGAAAATAGAGAAGTTTGGAGGAAAACGATGAAGTTTAAGTGAAAACCCAAGAGTTTGGATGAAATCGAAGTGAATCTTGGGGAAAATCGTAGTGGAAAACGTTGTGTAATCATATAAAACTAATAAATCTTATTTGAAAACAGTTGGACAGCAATTCGGCAGCGTTTCAGAGTAAAAGGCAGCAAGTTAGAATGAAGAGGAGGGCTTGGCTATTTATAGAAGAGGTGGGATAGCAAAGGAACCTTTGTTCGAACCGGCTGCCTTCGTACGAGGCTGGCTTCGTTTGAAGGTGTTGTTTAGTGTGGAAAAATCCTCGTTTCGCGTATAGGATGCTCGTTTAATGTGTTTTGTTGCGTTAGTTAGTATGTATACCTTAAGTATTTTAGCGAGAGGTCAAGTGTTAGGTTGCGTTTTAATGTGATAAATCGAGTTGTGCAGGTAGTGTTTGAGCGAGTATTAACACATATAACAAATTAAACAAGTAAACACACAAATAACACAAATAATATAATTAAATCCGCGTTTCAAGTTTGCGTTGAGTTGCGTTGCGATGAGCGTTTAAGTAATAAGCGTTTAAAATGTGATAGAATGCGTTAAATAGCGATATAAAATGCGTTTAAAACATAGTTAACCAATATATGACCACCAACGGGTTAATTATTATCAAATCTCGGAGGACAAACGTTTACGAAGTGAAACAACGAATAAATAGGTACAACCAAAAGGTCGGGTTGTTACACGAATCGTGTGTCGGTTTTGAAATAAACGAGGTAACAAGAATAAAATCACTTATAAATTGAGATAACATAAAAGAGCGGCTCATAAAACATTGGATTGTTTTGGGTTTAGAAACGTCGGCTATTCTAAAGTAAATCGAAAGTCCTTTCAAATTAGGGAAACGTGCTTTGGCCTATAGGTAAGATACTCTTGTCGAGAAGCAATTAACGGTATCTTACCCTTCCAATTACTACACGTCCCTAATTGATTGAAACAATCGAAAATTTGGCGGGATTGAAAATCGAGGAATGGGACTAATCGACAAGATGCGGGTTTCACCCCTAACTTGAAGATTTCGTACCCTAAATGTGGTTGGTACTTGTCGGGTCAAAAATTTAATTTCGACACTTGGACGAGGGTCTACTAGAATTCGAATTGGAAATTTACCATCAAGATGTGGATTTCACTCCTAACTTGATGGCGTAATTTCGTGCAAAATAAAGCATAAGCAGATTGAGAGTCATTTACCAACTTATGGGTTTCACGCCTATTTTGGTAAACTCATCTCGTTTGTATTACGAGTGTCTTCAAGTCTTCAAGTGTGTATTGTGTAAATGTCTTAGGAAAGACATATTGTAATATTAAGACAAAAGAAAAGAAAGAAGTAAGTAGGAAGAAATAACATTTTAAACAAGTAGCAAGAATGGTCAAAGTATGGTATCGACTATAGACTAGCTCGAATCATGGCAATTGTACCTAATTCCCTATAGTTATGGCTCTGATACCAATCTGTCACACTCTAACCGATGGCGGAATCATCGGAGTGAGACGAAATAGATTGCTCATCACACATAACACTATTTGCTACAATAATTAATTCAAACCGATTTTCATTGATAATCATAAATTGTCAAGAACATTACAAGAAATTCAAATTACAACATCAAAAGACAAGTACAACATGTTTAACATAACAAAATAATCAAATCTAGTATTTCAAGCATGTTTCTAAGTCTTCTCCACCAGATTCGTTATAGCATTATCATCAACCTGTAACATGTTAAAAATAAAGGTTCAACTCAAAAGCATTGGCGAGTACACAAGTTTTAAATTACATAGCATAAGTATAAAAAGAATTTACTCGAATCCACATGGCAATTGTATACAAGGTAAACTAGTTGCAATACTAAGTGTCAAACCCCAAGTGTCCACAAGAATTATAAGTGTCCCTCGCCACAAGGGTAACGAGACTATGAATAAGAGCTTAACAAGACCCCGACGGGCGGCGTGCTACTCCTATAACGCTATATATGTTAAGTTTGGGCTAACTAAGTTAATGACAAAACACATGTTTGTATCTAGCATGAACCTAAGCATAACAATTAAGCATGTATAACGGATTGAGAATAAAAATAAGTTTATGTGTGTGAATGTGTATTTAGTAAGGTAACATGTTACAACCTAAATTGTGTAAAAGGAAATGGGTTAAGTGTACTCACGGTTTTGCAAGCTTCCACTTGGTAATTCAGTGAAGAGTTGGTTGCTTGGGGATGGAACACCGAGTCCTTCTACACGAGGAAACATAGGTGTGTGAGTATTCGGAAGATAATGGAGGATTCGGAATTTGAATACACAAAAGTATATATATGAGAAAGTAATCATCTAAACTTAATACTCGTTTTTGACACTACAAATCTCGTATGGGTTGATGTGATTTCATGGGTTAAGATACCCATTAGAATCATAATGAGAAGTTAAGTACTTAGATAATATAAGTTATTACCATGATAAGTAATCACTTGATTATTATCAACGGTTTGGTTATGTTTACATATTTAATATATATTATATAGTATGTATTAGGTCCAACATGTATATCATGGAATTTCATAGAAGTCATGCATGGAGGTAGGAGGATAACCTTCCTTTAACCTCTTTCGTAAGATTCACCAATGCACAAGTTGTCACAAGGATAACTTGGATGGTGATGAATGAAATGAAATGTACATACTACTCAAGGGACAAACCATCAAGTGAGGTGGTGGATTGAAGATAGGATTGCCAAGGCTTCCAAGTAATCACACTCATACCAAACACAAGTCTTGTTTCAAGAACAAGCTTGGAAGGTTACAACAATTGTGGGTTAAAACCCTTACAAAACAGAAAGTTTGGAGGCATTAAACACCTCCGAATTTGTGTGAAACAACTTTGGTTATGCTCACTAATCATAGACTTGATTTGGAGCATAAGAACACAAGTTTGTTTGAAGAAAACATTAGCTTAAAGAAAGTTTTATAAAGTTTTTTTCCAAAACGGAAAGTTGGACCTTAAAATGGTGATGTTCCACCTTGGTTTTCCATGGAAAACCTGTGGAAACACTCCTAGAGGTGTTCCAAGCTTTGTAGAGGAAGAAGAAGTGAAGAAGAATGGAAGAAAGGTGAGTATGAACTCACTTTTGCAACTTTGTATGAATCTATCTTGAGTCTGATTTCCAGCTATTTTAGAGTGTTTTGAGAGTAAGATTTGTGTTTGTAAAGTGTGAAATGAGTGGAGGAAGTGTGGGTTTTATAGGTGAGGTTTAGGGTTAGTAGCTAAGTGTATTTAATGAGAAAAACACAACCAAACTAACACATTTTCACCCAATCCACGAGCTGGAAGAAATAATCTGTGGATTGGACCCTGTGGCAGGCCGCGACGGCCGCGGGTGGTTTCGGTCGCGGGGCGCGACGTCCACAATCCGAAGAAACATGTTGATTTTTGATGATTTCGGTCCCTTATGTTTCATATATGGCATGTTATAATGTGTAAAGTGAAATATAAGGTGTTTTTATGTATTCTAAAATTATAACCAAGTATGTAAGTCACGTATAATCATGAGGGATAAGTGATGCGTGTGTAGTGTATATGGTTTTTAATATATATTTTAAGCCCTTTTACACTTTTTAGTCAAGTTTTAAATTTATAAAACACGATATTTACTAACACTAAACACACATATGGGCAAATTCACACATCGTGAGCGTAGTATAGTGTTAGTAAGATACCGAGGTCGTCCAAGGACACAAGAGCTTTTAATACCGGTTTATCCTCAACGTCTAATTAAATCAAAAAGTTAGAAAGAAAGGTTTTTAAACTAAAAAAAAAATAAAACTAACTAAAATGATGAAAAATAAAGTAAAAATAAAAACAGATAGACAAGATGAATCACTTGGCTCCGACTCGTGTGTAGTGTAACCTTTGATTATTTCCGCACTTTTGCACTTTTTAAGAGATTATCTTAGTTATTGTAGTAGGCCCCTCTTTTGAAGGTGACGTTACCCTCAACCCAGTAGTTTGAGTCAGCAAGGATACAATCCTAAAGGGTCGGATTATTGAAATATAATTAATTAAGTTATTAATGCATATTATGGTAGGCCCCTCTTTTGAAGGTAACGTTACCCTCGGCTAAGTAGTCTGAGTCAGCAGGGATACAGTCCTAAGTAACCAGATTAAAGTATTAATAGTAGCTTACATATGAGGGAATCAAAGAGTTTGGACCCCCGCCATCTAATACCGGTGGGTATTGAAGGAGGTCCTACTAAATTTGACCCAGGTCCTTGCAGGATCTATACACTGAACAAGGCAAGACTCTTACCAAACCGTTCCCTTAACCCTCGACCAGGTAGCCAACATACCTCCATATAGACCGTGGAGATATGAATGGTGAAAATCTTTTATTTTATATAGACAGTAAAATAATGCCAAGACACCACAGACAAACGATAAGGAAGAATCACCTTCAACATAAGAAACTAGTTATTAAAGTCATTAATACATAACCAAGTAAAAAGTGCGAAAAGATTAAACGTAAAAAGTATTACACTAGACACTTGTCTTCACCATGTGATGTAAGAGACTTAGGCAAACATGGCCTTTGATTGTCAAGAACTCTTACGATCAATCTTGGATCCCGAGATGACTTACACACTCTATGATAGACAATGGATGATGGTGGTGGATGATGGTGTTGTGGTGGTGGTGGGTGGTGGGTGAAGTGTGAGAGAGGTGGTGTGCCAAGGGATGGTTTGCAAATGAGCCAAGCACCCCTATTTATAGCCTGAACAGAAGCTCGGGCACGGCCCCGTGTCCATTGGGCACGGCCCCGTGTCCATCCTCTTCTCTGTCTTCATTAATTGCAGTTTGTTTGCATTAGTTGACCACGCCCCCGTGTCCGCTGAGCACGCCCCCGTGTGCAGAAGCGTATCTGTACTATCAAAATTTGCCTGGATTCTGCGAATCTTATAGTTGACCACGGCCCCGTGTCCGCTGAGCACGGCCCCGTGGTGGGCGATAGAAGCTTCTATAGCTTTGTCTTTTATGCTGGCACTTGGGCACGCCCCCGTGTTCACTGAGCACGGGGCGTGTTCAGCCTTCTGTTCTCTTGTTTTGCTTGGGAAGATGCTGTCGGTGAGGTCGGGCATGCCACGTTAGTTCCTTTTCTTGTATTTATGTTAGATTTAGCTGCCTTTTTGCTTCCTTTGTTCATTTAAGCTCATTTAATCCTGAAAATACAAAAGGAAGACAAAACACACTTTTTCCAACATTAGTACTAAAAAATGGTTAGTTTTATGCCACAATTGATGTAATTTATATGTTGCATTTTGCACATATCAATAAGTGTATAAATCGTGAGTGTATGAGGCATAATTGTAAGTTTAACACATATTTACAAGAATTACGAATAAGGTATCAATGTAATAAGAATTAAGACATTCAAGCACGTATGAATATGTAAAGTATAATTTGTATGAAATAACAAATTTTTTTATTATGATCCAAGTCTCGGATTTTACAACGATACAACGAAAGATGATTACAAGGAATACGAGTTTCCAAAAATAGAAATACAAGACAACCTTTCTAATTAAGGAAAGTTATAAAAGCAGGGCGCTACAATGGGCCTGGTAAGAATAAAAGAAAATAAGCATAGACGAGGGGCATGATGGCTGACCCTCATCGTCAAGTCATCTCTAGTCCTAGTCCATGACTTTTGTACATGGGCATGGGCTTAATCTCCTTCCCCATAGATTCCGTGGGCCCTTTGGGAGAAATGGGTCCCTTCAATTGGTGATGATTATCTCCTCTGTTATACGGGTTTGATTTGACGGTGGGGGTTTGAACAGGCACATGTGGGGGAATCTTGTGGGGCCTCATTCAAATCATGATGTGACGGTTACTGCCTTTTTGAAACCCACAAGTAGCCATCTAACACTATCATCCTCATTTCCTTCTTTTCTTTCTCACAGAAATCCCCTCTTTTCTCAAATTTTCTTCGATCATGAATCCTAAAGATCGTTCAACGAGTCACTCTATAGTAACTCAGGATGATTTTCAATCTTTCATTTCTGCTTATCGCATTCCATCAAATTTGTATCCTCACTTGCCGGGAACATCAAAACCAGCAACCTGTTCCTCCAAACGCATATTGGTGTATACTCCTTCATTTTCGTTTTGTGGAGTTCCATATCCTATTTCGTCCTTAAGATGGAGTTGCTTAAATATTATGGGATCCATTTCTCCCAGGTTCAACCCTTGGCCTTTTTAAGAATCGTTCATTTTAAACTCACACATGCCGCTTTTAATGGTGCCCCTTCAGTATCTTTGTTTCATCGTTTCTATCATCTGAGGTTGGACGGTGATTGGTTTACATTCGAGAAAAGAAAGGATAACATATCTCCTCCTTCTTGATGCCTACCTCTACATACCCCAAAGAATGGAAAAACAAATTTATCTTTGTCTCCCCAATGTTGTTACCGAAGCCATTGCCATTTCGAGATACCTCTCGTGCTATAGAGAATGAAGCCCCTCCGGTGTCTGTTGCTGATGGTCCATTATGGAAGCTGATGTATGAGAACCCTATGCATGCTAACAATTTTTCTGAGGGGCTTTTGGACATGGGATGGTTGATCCCTGTTTCTTCTCGCCGGCCCAGGGTAGTTTTAGATGGCGTTGGTATGTGGCGTTCTTTTCTCTTCTCCTCTTTTGTGCATATACCTGCTTGATATGCCTTTTAGGGTTTCAGTTTTAATGTTGTTTGTTTACTGTTTATCCTATAGAGATGTCTCTGTGGAACTTGATGTAGGAAAATGCTAAAGGTGTGTCGTTTCTGTATGATGATGGTGGTCCCTCCATAGATCCCGTTGTTGATGTTGTTCCTAACAGTGGGACCCCCTCTCCTGAGGGTCCTACTCAACAGGTTTCTGAAGGTTCCCATAATTATCCCCGCAATGAGGAGTTGAGCAGCAGGGAAGATGAGCTAGAGATTTTGTAACATTCCCAAAATTTTAAATTTAGAATAAAGTTATTATACGAATAGATCATGGGTAAGTTGAATGTTTGAAATATGAAGTACCTAGACGGGCCTAGGAATCGTTTAATAACTAAATTATAAAAATACATTATATTTGAACATACTCCGTTTTTAATGAAACTTGGTTCAAAATGTAGATAAGATTATTCTCGTTCTAATGACATATTTATTGTTTTGTAAAATGTCATATTTTAGAAGTTATGAACGCCAAATAAGTGAAGTAGCTGAATTAATTATTATAATATATAAATAAAATAATAAAATAAATCAACACTAAATACTAAGGTTGTCTACGTGTGCATATGCATATGCACGGTAATTATAAAAATTTCAATTATGGGTAACATATGAAATAATGTGCATGCGGACGTGTATGTTTGCCGGTATACGTGTAGACATAAGGAATTCCCATGAAACTTGGAAAGTTTCTATAAATAGGGAATTTTCTTTCAAAACATTTGCTTACTACCTTCTCTCTAGATCTCGCGAACTTTCTCTTTCTCTCTCTCTAAAAATCTATAATTTTTATTTCACCCCATAATAATAATAAAGCCTTGCCCAATTTTAAGTATTTTAACCCCTAATCACTGATACCCTGTCCGATTGATTTAGGACCCACCAACGCATGTCAAGGCTCTGCCCGACTAAGTTTGTTGGGGTTCTGTCTCGTGACGTAGGGATAAAGTTGAATTGGGTTACCATACTTAATGCGAGTACATCATATATTTTATTAAATAGTTCAGGAGTTATACCCAAGATATAACAACCCTTGAAAACAACCCTAAACGTTCCTAAATACACCCCGTATACGAAAAATAGGCCCGAAATATCTTTATCTCATTAAATAACAAATAAACCAAATAATCTGGGTCGCTCGCGGGCCGCGACCCAGATAAGCGGATGTCTTCGCGTGTATCAGAGCCTTATAATTACCTTTTGATCTATCCCAGACACCTTGATAACTAACTAAAAGACGTGACGTAACCCCACGAAGGTATCATAGCTTAAATCTCGAGGACGAGATTTAAAACAAGGTGGGGAGGATGTAACATTCCCAAAATTTTAAATTTTAAATAAAGTTATTATACGAATAGATCATGGGTAAGTTGAATGTTTGAAATATGAAGTACCTAGACGGGCCTAGGAACCGTTTAATAATTAAATTATAAAAATACATTATATTTGAACCTACTCCGTTTTTAATGAAACTTGGTTCAAAATGTAGATAAGATTATTCTCGTTCTAATGACATATTTATTGTTTTGAAAAATGTCATATTTTAGAAGTTATAAACGCCAAATAAGTGGAGCAGCTGAATTAATTATTATAATATATAAATAAAATAATAAAATAAATCAACACTAAATACTAATGTTGTCTACGTGTGCATATGCATATGCATATGCATGGTCATTATGAAAATTTCAATTATGTGTAACATATGAATTAATGTGCATGCGGACGTGTATGTTTGCCGGTATACGTGTAGACATAAGGACTTCCCACGAAACTTGGAAAGTTTCTATAAATAGGGAATTTTCTTTCAAAACTTTTGCTTACTGCCTTCTCTCTAGATCTCGCGAACTTTCTTTCTCTCTCTCTTAAAATCTATAATTTTTATTTCACCCCATATTAATAATAATAAAGCCCTGCCCCGTTTTAAGTATTTTAACCACTAATCACTGATGCCTGTCCGATTGATTTAGGAACCACCAACGCATGTCAAGGCTCTGCCCGACTAAGTTTATTGGGGTTCTGTCTCGTGACGTAAGAATAAAGTTGAATTGGGTTACTATACTTAATGCATATACATTATATATTTTATTAAATAGTTTAGGAGTTATACCTAAGATATATAACAACCCTTGAAAACAACCCTAAATGTTCCTAAATACTCCCCGTATACGAAAAATAGGCACGAAATACCTTTATCTCATTAAATAACAAATAAAACAAATAATCTGGGTCGCTCGCGGGCCGCGACCCAGATAAGCGGATGTCTTCGCTGGGCGCGAGGTCCCCTTACTTGCCAGCCAAACAAACGAGCCACGTGTCCCACACATGTCGATCATATACCATGACTCAGCAACCCTACCGCTGCCCTTAAGGCCCTAGCGGGCCACGAAAGCCCGTGTTGTCTCCCTCGCGGGGCGCGAGAGCCCCCTAATTCAGTCTATAAATGAAGCAATCGAGATTCATTTCCAATTCGTTCATCACGCAAACTCTCTCTCTCAATTCTGAATAGCTAAAGTAATACCCGGGTGTTATACCCACTAAAATAACGAAGCTCTGTCTCGATGTAAGTATTATAACCCCAGTTACGTATTAGATACGCTGCCCAATTGATCTAGTGCTCCGTAACGTCTGTCGTGGATCTGCCCGACGTAGTCGTTGGAGTTCTTTCTCGGGGAGGGTATAACTAATGTAAATTGGGTTATTATACTAACGCGTGTGCATTGTTTAATTAATAGATCATAACAGGAAGTCACAGGAAAACACCTAAATTAGCAATGTGAGTTTATCCTCTTTTCACAAACTGTTTTTCAAAACCTGAATTGTTTTACATTATGATTAACAGTGATTGAGTATTTGTGATGTTACAATTATCGTCGGTATGTAGGGGTTTGTATACAAAATTTGTTACTAAACTGTGTGTAGTAACATGACCACCAGTCATTGATTGATAGTACCGTGGGTGGTAATTAAAGTAAGAAGTGGAAACAAATGTAATTGCGCAGTCGCCCTCAATCCTGTAAAATGATAAGACCTGTTTTGATTAAACTGGGATGCACTCACCAGTATTTCTTGCTGATAAAATGTTTTAAACACGTGTTTCAGGTAACTTAGTATGAAGCCCATAAAAGCCAGTTGGGGAGCACTGAAGGCTTAGAAAAGTGGCTATAAAAGTTACCTAATTAAAAAGGAGAATTGTTTTCAATAATTAGGGTTGATCCCTATAAATATATTACAAATAAAAAGTCGGATTTTGTCCCACTTGTTATTATAAATGTATTATCAGAAAAACTTGGATTTTATCCCATTTATCTATTTTAAACATTTTGGTGTTTAACTCTGATAAAAATATTTCCTAACTACGATCTTGATGAAAATTTCCGCTGCCAAAATTGATAAACACTGATACCACCGAATGTGCGAAGCTCGCGACCGCCCGCCTCTCGGGGCAAGGGGTCGGGGGTTGTGACTGAAGGTGGTATCAGAGCTATGCCACTTGTTTAAGCCATTTAGGTGTTCTTCCAATACCTAAACTTTGAATATTTGCGTTAGGAAATTAATACCTTATGTGTTATCCTGTTAACATAAAAATCTTAATATTTTTATTATGATTTTATCTCATTCAACAAATTGTGAACTCTCAATATATGTTACCCATATCTGTGTTTTACAGTTATGATATTAATAGTATTATACCTTATTAAATTTTATAATATATTATAAATATATATATCATATATTTGTATGAAAATAATTCAATATTATAATAATCTTACGATATTAACATTAAATATCTTAATATTAATATAAGATAAACACAATTCAGGCATGATACTTTGAAAAATATCATAATATAAATATTAAAATAATATGTAGTATACCTAAAATAATTTTATGTCATTTAAATTCCCAGGATGTGCAACCCCTATTTTGTATCTTACAGTATGTTATATAAAAGGGATATATTCATAAATATATTAATATTAAATTTTGTAATATAGCATGCCCATATATTTATAAATACCATTCAAAATAAATTATAATAATATTATGATATTGATATAAATCAAGGATATAAGATAACACCCGTAAGTATGGTATCACTAAAATATCATAATATAAAATATTATTCGAGGCAAGCAGGATATTTTATGATTTATGATATAATCCAAAAGTTTTACTCGATTTAAAAATATGTATTTGTCAAGGTTTTGATAAAACATATAATTACACTAATTTTGTTAAAAATATAATGTTTCACCATTATTTAGATACGATTACTTTATAATTCTTTAGTACTTCTTATCGTATTTCAGAAGTTATGGCCAATATTGATAATAAATAACATGCTAGAAAAAAAAATTTAATACATAAACGCTCTATAAGAATTTTTTTAATATATACTGTTATTATTTATCCTCATTATTATTAATATAATACACTAAACTAAAATATTATTAAATTCTAAATTAAAACTAACAATAATAATAACTTTCGAAGAGTAAAATATTTTCAATAACAAAATAGAATTTTTGGCTCTTAAATAAGGTTATGCTAAAAGAGTTTATAAAACAAAACTCTTAGTTTAATTTATAATAAACAAGAATTATTACAGTACATAATTCATAGTTTAACGATACTAAAATTTAAGCACATATACATATATAATGGAAGATATAAAATATTTTTTAGGAATATGTACAACAAATTGGTACTGTGTAATTAAATGATTTTTAATACATAGCACCTATATATCAATAGGAAATAGCTTCAACTTATTCCTTAAATTATATGTAAGTCAGATATATGTACATTTTATATATAACTTGTATCAATATTATAAATGATATTTCATTCATAAAGTAAAAATATTTAGTACGGTATAACTATATGGTTTAATATATATATATATATATATATATATATATATATATATATATATATATATATATATACGTATATCTTAAGAGGAAACAATTTTTACCATTTGATAAGTTTAATTTATTTCTTAAAACAATATTTAGAGTCATACGTATATATATTTTGATACAAGAATAATACTCAATGACTTAATATATTAAGGATCAAATTTAGAAACGTGAGACTTTGTAAATAAATATAATAGATGGAGAACTAGAATCAAGTACTAAATACGTTATAATAAAAAATAAGTCAACCTGTCAGTTAAAGGTTAAATTATTCTAAAAGAATCCAGAAAAATTATGTCTTTATTAAATTCATTCCTTTTGATAAATCACCTTTTTATTCCAAAATATCATGTTTAATAAATTTAATAGAAATTTATTTCGTTAATATAAAGGAATAAACAAAAGTATGTGAATAAGCAATTATAAAATTTAATTCTTATAAATTGGTATTATCTGTATATATTACCGGAAACTTTAAAACTTTATAATAATATGTATGTATACGCAGGACGCAAAATTCTCGATAATATATATACAATATAATAATCAAATATCTTCTGTAGAAAAACGAGCTTTTATATAACAGAAGAAACAAACCTACATGTTTACCCAAAATCTATTTTGATATCCATCTTTAATTCAAAAGTCACCTTAAGAATATCTGTACTAGCACCACTTCTTGAAAAACAACAGTGGGTCAATGACAGAGAATCTCAAAATTTCATATAAAGCCCTTACCTTTATTTTCTAAATTCCTGTCCAGCTATGAGCTCTGAAAGTACAGTTGAATATAAACAAGATAGAAAAAAAAGTTATTACAACAAAAGGAAAAAACGACACATAATATATACACACTTTCCTTATATTTTATATAGTGGATGAAACGATTAAAATATAATGTGAATATATGAATATATCTATCAATATGTAACACGGATAGGTATAACTATATTTGTGCTAAACATGAAATGAGCAACAAAATATGCATGTATAATCATTTAATTTGGTGATAATTATATTTGAACATGATTGTAATTCAGATGTCAAAGGGAATAGCATGTGATCAAGAAATTCAGGCTAGTAATGAAAATACTTTGGATAAAAATACTATAGAAAATATAATAGCTCAAGGAATATCGAATGCCATACCTTCGATTATTGATGTTATTAAAACCTCGATGCCTATAAACGAGAATCCTACTATATGCTGTAAGCATACCCATCACTCCAAACCTAGCTCTAATTTTAATGGAGGTCATGATATTCGTATCAAAATTCCATCTTCCAAACGAAAGAAAACCACAACCTATGGTTACTCCTATGAGGAATTCTACTCTAACAAATCTTCCAAGAACAAAATAATGGAACCAGAAACCACACAGCCTACCTACAACAACAAAAAGCACGCAAGAAAACGCCATTCTAAGAAGACACTTCGTTGTAACTACTGTAAAAGGCTGGGCATACAGAGAAAGAATGTAGAAGGAGAAGGGAAACCAATGTATGCTATAAATGTTGAGATCCAGGTCACTTCTGTCTCTACTGCCCAAAACTATCTAAGGCACCCGACAACGAGGATAGAAACCCTGATGAAGCTAAGGAGAACGCATAAACACCAGAAACCACAGTAACTTTTAAAATAAGCACCCTTACGTTTTGTTTGTACAAAAGTATTAAGTTGACTTTTGATTTCAATCAAAGTTTTATAATAAGAAGTCTTTATTTCTCTATCATAAAGTCAACACTTATTTGTCTCATCTCTTGACAAATTCATATGCTGCTCGTGCATTGCTTGTTATGCATGTGATGTTACTTTCAAAAGATCAATTATTCGCCAGTTCGAATAAAATATTCCGGTATACTCATTCTGATAATCTATATGATTACACAATGTTGACTTTTGATATCAAGTTAACAGATTTCTTGGAAAACTCCTTTCCTTTTCAAAGTTACTTACCAGATTTTCATTGAAACCATTTCTTATCCATACGTATATCCATTGTTGGAATATGTCCAAACCAAGCTCAATTATTTAAACTTGTTCACAATATACATTCAATTCAAAATCCCATATGATGAATTGAGATCATCATATTCGAAGTAATCTCTTTGTTTGAATTATAGTAAACTTGTTTAAAGACTTCAATTTCGATGTATATTTGTTAAAACATGACACCTTGTGGTGGCGATTTCTTTGAAACTTGGACTCATTTCATTTTCACACCTGAGTTACGAAGTTAACTATTTATTGATTCATTATCCTAAACCAGTCTTAATACAATTTTGTGTTAAGATAAAGGTACCTAAGTTCTTATTCCAACGTACCTCCAACATTTATTTCATCTTTGAATTTAACCTTGCAATATTCATTTCTTCTTTCACTTGGACATCCTATCTTTTAAATATCCAGATTAACTCCATTTGAAACTTTCAGTCAATTGTGAGAATGGTAAATTCGTTCGGTCACCATAATAATTGAATTTTTTTAATCATTACAACACCTTGCGGTGTCTGTATAAATTTGTAACTTGAGCTAATCCTATTAATTCATACATATTTTGTTTGACTCATCATTCAAATAGTCTTGATACAATTATGTATTAAGAAAATGATACACTAAATTCTATTGTCCGGTGTATCCTTGCTATTTAAATGAACGTCACTGATTTCGGGTTTGATCCTTGACAAATCATTTTTCATACTTCTATTTTCAAATTAAGACTATTGATTCAGAATCTTTCTCAATTGACAATCAAAGTAAGTTCTTTTATGGCATTGAATCATATTGTTTCTACAAGTCATTGCATTTCGAATTCTATGCCTCTCTTTTGATTTGTGAAACTCAGTCACCTTGATAATGGTATCATTTCATCTCAATTAGTTAACATCAATTCCTGAAATTAAGTTTTGGAGACCATTGAATTCCAATTATCCTATGATATCCTTATAATTACCTTTTGATCTATCCCAGACACCTTGATAACCAACTAAAAGACGTGACGTAACCCCACGAAGGTATCATAGCCTAAATCTCGAGGAGGAGATTTAAAACAAGGTGGGGAGGATGTAACATTCCCAAAATTTTAAATTTTAAATAAAGTTATTATACGAATAGATCATGGGTAAGTTGAATGTTTGAAATATGAAGTACCTAGACGGGTCTAGGAACCGTGTAATAATTAAATTATAAAAATAAATTATATTTGAACCTACTCCATTTTTAAAGAAACTTGGTTCAAAATGTACATAAGATTATTCTCGTTCTAATGACATATTTATTGTTTTGTAAAATGTCATATTTTAGAAGTTATGAACGCCAAATAAGTGAAGCAGCTGAATTAATTATTATAATATATAAAGAAAATAATAAAATAAATCAACACTAAATACTAATGTTGTCTACGTGTGCATATGCATGGTCATTTTGAAAATTTCAATTATGTGTAACATATGAATTAATGTGCATGCGAACGTGTATGTGTGCCGGTATACGTGTAGACATAAAGACTTCCCACGAAACTTGGAAAGTTTCTATAAATAGGGAATTTTCTTTCAAAACTTTTGCTTACTGCCTTCTCTCTAGATCTCGCGAACTTTCTCTCCCTCTCTCTAAAAATCTATAATTTTTATTTCACCCCATAATAATAATAATAATAATAATAATAATAATAATAATAATAATAATAATAATAATAATAATAATAATAAAGCCATGCTCCGTTTTAAGTATTTTAACCCCTAATCACGGATACCCTGTCCGATTGATTTAGGACCCACCAACGCATGTCAAGGCTCTGCCTGACTAAGTTTGTTGGGGTCTGTCTCGTGACATAAGGATAAAGTTGAATTGGGTTACTATACTTAATGCGAGTACATTATATATTTTATTAAATAGTTCAGGAGTTATACCTAAGATATAACAACCCTTGAAAACAACCCTAAACGTTCCTAAATGCACGCCGTATACGAAAAATGGGCCCGAAATACCTTTATCTCATTAAATAACAAATAAAACAAATAATCTGGGTCGCTCGCGGGCCGCGACCCAGATAAGCGGATGTCTTCGCGGGGCGCGAGGTCCCCTTACTTGTCGGCCAAACAAACGAGCCACGTGTCCCACACATGTCGATCTTATACCATGACTCAGCAACCCTACCGCCACCCTTAAGGCCCTCGCGGGCCGCAAAAGCCCCTGTTGTCTCTCTCGCGGGGCGCGAGAGCCCCTGATTCAGTCTATAAATGAAGCAGTCGAGATTCATTTCCAATTCGTTCATCACACAAACTCTCTCTCTCTCAATTCTGAATAGCTAAAGTAATACCCGGGTGTTATACCCATTAAAATAACGAAGCTCTGCCTCGATGTAAGTATTATAACCCCGGTTACGTATTAGATATGCTGCCCGATTGATCTAGTGCTCCGTAAAGTCTGTCGTGGCTTTGCCCGACGTAGTCGTTGGAGTTCTGTCTCGGGGAGGGTATAACTAATGTAAATTGGGTTATTATACTAACGTGTGTGCATTGTTTAATTAATAGATTATAACCAGGAAGTCACAGGAAAACACCTAAATTAGCAATGTGAGTTTATCCTCTTTTCACAAACTGTTTTACAAAACCTCAATTGTTTTACATTAAGATATTGATTAATAGTGATTGAGTATTTGTAATGTTACAATTATCGTCGGTATGTTGGGATTTTGTATACAAAATTTGTTACTACACTATGAGTAGTAACATGACCACCAGTCATTGATTGACAGTACCGTGGGTGGTAATTAAAGTAAGAATTGGAAACAAATGTAATTGTGCGATCGCCCTCAATCCTGTAAAATGATAAAACTTGTTTTGATTAAACTGGGATGCACTCACCAGTATTTCTTGCTGATAAAATGTTTTAAACACGTGTTTCAGGTAACTTAGTATGAAGCCCATAAAAGCCAGCTGGGGAGCACTGAAGGCTTAGAAAAGTGGCTATAAAGGTTACCTAATTAAAAAGGAGAATTGTTTTCAATAATTAGGGTTGATCCCTATAAAGATATTACAAATAAAAAGTTGGATTTTGTCCCACTTGTTATTATAAATGTATTATCAGAAAAAACTTGGGTTTTATCCCATTTATCTATTTTAAACATTTTGGTGTTTAACTCTGATAAAAATATTTCCTAACTACGGTCCTGATGAAAATTTCCGCTGCCAAAATTGAAAAACACCGATACCAGTGAATGTGCGAAGCTCGCGACCTCCCGCCTCTCGGGGCAAGGGGCCAGGGGTTGTGACAGATTTCCTCATCTCGCAAGAGGAAACCTGAATCTAATGCAGTTGTCATTGCTGGGAAGCCAGCAGTCGAGGGTCGGAGCATACGCTCCTGTCTTCATAGTGCTAGTAATCAAAGATTTGAGCCCCTTTCCCAAACAGTGTCGGAGACCGCGCTTGGTGCCAACAAGGGTTTATTGTCTAAGCATTTGAAAAGTTCTAAACACTCTGTGAGCCTGGCTTCATAATCTATTTCTGTAAGTTATTGGAAGATCTGTACTTTGCTTATGTTTCATGCCTTTGCTGTTTGTTTTATAACGCGTGTTTCCTTACCTGTGTTTCTTCTCCTCCTTTCTCCCAGATTTATTTATTTATTTTCTTAAAACAGAATAAATTGTTCAAGGTCCCCGCAAGTGTCTTAATTCCCTCTGCCTTTGTGGTTTCGAAGGGTAAAAGGTGTGTTGAAGTTACTGAACCTATAAATGTTGCTAACATTGCCTCCAGCGCCTCTCCTGTCAAGTTGTTGAATCAAAATCAATCTAGTCTTCCACCACCTTTGGCTGGGACATCACCTTTGGATCCCTTGTTTAGCGAAGGTTACGCGAAGTCTTTCGTCCTGGACTGGAAGATCACTCCCTCCACAATTATCAACACCGGAGGTATTGCCTTGGGTTTCATGTCAAATGCCATTCCTCTGGCTTAGAAATTCACCAACTCGTCATTGGACTTGCGCATCTTTGAAAATCAGTATTTCCTAGCCATATGTGAGGGTTTTACCAGGAATACCGGCATGTTGGTTCGCGTGAAGACCTTGGAGAAGGAGAAGGAGGATTTGATGTCCCGTCTGTCTGCATCTCAGTTGATTGCTACTAGTCTGCAATCTCGTGTTGTCAATGTTGAGAGATTGCTTGCAGAGCAAGAGGTATGGAACGTGTTGATGTTCGTTGTGGTATTATCACTTCCTGTTTCTTGATTTTGTATTCTGAACTGTTCGAGGTCCTGAAATGTTTGCAGGGCGTGGAGTCACTGGTTAAGGGTAGGGAGGTTGGTTGGAGGAGGGAACGCGAGACGTTGATAATCCGTCAAGAGAAGCTGGGGGATGACCTCAAGTACTTCCAAACTGTTGCATCTGATGCCTCTAAATATGTATAAGATTTACAGGCTGAGATGACGATGATTCAAGATGACAATCAAAAGCTGGCTTCTGAATGACAGTGGTTGGTTTCCTAGGGGTTTGCTAGATTCTTGGCTCATCTCATTGGGACCCCTGAGTATCGAGATTCGTTGGGGAAACTTTACTAGGATTACCGATATGTGGGATACCAGTCCGGGTTGAAGGAGTGATACACTTATTCTTCTCAGTGCCATGATAAGAAACAAACTGCAAAATATAATTCCAAGGCCAAGAAGCAGCTTGCCAAGCTTCAAAAGGAGTTAAATGAGCGTTCCCCTACCGTGTTGGACCAGCTTTCCTCCAACCCTTCTATGTCCATCCCTAAGTGGAAGCCTTGTTCTTGGTTCCTGACTCCCAATCCGATGATCCAACCTCGTGAAGTCCTTTGCTGGTTGTTGTATTTAAAATCAAAACTTCGATATGGTCGTATCTGATATAACCTAACTTTGGTTGCTTTTGCTATAGGGTGCCTTTGTGTTGTGGCCTCCTTGACTTTAGGTGGATTTAGGTTTTGACTTTACTATGATTGACTTTATGTGTTATCTGCCTGTTTGTACGTTCTTGCCATATTTTGTGTTTTGTGCATTGTTGCTTCTGTGTCTCTCCTCCCTTCCCCCTTTTTTAATTTTATTTTGCAAGTGTCTTGATCCAGGAGTAAAGGTTTTCGTCTTATTGTTATTCATGGCTCAGTCGCATTCATGATGGTTCAACTTTGTCTTGTGAGGGCTGATTGGGCTACCTTTTGTTAATTTGCCTTTGTTATTTGAGTTGTAACTTTGTTCAAGTTGTAAGTTGCTATGTTAGTAATAACAGGGGGTATGTGTTTTCCTCTACTTATAACCATGGTTGTAAAAATCCCGACTAGGCTCCGAGTACTCCCCGAGTACTCGCTACATGGTAGGCTTTCGAGGCCCGAGTATTGTTTGCCTAGGCCAATTATTCCCCGGGTAATCTCCGCCTAGGCCGACTACTTCCCGAGTACTCTCAAATCCGACTAGGGAGTGCCTAGCGACTTTTGCAACCATGCTTATAACCGGAGAGGTTGCTTATCAAGGTGGACCCCTTCTCTGTCATGAACTGTTGGATCTTTATCGAGCAAAGAGAATGTCCAGAATAGCAGCTGGTCGATATCATTTTTCTTAAGGTCTCTCCCTTCTTTACATTTAATGCTGACTTTCCTTCCAAACTCACTTCACCGCCTTTGTTTCTCAAGATTTCAGCCATTTAATGTTGATGGCGAGTCACACTCTGCCCATCCTTGCCGGAATAGTGTCAGGGGAGGCAGAGTGAGGATTTGACCTCCCCTCTATTACCAACTTTGACTCTTTGACCATAATAGGCCCGTCTTTTGCCTTGGGCCCAATACCTCATTTAACAAAGACGGACCTGGTAAAAGTAAAAGAAAATAAGTCCGGACCTGATGGATAACCCAAAAAGAAGATTAAATTTGAGTAAAGCTGTAGAGCGCATTCAAAGCTTGGTTAAGAGTGACTCATAAAACTATTAACTATGAATATAATATGATATCAAAACGCCACTTCGATCCGACAACTGTGTGCTTAATGGCTAGGAATTAAATTCTCTCTTTCTGGTTTCGTGATTAAGTTCTCATTTTACTCTTGTTTATTATTTTTATGTTTAAATTATCTTTCGTATGCACGTGTTTTAGTTATTTCACTATAAATTAAGATATATTTAAGATTTATAAAAACAGTTTTCTTTTTAGGTTTCATACAAAAATAAAACCCATTTTGAAAAATAAAAAATAAAAATACACGTACAGTAATAGGAGTGAGAAACTAGCGATGAGGTAATACACTTTTTTATCTAAATCAATAGTTATTAATAATCCATTGGGCCATGACATTGTAGCCTGCCTAGTAGTGTTAGGGTGTAAACGAGCCGGGTGGAGCCCAAGCTCGACTGGGCTCGAGCTCGGCTCGTCATGTTTTTCTGAATCTCGAGCTTGAGCTCGGCTCGGCTCGAGCTTTCTTATTTGTGCTCGAGCTTGGCTCGCGAGTAAAACCCAAAGCTCGAGCTCGGCTCGGCTCGAGCTATTTTGAGAACAACCTCAAATGAGCTAAAAGTTCGGCTTAAGCTCGTTTCAATATCGCTTAAACGAGCCAAAACTCGGCTCGAGTTCGGCTCGCCAATGTTATCATCATCATTATTATGCTATATATAAAAAATAAAATTTTGTTTGGGCTCGTTTAGGCTCGCTAGCCGAAACGAGCTTTGTATTTCATGCTCGAGGTTGGGCTCGATAACAAAACGAGCTCTATTTCAGGATTGAGCTCGGGCTCGGGCTCGTTAAAGCTCGGCTCGTTCGAGCTTTTACCGAGCCGATAACGAGTAGCTCTCGAACCTCTGGGCCCCTACCTAGTGTCATCTTTAAGGTGGAATAAGGCTTAGAAATCATTAGGTCATGGGTTTGATTCCTACAAAGGGGGGTTTATATAAACCGTTAGGCCCAAATTTATTGGATTTCCTCTTGAATTGATGTATATACATTATTGTCTAGTGGAGATGTATATGATAGAGTGGTTTCGCTGGTGGCACGATAATACTTCAGTGGTCTGTAAATGATCCAAATTTGCAGTTAAAAAAATTAATATGTCAGTGATCCAAATTGCCGTTAAAAAAATTAATAATCCAGAGATTAAGGGTGAGAAACAATCATGCGAGATAATAACATTATTATGGTAAATGCCATTTTATTAAACACCAATTTTATAATTAAAATTTTCATTAACTCTTTAGAAAATAAAAAACTCCGTTGAATTGTTTCAACAACTAATTATTATTTTGGGAAAGAATATACATATACAAGTTTGCTAAAAGTAGTGGACTATAATTGACAACCATATGTGGTCGTTAATCATAACACTTTGGAAGCCCAAATCACCATTCAATTATACTTTTTTTTTTTTAACATAAAGGGAGATTTAATATATACAGCCAAAAGACTAGAACATACACAACTCAACATACACAACTCAAAATTACATTAGTTAAACCTGTCTACTCACCTAACCTTTTATGACATTAATTTCATGCTCAATCCAATTTTCATATAATAAATACTCCAGTTTCGCCCTGCTCCTAATCCACAAGTACGTGCACTCCTATATTTCTTCAAGCATTTTGTTGTTCGAATTTTGCCTTCCATTAAAAACTTTTTTATTTCGATTCAGCCAAATTTTCGATAATGTTGCCGCCACAATGCATCTTGTTGCCTTCTTTTTGTTCTTAGATAGCTTCATTGTATCAACATGGGTGAGTAGTTGTATTACCGTTTCGTGGGAGTATAAATTGTCGACTTTCAGAGCCCACCATACTTTGTTAGTTGGTTGACAAGGATGTTCATTGGTCCAAATTGTGTATTTTAGAAGTTTCAGGTTTTACACGTGATATAGATAAATTGTGTCAACATCTACCATAAAAGATGTATTTTGGCGACAACTTACATCGCATTACCGACAATTTTAAATAGTCATTGCGCTACTAGAAAACTGACCATTTAGGGTTGTCAGTTTTCGGGTTGCATGTAATTAGGATTCAACTTTGTAGTCATTGCGCTACTAGAAAACTGACCATTTAGGGATCACTTTCGGGTTGCATGTAATTAGGATTCAACTTTGTAGTCATCGCACTACTAGAAATCTGGCCATTTAGAATCACCTTTTTCGGGATTTTTTTGGGTTGAAACGCTATGATGGTGTGAAGGAACATAAAATGTAAACTAGTACTTTAACTGAAACTTAGATGAACAGATTGGTTTAGTACAACTAGTCACGTGTTCTGGTGTAAAACAGGTTCCGGTTTAAATGAACTGAATATATATTTGATATAAAAATAAAAAATTTTAAAACTTCATCAAAATAACATTTAGAGTAAACTTTCGTTTTGCTCCCTGTGGTTTGGTCGTTTTAACAGTTTTGCCCAAATCCTTTAAAAATAACCATTTTACTCCATGATCTATAAAGTTTATCTCCATTTCACTCCCCGCCCCTAACGCCATCCAATTCAACTGTTAATTCCTGGTCACATGCCCCTCACATGAGGGGCATTTTAGTCTTTTCCCACTCAAACTTATTAATTTCTTTATTTAATTTTCACACACTTTCTCTACACCATTGCCCTAAATCTTCATCATCCCCAATTCTTAAACCCTAACAAATTCTCTGTTATACTTCAAGAACAGTAACAAAATGCCTCAAATTACGACTTCACAATCCTCTATTTCTTCACCATTTTCTTTCAATCTCTAACTACAACCTCCAATTCATCCTTCTCGTTCAACAGTGTACGGCGATGCGAAACCTATCTTTTTCTTCAAACTAAATACATCATAACCACCAGGAAGGAGGAGTCACCTACCTGTTGCTGGGATCGTGAAAGGCGCCGAAATGGCGGACCAAGGAGGGGGCGATGCTTGACCAGGAAGATGAAGTTGAGACTGAGATTGCTGCTTGAATCGGCGTTTGGTTGAGTGATCTGAGTGCGTTCATCGATCTCAACCGCCGACTCATCGTCAAAGTTGCAGTTGCAGTTTGAGAGGAATTTTTTTAGAAGTGGTGTATTTTGAAAAGATTTTTAGGATAATGGGGAAGTAAAAAAAAGGTTTTTGGTGTATCTGCTGTTGCTAATAGCGGATTAGGAAGGGAAGTAAATTGTGTTGCAGCCTTGCTCAGGTAGGTGTCAGATCTTTTTCTAATCCTCTATTGAGAATAGAGGATTAGGAGGAAACACTTAACCATGGTTCCAGCCTCACCCGAGACCAAACATAACCCACTTAAAAACCTAAACCCAGTTACAAAACATAACCTAGTTAAGTTTTTAAGTTATACTTCCAGCTAACAACCTTGGATTCCTCCTATATTATTAAAGAGATTCTGGCACATCACATGCAACCTGAGTAGTCTGCCTTCTTCTGGCCATGAACATGCACCATTCACATCCATTGCAGAACATCACATGCATATGTTGAATGGTTTTAATTGAGTGCTTTAACTTTACAGCTTTTGCAGGTTGTTTGATGGTTGCTAGATGATGTTGGTGGGTTTGATGTTGAACATGGTTATGGAGGGTTGAATATGATATAGGGGGTTCTCATGTTGAACATGGTATAGAGGGTTTAAGTGGAGGAGGGGGTTCTGATGTTGAACCTGGTCATGGAGGGTTTAAGTGGAGGATGAAGATGACGATGTTTTAATTTATAAAAAAAATATATATGGCCTAAGCCGTTATTCAGAATAGCGGATTAGGAAAAAACACAATATCTCCTAATCCTCTATTACAAATAGCGGGTCACCTTATAAAAAATTAAAACCCATTTAATAATATTTTGTTAAATAATATTATATTGTTGAAACCCTAACTCTAATTAATTTATTTTAATGTTTCAAACCCTAACTAATTATATTAGAATATTATCATTAACAATAATAAAATAAAATGATAAATAATAATAAGATGAAAAACATGAAACATGAAACAAGATACAACGAAAATCACTACTAATATTAAAAACATGAAATGAAACAAACAGAAACTCAAATACATAATAAAAAAAACCCACAACAATTAATGTTGTCGGTTTGGACAAGCGTTGATCCTGTGACCTGTTCTTTTACAACCAGAACACCTATGACCCATCCTTTCCTCAGCATAGCTGGCGTCCATCTCGTTATGCATCCTCCTCGCACGCCGTCTTCCCCTTACAATAGTTATCTTTGATGGGTCCCCATGAATTTGCCAACCGGCGCATATCCAATCTTCCATATGGGGCACTGGAAAATACTGGTTGCTGTATTGTGCACGGTATGTTTCTGTATAAAACCTTGCATCTGCAGTTTTTCTTGGACTTTCACGTAAGTGGTGGCAAACTGCAATTGCATGGCTACACGGGAACCGGTAAATTTGCCACTTACCACAGGAGCAGGTTTTTTTCTGGAATTCTACTGTATAAGGACTATGGCCAGATTCGTCCGATGTTTGTAGGCGTGTCTCCACCATGAACCTTTGATGGTGTGCTGAATATGGGTATACCCTGTGTTGTCGAGCCCTAATTTCACGATCATGGAAGATCTTCCACATGCGGTGAGGAAAGTCCGTTGAGCAATCATAGGCGTTTCTGTAGTGTATGGCGTATTGGTCAACTTCTCTCTTAAAGGTATATTCAATTAATGCCTTTATTGGGAGCATCCTGGCACCACGTAACACATTATTCATGTTTTCCGATATGTTCATGGTGAGGTTACCCCATCGCCGATTCCCACGGTCATACAAGAGTGTCCATTTTGTTTTATCAATTCCTCGCAGGTACTGCCATGCTTGTTTATTTGTTTCCTTAAGCTCAACCATCAAGTGTTCATACTTTCTTTCTTGTGTTGTGTTTCCGATATCCCGACACATTTTTTTCAAGCTCACACTCTTGAACTTCGCCATGAAGTTGCTTGTTACATGCCTTAGACAAAACCGATGATAAGCGTGGGGTTCTTTCCAGGATTCTAAATTATCCATCGCGTTTTTTATACCTGCATGCCTGTCAGAAATGACACACAATGTTCGCCTTGCGGGGTCTACAACGTTCTCAGCAAATTTTTGAAGAAACCATCCCTAGCTGGCGTTTGTTTCTTCATCCACCAATGCGTACGCAATCGGCAAGATCATGTTGTTTGCGTTTTTCAAAACCGCAATCAATATTTTTCCCTTGTAAGTTCCCCTTAGATGGGTGGCATCTATAGAGACTACAGGAATGCAAAAATTAAACGCTTCAATACTTGGGTGGAATGCCCAAAACACATACTTGAATACTGAGCAGTGACTTGGACTATTGGGATGATGTAACCATTGGACAACGGTACCGGGGTTTGCTTGTTGTAGTGCCATTATGTAGCTAGGTAATTCGTGGAAGTTTTGATCCCAGGTACCATATATGTTTTCGAAGGCTTTTTTCCTGGCAGCCCAAGCCTTGCCGTAAGTGATATCAACATTCAGTTTCTCTTTGATAAGAGACCGAATTTGTTTCACAGGTAAGGATAAATCTTCATGAACATGTTCTTGGATGTGGGCTGCTACAAATTTTGATCTTAGGGTGCGGTTGTTGTTGCGAGGAACGGTGGTGAAACATGAGTGAGCTGGTGTCCATGTTGTCATTTTGAAACAATTGGAATCTTTTAATTTTCTTGCCGTGCATGTCCAAATACATGGTTGAGAGGTTTCGGCCTGGTCGTAGTTCGTTTCCTTGATACTTTTACACTTCGCTGTCAAGACTTTTAGTCGGGTTTCTGCCATAAATATCTCTCTGTTTTGGTTGACATTCCACATTCTAACGGCGTAATCAACTTGTTTTTTTGAGGTGAAAAACATATTTAAACGTATTTCGGGATCTTTTTCGTCCCAAAACTCCATTTCATCTTCCCCAAAATTATCCAGGGGAATATAGTCTTCATCCATTCCTCTACCAACAACATTAACTTCAGGGAAATGGGTAAGTCCCTGACTTTGTTGATGAGGTAAAGGAGGAATTACTTCGTCATCCTCTGATTCATATTCAGAAAGAGAGGGTTCACTCGCTGTTGTCTCTTCAATTTCTTCATCGGTATAGTCTTACAAAATAAAAAAGTGTAATCATTTACAACAAATTATTATTGAGGATAAAAATAAATAAAAAGGAAGAAAAATAACCTTCTTCGTTTTCTACAACGGTTGAGGAACTACCATGTTCATGTCGATGCAAGTTTGTAACTACCGTCGTCCAAGCCACATGAATTTTACATGTGTAACCCGGAACAAGGGAAGCGAGTTGGTATATTAAATACATATCAGTTTCTTGGTGAATATGTGACGTATATGAACCTCCATTGTAGTCATAGTAGAGTGTTAACTCCAGACAACAAAATTGACGGTCAATTTGAAGACATCTACATATGTTGTCAACCAACTCAGAATAACTGATTTGATAAGTAACTAAAAAACTTAGTTGTATGAGTTCCCGGATCACCTACAATAACCCCCTGTGCGTATGACACTTCACCCCCATAGTATAACTGAACCACAAAGGGATTGAATTGGAAAGTAGTGGACATTTTATGTTGAATGAGAAAGTGGCAGAAGATGAACCATAAAAGTGGTAGTATTTATAATGATAAGGAAGATGGCCTTTATTTTTAGGTGTATTTATTATGATAATAATAAATAAAAATATTAAACCTTTTAAAATTACCAGAATAACCCTTATTTTTTTATCTATAAAATCTGATGTACAAGGGAAGGAAAAATAAAACACTCATCTTCTCTAACTTGCAAAATCACTACCGACTATAATGGATTCATCACCCTCCCGTTCGACGAAAGATAAGGGGAAACCCAGTTCAAGCAAAAGTGGGGGGAATCCCGGTTCAAGCCAAAACACTACCGTTGTATATGCTACCAGTCCAACAAACAAGATATCGAAGGAGTTATGCTACCTATGTCGTGCTCCTACTTAGCTGGGGTGGTGCAGCCCTAGCGTCTTTGTATAGAGAACTTTATAAGGGAACCAGGCCGCAAACAACGGTAATAGGAGGCCCGATGTCACTGCTACAAATATGGGCATGGACCCGGATTCGTACTTTAGCACCCAGAATTGTTGATCAACAAATAGATTGGCAAAAACCATATGGTGCAAGGTAGTCAGCTTCTGTTGTAATACTACCATAATTTTTTGTATTCTAATAATTATTAAGTACTTTGTGAAGGTGGGCGGAGCATGTCATTAGTCAAACAGAGACTCCTTCACACGTGATAAAGGCTCACCGTACAACATTACAAAATCTACGAGAGGGCGATGTATTTTTTCTTTAGCATAAAGGTTTTATAAATCGATTTTAAATACTAAATATTAACAGTTTTTTATTTTAACAGTTTGATTGGATGCCTTATCGGCACGTGCTGTAAAGACTCCCGGAAATATGTAGAACAGGCATAAGCAGTTGGAGGTCACGATGTTATTTAATTTTTTGGAACATAGTTGAATATCATCCGGTGGAAAGGGTTATGAGGCAGTTTGGATTTCTTCAGGAGGTCCCCGCCCCATTCCCCTTTTCACGTAAAGTGCTTCACAAACTCTGTAAAACAATACAGAAAGGGAGGTTGGAAACAGACTGGTCTGTTCATCATGCAACATATGTGGAAAACTGGAACAATAGAAACGAAAATGTGGTGGAAGGTGTGCCGACCAACAAGCCTACGGCACACCCTACTTACAATGATTGGTTCCATAAGCATACTGTATTATATATAAAAGACCCGAGGCACGTCCCAGGTGTTGTCCATACTGGTTTCGATGATCACGGTGGAACTGCAAGATACTTGGCAAGTTTAATTAAAAATGTAGAATTAAAAATAATAAATTAGTAATGCGTATAGCTTTTAATTATTTTGGTTTTGCAGGTGGATGGATTAGGCTTCATTGGTCAGGAAGCAATCAGAATGCGAAACATGGGCCTGATCATTACTACGAAAATTTTGGAGGGGTCCAAGGCATGGCTTCTCAATTAATTGGATCACTTAATCATATGGGTCAGCCTTCATACATACAGACTAATGAACCAGATCTGGAACCGGATAACACTATCCCCCAGCGAGCAAGGCGTGGTGGTCGGGGGGCGTCTTGGCCGACAAAGAACTTGGGTAAACCTCGTACATGATGATCAGGAGGGGGAGGGTACCCAACATTTTGGAGAGGCTACAACCAACTATGGGGAGGGTACCTCGAATTTTGGAGGGGCAACACCCAACTATGGGGAGGGTACCTCACATGTTGGAGGGGCAACACTGGATTGGGAAGCCGGTTATAGACCTTCATTTGAAAATGTTGGACATGGATCATCAAGCATTCAATTAGGTTCCCAGTCGAATGTTAACAACAACCAACAAAACAATTGGGTATCCTCATTGTTTGACAACACTCCTGATAGTAATATGATTCCTGTGATGTACTCAGACCAGCCGGGACCCTTTCAGAATTACGAATATACCGGTCTTAGTGTACAACAGCCGCGTTACCAGCATATAAGTCCGGTTCCTATAAGCTTGGACCTACATCTGAGTCAACCCGAAGGCTCCAGTCCACCAAATGATAATGAACCGGAAGAACCAGAACCAAGACGTGTACAACCACAAAGACATCCAAAACCAGTTGGTTGTGGCACCGGTGGCTGTCTCATCCGCTATCCACATAGGCATTAAATAATTAGTTAGATTGTACCGCTTTAATTCAGTTTATGTAATCGATTAGTCCATTTTACACGCTTTTAATCTTATTATTGTTTATCATTTTATTCTAATCATCGTCATCTTCATCCTCCAGTTCTAACCTCCATAACCATGTTCAACATGAGAACCCCTGTATCATATTCAACCCTCCATAACCATGTTCAACATCAAACCTACCAACATCATCTAGCAACCATCAAACAACCTGCAAAAGCTGTAAAGTTAAAGCACTCAATTAAAACCATTCAACATATGCATGTGATGTTCTGCAATGGATGTGAATGATGCATGTTCATGGCCAGAAGAAGGCAGACTACTCAGGTTGCATGTGAAGGTTGCATGTGATCTGCCAGAATCTCTTTAATAATAGAGGATGAATCCAAGGTTGTTAGGTAGAAGTATAACTTAGGTTTGAAAAAAGTTAACTGGGTTAAGTTTTGTAACTGGGTTTAGGTTTTTAACCGGGTTATGTTTGGTCTCAGGTGAGTTTGGAACCATGGTTAAGGGTTTCCTCCTAATCCTCTATTGAGAATAGAGGATTAGTAAAAACCTCCTGAGAAAGCTGACACCTCCTGAGCATGGCTGCAGAACGAGCTACTTTTCCTTCCTAATCCGCTATTAGCAGGATACACCAAAAACCTTTCTTTTTGTTTGACTTCCCCATTATCCTAAAAATCTATTCAAAATACATCATTTCTAAAAAAAATTCCGTTTGAGAGAAACCCTAATTAACCCAAATATGTCTTGCTCTCCAAGACAACCAACAGGCCACGCCTATATCTTTATTTTCTTTTCGTTTTTCTTTTTTTAAATCACCATCCATTGCTTTGTAAAAAAAAATCACCATCCGATTTCATTATGTTTGAAAGCCATCAACATTGGCATGAGTGGTGGTAGAATATTAAAATGTGATACTTGAGAAAATCTTACATAGTTATCTTTACAAAAGAGCTAAGAGAGATTGATCTCAAATTGAAACTTGGGATTGCTGCTTGTGATAAACATGGTCTGCCTATTATGCCTCCACCTGCAGCCGAAAAAACCGGCTTCGGCTAATGATATGAGTTGTGGTGATTATGATGATGACGGTGGCAATGTGAAGAAAAATAATGGTGATCATGATAATGGACGAAACATGGTTGTGCTTGGTGTGGCTATTGGGCTTTCTGCTGTGGTGTTTTTGATTATTTTCTTGGTTATATTGTCTAAATGTGGTGGTAGATGTTGTTGTTGTTGTTAGATTAGTTATTAGGGGGTGAGGGTGGTCACTAGTGATAGAATTCTATCACTCACAAGCATCCTATCAACTCCTGCCATGTCATCAGCCACTATTCTATCACTCACATCCTTTTTTAGTGGCAATGATCATCACTCACAACACCTAACAATAAACCCCCACACCCCCTCACATCCATCATTTTTCACGCGTTATAAAAATAACGGAAAACCGTCACGTTGAACCTATCACTCGTGAATGTTTTGGTGGCGGTGGACATTTTGAAACTTCCATGCGTTATGGAGTTTTATCACGGAAGTTCAACGATGCGCCCCCAGTGACCTTAGATTGAAGATGCAGAGGAATGATGTAGAGAGAGAAAGTATGTGAAAATTAAATAGGAAAATTAACAAGTTTGAGTGAGAAAAGACTAAAATGCCCCTCATGTGAGGGGCATGTGAACAGGATTTAACATTTGAATTGGATGGCGTTAGGGCCGGGGAGTGCAATAGAGATAAGCTTTATAGATCAGGGAGTAAAATGGCTATTTTTAAAGGATTGTGGCAAAACAGTTAAAACGACAAAACCACAGGGAGCAAAACGGAAGTTTACTCTAACATTTAACATTATTACCACAAAAGTTTTGAATGTTACATGATAAATCAGTTTATGATTGTTCAATCTCTTAAGATATTACATTTTACCAGGACTTAACTTCTGCATAATAAACTCAACTTGATATTAATCGTTAATGAATGTGTATAGTAACCGAAATTCTTGTCTTTGGTTCCTAAATAGATACCCTAACAATTTTGATCCAAAACGTTGAACAAGTAACTAACATTAATGATCCTATGAAATTACACCTTCTTTAATTGTATCCAAGATCGATACTTTACTTCTTCGCAATGTGTATATACTTTTTTTTTTGAACGACAATATGTATACACTTACATTTCTGTGTATGTAATATCATTAAATCAAATGACAAAAAATTAAAAGCATGTTACATGTTAATAAGTAATTTACACGAGTTAACGCCAATATACAACATATATTATAATTTTCTAACGGACACGACTTTTAAACGAAAGAACATGACTCAACAATATACAACATATATTATAATTTTCTAACGGACACGATTTTTAAACGAATGGACATGACTCAAGTTGCTTTTTGTAGTTATATATAATATGATATATAAAAGTGCATTATATTTAATACAATTAACATTGTTATAATACTAAAACAAAACGTTGAAATACAATAAATCTGTTACAGTTGTTCCTTACAAATAGTTAGTATTACAGTGAAAAGTATCTAGATTCAATGATTCATGATAATAAGGAATCTTTAAGAACTCTTAATGAGAAACCCTAAAATGGTATCTAAACTATTCTTGAGTGGAGAGAGTTGACCATGTATCTTTTGACTTATTATTCGCCAACAGTTCAATTTGAATTATTGGAACAAAGGTCAAGATCACGTGGTTGTCACCTGCAATATCTGCCAGTAATATTTATTTTGTCACCAACTTATGGGCCTAAGCATGTGGTATGTATTAGTGTGTATGTTGAGATTCTACCGTCCATCTCAAATCTCAATTATTGCCACCAAACATTTAGCCACTAAACCAACATACAACATGAATTAGCCTTCCCAGTGTGGGGTACCTTATACACTTATGTTTTGGATAAAAAGGTTTACGGAGTCAACGTATTTGTTGTTCTCTGGCCCTTGGGAATTTTGAAAGGCCGGTTTACACGTAGGCTCAATCATTCGATTAAGATTTGACGATTGTACGTGGGTTGACACTACATGTATCCTTGTATCCAGCACAAGGGTATAGATCAAAACTATGTTTGGCCTTGTGTTTTTGAGGTGGTACATCATGAGCTGTTCGTAATTAGAAGAATATTTCACTAACAAAAAACACAGCACATATCAAACAAAATCTCAAAAAGTAAAAGAATGTTTATAAGGGTCGTAGATGATTCGCCGTTGATCATCGGCATATTACCATAGGATCAATAAAATCACAAAAAAGAAAGAAGTTTTTAAAGGTCTATGGATCATACAAAATCACAAATACAAAAAGAAAATTTGGATTTGGTATTCGTCAGTTATTTGTTGTAAGTCATGGATGGATCAATAATTTGTAGAAACAAAATTGGAGCATACTTGGTCAATTGTAGTACTTGTAATGTATGTAAGGCTCCACCGATGTAATGAGTCATTACAATCTAATGTAACACTTAAGACCTAATTGACATATTAAGGTTCATTCGACTCCGTTATGAGTTACAATGACTCTTAAAATCACTCTGGCATAATAAGTCATGAAAGACATAGTATCATTACGACCTAATATGACTCATTACAACTCAATATAGTACATAAGACCTAATATGACTTATTAAGGCCCATCGGGTCTATTAAGAGCTATAATGACTAGATCCGATATATCACAAATGACATATATCATAACCATACTTGCTCAATCTAAATCAATCATGTCAACAGTTATTTGACAGGATCTTAATTATATATGTTTTCCATACACAGTTAACGGGTTTATATTGCAATTTCCATAAGATTATTGTAGATATTTCTTTATATTATGGATTTGAAGATGGGATGGTCTTCGTGAATACTTTGGACGAAAACCCAAGTCTGGAAGCAATAACTAAGCAAGACGGGCCAATAAGAAAGAGTTCAAACTCAAATGGATGTATCTCGGGCTAGAAATGAGTTACACGTGCCATAATGTATGAATATTGGGGTTCTCGACGATTTGAATCTAAAAATGACATTAGTACGTGCCATACTCAATTAAAACAGTACGAGTTGTACCATCAGGCATAAAAAAAACTAATTTTTACCTATTCTCGTGACGGCTAGAAACCCTAGGGGTCACGATTTTAGAGGCTAAGCCTAAAAGGTCGTTTTGGAGCAAAATTGAAGATCCGGAGTTCTAGAGGCTTGAAGATTAATGATTAGGCCATCGAGTTTGTGTTTAATCACGTATATTGATTTTGTTTGCTTTTGTTTTACGTTTCTATATCATCCATGACTTCATATGGATTTGGTTTTAGTTTGTATTACATTAGTATGCTAAGCTAAACTTTTGTAGCCATTAATTAAGGCTAAGATGATTCTTGTTCTGGTTTGACTTAAACATTGGTTTTTACTTATAATTATATGACTTTAGTAAAGTTGGTTATTTTGATCTTATGTGTGTATTTGTATGTATGTATGTATGTATGTATGTATGTATTTAAACCGAGTTGTGAGTAGTATTATATAAACAATCAAAGCAAATATACATGTTATTAATGTCGTCTCATATTTATATATTATTTCTATAAATTGATGTCGTTTACCCTTTTTTTAACATAATATTATACTAATGGCTTTTAAATTTTTGGAATATACCATTACAACGTGACAACTATTTTTCTATTTGTTTTCTCTTTTGATTATACCGAGTATCAATACCAGACCGATACCATAGCACCGAGCAAATACCGATCATATTCCTACCGTAATATGTGAGGGAATTCCCTGGATCAATAACATATATAGAATCTTCCAACATTGTATGTAATCTTTATGAAGTTAAAAACATATATTTCTTTTAATTATTTTTATTTTAGTAATACTTTAATATATTTTGATACTTTCAAAAGAGAATTATGCAAAGCATATTGGAATATCCATCATATAGTTTGCATGTCCATATCTATGAATTCGCATTTGTTATCACTAATCCATCTCCAAAACATTAATCCATGTTTAGGCATGCCATGTGGCTCACGTTTCATTTTTTCCATTTTAAAGTCATACTTTAAAGTTTGGTGGAGTTGGGAAACTTTGGAAAATTCAAATTAACACAATCATGATAATGATTTTGATTTTATTATTTCAATCGATATAATATATAGAGTAGGTTAGAACCTAGCGTATTACACGGGTTAAATAAATGTAATTTTATATATTAAATAAAAAAACATTATATTTTTAAAAACCTCATTTATTACACGTGTTGAGTAAATATATTTTTATATATTAAATAATAAAAAAATATATCTTTAAAAACCCGTTTATTGTGCGGGTGAATAAATGTAATTTTATATACCACACAATAAAAAATATATATTAAAAAACAACCCTTATGTATTCACGGGTGGAAGAAATATAATTTTATATACCAAGTAATAAAAAAATACATTAAAAAAAAACTACGTGTATTGTACGAGTTGAATAAATCTAATTTTATATAGAGTATAATAAAAATGTTTTATCTTTAAAAACCCCGTGTATTACATGGGTTTATCTATTGTTAAAAAATCTTTAAAATTATATATTTAAGAACCTCGTTTATTATGCGGGTTGAATAAATATAAATTTATATATCAAACAATAAAAAAGTTATATTTAAAAAAACATGTGTATTCACGGGTTGAAGAAATGTAATTATATACTAAATAATAAAAAAAGTTATACTTAAAAAAAACTCCTTGTATTGTACGGGTTGAATAAATCTAATTTTATATACCAAATAATAAAAAATGTTATATATTTAAAAACCCTGTTTATTACACGGGTTTATCTATTGTTAAAAAAATCTTTCTAAATCAAAATGGATTTTTTTATTATTTTTTAAATTAGCTTAATACTATTTTAATTTTTTGGTTTGATTAATAAGTTGTTTAATATAATTTCTCACAGTTAACAATAATAACATTAACAATTAATAATATGCATATTTATCTACTGTTAAGTGAAACAATGCTTTTTAGTTTAGATAAGAATTTACGATTTGAAGTTAAGTTTATGCCAATAATTTAGAGTTGATAAGATTTATATTAATTTAATTGATATTTAATAATTTAAATTAAATAATAATTATCTATAATTAAGGATGGTCTAGAATAATGATAAATGTCCCTTTTTGGTTTCTTTTATTATATAGTAGAGAAGATTTCATAACGAGTTTAAATTTGATTAGTAACTTACGAGAACTCTTAGATCTAGTTTTCAATCATTTAAAGGATTTTATTTATTGTTTAAAAGCATATTAACATATTCTTAGATCTAATTTTCAATCATTTAAAGGGTTTTATTTATTGTTTAAAAGCATATTAACATATATGTAATTCATGGCGCGCGAGTTCATTAGCTTGGTACTAAAACAAGGGGTTTAGGCCTTTAGTTTTTTAA
The DNA here is from genome assembly GCA_030545235.1 of Helianthus tuberosus. NCBI lineage: Eukaryota > Viridiplantae > Streptophyta > Magnoliopsida > Asterales > Asteraceae > Helianthus > Helianthus tuberosus. Next base: position 168,375,250 of record CM060368.1, read on the forward strand.
AATGAGTCTAGATTTTTGGCTAGTTAATGTGTGAAGTGTGAATAGTTCCAAAAGATGAAGTTACGGGTCTTAAATTACTCAAATTTGAAGCTCCCAGAAAAAGGTCACAAGTCACAATTAGTATATTCAAGGCCGCACAGGACGTTAACGTTTGTTTAATTGAGATCTAGTAAAATCTCCTGCATTTTCAACTAACTAAATGAGGAGTGCCCCTTGCAATTGGGTTCATTTAGATAAAAATGGGAATACTTAAATACAAAGAAATGAGGAGAGCTTGGAGAGAGAAACCAGCAGCCATCTGCGAAGACCTACGGGAGAGGATCAACAGGGAGAAGTCAAACATCGCGGGAGGAAGATACAAAGACGACAGAAGATGGCAAGAAGTCAGCTACCGTAAAATAAGGACGGAAGAAACGACAATTTACGTGTCTGGATTACTTTCCGGATGTTCTAGCGACATGCTATGGAACTTTTGTCTTCATCTAAGCAACATGGTAGACACATACGTTCCTAGCAAAAAGGATAGCAGTGGGAAGATGTTTGGATTCTTAAGGTTCGAAAAAATGCGTGATTTTGATGAACTCGTTAGAATAGTTAAGGAAGCAAAGGTGGATAAGGTTCGTATTGAGGCAAATGAATCTAGGTATTTTAGGGAAAAGAAGGTACCTGGGTACCAACCAACTGGGCAACACTGTCACGGCCCCGGACCCGTTTTGCCCGGTTCGGAAGCCGCGGGACAGAAACCTGTGGTATTGGTATTTTTATTGGCAGCGGAACTTTTAACAGGACCGTTTAAAAGAAAACACCGAATTATTTTATTATTAATATCAGGACAAACCCGTATTTTACAAGAAAGGATTTTCACTGGGAAATCCCCTGATTACAGAAAACATGTTTATTTCTTTTTACTAAGCCACTTTATTTAAGCTGGAGTGCTACGGAGCACTTTTCCTTTTCTTCATAGTAAATCACCTGAAACATGTTTTAAAAAGATTTTATCAGCGAAAAATACTGGCGAGTGCATTCAATTTATACAAATGACACAGTGTTATAATATACAGTATTAAGAGCGATTACAATTGTTTCTATCTTATAATTATCTGACCCAGTTGTCACTCGACCGGATCTGTGACTGTGGTCATATCACTATGTTGGATCGATGTGTGACCCGAATGAGTCAATCAGAAGAGTTTGTGATCCATATCAAAGGCGGAATCAATTATATAGACGTGAAACAACTTAATTCCTCTTAATTATCCTTTTATTAATGATTTCAAAGCAATCCTGATCGTTTGACAAACTGGCAGCACCTCGGCTCTGAATCAGAAAAGTTACAAATGAATCAACCAGCCAGCTATATATAGGCGGTGTAATTTCATACGAAATGGCTTAGTGCTATTTCATGCGAAATCACACAAACACACACAAACCCTAATTTTGATCCTGCAGAGCACTAGTCTATCCAATCTAGATACAAGATTCTATAAAGACGAAGTTAACAGACATTTATGCACCAACAGACTCCCCCTTGGATGTTGACGAAGTCTTTAGCATCAAATATTCAGTCTTTAGTCTTGATCTATCTTCTTCTCTGTCCAATTTATCTAACACTGTAAGCATCCTTCAATCTCTATCTTCAAACTCCCCTTTGAATGTTGATCCATAATGTAGACTCCCCCTTTCAATATGCTGGAGCTCGAATTCTGGTTCAAACTTTACACTTTCTTTGCCATGGAGATCTTTCTTTTCTCACAGACTCCCTCTTAAGTTGTGCTGGGATCATAGTCTGACTTTCACAGGTTTACAGATTCAGAATCAATTCCTGTCTCTATTCTGCATCTGCTCAGGATTTGAAACCTGGCTAACCTGCACATCCTCTATCTTAACATAAATTTCACAAATTTACAAATTTTACGAAATTAAGAATCCACTTGAATGATATCGTTCAATTATTTAACAATTTTTATCAATATCAAACTTTCTTTTGGAGAGATTTATTTATAACAATTTTCATTCCAAAACAAACTCTTCCAAACCTGTTCATCATGTTTAGCATTCGGAATTTTGAAGATCAGCTTTCCAACATCAGTTGTCGAAAATCTTTTTGTATGTTTCAAAATTTAAAACTAAAACACAATCTTTTTGGATTTTTGTTTTTATAGAAATGCAGTAAAGAAATATTTACAAACGATATTTTTGTGAGTTTGTGTAAGAGGATCATATCAGTTTATGAGACACATCACTAGCACCATTAAGCTTTTACACATTTTAAGTTTTAAACGATTCACATAGATTGACGATATAGTTGTCCTCTTAAGCTCAATCTAAAAACTTTCAAAATGCTTACCGATACGTTAAGGTATATTAATTTTGCACTAAATTCTTATGGACCCCACGATCTAAGCATATCCCCTCATCATGCAATACACTAACTCAAGTAATGCCTTTAAACTTTCATCAACTGTGATTTGTGCAAAAACAACGCAGAATGTTTAAACATTAACAATCAGGTCGATCTTTCGATACGCAGAGAAAGTCCAATGTTTAAACAAAATAAAAAATAAAATCAATTTGAAATTGTTTAGGCTTTAACCACCAGGTCGATACTTCCGTATACGCAGAGGTGATCCAAAGCTTAAACGAAACACCAAAGAAAATAAAGCAGAACGTTTAGGCAATAACATCCAGTTCGATACGCACGTATACGCAGAGGATGTCCAATGCTTAAACAAAATAAAGAAATAAAACAAGCTTAAATCTTTGTAAAAAGAAATGCACAATCACAGTGACTTTTCAGCAAGTTGTGAAAGTTCACAAACTGACCGGTTTTTATGCTTATTTAGCATTCTGCGATTACTGAGTAGGTACACAATCAAGAAGGACAAAACTAAGTACTATGTTTTCAACCATGTTTTCCACTAGAACTAGGCTTTTTCATTTAAGTTTGTATCGTTATCGCAAATCTATTAGTCTAGCTGAGCCTATCGTCACATCCTTAGTGAAAACGTTTATCACATTTGACATTTCATTTCTTTAGCATGCTGTGATAGTCCACTGATTTACTATCATTTCCTCTTATATCTCAAAACTCATTTTTGCTTTTTTCAATGTTTTTGACATTTTCAAATTTTTTTAAAAATTTTCTCCCTCTAAAATCAAAATATGTTTCAATTTTGATTTTCTGGAAAAATTTGAAAAAAAACTGTACAAGTAAAATGACAAACTGATATCAAATTACTTCAAATCGCCATTCACTCGGCGTAAACAATCAGAACTCCCCCTGACAACAAACTATTTTCCCATTATAATTTCAAAACACTTAAGTTTGTTTTAATCAAAATGGTTTTTCCGGAAAATTAGTTTTGTTTGTCTTTTCACAAACTCGGGGTTTTTTCATCACCTTGTTCTTCTTCAATCACTTGTAAAGACATATATTTGACATTTTCAGAATTAAATCAACTTTATATGAAAGTTAAATCAAGTACAACTTAATGTCCTTGATTAAACCTTGTCAAGAATGATGTCGATTCCTGCTCCACACTTACCAACCTGGAAGCTCCGGCAAGTCAGGTTTTTATTTGAAGAGATCCACCCAAGCCTGACCGTTCTTAGGTGCTTTTGAGTTTCCGTTTAACATTGGCTCATCTGACTTTGACAAATTAGAATCATCGCCTGATCGTAGCTTGTCTGACTTTGATGAGTCAGATTCATCGCCTGAACGTGGCTCTTTTGCTTCCGAAGAAACAAATTCATTACCAGCAGATGACTCTTTTGTTTTCACAGAAACAGATTCATCGCCATTCTTTATTTGAACCCAATCTATCCAAAATTTAGGCTTTCCAATTTCGTTAACCTGTGACTTGAAATACTTTTCACAGTCCTCTTTATATTTAAAAACTTTTATAAGGACTTCATTTGAAAAATTAATTTTCTTTGATTTGTTACTAATTTGATCAGTTAATTTTTCTTTCTTCATCTTCTCTTTTGTCCTCAGATTTGTATCTGATGAATTTGTTTTACTTGACTTATCATGTTTTGTTGAGTAAGATGATTTATCAGAACTTTTATCTGATTTTCTCATTGTACTCGAGGACAAAATCTTTTCGAGATACTCTAGTGCTTTCTTCCTTTTCTTTCTCAGTCTGTCTTTCTGCCCTTGTGACAATTTCACTGTCTGTTCTTTGGGCTTTTCTTCGACTTTGACTGATTTCTTCACCGTTTTCTGAGATTCAGCCCTCGATCTTCCCTTTGATCTCATTAGGCAATCACTGGAAATGTGACCTTTGATTTGACATTCATAGCATCTTCTTGTCTCAAAACTCTGACGTTGGCAGTTAACAGCAGTGTGTCCTTGATAACCACATGTGTAACACACTCTGTTATCATATCTTTCTCCACTTTCAATCCACACACTAAGATCATAACATTGATTTGCTTTGTGGTAGTCATGTCTCCTCTTGTATCTTTGATTTGACTTTTGAGCACTGTGGTCAAACCTATACCACTTATTACCAACTTTTTGTGAGATTTGATTTTCAATTTTTTGTGATTTTTGATTAGATGATTGAACATATGATCTTTTATTTTTGCTTTGAAAAATTTTCGAATTTATAACATTTTGTTTTTGTTCTACATTCTTCTTAACAAGTTTTTGCTTTGAGCATTCACCTATTTCAGTAGAATGTAAAACATTATCTTTAAATTTTTCTTTTAATTCCAAAAATAATTTTCTTTTCTCATTTTCATCATCAGTTTTCTCATCACAATCTTCAATTATGACTTTGTCATAATTTGTGACATTGTCACTTATTGGATTTGCATTGATCGGTTTTGGACATACTAGATCTGGTATTGATGATGAAGTCACAAAACCGTTCAATTTCTTTTCTAATACATCAATTTTATTTTTATCACATTCAACTACTTTTTCAAGTTGAATGATTTTCTCAAGATGAGAATTTATTTCCTTTTGTTTTTCAATATTATTTTTACCAAAAATAGATTTTTCATTTTCTAAAATTTTTATTTGATTCTCTAAATCTTTTTCAATTTTTAATTTTTCATTTTCTAAAATTGTTATTTTATTTTGAAATTATTTTTCATTTTCTTTTAAATTTTTGTTTTCCAATATCAAACTGTCAACTTCTCTTAACAGTTTTACATTTTCAGACGTTGATATTTCACACTTTGAGCACACTACTTCACATTTTGAATTTTCATTTTTCTCTGATTCTTCATTCTTTGACATTCTCTTTGTCTCCGTCTTGTATGTTCCTGCAAGAAAGATTTTAACAATATCAAGAGGATTCAAATTTTCATCTAAAAAACAACCTCTCTTGAAATCATATTTCATAACAGATTTTGCATCAAAACATATTCTGATTCTTCTGGTTATTTCAAGAATCACATCCAAACTTATATTATCTAAGTTCTTTTCTATTTCTTTTATCAAATCTTTCTTTTTCTTATCATTCTCATAATTGTGTGTTCTAAGCTCTCTGATGAAATCATTTGGACTAAAATTTGAGAACCTAGAATCCTTTTTCAGTTTAATCAAAAATTCATCCCACTCTGAAGGTAAAGCATCTTCAAATTTAGATATCTTTTCAGCATCTGACATCTTTATCCCATACCTTCTCAAATTTTCAAGTAATTCATTATATCGCTTTTCCAAATCATTCAACTTTTCATATTTTCGACACAAAAAATTTTCAGATCTTTTAACCCAAACATCCTTTTTCTCATCTTCTTTCCTGTTGTCCCAATATATATCAAACCAATCATTTATTTTTCCAAGTTTATCGTTTTCCTTTTCGTCAAACATTTTAACTATACTTCAAACAATCTGATTTGAGAAACAAATGTGATAAACGTTTTCACTAAGGATGAAATTCTCAAACGAAATCAGATTTTTCAAACGAAATATGATTCCGTGCGAAATTAGCTTGGATTCAAACGAAAATAGCTTGGATTCAAACGAATAATATTTGAGGTTGATTTGATATATATGAAACCACTTCACATACATATTTTGTTTGGGTATAATTCGACATTTACTTGTCTTACTTGGCGTTTGATAAGGTTAAACACCCATTTAATTGTTACACAACTCAAATGACCGTTTCACCTATATATTGCTCGATTGAAAATACTTTAAATATAAATGTAACGAGATTGAACAACTAATTGTATTGCATTTTATTTGTATTTAGAAAATGGGATTTGTGTGTATATATTATTAAATAATGTTCTATAATATTAGTTACTTGTCTAGATACCTCTCATTGCAATTGGTCATTTCATTAGTTACTTGTTCGTAAAACTATATTCGTGTTATGAATTATTATATATTTATTGTGTGACTATCCATATACTTAAACTCCCATCTTGTAAGCCTACAAATATAGGCATATGATGCGTGCGAAGTGTTATATATATTAGGTGTGTATTTTAAGCCCTTTTTAACACTTATTTTAGCCAAGTTTTAAATTTATAAAACACGATATTTTACTAACACTAAACACACATATGGGCAAGTGCACCCATCGTTGAGTGTAGTATAGCGTTGGTAAGATACCGAGGTCGTCCAAGGACACAAGAGCTTTTAGTACCGGTTTATCCTCAACGTCTAATCAAAATAAAAGTTTAGAAAAATGTTTTAAACTAAGAAAAATAAAACTAACTAAAATGCTGAAAATAAAAATAAAAGAAAAAACAGATAGACAAGATGAATCACTTGGTTCCGACTCGTATCTAGTATAACCTTTGATTATTTCCGCACTTTTGCACATAATTAAGAGATTATCTTAGTTATTGTAGTAGGCCCCTCTTTTGAAGGCGACGTTACCCTCACCCCAGTAGTTTGAGTCAGCAGGGATACAATCCTAAAAGGGTGGATTATTGGAAGATAATGAATTAAGTTATTAATGCAGTATTGTGGTAGGCCTCGCTTTTGGCGGTGACGTTACCCTCGGCTAAGTAGTCTGAGTCAGCAGGGATACAGTCCTAAATAGCCGGGTTATAGTATTAATAGTAGTTAACTTATGAGGGGATCAAAGAGTTTGGACCCCCGCCATCCAATACCGTGAAGTATTGAAGGAGGTCCTACTAAATTTGACCCAGGTCCATTGCAGGACCTCTAAACGCTGAACAATGGCAAGACCTTTACCAAACCGTTCCCTTAACCCCCTACCAGGTAGCCAACATACCTCCATATAGACCGTGGAGATATGAATGGTGAAAATCCTTTATTTTATATAGACAGTAAAATAATGCCAAGACACCACGGACAAACGATAAGGAAAGATCACCTTCAACATAAGTAACTAGTTATTAAAGTCATTAATACAAAACCAAATAAAAAGTGCAAAAGATTAGAAATAAAAAGTATTATACTAGACACTTTGTCTTCACCAAGTGATGTAAGAGACTTAGGCAAACATGGCCTTGATTGTCAAGAACTCTTACGATCAATCTTGGATCCCGAGACGACTCACACACTCTACGATGGACAATGGATGATGGTGGTGGATGATGGTGTTGTGATGGTGGTGGGTGGTGGATGAAGTGTGAGAGAGGTGGTGTGCCAAGGGATGAGATGAAATGAATCCAAGCACTCCTATTTATAGGCTGAACAGAGAGCTGGACACGGCCCCGTGTCCGCTGGGCACGGCCCCGTGTCCGTCTGACACTCTCTCTCCTCATTAATTGTAATTCGCAATTACAATAAATGCGCCTGCTGTACTTTCGACACGGCCCCGTGTCCGCTGAGCACGGCCCGTGGTGGGCAATAGAAGCTTCTATAGATTTGTCTTTTCTGCTGCTTCTTGGGCACGGCCCCGTGCTGGCTGAGCACGGGGCGTGTTCAGTCTTCTGATCTCTCTATTTTGCTTTGGAAGGTGCCGTTGAGGGTTCGGGCAGTCCACTAATATTCATTTTCTTGTATTTATGTTGGATTTAGCTGTCTTTTTGCTTCTTTTGCGTTTTTGAGCTCATTTAATCCTGAAAATACAAAAGGAAGACAAAAACACTCTTTTTCCAATATTAGTACTTAAAAAGGGTTAGTTTTATGCCTCATTTGATGTAATTTATATGTTGCATTTTACACACATCAAATACCCCCACACTTGAACTTTTGCTTGTCCTCAAGCAAAACTCTTTAATATGTGGCTTACACTCCCAAATGGAATAGGTAGAAGAGAAGGTTTTGGGCTTGTCGTAGAGTGTCGGGATTTCCAAGATCTTTTTGGGGTTTTATTTTTATTTATTTACACTCCTATTCGTAATGATTTATTTAGAACTTTTCATAAAAGAAATTACTTATTCGGGCATAACATGCCTTTTTAAAATTCTATTTATATACAAGTTCACATACCTCGCGGGGAAATCACTCACACTCGGCCGAAGGTGTATTTTTAGTGAATCACTCGAGAGCGGCATGGAACTTATTCCTACCATAGGCTTGCCAAGAAATCAATCCTCCTCCTTTTTAACTTTTATACCTTTGTAGATATCAAGAGGACTTTGTGGGTTAAGGGTTTGGCTAGGGTTAAAGGTAGGTGGTTGGGTTAGTGGTTAGTAGAAAAAAAAGGGCTAAAAGCGTAACAAGTGTCGGTTTTCGTATTTTTGCAACTTTTTATTTTGATGAAGCTTTTATTCAAATTAAGTTATTTTTGATTAACTTGTTTGTTTATTTTCTTTTTGCTTCATCATTATCATACTTTTCTTTTCTTTTTTTTTTTTTCTTTTTTTTTTTTTTTTACGAAGAACCGAACTTGTTACTAAAATAAAGGGTTAAAAAGAAAAAGGTTTTGGTGGGTAAAAAGGGTTTTTGTTTGGGTGATGAAACGAAAAGGTTTAGGCTCAAAGGGGCTAACTAGGGGGATTTTTGGGTAGGTGGTAAAAGAAAAAGAAAAATAATGGTGTAGAAATAAAAAGGGTTAGTCCTAATGCCTCCATCATTTACTTACTCGGGTTTAAGTTGATAAGGACTAGGAATGCATTGTCATGGCAAGTTCTAGAGTCGTAAGAACCAAGCGGCTATTCACACAAGAAACGAAAAATGAGCATTTAGTCAAATGATATGTAATTGTGTGCTCAATAAAGGCTCAAAACTCACTTTTGTGGGAATGGGTTTTTATGTGATCAAGTATATATAATCAAATTTTAAATAAGTTTGCTATGCCTTTTCATAATTTTCTTATGTTGGTTCTTTTTATCACTACGCTATCGGTTGTAAATTTGTAAAAATATAACCTTTTTAAGAACTTGAATTTCCCGAGTTAAACCTAGACAAGTAAAAAAAATGAAATTTTTGAAAAATTTTTTTGGGGTGATTAGCGGTTCCAATAGAGTTTTGTGTAAGGCTTGTATTTAGGACTTGCAAAATTCAAGGTTTTAGCATCCCCCCCACACTTAAATTACACATTGTCCTCAATGTGTCCCAAAAATAAATTTTTAGGTTGATTAGATGTGTAAAATAGTGTTAAAAAGCAAAAATTTGTGTTACTGGGCGCTGAACACGGCCCCGTGTTATCCGGGCACGGCCCCGTGTTCAAGTGCCAGTAATAAAATTAAAATAAGAGAAACAGAAGTCTGGACACGGGGGCGTGTTGGGTGAACACGGCCCGTGTCCAGGTACCTGAACTGGGCGTTTTTCTGCAGGGTGCTCAGCACGGGGCCGTGCTGGTTGGGCACGGCCCGTGCTGAACCTTCTGGAATGGAGAGAATTGTCGGGTTGCCTTGTTCTTGTGCATGGGTTTATTTTTCTCGTTCCCCTTTTCATCCTTTACCACCATGAGTGTGTTTTATTCATTACAAACCATCCAAACCTTAAAACCATCATTCCATTTCATCATAGAGAGAACTTACATAATCCTAAATTAAAATAAAACTGAAACTTAAATAAATAGGTCAGCAGGTACACGAGGTTATCATAAGGAGTTCTAGTTTTTTAAGAAAATTTCGAGAATGGTTTCCCGATATAGTAGGACTTTTAGCCGAACGAATTCTTCCCTAAACCTTGTTTAAAGCCATTCTTCGATCTCCCTAGGAAGGAAGAATGCGGCTTCATTTTCCTCCGCTGCTGGTGGTTGAGGGGGAACATTCACCGGGACTCCTTGCACCACTCTTCGCGGAAGCTCTTGGTGCATGGCGTACCATTCGGCTGGAATGACAACTTCGGGCACCATGTTCCACGCCCTTTGGGTTATTATAGGTACCAAAGGCGGGGAGGCGAGAAGGTTCAACCTCTGGTGCAAGAGGTTTACTTCATGGAGACAGCCCTCCAGCCCTACTGTAAGATGGTTGATACGGTCGACCAATGCTTCTTCCACTCCTGTCATTTCATCAATAGCCTCCCTTAGAGCGTAAACATAGTTTACAAGAGAGTCTTCTGCTGTTGAAGATCTCCTCCCTTGTCGGTTATTTCTTGAAGATGATCCGCTTGTTCTGCTTGCCATTTTCTGCGAAGGAAACCGAAGAAAGCTAAATTTTTACAAAACAGAGCCCCTGGACACGGCCCTGTGCTCGTTGAACACGGCCCCGTGTCCATTTGTCTGCAGGATTTTTGGCTAAAGAATCTTGGAGTTTTAAATTACTTTTATGATTTCTATCTGGGTTTTAAGCTCAGATAATTTAAAACAAAGTTATACAACTAACTTTAAGCAAGAATCTTTAGCAAATAATCTTACAAACTTCACATAGAGGGTTGGAATCAAGGGATTTCCAAGCTTCCATGGAGGAAATTTTGAAAAAATTTGAAAGAGGAAGAAATGAATAAAAGTGGAAGGGACAAGAGGGTCCCTTGGAACCTTCTTTTAACACTTACCTAGGATGGTATGAGTGAAAATCCCAGGAATCTCTGTCTTTTGAAGTGGTAAAAAATGAGCAGGATTCAGGCTGCATTTAAAGAAAACGACAGTGCACTGGACACGGCCCCGTGTTGACTGGACACGGCCCCGTGTTCAGAGGAAATCCTGACACATTTTGTCCGTATTCTGACCAAATCAGCAGAGAATCTTTTTAGTGAGCACGGGGGCGTGTTGACCTGGACACGACCCCGTGTCTGGAGGCTGCCTTATGGAGTTTTGCTATTTCAAGGATCTCATCGACATCGGGTGGTTCCTTACTGGTTGGAACAACCCCAAAGTGCCTAATATACCTTAATTGTCCTAGACTAAGGCGAGAACGCAAGAGGTTGTCGGTGAGGGTAATTCCTATTTTCATTCTAGGTGGACAAGTCCAACCCTTTCCCGGGCTCTTGTTAAAGAAGGTGTATGCCGAATCGCTCAGGTCTATGTATGCACCGAACGAAGTCGATGGAGAGTCCTTCACGGCACAATCGACACAGGGACGACTATCGTCCAAGTCTTTGCTAGGAACGAAGGTATTTTCGGGAGCAACGAGGTTGTCGGAATGCGGTTCCAACAATTCTTCATGGTTATCGTCTTGGGGTGGATCAATAAAATCCTTCCTAAGCTCTTCTAACCAATTCTGAACTAGCTTTTCTAGTTGAAATAACTCATCAAGGAGCATTTCCCCTAGAATATCTGGCTGGGCGCATTCGAGGGAGAAATAGTGCTTATTTTTACTTTCGCCCCTCTTAAGGTTGTGCGAAGTTGGTGGGTCCATGTAGTGGGGCCTATAATTTAGGAAGTAGCATTTTACTTCTTCATGTTCGCCACCACATAATTGACACCACGTACCATAAGAGTGCCGAAAGTAAAAATAATTACTATCACTCATGTTTATGTCAGAAATTACCAACCGCCGGGATCTAACGGTTCTGTTTTCAGTAACTGAAACTTGGGCACGGGGGCGTGTTGAGTGGGCACGGCCCCGTGTTCAGCTTACTGTCTGATGTAAAACAGGATTGCCAGTTCCAATGATTGAGCACGGGGCGTGTTCAGCGGGCACGGCCCGTGCTGAGCTCTGCAGAAGCTGAAAAACTAAGAAAATCCTAAAAAAAATAAAAAAAGAAAGATAAAAGATGATTAGGCCGTTGATTCCTAACTTTCTTAAAATCCTTGTGTCCCCGGCAACGGCGCCAAAAACTTGATGCGTGTGAAGTGTTATATATATTAGGTGTGTATTTTAAGCCCTTTTTAACACTTATTTTAGCCAAGTTTTAAATTTATAAAACACGATATTTTACTAACACTAAACACACATATGGGCAAGTGCACCCATCGTTGAGTGTAGTATAGCGTTGGTAAGATACCGAGGTCGTCCAAGGACACAAGAGCTTTTAGTACCGGTTTATCCTCAACGTCTAACCAAAATAAAAGTTTAGAAAAATGTTTTAAACTAAGAAAAATAAAACTAACTAAAATGCTGAAAATAAAAATAAAAGAAAAAACAGATAGACAAGATGAATCACTTGGTTCCGACTCGTATCTAGTATAACCTTTGATTATTTCCGCACTTTTGCACATAATTAAGAGATTATCTTAGTTATTGTAGTAGGCCCCTCTTTTGAAGGCGACGTTACCCTCACCCCAGTAGTTTGAGTCAGCAGGGATACAATCCTAAAAGGGTGGATTATTGGAAGATAATGAATTAAGTTATTAATGCAGTATTGTGGTAGGCCCCGCTTTTGGCGGTGACGTTACCCTCGGCTAAGTAGTCTGAGTCAGCAGGGATACAGTCCTAAATAGCCGGGTTATAGTATTAATAGTAGTTAACTTATGAGGGGATCAAAGAGTTTGGACCCCCGCCATCCAATACCGTGAAGTATTGAAGGAGGTCCTACTAAATTTGACCCAGGTCCATTGCAGGACCTCTAAACGCTGAACAATGGCAAGACCTTTACCAAACCGTTCCCTTAACCCCCTACCAGGTAGCCAACATACCTCCATATAGACCGTGGAGATATGAATGGTGAAAATCCTTTATTTTATATAGACAGTAAAATAATGCCAAGACACCACGGACAAACGATAAGGAAAGATCACCTTCAACATAAGTAACTAGTTATTAAAGTCATTAATACAAAACCAAATAAAAAGTGCAAAAGATTAGAAATAAAAAGTATTATACTAGACACTTTGTCTTCACCAAGTGATGTAAGAGACTTAGGCAAACATGGCCTTGATTGTCAAGAACTCTTACGATCAATCTTGGATCCCGAGACGACTCACACACTCTACGATGGACAATGGATGATGGTGGTGGATGATGGTGTTGTGATGGTGGTGGGTGGTGGATGAAGTGTGAGAGAGGTGGTGTGCCAAGGGATGAGATGAAATGAATCCAAGCACTCCTATTTATAGGCTGAACAGAGAGCTGGACACGGCCCCGTGTCCGCTGGGCACGGCCCCGTGTCCGTCTGACACTCTCTCTCCTCATTAATTGTAATTCGCAATTACAATAAATGCGCCTGCTGTACTTTCGACACGGCCCCGTGTCCGCTGAGCACGGCCCGTGGTGGGCAATAGAAGCTTCTATAGATTTGTCTTTTCTGCTGCTTCTTGGGCACGGCCCCGTGCTGGCTGAGCACGGGGCGTGTTCAGTCTTCTGATCTCTCTATTTTGCTTTGGAAGGTGCCGTTGAGGGTTCGGGCAGTCCACTAATATTCCTTTTCTTGTATTTATGTTGGATTTAGCTGTCTTTTTGCTTCTTTTGCGTTTTTGAGCTCATTTAATCCTGAAAATACAAAAGGAAGACAAAAACACTCTTTTTCCAATATTAGTACTTAAAAAGGGTTAGTTTTATGCCTCATTTGATGTAATTTATATGTTGCATTTTACACACATCAGCATATGTAGACATCAATAAGATATCCATTTTTCCCCAATCTCTCTTTCTTATATCTATAATGTTAATAGGCTAGTCGTTACAAAACACGTTATCAACACGACTTGTTTTTAGAGTTGGATCGTATTATCACAAGCGCCATTGCTTTGGATCATACCATCGTAAGGTATAATATATTTTCTAACCATTTTATCATTATTCATTATTTTCTCATATATGATCCATATTGTAATTCATACTATTTTGGGATGTGTTATAGACTTGTTTATCATTCTCTTTAATCTCCTCAAATAATCCATATTGTAGCTTGTAGCTGAAATAATTTTGGGTTAAATGGAGATTATATTTTTTATTGTTTATCAAAGTATGCTCAATCATAATTAAGTTTTATTCTAGTTCGTCATATTATATATAATACATTTGTTGTATTTGTATATTTATGTTTAAATAATTCGTGTTTATAAGAAAAATAAATAAGTTCATATATATTACTATATAATACAAAAAGTAATTTGTGGCATGTAACCATTCTTTTAAGAGTCATGTACGTTAGTAACTTCAAACCCAGCATTTACTTATATGCGTAAATTGTAAATGGATAAATAATCAAATTGTAAATGGTAAATGGATAAATAGTCAAATAATGTTGACGCAAAGTAATAAGGTGCCTCTACTTTGGCACACTACGTGAAAAAAGGGGCTACGGCCACACTTTTGGCAAAACTGCTCTGCCACACATTTGAAATAATGTGTGGCTAAAGCTCATTTATAACAATTTAAAACACCTTTAGCCACATATTTTGTTATTCATGTGACCATTTATACCAATTCACATCCTTTAGCCACACTTTTAAAAAATAATGTGACATTTATTAGCCACAACTCGAAATGTGTGGCCAAATGTGATCTATGACCACATATTTTTGTTTGGTGTGTCCAAAAACACATGTATTTGACAACTTTAGCCACACTTTAAGAAAAAAACCGTGACATATATTAGCCACACTAGCAAATATGGCCAAATGTTATCTACGATCACAATATTTGTTTTCATGTGACCAATAACATATGTATTCAAAACCTTTAGTCACACTTTATGAAAAAACCGTGACATATATTAGCGACACTAAAAAGTGTGGCCAAATGTGATCTACGGCCACATTTTGTGTTTCATGTGACTAAAAAGTGTGACAAAATGTGATCTACGATTTTAATAATATGGCTAAAATCTAATAAATATGGCCACCAGTGTGACCAAAAGTTAGTCAATAGTCACACTTAAAATTACAAAATTTCATGTGGCTTTACATAACATTCGTCATACCATCGTCACTTTGTTTATTTTGTGTGACAGAATGTTAACAAGTGTCATAGAAAAAAATGTGTGACCAAATTTTAAACTTACTACATTTTTTAATTCTCCCCAAAATATTTCATCCTAAAACTTAAATTTCCCTCCAAAATATTTCATTCTATAACTTATGTATGGATTTTGGTTTATTATTGTTAATCTTATTTGGTTTTTAAGTTTTTATATGTTTGGTATTGTTTTTGTTTTACAAAAAATAATATAAAAATGCTAATTATACGAAAATGGCCACATGGAACCATTATAAATATATGTGACCAATGTTAGACAATAGCCACACTACAGGTACTTTGTTTTTTGCTTGTGTGACGAAACCATACCAAACATCACAGGAAAAAAAGTTATGCGTGACCAAAAGATAGCCATTAGCCACACTTAAAAGCACAAAACTTCATGTGGCTTTACATAAATATTAGCAACACTATTGTCATTTTGTTTTTGTGTGACAAAATGATAACAAGTGTCATGTGAAAACAAATTATGTGTGACTAAAGGTTAGACAATAGCCACACTTAAAATTACAAAATTTCATGTGCCTTTACATAATCATTAGTCACACCATCACCATTTTGTTTATTTTAGTGTGACAGAATGAAATGTGCCTTTACATAATCATTAGTCACACCATCACCATTTTGTTTATTTTAGTGTGACAGAATGAAAGCATACGTAATGCACAAAATGAATATGTGTGGCCAAAGGCTAGATGATAGTCACACTTAAAATTATAAACTTTCATGTGGCTTTATATAATCATTAGCCACATTATCATTACTTTGGTTTTTATGTGACAGAATGATAGCAATTGACATGAAAAAAGTAAATTATATGTGACTAAATGTTAGCCATTAGCCACACTTAAAAGTACAAAACTTCATGTGGCTTTACATTAACAATAGCCACACTATCATTACTTTAATTTTTTTGTATGACGGAATGATAGCAAATGCTATGAGAAAAAAAAATGTATGACCAAAGGTTAGACAATAGCCACACTTAAAATTATAAAGTTTATGTGTGCCTAAAGGTTAGACAATAGTTACTTTTAAAATTACAAATTTGTTTTGAGGAGTTTTTAGCCACACTTATAGTAAACTCATGTGACTAAATAATAAAATGGCCACACGTACAGTGAGTTCATGTGGCTACTACTATCATTTAGTCACACTTAATGAATAAAATGCTTGATTACAACAACTCGATTTGTCAAATTTTTAATTGATGTGACTAAAACAAACTTTTAAGTGACTATATAATAGAAATGACCCACATATAATAAATTCAAGCGACCGTTGCTACCCTTTAGCCACACTTATTGTACAAAATTTTGGTTCCAACAAGAAATAGTGGTACCCTTTAGCCACACTTTTAAGTTGCTACGGCTACTAAAAGTGAATGTGGCCGTATAATACATACGATGACTCGACCTTTGGTCACACTTGAGTTGAAAAAAAAAAGTGTGGCAAAAGGCATATGGTCACACTTTTTTTGTGTGACCGTAAGCCTTTTTTGACGTAGTGGCAGTTGTTCAATATTCATATATTTTAATAAGTTGAAGTTGATTGTGTCTATTTTTTTGTTTATAAAAGAACACACAAAATGAAAAACATATAATATATAGACTCTTGTTCAGTTATAATAACTAAACAGAGTTAAAAAAAAATAGACAATTTTCTATTAGCGAAAAGGATTATTTATAAGTGTTCATCTTTTCTTTCATCACTAAATCTCTATTATTATTCTTTATAACGCTAGTTTACTTTCAACCAAACTGACAACTGGATTCTTAATATTACATAAACATAGATTTATTCTTAAAAAGTTTGATAATCTATATCTTCCATCTAGTAATTATTAAAAAAAAACATTCATTATGAGTGGATATACATTTCGGGTGTGTACATGATTAACTAACACATTATTAACTACCCTTGATATATGAGTGGATATATTGTGTATTAGTCTTTGTAAACAAAATTTAGAATTTAATGTGTAATCTCTAAACGCCTTAACACATAACTATTTTGTTAACCTTGTATTTCTTTGTAGTCAATAATTGTTATCCCAAATATTATTTAATTGGATGATAGTTTTGAATAACATACATTAATCTGTGCATATTTCTTTAATATAGATAATCATGTCGAATCTTGCAAAGCTTGAGTTTATGGCTTTAGACATCACTGGAAAAAATTATTTGTCATGGGCTTTGGATGCTGAAATTCATCTAAATGTCAATAACCTTGGGGAAACAATTAAAGAAGGAAATAAAACGAGTACCCATGATAAAGCAAAGGCGATGATTTTCTTACGCCACCATATTCATGAGTCATTGAAAAATGAATATCTCACTATCAAAGATCCACTCGTCCTATGGACCAATTTAAAAGAAAGGTATGACCATCAGAAAACATTAATATTACCAAGAGATCGTTATGAATGGATTAATTTAAGGTTGCAAGACTTTAAGTCTATAAGTGAGTATAACTCAGCAATGTTTAGAATCACATCACAATTGATTCTATGTGGTGAAAATATTACTGATAAGGAGATGTTGGAAAAAACATTCTCCACCTTTCACGCCTCAAACATTGTCTTGCAACAACAATATCGTGAAAGGGGCTTCACCAAATACAGTGACTTAATATCATGTTTTCTTGTGGCTGAGCAAAATAATGAGCTACTAATGAAAAACCATGAAACTCGTCCGGTTGGTACAACCCCATTCCCAGAAGTGAATGTGGCAACATATAATGACCAAAGTGGAAATCACGGACGTGGTCGTGGCTATCAACGTGGGTGTGGTCATGGTCGTAGTCGTGGTCGTGGTCATGGACGTGGTCGTGGATGTGCATATGGTCGGGGGAATTATCATGGTGTTCAATTCAAAAACAGAAAAACCCACTAGAAGTTGCATGATAATGAAAAGAAATCCAATAATGAAAGAGGTAAAAAGAAAAGTGGAACCTCATCTAATGCATGCTATCGATGTGGTGGTAACAACCACTGGGCTGGTACATGTCGTAGAGCCAGACACTTAGTAGAGCTTTACCAACAATCTATAAAAGACAAACAAAAAGGAATAGAGACAAATTTCACATATGAAGATGGAAATGTTAATGTCCCAAGTGATGAAAAGGACCATACTAATGCAACTAATCTGGATTATGATGATTTCCTTATCGAGCAAGCTAATTTGGATTCTGGTGATATCATAGCTGATACAAACCAGTTGGATGCTTGCAATTTTCCCTATGCATGAATGATTATATTTAAAATTATGCTATTTCCTTGATGTTTTATTAAGACATTTTGTTTGGGATTTCGTTATTTTTTGTTTTGAAGTATTTTGGGGCACTTTATGGAATTGTTATGTTTGATCCATATTATACTTTTATTTATGAAGCTTTGTTTTGTTTTGAAGCATATGGAGTATTCAACTAAACTTCATATTAATGGTGAATATGTATGTCTAATAGACAGTGCTACTACACATACAATCCTAAAGAAAAGGGATTATTTCCCTAGTTTAACAATGAAAGAGGCAAGCGTTGGTACTATATCTGGTAAAACGAAATTAATTGAAGGATTTGGAGAAGCATATGTAGTTCTACAAAGTGGAAGTTTGCTCAAAATTAACCATGCCTTATTTTCCCTACTATCTCAAAGAAATCTGATAAGCTTTAAATATATTCGTCTAAATGGATATCATCTTGAGACTACATGTGAAGGACATGATGAGTACCTTCAAATCACAAATATTATTTCGGGAAAAAACACATATTAGAGAAGTTACATGCATTTGCCTCTGGTTTGTATTGTACCAAAATTGGTGCAGTTGAATCAAATGCAATCATAAACCAAAATTTTATGGATCGAGAAAATTTTATCATTTGGCATGACCGGTTAGGCCATCCCGGATCAATAGTGATGCGAAAAATTATAGAAAATTCATGTGGTCATTCTTTGAAGAACCAGAAGATCATTCAATCTAAGGATATTACATGTGTTGCATGCTCACAAGGGAAGTTAATCACTCGCCCATCACCAGTTAAGGTAGGGACAAAATCCTTGAGTTTTTTAGAAAGAATACATGGGGATATATGTGGACCTATACACCCTCCCAGTGGACCATTAGATATTTTATGGTCTTAATTGATGCATCAACTAGATGGTCACATGTGAGTTTACTATCAAGTCGTAATATGGCATTTGCACGACTAGTTGCTCAATTTATAAGGTCAAGAGCACATTTTCCAGATTATCACATCAAGAAAATTCGGTTGGATGATGCTGGGGAATTTACATCCCAAACCTTCAATGATTATTGCATGTCTATTGACATAATTGTAGAGCATCCAGTACCTCATGTACATACACAAAATGGACTTGCTGAATTGCTTATCAAGCGACTTCAAATGGTTGCAAGACCGATGATTATGAAATCAAAACTACCAGCATCTTCCTGGGGGCATGCAATTTTACATGCAGCAACACTAATTCGCATCAGGCCAATGAGTTATCACACTTCCTCCCCATTAAAGTTAGTTTTTGGTCAGGAACCATATATTTCCCATCTAAGGATTTTTGGTTGTGCCATATATATTCCTATCGCTCCACCACAACGCACAAAGATGGGACCTCAAAGAAGGTTTGGAATATATGTTGGGTATGAATCACCATCGATCATTAAGTATTTAGAGCCATCAACAGGTGATTTATTTACAGCTAGATTTGGTGATTGTCATTTTGTTGAAACAACATTCCCAACATTAGGGGGAGACGAAAAGCAGCTGAAAAATAATACTATAATTTGGAATGAATTATCACTATCTCATCTTGATCCTCGAACTAAAGAATGTGAACAAGAAGTTCAAAGAATAATTCATTTACAAACATTAGCAAATCAAGTACCAGACGCATTCACTGACCTAAAGAGAGTGACTAAGTCACATACCAGCTGCTAATGCTCCAGTAAAAATAAGTGCCCCGGAAGGACAACCACATGTTGGAAATGCGTCTAATGCACGCCATAAACGTGGTAGCCCAATCGATTCTAAAGATAAAAATCCTCGAAAGAAAAAAGGAGCAAATAATGGAGATGGTCCAGTCGAGGTAATGATACTGCCAAGAAAAGAGTCTCCTGAAGAGACACTAGACATGATGGTTCCAGAAGAACCTCAGGTACCTGAAAACGAAGAGATCTCAATAAATTATATCATGTCTAGAAAGGTATTGAACCGAAATGAAATCGACGTCGATGATAGTTTTTCATATAACATAACGCTAGAAGTAATGGAAAATAATGAGGATCAAGAACCAAAATCTGTTGAGGAATGTAAACAAAGAAATGATTGGCCAAATTGGAAAGACGCAATTAAGGCAGAATTAGATTCCCTCAATAAACGAGAAGTTTTTGGACAAGTAGTCCCTATACCTAAAGGTGTAAAGCCTGTCGGATATAAGTGGGTCTTTGTGCGAAAACGCATTGAGAAAATGAAATCGTACGATACAAGGCACGATTAGTAGCACAAGGATTTTCGCAAAGACCTGGGATTGATTATGAGGAGACATAATCTCTGGTGATGGATGTGACAACTTTTCGTTATCTTGTTAGTCTAGTAATACAAGAAGGGATTGATATGCGCCAAATGGATGTTGTGACAGCCTACCTTTATGGCTCACTTGATACTGATATTTACATGAAACTACCTGAAGGATTCAAATTACCAAACTCATGTACATCTAGTTCTCGAGAACATCTTTCAATTAAATTAAACAAATCATTATATGGGCTAAAGCAATCTGGGCATATGTGGTATAATCTCCTTAGTGAGTATTTGTTGAAAGAAGGTTACAAAAATGATTCAATATGCCCGTGTATCTTCATAAAAAGGTCAGAATCTGAATATGTTATAATTTTTGTATACGTTGATGACTTGAATATAATTGGAACTCCAAGGGAGCTCCAAAAGGCGGTTGAATGCTTGAAAAGAGAATTTGAAATGAAAGACCTTGGAAAGACAAAAAATTTTCTCGGGTTACAAATCAAACACCTCATGGGTGGAATTCTTGTACATCATCAAAACTTCATAGAAAAGTTACTTAGAAGGTTTTATATGGAAAAATCACATCCATTGAGTACCCCAATGGTTGTAGGATCTCTTGATGTCGAGAAAGACCCATTCTGACCTCCGAATGATGGAAAGGAAATTCTTGGTCCAGAAGTACCATATTTAAGTGCAATTGGTGCACTAATGTTTCTTGCTAGTCATACACAACCAGATATATCATTTTCTGTAAATTTATTGGCAAGATGTAGTTCATGCCCTACGAAGAGGCATTGGAATGGGGTAAAACAAATATTTCGATACCTTCAAGGTACAAAAGATATGGGGTTGTATTTTAGTAACCAATCGACAAAAAGTTTGGTTGGTTTTGCAGATGCAGGGTATTTGTCTGATCCTCACACTGGACGATCTCAAACTGGATATTTATTCACAAGTGGAGGCACTGCTATTTGATGGCGTTCTGTAAAGCAAACCATCACAACCACATCATCTAACCATGCAGAAATATTGGCGATTCATGAAGCTAGTCGAGAATGTGTTTGGCTAAGAAGTGTAATACAACACATTCGTGGGTCTTGTGGTATTTCTATGAGAGATGAGGGACCGATAATTTTACATGAAGACAACGCAGCATGCATAGCTCAACTTAAGGAAGGATACATCAAAGGTGACAGAACGAAGCACATTTTACCAAAGCTCTTTTTCACACATGATTAGCAAAAGAATGGAGATATTACTGTCCAACAAGTTTGTTCTAGCGATAATTTGGCAGACTTGTTTACTAAATCACTTCCGACCTCTACATTCAAGAAACTGGTTCATGGGATCGGGATGCGTCAACTCAAGGAGCTTAAATCATCAGGGGGAGAATAATACACGCTGCACTCTTTTTTCCCTTAGCTATGGTTTTATCCCACTGGGTTTTCCTATCAAGGTTTTTAACGAGGCAGCATCACCAACCGTATTATAAGAATAATATATTATTTTGTCACGTGGATAGTCTTGGGGGAGTGTTATGAATTATTATTATATATTTATTGTGTGACTATCCATATACTTAAACTCCATTCTTGTAAGCCTATAAATAGAGGCATATGTAGACATCAATAAGATATCCATTTTTCCCCAATCTCTATAATGTTAATATGCTAGTCGTTACAAAACAATTCGAAATATAAATCCAAATATTTTATTTATACTTGTTAAAAAATGGAATGTTACATCCTTCCCACCTTTATTTTAATCTCGTCCTCGAGATTTAGTTGAACAAAATATGGATATTTATTTTTCATATCTGACTTTAGTTCCCAAGTAATATTTGATCCTTTGATATTTTTATTATACACACACTTTTCTTATTTCACTTTAGGGTTAGGATTACAACCGATTTCTCCACTATTTAAGCTTGTTCTTTATCCAAATGCGATACCCAGATAATCGTGTAAATACAACATGGGAAGGGTGAGGTTATTGATACACCCCTACTTTTCAAGTGCACACCCCTCCAGAGGTGGCATATAGGCCAATAAGGGGAGTATATAGTGTGAAAGCAATTAATGTGCTAGAAAAAGGGTTTTGATAAGCCTCTCATTACCCTATGAGAGGCGTATAAGGTTGTGGTAGTTGGAGCATTAAACCCTATACGCCTCTCATTGAGCAATGAGAGGCTTATCGGCACGACTTTTGATGAATTTAAGGTATAATTACTGACATGAAAGGAGTTCAGTCTGAAAAAGCGTGAAAGTGACCCATATGACCCTTATCGACCTATACGACCCTTATCGACCAAAAATGTTTATTTACCCAAAACATACGGGATTTATGGCTTTCAAAAATTTTCAAACTCATAAAATTCCGATGAAATGATGAAAATTCTTAACTAAAAAATTTGGTTGAGACTGTGAAGCATAAAGATGTCGTTTTGGGACATTGGTAATATTTGTGGCGAAGATTCGAACCAGTCGTACGTCTTCGAAAGTGTTTGGTTATCCGGCGTTGATCGAGGTGAGGAGGAGGTTGTGTCCGTGCCTCGTTGTGATGAAGGGGGTGTGCGACCCGTGTTACCTGGCTTGAACCAGGTGTTTGTAGATGAGGGGGAACCATCTTACATTGCCCAAAGTTATCCGCGACATGAATACGGGACTTATCATTCGTATACGGAAAACAAATACAAGTTAGAGTATGAGGAAGGTGCTAAGGGGTATGAGAAAAATGATAACGAAGTCGAAGAAGGTGCTAACGACTTTGAGGAAAATGATAACGAAGTCGAGGAATGTGCTAAGGACTTTGAGGAAACTGAAAACGAAATCGAGGAAGGTGTAATGCACTTTGAGGAGGGTGTTAACGACGACGAACCTGCTAACGAGGAAGGTGTTCACGACGACGAACGTGCTAACGAGGAAGGTGCAAATGATGAGAAAAAAAACAAAAAAGGTATGACATAACCGTCAATTACGTGTTATTCGTGTTATATAATGTTGATATAATTTTAGAGTGGATAAAATGATTTTGTATACGTGTTATTCATATGTATATAATTTTTATTAGGTAGGGGAAATCTAGAAAATGTTTGACCCGTCCCGACCTTAACCCGAACCCGACCCGAAAATTGTGTCATACATATTAACCCGATTTCGTTATCATTTTAGTGAAATATTATAGATATATATAATTTTTATTAGGTACGAGAAATCTAGAAAATGTTTGACCCGTCCCGACCTTAACCCGAACCCGACCCGAAAATTGTGTCATACATATTAACCCGATTTCGTTATCATTTTGGTGAAATATTATATATGTTCTGGTGAAATATTTTGTTAAAATAGATTACTTAGGCTTGTAAATGAACCGAACGAATAAAAGGAATTAATTTTAATATAAATAAATGAATAATAAAAAATGTCAAAAATGCAAAAAACCGGCCAAAAACTAGTTTCAACGCGGCTCGAACTCGTGACCTCCCAGTTAAATGCACCCATCCCTTCCACTGGGACAAGTGTCTCACCCATTGATTATCCCGATTATTATTTCTCTTATAATAAGTTTCAAAGATTCAAAATTCAAAAAGGAAAGTATAACTCCTATACGCCGCTCATTGAACCATACGGCTCTCATTGAATACAAACACTTTCCCAACTTCAATAAAGGGGTAAAATAGATCTAAAATTAGAAAACTCACACACTAAAACACCAAGAACACACACACAAACGCTCTGGACCACACGATTTTCACAAGACAAACTCTGGACCACACGATAAAGGTTAGTTTGTATTCCAAATTTTATTGCTTAATCTTTAACCTTTTTTTATTTTTTGGTTTTATTTCCGTCGTTGGTGGTGGTGTTGGGTTTGACAGTGGTGGGGGATTGACAGCGGTGGGGGATTGACGGCGGTGGGGGATTGGTGGCGGTGGGGGATTGACGGCGGTGGGGGATTGACTGTGGTGGGGAATGACAGCGGTGGTGATTGACGGCAGTGGTGGTGGTGGTGGTGGTGGTGGTGGTGGTGGCTGTGGTGGTGGTTGTGGTGGTGGTGGTTGTGGTGGTGGTTGTGGTGGTGGTGGTGGTTATGGCGGTGAGGATTGACGGCTGTGGTGGTGGTGGTTGTTGTGGTGGTGGTTAGGCGGGTGTGGTGGTGGCTGTGGTGGTGGTGGTTGTGGTGGTGGTGGTTGTTGTGGTGGTGGTTAGGCGGGTGTGGTGGTGGCTGTGGTGGTAGTGGCGGTGGTGGTTACTTGTAACGCCCTAACACGTAATAACTTAAAAACGACGCAACGAAAAAAGAGCCTTAAAAATTTCTTTCACAATTAGACACATTACTTACATAAAGGCTCAATTACGAAATGTCAAGCATTAACTAAAGGAAATATACAACATTTACTTCCAATTAACACTTTAAGACGTTGCATAAATAAAGCTAAGTGACCGTTCTTTCCGTACAATCCTTGCTCTCAACTCGATCTATGCTCGCTTCTCTTCGTTAGTGGTAGAAGAAATCCGTGTAATACCTGTGGACATCACATACAACATAACCATTAGTCATTAACAACATCATACGACATGATTCTCATATAGTCTAATAATGAATGACATTTAACAATAGGAACTTTGATTCATTCAACTTTCCTCTCGTATTTTCTTGTTCCGAGTTCGACTTCGATACCTCATGAACCTGGTGTTCTTATACCTGCATTACATTTCAACCTCAAAGCACACCATTAGAAATCGTTAATGCCCAAACATAAGGAAACCATTCCTTCATACATTTATAACATCTCGCATTCACAAAGGTATACATTCCTAATTCCTACGTGCATTCATAGCAACCCACCTTCGTACATACATACATTACAACATACGACCATACAATCTTATTTACCTATATGAGTGCATATACGGTTACGGGCTCCTGTTTAGTACTTTTTCACACATACTCTTACGTTATCATGTCAAAATTTTAACTTTACTTAATATAGGCAAACATATCGACATACACACTCACTTGTTTCTAGATACGTTTACTTATAAATTTTCCTTCACTTACACGAGGGTAATTCCATACTTTTACTATCCGGAGAACAATAACATTCATTTATAACAAAACCACTATTTAAGGTATTCATTTGCAATCATATACGCGTTTACAATCGAGTCCGGGTGCTGAAACGAACTAGAAAAACAAGTTTTGCCAGCTTACTGGCTCTCGCGGGGCGCGACAGATACAACCCCGGGCGGTTGCGGGGCGCGAGAGTGGTCGCGTTGCGCGACGGTAAAGTTGGTTTGATGTCGCGTAGCGCGACATCCCCTTTTCTACAGAACCATTTCTTTTGCTGCTGCACTTTTTTTCCCAACTATGCATTCTAACCAATTCTCAACTTAAAACCTACATAACTTATGACCTAGACGTCCATTTTGAGTAATTCTTGTTTCTACGCGTCCATAATTTAATTATGGATCCGTTTACCATCCTGACTGACATCAAAAGCTGAATTATAAGAAAAAGACTTATAGATCCTTCATGCCATTATTTGACCCGTTTAATTTCATCATTTTAGTTCCGACATAACTAACTACTTTCAACCCCATTAATCTTTCCTACCTTGGTAATTCCAATCATTACTTAATCAAACAATATTTCCTCGCATTCGGAATTATTAAATAATCCCCTACACATACTAATAAATGAGTCGGAAGTCACTTACCTCGTGCGTCCAAGTTTGTGCATAGCTTCCTTATTTACCATTGACCCATTGCCTTTCCATGCTCGTATCCATGTAGACATGGCTCCTACACTTTCATGTTATCATCAACACTTTCTAGTTAGCATACATACCATTTGTACTTGATTATGAGCATACCATTTGCATAATTCACATTTGACTTGCATTAATCAATCCTAACAAGCATACGACATGTACCCGATTTCACATCCTTTTAAACCCATATAATCCATCGTGTCATTCCATTATTACATATTTATATACCATGTACCATACGATTATCTATAATCTTATAATCACAACGACAAGTCTAGCCATATTCCTTGTGCGTAGTTGACTTTCAAAAGTCAACGATTTATAATTTTAACTTTCGGCTTAATCTCATATACTCATGACATCATAATAGGCTGTTTTGGGGTGTCTGTTTACTGTACTTACAAGCTTGAAAAAATTACAATCTTTTTATGTGACGTGCCCCTCGGATTGTGTTAAATTTTTAGAGTCTAACTCTCTATCAAAAATTTATAAAAATTCATTTACTAAGCTACAATCAGATTCGTCACTTCTGATTGCAGCTTACGAAAAAATTCATTTAAAATTCCTCACTTATCCGATTGACGAAATTCCAGTTGGAGATTTTCGGAATCACCTGAAGATATCTACAGTAAATATTTGAGATCATAACTCAATTCCTAAGTTGAGTTATGACATTCGTAATGGGCTGCAAATTCTGCCAGAAAACGCAGCCTGAACCTTCGATAAGGAAAAATTCATAAAACGTTCATTTTTCGTCGAAAAAATGCAATTCTAGTCGGGTTTGAAAGGTTTTTCCTGGGAGTTCATCACAAACTCAATAAACATCAGCTTTTGACAAGATTTGACCCAGTTACAGCTGATTACATTCGGCTATAACTTTCTGGACAGATTTGGTTTTCATCAAATCTTTTCTAAATATCTCTCATTCTAACTTCACCTAGCCATTTCATCAAACACTTGGCGTGCGTACTAACATCTAAGCATAATGTGCAAGTATTTTCATTCTTTTTCTTCCTAATTCTTTAGTTTCAATTATCAACTCAACAAAGCATCAAACTAACTTCATACCATATTCAAGCTTACTAGCAAGAATTCATCATCTATAACATAATATCAAGAATTTAACAAAGATTAGACATGGGTGACATACCCATGTCGCCATCTTCACTATCTATGGTGGGTTTCACCTCCAAACACATAATTAATCAAAATCATGCATAACACATACTCCATACGAGGATTATAACACTTATTCATGCTCAATTTTTGCATCAATTCATGGATTAACGATAACCCATATAATCAAACATCACCAAAACATAAAATTAAACTTACTTAATGTGAAGAACACATGGATGATCAAGAATCCTTGTACATACAATAGAATTGGTTGAATTCCCTTTTCTAATTTGATGATTCTTGTGAATTAGGGTTTCACCCTTTTTTCTTCTGCTTGGTTCGATCCCCAGACAAACACACAAAGTGTGTGTTTTAGATTTTGGGGTGTTACAAATCTACTCCCCTTACAGAAGGTTTCGTCCCCGAAACCTACTTCATCGATATCAGTTTATCCATTAGTAAAGTCATAACTTTAAGAACATCTTTTCTAGAAATCCCTTTTTTTTTCTTCCATTCTTCCAACAAATCAGCCTACCTAGATTTGTATGTTTCATTCCTTTAACATCAAACTTATAATCCATCATGCTTGTCTTAATTGACCCATCCATAAAAGGTCAATACATACCTTTTTCATCATTATCCTAATTTCATCCCTTGTGACCCATTACATCGAGTCACTACTTATACAATTTCTTTATTATGCTTTCTACATCACTTCAACCCGACCGAAACCGGTCAACTACACATACTTTACATTTCCATTCTTTATCATTTTCTTCTTAAATTTTCAACTCATCACATTATCGTACATAATCTAAAGTGTGCAAACTAGTAGCATCCTAAAGAGTCTAATACCATGATTTACATTACAACAATTTGAAGTTCATATCAACTTACTAACACATTTCACTGTTAGTATCAGTTCTACTAGTTTCATTTATACCTAGAGTTTCGTTTCTACCTTCTTACTCATGCACGGTCTGGTTACTACATAAGCGTGAACTAAAATTCATTCTTAATCCACTTCTAAAAGCCAAGTCTTCTTTTTCATAACACATTCTGCATTACATTATTTCGTACGGAAGTACTTTTTCAACCCATAGCTAAATATTTACATTCAGATAATAAACAATTCACTAACCTTACTGTTTTGACGCAGTACCTCGACAAGAAAAAGCGAATCGACCCTCTTCGTTACCATTCATACCATCTCTGGATTGACCTGGTTCATCCGTGTGATGAGCTTCAGCTGTCCTTGATAGGTTCATCACATCATGATTTCTGCCATTCTCATTATAGGATTAGGGATTTACATACTTCAATCAGACGTGATGTTTATTACATCATCTTATTAAAACTTGAATCGTTAAATTCGCTATTATGTGTCCATATTTTATAGTATGAAATAAATAATATGCTGAAATATTGTTTATTAGAGTTGACGGTTAGTTTGGTTTATAACCAAAACTTATGTTTTGGGGCTGATTATGTTCAACTAAAGACTATAGGGGCTTGGTTATAACATGAGACTTTAAAAAAAGGCTGAAGTAGCAGATGCAAGTGGTTGAGAAAGAGTATTGGGAGTAGAAATCCTGTTTTTGTCTAAACCAGCTACAAAAAAGTATGATTTCCCGAATATTTAACCGTTGGATCGTCTTCAAATTTTGACTGAAGCTTTACAACACATGTTACATCAGATCCAACGGTGGGTTCTCGATTTAAATGCTGGGAAGGCAGATTTTTATGCGGCTGAACCGAACAGGTCGCTGGGACTTTTCCGGCGACAGTTTCGATTCTCCGGCAGCGGAGACTTCGGTGAAGGGTGGCGGAAATAGGTGGAGAGGTTGAGATAGTTCGGTGGCCGCTTGAATCACCTCAATCGGGGCTCGTTAGATGGGGATTAGAGCTACTCGTATTTGTGTCAGGATTAAACCAAGAAAGAAGAAGGATTTGGTCTTGATCACAAAATTTAGCTTGTGTATGTTTGATCAAGGAAGTACTGATTTGCACATCATCTTCATAATTTTAGGTAAATGACTATCTCCTTTGTTTTTCCTTTGCATGTTCATCTTTGATGAACTTTTGATGGGTTTTTGATAGAAACCAATTCGAAGGATAATTGCTAGTTAAGAATTGAAATTTATTGATTAGCTAACTTAACTAAGGTGTTAGAGGGTAGATAACATCACATAAACGCCCAATTTAAAAGAATTGTAAGTTTGTAGGATCGTTTTTACGACCAAACGAGTCGTTCAGAAGAGTTCTCGGATCAAATCAGAGGCGGAATTCAAAGATTTGATCTTCTTTCAGCTTGTTATACACTTTAACAGTCTCTTGTATTGATTAAATGACGTTACAATGGCTGGAGACAATTTGGCAGCACCTCGGCTCCAAAATCACAAAGTTACAAATGAAATGGCATAACACCTATTTATAGGAGAGGGTATTTCACATGAAATAGGCATTTGCTATTTCGCACGAAATAGGCATTTGCTATTTCGCACGAAACTGCTATTTCGTGTGAAATGACTTTTTCAGCCTATTTCCCAGTTTCTTCGTACTCCGTGACCTAGATCTATCATTTCTAATACAAGACTTGATACAAGACGAAGTCAACAGACATATGCACCAACAGTCTCCCCCTTGGATGTTGACGGAGTCTTCAGTACGAGACTTTAGTACGTCAAAACTTCAGTCTTGATCAGTCTTCACGCTTTCTCCAAAATATTTGACTCTGAAGCATCCTTCAAACTCTCTCTTTCATGCTATTTCCAAAGTATTTGACGCTGAAGCATTCTTCAAATTCTCTCTTTCTCTTTTCTCACCATTATCAGCTATTCTTCCATAATCTGAATCTGGCTCTTTCTCTCTTCAAACTCCTCTTTGCTAACAGACTCCCCCTTAAGTTGTTTCGGGATCGCAGTCTGGAATTTGTAGCTTAGGATCGAAAACCTAGCATTAATCCTCAGGAATCGAAACCTAGCTTTTTCAACGTTTCCTGCACATTCTCTATCCAAAACATAAGTTTTTATTTATATCACTTTGAAAAACTTACTGATAGATAGCATTCATTCACCAAACAT
This sequence comes from Helianthus tuberosus, assembly GCA_030545235.1. NCBI lineage: Eukaryota > Viridiplantae > Streptophyta > Magnoliopsida > Asterales > Asteraceae > Helianthus > Helianthus tuberosus. Next base: position 168,405,898 of record CM060368.1, read on the forward strand.
TAATAGTTACATCAAGTTCAAATTAATGACCTTGATTAACTAAACATGCAATCATTCTCAAAAACATTTCTCATTTAAACAAACTCCCCAACCCAATGTGGTTCATCATGTTTAGCACTCGGAATTTTGAAAATCAACTCTTCAAAATCAGTTGTCGAAAATAAGATGAAGTAAAATCTTTTTGATTTTTCAAAATTTTATGCTAAAACACACATAAAATCTTTTTGGATTTAGGGAAATAAACTATATACAAACATATTTTTGTGAGTATGTGTAAGAGGATCATATCAGATTTATGAGACAAATCAGCTGCACCGTTGATCTAAACATTACCACTTAAAGCTTTTAAATAATTCACCTTAGATCATCGATATTGTGATCCACTTAAACTCCTCTAAGATGTTCGCAATGCTTACTGATACGATTAGGGTATATTTAGATAGCACTAAAGTCTTATGCGCCCCACGATCTTAGCATATCCCCTCATCATGAAATACACTAACTCAAGTAATGCCTTTAAACTTTTATCAACTGTGATTTGTGTAAAAATAAAGCAGAATGTTTAAACATTAACAATCAGGTCGATACTTTCGTATACGCAGAGAAAGTCCAATGATTAAACAAAATAAGAAATAAAAACAAGTTGAAATTGTTTAGGCTTTAACCACCAGTTCGTTACTCCCGTATACGCAGAGGTGATCCAAAGCTTAAACGAAACACCAAAGAAAATAAAGCAGAACGTTTAGGCAATAACATCCAGGTCGATACTCACGTATAAGCAGAGGATGTCAAATGCTTAAACAAAATAAAGAAATAAAACAAGTTTAAATCTTTGCAAAATGAAAACACAGAATCACAGTGACTTTTCAGCAAAGTTATGAAAGCTCACAAACTTAACCGGTTTTATGTCCTAAGACAATCAGCGATTACCGAGCAGGCACACATACAAGAAGGACAAAACTAAGTACTATGCGTTCGACCGTATTTCCCACCAGACTTAGGCATTTTACTTTATGTTTGTATCATTTTCGCAAAACTACGAGTCTTAGCTGAGCCTATCGACACATCCCTAGTGAGACTGATTAATATTTTATAAAACTTTTCATTTCTCTAGCATGCACTGATAGTCCACTGATGTACTATCATTTCCACTTTTTACACAAAACTCTTTTTGATTTTTCGATGTTTTTGGATTTTTCAAATTTTCAAAATTTCTAATTTTTTACTCCCCCTAAAATCAAAATGTGTTTCAATTTTGTTTTTCCGGGAAAATTTGAAAACAATAAACTGTACAAATAAAATGACAAACTGATGAGAATTGCCTCAATTTGCCATCCACTTGGCTTAAACAATCTGAACTCCCCCTGACAATAAACTATTTTCCCATTATGATTTCAAAACACTTAAGTTTGTTTTAATCAAAATGTTTTTTCCGGAAAATTAGTTTTGTTTGTCGTTTCATGTCACGGCCCCTGACCCGGTTTGACCTGTTTAAGGAGCCGCGGAACAGAAAATTCCCGTGGTATTTATTTAATTAAGTTTACAGCGGAAGTTTTCTTCAGGATCTTTTTAAAACTGCCATTTCCTGATTATTTTATTTCACAACTCGGGATAAAACCCCGGTAATTTACAATCATATGATTCTCTAAGAAATTCTTATAAAACATGTTTCTTTATTTTATATTGAGCCACTTCCTTAAGCTTGTAGTGCTTCACGGCACTTTTCCTTGATCACAACAGATTACCTGAAACATGTTTGAAAAAGGTTTTGTCAGCGGGAAATACTGGTGAATCATTCTGTTTACTAAAACGACCCGTTCGTTATAATTTACAGTATTAAGGGGAATTACATTGTTTCCATATATCAACCAACTACCCACAGTATTTGTCACTCGACCGGATCTGTGACTATGGTCATATCACCATTGGCCACCCGTTTGTCCAATGGTGAAGATTATCAAGTAATGTATACAAAACCCCACATACTGGCTGTAATTTGGTGATTACAAAGACTTAATCCCTGTAATTATAACTTTGAAAATAAACATGCTTTTGAAATCAAATTTGATAAAAAGAAAATGACTCACATTACAGATTTAGCAGAACTTAGCCTACTGATTAGCCTTTTAACCTAAATTTAATAACGTGCACACGAACTCGGTTAGTAACTAATACAACATTTACGATAACTCACGAGATTAAAACCTTCACAACGAATGACAAAGTGCGATGCTTAAACATCCATTGAATTAACAACGAATGACAAAGCAAAAACCCTAATGTGGGCAGCACTTAAACATCCATTGGATAGTTTAATCGATCGGACATTGAATCGTAGCAGCGATCGAGTTAATACCCGGTATCGGAGCAGCGCCTCGCTAATTATATATGAAATTTTGAATTCAGAGTACTAAAACTTCGTTTTTGAAAGTTTGTTTCGACACCATCAGACTGTGCATGCAACAGGCTATTTATAGCTAAAATTAGGGCCTTACGCGGCCCGCGTAACCTATCCCCTATGTCATATGCGGCCCGCCTGGCCGCCCAGTCTACGAGTAGCCTTGACCAGTCACGAGTAGGTTAGCCAGGTGGTCGCTACATGGATCCGAAACACTTATCCGGTCAACACAGGTTTGACGCGGCCCGCGTAAGACATCCCTTGTCTCTTACGCGGCCCGCCTGAAACCTATAATGTTTGTTTTTCTTGATTTTTTGATGTAGGGTAAGGTTTCAGGGGTCCGGGATTATAATTACGGGTATTTTTAGGACAATTTTGAGAGCCCTTACATTCTACCCACCTTATTTAAAATCTCGTCCTCGAGATTTATTGGAATAAATGAGGATACTTTCGCTTCATCTCTGTATTCAGGTCCTCTCTTTGAATCCCACTTGACTTTGACAAGTACTAATCGTTTGTGTTTGAGAAACTTCACTTTTCTGTCTTCTATTTGAAGAGGTTTCTCAACAAACTTTAACTTTTCGTTTACCTCTATATCTTGGAGAGGTACTACCAAAGATTCGTCTAATAGACATCTCTTGAGGTTGGATACATGAAATACATCATGTACTCCAGCTAACTCTTCTGGTAGTTGTAAACGATAAGCAACTGATCCTATACGTTGGATCACTGAAAATGGTCCTACGTATCGTGGACTTAGCTTTCCTTTCTTACCGAATCGAACTACTTCTTTCCAAGGAGATACTTTCAAAAGTACTTTATCTCCGACTTGAAATTCCAACAGCTTCCTTCTATTGTCTGCATAACTTTTCTGGCGATCTCGAGCTGTCTTTAACCTTTCCTTAATTTGAGTGATCGTATCAGTGGTTTCTTGTACTATTTCGGGACCTGATAATTGACTTTCTCCTATTTCTGCCCAACAAACTGGAGTTTTGCACTTTCATCCATACAGTGCTTCAAATGGGGCAGTTTCAATGCTTGAATGATAACTATTGTTATATGAGAATTCAATTAATGGTAAGTGATCGTCCCAATTTCCACCAAAATCTATTACACATGCTCTGAGCATGTCTTCTAGAGTTTGTATCGTCCGTTCACTTTGCCCGTCTGTTTGTGGATGATAGGCAGTACTCAGATTTAGTCGAGTTCCCATTGCTTCTTGGAAACTTGTCCAAAAATGAGAAGTAAAACGACTATCCCTATCAGAAACAATGGAGAGTGGAACTCCATGGAAGGATACTACTTCATCTACGTACAACTTTGCCAACTTTTCGATGCTAAAGGTTTCTTTCAAAGGTAGAAAGTGAGCTGATATGGTTAATCGATCCACAATTACCCAAATTGCATCATTACCTTTTCTGGTTTTGGGTAACTTAGTAACAAAATCCATTGTTATGAGTTCCCATTTCCATACAGGCATCTCTAGTTGTTGTAGTAGATATGAAGGTTTCTGATGTTCTGCCTTAACTTGTGAACAAGTAAGACACTTAGAAATATATCGAGCTATATCCTTTTTCATTCCTATCCACCAAAAGTTATTTCTTAAATCTTGGTACATCTTATTGTTTCCAGGGTGCATGGTATACCTAGATTTATGGGCTTCTTCTAAAATCTTATGTCTTAATTCTCCTTGTTTAGGTACCCAAATTCTTCTTTTATGGAATTTCCAAATTCCATCAGCTCCTTGTTCTAATTCTTTTATTCGTCCTTTCATTCCTTCAGCATCATCCTTGATTGCTGTAGCTTGAACATTTTTCAATTGTTCCATTAAATCTAATTGTAGATTTAATCTGAGAGCACGAACTTGCTTTTGCTTTTCATGATATTTACGACTTAAGGCATCTGCAATTACATTTGCCTTTCCTTCGTGATACTGAATATCACAGTCGTAGTCACTTAGGATTTCCATCCATCTCCGTTGCCTCATGTTTAACTCTTTTTGCCCAAATATGTACCTTAAACTTTTGTGATCCGTATAGACAGTAAACTTACTTCCATACAGATAATGTCTCCAAATCTTAAGGGCAAAAATTATGGCTCCTAATTCTAAATCATGAGTTGTATAGTTCTCCTCGTGCTTTTTCAATTATCTTGAAGCATACGCAATTACATTCTTGTGTTGCATCAGCACACATCCAAATCCTAGTTTTGAAGCATCACAGTAAACTTCAAAATCTTCAGTCCCTTCTGGTAATGCTAGGATTGGGGCATTTGTTAACTTTTGCTTTAATATCCTAAAAGCTTCTTCTTGCTTAGGTCCCCATTCAAACTTAACTGCTTTACAGGTTAGCTTAGTTAATGGTACAGCTATCTTGGAAAAGTCCTTAATAAACCGTCTATAATATCCAGCTAAACCTATAAACTTCTAATTTCCATTGCGGATTGCGGGACCTTCCATTTGGTAATTGCCTCTATCTTAGCAGGATCTACATGAATACCTTCATGATTCACCATGTGACCTAAGAATTGCACTTCTTGTAACCAAAATTCACACTTCGAAAATTTGGCGTAAAGCTTTTCTTTTCTTAACAAACTTAAGAGTACATGCAAGTGCTGACAATGTTCTTCTTGATTTTTGGAATAAATAAGTATATCGTCGATGAAAATAATTACAAATTTATCCAAATACGGTTTACATATCCTATTCATCATGTCCATGAATGCTGCAGGTGCATTCGTTAATCCGAAGGGCATGACTGTAAACTCGTAATGACCATACCTAGTTCTGAAAGCAGTTTTAGGTATGTCTTCTTCTTGTACCTTCAATTGATGATATCCGGAGCGTAAATCTATCTTAGAAAAGTATCTAGCTCCTTGAAGTTGATCGAAAAGATCATCAATCCTAGGTAATGGGTATCGATTCTTAATTGTAACCTTATTTAATTCTCTATAATCAATACACATTCTCATTGAACCATCCTTTTTCTTTACAAACAACACTGGTGCTCCCCACGGGGAGGAACTAGGTTGTATGAAACCTTTACTTAGTAATTCATCTAATTGCTTTTTCAGTTCTAACATTTCTATGGGTGCTAACCGATAAGGTGTCTTGGCTATCGGTGTAGTTCCTGGAATTAGATGAATTCTAAATTCTACTTTCTACTTTCCTATCTGGTGGTAATCCCGGGAGTTCTTCTAGAAATACATCTGAGTATTCTGAGACTACAGGAATCTCCTTAAGTTCTTTACCCTTAGTACTAATGATTACTGAAATCATATATACTATTCCTTGCTTTCGTTCATAACTAGCAACTTTCATTACTGATATGAACTTCATGGGTTTACCTGGCTTATCTCCTGTAATCATAAGTACTTCTCCGGTGGGTGCACGAATTTCTATAGAATTCTTATCACAAAGGATTCGAGCATGGTTAGCTACTAACCAATCCATTCCTAACACAACATCAAATTCGGCTAATTTCATAGGTAACAAGTTTGCAAAGAATTTATGACCTGAGAGTTCTATATTTTCCTTTTTCAAAACTTTATCTATGCTAACAGAATTTCCGTCTGCCGTTTCGACTGTAAAAATTTGCCTACGGTTGGTTAAGGGTAAGTTAAGAGCTTGGCAGAATGAAGTATTGATAAAACTTTGGTTTGCACCAGAGTCAAATAATAATTTTCAATATACGTTGTGAACTAAGAACGCACCAGCTATCACATCTGGAATAAGTTCGGCTTCCTGAGTAGTTAACTGAAAAGCTCGAACATTCTTCTTGGTAGCTCCGTCGGCTGGCTTGGCTTTATTGTCTGCTGGTTTAACCACTTTAGGACATTCTGTTTTGAAATGTCCAGTTTCTCCACAGTTATAGCAGATCCTTGTTTTCCTTCTGCAGTCTTCTTCACGATGTCCTATGGCTTTGCAAAAGTTGCCGGTCACAGTACATCTTCCATAATGTTTCTTTCTGCAATTCTTGCAGAAAGGCGGATTTGAGGATTGCCCTGTTCCTCTTCTCTTGAAACTGTTATTATTACCCGTACGAAATCCTTGGGTAATTTTCTGAGCGAGTTCTTTTTTCCTGTTATCATCTCTTGTGTGCACCAGTTCATCAGTTAGGGTGTTAGCTAATTCCACTGCATCGTCAATAGTGCGAGGTCTCGCAGCTTTAACGATATTGCGGATTTCACCAATCAATCCCCAAATATAGCGAGAAATGAGTACCGGTTCTGGCGAAGCCAGTGTTGGTACCACTCTAGCATATTCAAAGAATGTCGAAGTATAGCCGCAACAATTTATATCCACCATCCGGTGGTTCAAGAACTTATTTGCCATTTGATCTTTTTCATATTCGGGACAAAACTTTCTTTCTACAAGACTCTTAAATTCTTCCCAGTTCATTGCATACGCCATCATCCTTCCTTTTGCTTGTAACGCTGTGTTCCACCATTCTAGCGCCCCTTCTTTAAAAAGATTTGATGCGTACATGACCTGATCGTCCTTGGCACATTTACTTATTGTAATTACTGCCTCGGTTTTCTCTAACTAACGCAGTACCGCAGTTGCTCCTTCATTGCCTGCAAACTCAGATGGTTTACAAGCAAGAAATTTTTTATAAGTGCAACCAGGTGTTGCAGCTTTCATTTTCTTAGGGAGCGGAGCCTGCCGTGGATTATTATCGTGATTAGTATGATTACCGCCTCCATTTACGCTATTGCTGAAGTTATCTTCAGAAATACATTTACTAGGAATAATTTGTTGAGGTTCGATTGGATTTCTAACAGCAGCAACTATTGCTGGAATAGCATTGGCTATTCCCTGAGTAACGATATTTTCGATATCTTGTCTATTTAAAAATTGATCCTCCGGATGTTGCTCAGATTGATTAACCCCATTAACTGGTTCGTTATTAGCGTTTTCCATCTGATAATTAATATATATAATTTATTAGTATCGAATAAATAATAATTATACACAAAACAATCATACAAATTTCAAATACACACATATAGCCAAAACTATCAATTTCTCGATTTCCATTTTTATATTTTATAGTATGCTTCAATACACACCATTATCTTACAAAGTTTTATTTGTAGTTATTTTACATGATTATATTATTATTACTATTATCCAACCATAGTCTCATAAACCCACTATCCCTCGTCAGTTGATATTTTAGTAACGACGTTCCCTCTCGTCGTATTTCTAGGAGATCTGTTCTCCTACTTCCCTAATCCTATTTTCTGCATCCACTAACTCCTCGCCAAAGTGGCGGAGTTCAGCTAAATTCTCATTGCTCATAGGTGGGTTAGGTATAGGTTCTGGGTCGAATTGAGGGAGAAAGGAATAAGGACTGTTGAGAAGGTTTTGGAACTGGCAATCATTCATCCACCACTCGTCCATTCCTAGAGGTTGGGTGTGGATTATAGGTTCTGGGATTGCTGGTTCCAAATTCATTGGAAGTTGAGTTTCAATAGGATGAGTAACAATATTTTCATTGACAGGCTTAATAGTATCACAGCTTACCAATATAAAATCTAACTCCTCCTGTAATGTCATTTCCTGGGTTTGCTTAGAGCTTTCTCCAATTTCTATCTTGGTTTGTTTAGAACCTTCCCTATACTCCATTTCCATCTGTCTAGAATATTCCCCAAACTGTATTTCCATCTGCCTATAACCTTCCCCGTCTTCAATCCTCTTCCCTTTGTCTAAGGGATTTTCTATTTTGGGAATCTTCCTAGTGGCGGGTTTCCTTCTGCGCACACGCCTCCATCCTACAAATCTCCTCTTTTTATTGGGCTTGGGTTTCTCCGGAGGTGGAGCATTGAATTCCATAGGTTCTTCTATATATGGTATATACCTATTGAAATCTCTGGAAACCTCTATTTTTACCGGATAGAGATTTAAATTCTGAAGGGCTTCAGACAGGTCATTCATGTTGTTTAGCACATATGCAAAATACAAAAATTATTAAGTTAAAATTTTATAACAAAATTTCATAAATAACCTTTAAGTATTATTGCATACCGTGTGACTAATTTAATTAAAATAACTGAAATTTAAAACACACTAGGGTTTACTTGTAAACTTATTTATTTATTGGATAAGGTTTCTGGATTGTAGGTGATAAGAGTGCTAAAACTTGAATCAAAATATTTAAAGATTTGCATTTACTGCTACAGTGGCTAGCATATAAAGATCTGCCCATTTTTCATCTAACTTGTCCTCCCATGGAGGGTTACTGCCTACTTCTTGGATTTTCTGATTAACTCTCTTTTCTTTTGGTTGTGATTTCTTTAAGAAATTCTTATATTGGTTGTGATAATCAAACTTCTTTTATTAGGAGAAAGTGGTTCCTCATATTGTGCTTTTCGGACAAATATTCCTCCTTCAGGATTTGCATAAGGTTTTGTTTAGGATGAACTTCCCTTCTCGTTTGATGACCTATCTAATTTAAGATAGATGCTTGAAAGCTTTTGCTTACCCATACTGTACACAATTATTCACATAATAAAACACATAATCACAAATTGGCAATCAGTAAAATTAAGTATTTTCTAAATACTTAATTGACTTAAATCAGTGGCTCTGATACCACCTTTTTCTGTCACGGCCCCTGACCCGGTTTGACCTGTTTCAGGAGCCGTGGAACAGAAAATTCCCGTGGTATTTATTTAATTAAGTTGACAGCGGAAGTTTTCTTCAGGATCTTTTTAAAACTGCCATTTCCTGATTATTTTATTTCACAACTCGGGATAAAACCCCGGTAATTTACAATCATATGATTTCTCTAAGAAATTCTTATAAAACATGTTTCTTTATTTTATATTGAGCCACTTCCTTAAGCTTGTATTGCTTCACGACACTTTTCCTTGATCACAACAGATTACCTGAAACATGTTTGAAAAAGGTTTTGTCAGCGGGAAATACTAGTGAATCATTATGTTTACTAAAACGACCCGTTCGTTATAATTTACAGTATTAAGGGGAATTACATTGTTTCCATATATCAACCAACTACCCACAGTATTTGTCACTCGACCGGATCTGTGACTATGGTCATATCACCATTGGCCACCCGTTTGTCCAATGGTGAAGATTATCAAGTAATGTATACAAAACCCCACATACTGACTGTAATTTGGTGATTACAAAGACTTAATCCCTGTAATTATAACTTTGAAAATAAACATGCTTTTGAAATCAAATTTGATAAAAAGAGAATGACTCACATTGCAGATTTAGCAGAACTTAGCCTACTGATTAGCCTTTTAACCTAAATTTAATAACATGCACACGAACTCGGTTAGTAACTAATACAACATTTACGATAACTCACGAGATTAAAACCTTCACAACGAATGACAAAGTGCGATACTTAAAGCATAAACCCTAATGTGGGCAACACTTAAACATCCATTGGATATTTTAATCGATCGGACATTGAATCGTAGCAGCGATCGAGTTAATACCCGGTATCGGAGCAGCGCCTCGCTAATTATATATGAAGTTTTGAATTCAGAGTACTAAAACTTCGTTTTTGAAAGTTTGTTTCGACACCATCAGACTGTGCATGCAACAGGCTATTTATAGCTAAAATTAGGGCCTTACGCGGCCCGCGTAACCTATCCCCTATGTCTTACGCGGCCCGCCTGGCCGCCCAGTCTACGAGTAGCCTTGACCAGTCATGAGTAGGTTAGCCAGGTGGTCGCTACATGGATCCGGGACACTTATCCGGTCAACACAGGTTTGATGCGGCCCGCGTAAGACATCCCTTGTCTCTTACGCGGCCCGCCTGAAACCTATAATGTTTGTTTTTCTTGATTTTTTTGATGTAGGGTAAGGTTTCAGGGGTCCGGGTTTATAATTACGGGTATTTTTAGGACAATTTTGAGAGTCCTTACATTTCACGAACATGGGGTTTTCATCACATTGTTCTCAACCACTTGTAGGTTTATCACAAAAATAATTTTCGATAATCATACCACTTGTAAGATAGTTAAATCAAGTACAACTTAGTGTCCTTGATTAACCACTTGTAAGTCGAAATATCACAGATGTGAATTTCTCAAGAAAGATGCCGATTCCTACTCCCTAATTACCAACCTGGGAGTTCCGGCAGGTCAGGATTTTAAGCAAAAAATGCAGGCACCCAAGCCTTACCAGCCTTGGGTGTATCTGAGTTTTTTTCACTCGGGGTTTGAACATATCTTTTTGATTCATAAAATTCTTTAACCCCTTTTACCTTACCCTCGACCATTTTTCCAAAAATATTTTTCACTTTTCCATTGAACGCCTTTTCGACATCAAATTCTTTCTTTTCAGAATACCACTGATCCGAAATTTATACTTTCCCAACTTTTTGTTTAAATTTTTAGTCCGCAATGGTGGAAAGTTGACATCATCCATTGGCGGAACTGAATTTTCTCCTTTTTGCTCAACTGGTGGCTCCTCTAACTTTGACGTATCAGATTCATCGCCAACACGTGGCTCCTTTGTTTCCGAAGAAACAAATTCATCGCCAGGAAGTGAAAATTTAACTTTCTTTGATTTTTTCTCTTTTGTCCTCAAATTTGTATCTGATGAATTCATTTTGTTTGACTGATCATTCTTTGGAGAGCAAGACGATTCATCAGAACTTTTGTCTGAATCAACTGTTGTATTCGAGGACAAAATCTTTTCAAGATACTCCCTTGCTTTCTTTCTCTTCTTCCTCAGTCTATCTTTCTGCTCTTGTGAAAGTTTCACTTTCTGTTCTTTGGGCTTTTCATCAATTTTGATTGAATTCCTCACTGTTCCTTGAGATTCAGCCCTCGATCTTCCCTTTGATCTCATTGGGCAATCTCTGGCAATATGACCTTTGATTTGACATTCATTGCATCTTCTTGTTTCAAAACTCTGACTCTGGCAGTTAACAACAATGTGTCCTTGAATACCACATTGGTAACACACTCTGTTATCATACCATTCTCCTCTATCAAACCACACAATCAAATCATAGCATTGTTTGGCTTTGTGGTAATCCTCACTCCACTTGTAAGCTTGATTTGACTTTTGAGCACTATGGTCAAACCTACACCACTTATTACCAACTTTTTGTGAGTTTTGATTTTCAAATTTTTGTGGTTTTTTATAATGATTGGATGATTGAAATGATGATCTTTTATTGTTGTTTAGAATATTTTTCGGCTTTTTAACATTTTATTTTTGTTCCACATTCTTCTTTACAGGTTTTTGCGTTGAGCATTCATCTTTTTCAGTAGAATGTAAAACAGTTTCTTGAAAATTTTCTTTTAATTTCAAAAATATTTTCTTTTTCTCATTTTCACCATCAGTTTTATCATCACAATCCTCAATTATGACTTTGTCATAATTTGTGACATTGTCACATATTGGATTTTCATTGATCGTTTTGGACAAATATGATCTAGTAATATGGACGAGGTCACAAAACCTTTCAATGTCTTTTCTAACTCAGCAATTTTATTTCTAGCACTCTCAACTTCTTTTTCAAGTTGAGAGATTTTTTCAAGATAAGAATTTATTGCTTTTTCATTTTCAATTTTATTCTTTTCAAGAACAGCCTTTTCATTATCTAAAACTTTTATTTGAGTTTGAAATTCTGTTTCATTTTCTTTTAAATTTTTGTTTTCTAATTTTATCCAAAAATCTTCATTTTTTGAAGATTTTATTTTATTGTCAAAATATTTTTCAATTTTTAACTTTTCATTTTCCAAAAATGTTATTTTATCTTGAAAATCTTTTTCTTTCAAATTTTTGTTTTCCAATGTCAAACTCTCCACATTTTTCAAGAGTTTGACATTGTCTGCTTTAGATTTATCATAGTTTAATCTCACACCCCGAATCCCACGTGTTGCCGGTGGGCCCGGTGGGTAGTATCGTGACGTGGTTGGCAACATAATAGTCAAACAACACAATATTTAATATGCACAGCGGAAGCAAATGAAAGAAATATTTCAACTGAATATAATTGTAATATCGAGTATCACAAACAGTTGAAAGAATCCACAGACGGATCAAAAATAAATAAGAAACAGTAGTTCAACAGACGATAGGCATCTTAAGCTTGCGAGACTCTTTATTGATGCTAAGGAGAGAATCCAGCCTATTACGCTTAGTACCTGCATTTAATCTTTTTGGGAAAATACGTCAGTTTACACTAGTAAATACAATCAACTGACTCATTTTAAAAATGATTAAAAATTGATTTGGATGCACGTGGCATAAACATTTTATAACTTGGGATAATTATTTAAATATATAAACTTGTAAAAGAATTACATGTTCCTTATGCGTTCAGTAGCCCGGATCGTGCCGGGTTAAAGATCAATAGACACACCACATTATTTCTTTATGCACTGACGGGTGTACGCCTACACCCCGCGCTTAGGTCGTGGCCATTTCGTAAAATGATGCCAAGGATATCCGGGACATGGTCATTAACCCCCCAAAGGCTTTAAGTAAACAAAACAATTTAAACGGGCCGATCAAATATCAATTAACCACCATATGATGGAAGATTTAATGCCCGACCAAGCGGTATTTTATATACCGTACCCCAAGCCAGTATAAGGGAAAATAAGTTAAAAGTATTTACCTGAGCAAAGTAATAATCACAATAAGCAAATGCAAGTAGCTTTTACTGGTCCTCCTATTCTGGAACGAAGGTTTATAATAACCTATTAGAATCCTAACGGGTCTTTAGTTAAGCTTAAGCTTAGACCGGTTAGTTTTAAAGATACGGTTCGTACACACGATTAAGCGAAGACCGGATAGAATGTAATTTAGACCCGAAAAGTTTGAAGACTTGCTTAATATGGGTATTTCATACACATCCTGGATTTTGAGATGAAACCGATAAGGTTTGACCCGTTTCGGCTAATTTATGCAAACTAGTTACATAAACCGAACCGAACGCGCAAGAGGCGTAACGGGTAATTATTAGAGCCATATACAGGTTTCCTAAGTTAATATGCCTCAAATATGTTGTGACATCAGTAAGATATCTTTTATTATGCCCGAAACGAATTTAAACACAAACTATGCCCCGTAAGGGTAGTTTGGTCATTTACAAGGTTATAAAAGAGTTTAAGTATTATCCTGAGTTACAGGTCTGATGTAATCAGCAAAAATACTCAATTTACTAAGTTATAATAGTCGGGTAAAGTATATATGTGAAATTTATCAATTATAACCAAACTATGCTCCGTAGGGGCGTTTTGGTAATTTCACATAAGCCGGAAAACTCAAAACTGAAGTCTGAGTTTAACAACTTTTGCTTACTGTTAAAATATTATAATTTACCTAAAATATCAGTAGGTATCAACCCTTGTATGTTTAAAATAGTTTTAGTACATACTATGCGTTAAAAACGCTTAAAAAGGCGATTAGAAGCCGTTTCCGGGTTCTATATAGAAAACTGATATTTTTATTATTCCAGATGGTTGAAAATAATTTATTTATCATATATAATCAGTAGCAAAAGGTTTGGGGTCAAATGGATATGTAAAACTCATTTTATAGCCCGTAAGGGCAAAACCGACAATTACCGGATTAAGCTTACGACTCTAAGTTATGCTCAATCTAAAATTAATTAAAAATCTTCAAAAATCCCAAAATAATATATTATATCAGTAGGTAAAGAGTTTGATATCAAAAAGTGGGTTTAAATAGGACATACGCTAATTATGTCGTTTAATCGCTAAAGAAGCTTTCTAATTAAGCTAACGAACATAACTCTCAATCTACACCTCAAACTGATGTCAAATTTTGGTTACAAGTTTATAAATCAGTAACTAAGGTTTCTACTCTTTTACATTTTCAAAAATCACGTTTTAAGGTGAAAAGGGCATAATGGTCAACATATGAGCAATTAACGGAATCATGCATATTAATTGGATAACTAATGCACCAAGGTGTATAATCACAGAGGGTTATACTAGCATGTAACCTAGTCCAATTAAAGCTCTAAGGCATTTCTAAAACATGCCAAAGCGGGTCAGAACTGAAGTCAAAGCAAAAGTCAAAGCTTTGCGACTTTCGGTTCCGAACCGGGTCTAAACTGAAAATTGTCGGGTTTAACATGTTTAGACATGTTCTTATACTAATTACCAAGTTATACTAATGATCATAACTTTCTCATACGGTAACGAAACTTTATGAAATTTATATCGTGCATTCTAGTGAGCATAATTAACCGTTACAAAGCTTTGGGTTTGTTAAAAGGTCACTCATAGGTATAACTTAAACATGTTGACACATTTAACCCCCGTAGTTTGTAAACTCTCACTTTCATTCACAATTAGCTTCGTATGATCCATGATTTATTCGTTTGAAGGTATGAGCATCATGTAGGGTTAATGTAAAGTATATTTATTCACTGTTGACATTTAGAACTCATATATTCACGTACTTTCCATGATTGTCAACTTTAATCCTTCTATAACATTCTTTCACACGTTCAAACATATGACACGTGTCAGCTCATTATAGGACGTGAATTTTCGAGGTGTTACATCCTCACCCCCTTAAAAGAAATCTCGACCTCGAGATTTACTGAAATAAATCAGGGTATTTTTTTCTTTCATTGTGGACTCAACCTCCCACGTGTATTCGGGACCTCTACGGGCATCCCATTTTACCTTTACAATAGGCACATGCTTCCTTCAAAGCTTCTTAACCTGTCGATCTTCAATCGACAATGGTTTTTCCACAAATTTCAAGTTCTCATCTATATGCACATCTGTATGTGGTATGACTAGCGATTCGTTAGCTAGGCATTTCTTCAGATTGCAGACGTGGAATACGTTATGAATACCACTGAGCTCTTCAGGTAAGTTTAACTTGTAAGCCACTGACCCAACACATTCGATAACCTCGAATGGTCCTATATACCTCGGGCTTAACTTACCTTTCTTACCAAACCGCATCACTCCCTTCCAGGGTGATACTTTAAGTAAAACTTTATCACCAACTTCGAATTTCATAGGTTTACGCTTTGGATATGCGTAACTCTTCTGCCTATCTCTGGCAGCTTTGAGACGGTCACGAATCTGGACAATCTTGTCCGTCGTTTCAAAGACTATCTCCGGTCCTGATAATTGGACATCTCCAACTTCCGCCCAACAAACGGGCGTTCTGCACTTTCTACCGTATAAGGCCTCGAAAGGCGCAGCCTTAATGCTGGTATGGTAGCTATTGTTGTAGGAGAATTCGATTAACGGCAGGTGGTTATCCCAACTACCACCTAAATCAATCACGCATGCTCGAAGCATGTCTTCCAAAGTCTGGATAGTACGCTCACTCTGGCCGCCCGTCTGAGGATGGTAAGCCGTACTAAAATTCAAACGCGTGCCCAAAGATTGTTGGAAACTTTTCCAAAAATGTGACGTGTATCTAGTATCTCTGTCAGAGATAATAGACACAGGTATGCCATGTAAAGCTACAATCTTATCCACGTACAACTGGGCTAACATGTCGGAGCTGTAAGTCTCCTTAATGGGTAGGAAATGTGCTGACTTAGTCAGTCTATCTACGATTACCCATATGGTATTATTTCCTTTCCTTGTCTTAGGTAACTTGGTGATAAAATCCATGGTTACCATTTCCCACTTCCATGTAGGAAGTTCAGGCTGTTGTAGCAAACCTGAAGGCTTTTGATGTTCTGCTTTGACTTGCGCACACGTCAAGCATTTAGCTACATAGGTAGCTATAGACTTTTTCAAGCCTATCCACCAATAGTTTGACCTTAGATCCTGGTACATCTTATCAGCTCCAGGATGAACAGAATATTTGGAACTATGGGCTTCCTGGAGGATAACATCCCGAAGTCCTCCATATATTGGAACCCATATTCGTCCATTCAATCTCAGAATTCCGTCCTTGCCAAGAGATAACTGCTCATCAGTTACCCCTAGCTTTTCATTAGGATAGTTAGCTTCCAACACAGCTTCCTTCCGTGCAACTAACAACCTTTCATTCAAACTGTTCTTTATCTCAATGCTCTTGGCATTGATTCGGATGGGTTTGACCCTTTCCTTTCTGCTCAAGGCATCGGCAACCACATTTGCCTTGCCTGGATGGTATCGGATTTCACAATCATAATCATTCAACGTTTCCATCCATCAGCGCCGCCTCATGTTTAAATCCTTCTGATTAAACAGGTGCTGAAGGCTCTTGTGATCAGAATAGATCACACACTTGATACCATACAAATAATGCCTCCACAGTTTTAGTGCAAATACAACGGCACCCAACTCCAAGTCGTGGGTGGTGTAATTCTTTTCATGCACCTTTAACTGTCTTGAAGCATAGGCAATAACCTTGCCTTTCTGCATAAGCACACACCCCATGCCAGTGTGAGATGCATCGCAGTAAACTACGAATTCTTCGGTACCTTCAGGCAATGTCAGTACAGGAGCGTTGCTCAACTTTTGCTTCAGGATATCAAAGGATTCTTGCTGCTTAGGACCCCACTCGAACTTTACCTTCTTACGAGTCAATGAAGTTTGGGGTGTAGCAATCCTTGAAAAATTTTCAATGAAACGCCTATAATATCCCGCCAAGCCTAGAAAGCTACGAATCTCTGTAGGCGTCTTTGGCTCTTGCCAGTTCATAACAGCTTCCACCTTAGCGGGATCCACTTGGATACCACGCTCACTAACCACATGTCTAAGGAATTGGACTTCTCGAAGCCAGAATTCACACTTAGAGAATTTGGCATATAGCTTCTCATGATGTAGAAGTTTAAGAATACAGCGAAGGTGCTTCTCATGGTCAGCTTGGTTCTTCGAATAAATAAGAATGTCGTCGATGAAAACGATGGCGAACTTATCTAAGTATGGCTTGCAAACGCGATTCATGAGATCCATGAACGCGGCAGGTGCATTAGTGAGCCCAAAAGGCATCACTAGGAACTCGTAATGACCATAACGAGTCCTAAATGCAGTTTTGTGTACATCTTCATCTCTAACCTTCAGTTGGTGGTAGCCTGACCTCAAGTCAATCTTCGAGAAATAACTTGCCCCTTGCAATTGATCGAACAAATCGTCGATCCTGGGCAAAGGATACCTATTCTTTATTGTGACCTTATTAAGTTCACGGTAATCGATGAACAGACGCATCGATCCATCCTTCTTTTTGACAAACAAGACAGGTGCTCCCCAAGGAGACGAACTAGGTTTAATGAAACCTTTAGCTAGCAATTCATCTAATTGCATTCTCAATTCCTTCATTTCTTTTGGTGCCAACCTGTAAGGTGCTCTAGCAACAGGTGCTGCTCCAGGGATGATGTCAATTCTGAATTCACTTGCCTATCTGGTGGTAAACCAGGTAGTTCTTCAGGAAAAACTTCTGGGTATTCAGAAATGACGACGATGTCTTCCATCTTAGGTTTCGGCTCATCGATAGTCACCTGTGCCATGTAGATGACACAACCCTTCTTTAAACACTTAGAGGCCTTGAGCATAGTCACTTGCTCAGGCAATCCATACCGGGTATCTCCCTGAATGGTAAGTGATTCACCAAACGGAGTCTTGATCACCACTTGCTTCTTGTTGCAGACAATCTGGGCCTGGTTATGAGATAACCAGTCCATGCCTAACACGACGTCGAAACCGGCCAACTTCAAAGGAAATAGGGACAAAGGAAAAGAGTGGTTCTTAATGGATATGAAACATCCATCTAATATGGTTGAGGCGGTTTCTAAGGTGCCATCTACTAGTTCCACCTCATACTTCACACTTAAGGTTTTAACAGGTAAATTCAGCAATTTGCAAAACTTATTATCTACAAATGATTTATCTGCGCCCGAATCAAAAAGTACTCTTGCATAGATATCATTTATGAGAAAGGTACCTGTGATCACGTTATCGTCTTGCACAGCCTCCTTCGCATCCATCCTAAAGACCCTAGCATTGGTCTTCTTGGCCTCTTCAGGCTTCTTGGCGTATTTAGGGCAGTTGGTTTTTATGTGCCCTTTCTCATTGCAACTGTAGCACGTTGCATCCTTCAGCTTTTTGCAATCCAAGGTCTTGTGTTCCTTGGACTTGCATATCCCGCAAACAAAAGTTCTTGACTGAGTCTGCGAGTTCGATTCGAGTCTGCACTTTCCAAAGTGTTGTTTCTTGCAAATCTTGTACTTGGGCTTATCACCAGACTGATGCCCATCCTTCTTTGACTCAAACCACCTCTTGTTGTCACCGTTTCCTCGGTGCTTCTTGTTTGACCTCCGTGAATTATCATCTTCACGTTTTCTTTTCTCAGCATCTTTGTTCCTCAGCGATCTTTGTCTGACCGCGTCCAGAGTGAGGGACAGAGATATGTCAGCTACAGATCTGAAAGTAGCTGGCCGAGAGGCCTTCACGCTTGCCTTTATCTCTGGGGCTAAACCCCCAATGAAACAAGTTATTCGTTTAGGTTCCGGGGTTACCAAATACGAAACCAACCTCAACATTGTATTAAAGCTCGTGAGGTAAGCTTGGCAATCTAGATTGGTCATTACCAACGAAAGAAAATCTTACTCAATCTTCTTGACCTCATGCTGAGGACAGTATTTCTCCCTGATGAGGGCAACGAATTGTTCCCATGACATGTTGTACAATGGGATCTTCCCAGTGGCTTGAATCAGTGATCTCCACCAGGCTAAAGCCTCGCCTTTAAAAGATTGCGACATAAACTTGACTATATCCCTCTCAGCGCACCCGCTGATATCCACTACTGTATCCATCTCATCTAACCACGTCATGCAGTCAATGGCTCCCTTTTCCCCAGTGAAATCTCTGGGTTTACATGAAACAAAGTATTTATAGGAGCAACCCTTACTACGGGGTTCTTGATTTAGTACAATCTGTTAAGATGGAGCACTGTGGTGGTTTGAGGAGAGTCGATCATCATCTTTCTTCGGTTCTTCCTTCTTGGAGGGTGGCTTCGAATGCGGTGTAGATAGGGTCCTACTTCAAGTCCCACTATATTCTTCGTACTGCCGCTCTAAGGCCTTTGTAACTGCGTCGTCTACTAACGCTTTCAGTTCAGCACCCGTTATATTAATTCGGGTGTTATCGTTATTCTCCACTGGGTGACTATTAGTTTCATCCGAGTCAGCCATTTTAATTGAACTGTTACATAAGACAAGGACAATAGTTTACTTGGGAGTTTATTATGGAATTGTCTTTTATGGCAATTCATTAACCATGGTAAACATAGACCATATTTGGTTAATTTGTTACTCACATTGATTTAGGATTTCTATTATAATTTATCCTAATTATAAAAACAATAACAGTTTTATTAGTGGCACAACAGGCCTAGTCACAAGGACATTTATAAATTATAAGCTATGATTTCAGAGAATCAAAGCTTTTAAGGCTTGAACATAGTTCGTTACCTTTTTCGGACAGGGAGTCATAGCTACCACTGTCTTTTGGCTCATGTAGAAATAAGCAAGGCCCGTAGGCACTATATTACCAACGTATGGTCAAAATATGATCATCTTAATTGATGATTTAAACCCATGATTCAGAGATCATTAAGTTGGGTTAGGAATCTTTTGAAGAATCCTCATATAAGAATGACGTGTGTGATTTTAACGAATCACGTCTGCCAGGAGTGTTTACATATATTTCAGATGTTAACTGGGATCTGAATCTTCTAAACAGGTCTTACCATCTTGGCCAGGTCTTTATAATGATACTCAGGCTAGGTTTCACTCTTAAGATTCTTATTCAATATTTAATAGGCAGATTATTATCAAAAAGGGATGATTTTGATTTATTTATTTATTTCATATATATTATTTATGCATATAATAGCAATAATGAAATTTATAAATTAAGCATTCCATTAATTTTTAATAGATTACACATCGCCCTAAACGGGAATTTTCAGACAAACAAGTTACCCACGCAGGGGTCAAGCAACATACTAGTCCACGCAGGGACTTAAACAAACATCATACCCTCGTAGGGGTTAACAGAAAGATAGACCCACGCAGGGGTCAAAACAAACAAACATACCCACACAGGGGCTAATACAGCAAGACAGGCCTACGCAGGGGCTCAACTGATACTAGGAAATTACAACAACAGTGGAAGGATTCAATGGTCCTTCTTGCTCTTCCCTTTTATTAGGCTTGTCAATCCTTGGAAGAAACTTTGTCGCTCCCTGCGGTCTCTGTGAAAGTCTCACTCAACTTGGTCCAACCTTTGCAGAATTTCTTCACGCTCTGGTGGGGAGAACCTTGGCGGCTGCGATTGTTGCCGAATTATAGGTCTAGTAGGTATTTGGTACCCATGAGTTGGGCACCCTACTCCCCAAGGAGCTCCATACTGTCCTTCAGGATGAAGGGCGTTATAATTGGCCGCTACCATGTATGGGTCGGCTTCAGCGTAACCGTAGTTGGTGTGAACCGGCTGCTCAAACGGGTTGTACGCCATAGAACCAGTGTAGGCAGGAATTGGGTTATCAAAACCCATCGGTGGTGGTTGCGGTGCAACTGGGTTCGAAGGTCCACCCATTTGTGGATCTTCTGGAAGTGGCGGATAATGACTGCCACTTGATTGTCGAGGAGAGCTAAAATGAAAGTCCCCTCCTCATGCAGACATACGTGCTCCGGTTCTCCTACGCCTTGGCGGTTGCGGAGGTGCCGGCTGAACTGGTGGCGGTGGAGGCGGTGGCGTGATGTAGGACCGGTTTTGACTCCGAAACGATTGCGAAACGAACGTATGACGTGCGGAATCCGTACACGAACGCAACCTAACACACGTGACATAATATAAACGTGATTCTATTAAAAATCTGAAATCGTACAGCACCTTGAATCACTTTCTCTCTCTAGATTCTCTCTCTAGATCTAGAAAGCTCCAAAATGACAAATGTAGCAAAAGTCCCTAATCTATGACATAATATCCTATTTATAGTCCAAGGCATTTAATGAGATTCCTCATTATTACAATTATGCCACCTTGCCTTTTTGTCTAGCTATCACAAATATAACGACTCGTTTTCTTCTGTTTCTTGCTACGGCTCGGATTGACGAAGGCTATAGACATAAATGCACTAACAGACTCCCCCTTGGATATTGCCGCAGTCAATCTCGATCATTGAGTCAAACTCGTAGCGTCTTCTTTTTCTCTTTTAGACTTCTTGAACAGAATCCCGGTGGATCGGTCTTCAGCTTCAGCTTCTCCTTTCTGTAGACTATTTTCTTCATCAGGCTCCCCTTTCATCAAGCTACCGTGCTTTTGGGATCGACACCTTGCTTTCCGTATACAAGCTCTTTCAGGATAGTTACATGACTCCTTGAATCCACGCTTCCTTTTGCGTTGAGCTCGTCTTCAAACTCCCCCTTAGACTCGGCTCTTGGGATCGTAGTCTGGTCTAACATCTGCAATTCTCATACATTTATAAGTAACAACGTTTTGAACATTCAATTTTCCAGAAATCGTAATCTGGCTCTATTCAACTTTCTAAAACACTCCCCCTATCAACAATCTTTACAGATTTAGCAGAGTTAAGTATCCAAAATCCCTCACAGTTAATTATCCAAGTCCAAATTAATGACCTTGGAGATATCACAAACTGTTTTTTATTTTTTTTTATTTTAAAACTTCAAGTTTCAAAATAATGAACTTGTTTTATTTTCAGAAACACAATCAGCTTACTTAGATTTTGAAACTCAGCATTTCAGACATCGGTTGTCGAAAATAAAGCAGAATCAAATTTTTTTTTGTATTTTTCTGAAAATATAAAGCAGTAAAGAAATATGTACAAACATATTTACAGACAATATTTTTGTTTGAGTTTGCATCAGAGGATCATATCAGTTTTTGACAAATCACAAGTACCGTTGATCTTAGTTACACATTAAGAATTAAACAATTCACTTAGATTGTCGATATACTTGTCCACTTAAATTTTCACACAAACTTTAACTGATTCAGGATACGAATTAGATGTATTAAGAACTTAAACTCATTCATGTGTCCCACCTCTTGAATATACTCCCGTATCCAGATCCCAATATTCAGTCTTACAGGTGAGTATACCTAGATGATATCTGTAAGGGGAATAAATTATAGTACGAAACCGTGAGAGCTCAGGTCAGAACTTCCGTTCAGCAGAGAGATGACGGTTCAACTTTTGGTGTGTCCCCTTTAGAGGATCTTTTGATACAACAGCAATGACTATCAATTTTATTGTTTCATCAATTTGCTGAGGGCTATGCTATGTTTCAAGCAATGCGGAAAGTATTATTCGGAGACTAGGTCAGAACTTCCATTCAGCAGAAGTCCCGGAATAATACCCCAGATATCACTAAGCATAAAGACCTAGTATCTCAGAAAGAGGGACCTTTCAAACGAGATTTCAGGGGTTACCTATATATCCAAGTAGTGTTCCCCACGAAATAAGCAAGTTTGAATTTAGGTTTATATCCCGAAAAAGTTTACTAAATGTATAAAAATCTACCGACACATCCACGGTGAGATCATTTAACACATTTTAACTTTCCAATTCTTTAGCATACTGTAACTGTCTACTGATGTACTATCATTTCCTCTTTTTACGCAAAAACTCAATTTTTGAATTTTATCATCTTTTTGGCTTTTTCAAATTTTCTAATGTTTTTGTATTTTCTAACAATTTTTCTCCCCCTAAAATGCAAAACCATTTAAAGAAAATTTGACAACCAACATTGATAGCTTTATCTCGCCATCCATTTTCTGCTTCAAGTGCACTGATTTGTAGAAAAATAATGTACCCCCATGATTTACAACACATTGATATTTACAGTTTGAAAACCGTTTTTCAATCTTGTGAAATTAATCATGTTTGTTCAGCCGTGAGGGTTTCGGCGTATTCAATCAACACATATTATTGTAATTTTCTATTTTTGCAAATATAAAAACAAACATATTTTTGATTTTTCAAATTTTTGACAAAACATAAAAACATATTTTTGGTTTTTAAAATATTGTTTATTTATGTACATAAAAACAAATAAACTTCCTGTTTCAACCAACACAGGATCCAGCAGCCTCCTCTCATCGTTGTCCCAGGCTACTCCAACTTCCATTCTCACAATCTTTGAATTTGTTGAGCACCTGCACATTCAGACTACTTGAATAATTTAGCCCAGGCCTGTTGAACCTTAGGCATTTCAACACAATAATTTTCATTCAATGCTAGAAACTCTTTGTCATCTTTCACAAAAATCTTTTCAATTTTACTTCAACTTTTTCATCTTTTTCAAGAATCACTTGTTTCTTTACACTCCATGTTTGACCTTTCGGAGTACCTCTTTTGTACAAATGTGATTCGTTTTGAACTTTTTGATTTTGAACAACAACTTTTGGTTTCCAAAACTCTTGGGGTTTTGTCATATCAACTGATTTTTGCCAACTTTGTGTTGTTCTAAATCTGGGTGTGTGAGAATTCCAAGTCTGTCTAGAATCGAACCTATACGTGTCACACCCCGATATTTCCACGTTTCACCGGTGGGCCCGGTGGGGAGTATCGTGACGTAGTTGAGATCATCATAGTCAAACAACACAATATATAAATGCACAGCGGAAGCAAAAGATAAATATATTACATTCCGAATATAATTAATGTCAAGGTATTACAACGGAAGGTAAAGGATCCACAGGTGGATCAATAAAAGAAAACTGTTCAACAGACTTTAGGCATCTAGAACTTGCAAGATTCCCTAATGACACCCTGAGCTCCCAGCCAATTACGCATAGTACCTGTCACTTAACCTTTTGGAAAATACGTCAGTTTACACTGGTAAATACAATTAACTGACTCATTTTGGAAAAAAGTTTAAAAATTGATTTGAATGCACGAGGCACAAAATATCTTTTATAACTGGATTAATTTTGAAATGAACAGAGGCAAAATTAATCTTTTATACTTGGGACAATTTTATTAATAAAAATCTTGTATCCGATTTACATGGTTGTCCAACATTTAGGGCCGGTGATTATACAATACAAGCCGGACAAGATTAATCGACACACCACAAATATAATCTCACAAGAAGATACCCTTACGAGTGAGTATACGTTATACATATGCAACAGGAGGTGTTTTGCCTACACCTTGTGCTTACGTCGTGGCCATTCACTTTTTAAAATGACCCAAGGATATCCAGGACACGGTCATTAACCCCCAATGTTATATGTTATCAATCAATACAGATTAAAACGGGATTATGCAATTTAATCATCTCCGATTAAAAGGTTTCTACACCCGACCAAGCGGTATTTTTATAATACCGTATCCCAAGCCCGTATAAGGGAAAATAAGTTAAAAGTATTTACCTGAGCTAGCAATGCAATTTATACTCAGCCGTATATTCTAATCAGCAAGCACAAGTACTTCTACTGGGGCTCTCAATCTGGAACGAAGGTTTTATTAACCAATTAAATTCCTAATGGGTCTTATTTAAGTAGTAACTTAGACCGGTTAGTTTTAAGGAAAGGTTTACGGTTCAAAACGCATGATTAAGCGAAGACCGGAATAGGATGTGATTTAGACCCGACAATTTTGGAGACTTGTATAATATGGGTAAACTAAACACATTCTGGATTTTGAGATAAAAACGATAACGTTTGACCCGTTTCGGCTAATTTATGCAAACTTGTTACAAAAACCGAACCGTACGCGTAATAAGCGTGACGGGTATTCATGAGAGCTATATACAGGTTTCCTAATTTAATTATGCCTCAAATATGTTGTGACATCAGTAAGATGTCTTTCATTATGCCCGAAACGTGCTTAAACACAAACTAGGCCCCGTAGGGGTAGTTTGGTCATTTTAAAGGTTGTAAAAGGGTTTAAGTGTTTAACTGAGTTACAGGTCTGATGTAATCAGTAAACATACTCAAATTTATGAGTTATAATAGTAGGATAAAGTATATATATGAAATTTATCAATTATAACCAAACTATGCCCCGTAGGGGTATTTTGGTAATTTCACATAAGCCGAAAAGCTCAAAACTGAAGTCTGAGTTTAACAACCTTTGCTTACTGTTAAAATATTATAATTTTCCTCATATATCAGTAGGTATCAACCCGGGTATGCTCAATATGATTTTAATACATACTATGCGTTAAAAACGCTAAATAAGGCGATTAAAGGCCATTTCCGGGTTCGATACTTAAATCTGATATTTTTATATTTCCAGCAGGCTTAAAATAACTTATTTAACATATGTGATCAGTATCAAAAGGTTTGGAGTCGTTTAGATCGGTAAAACTCATTTTATGGCCCGTAAGCGCAAAATCGACAATTACCGGATTAAGCCTACGACTACTAGTTATGCTCAGCCTAAAATTAATTAAAAATCTTTAAAAATCCCAAAATAATATATTACATCAGTGGGTATTAAGTTTGGTACCAAAAAGTAGGCTTAACTAGGCTATACGCTAATTATGCCATTTTATTAACATAAAGCTTTAAATTTGCGATAATGAGCATAACTCTTAATCTACAAGTCAAACTGATGTCAAACTTTGCATACAAGTTTATATATCAGTAACTAAGGTTTCTACACTTTTACATTTTCATAAATCACGTTTTAAGGTAATAAGGGCATAATGGTTAACATATGAGCAATTAACGGAAACATGCATATTAATTGGATAATTAATGAACCAAGGTGTATAATCACAGAGGGTTGTACTAACAAGTAACCTAATCCAATTAAAGCTCTGAGACATTTCTAAAACATGCCTAAACGGGTCAGAACTGAAAGTCAAAGTGAAAGTCAAACTATGCGACTTTCGGCTCCGAACCGGGTCTAAACAGGAAATTGTCGGGTTGAGCATGTTTAGACATGTTCTTACACTTATTACCAAGTTATAACAATGATCCAACAGGTTGCATATGATCTACAATGTTAATTATGCATAAATAGCATTTTAAGCTTCCTGTTGACTTTTTAAATATAAGTTTGACCCGACTTTTGACCTGGTTAGAGTGATTATCAGGGGAAACCCTTTTGAGGTTTTATTACCCACATAAATACCAACTCATAACTACTTTTGATTCGAGATATGACTGAGCCATTAATACTTAATCTCGAAGTCAAACCGTAATTACGTCGGTTTGACTTTTAGCTAAATAACTAAGCTAAAGTTAATTAGAGAAGGTTAGGCAACTTACAAAGGTCCTAAGCTTGATTAGAGAACACTTGAGAGAAGGTTTTGAGTTCCAGAAGTTCTCCAAGAATGCAGATGAAGATGTGATGAATTGTTTGCAACTAAAGGCCCTTATATAGTGGATTTACTCACCACAATGCATTGACAACAAGGTCTACTACTGCCCACAACATTCCTACATGTGTCCTACATGTTTAGGGAGTGTTTAGGGGCCAAGGGGTAAGAGGAAACTCGTTTAAGAGGTCAGAATCGCGTTTAAACTGGCAACAGCCGGTTTTCTGTTGCTGGGCAGTTGCTTGCGCACCGTAACAATTATTTGTTGCGGTGCGCAACAATTCATCAGGGACCAAAATGTTGGCTTTTCAATGATTTGAAGGGGCAACTGAGTATAAACGATTCTTGGCCGTTTTTTTATCAATATGGGGCCTCAAATTTGGGTCATGTATAGTATGCACCACCATGTTATGTTGTGTGAAAGTCTTGGAGTCTTTTAGAAAGTGCCGAACAATAAGGTTTACCGTGCAAATTTCTTCGTAGGAGTCCACCAATTAAATTATGAATAATTCATTGCTATAATTCACTGAACTTGAACATATACTACATGTTTTTAATATGTTTTGAGTCTTGGGATTTATAACGAGGTCGTTCAGAGGTGCAAAAGTTAACATAACGACACTTTTAAATCCTATCAAACATTTTTTTTAATAAATCCGAGTTTATAACGCTTTTTGTCTTACACGACACGTGTCGTTATTTCACTGAACACAAATTTTCGAGGTGTTACATCCTCACCCCCTTAAAATAAATCTCGACCCGAGATTTACTGGAATAATGGAAGTATTTTCTAAAGTAGCATGGATTTACTTCCATAGTATATTTGGGCCTCTAAGGTTATCTCAGTTGACCTATACAATAGGTACATACTCTCCTTCGGAGCTTCTTAACCTGTTGATTCTTAGTCTGTACAGGTTTATTGTCTAATCATAAAGTTTCATTAGTCTGCCTATCATTACGTGATAATGTTTCGAGGTTATTGGCGAAGCATATCCTTTGGTTACTAGTGTGTAATGTATTGCGAGCTCCGCCAAGCTCCTTAAATAGGTTTTAGCTTATAAGCTACTTGATCTTGATACATTCGATTTCCTTCGAATGATTCTATATATTCAGAGCTAGCCTGATAATTTAACAAATTTGGCACACAGAGATGTCAGAGATGACCGTACACTCAGGCTTTGGTTCATCTATCGATGTCGGTGTCAGATAAATGACGCATTCTCTTTACAGATGCAAGGATGCCCTAAGTAGAGATATTTATAAGGACATTTTATATTGGATATCTTCTTTGAATACTACTAGTCGACTTTAGTACAATATGATAATTGGGATATCTCAGGGGTTCCATGCATTAAACCTCCATACTGATCAGGCATGGAAGCAATCTATAGGACGCACTAGGATACGCCACTCCTCATATGGCACTTTTATCAAACATAGCTTGGCATTCGTAGGCGATAGAAAAAAATGCGAAAATAATAAAATTAAATTATATATTGTCGTATTCTTTCTGGGGAAGAGTACTCCAGATTCTTATGGAAGAATTATCTTCCAGGATGGGAGTCATAGGCTATAACTGTCATCGTCTTGAATGGCGATTCACTTGACAGAAAGGTAAACCTATGAACATCACTAATGGATGTCTATATATAATTATCGTATCTAATGATATTAGTCATGATCACATCGATCATATTGACTATTAGGTTTGGGTATTATCCCACCATTTCGAATAGGGGCTCATAAGGATCACCACTATTTTGTCTTATCGACAATAGAGTAAAGTATAGCCCGTAGGCATTTCCCTCCGAAGGGATATTTATGGTATGATCATCTTTTCAGATGATATTAGTCGAGATCGTATGGACCCGACCGACTATTATGTTTGGACGTATTCCAACATCTTTAGACAGGGTCAAAGACCACCACTGTCGTTGTCTTATCGGACAACAAGTTTAGACCGTAGGCACTTCATCACTATCGGATGTTTATAATGTGATCATCTTATAGGATGACACAAGCCATGATTTCTAAATCACTAGGCTAGATAAGAAAATTGGAAGAATCCAATATAAGGATGACTGTTGTGATTTTATCGAATCACATTTGTCAGGAGTGCTAACACGTTCTTAGGTGTTAACAAGGATCTGAATCCCTTGGGTAGGTTTCACCATCTTGGCCGCGTAGGCTAGGTTTCACCTTTAAGATTCTTTTTAAATGTCTACTGGCAGGGAAGGAAGGATATTTATTTTATTCAGGATTTTTATCATAAATCCTAATTTATAAGTTAATAATAGCACAAATGGCCTAGTCGCGTAGACAAGTTTAATTTATAAGCCATGATCGTTTGGGATCGAGGCCAATTTATAAGTTAGTAATAGCACCAAAGGCTTAGTCACGTGGACAAGTTTAATTTATAAGCCATGATCGTTTGGGATCGAGGCATTTAGGTGTGAATCAAAGTTCATTACTTTTCCTTGACAGAGAGTTGTAGGCTACCACCGTCTTTAGTCTCAGAGGACGTTAATTATAGCCCGCATGCAATTCCCTTCTAAGGGATGTTATTTTCCATTTATTTCATATTTCATGTTTTGAATGAAAACTTTGTTTAATCAATCCATTATATGAAAATAAAAGTACAGAGTTGCCCTAAGCGGGTCTTTGAAGGGATAATGTGTCCTCGAAGGGACTGAAAGATAAATATGTCCTTATAAGGACTATTAAGGAAACGATCTTCAGCAAAAGGAGTTTCTTCTTCAAGTTATTTCTGAATGCTCGTTTCATTCTAGCCGCGCTACGAAGCTCAGCATTTCAGGGCTCCGGATTGTGGAGAATTTCTAATACAGTTTCTTCGTTTGGCGACGTATCCAATATATATAAAAATTTGGAAGTAAAAAATTTCCAGATTAGGATTGAAAGTATTCCTATGTTAAGTCTAGACTCAAAAGGTCAAAGAATGTGCTACTGTGTCATTGAGATTAAACACTAAGGGCTAGTGTTTAATTCACTCAATGTTGGCTCTGATACCAACCTGTCACACCCAGTTATTTCCACGTTTCACCGGTGGGCCCGGTGGGGAGTATCGTGACGTAGTTGAGATCATCATAGTCAAACAACACAATATATAAATGCACAGCGGAAGCAAAAGATAAATATATTACCTTCCGAATATAATTAATGTCAAAGTATTACAACGGAAGGTAAAGGATCCACAGGCTGATCAATAAAAGAAAACTGTTCAACAGACTTTAGGCATCTAGAACTTGCAAGATTCCCTAATGACGCCCTGAGCTCCCAGCCAATTACGCATAGTACCTGTCACTTAACCTTTTGGAAAATACGTCAGTTTACACTGGTAAATACAATTAACTGACTCATTTTGGAAAAGAGTTTAAAAATTGATTTGAATGCACGAGGCACAAAATATCTTTTATAACTGGATTAAAATGCACAGAGGCAAAATTAATCTTTTATACTTGGGACAATTTTATTAAAAAAAATCTTGTATCCGATTTACATGGTTGTCCAACATTTAGGGCCGGTGATTATACAATACAAGCCGGACAAGATTAATCGACACACCACAAATATAATCTCACAAGAAGATACCCTTACGAGTGAGTATACGTTATACATATGCAACAGGAGGTGTTTTGCCTACACCTTGTGCTTACGTCGTGGCCATTCACTTTTTAAAATGAGCCAAGGATATCCAGGACACGGTCATTAACCCCCAATGTTATTTGTTATCAATCAATACAGATTAAAACGGGATTATGCAATTTAATCATCTCCGATTAAAAGGTTTCTACACCCGACCAAGCGGTATTTTTATAATACCGTATCCCAAGCCCGTATAAGGGAAAATAAGTTAAAAGTATTTACCTGAGCTAGCAATGCAATTTATACTCAGCCGTATATTCTAATCAGCAAGCACAAGTACTTCTACTGGGGCTCTCAATCTGGAACGAAGGTTTTATTAACCTATTAAATTCCTAACGGGTCTTATTTAAGTCATAACTTAGACCGGTTAGATACTTAAATCTTCGTATGTGATCAGTAGCAAAATGTTTGGAGTCGTTTAGATCGGTAAAACTCATTTTATGGCCCGTAAGGGCAAAATCGACAATTACCGGATTAAGCCTACGACTACTAGTTATGCTCAGCCTAAAATTAATTAAAAATCTTTAAAAATCCCAAAATAATATATTACATCAGTGGGTATTAAGTTTGGTACCAAAAAGTAGGCTTAACTAGGCTATACGCTAATTACGCCATTTTATTAACATAAAGCTTTAAATTTGCGATAATGAGCATAACTCTTAATCTACAAGTCAAACTGATGTCAAACTTTGCATACAAGTTTATATATCAGTAACTAAGGTTTCTACACTTTTACATTTTCATAAATCACGTTTTAAGGTAATAAGGGCATAATGGTCAACATATGAGCAATTAACGGAAACATGCATATTAATTGGATAATTAATGAACCAAGGTGTATAATCACAGAGGGTTGTACTAACAAGTAACCTAATCCAATTAAAGCTCTGAGACATTTCTAAAACATGCCTAAATGGGTCAGAACTGAAAGTCAAAGTGAAAGTCAAACTATGCGACTTTCAGCTCCGAACCGGGTCTAAACAGGAAATTGTCGGGTTGAGCATGTTTAGACATGTTCTTACACTTATTACCAAGTTATAACAATGATCCAACAGGTTGCATATGATCTACAATGTTAATTATGCATAAATAGCATTTTAAGCTTCCTGTTGACTTTTTAAATATAAGTTTGACTCGACTTTTGACCTGGTTAGAGTGATTATCAGGGGAAACCCTTTTGAGGTTTTATTACCCACATAAATACCAACTCATAACTACTTTTGATTCGAGATATGACTGAGCCATTAATACTTAATCTCGAAGTCAAACCGTAATTACGTCGGTTTGACTTTTAGCTAAATAACTAAGCTAAAGTTAATTAGAGAAGGTTAGGCAACTTACAAAGGTCCTAAGCTTGATTAGAGAACACTTGAGAGAAGGTTTTGAGTTCCAGAAGTTCTCCAAGAATGCAGATGAAGATGTGATGATTTGTTTGCAACTAAAGGCCCTTATATAGTGGATTTACTCACCACAATGCATTGACAACAAGGTCTACTACTGCCCACAACATTCCTACATGTGTCCTACATGTTTAGGGAGTGTTTAGGGGCCAAGGGGTAAGAGGAAACTCGTTTAAGAGGTCAGAATCGCGTTTAAACTGGCAACAGCCGGTTTTCTGTTGCTGGGCAGTTGCTTGCGCACCGTAACAATTATTTGTTGCGGTGCGCAACAATTCATCAGGGACCAAAATGTTGGCTTTTCAATGATTTGAAGGGGCAACTAAGTATAAACGATTCTTGGCCGTTTTTTATCAATATGGGGCCTCAAATTTGGGTCATGTATAGTATGCACCACCATGTTATGTTGTGTGAAAGTCTTGGAGTCTTTTAGAAAGTGCCGAACAATAAGGTTTACCATGCAAATTTCTTCGTAGGAGTCCACCAATTAAATTATGAATAATTCATTGCTATAATTCACTGAACTTGAACATATACTACATGTTTTTAATATGTTTTGAGTCTTGGGATTTATAACGAGGTCGTTCAGAGGTGCAAAAGTTAACATAACGACACTTTTAAATCCTATCAAACATTTTTTTTAATAAATCCGAGTTTATAACGCTTTTTGTCTTACACGACACGTGTCGTTATTTCACTGAACACGAATTTTCGAGGTGTTACAATACGGGTTTGACTTCCAATTTTGATTCGAACCAAACTTGTTTGTGTTGTACCTCCAAGTTTGTTTTGAATCAAATCTGGTTGACCTTTGTCTCACATTCTCAGATTTTTGTTTCTCAGCATCAATCTTCTTTATATCAACATCCACAGGTTTCAGATTTGGACACTTTCGTGCAAGATGTCCTTTTTGATCACATTTGAAACATGTTCTCATGGACACATCTTTGACCTGTGGTTGTTGCTTTTTCTTTTTAGCAAAGAACTCATCATTAGACTGTCTCAATTTGAGTTCTTTTTCTTCCGCTAAACTGTTTCCTTGAACAAAATTCATTTTTACCTGAAAATTTTGAGTTTCATTTTTGTTTCGATTTTGTTTCTTCTTATAACCCAACCCAGCCTTCATATTTTTCTTCTTGTAACCAGGTTTGTTATACGAACCTCTATGACTCTTACCAGCAAACTTTGAAATCTCATACTTCTCAATCTCAACCATTTTGAAAACTTTATCAACCTTTTCTGAAATCACATTCTGAATCAGGAATATAACATCTAAGAACAATTTGTCCGATCCAATCATGGTATAAACCAATCCTTTTGAATCATCATTCAAACTTTTCTCGGATTTTGTGTTTTTCAGATAACTATCATAAAAATTTCCTTCATCTTCATCCTGTGATACAGATTTACCTGTATCAACCGACTCTTCTTTCAACACACTTTCAACGACTTTACCTACCACCTCTGAATCATGAGAATCATCAGATTTGGAATAGGTTATGTCAATGTTGTATGGCAATTGGTCTACCATGTTGAAAGCTTTTTCGACCTTTTCCTCATCATAAAATGCAAATTTTCCCGGTGGTGGAACTTGATGAAACTCTGAGCCAATGCCTTTCTTATTTTGCTCAGACTCACCATCTCCTGGTTTTATATTGAAAATTCGTTCAAGCACATATGACGACACGTGATAACTCTTTAACTTGTTGTTATCCTGTTCTAAATCAGCAATCTGTCGCTTTAGCTTAGCAACATCCTCAATATATGAATTAACAACATCTTGTTTTATGGAATACATTCGTTTAAGTTCTTTAGTTGTTTCAGAAAGATAATTCATTCTTGATTGAGCATATTTCATTTCATCTTTCACTTTTTCGTATGACTCTTTCGTAATATGATATGCTAATTTCATTGAGTCATATTCTTTCTTCATTTCTTGACAAGCAATTTCTTTTTGTGAACATTCTTCTGTCATTTTAGAAACATTTTCCTTCAAAACTTCATTTTCTGTTTCTAACTTTTACATTTTCTGAAAGTTTTTCATCATTTTCTTTTAACACTTTTTCTTTTTCTAGCATTTCTTTACATTTTTCTTTAAAAATGTTTTCAATTTTAGTGAATTCAAGATCTCTTGTTCTGAATTGCTCATCTTTTTCAGTACAAGCTCTGCATGGTTCCATGCATTTCTTGCACTGTTCAACAGTTTCAGTCAAGATGTTAGAATTAGAATTTACCTCAGTGATTGGCACCTCGGTGTTTTCAGCTACCTCTGTCTGCTTCAACTCAGCATCATCTTGTTTTTCTTCAACACCGACTTCATCACCAACATTACCACCTACCAAATTCTCATTCTTTACTTCTTCTTCTTCTTCTTCTTCTTTCTTCACCTCTTCTTCGATCTGCTGTTCTTCAGTAACAGCTTTCTCAACCTCTTCATTCACAATAACTTTTTCTTCAACCTTTTCTGTCTCACCAACTTTCAAAGCTTCTTCTTTCACAACTTCAACTTCAACCTCTTCAGCTTTAACCTCTTCAGCAGTTTTCTTCAGATTGTTCACCATTTCTTCAACATTCTTCTTCATTCTCTCTTCATCCCTTTTTCTTAAACACGATGTCATGGCATATCTGATCTCCTTTTCATGCCTTTTAGCATATGTGTCATCTTTCATCACATTTCTATAGTATTCAGCTCTCAAAGGAATTATGAGAAGAACAACATCAAAGATTATGTCTTTCTTTGGAACAACTGGTTCACCTTCTCTGTTGAAGTAACATTCTCTCTTCTTATCCCATCTTCTGTTGCTCACTGCACTCTCATACTCTTCTTGCATTTCATCCATTCTATTCAACACAATGTTTCTTTCTTTGTAGGTCTTTTCTTTCAGAATCTCTTCTCTGGTTTTCACTTTGATCTCAGCTGTATCTTTATCTTTGTTTTCATCTTGAATCTCAGCAACAAAAACAAACTTTCTTTCCTCTGTTATAGCTTTGCCATGAGCTGTTTTTCGAACATTCTCCAAATGATCTTCTTCTGGACAAATTGAGCTCCAGTCAAAACCTTCATCATCTTGAATTACAAAACAAGCTCTTGATTTGGTTTTATCTTCAATCAATTTCGGCTCTTCTTTGCTTCGGTGGTAGATCGCTTTTCGATAATAATCATCGTTGAAAGGACGTTCATTTCCTTCAGCAACTTCAGAATTTCTACATTCTCTTTTGAAATGACCCTTTTGCTTGTATCTGAAGCAGGTCACTTTGGATTTGTCAAATCCAAGTTTAGTTGACGGACCACCCAAAGATTGCTTTCCTGTAATCTCCATATATCTTTGAGCTCTTCGGATGCAGCTTGCCAAACACCAACGAATATCTATGAGCTCCATTTCTTCCGGGCCAATCTGGTCGTAGTCTTCTTTAGTCAACTATGAGTTTCCAATTTTGCCAGCTAAAAGACCTTCATATGACTCCAGAACAGATGCAATGAAACTCATTTGCTGCTTAGCTGCATTGATGCTCATCGACGGAGAATTCTTCAGTTTGAGAGCGATGTTGCATAGAATCTCCTCAGCTTCATCAGAATTTGATTTTGAAGATGAATGATATCCAGAATGGTAACTTGATGAAGTTATCTGTGGTTCTTTCATCTTCTCACCACTGAATGTTGTCTTTGGTGAACTAACACCTTTCTCTGATTGTACACTGCCTTTGTAGTACAAGCCAACATTCTGTTGATATAAAGAACCAGTCATCTTGCTTTGCTTCTGTAGCTCCAGATCATGACTCTCTATCTTTTCAAACAAAGCATCAAGAGAAATTTCATCATACAAAGCATCATTTTTTAAAATAAAAACAAACGTTTGCCACTGATCAACTCGTGGTAACGCCTCAATCACTTTGTCGATAATTTCCTCTCTGGTTTTCTCAATTTTGAAACGTTCAAGTTCAATTTTTAAGTGACAGAATCTCTCTATCATTTGCCTCACCGACTCTCCTTTAATGTTATCAAATAGATCAAATTCTTTTTTAAGCAATGAAATTTTGTTCTTTCTAATCTGTTTACCCCCCTCAACTTTAACACGTAAAGCTTCCCAAACAGATTTTGACGACCCATCATGATTAAGCAGTGCAAAAATATCATTTCT
This sequence comes from Helianthus tuberosus, assembly GCA_030545235.1. Lineage (NCBI taxonomy): Eukaryota > Viridiplantae > Streptophyta > Magnoliopsida > Asterales > Asteraceae > Helianthus > Helianthus tuberosus. The sequence continues at coordinate 168,441,734 of CM060368.1, forward strand.
AATTGCCGTCTGGATCAAAGCAATCATCCTTTGTTCGGCTGCATATTCTGCTTTGTCTTCTTTAGGTAATTTCTTGAATGGAATCTCTTCACCTTTATCATCCTTCGGTCTTTCATATCCAAACTCTAAACAGAACCAGCTTTCATGCGCATACGCTTTCGCCCAGTTAAGAAACCGTTCCTTCCACCATGTATAATCCTCAATGCTTTCCAAAGTTGGTGGCTTTGAATGTGTTCCGTAGAAATTATCATGCTTGATGTTCTCATTGATTGCTTTCGTGATGGTTTTTGGTGTAACAGTGGTAATCTCGGACGATTCGGATGTGAACGCGTTAAAAAACGTGTTGTAGAATTCTTCGGCCATGATGTAATCCTTGAATTACCTTGAATCAACAAACAAACAAACACTTATCAGTTTAAACACTATCAAATAACTGAATCAAAATAATAGTCGAACTGGTGAATTTTCTGTGCGGATTGAAGGTTGACACACTGTGCGGACTGCTATGACCCGGATCAAATTCAAACGACCTTGTTCACAAAAACACAACTTGGACCACTTCTAAACGGACTGGTTCACTTCGTATGGACTGATGAACTTTTCAAGCGACCAATCTGGTTCAATTTCACATGCAACCTGTTTGTATGCACAATATTGGAATTTGAAACACAACAGCCGACAACAATTTATATGTGATATGTATTTTTGACTTTGATTGGGCCGCCACTCTTTAAATCATTTTAATTGAACCAACACTAAAGAATACTAAATTCTCATTGGGCCGCTAATATATGAATCATGTAATATAGTTGTTTGAAGTTTCTTTCGATGATAAAGTTGACTAAGTGACCGACAAACTGTAATTGCACACTAAATCTGATTGATATTTCATTTCAAAAACATTAAATGGCATCACGTGAATTACTTATGTCGTCAATTAAAAATGGCAGACAATCAATATGATCTTATTGGACCGTTAATTGGGCTTTGACACACAATTCAAACCTCTTTCACGTTGAAACTGACAATTTTTATTTAATACATCACATTCAGTTGACAGTTATTAAATGTATCACGTGAACTTCTGAACCAATTTCAAACGGACATCGTGTTTCAAACAGTACCCTCAAACGGCCCTCAAACGGTCACACCCTCAAACGGTCACACCCTCAAACGAACAGTTTCAAACGGGAAGGTGTCAGTTTCAAACGGGAAGGTGTCAGTTTCAAACGGAAGTGTCATGTATTTTCAAACGGTCAGTCAGATTCAAACGACCAGGTCAGTTTCGTTCAAACGGTCACCAATTTTCAAACGGAAATGGACCTAAAAACTCAGATTTCTCCTAAACGGCTAGGAATTAGGATCTGGAACTTGGTAGGGTTATAGATCAGGTGTTTTCGCACAACATATCAAAAAATCAGACGATTTGGACCGTAAAAACCCGTTCAATTTGACAAAAATCAGTGAAAACGTGAAAATATGAAAAAGATGAAGAAATGATGCAATTCGGATCTGAAATCTGATGATTTTCTGCGCGGAAATGTGTGATAGATCAGTGCAATCGAGCTCCTGCTCTGATACCACTTGTAGGACTGGTTTTGACTCCGAAACGATTGCGAAACGAACGTATGATGTGCGGAATCCGTACATGAACGCAACCTAACACACGTGACGTACTATAAACGTGATTCTATTAAAAATCTGAAATCGTACAGCACCTTGAATCATTTTCTCTCTCTAGATCTAGAAAGCTCCAAAATGACAAATGTAGCAAAAGTCCCTAATCTATGACATAATCTCCTATTTATAGTCCAAGGCATTTAATGAGATTTCTCATTATTACAATTATGCCACCTTGCCTTTTTGTCTAGCTATCACTAATATAACGACTCGTTTTCTTCTGTTTCTTGCTACGGCTCGGATTGACGAAGGCTATAGACATAAATGCACTAACACGTGACTGCCACGAATCATGAATCCTCAGAGGGATCCTGCTGCTGCTGCTGCTGGTGAGGCGACGAATGATGCGAGGGTGTAAAATACCACTCGTACTGATTAAATCGTGCCTGGTAACTGTCCGGACCATGGTAGGGTGATCCATGAAAAGACGAACCATCCGAAACCTCGATAGGATGGTTGGGAGTTCCGGTTGCGGGCTCGACGGGATCGGTGTCCTCGTCCATATCCTCTGCATGATTGCCGGAGTAATGATCCTCTAGCCCCAATGGGTTAAAACCCACTGGTTCTTGTATGTAATTTTCCGGGTTAAATCGGCCCCTAAAAACAGGTGTGGGGTTACCAAAGGAATTATGCGATAGGGATCGCTGAAGAGGTATGTAAGAAGGTTGAGGGTTGTCGGGCTCATTTTCTGAATGTGGCCCATAAGAGTTATGAATGGGAGGCGTCGAACTGTGCGATACAGATCGTCTAGGCTGTTCAAAAAGGTTCCTCCGGTTTTCTCTAGGGTCAGCACTCGCAGTGGTGGTAGGAGCTCGCATGTGCGAAGGTCCTGCCTCGTCGTCATTGGGGGCGGTGATTGGCCCCTTGCCTCGTCCTCTTCGTTGGAAGAATCTTGGCGGCATAATTAATCCTGTCAATACAACATGAGATAACGACAAGAATATATAAAATAAAGGACAAAACAAAACACAACAAATGAGAATTTGTCCTATGTTATTTGTCTAGACTCGAAGGTTTAGGAATGTGCAATTGTGTAACTGAGACTAAACACAAAAGGCTAGTGTTTAATTCACTCAGCGTTGGCTCTGATACCAACCTGTCACACCCCGAATTCCACGTGTCGCCGGTGGGCCCGGTGGGGAGTATCGTGACGTGGTTGGCAACATGATAGTCAAACAACACAATATTTAATATGCACAGCGGAAGCAAATGAAAGATATATTTCAACTGAATATAATTGTAATATCGTGTATCACAAACAGTTGAAAGAATCCACAGATGGATCAAAAATAAATAAGAAACAGTAGTTCAACAGACGATAGGCATCTTAAGCTTGCGAGACTCTTTATTGATGCTAAGGAGAGAATCCAGCCTATTACTCTTAGTACCTGCATTTAATCTTTTTGGGAAAATACGTCAGTTTACACTGGTAAATACAATCATCTGACTCATTTTAAAAATGATTAAAAATTGATTTGGATGCACGTGGCATAAACATTTTATAACTTGGGATAATTATTTAAATATATAAACTTGTAAAAGAATTACATGTTCCTTATGCGTTCAGTAGCCCGGATCGTGCCGGGTTAAAGATCAATAGACACACCACATTATTTTTTTATGCACTGACGGGTGTACGCCTACACCCCGCGCTTAGGTCGTGGCCATTTCGTAAAATGATGCCAAGGATATCCGGGACATGGTCATTAACCCCCCAAAGGCTTTAAGTAAACAAAACAATTTAAACGGGCCGATCAAATATCAATTAACCACCATATGATGGAAGATTTAATGCCCGACCAAGCGGTATTTTATATATCGTACCCCAAGCCCGTATAAGGGAAAATAAGTTAAAAGTATTTACCTGAGCAAAGTAATAATCACAATAAGCAAATGCAAGTAGCTTTTACTGGTCCTCCTATTCTGGAACGAAGGTTTATAATAACCTATTAGAATCCTAACGGGTCTTTAGTTAAGCTTAAGCTTAGACCGGTTAGTTTTAAAGATACGGTTCGTACGCACGATTAAGCGAAGACCGGATAGAATGTGATTTAGACCCGATAAGTTTGAAGACTTGCTAAATATGGGTATTTCATACACATCCTGGATTTTGAGATAAAACCGATAAGGTTTGACCCGTTTCGGCTAATTTATGCAAACTAGTTACATAAACCGAACCGAACGCGCAAGAGGCGTAACGTGTAACATCTGTGCTTGTAATCATTGTGAACAATTCTGTTATCAATAAAACAATGTTATTTGATCCCAATGTTTGTTTGGTTGTGTTTTACATTTTTCATGTTTTGACTTTTGTTCAATTTCAAACTCTACATCGCTTTCTGGAGAGTTATACGCAAACTGGTGCGTAAACGTAATCAGTTTAATGCGAAAAATACTCCGTAACATCAACATATACTTAACATACCTTAAATAACCTTTACATAACTTAGAAATAAGTTTTGAAGGCTTTGGTATGGCAACAAAAAAAAAAGTTAATTCGCTTACAGGGACTAAACCTGACAAACTGCGAAAGTTTGCCAATTTAAACTGTAACAGACATTCCGGAACATGACCATAAGTTAAACATACCATAAATATCCTTTACATGGCTTAGAAATAGGCTTTGAGGGGTTCGGTGTGCTAAAATAAACTTTTGAGTCATTCAGGGACTAAAAGTGTCAAAAAGTGCATAAGTTTGCACTTTCGCGCATAACTTACGTTCTGAATACATCCGGACATCCAAAAATTTATGTAAGCACTAAAATATTTTATTTTAGTGTTTGGCATAAGAAAAATCCATTCGTCACGCCATTTGGATCGTTTTTCGCGCTTATGCGCATTCCGTCGTAATTTAGCGAACATCGCGATCATACGGCCAAACGAACCGACATCCGAGATATTTTTGAGCATGTTTTGAGTTCCCTATACTTTAACTTCATTTTAGAGCCTTGAAATGAGGTTAACGGGGTTCAAACGCATCGAAAATAGCTTAAACGGGCTGCTGGGACCATTTCTGCCATTTTTAAAACTTTTCTGAATCTGGTGCATGGTGGCGTAGCGCGAGCCCTAAGGCCTTTACCGTCGCGCTACGCGAGCGCCTTATCTGGGCAGAAACATCATTTTTGCACTTTCAGGACCAGATTCAGTGTATTAACAGCTGCAAACAGCCTTTCAAACACCCCAAAGGCCAAGACCACATGTCAAACTCTTGTGGTGGGGGCAAAATGAGTTACCACAACATTTTGAAAAGTGTACGGGCGAGATCATTCCCTCTTCTCCAAGAAACGATCCTAACGGAGAACCGAAAACTATAAATACCCACCTTATGTTCACTCATTTCTCACAAGAATCTGATCTAATGTGCTCTAAGTTGAAACCTTTGTTTCATACCTGAGCTATTTTGATCTAGATTAGCATTCGGGGACCCTTTGTAAGTGTTCCTTCGTTCTTTTATTGCTTTTCGAGTCCGAAAGTCAAACTTTGTTTGACTTTCTGCATTGACCAGTTTATGGTCAATGCGAAGTTCGTTTAAACTTCGCAACGTGATTGTAATCACGATGGTTATAGTCCTTTGTGACTATGCCTACTGATTACCACGTTGTCTAGGGTCGTAAGGGTAAGCGATCTAATAAATCGCTTATACCTTCGAACCCGACCCATTTGGTCGATCATTAGGATCCGACCAAACACATTAGGTGACCATAGCATATAGGGAATAACCTTCCGATGTTATACCTTATGGTCGCTTCGTTTAAGTAGTTGTATGATAGGTAGTTTATATGCCTTAGGTAAATTACCAAAATACCCCTTTGATGCCAAAATTCATTTTAAACATATGTAACATAACTTTTGACATCTAAACTGATTTGACAACAATATTAGACATGTTAAGGCATATGTTACTTGTTATAGGACTAGTTAGGCGGTCCGAACGCGTTTTACGCGAACGACGCGTTAAAGTAGCATAAGCTTCCTAAACGGGTCGTAATGGGTCGTAAGCACTTAGGTTAGGTTTCATTTAGTATGTAGGCCTTGTTAAACCATACTACATGAGTTCCAATACTCATTTGGTTTACGAGCCCTCATTCTATCCGATCTCCCGATATAGGTCCGGTTTATTAACATAGTTACCTATATTAGGTGTCGTTTGATTCCGTGATCTCTAGCATTGCTTGGTGGTTATCTTAGGACTTCTGAGCAATCTCATGTGAGTACATAGACCCCTCTTTTACTGTTTTCCAAACTGTTTTGGGGTGAAACACATGTGCCTACTTGTTACTTTCATGCTTTCCATGTTTTCACATCATATACCTGCTATGTTCGTTAGTACAATATAGTACATGTTTTACATTACATTTCATGCTATGTATGCCCATTGTGTGCATACTTAGTACATTGTTTTACATTACATTTCATGCTATGTATGCCCATTGTGTGCGTAATTAGTACATCGTTTTACATTACATTTCATGCTATGTATGTCCATTGTGTGCATACTTAGTACATTGTTTTACATTACATTTCATGCTATGTATCCCCATTGTGTGCATACTTAGTACAGTTGTTTTCATAACATGTTTACATTTTGGTATGACATTTGGGTTATTTACAATGGAACAATACATTCATTAACATTAGCTACGCCGTTCGTTAGTAGGTAGTGGTACCATAGGAATTGACAACTCCCGTTCCGGACATCCTGGGTAGGTTTGGATGAAAGGAATGACCGAATTCGATACACATAACTTAGATAAACCTTTAATTTGTTTAAGGGTTTATCGCCACAGTCTCAAGGCTTGGATGTATGCATTTTCACAATACCGCATAAATGTTTATATCAGTATAGCATGCATTTGTCCCACAAAACATAACTTTGATTTAAACCATGTTTTACTTCAATACCTTGTTTTTGTGCATTTTACATATGGTTTAGTTGATATATTTCACATACCATACATGACATTTTTGGATACACATTACATGATTTACATTAGACATAAACATTTTGACATTGATATACACAATTCATGATTTACATTAATCACAGATATTTGATATGGCTTACACGATAACAATTTGACATTTGATTATACATAAACAATTTACATTGGTGGTTTGGTTTGAGTAAGGGATTTAAGTAACGAGGCGTGTGTAATATGATACAAGCATGGTGGATACGCCGCTGGTACTTCCTATATATAAGTTTTTGTATGGTATTACATATCGTAGCGTTATTTGAATCATTTCAATTTATGACACATGACATTTTATACAAATAACATACTTTTTACAAGACATTGTTTACAAACAACTTATCTTACACAAACTCATTTTTACATGGTTATTCATTTAACCTTACATTTATTTATACATATCATCTGATCTTACCATTTTTCAAATAATTTATAAGACAAAGCAAATTACAAGGTTCATGACTAAACATTTTCTTAAACACAAGTCATGAATCATATTTTTACAAAACCTATGTATCTCACAGGCATTTTTATGCTGACGTACCTATTTTCACATGTGTTTTCAGGAGTTTTCCATAGGATGATGATCGTGACACTAGGGCGGACCTGTGCCTTAGAGACTAAAAATGAAGATAAACTAGTTTAATTATGTTATGAACACTTTGTTTCCTGTTTAAGACAATATAACACTCTTGTTTAATAAATAAAATATAACTTTGTATGCCATGGTTGTGAAACAATAATTCTGTTACAACACTCCCCGACGTTTCCGCCACGTTTTGTATGTTATACGTGGTCGGGGTGTGACAAAAGAGTTGGTATCAGAGCCAATGGTTATAGGGAATTAGGTTATTAGTAATTCTTTGACCTAGACTATAACCTTTCTAGGAACCAAACACAAGTTATCTTGTGTTTTGATCTTAAAACATGCACATCACCTATCCTTAGGTGATTATCAAAACAAGAACCCAATTTTCCGAAACGATTTTTGAAAAACAATCTTCTGTTTTTGGATAATTTATTACATGGTTTTGAACCCTCTTTTGTAAGGTTTTGAACCTTTCCAGTTTAACTAAAATTTTTGGCTTTATGCCTTTGAATTTTCAAAAATCTCGTCAAGGTTTTGGGTTTTAAATAATGTGAACACGTGCAAACTGGAAGAGTGAATGCCTGTATTCTGGGTTTTCTGTCTAGGCAAGCACTTCGTATATATCTCATCAGACGTGAGACCAGTTGTGCTTACCTGGGAATTCTTGGGATGAGTGTTCACTTATAGGCGAGCATGTCTTCGCGATACATTATTTTTTATCCATTTACTTTGATTAGTCACTGTGCGTCGTTTGTTTGCTTGGTAATGCGGATGAATGACCACCATCTTTGCTTCTGTTGATTTTGTTTCATCTCATTCTCTTCATCCAAACATCTCACTCGTTTCCTTTCATGTTTTCCTCTTTTAGAATGCCTCCTCGACGCGAAAACCAGATAGCAACTGCCGAACTGGCAGAAATCATTGCGCAGCAGATGGCTGCTCAATTCCCAAACCACTTTGCTCAATGGAACCAAGCCAACAACAACAACAATGCTCCATGCAAATACAAGGATTTTAACTCGGCTAAACCACTCAAGTTTAGTGGTTCTGAAGGAGCGACTGGGCTTCTTCAATGGTTCGAGAGCATTGAGAATACTTTTCGCCACGTGCAGTGTCCTGACAATCGCAAGGTCGAGTTTTCTTCGAGTGTGTTTCAGAAGAGGGCTCTTACATGGTGGAATGGGGTAATGAGAGACCGTGGTGCAGAAGTTGCTCTAGCACAGACATGGGCTGAACTTAGGGCTCTTATGATGAGGGAATTCTGTCCTCGTCATGAACAGCGAGCGTTGGAGAAAGAGTTTGATGACTTGAAACAAGACAGTGGCGAGCATAGGGCGTATACTGACAGGTTTGAGGAGTTGAGTCTGCTTTGCCCAACAATGGTTACCCCACTCGACAAGGCTATCGAAAGATACATCGATGGTCTACCTGACTCTATACAAGACATCATTACTGGTAGTAACCCTGCCACACTCTGTCAGGCGATCGAGTTAGCAGCGACATTGACTGAGTCGCAGATTCAGAAGAATAAGTTACACAGGAAGGGTGATAAGGGCAAGAAACAGTCGGCTGACAAGGAAGATAGCAAGAAAGGTCAAAACAAGAATGGAAAGGATTCTGGTTCATCGAAAAGGGCAAGGAAGCGTAAGGCTTCCCAAAACTATGCTGTCACTGCCCAAGCTAACCAGGCAGCTCCCAACCAACCCGCACAGCCTCCAGCGAAGAAGCCCTATTTAGGGAATGCACCTTTGTGCAATAGATGCAACAGTTACCATCAGCCGCAACATCAGTGCCGTTTCTGTACTAACTGTGGGAAGTCAGGTCATCTTGCCGATGTTTGTCAGTTTGCTCAGAATCGCGCAGTTCAGAACCCGGCTCAACAAGTTGCTCAGCCTCTTGCTCAGCAACAGGGTCAAGCTGCACGACCACACTACCCACCAGGTGCTTGTTATAACTGTGGGGATCTGGCCCATTACAGAAACCAGTGCCCAAGGCTGGCTAACCAGAATCAGGCTCAGGCTCGAGGGCGAGTCTTCAACATGAATGCTCAAGAGGCACAAGCAGACAATGAAGTGGTGAACGGTACGTTCTTTATTAATAATCAGCCTGCACCTGTTCTCTTTGATTCGGGTGCCGATAAAAGTTTTGTGTCATTGTCTTTTGAGCCAATGCTTCGCGTGTCTAGAACGAAACTAGGAAAACCCTTGACAGTAGAAGTTGCTAGTGGTGAACCCATTGTTCTTGATTCTGTTCTACGCAACTGCAAGTTGAACCTTAACGACCATCTTTTTCCTATCAACCTCACGCCTATGCAACTTGGAAGCTTCGACGTCATTGTGGGTATGGATTGGTTATCCAAGCATCGCGCAGAGGTGGTTTGTTTCGAGAAGATCGTTCGGGTGCCGCTTTCGACAGGCGAGATCCTACAGGTTCAAGGTGAGAAACCGTCTGGTGGTCTCAAGCTCATATCTTGTTTTAAAGCTCGGAAATATCTACGGAAGAACTATGTGGCCTTCTTAGCACATGTTACAGCAGATAAAGGCAAGGGTAAGTCTATTTCCGATATTCCTGTCGTTCGGGATTATTCTGAAGTATTCCCTGAAGACTTACCTGGTCTACCTCCAGCACGCCAAGTCGAGTTCCGTATTGATCTCGTACCTAGTGCGAATCCCATTGCCAGAGCCCCATACCGTCTTGCACCGTCTGAGATGCAAGAGTTGTCTAAGCAGCTTCAGGAACTCTCTGACAAAGGTTTTATCCGTCCTAGCTTTTCACCTTGGGGTGCTCCCGTTCTTTTTGTCAAGAAGAAGGATGGATCTTTTAGGATGTGTATCGATTATCGTGAGCTTAACAAGCTTACCATCATGAATCGATATCCCCTACCTCGCATTGATGATCTCTTTGATCAGTTACAGGGCGCTTCTTATTTTTCGAAGATTGATCTGCGTTCCGGGTATCATCAACTTCGTGTGCATGAAGAAGATATTCCCAAGACAGCTTTCCGCTCTCGTTATGGGTATTACGAGTTCACAGTTATGCCATTCGGTTTGACTAATGTTCCTGCTGTTTTCATGGACTTAATGAATAGGGTCTGCAAGCCTTATTTGGATCAGTTCGTCATTGTTTTTATTGACGACATCTTGATATACTCTAAGACGCGAGCTGATCACGAGCAACATCTTCGTCTTACTCTGGAACTCCTAAAGAAAGAGCAACTTTTCGCCAAATTCTCCAAGTGCGAATTTTGGCTTAAAGAAGTTCAATTTTTGGGGCATTTTATCAACGAACAAGGTATTCATGTAGATCCCTCCAAGATCAGTGCGATTAAGGATTGGGATACGCCTACTACTCCTACTGAAGTTCGTTCTTTTCTTGGTCTAGCGAGTTATTACCGCCGCTTCATTGAGAACTTCTCAACGATTGCAGTTCCTCTAACTGCTCTAACTCAGAAGAACAAACCCTTTGATTGGGGATTCAAGCAAGAGGAAGCTTTTCAACACTTGAAGCGGAAGCTTTGCGATGCGCCTGTTCTATCATTGCCTGAGGGTGATGATGATTTTGTCGTTTATTGTGATGCATCTAAATTGGGTCTTGGCTGTGTTCTGATGCAAAGGAACAAAGTCATAGCATATGCATCGAGGCAGTTAAAGATACATGAGAAGAACTACACCACTCATGATCTTGAGTTGGGTGCAGTTGTTTTCGCTCTAAAGATCTGGAGACACTATTTGTACGGTACAAAATGTGTGGTTTTCACGGACCACAAAAGTCTTCAGCATATCTTCAATCAGGAAGAACTCAACATGAGGCAACGACGTTGGGTCGAGCTTCTAAACGACTACGACTGCGAAATTCGCTACCATCCTGGTAAGGCGAATGTCGTAGTCGATGCTTTGAGTCGTAAGGAACGTACTAAGCTTCATTGTGTTCATGATCAATCTGTTATTCAAGCTCGATCCGATATCCAAGCCCGCATTTCTCAGGCTCAACAAGCTTGTGTTTCACAAGGTTTGATGGATAAGGAATTTCCCTATCACATAACACCTGCTCTGGAACTGAAGGACAATGGATCGTATTACTTCATGGACCGTTTGTGGGTCCCAAGCCAGGATGATCTTCGTACCTTGCTTATGGATGAAGCCCATAAGTCTCGTTATTCTGTTCATCCGGGCTCAGATAAGATGTATAAGGATCTTCGTATTCAGTATTGGTGGCCTGGTATGAAGAAAGACATTGCCTTATACGTATCAAAATGCCTTACTTGTCTTAAGGTTACGGCTGAACATCAGCGTCCTTCGGGTTTATTGGTGCAACCAGAGATCCCAGTTTGGAAATGGGAAAACATTACTATGGATCTCATTACTAAACTTCCACGCACAAAGAAAGGTCATGATGCCATCTGGGTAGTCGTTAATCGTCTTACTAAGTCAGCGCATTTCTTGCCAATCCGTGAGGATTTTTCTGCTGACAAACTTGCTAAAATCTATGTGGATGAAATTGTAGCTCGACATGGTGTTCTTTTGAACATCATTTCTGACAGAGATGCTCGTTTCACTTCTCATTTTTGGAGAACCATGCAATCTGCTATGGGGACCCAACTTAATCTGAGCACAGCTTATCATCCGCAAACGGATGGTCAATCTGAAAGAACAATCCAGACTCTGGAGGATATGCTTAGAGCTTGTGTGATCGATTTTGGTGGTAGTTAGGATTCACATCTTCAGTTAATTGAATTCTCCTACAACAACAGTTATCACACCAGCATCAAAATGGCTCCTTTCGAGGCTCTCTATGGTCAAAAATATCGTTCAGCAGTCTGCTGGAATGAGATCGGCGAGGCTCAACTTACTGGACCTGCCCTCATTTTAGAGATAACTGACAAGATTAAGAAAGTACATGATAACCTTCAGACAGCTAGAAGCCGTCAAAAGAGTTACGCGGACCCAAAATGCAAGCCCTTGGAATTTCAAGTCGGTGATCGAGTATTACTTAAGGTCTCACCTTGGAAAGGTGTGATCAGATTTGGAAAGAAAGGAAAACTTGCACCTAGATATGTTGGACCATTCAAGATCGTCGAAAGAATCGGTAAGGTAGCCTACAGACTTGAGTTACCACCTGAACTTGGAAATGTTCATCCAACCTTTCACGTGTCCAATCTCAAGAGGTGTTTAGCTGATGAGAACCTCCACATACCACTTGACGAAATTCGTGTTGGTAAAACACTGAAATTTGTTGAGAAGCCAGTGGAAATCATGGAACGTGAAGTCAAATGGCTTAAACGCAAGCGCATTCCTTTGGTCAAAGTTCGATGGGAAGCTAAACGTGGACCCGAGTTTACTTGGGAACGCGAAGATCAAATGAAGGCAAAATATCCGCATCTTTTCCCACGACTTTCCTCTAAATAAATTTCGGGATGAAATTTCCACAAGTAGGGGAGACTGTAACATCTGTGCCTGTAATCATTGTGAACAATTCTGTTATCAATAAAACAATGTTATTTGATCCCAATGTTTGTTTGGTTGTGTTTTACATTTTTCATGTTTTGACTTTTGTTCAATTTCAAACTCTACATCGCTTTCTGGAGAGTTATACGCAAACTGGTGCGTAAACGTAATCAGTTTAATGCGACAAATAATCTGGAATATCAACATATACTTAACATACCTTAAATAACCTATACATAACTTAGAAATAAGTTTTGAAGGCTTTGGTATGGCAAAAAAAACAAGTTAATTCGCTTACAGGGACTAAACCTGACAAACTACGAAAGTTTGCCAATTTAAACTGTAACAGACATTCCGGAACATGACCATAAGTTAAACATACCATAAATATCCTTTACATGGCTAAGAAATAGGCTTTGAGGGGTTCGGTGTGCTAAAATAAACTTTTGAGTCATTCAGAGACTAAAAGTGTCAAAAAGTGCATAAGTTTGCACTTTCGCGCATAACTTACGTTCTGAATACATCCGGACATCCAAAAATTTATGTAAGCACTAAAATATTTTATTTTAGTGTTTGGCATAAGAAAAATCCATTCGTCACGCCATTTGGATCGTTTTTCGCGCTTATGCGCATTCCGTCGTAATTTAGCGAACATCGCGATCATACGGCCAAACGAACCGACATCCGAGATATTTTTGAGCATGTTTTGAGTTCCCTATACTTTAACTTCATTTTAGAGCCTTGAAATGAGGTTAACGGGGTTCAAACGCATCGAAAATAGCTTAAACGGGCTGCAGGGACCATTTCTGCCATTTTTGAAACTTTTCTGAATCTGGTGCATGGTGGCGTAGCGCGAGCCCTAAGGCCTTTACCGTCGCGCTACGCAAGCGCCTTATCTGGGCAGAAACATCATTTTTGCACTTTCAAGACCAGATTCAGTGTATTAACAGCTGCAAACAGCCTTTCAAACACCCCAAAGGCCAAGACCACATGTCAAACTCTTGTGGTGGGGGCAAAATGAGTTACCACAACATTTTGACAAGTGTACGGGCGAGATCATTCCCTCTTCTCCAAGAAACGATCCTAACAGTGAACCGAAAACTATAAATACCCACCTTATGTTCACTCATTTCTCACAAGAATCTGATCTAATGTGCTCTAAGTTGAAACCTTTGTTTCATACCTGAGCTATTTTGATCTAGATTAGCATTCGTGGACCCTTTGTAAGTGTTCCTTCGTTCTTTTATTGCTTTTCGAGTCCGAAAGTCAAATTTGTTTGACTTTCTGCATTGACCAGTTTATGGTCAATGCGAAGTTTGTTTAAACTTCGCAACGTGATTGTAATCACGATGGTTATAGTCCTTTGTGACTATGCCTACTGATTACCACGTTGTCTAGGGTCGTAAGGGTAAGCGATCTAATAAATCGCTTATACCTTCGAACCCGACCCATTTGGTCGATCATTAGGATCCGACCAAACACATTAGGTGACCATAGCATATAGGGAATAACCTTCCGAGGTTATACCTTTAGGTCGCTTCGTTTAAGTAGTTGTATGATAGGTAGTTTATATGCCTTAGGTAAATTACCAAAATACCCCTTTGATGCCAAAATTCATTTTAAACATATGTAACATAACTTTTGACATCTAAACTGATTTGACAACAATATTAGACATGTTAAGGCATATGTTACTTGTCATAGGACTAGTTCGGCGGTCCGAACGCGTTTTACGCGAACGACGCGTTAAAGTAGCATAAGCTTCCTAAACGGGTCGTAATGGGTCGTAAGCACTTAGGTTAGGTTTCATTTAGTATGTAGGCCTTGTTAAACCATACTACATGAGTTCCAATACTCATTTGGTTTACGAGCCCTCATTCTATCCGATCTTCCGATATAGGTCCGGTTTATTAACATAGTTACCTATATTAGGTACCGTTTGATTCCGTGATCTCTAGCATTGCTTGGTGGTTATCTTAGGACTTCTGAGCAATCTCATGTGAGTATATAGACCCCTCTTTTACTGTTTTCCAAACTATTTTGGGGTGAAACACATGTGCCTACTTGTTACTTTCATGCTTTCCATGTTTTCACATCATATACCTGCTATGTTCGTTAGTACATTATAGTACATGTTTTACATTACATTTCATGCTATGTATGCCCATTGTGTGCATACTTAGTACATTGTTTTACATTACATTTCATGCTATGTATGCCCATTGTGTGCGTACTTAGTACATCGTTTTACATTACATTTCATGCTACGTATGTCCATTGTGTGCATACTTAGTACATTGTTTTACATTACATTTCATGCTATGTATCCCCATTGTGTGCATACTTAGTACAGTTGTTTTCATCACATGTTTACATTTTTGTATGACATTTGGGTTGTTTACAATGGAACAATACATTCATTAACATTAGCTACGCCGTTCGTTAGTAGGTAGTGGTACCATAGGAATTGACAACTCCCGTTCCGGACATCCTGGGTAGGTTTGGATGAAAGGAATGACTGAATTCGATACACATAACTTAGATAAACCTTTAATTTGTTTAAGGGTTTATCGCCACAGTCTCAAGGCTTGGATGTATGCATTTTCACAATACCGCATAAATGTTTATATCAGTATAGCATGCATTTGTCCCACAAAACATAACTTTGATTTAAACCATGTTTTACTTCAATACCTTGTTTTTGTGCATTTTACATATGGTTTAGTTGATATATTTCACATACCATACATGACATTTTTGGATACACATTACATGATTTACATTAGACATAAACATTTTGACATTGATATACACAATTCATGATTTACATTAATCACAGATATTTGATATGGCTTACACGATAACATTTTGACATTTGATTATACATAAACAATTTACATTGGTGGTTTGGTTTGAGTAAGGGATTTAAGTAACGAGGCGTGTGTAATATGATACAAGCATGGTGGATACGCCGCTGGTACTTCCTATATATAAGTGTTTGTATGGTATTACATATCATAGCGTTATTGAATCATTTCAGTTTATGACACATGACATTTTATACAAATAACATACTTTTTACAAGACATTGTTTACAAACAACTTATCTTACACAAACTGATTTTAAAATGGTTATTCATTTAACCTTACATTTATTTATACATATCATCTGATCTTACCGTTTTTCAAATAATTTATAAGACAAAGCAAATTACAAGGTTCATGACTAAACATTTTCTTAAACACAAGTCATGAATCATATTTTTACAAAACCTATGTATCTCACAGGCATTTTTATGCTGACGTACCTATTTTCACATGTGTTTTCAGGAGCTTTTCCATAGGATGATGATCGTGACACTAGGGCGGACCTGTGCCTTAGAGACTAAAAATGAAGATAGACTAGTTTAATTATGTTATGAACACTTTGTTTCCTGTTTAAGACAATATAACACTCTTTTTTAATAAATAAAATATAACTTTGTATGCCATGGTTGTGAAACAATAATTCTGTTACAACACCCCCCGACGTTTCCGCCACGTTTTGTATGTTATACGTGGTCGGGGTGTGACATAACGGGTAATTATTAGAGCCATATACAGGTTTCCTAAGTTAATATGCCTCAAATATGTTGTGACATCAGTAAGATATCTTTTATTATGCCCGAAACGAATTTAAACACAAACTATGCCCCGTAAGGGTAGTTTGGTCATTTACAAGGTTATAAAAGAGTTTAAGTATTATCCTGAGTTACAGGTCTGATGTAATCAGCAAACTTACTCAATTTACTAAGTTATAATAGTAGGGTAAAGTATATATGTGAAATTTATCAATTATAACCAAACTATGCTCCGTAGGGGTATTTTGGTAATTTCACATAAGCCGGAAAGCTCAAAACTGAAGTCTGAGTTTAACAACTTTTTCTTAATGTTAAAATATTATAATTTACCTAAAATATCAGTAGGTATCAACCCTTGTAAGTTTAAAATAGTTTTAGTACATACTATGCGTTAAAAACGCTTAAAAAGGCGATTAGAAGCCGTTTCCGGGTTCTATATAGAAAACTGATATTTTTATTATTCTAGATGGTTCAAAATAATTTATTTATCATATATAATCAGTAGCAAAAGGTTTGGGGTCAAATGGATATGTAAAACTCATTTTATAGCCAGCAAGGGCAAAACCGACAATTACCGGATTAAGCTTACGACTCTAAGTTATGCTCAGTCTAAAATTAATTAAAAATCTACAAAAATCCCAAAATAATATATTGTATCAGTGGGTAAAGAGTTTGATATCAAAAAGTGGGTTTAAATAGGACATACGCTAATTATGCCGTTTAATTGCTAAAGAAGCTTTCTAATTACGCTAACGAGCATAACTCTCAATCTACACCTCAAACTGATGTCAAATTTTGGTTACAAGTTTATAAATCAGTAACTAAGGTTTCTACTCTTTTACATTTTCAAAAATCACGTTTTAAGGTGAAAAGGGCATAATGGTCAACATATGAGCAATTAACGGAATCATGCATATTAATTGGATAACTAATGAACCAAGGTGTATAATCACAGAGGGTTATACTAGCATGTAACCTAGTCCAATTAAAGCTCTAAGGAATTTCTAAAACATGCCAAAGCGGGTCAAAACTGAAGTCAAAGCAAAAGTCAAAGCTTTGCGACTTTCGGTTCCGAACCGGGTCTAAACAGAAAATTGTCGGGTTGAACATGTTTAGACATGTTCTTATACTAATTACCAAGTTATACTAATGATCAAACAGGTTGTATGTGTTCTACATTGCTAATTATGCATAAATTAGAAAATAAGCATTCTGTTGACTTTTTAATAACAAGTTTGACCCGACATTTGACCTAGTTAGAGTGGGAATCAGAGGGTGCCCTTTTAAGGGTTTAATGCCCACATAATTACCAACTTATAACTACTTTCAATTCAACTAATCACTGAACCATCAATGATTAATCGCTAAGTCAACCGTTAATTACGACGGTTTGACTTTTAAGCTAAAACTAAGCAAAAACTTAACTAAGAAAGGTTAAGCATACTTACTGAAGTCCTATGCACGATTAGTGATCACTTGAGTCTGCTTTGGAGCTCCAGAAATGATCAGAAATGCTGAAGGAAGGTGTGATCAAAATGGTTGCACAAGAGGCCTTTATATAGTGTTCTTGAGCTCATAGATCATTGACAAATCATGCTACCACTGGCCATGGATCATTAACAGATGTCCCTAAGTGCCTAGGACTGTTTAGGGGTCGCCCATGTTGTGAAAAAAATCCCTTAAAAGTTGGTTAAAAGCTCAAACAGGCTGCTGCCCGTTTTTTCTGCAACTGAGGGTCTGATGCGGCCCGCGTAAAGTCTTGTTAACCTTTACGCGGCCCGCCTAGGACCTGTTGTCAGTTTTCACATTTTCAAGTTGTTGCATATTTGCCTCTTGGCCTTTCGAAGGGTCAACCAAACTTATTTCTTGCAGTTTGACCCCTTCACATTTACCTACAAGGGCTTCAAGGCTTATACCCATTTTATTTAGTCCTAGATCACTTTGTTATTACCCGAAAAGTCATAACTTTCAACGTTGACGCTTTAACCCCTTGTATACGAATATGATCATAACTTTCTCATACGATAACGAAACTTTATGAAATTTATATCATGCATTCTAGTGAGCATAATTAACCGTTACAAAGCTTTGGGTTTGTTAAAAGGTCACTCAGAGGTATAACTTAAACATGTTGACACATTTAACCCCTGTAGTTTGTAAACTCTCACTTTCATTCACAATTAGCTTCGTATGATCCATGATTTATTCGTTTGAAGGTATGAGCATCATGTAGGGTTAATGTAAAGTATATTTATTCACTGTTGACATTTAGAACTCGTATATTCACATACTTTCCATGATTGTCAACTTTAATCCTTCTATAATATTCTTTCACACGGTCAAACGTATGACACGTGTCAACTCATTATAGGACATGAATTTTCGAGGTGTTACATTTAAGCACTTCTCGGACATCATTTCAGCTTCAGCTTTCTTCTCAACCTTGATAGCTGAAATTTCTTCAACCTGCTTCTCTACTACATGAACATTTTCTTCATATATGACTTTTTCTTCGGTAATTGCTGCTTTATGATTCTTCTCTCCTGAATCAGACTTCAAATTTCTAATCTTTTGGATTTCAGTCTCTTGAGCTTCAATCTTCTCGATGAACGTGCCCAAACTAAAGCCAAAATATTCTAAGCTATTTTTCCAGGCCAACAAATATGTGCCCCACTCATCACGCGGTAATGCATTTGCCAATTTGTCAACCCACTCGTCATCTCTTTTGCTAATGTTCAAACGCTTCATCTCTACATATAACTTGCAATACCTTTCGATCAACTCTTTTGTAGATTCTCCCCTGATAGTTGTAAAACTATCAAACTTCTGTTTGATATTTGCTGGAGTCTGAATAAGCATACCATTTGCGAAAGACGAGTTCTAGAACTCAAAATCCATGTTTTAGTATTGAAAGATTCACGAAGACAGATTTTCAAACGATACGAAAATTCACTCAACCTAAGATTAGTTCAATCACTTTATCAAACCACTGAATCTGATGAATATTCGATTGAGTGACAAAAATCAGGTAACAACAGATCAAGTGGGGATTCGCTCGGGCGAGTATCCGATGCTTGACAAATCACCTGAAACACAGACAAATAGAACTGATTAGGATCGGGTGACAACTCGTTTGGATTGCCGCTCGATTTGTTGCACTTTAAACTTGAACAAAACACGATCCCTTGAAACAAAATTGTGACCCGTTCAGGTAGGGTTTTCACTTTTCTTTTCAACAAATGAACTTTGATTTTTATTGGGCCGCTCCTCTTTTTCACATGCAATATATGATCCGAGATTATAATGAGCCGACAAGTTTGATATCAAATGTGATTGGGCCAAGAAACCCACTAAACCGACAAAATCTGTTCACAAATCAATTTTGATTGGGCCGTGATTAAGTGTGAATCTCATTAAGTATAATTGGGCTGTTATTATGCTTATCAACTCATTACTTCAGTTAGAATAGAAAATATAGTTAGTGAGATTAAAGCTCTTAGGTTTCTTTGGTTTTCTAATAGATCGAAGCATAAAGGGATAGCGTGGAGGGATTGGTGTGAATTTGTTAATATGTAAGTTTTTGTTGTTTTTTGTTGGTCGGCCCGGCTTGGGTCGGCCGGTGTGTTTTTAATGAAAGTTGCGTTTCAAAAAAAAAACTCATTTGCGAGATTTTCCAATGCTCCGGTTAGAATAGAAAATATAGTTAGTGAGATTAAAGCTCTTGGGTTTCTTTGGTTTTCTAATAGATCGAGGCATAAAGGGATAGCGTGGAGGGATTGGTGTGAATTTGTTAATATGTAAGTTTTTGTTGTTTTTTGTTGGTCAGCCCGGCTTGGGTCGGCCGGTGTGTTTTTAATGAAAGTTACGTTTAAAAAAAAACCTCATTACTTCAGTGGCCGACAACCCCTTTTAACACATTTATTGTAATTTGACTTCAAGATTAAAGCACGTGGGCCGAGACACACATGATATTATGACATCTCATGAGCTCATGCACACTAACTAAATTTTATTGGGCCGCAAACATTGACTGACAATTGAATTAATATGATCACATGGGCTGATAGATTCTCAATTAAACTTTTGTAATGATAATCACATTCACATGCAAAAGCCGACAGATTTGATTAACAATACAATCCTATTGGGCCAATTCTTTTATTGAAATGAATCTGACAATTGCAATTAATGATTTATTGAACCGATTTTAATGTCTTGATTGTGCCGTCCAACTTTAATCATATGTATTCAAACGAAATAAGGTTTCTTTCACACGAAATATCAATTTCACACGAAATAGAGATCTGATACACGACACATTCACACGAAATACATTCACACGAAATGAGCACCTTCAAACGAAATAGAGGACTTTTTCAAACGAAATAAGTGTATTTCGCACGAAATTAAGGACTTTTCAAGTAAAATAGGTGTATTTCGCACGAAATTAAGGACTTTTAAAGCGAAATAGGTGTATTTCGCACGAAATTAAGGACTTTTCAAGCGAAATAAGTGTATTTCGCGGGAAATAGGTCTGGCGTAACGCGATTTCGGACCGAAAAACTCAGATTTCTCCCGAACGGCTTCGAATTAAGATCTGAAACTTGGTAGGGTTATAGATCAGGTGTTTTCGCACAACATATCAAAAAATCATGTAATTTGGACAGTAAAAACCCGTTTAATTTTGCAAAATTCAGTTAAAAACATGAAAGAATGAGTAGAAGTCAGAATTTTCCAATGAAAACAAGCTAAATCGGTAAGAACTCTTGCTCCTGAGCTCTGATACCACTTGTAGGATCGTTTTTACGACCAAAAGAGTCGTTCAGAATAGTTCTCGGATCAAATCAGAGGCGGAATTCAAAGATTTGATCTTCGTTTAGCTTGTTATACACTTTAACAGTCTCTTGTATTGAGTAAATGACGTTACAATGGCTGGAGACAATTTGGCAGCACCTCGGCTCCAAAATCACAAAGTTACAAATGAAATGGCACAACACCTATTTATAGGAGAGGGTATTTCGCACGAAATAGGCATATGCTATTTCGCACGAAACTGCTATTTCGCACGAAACTGCTATTTCGCACGAAATGACTTTTTCAGCCTATTTCCCAGTTTCTTCATACTCCGTGACCTAGATCTATCATTTCTAATACAAGACTTGATACAAGACGAAGTCAACAGACATATGAACCAACAAAGTTGATGATTGAAAGTAAAAATTTGGAAGATTATGCATAAGTTAATTGTACATTGTGCGTTAAATGGTGTACACACACCAAGTGTTTGATGAAATGCCTAGTAGAAGTTAGAATGTGAAATTATATGCTAAACAATGAATGAATATTAGTAGAATGTGGTTACGATATGATTGATGATAAGTAAACTTGAAAAATGCAATGTAGAAGAATTTCATGAGAAGGTGCTAGTTGTAGAATTATAAGAATCACTAGTATGGAGGAAATTGAATATGTTTGGTGTATGCATATAACTAGGTGATATTGTGGTTGAATACATATTGTACCATGAGCATGAAATGCATATAGTGACAATTGTATGGTCTATTATGATGATACGGATGTATGAGATTAAGTTGAAAGCTCATATGATAAATCGTTGACTTCCTGAGAGTCAACTATGCATAAGTAGCAAGGCTAGGATTTTGTCACAATTGTAATGTTATAGAAAGTCAAATGTGAGATATGCGTTTAATATGATCGTTAATATGTACAATCATGTATGCTAACATTAGTGAGATTGCGATGACATGAAAGTATAGGGATCATGTCAAGGTGGATGGAAGCATGGAAGGCTAACGGGTCTAAAGGAAGCAAGGTAACAGATACAAATACGGACGCTAAGGTAAGTAATTTCCGGAATCACTTCTTATCTTATAAATAAAGTTAGATGTGTTGAACATAGGAAATCATGTGTGAAATTATGAGAAAGGGTAAGAACTAAAATGAGTATTGATGAGGTAAGTCGTAGGAAGTTATATATGTTTGAAATTACATAAATGAGTGAACGGGTCAAAAGAAAAGTAAGTGACATGGCGTGATGTGATAGTTAGTTTGATCATGGGGTTAAGCATTAGATGGATTATGGAGTTTGTATATGATTATTTTACATATTGGAAACCCAAAAAAAACGGAGAAGAAAGAGGTTCGGGTGTCTAACGGTCGGATATGAACATATAATGAGAATAAAGGTTTGCTGAACTGAGTTCTACCGTAGCTTACGGTAGCCACCGTAAGCTACGGTAGGTGTTACTGAATTATTCTTCCACAGTAAGGCAGACCCTACTCACCGTAGCCACTTTAAAGGCCACCGTAAGCTACGGTAGCCACCGTAGCTTACGGTGGGGGTCAGATACATGTGTATGCTTTTGGTATTTTATTACGTTTCAAATTTCCGTATCTTCCTAAGATTATTGTTGAGGCCCCGATAAACTTACGGGAATTGGTAAAACCTACAAGAAGATAGTAAAAACTTTAATTATGTTGTTCAAATACAGTTAATGATTTTTCGGACTAAGAAGGTATATGGAATCCGTAGGTAAGCATGAACGTTATAAGTATGATCGTAGGTTTGTATGTATGATAACAATATATATTTATTTATGGATGTTTGTGGTTAGGATTTGTAGTATATTATATGGGAATGAAAGAGGCACATAAGAGCTTGGATATGTATGTATGTAATGTATGTGTGTAAGTATGTATGTATGTATGTATGTATGTATGTATGTATGTATGTATGTATGTATGTATGTATGTATGTATGTATGTATGTATGTATGTATGTATGTATGTATGTATGTATGTATGTATGTGTGTAAGTATGTATGTATGTAAGTATGTATGTGTATTAGTATGTATGTATGTATGTGTGTATGTAAGTATGTATGTATGTATGTAGGTATGATATGTGTATGAAATACGTATGTAGCTAGCTATGTATACAAGAAGTAGGATTTATGTACATGAAAGAAAGGAGCTTGTATATATGCATATAGGGCTTTAGTATGTTTGAATATTCACGTTTCTAAGAGAGTGTATTGAGAATGAAACAAGAATGCAGGTATGAAAGTATTGGGCTTTCAAATTTTGGATGCTCGGTGTAAAGAATGAACTCAAAGGAATGTCATGATGGAGTTGTATAAAATAATAGATCGCTATGTGGTTATATTTTTATGTCCTTATTCTAATGCATATGATGTCACCAAATATTAACGGGTTGATTATTTATGCGGTGACCACAGGTTAGTCAAATATTCATGATGGACAAGTTAACGAGGGTCGAGTTGAAGATCGTGGATTGTACGGGTGTTGGTGCACGGAATGTCTGTTGACTTCGTCTGCAATAAGTCTTAGGTCAAGATAGTCAAGATTGGAGCTTGAAAGTAAAATTAGGGTTTAATATTGTAATTTCGTTCATATGTACATGTTAGAGGTGATTTCGCTTATAGTGTAGTTAGGGGGTTTCGCTCATGTGGTTATCAGGGGATTTCGCTTATGCTTACACACGGGGTTTCGCTTATATGGACATGACATATAAGCGAAATCAGATGCATTATAAATACCCGAACATGTGATCTCATTTGTAACTTGGAGCGAACCTAGGTCATGCTTGTGGTGTTGAAACTCTGTCAATTTGTAATCAGAAAGCATCAATAAAGATAGAATTAAAGAGAAAAAGCTGTTTGTAACTTTGCGTACACTGATTCCACCTTTATACGTGAAAATGAACGTTCTTAACTGATTTTTCAGGGTCGGAACACGGTCCAACAAGTGGTATCAGAGCTCAGGACGAGGAGTTCATACTACTACAGCTTGATTCTACATAATTCTCTCATTTCTACTCACTTTCTCTCATACTTTTTTTATTTGAGCTAGTTCTTACGGTTGAAATGGCCTGAATTTCGAGTATAACGTGTAAAACATAGTAATAACAAACCCTAGAAAGAATCAGGTTGAAATTCGGACTAAAAATGGTGAAAATTAACTAAAAACCTGATTTCGCTTTTTCGGTATTCGAAGGGTTTCGCTCGAAATTCATATTTCGCTCATACGGACATAAATTGCTTGATTTCGCTTATTCGGACATTGCTTGATTCACTTATTCAGTATTTCGCTTATACGGACATCAACTGATTTCGCTTTTAGGAAAAATCTGGTTTCGCTTTTAGGAACAATCTGGTTTTGCTTATCTGTCATATAACTGGTTTCGCTGTTAGGAACATACTACTGTTTTCGCTTATCAGTCAAAAACTGATTTCGCTTGAGTGTACATCTTGAGATTTCGCTTGAAATCAGTTTCTATCTGATTTCGCTCATAGTGTTGTTGTTTGATTTCGCTCCAGTGAACATAGTTTGGTTAAAGACTGATTTCGCTCGAGTGTCAGTGTATTTCAGATTACTTGATATTGTTTAAACTGATTGAGTTGCTTGTTTGCTCTCAGGTGTTTGAATATGTCAAACAACGGTGAAGAATTCTACAACACATTCTATAATGCATTCACTTCCGAATCAACAGATAGAAGATCTGAGATGAGAGAATATTCAAGAGAGATTTCGGAGAACTTGAAGTTTGAGAACATGTATGGAAGCCAACAGAAGCCACCAACGCTAATGAAAGTTGAAGATTATCACTGGTGGAAAAACATATTTGAGGGTTGGGTAAAAGCTTTCGCTCCTGAAAGCTGGTTAAAACTGACAGATGGATACACTGAACCAGTAAAAGAGGGAGGAGAGTTAATAGATCCAAAAGATTTCTCAGACATAGACATAAAAAATGTTATGGCTGAATATAAAATGATCACATTAATCAAACAATCAGTGAGAGAGGATATTATCTCATTACTTGAACGAGAGAAAACTTCAAAGAGTTTGTGGGAAGCGTTAGGAAGAAAGTGTGTAGGAAGTAATGAAATTGTCAAAAACAAAAAGAAATTGTTGCGTAAAGAGTTTGATCTATTTAGTTGTATGAAAAATGAATCTGTTTGTAAAATGATCGAAAGATTTGGGCATCTAAAAATGGAGCTGGTTAGACATGAAATCAAATATTCTGAAGAGGATCTGGTGGATAAATTATTTGATTCATTGCCGAATGATCAAGAGTGGCAATACTTCGCTCTAATGTTGAAAAACACAATCAAGGCTGAAGACTCAGAGCTGAAAACTTCGTCAACATCCAAGGGGGAGTCTGTTGATGCACGGGAATGTCTGTTGACTACGTTTGTATCAAGTCATAGGTCAAGATTGGAGCTTGAGAGACAACTTAGGGTTTAATGATAAGATTTAGCTTATGTGTACATAGGTTAGGATAAGATTTAGCTTTTATGTACATGTTGGTCATGATTTCGCTTATCAGGACATAGGGTTTCGCTCATAGGGTTCACTAGGGGTTTCTCTTATAAGGTACATATGGGGTTTCGCTTATATGTACATGACATATAAGCGAAATCAGCTGATCTATATAAAGGCATGATAAGCGAAACCTAGTGATTAGTTGTGTAACTTCGAGCAAAATCATCTCTTGCTTGTGGTGTCAAAACTCTGTCAAAACGGATTCAAAAAGCATCAATAAAGAAGAAATTGAAAGAGGAAAGTTGTTGTAACTTCGTGTATACTGATTCCGCCTTTATACGTGAAGATGAACTGCCTTGACTGACTTTTCAGGGTCAGAACACGGTCCAACAAGGTGATTTCAATCAAGCCTGAAGATTTAAAAGTGGATTTGCTGATCGAAAGACTTGAAAGTCATGAGTTGGAGATAAAAAGATCTAAAGTCAACAATCCAGCTTATCAGCAAAATGTGGAGCTTTACTACAGAGGAAATGTACCGCAGGCTGGGTCTCCAAGAACAGCGTTTTCTGCAGAAAGCTCAAATTCAGTGAACAATGAAAGTCTTCAAAGTGGTTTTCACAGTGGATCTTCTTCAAACACTTCAAGTCAATCTGCTTCCAAGAATTTGTTTCAGTGTAATATCGCAGTGGATCTGAAGAATGGGCAGAATTTCAGCGAAGAGTCGGCAAAACAACAGATGGTTTTCTTGGCATCTGTACTTGAATCGTATGAAAGCCTCGTTGCAGGGAAGATTGGCAATACCAACTTGACAAAAGAAGATTATGATCAATTAGACCCCGAGGAGATGGAACTAATGGATATAAGATGGTGCATGGCCAGTGCTGTTCGTCGGGCACAGAGGTTCATGGAGATCACGGGGAGAAAGTCAATTGGTGGACCATCTACCAAACTGGGATTTGATAAATCTAAGGTGAGATGCTTCAAATGCAAACAAAGAGGTCACTTTAAGCGCGAGTGCAGAAATGCGTATGCTGATGATGATTCTGTAAACCCATTCAACGAAGATTATTACAAGAAAGCGATTTACCATCAGAACAAGTCTGAGCCACCAAGATTGAAACAGCCTGAAGAAAAATCAAGGGCTCTTGCAGTTATATATGACGATGAAGGTTACGACTGGAGTCAGGTTTGCCCTGAAGAAGATGCAGTTGGATATGCATTTGTGGCTGATGCTGATCCTGATAAATGGTGGAAAGCAGATTATGCAAGATGGGAAATTGGAAAATTAATTGAACCATTCAAATAAGCCTAGAGAGCAAAAAGATGGAATGAAGAGTTGGAATGTTACATGGATCCACGGGGTAATCCAGTTGCTGACCCATCAAAAGTGGATTTCAAAGCTGTAACAAATTTGCTTCCATGGCAAGCTACTTTCAACACACGAAGGTTATCTGATAAAGCATATTTGCCTGATTTGGAGAAGAAGATAAGAGAGGTTTGTGAAGCAAGTCTACCGAAGGTGGTAGAAATGAAGAAGAGAAAAGAAGAAGAATTGAAGAAGATGATTGAAGAAGTAAATAATGTTGTGAAGATTGTTGCTGAAGAGGAACAGAAGATAGAAGAAGCAAAGAAAGAAGAAAAAGAGGAGAACAAAGAGCAAGATCAGAAAACTGAGACAGAAGAACTGGTGCTGAATGAGACTGAGGTTAGAAAATCTTATGATCTATCGAATGTTGAATTGGTTGATGAAAAGGAAAACAAGTGCAGGAATTGCATAGAAATGTGCAAAGCCTGTACTGAAAAAGATGATATCATAAAAACAAAAGAAAATGACATAGTTAAACTTGAAAATGTTTTCACAACAAAATATAAAGAAATGATTGAAACAGAAGAAATTTTAAAATTAAAAGTTGAAAAATTGACACAGAAATGTCAAGGTCTTGAAAAGGATAATGATGTTTATAGACAACTGTGTTCAGCAAAATGTGTCGATTGTGTTGAAAAAGAATCTAAATTTCAAGATTTACAAAAACAGTATGATTCTTTAAAGTGGTCGAGTCAGAGAGTACAAGAATCTTATGATACTTTGAAAAGCCAAGTCAAAAGATTTGATCAAAGATTGTCAGAAACTTTAGTCACTAAAGAAATGTATGAAAGAAAGTTTAAAGAAAAGCAAATTGAATTAAACAAATGTGTTGATGAAATTGCTAATCTTAAACAAGTCTTGGCTGAAAAAGAAAAGATTGTTACAAAACTTCAAAGTTATCATAACTCTTCGTACATTCTTGAACGCATTTTCAACATCACACCAGATGATAAAGATACTGAAAATTGCAAAAAGGGTATTGGTTCAGATTTCATCAGGTACCACCACCATTGAGAAACAATTATACTTTTTATGATGAGGAAAAGGTGGCAAAGGGTTTGAACATAGCTGACCAGTTACCTGAAAGTATCGATGTGACTTACTCCAAATCTGATGATGCTAATGATTCAGAGGTGGTAAGTAAGGTTGTTGAAAGTGTTTTGAAAGATGAGTCTACAAAAGGTAACTCTGAGTCACAGGATGAAGATGAAGGAAATCTTTATGATGGTTATCTGAAAAACACAAAATCCGAGAAAAATTTGAATGATGATTCAAAAGGATTGGTTTATACCATGATTGGATCGGACAAATTATTCTTAGATGTTGTATTCCCGATTCAGAATGTGATTTCAGAGAAGGTTGATTAAGTTTTCAAAATAGTTGAGATTGAGAAGTCTGAGATTTCAAAGCTTGCTGGTAAAGGTCATAAATCTTTTTATAACAAACCTGGTTTTAAGAAGAAAAACATGAAGGCTGGTTTGGGTTATAAAAGGAAACAAAATTGGAAGAAAAATGAAACACAAAATGTTCCGGCAAAAACAAGTTTTGTTCAAGGAAAAAGCTTAGCAGAAGAAGAAAAACTCAAAATTGGACAACAGTCTAATGAGGAGTTTGATGCTATGAAAAGGAAACAACAACAGGCTAAGGATGTTTCAAAGAAAGTGTGTTTTAAATGTGATCAAATTGGACATGTTGCACGAAAGTGTCAAAATTCAAAGCCTGTTGATGTTGAAAAACAGAAATCTGAGGATGTGAAACCGAGGTCAACCAGATTTGATTCGAAACAAACTTGGAGGTACAATACAAACAAGTTTGCTTCAAATCAAAATTGGAAATCAAACCCGAACAGGTTCGATTCAAGACAGACCTGGAATTTTCACACATCCAGATTCAGAACAACACAGAGTTGGAGAACATCTGTTGATATGACAAAACCTCAAAAGTTTTGGAAACCTAAAAATGTTATTCAAAATCAAAAGGTTCAAAAAGAGACAAACTTTTACAAAAGCGGTACTCCGGAAGGTCAAATGTGGAGTGCTAAGAAACAAGTGACGTCGGTAAAAGATGAGAAAGTTGAAGTCAAAGTTGAAAAAGTTTTAAATGACAAAGAATTTCCAAAATTGAAGGAAAATTATTGTGTTGAAATGTCTAAGGTCCAACAGACCTGGGCTAAATTGTTCAAATGATTGATAAAGTTTGAATGTGCAGGTGCTCAACGAAGCTGAAGATTATGAGAATGTTAGTTGGAGCAGCCTGGCACAGGAAGAGGTTGCAGAACCCTGGTTTGGTTGAACAGGGAGTTTAGTTTGATTGTTTTCTGTACATAAATAAACAATATTTTCAAAAACTCAAAAAATTTGAAAAACTTAAAAACCAAAAATATGTTTGTTTTTAATTTTTGTCAAAATTAGAAAATTACAAAAATATGTGTTGCTTGAATACGCCGAAACCCTCACGGCTGAACAAACATGATTACTTTCATCAGATTGAAAAACGGTTTTCAAACTGTAAAATATCAATGTGTTGTAAATCATGGGGGTACGTTATATTTTCTGCTTAAAGTGTTATATTTTCTGCAAAACAAAGCATGAGATGCAGAAAATGGATGGCGAGACAAAGCTATCAGTATTGTGTTGTCAAATTTTTTAATGTTTTTGCATTTTAGGGGGAGAAAAATTGTCATTAGAAAATCCAAAAACATTTGAAAATTTTGAAAAAGCCAAAAACATGATAAAATTCAATATTTGAGTTTTGCGTAAAAAGAGGAAATTATAGTACATCAGTAGACAGTTACAGTATGCTAAAGAATTGTAATGATTATGTAGCGTTAAACAGTCTCACTGATGATATGTCGATAGGTTTTTATACATTTAGTAGATTTGTTCGGGATATAAACTTAAATCTTTACTTACTTATTTCGTGGGGAACACTACTTGGATATATAGGTAACCCCTGAAATCTTGTTTGAAAGGTCTCATAATCTGATATACTAGGTTTTTATACTCAATGATATCTGGGGTATTATTCCGGGACTTCTGCTGAACGGTAGTTCTGACCTAGTCCCCGAATAATACTTTTCGCAAATGCTTGAAACACAGCATCACCCTCAGCATATATGATAAGACAATAAAATTGCTTAGCAATGCTGTTGTAAAAAAGATCCTCTAAAGGGGACACACCCACAAGTTGAGTCATGATCTCTCTGCTGAACGATGGTTCTGACCTGAGCTCTCATGATTCTTCATAATTTATTAACCCCATACAGATATCATTTGTGTTATAATTGCCTGTAAGACTGAATATTGGGATCTGGATACGGGAGTATATTCAAGAGGTGGGACACATGAATGGGTTTAAGTTCTTAAAATACCTAATTCGTATCCTGAATCAGTTGAACTTTGTGTGAAAATTTAAGCGGATCAGTATATCGACAATCTAAGTGAATTGTTTAATACTTACAGTGTAACTAAGCTCAACGGTACTTGTGACTTGTCATAAACTGATATGATCCTCTGACGCATACTCAAAACAAAAATATTGTCTGTAAATATGTTTGTACATATTACTTTACTGCTTTATATTTTCAGAAAAAAAAATTGATTTCTGTTTTATTTTCGACAACCGATGTCTGAGTGCTGAGTTTTCAAAATCTAAGTAAGCTGATTGTGTTTCTGAGAATAAAACAAGTTCATTAATTTGAAATTTGAATTAAAATTACAAAATCAAAAACACTTTGTGATATCTCCAAGGTCATTAATTTGGACTTGGATGATTAACTGTGGGGGATTTGGATGCTTATATTGTTATAAGAGTTAGTTTCCGATACGATTCGATGAAACTGCCAAATTCATGAGAAGTGATTTTGAGGAGATTGAATTGTCAGATTACGATATCTGGAAGTTTAAAATGTTGTTACTTATAGTTGTATGAGTGATTGCAGGAAAAGTCCAGACTACGATCCCAAGAGCAGAGTCTAAGGGGGAGTCTGAAGACAAGCTGAAATTTAGGAGGAGCTTGTAGCTGGAAAGCTAGGTGTCGATCCCTAAAAGCACGGAAGCTTGACGAAAGGGGGAGCCTGTTGATGATGAAGTTGTTGATGATAGAGCCAGTGATGAGATCCTGGTGTAAGAGTCGAAGTGTGAAGTTGATCAAGAGAGTGATGGATGCTTACAATGTTACAATTTGAATGAGAAGGCAAAATGACCAAGACTGAAGACTCGGAACTGAAGACTTCATCAACATCCAAGGGGGAGTCTGTTGGTGCACGGAATGTCTGTTGACTTCGTCTGCATTAAGTCTTAGGTCAAGATAGTCAAGATTGGAGCTTGAAAGTAAAATTAGGGTTTAGTATTGTAATTTCGTTCATATGTACATGTTAGAGGTGATTTCGCTTATAGGGTAGTTAGGGGGTTTCGCTCATGTGGTTATCAGGGGATTTCGCTTATGCTTACACATGGGGTTTCGCTTATATGGACATGCCATATAAGCGAAATCAGATGCATTATAAATACCCGAACATGTGATCTCATTTGTAACTTGGAGCGAACCTAGGTCATGCTTGTGGTGTTGAAACTCTGTCAATTTGTAATTAGAAAGCATCAAGCAAGATAGAATTAAAGAGAAAAAGCTGTTTGTAACTTTGCGTACACTGATTCCGCCTTTATACGTGAAGATGAACGTTCTCAACTGATTTTTCAGGGTCGGAACACGGTCCAACAACGGGAAAGCGGTCATGTTGTTTGTAATTACTTGTTAACATAGTTACATTTCATAAGTGTTGAATGATGTATTTATGTTAAAAAGAGTCGACTTAAACAATATTCAAGTATATTAGAACAGTTAAAAAGAAAAATTTTACGACACGTTTTTCCGCTGTGCATTTATGATTAAAACGTGATAAGGGTGTTTCATGGTGGTGGTGGTTAGGCGGGTGTGGTGGTGGCTGTGGTGGTAGTGGTGGTGGTGGTGGTGGTGTAATTATAGTAATAATAATTATTATTATTATTATTACTATTATTATTATTCTTATTATTATTATTATTATTATTATTATTATTATTATTATTATTATTATTATTATTATTATTATTATACGATACATCGGGCCAAAACGTATTTAAGCAATGGTGTTTGTCAAACTTACTTCCCGTTGGTTCGATGGTCCGGAGGTTTACCCGAACCATTCCATTTTATCAATCGCTTATGTCGAAGGTGTCTATTTCATCATTGCTAAGTTAACGGGATGATTGCCCGATGTCGGTACGAAATGGACTTTGAAATACCTCACCGACGTATAGAAGCTATGGAATGGGTGACAATGTACATGTATCGTATTACACAGGGTAGGGCGTTAGTAGATAGTAATAGAACTTCACGAAAAAGAATTTGTTAACTTGGTAAAGGTGTAACATCCGTGAAATATAGTGTATGCAACAATTTAAAAAAAAATATTAATTAGGGTGTTTTATAACATAAAAACCCTTAATTACCACATAAGTTTAAAAAAAAAAAAATTCATATGAGTCATATAGGGCAATGAGACCCATATACAACTCCTATAAGGTGCTCATTGACCAATAAGCCTCCCCTGGTGGACACCTTATGAGTGTCTCATTGACCAATAATCCTCCCCTGGTGTTAATTAGGGTGTCCACGAGGGGAGGCTTATTGGTCAATGAGACACTCATAAGGTGTCCACCAGGGTAGGCTTATTGGTCAATGAACACCTTATAGGAGTTGTATATGGGTCTCATTGCCCTATACGACTCATATGAAATTAATTTTTTTAAAAATTTTATGTGGTAATTAAGGGTTTTTATGTTATAAAACACCCTAATTAATATTTTTTTTTAAATTGTTGCATACACTATATTTCACGGATGTTACACCTTTGCCAAGTTAACAAATTCTTTTTCGTGAAGTTCTATTACTATCTACAAACTCCATACCCTGTGTAATACGATACATCTACTAATACCTTTGCCAAGTTAACAAATTCTTTTTCGTGAAATTCTTTATTGTTGTTATTATTATTATTATTTATTTATTTATTATTATTATTATTATTATTATTGTTGTTATTATTATTATTTATTGTTATTATTATTATTATTTATTATTATAATTATGATTGTTATTATTTATTATTATTATTATTATTATTAGTGTTATTATCATTATTATTTATTGTTATTATTATTATTTATTATTTATTGTTGTTATTGTTATTATTTATTGTTGTTATTATTTATTATTATTATTATTGTTATTATTTATTGTTATTATTATTATTATTATTATTTATTATTATTATTATTATTATTTATTATTATTATTTATTATTATTATTATTGTTATTATTATTATTATTGTTGTTGTTGTTGTTATTATTATTAATATTTATTGTTATTATTGTTATAATTAATTTAATAAATTTTTTGGTTTTAATTAATTTAATAAATTTTCTGTTATAATAATTTAATAAATTTTCTGATTATATTAAGATTAAAAAAGAAAAAAAACCCAAAAAATTTAAAAAACCCGCCTCTACACCCGGATCGAACTCGTGACCTTTCCCTTAAATGCACCCGTCCCTTCCACTGGGACAAGTGTCTCACCCATTATTCACCCCAATTATTAATTTTATTATGCTTAGTTCTAGAGATTAAAAAAGAAAAAAATATATCCTCCCCTTATTGCCCTATACGCCGCTCATTGATTCAAAAAATCAAAAATTTATCCGCCCCTTATTGCCCTATACGCCCCTCATTGATTCAAAAACTACTTTTCAGGTTTGACCAAATAGAGAATAGATCTAAAACTTTTTAACCCCACACACTAAAACACCAAGAAACACACACTGTCTCTCTCGTATAGCTCGGCTTAGAACGTATCAACCTATACGGTCCATATTTTCATAAAAGGTTAGTGTATTATTTCATCTTTCCTTTGTTTATTTTGTTTTTTTTTTTTTTAATTTTGGCCGGTGGTGGGGGATTGATGGTGGTGTTAGGTTTGACGGTGGTGTTAGGTTTGACGGTGGTGGGGGATTGACGGCGGTGGGGGATAGGTGGTGGTGGTTGTGGTGGTGGTGGTTGTGGTGGTGGTGGTTATTAATGGTTGTGGTGGTGGTGGTGGTGGTTGTGGTGGTGGTTATTGACGGCTGTGGTGGTGGTTAGGCGGGTGTGGTGGTGGCTGTGGTGGTGGTGGTGGTGGTGGCTGTGGTGGTGGTTATTGACGGCTATGTTGGTGGTGGTGGTGGTGGTTGTTGCTGTGGTGGTGATGGTGGTTGTGGTGGTGGTTTGTCGATTATTTAGATGTTAATTTGTTAGAAATTTGTTACAAGTTTATAAAAATTGTAAAAAGTTTATAATATGACACGTATTATATATTAATTTTTGCAGATATGTCTTCAGACGGGGAGGAGTTTGGTGCGGGACAGGTGCTTGGATTCGATGAGATGGCCGGGGGTGATTGTTTGGGTATTCCCTATATGGACTACCCGAACAATTATACTGAGTATAAACGTTTTAACAGGTTGCGACAAATGAAGGTGGGTCGGCAGAGGTCGTTGTCATGGGAGGCTTTACGGGAGGTCGGGGAGGAGGAGAGAGCCCGGGGTTTGATCAGGGAGAATTCCCCGTGGGATCGCATGTTTTCGGTGGCGGCTGGGCCGTCTTATAGGACCATGATGGTGGAGTTTTTGTCCACATTCGTGTTTCGTCCACGGCCGGCTGACCGGCCCAATTCGGATATTGACGATCCGAACGTGGAACCACTGCCTCCCGAGGTATCTTTCTGTTTGTTCGGGCAGCGACAAAATTGGTCGCTGCGTCAGTTTGCTGTTGCCACCGGGTTCTATACCGATGATGAGTTAGTTCAGGACATCTATACCACCGCGATTTCAGCTATGCCTGATGATCAGTTGTTTGCTTGGTGGCCCACTCTATGTCGTGAACCCTTCGGTAGGAAGGCCCGAGTTTCAGCGATTCCTGACCCACTCATTCGCTACATACACCGCTGCATTGCCATGTCGATCTCTGCGCGTGGCAAAAGCAACGAGTGGGTCACAAAGGTGGGTCTGTTCTTTCTGTACTGCTTATATACGGGCACACCATGCGCCCTCCATCGCTGTCTGGCGGAGTATTTCGCCTCGTACGGCAAACGGCAGAGGCGTAGCCGTTTGATTGGAGGGGTGTTTATCACGCGTATTGCCCAGCATTGTGGTCTATATTACCCATTACTTGAGGATATGCCGACCCCAGCACCACACAAGCCCTTAGATCTTAGGACGATGAGAGGGATGAAGATTGCGGTGAACTTTCCGGATATCAGGCATCGGTTTGTTGATGATCACCACCAGATTTATGAACCCCAACCGATAGTCCACCAGGAACTGCTCGAGGCTGGGGAGGTGGAGATGCCGCATATTGCTGACGTGCATGCTATGGTTGGAGACATGGAGCCTCAGGTTGACCTGGGGCATCCGCAGGAGCCGCCACAGATTCCACAACGCGTTTATCATGCAGTGCGGTTGCCTCAGTCCACCCAACGTCTCCTTGAGAGGCTGGTGGCAGGTCAGGATGGTATGATGGCGAGCTGGACATGACAGTTTCAGCGGATGGACAGGCGGATGGACCGGATGGAGGATTTGATGGAGTGGGTGATGGCTAGTGAGGCCGAGAGACGTACCCAGGCGGGGTTGCCGGTTCGACCCCTCCCACATCCACGAGTGTATCCGGGTTTCGACATGGAGGCAGGTCCGTCCGGGACGCAGGAGGGTGGTGGGGATGATTCTGACGACAGCGATGAGGAGACGGAGGATTAGTATTTGTATTTTTTTTTGTTGGGTGAACTTTATTTTGTTAAACATTTGTGGGCATGTATGAACAAATATTTATTTCTTTTTGTTTATTTTGGTATGTTTAAACATTTGTAACTTGATGAATGTTTGTTCGTTTTGTTATTTATGCTTAGTCGACTTACTATAAAAAACACCATTTTTTTTAAAAAACTTAGTATATATAAGAACAATGAAAAATAACAAGACAAACAACACAATATTCGATTGCATTTTTTTTAAAAACTTAATATATATAAAAAAACAACATTTATAACTAATATTCGATTACATGTCTTGCATAAACTTACATACTAACAATGAAAAATAACAAGACAAACAACACAAAAAAAATCCAACTGATTATCAACCAACGTTCCATCTTACGAACAACCCTTGAATGAATATCTTCAAATTCCGCTTCTTGCAATTTATAAATTCGAACCTCCTCTCT
The DNA here is from genome assembly GCA_030545235.1 of Helianthus tuberosus. Classification (NCBI taxonomy): domain Eukaryota; kingdom Viridiplantae; phylum Streptophyta; class Magnoliopsida; order Asterales; family Asteraceae; genus Helianthus; species Helianthus tuberosus. The sequence continues at coordinate 168,478,005 of CM060368.1, forward strand.
CAAATACTTGACTTCGTTTTGAAGCACAGCCTTCGTATCCATCAGTTCTTTGATGACCACACATGCCCGACGACACATGGGAGGATCGACCCACACAAAGAAGTTGCACTTAGAACGCTGACACGAAAAAAAATCACTAATATACATGGGTTAATGGAAAAAAATACATTAAAAACATACCATACTGTGACAAGTGTAAAATTGACGTCCGGGATTAGCTTCAGTCCAAGATGTTCTTAGTGCAGCCGTCCTACCACATTTGCAAACAACCATTGTGAATTTGTGATTGTGAAGATGGTGTATATTTATGTGGCAAGTAAGGATGACAAAAATACCCGACATTTGCAACCAACATATACAAGCTTTTAAACAAAAAAAGCAAACCAATATGCCGCTCATAGGCCCATACGCGCGTATGGTGGGTACGGAGGCTGACAACTTTTCAGCCCATATGCCTCGTATAGCCCGATGAGACCCATTTCCACCTACCTTTTCTGAAAAGTTGACAGGACATTTATGACACCCCACTTGCATACGCCTCTCATCGACCTATACAGGTCTCATTGAAGTTCAGTTTCATTTTCTTTTATAGTTTAACCGAGAAAAAGTACATATCCAAATACAAAAGTTATTTTTTGGACGAGTTCTGGACCACACGATGACAATCCGGAAGGGGACCACACGCGTCGCTCGTATAGTTTTTGCTCTCGTATCGGTCTATATGGTCAGAATATTCAAGGTTTGTTTACCCTTGTTTTTTTGTGGTTTTATTTTGGCGGGTTGTGGTGGTGTTGGGGTTGTGGTTGTGGTTGTGGTGGTGGTGGTGGTGGTGGTGGGGTTGTGGTTGTGGTGGTGGTGGGTCGGCTGTGGTGGTGGTAGCGGTGGTGGGGGTGGGTCGGCTGTGTTGGTGGTGGTGGTGGTGGTGGTGGGTCGGCTGTGGTGGTGGTGGTGGTGGGTAGGCTGTGGTGGTGGTGGTGGTGGGTCGGCTGGGGTGGTGGTGGTGGTGGTGGGTCGGCTGGGGTGGTGGTGGTGGTGGTGGGTCGGCTGGGGTGGTTGTGGTGGTGGGTCGGCTGTGTTGGTGGTGGTGGGTCGGCGGTGGTGGTGGTGGTGGGTCGGCTATGGTGTTAGTGGTGGTGGTGGGTCGGCTGTGGTGGTGGTGGTGGTGATGGTGGTGTGTCGGCTGTGGTGGTGGTGTGTCGGCTGTGGTGGTGGTGGTGGGTCGGCTGTGGTGGTGGTGATGGGTCGGTTGGGGTGGTGTTTTGTTTTTTTTTTAATTTTTACAATATATTTTCGAATGCCGAGTCTAATGCTAAATTTTATTTTTTATTAACAGGATATCGAAAGTCGGAGTTTTGACGGTGGTGGTAGCGTAATCCTTATGGAGAAACTACGTTCGTATTTCAGATTCATGCACTAGAACGCCGATCTAGGATTACGTGTTATCGGAGTAGCCTGTTGCCTCGTCAGCTCCCAGTGACGCTAGCCAACGCGGTTTGCCCTGTAACATGTCCTTCCAAGAGAGGAGTTCAATAGTGTTCTAACGAGCCTTCCACCAACAGGAATGCCACTTCGCTCACCATCCCGAGAAGACGCGGAAGACTGGAAGGTGGTTGATAAACGAAATGCCGACTTCACTGCTCCAACCTCCTGATCCCTTGTGTCATCTCAGTGTGGTAGATGTGAAGCAGAATCCCGTTGGAAGGTAGGGTTCGGTATGCAATTTCAAGATAGCCGGGCTGTCTTTGTATTGTGTATGCTGCACCCATCGTTTTCCTGTATAGGAATTCAAAAATATGTAACAATTAGCGATCTAGGGTTTAGGGTTTAGTCGTTACATTCTGTATCAACGTTACATGTTTTGTGTATTAATATAAAACGATGTTTAATTACATTTGGACTTATGTTTCTTGTTGCGTTATGGTTAATAAACGACAATTGAAAAACAATTAAAGACTTTCAGAAGTTGACATTTTTTAACATACACATTGCGTTATGGAAACAATTAAACACTTAATAATAATTGATAAATAAAAAAGTTGACATTTAATAAAACGTTATAATATACTCATTTAATAAAATTAAACACATAATAATAATTGATAAATAAAAAAGTTGACATTTAATAAAACGTTTAATAATACTTATAAAAAATTGGCATTTTATAATATATACAATTCGTTTTATAAAAAAAATCGACATTTAATAATACTTATAAAAAATTGGCATTTTATAATATACACAATTCATTTCATAAAAATAATATGAAGTTTTTATAATACTAACACATTTTTTATAACAACATTTTATAAAAAAAATTTAATTTTCTTAATATTTCACAACTTCCCCATACAAATACCATATCAAAATAAAGTTCCTTACACCCCAATCATTGGTAATCATTGGCTGACACCCAATGATTGGCATTAATTAGATGGTAGGGACCATTTTCAAACGTATTGGGCAATGAGGGGCGTATGAGTGGGGCCAATTTGAGGCGTATTGGGCAATGAGTGTCATTTAAGGTTAGGGGGTGTGTGGATACCTCCACCGCATGGGAAACGCTTTATGGATCCTCCTCATCTCATTATAAAAACCCTACTCGGTATATCACTTATTCTATACTAATAATCTTACATACTAAGGCCATCCGTAGTCATAAAGCCCCTTGTGGGGCGTTATGCGACACGTGTCGTGCCACGTCACACGGGGGCTTTATGGGGCGTTATATCACTAGAGCCCGTAGTCATAAAGCCCCTACCCATCATTACCTATTTAATAATTTTCAGTTTTATTAATTAATTATAAACTCTATTCTATTTTTTGATTGGCCAAATGAAGGAACCAAACATACATAACGCCGCGATAGCCATAGCGCCATTAATTTTTTTTTGGGCATAGCGCCCCTCGTTTTGGTGTAGCCGGCGCCATAGCGGCGCTATGTGGGCAATTCGCGCCCCACTACGCAAGGTCTAATAATAATCTTACAGGGTCAAATAACATTCTTCCGAGTAGATCGGGTTCCTTCCATTGCGTTAAACTTATTTAATTAACTTACTACAAGTGAAACTTATCATTATTTATTGCTACTCTTTCACCTCCCAAAAGACAACTTTATCTATATCACCCTCTGTTTCTTGGAGGTTTGCCACCTTATTATGATAGTAGTAACTTTCGTATCTTGTTTTTGTATAAGCTTAATTCAACACCTTATTTATCGATACATCCATACACCGGTTTCAATTTTGTATCATTATTTCAACTAGAATATTATATCTTAAGGTCTCTTATAAAAATTTAGTCCTCAAATTTAGGTAGGTTAATTTCATCTCTGAATTCATGTAATACATTGTTGACCTCCGTTGGTATGTAATGTTACTTCATGTTGATCAAATGAAAGGATTTTAATCCCTACTGTACATAAATTTTATGTTACTAATAATATTTGTTTTATCAATATGTAATCATTTTATTGGTACACACTTATTTCTTAGTATACTTAAAATTTTTATTTTCAATATAACTTCTGGGTCTAATTTATGACTAATTAAATTGTTCTCACTTTTTATTTTATTTTAATTTTTGACACAAATTATAATTTGATGTTCAGACCACTGTATTATACTTCACGATTTAAGTGATATTCTCATAATCTATCATTCTCAAAGTTGCCTATTAACTAGTTTTATTTAATTCTTCATAATTTTCTCTGTTCACTTCAAATTTAGAATTTTACAAATACTTTACCCATCTCCATTATTATTTCATTTGTTTATTATTTATTATTTTATTGCTTAAGACGTCTTTATCTCTTTCGATCAACATATTCTTGACTACAATTAACAGATCATACTAGGAACTTTCCTATTATAACTAAGACAAACATTATACACGTAGCTGTAAATACATAGTTATGTGGTTCAAGTGTATTTGTAACTTTACCTTACACAGTTATTCTAACTGTTGGAAAAATAGGTGAAAATAACATTTTTCACAAATATAGGAAAATGATTTTTTCCTATTTTGGACTAGAAATAAATATAATAAAATGAGCGGGTTTTATATATTTAACTGTGGGTTTGTGTTCTACGTTGGAAGAGCTTCGCAACGAACTAAACCACGTCCAAAACGGAGCTAAGATGAATGAGATATCGATGCTCAAAGTTGGGTGTTTGGAACATTCAATGCTGAAACAAAAGGGAAAGTAGCACCTTGTCCCACATCGGATGAGAGATGGAACTTAAAGGGGTATTTAAGTGGGAACTCTCTATCCTTATTGTTTCATGGGAGCACTCACTCGTGTACTCGCGAAGGGTAACTCGCACTCGCACACGCTCGCGCGCGTGGCGTGGGCGATGAGGCGCTTTGATGGCGCACTTTGCACTTCGCACACTTGCATCACCGAGAGCCGCCTTTGTATTTTTGATCACGTGCGCGTGGAGGATCTCATAGGCTGCAGGGACCAAGTGGAGTGCAGGTTCGAAGCGCGTGACGTGGCAGTCCGCGCGCGGGTATACGTGGCACGAAGGCGCGCGGTAGCGCATAGTGCATAGGTCCTGAGGTGTCGTGCGCGGCGCACCGAAGTGAGCCAAAACGGCGCGACTGTGTGGCGTGCTCGTAGAGGCTCACAGGTGACGTGGCACACGCGCGCATGGACCTGAGTCAGTGAGGCGCCGCGCGCATGGCAGTGAGCCAAGAGAACGCACCGCGCATGGGCGTGCAGACCTGGACGCACGCGCATCAGTATGGCTTGCGCGCGCGCGCGCACAGAAGCTTCCAGCATTGAATGACAGGGCAGTTTCAGTCCAGCTTCGTAACTGACGAGTTAAAAGGCATTGACTGAGAATTAAATGACGTATTAAATTGCATTGAAGACGTTTAATGCAATTTAAACCTCTCATTTAATTCGTTTTTGGCTGTTTCAAACCAGGAGCTGTATATATACAGCTCCATACCTTGTTGTAGAGGACACCAGCTACACAACAGCAACACCAACTTTCTCTCTACTTGCTTCTGATCTTTTTCTTGCAGCATTCAAGGTAACCTTCGGGTTGTAGGCGAACTCCGACAGTACTACTGCTCCGGCTGTTGTACCCTGGGAAACAAAACGAGTACTCTTGGGAGACTCGGAATTTATTTTAAGGGAAGCGTGTTGAACACGTGACTCAACCCTTCTGTTTCTACCTCATTCTTGTATTTTGCTTATTTCAATTGTATTCGTACTTGTAATTTTTGCTTTCTTATTTCTGATTGTAATTGTTTTAATAAAATTTGTTTTATTTTATTTAAATTACGCGAACGGTTCCTACACTAACTACCTTCTTATCATGTATCCTGACGCAAGTGTCTATATGTGATTATTATCTTATTCGGTATCCCTCCTTACTTGTCTGAGCATCATGTATATAATATATTAATATTGTTATGAATACGCCTAATAGCAAGAAGATGAGAAGAGATATTGGGAGAGAAAGAGATGTTTATTATTAATGGTGTATCATACATAATGGAATACATGGACTATTTATAGGGGTAATAAACTTGGAGAACAAGTTGGTTTATATTAGGAGTTGATAATCTAAATATATTTTTTATAATACTCCCCCTGATTATCAACTTCATACGCTTGATGTTGCCTCATTAAAAACCTTGCAAGGAAAACCCAATGGGACAAAACCTTGACTAAGGGAAAAAGAGTGCAACGCGTATTATCTCCCCCTGATGATGATCACTTAAGCTCCTTGAGTCGACGCATCCCGATCCCATGAACTAACTTCTTGAATGTTGAGGTTGGAAGTGATTTAGTGAACAAGTATGCCAAATTTTCGCTGGAACGAATTTGTTGGACAATAATATCTTCATTCTTTTGTAGATCATGTGTAAAAAAGAACTTTGGCAAAATATGCTTTGTTCTATCACCTTTGATGTATCCTTCCTTTAGTTGAGCAATGCATGCTGTGTTGTCTTCATGTAAGATTGTCGGTCCCTCATCTCCCGAAGAAATACCACAAGATCCACGAATGTGTTGTATTACAGTCCTTAACCAAATGCATTCTCGACTAGCTTCATGTATCGCCAATATTTATGCATGATTAGATGATGTGGCTGTGATTGTCTGCTTTACCGAACGCCATGAAATTGTAGTACCTCCACTTGTAAATAAATATCCAGTTTGAGATCGCCCAGTGTGAGGATCAGACAAATACCCTGCATCTGCAAAACCAACCAAACCTGTTTTCGATTGATTTGTAAAATACAAACCAATATCTTTTGTACCTTGAAGGTATCTAAATATTTGTTTTTACCCCATTCCAATGCCTCTTTGTTGGGCATGAACTATATCTTGCTAATAAATTTAAAGAAAATGATATATCAGGTCGTGTATGGCTAGCAAGAAACATTAGTGCACCAATTGCACTTAAATATGGTACTTCTGGACCAAGGATTTCCTCTCCATCTTTGGGAGGTCGGAATGGGTCTTTTTCTACATCAAGCGGCCTTACAGCCATTGGAGTACTCAATGGATGTGATTTTTCCATATAAAATATTTTTAGTAGTTTCTTTATGTAAGTTTCTTGATGCACAAGAATTCCACCCTTAAGGTGTTCAATTTGTAATCCAAGACAAAACTTTGTCTTTCCAAGGTCTTTCATTTCAAATTCTCTTTTCAAGTATTCAACTGCCTTTTGAAGCTCCCCTGGAGTTCCAATTATATTCATGTCATCAACATATACGACAATTATAACATATTCAGATCCTGACCTTTTTATAAAAATACATGGGCATACAGAATCATTTTTATAGCCTTCTTTCGACAAATACTCACTAAGGCGATTATACCACATACGGCCAGATTGTTTTAGCCCATATAGTGATTTGTTTAATTTGATTGAAAGATGTTCTCGAGAACTAGATTTACATGAGTTTGGCAATTTGAATCCTTCAGGAAGTTTCATGTAAATATCAGTATCAAGTGAGCCATAGAGGTAGGCTGTCACAACATCCATTAGACGCAAATCAATCCCTTCTTGTATTACCAGACTAATAAGATAACGAAAAGTTGTCGCATCCACCACTGGAGAATATGTCTCCCCATAATCAATTTCAGGTCTTTGCGAAAATCCTTGTGCTACTAATCTTGCCTTGTATCGTACAATTTCATTTTTCTCATTACGTTTTCTCACAAAGACCCATCTATATCCAACAGGCTTTACACCTTCAGGTGTGTGGGCCACAGGTCCAAAAACTTCTCGTTTATTGAGGGAATTCAATTCTGCCTCTATCGCGTCTTTCCATTTTTGCCAATCATTTCTTTGTTTACATTCCTCAACTGATTTTGGTTCTTGATCCTCATTGTTTTCCATTACTTGTAGCGCTACATTATATGAAAAACTATCATCGACGTCGATTTCGCTTCGGTTCCATACCTTTCTAGACATGATATAATTAATTGAGATCTCTTCGTTTCCAGGTACCTGAGGTTCTTCTAGAACCATCATGTCTAGTGTCTCTTCTGGAGACTCCTTTTCTTGCGTTATTGTTACCTCGACTTGACCATCTACATTATTTGCTCCCTTTTTATTTCGAGGATTTTTATCTTTAGAACCGATTGGTCTACCACGTTTTAGGTGTGCATTAGACTCATTACCAACATGTGGTTGTCCTTGTGGGACACTTATTTTTACTGGAGCATTAACAGCTGGTATATGTGACTTAGTCACTCTCTTTGGGTCAGTGAATGCGTCTGGTAATTGATTTGCTAATCCTTGTAAATGAATTATCCTTTGAACTTCTAGTTCACATTGTTTAGTTCGAGGATCAAGATGAGATAATGATAATTCATTCCAAATAATACTATTATCCAGCTGCTTTTTGTCTCCCCCTAATGTTGGGAATGTTGATTCAACAAAATGACAATCAGTAAATCGAGCTGTAAATAAATCACCCGTTGTAGGTTCTAGATACTTAATGATCGATGGTGATTCATACCCAACATATATTCCTAACCTCCTTTGAGGCCCCATCTGTGTGCGTTGTGGTGGAGCAATTGAAACATATACAGCACAACCAAAAATCCTTAGATGGGAAATATTTGGTTCCTGACCAAGAACCAACTTTAATGGGGAGGAAGTATGATAACTCGTTGGCCTGATGCGAATTAGTGTTGCTGCATGTAAAATTGCATGTCCCCAAGCAGATGCTGGTAGTTTTGATTTCATAATCATTGGTCTTGCAACCATTTTGAGTCGCTTGATAAGCGATTCAGCAAGCCCATTTTGTGTATGTACATGAGGTACAGGATGCTCTACATTTATCCCAATAGACATGCAATAATCATTAAATGTTTGGGATGTAAATTCACCAGCATTGTCTAATCTGATTTTCTTGATGGGGTAATCGGGAAAATGTGCTCTTAGCCTTATTAACTGAGCAAGTAGTCGTGCAAATGCCATATTACGACTTGATAGTAGGCACACGTGTGACCATCTAGTTGATGCTTCAATTAAGACCATAAAGTATCTAAATGGTCCACTAGAAGGATGTATAGGTCCACAAATATCCCCATGTATTCTTTCCAAAAAAATCAGGGATTCAGTCCCCACCTTCATTGGTGATGGGCGAGTAATCAACTTCCCTTGTGAACATGCAACACATGTAATATCCTTGGACTGAAGAATCTTCGGGTTCTTCAAAGAATGCCCAACTGAATTTTCTATAATTTTTCGCATCATTGTTGATCCGGGATGGCCTAACCAGTCATGCCATTTGATAAAATTTTCTTGGTCTATAAACTTCTTGTTTATGACTGCATTTGATTCAATTGCATTAATTTTAGTATAATACAAACCAGAGGCAAGTGCGGGCAACTTTTCTAACACATGCTTTTTACCCGAACTAATATTTGTGATATGAAGGTACTCATCATGTCCCTCAGATGTAGTTTCAAGATGATATCCGTTTAAACGAACATCTTTAAAACTTATTAGATTTCTTTGAGACATTGGGGAAAATAACGCATTGGTTATTTTAAATGGTGTTCCACCTGGCAACACTACATAAGCTTCTCCAAAGCCTTCAATTAATTTTGATTTACCAGATATAGTACCAACATTTGCCTTTTTCATGGTTAAAGTAGAGAAATAATTCTTTTTCTTAAGAATTGTATGCGTTGATGCGCTATCCATTAGACATATATCTTCTCCATAAATAGGGATCTTAGTTAAACACTCCATATGCTTCAAAACAAACAAAATCATATAAATAAAATGTCTAACATGCTTCAAACATAACAAATCCCAAAACAAAATTCAAACAAAATGTCTTAAGGAAATGAAGGAAATAACATCACTGGATTTGTTTTCATTATTATGCCACTTTTGGTGGGTCCCTTTGTTTTTAAACTGAACACTATGGTAATTTCCTCGGCCACGTCCACGACCATGACCACGACCACGACCATGATGATAACCTCGACCACGTCCGTAACTTTCACTTTGGCCATTATATGTTGCCACAATAGCTTCAGGGATTGGGGTTGCTCCAACCGGACGAGTTTCATGATTTTTCATTAAGAGCTCATTGTTTTGCTCGGCCACAAGCAAACATGATATTAACTTATTATATTTGGTGAAACCCCTTTCATGATATTGTTGTTGAAGTATCACATTCGAGAGGTGAAATGTGAAGAATGTTTTTTTCTAAAATTTTCTTATCAATAATATTTTCACCACATAGGAACAATTGTGATGTAATTCTAAACATTGCTGAGTTATACTCGCTTATCGACTTAAAGTCTTGCAACCTTAAATTGTTCCACTCGTAACGAGCTCTCGGTAATATTACCGTTTTCTGGTGGTCATACCTTTCTTTCAGGTTGGTCCAAAGGACAAGTGGATCCTTGATAGTGAGGTACTCACTTTTCAAAACCTCATGAATATGATGTCGTAAAAAGATCATGGCTTTTGCCTTATCTTGGGTATTTGCTTTATTTCCTTCTTTAATTGTTTCGCCCAGATTATTGGCATTCAAATGTATTTCAGCATCCAATACCCATGACAAATAATTTTTTCCAGTAATGTCTAGAGCCATGAACTCAAGTTTTGCAATATTTGTCATGATAAGCTATGTTATAAAAAAAACATATGAGTTAATATACGTCTTTGATTTATAAATTAATACATATCAAAGTTACAGGCACAGTTAATATATGTCACTCTAAGTTATATATATCAAACCTAAAAGCAACATTTACTGTAACTATGATTATGCGAAATAATAAGATGTCTCTTTTAACAGTTGAATAATGTTAAAAGAAATAATAAAAATAACAATATTATCATAACAATAATATCATAAACCTTATTAATTTGAAGAACATATTATAAAATATGCCAGATTAGCAATTAAAGTACAATAAATTAAAAAAAATTGTTATATTTTAATATAGGCCGTTAATTTCTGAATATGATTACGAAAAAAAAAATTGCAATTTATATTTTCTATCTGAACTATTTAACTTTGACATATATAATATTTTATAATTTGTAGTGGTAGACATGAATTCATGTCTACCAAAAGCAACCAATGAGATCATTATTCTAATTAAACAAATATAATAATCGATTACAATATGAGGTAATAAATAACCTCAGTTCAACAGGAAATAAACAGATACAATTTTGTTACAATACGTTTCTTATGATCAAATATATGAAGATATAACTCGTAATATATTATTCCTCAGAATATATTGAACATAATTCGTAATATATTGATTATTCCTAATATTATATGTTATAAATATACCTCAACATATAAATCAACATATATTCTGTTTACGAATATATGGTTTTTGGTGTTTTTATTATAACTATAAATTACTGTAGTCTTATATTATATTTGATTATAATACTACCAGGATATAACTTGTATAACACTATATTATAATACAATTCTGTTATAATATATGAGGGTATTTACGAAAAACAAATATATTCGGTTACATGTTGAGGTACATGTAATATCCACAGTTCTAAGATTTAATACCATTTAAGTTTATTATTATGATTCTTTTGGAAATTCAAAAGAATAATAACATGAATCTCTAACACAACCCACAATCGTATGAGTTACAATATGGATTATGTAAGAGTGAGATGAATAATGGTAAAATAATTAGAGAACATGATATACCTTATGATTGTGCGATCCAAAGCAATCGTGCTGATAACGTGTTATGAATACGCCTAATAGCAAGAAGATGAGAAGAGATATTGGGAGAGAAAGAGATGTTTATTATTAATGGTGTATCATACATAATGGAATACATGGACTATTTATAGGGGTAATAAACTTGGAGAACAAGTTGGTTTATATTAGGAGTTGATAATCTAAATATATTTTTTATAATAAATATCTATTAAATTTCATTCGTTCTCATAATATTTCTATTTGACCTATAAGTCAACATAATGTATGAAAACCCATTATATAGTTTTCAAATATAAATCCTTCATAAAACTAAATAGATGTGGTTAACAAGTTACCTCAGTCATGTGTTATTGTTACATTCCCTCGTATGTTCTTACCATGTCTATATTCCTATTCATATATGGCATCTAGTTATTCAACCCTCATTTGACATTCCATACAGTTCGTTTTAGTTTAAGTCTAAGCATAATTACTACTACCCAGTTTTCTTAAACTAAGGCTTAGGTATTAAACAAAACACGAGCTCATAGGGAATACGCTCTAATTAAGCAGACTTACTAGATATACACTCCTCCCATATTCAAACTGGCAAGTCTAGACACATACGCTCTCATAACAAAACTATCTATACAAGTTTCACAAACATGATCCTGGATTCGAGTCACATTCTTACCTCCATACTTATTATCTGTTGATTTCAGTACAATACGATCTTTGTGAGATCATAGTGGCATTATTCATTAACCTTCATATTGGCCAGACATGAAAGTAATCTATGATACACACCATGATACTCCCAACTACCATATGGTGCTTCAATCATACACAGTCACGCACAAGTATTACAATCGCTCTTTTTTTTCCAGGCAATCTCGGATTGAGTCCCATCCGGGTCTCACTATTCATATTTAAGTATAATCAATCCTTGATATCGTTACTAAATCATTCTAGTCCCTATGGTGTTCAGGTTAAAGCCTAGGTATTATTACTAGATACCTAATTCGCTAAAACCTTTGGCTCATCTGCCTCAGCTTGGTACCCGGTCTGGTTCTCGGTAGCTTCCATGTCAGTGGAATGTATCGATAAGTTTTGGAGAGCCTCCGATAATTCATTCATACTGTTAGTCACACACAAGGAAACACAAAAGTTCCAAATAAAATTTTAATTATTGAAATTAAATTTCACAGAAGCACCAAATTCCTGACTAAAATTTAAGTATTTTTCAAATACTTAATTTGCTTAAACATGTGCCTCTGATACCATCTTTTTTGTCACGGCCCCCGACCCATTTTGCCTGGTTTGGAAGCCACGGGACAGAAACCCGTGGTATTGGTATTTTTATTGGCAGCGGAAATTTTAACAAGACCGTTTAAAAGAAAACACCGAATTATTTAATTATTAATATCGGGACAAACCCGTATTTTACAAGAAAGGATTATCATTGGGAAATCCCCTGATTACAGAAAACATGTTTATTTCTATTTACTGAGCCACTTTATTTAAGCTGGAGTGCTACGGGTCACTTTTCCTTTTCTTCACAGTAAATCACCTGAAACATGTTTTAAAAAGATTTTATCAGCGAAAAATACTGGCGAGTGCATTCAATTTATACAAAAGACACAGTGTTATAATATACAGTATTAAGAGCGATTACAATTGTTTCTATCGTATAATTATCTGACCCAGATGTCACTCGACCCAATCTGTGACTGTGGTCATATCACTATTTAGGTCCGTTCACCTAAAAGTGACGCTAGATAAGTAATGTATACAAAACCCCACGTACTGTCAGTAATTTAAGATAACAAAGACTTAATCATTGTAAGTATAACAGGAAAAACATTAAGATTTTGCAAAGCAACTTTGATAAAAACATAATGACTCACATTGCAGATTTAAACGGTCACAGGTTGCCTACTAGTTATGCTGGTAAACCTAGTAAAATATACAATGCAAACAAAACTAGGTTAGTAACTTAATTCAACATTTACAATAATTCACGAGATCGAAACCCTCATGACGAATGATAAAGTATAGCCCAAATTTAGGCAGCACTTAAACATCAATCGGATCGGTTTTAATCGATTGGATATAGTACCGTAGCAGTGATTGAGTTATTACCCCATTATCGTAGCAGAGTATCGGTACTTCGAGTATATTATTTGGACAGAATTAAAAAGAACAGAAAGAAATTTCGAACACTTTTGAAATGTCACTGATCAGTTCAATTAATAGCAAATTCAAGACGCTCTCGTGCCCCGCGACCGGTTTAGTGAAGTCCATTGCGGGCCGCTGGGGACACCGTAGCTACGGCTAGGGCTGTCGTGTCACCACATAGCCTCGACACGTGGACGACACGTGTCGTTCATCATTCATCATCGGCGTGTAACACCACCGTAATTTACCATCAAGACGTTTGCTATATTATCACCTATTAACGTCCCCAATAACCACTTGCAAGCCCCGCCTTTGTTTGTAGCTGAGGACCGTCATCCTAACTGTCGAACTTTTTTCTATGTTCCTTTCTATTACTTTCCTCACTCTCTTTCTATGTATATTTTTGTGGGTAATGACATGTGTATACTACCTATATCTAATCTAAATAAAAAAAAAAAAAGAATGGTAATGTATATCCATCAAGATAACGTGGCAGGCTCCCATATTTGCTTCATCATATGGCTTTCCTGATTTACACATCGCTCCTTCAAGATTAATCCTTAGTAAAAAATAGTCCCTCAATTTCTTTTCTAATACTCTAACCACTAAATCTTATACTAATATTTAAGCTCTAATGTGTTTTGTCAACTTTTTGTATGTGTATACCCATAGGATAACTTCTCCATACATATTTCTTCATGTACAAATACAACTTTTCTACATACTATGGGTCGAGTACTCTTTTGAAGGTCTATAGAAATTCCTAGATAGTAGTAAATCAAATAACCTTCATCTACAATGAGTTAGGTGTAAATAAAGTAAGTACTTGACATGTTTTGATACGGTAGAGTTTATCCACATCTATATATCAATATACCTATCAATATATCATAACTAATCATATAATTAAGGGTCATGCTATTCACACACCCAAACCTTATTTCCACACCCTTTCGAAGCGCCCCGCTTTGGCCAAAGCAGTGCATTTTGGCATGTTTTCCAGACAACGGTGATGTGATGGTGTACGATGTCAGTTGAACCGCCCCGCTTTTGCCAAAGCGAGGCGTTTAGGGTTTTTTTTTTCTGAAAATGGGTGATGAGACTTGATGCGATGTTATATTCTGTACGGTGGAATGTTTGAACCCTAAACGCCCCGCTTTGGCCAAAGCAGGGCGTTTCGACCCTGATTTTTGGAAGTTGGTGTCTTCTGTCGAATGCGAACCGAGAAACGGAATGGAGTTCAAGCAGTTGGTCGATGACATGATAGATAAAGATCTTGACACAATCATATCCATTTTCAACTATTAGACTAGATAGTCCAAGAAGAAATATATTAAAACCATTCAATCCCACCAGTCTATGATGCGGAACATAGTCCTAGATTGTCTAAATAAGCGTTTTTATCAGGTGTCATGTGGTAACAACTACAAAGGGGATATTCTGATCTCTATTCGGTTATCTTTCCGAGCTTTTACATGGAAGATATAGAAGATTTGGGTACAACTTCAAGTCACGAAGATCACTCTGCAGTAGTTGATCATGACGACCGTAATAAAACGGAACATAATCTCAGATTGTCTTGTGAAGCGCTTTTATCATGTGTCATATGTTGGACGGAATATATGGATGGAAAGCCCGCATAGATGGTAGCATTCCTTGCAAGTCCTTTAAATTCGCATAAACATATATTTGTTTCATAACCTCCTCCTATAAATCAACCACAACTCACCACCCATAAAACACTATCCCTACCCCTTCACGAACCACAATATACTCAGACTCAAACTACCCACCCTCCCCTGAGGAAAAGTTTTCCCGATGACTCAACCGGTCGTCATGATCAACTACTACAGAGTGATCTTCGTGACCTGAAGTTGTATCCAAATATTGGATATCTTCCAAGATCAAATTTCTTCATTTCCCATGATTATGAAACCTCGTTTCGTGAGGTGGTCTTCTTTCATGTTTCCCCGCGGCATCAAAATACAGAGCTTCATCCTTATTTCTGTAAATCGCACAAACAAGCATGCCTTGAACGAGTCTAGAACACTCGTAATCCTCAACCGGCTTTGGCTTAACAACGATCGATTTGGATCGTGACTGCCTCATAGCCCATGGAGCTTCAGCTAACCTTTACGAGCGTCTTTTCACTCTCGGTGACTGCTCAGATATGCATGTCTGCAGAAGGTGCAAGAGAATGGCGAGGGTCAGCTAACCTTCACCAGCCTTCCTTTAACATGATCCTGCTAGTGCTAAACCTTTTCAAGCTTGTTTTCAACGAGGATATAATGCAATGATTCCTCTTAATTGAATAGGCAGACACTTACTTCATATGACTCACTTGAATCGTCTCGGATGTAATAACAGTATGGTTAGTGGATGCAAATTGCTGAGCTCTTTTCTATGCATTATATGCACATTTATGTATCAGCCTGCGATTTCTTCTGGAGGGTTCACCTATGGTAGTGTTTTGGTTGTTTATGAGTTGATTTGATTGTGAAATAGATAAGAAGGATGAGATATCGGCAGTTAGCTCGAAGAAGTTTCTCTCGATTATTGATGAAGTGATGTTACAGAAATTGATTTGCACAAAATGTGGAGAACTTGTTTGCGTTATATAACACATAATAAAACCGCTTCTCTAGACAATGTGTTATGGTGAGATTTTTCAAGTTTGGACAGTGGGAGAAAAGACCAGTATCCCTGTCAGTATTGTCATAATGCAATGAGACATAACAGAGATTTAAGCGGCGTGTTCCAATCAACGTTTATCGACATTGTTATAGGTGATGAAGAAACCCTAAAACAGAACATAGTCCCAGATTGTCTAAAGAAGCGCTTTTATCAGGTGTCATGTTTTAACAACTAACAAGGGGATGTATGTCTGCAGAAGGTGCAAGAGAATGGCGAGTTCACGTGCGTCTTTTCACTCTTGGTGACTGCTCAGAGATGCATGTCTGCAGAAGGTGCAAGAGAATGGCGAGTGTCAGCTAACCTTCATGAGCGTCTTCTCACTCTCGGTGACTGCTCAGAGATGCATGTCTGCAAGAGGTGCAAGAGAATGGTGAGTGTCAGCTAACCTTCACGAGCATCTTCTCACTCTCGGTGACTGCTCAGAGATGCATGTCTGCAGAAGGTGCAAGAGAATGGCGAGTGTCAGCTAACCTTCACCAGCATCTATCTATCTATCTGTGTGTGTGTCACATCCATCCTGTTATAGGAATCGGCATTGTTTAATTTTACAGATTTGTTTCTTATTGGCCATTATTCGACCGAATTTTTGAAGTACACGTTCTCCGATACCTGCTATTGTTTGGTTTTGTTTGCGACTGAATCATCGGTTTCCTGTATGTCGATTCAACCGCCATTGATCAAATAATAAAAAACCCTAAGTGAAAATCCGATTTGAGAAACCCAGAGGTTTCAGTTGTATAGCTGAGGAGAGAGAGAGAGAGAGAATGTTTGGGTACTTCGTCACGACAGTCTCAGGTGCGGTTTTGAATTAAACTGATTTAAAAAAAAAACTACGCGTGCTTTCCATCCATATATTCCGTCCAACATATTATGACACATGATAAAAAAAACGTTTCTCTAGACAATCTGGGATTATATTCCGCTTTATTACAGTCGTGAGGTGGTCAAACCTTTCTAAAAGTAGAAAAAAAAAATAAAACATTAACAAGTAACAAAGATTGAAGAACAAAAGCCGTGTCGTTTGACTGTAATAAAACGGAAGCTATCAACGCGGGGATGGGTACAGAAGCCGACATGTCTTCCTGAATCTGAATCTGAAAGTTAACTTTGACTTATAAAACCCACTAGCAAGGAGAACTAGAATATCGATATGGTTGCTGTAAAAGCTCACATACACCACTAGTGTGTGGTTTCTTATTTCTCTCACTTTATTATTAGGGGTAGATGATATTCAGACGGATTGTAAGACACATAAAGTGGCTGTGAAGGGAGAAAAGGTAGATCCAATGAGGGTTCTAGAAAAGATCCAGAAAAAGAGTCAGCGGCAGGTTGAGCTTCTTTCTCCGATACCAAAGCCGCCGGCCGAGGAGCCTAAAGTTGAAGAGAAAGAACCACCAAAACCTGAAGAGAAAAAAGAAGAGGTTAACAACTAAGCGGCGTGTTTTCGATCAGCGTTTATCGGTGTTTTCATTGTTGCGAATTTGGTTTCTTCGGTACAGGCTGATCAACCGTCTAGAGAAGAGTATGTTGATATAAGAGAGTTGATGCAATTTTCCAACTCATCTTTAGTGGTGTTTGTTTGAGAACCTGATTCAGATACACAACGGTTCTCCAATTCTAGATCAGTAAGCAAATACACAACAGAGATGGTGATTTCCCCTAGCCACCGCTTTCGCCACAGCCTCCTCTCCACCCAGGTCTCAGATGAAGCATTCGCCGGTGAAGGATTAAGAGAGCGGTTTCTTGAGTTGTATGATCAGAGGAAGAAAAATGAGGAGCATGTGAAGGTGGAAGAGGGGTGTAAGTGTAGGGTTTGTTTGAAAATCTAGTGTAACATAAAGTACATTTTTTTGTAATTTACTCAGGTTGAAGTACACGTTCTTCGATACCTGATCGTGTTTGGTTTTGTTTGTGATTGAATTAAACTGATTTAAAAAAAAAATAAAAAAAAACCCAAAGCTGCTCGCTTTGGTCAAAGCTTGGCGTTTCGGATGAAGCATTCGCTGGTGAAGGATTAAGAGAGCGGTTTCTTGAGTTGTATGATCAGAGGAAGAAAAATGAGGAGCATGTGAAGGTTTGGTCAAAGCTTGGCGCTTTGGTGTTTGAAAATTTACATTTTTGGTCCCTCTGGGCCAAATATGTAAAATTGGAAACCAAAACGCCCCGCTTTCGCCACAGCCTCCTCTCCACCCATGTCTCAGATGAAGCATTCGCCGGTGAAGGATTAAGAGAGCGATTTCTTGAGTTGTATGACCGAAGTTACCGAAACGTGTCGTATAGACCATAAACTAAGCATTATGAATTATGGTGGCAAAATACGACACGCTACGAAGGTCATAGGCACGTTTTTGAATTAAAATGATTTTTAAAAAAATAAAAAAAAAATCCCAAAGCAGCCCGCTATGGTCAAAGCTTGGCGTTTTGGGTTGTTTTTTAATTTTTTAAAATTCATTTTAATTCAAAATTGTATTTTAACGGACACTACTAAATACGGATGCATTTAGTAGTGTTTGTTTGAGAACCTGATTCAGATACACAACGGTCTCTTTGCTTCGTCCACTAGAACTATTCGTGTTTCCCTCGGTTCGACGCATATATGTCTCGTTTTTTGCCGAACTTTCACATATTTTGTCGTTTTATTACGTATACCTTGAACATAAGTCATTTCGGTGCCGTTCGGTTGCGTGCGAATATCGTATTCTATGATTACGTACAGTTTTGTTTGAAATCCACTTGTACTCCATAGTGTCGTATTTATGTATACGTGTGTGGAAATATCGTTAGTCGCGTATTTTGACGTATTCTAACATGTTGTTGCGTATTCTTGCGTATTATGACGACCACAGGTATGACCGAAGTTACCCGGACGTGTCGTATATACCATAAACTAAGCATTATGAATTATGGTGGCAAAATACGACACGCTACGACGGTCGTAGGCGCGTTTTTGAATTAAAATGATTTTTGAAAAATTAAAAAAAAAAAAAACAAACCGCCAAGCTTTGACCAAAGCGGGCCGCTTTGTTTTTTTTTTAATTTTTTAAAAATGATTTTTAAAGCTCGGCGCTTTGGTGTTTGAAAATTTACATTTTTGGTCCCTCTGGGCCAAATATGTAAAATTGGAAACCAAAACGCCCCGCTTTCGCCACAGCCTCCTCTCCACCCAGGTCTCGGATGAAGCATTCGCCGGTGAAGGAGTAAGAGAACGGTTTCTTGAGTTGTATGATCAGAGGAAAAAAAATGAGGAGCATGTGAAGGTTTGGTCAAAGCTTGGCGCTTTGGCGTTTGAAAATTTACATTTTTGGTCCCTCTGGGCCAAATATGTAAAATTGGAAACCAAAACGCCTCGCTTTCGCCACAGCCTCCTCTCCACCCAGGTCTCGGATGAAGCATTCGCCGGTGAAGGATTAAGAGATCGGTTTCTTGAGTTATATGACCGAAGTTACCCGGAACGTGTCGTATAGACCATAAACTAAGCATTATGAATTATGGTGGCAAAATACGACACGCTACGAAGGTCGTAGGCGCGTTTTTGAATTAAAATGATTTAAAAAAAAATAAAAAAAATCCCAAAGCAGCCCGCTATGGTCAAAGCTTAGCGTTTTGGGTTTTTTTTTTAATTTTTTAAAATTCATTTTAATTCAAAATTGTATTTTAACGGACACTACTAAATACGGATGCATTTAGTAGTGTTTATTTGAGAACCTGATTCAGATACACAACGGTCTCTTTGCTTCGTCCACTAGAACTATTCGTGTTTCCCTCGGTTCGACGCGTATATGTCTCGTTTTTTGCCAAACTTTCACATATTTTGTCGTTTTATTACGTATACCTTAAACATAAGTCATTTCGGTGCCGTTCGGTTGTGTGCGAATATCGTATTCTATGATTACGTACAGTTTTGTTTGAAATCCACTTGTACTCCATAGTGCCGTATTTATGTATACGTGTGTGGAAATATCGTTAGTCGTGTATTTTGACGTATTTTTGCGTATTTTGACGTATTCCAACATGTTGTTGCGTATTTTTTACGTATTTGAGCGTATTCTAACGTATTTTAGCTTATTTTAACCTATTTTAGGGTATTTTTACGTATTTCGGCGTGTTTTAACGTATTTAGCGTATTATAACGTAATTTTAGCGTATTCTAACGTAATTTAGCGTATTCTAACGTAATTTAGCGTATTTTGGCGTATTTTGACCTGTTTTAGCGTATTTTTACGTATGTTAACGTATTTTAGCGTATGTTAACGTATTTTAGCGTATTTTAGCTTATGTTGAAAGATAACGCAAACAAGTTCTCCACAGTTTTTTATTCAGATGTCTATTCGGTCATCTTTCCAAACTACAACACACGATAAGTTTAAATTTTATAGTGTGTGATTTAACCAGGAAATGATTGGAGGTGATTTATACTTTTCCTTCAATTTCGAGAACATTCTCCTTAACATGAAGACGTGTCGGGTTCTTCTACTAGTGGCATTTTAATGAAGTATTGAAGATTAAATGTGCAAACCGCAACCGTTTTTTACTATGAAAACGGTGGCTATGCGAAATACAAACCGCAATCGTTTGTGATTATGGGAAACACAAGTTTTCTTTTTGAGCTTGATGGATGTCCGTTATCTCAGTTGAGGCGTGCATTGTTTAAATCTGAACATAACTAGATGTTACGTGTAACTTCATTAAACTAAGAACAAAGCCTATTTCAAAACACATGTGTTCGTATCAGCGTTATTTATCACCCTGTGTGAGCATTGGAAACCCGACAAACAGTCTTGCAATTATATTGTGTCAAGATGTTTCAGTTTGCACATTCAATATTCACAGTTGCATTTGGAACAAGAAGCCCAACAATCCGTTTATTATCCGTTTGTTGTCTAAACAATGTGAATGCACGCAACGAATTTGACAACTGTGACAGCTTATCTATCTGTATGTGTCACATACATCCTGTTATAGCAATCGATGTGATTAATTTTACAGATTTTTTTCTAATTAGCGTTGTTAACTACCAAAAGAATGCATACACAAATAGTTCTAGTGGACGAAGCAAAGAGACCGTTGTGTATCTAAATCAGGTTCTCAAACAAACACTACTAAAGATGAGTTGGTGATAAATACCGGAGCTGTTATCTCGGTTGTTCAGTACTTTCGTGATAAATACAATGTTCATCTTCGTTATCATTTGCTTTCTGCAATTCAAGCAGGTACGGATGCAAAACGTACTGTTATTACATCCGAGAGGATTCAAGTGGGTTCTATGAAGCAAGTGTCGGTCTATTCAATTGAGAGATGATAACCCAACAGTGTCCAAAGTGCTGCTTCTTTTGGTATCATCACATTTTTGTACCATTTAAGACTAACTGTAATTTGACTACAACTTTCTCTCTCAAAACCTTTCTAAAAGTAGAAAAAAATAAAATATTAACAGCTAACAAAGATAGAAAAACAAAAGAAGAAAGTGTTCCTCTTTGTTACCAAGCATGTCATCTGAAACAATTAACAGGACATTGTTGTTCAACAGGATTTGCTTCCGATGATATATGTTTAACTTCTTCGGGATTTTCTGTACATTCGAGTATTGCAGTTTTGAAAGATAACCGAATAGATATCTGAATAACCGATACAGAAACCGCATTTTTCTGCACTGGATAACGAATATGAACATTGTATTTATCACGAAAGTACTGAAGAACCGAGATAACAGCTCCGGTTTCATCATGAAAACTAAAAGAACATAACAATATAAATTAGTCAAAGATATAATATGAATTGACAAAAAATAAAAATAAAGTAACTTATTACTTGATAAATTAATAACACTAATATATATATATGTTTTTGTAAAAATAAAATAACTTTAAATCAACTTTAAATTAAATATGTCTTATAAAAAAAAAACTACAACCTTTCAACAAAAAAACACAATCAAATACAATCAAACAACAAACCAACAACCCTTTTTTTCACCAAAACCCTACTTTTTCCCCCAAAAATAAACTGCCAGACCAAAACGCCCTGCTTTGGCCAAAGCGGGCCGCTTCGGTACGAGGTCACCGGACAGGAAGTGACGTGCTCAGCTTTTGTCTGTTGACTTTAATCCAAAGCGCCCCGCTTTGGTCATAGCGGGCGTTTGGGTGTGAATAGACCAAATGGGTGTGTGAATAGATCCGGCCATAATTAAACTTAACGTCACCACATATATTTGAACTTATAGTAATTTATTATATATTATAACACTTCTTTATTATATATATATATATATATATATATGAAACATTCAAACATATGTGATATATTACATCATAATTATAAACTCATATTACTTAATAGTAATATATGTCCTGTAACCAACTATATTAATTAGATTGGCTACGAATAATATTTGAGGTTGATTTGATATATATGAAACCACTTCACATACATATTTTGTTTGGGTATAATTCAACATTTACTTGTCTTACTCGGCGGTTGATAAGGTTAAATAACCATTTAATTATTACACAACTCAAATGATCGTTTCACCTATATATTGCTCGATTGAAAATACTTTAAATATAAATGTAACGAGATTGAACAACTAATAGTATTGCATTTTATTTGTATTTAGAAAATGGAATCAGGGGCGGACCTACATATGTCCGTGGGTGGGCGGCCGCACCCCTTGAAAAAAAAAAATTAGTGTTATTTTTCGCGAAAAATCCCGACTGCACCCCTTGAAAAATTTCGACCGCACCCCTTGGAAAATTCTGACCGCACCCCTTAGAAAAAAAATGTTAGAAATTTATATAAAAAAAATTTGTGAACACGGATTTAAACCCGACCGAAATTATGTAAACAAGTTAGCCCACTAATCCACTTAATAAAACTTGTATTTAGTCCATCAAGCCCAAATTAGTTAGTATCAAATTAAGGCCCAACCCGGCCCAACCCAAATGCAACTTTAATAAACAAAATAAGTCCACTTCTCACAAAACCCAATTGCCAGCTTTGTTTGCTCGACACAGGCAAACAGCGACTCCCGCCCTCCCCTGCTCACTGCCAGCGACCTTTCGACACTGCACCCCCATTCGATTTCCAACAATAGCTGCAAAATTCCGGCCACCAACAGCCTCTAATCGCAAATATTAGAGAGGTACATGTTTTGTTTTTGGTTATTTTGATGTTTAGTTTATGTGATTTTGTTCAAGACAATAGGATGGGTTAAAAAAGTTTAAACTTTTATGTGTTTTGAGGTAATTTTGGGGTTGTTCTAGTCTTTAGTAGGGTGGCTTCGTTGATTATATGATTTTTGGTTGGTAAAAAATAATTACTAGGGCTTGAAATTCAAATTTTTAAATTAAAAATTAGGGAATATGGCTATGGTTGAACACTTGAAGATCCTTGTTTATTTTGTATGTGATAGGATTAGGAAGGAACCATGAGTATGGAAGTTATAGCGCAATTTCTTAAGAGAAAAGGGGTTGAACCACTTTTTTTTTCATCGGATTCTTCTAATTAAAGACCAAGGTATGTTTTTTTTGAACTTTGATGCCTTTTTGTTGTTACGTTACTTGCTTATGATGATTTTTTATGATGTTTACTTGTTTTACTTGAAACTTTGTTTGTTAATATGATAGGAAGTTAGGAACTAGGGTTTGATTTGTTTGAAAACTGAAATTGAACCGACTTGACCCGCTATGAAACTTTGTTGGTTTATGTTTACTTGTTTTACATGACCCGACCCGATCCGACCCGCTATGAACCGAAATTTTTTTATATAGCTACAGGTCTAAAATCTTTAAAAAAATTTCGCATCCCCAGGACAAAAATCCTGGGTCCGCCACTGAATGGAATGTGTGTGTATATATTATTAAATAATGTTCTATAATATTAGTTACTCGTCTAGATACCTCTCATTGCAATTGGTCATTTCATTAGTTACTTGTTCGTAAAACTATATTCGAAATATAAATCCAAATATTTTATTTATACTTTTTAAAAAATGGAATGTTACAAACACCGCAACTACTAACACAACTATGGGTATTCTTATGGGCAACAACATGTTCAGCTATACAACAGGCTGCGATTACCGAGACAGATGTGGGGTAACGAAGACAAGGGTAACGGGAACAATGCCAAAGTTAAGAAGTGGGGAAACAGAGGCATCAGAAATGGGAACAATGACAAAACCATACTTGGAGGGTCAGGGGAAAGGAGTTCTCTCAGGGATGCCAAACCCAAAAAAAAACAAGAACCATGACGCGTATGAAGCAACCATTGACCTGTGTGGTCACAAGGAATTGGCGGTGTTTAAGAAGTTGTTTGGCAGAGCCTTGGTAGCTGAAGCTAAAGACTTAAACACGATCAATAATGTTAGGGATGCGGTATACAGATATATAACATCTTCGGTGGCAATTGTTGGTTCCAGGTCCCACAATACACTCACAATCACACTCTCACGTAAGTATGTAGAATATGTGAATTGGAAGCTAAAGATAATATGCAGAAGGGTTTGATAAACAAAAAAAAAGGGTGTATCTTATTCAATAAACATGGGCCAATATATAGCCATATTACAAACGAATAAAAACAGAATAAACTTATATTCTCTCCTAAAAAGCTGGTACACATCCAGACTAATTCTGCCATATGCAACGTACACTTGCATTGCATGTGAATCGGTCAACACAATACCAGGTCAATCTCTACCACCAGTCCAAATAATAAAACGTGCAGCATGGGTATAATCTCTTTTAAAACGTGCAGCTTATTATTGAACATTTTCATAACTCGTAAACGAACCCGTGACTCGATAACGTGCCGAACCAATGACCCGCGAACAAACCCGAGTAAACCCAACAATCACCCCCTTAATCGGTGTTTGTTCGAACCGTTCACTG
Source organism: Helianthus tuberosus (assembly GCA_030545235.1). Taxonomy (NCBI): domain Eukaryota; kingdom Viridiplantae; phylum Streptophyta; class Magnoliopsida; order Asterales; family Asteraceae; genus Helianthus; species Helianthus tuberosus. Next base: position 168,502,952 of record CM060368.1, read on the forward strand.
TAGCACCGAACCACCTCGGTTCCGAACCTTTACGACTTTTCCGGACACCCGATCTTCACCTCGATCACATCCAAAGTCTCCTGGTTCAAACCGAATAAAACCGACCACACTTGTAACATGTCACATGGCATCACGTTGGAAACGCTCACTAACATCGCGACTTTTCACGGATTGACGACCTCTTCCCCGGCCAAATCCAAAGCCACCCGATTTGAACTCCAACGCCATAATGTTACACCCTGTTTTTTTCTTGACCTTTTACCGATCACCCTTGTTCAAGAGGCTCTCCACCGACAAAGAAAACAAGCCACCTGCTTCTTACGTTTTCTTTCACCTTGCCAAACGAACTGAATCCAAAGCCACCTGCTTTGACGGATCCATTACGCCCGTTTTTTACGCACAAACGCCGGTCTCCTCTTATCACGAGCAACCGATCAAGGCAACCGTTCTCACCATCTACTGTTATCACCGGTTGTATACCAACTGCGCAAACCTGCAACTAACAACCGAACAGCCCCTTCAACGCCTTTAATCATGACTAACAGCTACGAGACACACCGGTGTTCACCCGTCACCCCCGTCATCCTAACCGGTACTCTCCGCATGACAACGACTGACACGAACCACCTCCCGGTCTCCGTCTTCTGCTGTATAACAGTCCCGAACCCTTCTTTTACGCCTGCCCTCCACCGACCGACACACCCGCCGGCGGCGGAGGCTTCCTCCGATCTTCAAACCCGCTTCCTACGAGCCCTAGGCTCTGATACCAAATGTTGGTTTCAGGTCCCACAATACACTCACAATCACACTCTCACGTAAGTATGTAGAATATGTGAATTGGAAGCTAAAAATAATATGCAGAAGGGTTTGATAAACAAAAAAAAAGGGTGTATCTAGGGCCGTAAACGAACCAAACGTTCAGCGAACAGTTCGTGAACTGTTCGGCGGGAAGTTCATTTATGTTCGTTCGTTTAATAAACGAACGGACATGAACAAGAAATTCCGTTCGATTAGTTAAATGAACGAACATGAACAAAGGCATCGTTCGTTCAATTGTGTTCGTGAACGTTCGGTAAGGTGTTCATGAACATTCGTTCATTTGCGTTCGTTTATGTTCGTGTTTTAATTAAATATTTTTATACTTCATATATTTCATCTATACTTTTTATACTATTAAACTTTTATTTATATCATTACCCTAACAGTTAAACTAGGAAACCCTTTTTCACCTTGTTTATGCACCATTTTCCTTTCTTTTCTCATTATTTACATCGACGAATATGATCTACCTCCGTTCCACAATAAATGATTCAAGTTCTAGTGCTACCCTCTGGGCCCTCCACCTTTATCCTTCATCGCGTTCGCCAAATTTATTTGTGTTCACTTGTGTTCATGAACCATTCGTGAACACGCTCATTTCCTTAATGAACGAACACGAACATAAAATCTCGTTCGGTAACTGTTCATGAACCGTTCGTGAACACATTTATTTCCTTAACGAACGAACACGAACAAGGCCTCGTTCGTGTTCGTTCGGTTCGTTTACAGCCCTAGGTGTATCTTATTCAATAAACATGGGCCAATATATAGCCATATTACAAACGAATAAAAACAGAATAAACTTATATTCTCTCCTAAAAAGCTGGTACACATCCAGACTAATTCTGCCATATGCAACGTACACTTGCATTGCATGTGAATCGGTCAACACAATACCAGGTCAATCTCTACCACCAGTCCAAATAATAAAACGTGCAGCATGGGTATAATCTCTTTTAAAACGTGCAGCTTATTATTGAACATTTTCATAACTCGTAAACGAACCCGTGACTCGATAACGTGCCGAACCAATGACCCGCGAACAAACCCGAGTAAACCCAACAGCAATCAGATACATTGGGGACTTGAAGGTCCTAATGTCTTTCCCTACTAAGGAAGAAGGTTATGAGTTTTTGAAAAGGTGGCAAGATGGGTGGGAGCATTTCTTGAGGATGGCTGAATATCCACACACGTATATATTTAGTTGATCGAGTTAACCCAAATTTAACATAAACGAGGACAAAGTAGATAGTTTTTACAACGTTAACTGCTTAGAGCAAAGCTCTCTCTAACGGATGATAAAAATTGCACAATTATGAACAGAAATCCTTTCGTTTATTTGAAATGTTCTTAAAACGGAAGCGCCATCCATAAAGATAAGAGTCATGTCCCTAGAATAAGGATACAAGCTTATTCTTTCCTTAATTAGCTCCGAATGTAAATCTTGACTTTTTATCATTTCTAACCATTTCTCTATTTTGTTTTAAATCTGCCTTTTATTCTTCATAGAAGATCATACATGAAATATTTGTCAAATCTTAAGAATGATTGTTAGAGCTTTGTGTTCACCATTATCTTCACACTAACCCACCAATATATTGTTGTACTGACTTTATCCTTCAATTTGATTTTCGACTTTTATAGAACTGGATGAGCATTGCAGCGGCCAATACAATATGAAGAGCTAACCCTAAACCTCGTTTTATTAAACACAAAGATATGGGTATTTAGAAGCTTCTACAAAAAGAGTTACATAACTCACATATGATTTAACACTTATCCAGAGTTAGCTTGCCTTTACCTTAGACTACTCGGTATGGTGACGGAGGGATGGACGGCGACGGGGGTGGCGGCACGGGGGTGAGTCAGCGGCGCCGAGAAGAAAGAGGGGGGCCCACATGTGTTGCCCCGTCCTGGACGGCAAAAGACGGAGAGGACGATGACTGGACGACGACGGGAGGGGCGGCACGGTGTTCAAACCTGCGACGGACCGAGACGGTAGGGGGACGACCCCCATACCGTGTAGCCTTAGGTTGGTTAACCAACCACGTGTGAGATAATTAACCTTTAGGGAAATAATGTTCCCCTTCCACCAACATGTACTATACACTACAAGAAAAAAACCCCTATAGGCACGACACCTATAAGGACAACACAAGTTCTCTCTATAGATCACCCTATAGAGACGACATGTCGTTTTAATAGGGTTTTCGTGCCTTTTAAGATAGGTTACCTTATAGGGACGATATATCCTCTCTATAACGTGAAAATAATTTTTTTTGCTTTTTTTTATTCTTTAATTTGTTGAATTGGAAACTTAAAAAAAACATTTTAACTTATAGAGACGACATGTTGTCTCTATAACTTTAAATATTTTTCTTTTAATTTATTTTATTAATTTATTAATGATCAATATGTAAGAAAATTTAAAAAAAAAAACTAAAAAATAAAGTTTAACTTATAGAGACGACATGCCATCTTAAAAAGTTTGACTAGTAAAAAACAATTTTAATTTAGACGGCAAATTTTCCCACTATTTCAATTTTTTTTCTGGAAAAAAAAAGTCTAACATATAGAGACGATATATCGTCTCTATAGGGAAACATAATTTTGTTTTGTTTTTTAGTTTTGGTTAATAAATAATTTAAAATACAACAAAAGTTATTCACATATAGAGACGACATGTCGTCCTATAAACCCAATTAAGTTTATTAATTTATTCTTGTTTTTAACTAAAATATATATATATTTAACCCTATAGAGACGACATGTCGTCTCTAAAATGTTTGAAATAAAAATTTTAAAAAATAAATAAACTAACCTATAGAAAAGACATATCGTCTCTAAAATGTTTGAAATAAAAATTTTAAAAAATAAATAAACTAAACTATAGAAAGGACATATCGTCTCTATAGAAAAACATAATTTTGTTTTGTTTTTTAGTTTTGTTAATAAATAATTAAAAATACAAAAAAAGTTATTCGCATATAGAGACGACATTTCGTGTCTATAGAGCTTAAATATTTTTTATTATTTTTTTAAACAAAACCTATAGAGATGACTTGTCTCTATAGGTGAAAATATATATTTTTATTTTTTTTAAAATAAAAACTATAGAGACGACATGTCGTCTCTATAGGGCTTAAAAATATTTTAATAAATGTTTTTTTATTTAGTAAATATTAATTTATTTTTTAATTATTTTTTATCATAGACTTGTAGAGAGGAGATGTCCTCTCTACAAATGCATCTATAGCGACAACACATATAGGGACGACTTTTGTGACTTATAGGGACGGAGCGATAGCGGCAAATCTTATAGAAACGACATGTTGTCTCTATAAGCAAAAAGACCTATAGAGACGACATGTCCTCTCTACAGACTTTAAAAATTTCGTCTCTATAAGGTTAATTTCTTGTAGTGTAACTTTGGTGGTATTTTTAATAGTCGGAATGATAGAATTGCTCTAGTTCTAAAGAACACATTTGTGGTGAATAATATATTCAATTTTGAGCGAAACAATGAAAGTGAAAAGCTGTCGGTTGTAATGGATGATACTTAATATGACATTGTTTACAAATCTACATGTATCTGGTATTGTGTTTATCCAACGAGTGCGGAGGATGTGTCCTTTTATTTAATTAATATATATACATGAATGTAAATACTTAGGGGCTGTTTGTTTAGGTCTGAATGGTTCCATTAAGAGGCAACCTCTGAATGGGTAAGAGGTTAAGGTGTTTGTTTCACGAAATATGCACCTCTTAATGAAACCATTCAGATCTGAATGGTTTAGCACTTTTTGAGATCTGAATGGAACTTTTGACAAGCATGCCCTTCTTCCTCAGCCCTAATCATCTTCCTCATGAACGCATCTTCTTCCTCAGCCTTCACCTCCGCATCAGTTCCACAGCCCCATTCCTCTCATCTCCTCTCATCCACAGATGTCCATCACTCCTCTACATCCTCTCCGTTGTCCCCCCCCCCCCCCCTCAATCGGACCTCAACAGCGCCGGCGTCCTCCTTAGCCGACACCTCTGCAGCGCTCCTCCTCAGCCGACACCTCCGCCGTCGATTAAGGTACCATTTTACACATTATGAATTCTGAAGTTGAAATATATGTTTGAACTGATCAGCTGTTTGCTTTTTGATTCTCTCTGTATATAAATAACATGAATATTATGTTTTATTTGATGTATGTGAAGGTAGATTGAATTGAACTCAATGATTCATCATTGTCTGCTGTTTGATTCTCCATGTATATAATAATAACATGAATATTATGTTTCATTTGCTGTTTGAATATTATGTTGGTAGATTGAATTGAACTGATTCTCTGTGTATATAACAATATGTATATTTCATTCAACACAAAGTAATTCAGAGGGCTAAAAATGTCATTTTACATCGTCATTCAGAAGTGCAACCAAACAGCACTTTACTGGTTCAGCACCACTTACTGGTTCAGAGTCTCTTAAGCATTTAGACCTCTTATTCATTCAACACTTATTGATTCAGATGTTGCCAAACAGCCAGTTAAGTTTTTTATGTGTACGTGTACATGTATATTTCATTTTGGATGTATAGTGTGCATACACATACTATATTTTTCCTTTGTGTTATTTATGTAATATTGCAAAGTATACTTATTCTCGAATTGTGAATTACACGAGCATTTCATTTTGTATTAAGTATGTCGGTCAACCGTTTAGCTTGGATGTATTTAGAAAAAATAAGTTTAAACTAACAAGAATGTTTCATTTGATATATGGTTCGTATAATCACGCGCGTTATGGTGGAAATTTGGCCGTATGAAGTTCGTATAATCGCCCCGTATGTGTGTGTATTTTGTGTGTAAATGTTGGGTCGTATTGTGATGTTTACCCCTTGTAAGGTTATCTGATTCGAAAAGTAATACGGATCATATAGACCAATACGATCCATATAAGGGTAGCGTTCTATCAGTTAACCCTGATTTTTTTAGAAAATACTTCCTGATACGGATCGTATAGGCCAATAAGATGCGTATATACGACAGAGTTTTGCCCTATACGATCCATATAGGGGTAAAAAAAAAATTGATTTTGGGCTTTGCCATTTCGATGTGTATACGTATCGTATTTTGTCATTATGTGTCATTTTATGAAGTGTAAGCTCTATAGGTGTCATTCCGGTGACGCTCGGTTACGTGTAGTATCGTATTCTATGATTACGTGTAATTTTGTTTTGAATCCACTTGTACTCTAACATGTAGTGTGGTATGTATACACGTCGTATCGTATCATTACTTGACGTATTTTATCGTTAAATCTCGTATTATGACGTATATTGTCAGTATGTCCCGTGTCGGTGACGTTTAAAATTGTGTCGTTCATTGTCTGTATGTGTCATATTAGGGTGTAGATTGTTTGTACATGACGTGTTATTGCGTATTATGGCTCTACTTGTAGTATATTGTTCTGTATGATGGCGTATTATGTCTGTACGGTGTCATATTTTGGCGTTTATTGTCAGTTACTTGACGCATTGTATCATTAAACAAATAAAAAACACCTGAAATACATTATACAAACAAAATAATTTTAAAATTACAATTTAACCTAGATAATCCACTATCTTGTCTGTTACTTGACGTATTGGCTTCGTTATCGACTCATACCATTGTACGTGTTCCGTGTAGTTTTGCATCCATAGTGCTGCTTCTGCGCTTCGGTTATTAACCCAAAGATAGTTCGGTGACAACATTGGATAATCCCCTTCCAGTTTTACATCTGAAAATATAAAAAACATTCAAATTATGTATCTGTTTAAATGAATGTAAAAATTTGAAACAAAACTTAAATTGACTTTGGTCTCTGACAATGTGTCAATGAAGGTTGGTGATGTTATAGTCGTATAAATCCTTGCTCAGAGATTCACACAATGTCGACCATTCATGAGTAAAGTCCTCTCATTCAGGTTGAGTAAAGGAATTCTTTCAGTATTTTACGATATTCTCTAAAATGTGGACCCTGTTAAGATATTTGTGTGTGTTCGGTAATATTTTTTGGCACGCGTTTAGCAAGGCTTGGTCTTTGTCCTTAAGAATTACACGCTGCTCGATACACTTGCGCAACATAGAACTGATCATCTCCAGGACCCAGACGTACGCTATCTCCTACTTGTTTGAAAGTAATGCATGCGCAACACAAAAAGGATGGTTTTTCGACGTCATACCCACAACTTACAAAAATGGAATATTGTACATGTTTGTTTTGTGGGTCGTGTCGATCATAAGCACATGCGGGAATGCTTGCCACTTTTGGAAGGACTTTTTATGACAAAAAAATATATTCTCAACGGTGTAGGTGGAGGGATCCTGCTGCGTGAAATAGGTCATCTGTTTCTCATGGAGGAATTTTTCCAGTCTCTCTACATGGGAGACTTTTTTTTATCAAACTTTAGGGCCCTGATCTTTTGGCGATGTCCTTCAAAATAGATTTGTTTTCAGGGTTCTATTCGGTTATGGCTTTTTATAGGGTTTTCGTGCCTTTTAAGATAAGTTAACTTATAGGGATGACATATCCTCTCTATAAGGTGAAAATAATTTTTTTTTGCTTTTTTTTATTCTCTAGTTTGTTGAATTGGAAACTTAAAAAAACGTTTTAACTTATAGAGACGACATGTTGTCTCTATAATATTAAATATTTTTCTTTTAATTTATTTTTTTAATGATTAATATGTATGAAAATTTAAAAAAAACTAAAAAATAAAATTTAACTTATAGAGACGACATGTCGTCTTAAAAAGTTTGACTAGTCAAAAACAATTTTAATTTAGGTGGCAAATTTTCCCACTATTTCAAATTTTTTCTGGAAAAAAAAAAGTCTAACATATAGAGACAACATAATTTTGTTTTGTTTTTTAGTTTTGGTTAATAAATAATTAAAAATACAAAAAAAGTTATTCACATACAGAAACGACATGTCGTCCTATAAACCCAATTAAGTTTATTGATTTATTCTTGTTTTTTAACTAAAATATATATATTTAAACCTTTAAAGACGACATGTCGTATCTAAAATGTTTGAAATATAAATTTTAAAAAATAAATACACTAACCTATAGAAAAGACATATCGTCTCTAAAATGTTTGAAATAAAAATTTTAAAAAATAAATAAACTAACCTATAGAAAGGATATATGGTCTCTATAGAAAAACATAATTTTGTTTTGTTTTTTAGTTTTTGTTAATAAATAATTAAAAATACAAAAAAAAGTTATTCGCATGTAGATACGACATGTCGTTTCTATAGAGCTTAAATATTTTTTATTATGTTTTTAAACAAAACCTATAGAGATGACTTGTTGTCTCTATAGGTGAAAATATATATTTTTATTTTTTTAAAAATAAAAACTATAGAGACGATATGTCGTCTCTAAAGAGCTTAAAAATATTTTTATAAATGTTTTTTATTTAGTAAATATTAATTTATTTTTTAATTATTTTTTATCATAGACTTGTAGAGAGGACATGTCCGCTCTACAAATGCATCTAAAGCAACAACACATATAGGGACGACTTTTGTGATTTATAGGGACGGGGCGATAGAGACAGATCTTATTTAGACGACATGTAGTCTCTATAAGCAAAAAAGACCTATAGAGACGACATGTCCTCTTTACAGACCTTAAAAATTTCGTCTGTATAAGGTTAATTTCTTGTAGTGTAACTTTGGTGGTATTTTTAATAGCCGGAATGATAGAATTGCTCTAGTTCTAAAGAACACATTTGTGGTGAATAATATATTCAATTTTGAGCGAAATAATGGAAGTGAAAAGTTGTCGGTTGTAGTGGATGATACTTAATATGACACTGTTTACAAATTTACATGTATCAGGCGTTGTGTTTATCCAACGAGTGCGGAGATGTGTCCTATTATTTAATTAATATGTATACATGAATGTAAATACTTAAGTTTTTTATGTGTACGTGTACATATATATTTCATTTTGGATGTATAGTGTGCATACACATACTATATTTTTCCTTTGTGTTATTTATGTAAAAATATGGCAAAGTATACTTATTCTCGAATTGTGAATTACACGAGCATTTCATTTCGTGTTAAGTATGTCGGTCAACCGTTTAGCTTGGATGTATTTAGAAAAAATAAGTTTAAACTAACAAGAATGTTTCATTTGATATATGGTTCGTATAATCACGCGCGTTACTGTGGAAATTTGGCCGTATGAAGTTCGTATAATCGCCCCGTATGTGTGTGTATTTTGTGTGTAAATGTTGGGTCGTATTGTGATGTTTACCCCTTGTAATCAGGGGTTATCTGATTCGAAAAGTAATACGGATCATATAGACCAATACGATCCATATAAGGGTAGCGTTCTATCAGTTAACCCTGATTTTTTTAGAAAATACTTCCTAATACGGATCGTATAGGCCAATAAGATGCGTATATACGACAGAGTTTTGGCCTATACGATCCATATAGGGGTAAAATAAAAAAAATTGATTTTGGGTTTTGCCATTTCGATGTGTATACGTACCGTATTTTGTCATTATGTCTCATTTTATGAAGTGTCTCTATAGGTGTCATTCCGGTGACGCTCGGTTACGTGTAGTATCGTATTCTATGATTACGTGTAATTTTGTTTTGAATCCACTTGTACTCTAACATGTAGTGTGGTATGTATACACGTCGTATCGTATCATTACTTGACGTATTTTGTCGTTAAATCTCGTATTATCACGTATATTGTCAGTATGTCCCGTGTCGGTGACGTTTAATATTGTGTCGTTCATTGTCTGTATGTGTCATATTAGGGTGTAGATTGTTTGTACATGACGTGTTATTGCGTATTATGTCTCTACTTGTAGTATTGTTCCGTATGATGGCGTATTATGTCTGTACGGTGTCGTCTTTTGGCGTTTATTGTCAGTTACTTGACGCATTGTATCATTAAACAAATAAAAAACATCTGAAATACATTATACAAACAAAATAATTTTAAAATTCCAATTTAACCTAGATAATCCACTATCTTGTCTGTTACTTGACGTATTGGCTTCGTTATCGACTCATACCATTGTACGCGTTCCGTGTAGTTTTGCATCCATAGTGCTACTTCTGCGCTTCGGTTATTAACCCAAAGATAGTTCGGTGACAACATTGGATAATCCCCTTCCAGTTTTACATCTGAAAATATAAAAAACATTCAAATTATGTATCTGTTTAAATGAATGTAAAAATTTGAAACAAAACTTACATTGACTTTGGTCTCTGACAATGTGTCAATGAAGGTTGGTGATGTTATAGTCGTATAAATCCTCGCTCAGAGATTCACACAATGTCGACCATTCATGAGTAAAGTCCTCCCATTCAGGTTGAGTAAAGGAATTCTTTCAGTATTTTACGATATTCTCTAAAATGTGGACCCTGTTAAGATATTTGTGTGTGTTCGGTAATATTTTTTGGCACGCGTTTAGCAAGGCTTGGTCTCTGTCCTTAAGAATTACACGCGGCTCGATACACTTGCGCAACATAGAACTGATCATCTCCAGGACCCAGACGTACGCTACCTCCAACTTGTTTGAAAGTAATGCATGCGCAACACAAAAGGGATGGTTTTTCGACGTCATACCCACAACTTACAAAAATGGAAGATTGTACATGTTTGTTTTGTGGGTCGTGTCGATCATAAGCACATGCGGGAATGCCTGCCACTTTTGGAAGGACTTTTTATGACAAAAAAATATATTCTCAACGGTGTAGGTGGAGGGATCCTGCTGCGTGAAATAGGTCATCTGTTTCTCATGGAGGAATTTTTCCAGTCTCTCTACATGGGAGACTTTTTTTTTATCAAACTTTAGGGCCCTAATCTTTTGGCGATGTCCTTCAAAAATAGATTTGTTTTCAGGGTTCTATTCGGTTATGGCTTTTTATAGGGTTTTCGTGCCTTTTAAGATAAGTTAACTTATAGGGACGACATATCCTCTCCATAAGGTGAAAATAATTTTTTTTTGCTTTTTTTTATTCTCTAGTTTGTTGAATTGGAAACTTAAAAAAACGTTTTAACTTATAGAGACGACATGTTGTTTCTATAACATTAAATATTTTTCTTTTAATTTGTTTTTTTAATGATCAATATGTATGAAAATTTAAAAAAAAACTAAAAAATAAAATTTAACTTATAGAGACGACATGTCGTCTTAAAAAGTTTGACTAGTCAAAAACAATTTTAATTTAGGCGGCAAATTTTCCCACTATTTCAAATTTTTTCTGGAAAAAAAAAGTCTAACATATAGAGACAACATAATTTTGTTTTGTTTTTTAGTTTTGGTTAATAAATAATTAAAAATACAAAAAAAAAAGTTATTCACATACAGAAACGACATGTCGTCCTATAAACCCAATTAAGTTTATTGATTTATTCTTGTTTTTTAACTAAAATATATATATTTAAACCTATAAAGACGGCATGTCGTATCTAAAATGTTTGAAATATAAATTTTAAAAAATAAATAAACTAACCTATAGAAAAGACATATCGTCTCTAAAATGTTTGAAATAAAAATTTTAAAAAATATATAAACTAACCTATAGAAAGGATATATCGTCTCTATAGAAAAACATAATTTTGTTTTGTTTTTTAGTTTTTGTTAATAAATAATTAAAAATACAAAAAAAGTTATTCGCATGTAGATACGACATGTCGTTTCTATAGAGCTTAAATATTTTTTATTATGTTTATAAACAAAACCTATATAGATGACTTGTTGTCTCTATAGGTGAAAATATATATTTTTATTTTTTTAAAAATAAAAACTATAGAGACGATATGTCGTCTCGCTTAAAAATATTTTTATAAATGTTTTTTATTTAGTAAATATTAATTTATTTTTTAATTATTTTTTATCATAGACTTGTAGAGAGGACATGTCCTCTCTACAAATGCATCTATAGCGACAACACATATAGGGACGACTTTTGTGATTTATAGGGACGGGGCGATAGAGACAAATCTTATTGAGATGACATGTCGTCTCTATAAGCAAAAAAGACCTATAGAGACGACATGTCCTCTCTACAGACCTTAAAAATTTCGTCTGTGTAAGGTTAATTTCTTGTAGTGTAACTTTGGTGGTATTTTTAATAGCCGGAATGATAGAATTGCTCTAGTTCTAAAGAACACATTTGTGGTGAATAATATATTCAATTTTGAGAGAAATAATGGAAGTGAAAAGTTGTCGGTTGTAGTGGATGATACTTAATATGACACTGTTTACAAATTTACATGTATCTGGCGTTGTGTTTATCCAACGAGTGCGGAGGATGTGTCCTATTATTTAATTAATATGTATACATGAATGTAAATACTTAAGTTTTTTATGTGTACGTGTACATATATATTTCATTTTGGATGTATAGTGTGCATACACATACTATATTTTTCCTTTGTGTTATTTATGTAAAAATATGGCAAAGTATACTTATTCTCGAATTGTGAATTACACGAGCATTTCATTTCGTGTTAAGTATGTCGGTCAACCGTTTAGCTTGGATGTATTTAGAAAAAATAAGTTTAAACTAACAAGAATGTTTCATTTGATATATGGTTCGTATAATCACGCGCGTTACTGTGGAAATTTGGCCGTATGAAGTTCGTATAATCGCCCCGTATGTGTGTGTATTTTGTGTGTAAATGTTGGGTCGTATTGTGATGTTTACCCCTTGTAATCAGGGGTTATCTGATTCGAAAAGTAATACGGATCATATAGACCAATACGATCCATATAAGGGTAGCGTTCTATCAGTTAACCCTGATTTTTTTAGAAAATACTTCCTGATACGGATCGTATAGGCCAATAAGATGCGTATATACGACAGAGTTTTGGCCTATACGATCCATATAGGGGTAAAATAAAAAAATTTGATTTTGGGTTTTGCCATTTCGATGTGTATACGTACCGTATTTTGTCATTATGTCTCATTTTATGAAGTGTAAGCTCTATAGGTGTCATTCCGGTGACGCTCGGTTACGTGTAGTATCGTGTTCTATGATTACGTGTAATTTTGTTTTGAATCCACTTGTACTCTAACATGTAGTGTGGTATGTATACACGTCGTATCGTATCATTACTTGACGTATTTTGTCGTTAAATCTCGTATTATGACGTATATTGTCAGTATGTCCCGTGTCGGTGACGTTTAATATTGTGTCGTTCATTGTCTGTATGTGTCATATTAGGGTGTAGATTGTTTGTACATGACGTGTTATTGCGTATTATGTCTCTACTTGTAGTATTGTTCCGTATGATGGCGTATTATGTCTGTACGGTGTCGTATTTTGGCGTTTATTGTCAGTTACTTGACGCATTGTATCATTAAACAAATAAAAAACATCTGAAATATATTATACAAACAAAATGATTTTAAAATTCCAATTTAACCTAGATAATCCACTATCTTGTTTGTTACTTGATGTATTGGCTTTGTTATCGACTCATACCATTGTACGCGTTCCGTGTAGTTTTGCATCCATAGTGCTACTTCTGCGCTTCGGTTATTAACCCAAAGATAGTTCGGTGACAACATTGGATAATCCCCTTCCAGTTTTACATCTGAAAATATAAAAAACATTCAAATTATGTATCTATTTAAATGAATGTAAAAATTTGAAACAAAACTTACATTGACTTTGGTCTCTGACAATGTGTCAATGAAGGTTGGTGATGTTATAGTCGTATAAATCCTCGCTCAGAGATTCACACAATGTCGACCATTCATGAGTAAAGTCCTCCCATTCAGGTTGAGTAAAGGAATTCTTTCAGTATTTTACGATATTCTCTAAAATGTGGACCCTACTAAGATATTTGTGTGCGTTTGGTAATATTTTTTGGCACGCGTTTAGCAAGGCTTGGTCTCTGTCCTTAAGAATTACACGCGGCTCCATACACTTGCGCAACATAGAACTGATCATCTCCAGGACCCAGACGTACGCTACCTCCTACTTGTTTGAAACTAATGCATGCGCAACACAAAAGGGATGGTTTTTCGACGTCATACCTACAACTTACAAAAATGGAAGATTGTACATGTTTGTTTTGTTAGTCGTGTCGATCATAAGCACATGCGGGAATGCCTGTCACTTTTGGAAGAACTTTTTATGACAAAAAAATATATTCTTAACGGTGTAGGTGGAGGGATCCTGCTGCGTGAAATAGGTCATCTGTTTCTCATGGAGGAATTTTTCCAGTCTCTCTACATGGGAGACTTTTTTTATCAAACTTTAGGGCCCTAATCTTTTGGCGATGTCCTTCAAAATAGATTTGTTTTCAGGGTTCTATTCGGTTATGGCTTTCTAGATTTTACGGGACTCTACGTCATGATCTGTCTACTCTTGCACCAGTCTAAACTAATTACTAGTGAGTCTCCTAGCATACACGTAACCCTCTAGATGCTTAACAGGTCTGCCGTTATGTTTCATGGTATATATCTTGTTCTGATTATCTATCCCCAAGCACGATAACTATGGTCGAGAAACCCTATCACCATAAAAGGTTATGCACATTTTTTTATACCGATTTTTCTAACCCTGGCCATACTCCCATGCTTGCTGCTACGGAAGCATTGGAGCCATATCCTATTATTCTTAGACCATCTAGTTACATTAATGTGTCTGTTATCTAAACACCATTTGTGACAACCCGAGATTTCAAGGTCTTTCCTTTACACATCACTAATTTATCAATCCTGTTTTTAAAATTTGGTTTACGTGGTGTCTGTACAGTTTATCTGAATGATTAATGTTTCATGTGCATTGGTGATTGTTATTGGTGTGGTGTTAAATATAATTAAGTATAGTTTAATTAAGATTTAATAATGTTCCTCGTCACATACCCATCTTGACGAAAAATAGGGTCTCTCGCCAACCACATCTCGATGAAGGATAGGTCCTTCGTCGAAGAAGGTCTTTCGCCGATAAGGGCCTTCGGCCCAGAATAGTTCACGGCCCAACTATTGATGATTATGTGATTGCATAACCCTTATAACCATCAGACGTAAACTAAGAACCCTAAAGTCCCCCTTTTCCTTCCTGTTCGATGGCAAACTTGGTTCCCTTGAAGCTCTCAATCGTTCAAGCACCTCTCCACTCCTCGTGTCATTTTGTTTATCGGTTAGTGCCTAAACATTGTTATTTGATGAGATGATGATGTTGTGATTCTATTGTTATGATTTTGTGTGAGAATAGGGATTCAGTAATGATATTGTAATCTAGCGTTTGCTTGATTAGGGTTTGATGGTTTTTTACTCATGAAGGGATTTAGTGATGCTGATTGATGAACTTATATGTTGATAAATTGAAAATCTGATTTACATGGGAAGGTTAGTGATTGTATTAAAATTGTGATTGTGTATGATACACGCGATGACTTATGGTTAGCAATGGAAACATGTGATTATGCATCGGTAATTGGTCTTGATCAATGTCTGTTATCATGTTTGAATCTATGTTAATGTATATCAATGTTAATATTGAGGTATATTAGTTGTGATGACGAACAGTGATTAAGATTGATATGAACATCATAATGTAACCGTCGTTTGATCGATTGTTAATACTGAAAATGTGTAACTGATGTTATGAAATCAAGGCTGTGTAACTGATCTTGACGAAACATAGTAATACTCCGTCGAAATCCTGTATCGACGAAAGATGGGTATTTCTTCGGAGTTGTTTATGATGAAAGATGGGTATTTCATCGGGGTTGTTTATGACGAAAGATAAGGGTCTTTCATCGGAGGGAACTTTCGTCGGAGGGGTTCTTCGCAGAAGGGTAATCTGTTTGGGCTTGGGTTTGGTTAAGTAGCCCAGTTAACTGTTGTGTGCTATTGTATGTTATACATGGGATGTGAACTGAGTATATGCTATGTAATGTACAGTGATACTTGTGATAAATGTAATCCTTGAAATACGTGAGTTAATTGATAAATCCTAAAACTGATTGTCATTGATAACCACAATAGGGTTGGTTGACTAACTGGACGGGTAATTAAACATACCGAGCAAATCAAAGGTGAGTTCATTCCTCTTGAGCATGCGTCCCGGTGGTTGGGACAATCATTGGGTATCCCTGAGAGGGATGGGTATTTGGTTAAATCATTTGGGTATTCCTGAGAGGAATACATCTTGTGGGTAAAATCTAGAATGTTGGATAATACACTCATCCTATCATCTTCAAGTCCCATCGTGTTTGTTACCTGAGAGGTAACGGAGTATTAGTTGGTAGCGCTATCTAGGTTTGCCACCCTCACCCCGTACCTGAGAGGACGGGTGTGAACTAATGACTCAGTCATGCCCAATGCTTTGATAGGAGCATTGGGGAACGGGCAAAATAAATCTAGAGCCGTCTTGTATTCTGGGTATTATCAACATTGTAATCAATGAACTGAACTAAACACTTGGTAACCAACGTTTTCGTAAAACTATGAACTCACCAGCGTTGTCTGATACACTTGTTGCATGCTCGCAGGTCGTTAGGTACTTTGGATAAGGAACTTGCTATCTGGATGGCTGGAGTGGTCGTGGGTCGTGTTGCTTGGAGTAACAAGACTTGTTTACTGATTTCGCATACATTGGTTTTTGAAACATTTGAACAGTATTTTACTATTTGCTTCTGCTGACACTATATAACTTGGAATATGTTTTATGAATGTTTTACTTAATGAATGGGAATTTTGTTAAACATCTTATAGTTAGTTCAATGTGATTGGTGGCTAGATCCTGGTACGTCACATGCCTAGTGGGGTTACCGCATGTGGTACTTTGGGGGTGTGACAGTTTTTGGAATCAGAGCCACTGGTTATAGTGAACTAAGTTTTAAAACGTTTTTATAAAACCAGACTATAACCGAACAGTTCAGAAAGCGACCATGACACTCAGCTCCAGATTGCAAGGTTTGTCTCTCGTTTACTTATTGCATAGTATATCTAGTATACACTTATGTACAATGTTGCATGCAATTGCACCCACTTAGCATTTAAGACTGAATTTATGTACCTGAGTTATGTGATTGATAGAGTCACAGTGCGTTATCTCGTTAGATTTTTGTGGTTTATGTTTGTGGCGTTTTGTCTTGTTGCGATAATTTGAGGAACCTTTTAGCATGAGTTGGGAGGAGTTGAGATAAACATGCAAATCGCATTCCTATTATGGGTGCACACATAATAGTAATGTGGGGTGCATGTGAGTCCTAGTGAGGCCTAGCGAGTGTGAAAGGGGTTCCGCTCTGTTGTATGATGTAAACATTGTAGTCTGTAGAAGTCAACGTGAGGTTTGACTCCTACTTTATTTTGACTCTCAATTTATTCCCTTTTCTCATATAGAATCATGAGCGGACGAGGTCATGGACGTAGTCACATTGCGATGACTCAGGCTGAGTTGACAAATTTGATTAACACCCGTGTGGCTGAGGCTTTGGCAGCCTATCAAGCTGGTCAGCAAGCTAATCCGAATCAAAACAATCCGCCTGCGTGTACATTTAAGACGTTCATGGATTGTTGGCCACAGACGTTCAGTGGGACTGAAGGGGCTGTGGGGCTGCTACATTGGTTTGAAAAGGCGGAATCGGTGTTTGCTATGTGTAACTGTCCTGCTGGGGACATAGTGAAGTGTGCTTCAGGCACACTCGAGATCATCCACTTAGCTCACAAGTTAAGGGCTTTGTTACTGCAGCGAACCTCAACAACTTAGCTCAGATCATCCGCTTAGCTCACAAGATCACAGATCACAGATCAGGAGGTGGAGCGTGGCTCTCTACCTCCACGTGTTTCTACTACTGCTACTACTGCTACAACTACTACTCCTACTGCTGACAGCAATGTAAATGGAATGATGTGGACAAGGTGTCCAACTCGAATCAGTCACAGAAGAAGCAAGACAACAGTGTCAACCGCAGTTTTAACAAGTTATCTTCTGTGAATCAGAATCAGGGCAACAATTCGAATCAGGGCTCATATGCAGGGAAGCAGCCTAAGTGTAACAAGTGTAACTTCCATCATCGTGGGCCATGAACCCGAGTCTGTCACAGGTGCAACAAGGTGGGCCATATGGCTAGAGACTGTAGGGTTTCACTCCCAAAGCAGGGAAATCGTAAGGGGTGTTTTCAGTGTGGTGACGAGTGTCATTTCAGGCGGGATTGCCCTCAACTCAATTAGAATGATGTTAACAACAACAACAACACCGGGAATAACAACAATGGGAACAATGGTGGGAACTGTGCGCGTGGGAGAGTGTTTACTGTAACAACTCTCATCAAAAGTCCTAATTATTATTTTAATTTGGCCAATAGGAAACCCTAATTGAGAAACCCAAGTGATTCTGAACAAACCCTAAAATTTTCAGAACAATCGGAATCAGGATCAGGGCTCCTAAAACTCAAGGGGGGTATACCCTAGTTAATGATTATCTAAAATTACTCGCTGTCAAAATTCGAAATTAAGAATCTGTCAAGTCAGCAAAGCTAGTCCCAACCGTGGCTACCCTATAACCTATTTTCAACCCTTACGGACCGTAACATTGTGAGTCTTACGGACCGTAAGCACCCTTACGGACCTTAACATTGTGAGGCTTACGGTCCGTAAGCAATGCAAAATTTTGACTATAAATAGCAGACATTGGCACTTGAAATTCGGCGTATGTTCGACGAAGAAATTCATTTCAGGCACCGAGTTACATTCTGTTTACCACAATTAACACACACAAAACCTCGAAACGCTGCCGCAATCAGGGTAATAACTCGATCGCTATTACGATTCAACGTCCGATCGATTATAACTATCCAACGATTGTTTAAGTGCCGCTCAAATTGAGTTTATACTTTGTTATTCATCGTGATTTCGACTTGAATGTTTGAGTACTGTTCGAACTCGGACGATACTCTGTCATTCGTTGTGAATCCGCTGAATTGTTAAGTATTGCACTTGTAAATCGTTGTGAGGGTTTAATCTCGTGAATTGTCGTAACTGCTGTATTAGTTACTAACCTGTTTGTGCGTGCATTGTTATTTAAATTAGGTTAATCAAGGCTAATCAGTAGGCTTATACTCTGCTCGTTAAATCTACAATGTGAGTCATTCTCTTTTTATCAACTGTTTTACAAAACTCCAAATAATTTTAAAAGTTATAATTACAGGGATTAAGTTTATGTAATCACCAAATTATAGCCGGTATGTGGGGTATTGTGCACATTACTACTGTTGTTATCACTTTAGGTGGGCGAACCTAATTAGTGACATTCGTCATTCATTGGGGCAGCCAATGGTGATATGACCACAGTCACCGAAATGAGTCGAGTGACAAATACTGTGGGTAGTTGGTTTGATATCAGAAACATTGTAATATCTCTTAATACCGTGAATTATAACAAACGAGTCATTTTAGTAAAACTGAATGATTCACTCAGTATTTCCCTGCTGACAAAACCTTTTTCAAACATGTTTCAGGTGATCTGTTGTGAGCACAGGAAAAGTGCCGTGGAGCACTACAAGCTTAGAAAAGTGGCTCAATGTAAATAAATAAAGAAACATGTTTTGAGAAATAAAGATTTTCCAGTGAAATCACTTTATTGTAAATTATAGGATTTATCCCTATATTATATATAAACGAGCAGTTTTAATATTAATCGATCCTGTTTAAAAAGACTTCCGCTGTCATTTAATTAGATACCATTGGATTTCCTGCCTCGCGGCTCTGGACCGGGTCAAACCGGGGCCAAGGGCCGTGACAGGAAAAGGTGGTATCAGAGCCACTGATTTAAGCTTACTATTGATTTTAGCCTATTAAAATAATTGAGAGATACTTAGGAAATTTAATTGCTATTCTGTGAAAACATGTTTTATTAACTGATTAATTGTTGAGTTACAGTATAGGTAAACAAAAGATTTCTGCTATCTACCACAAATTAGATACTGCACCCACAGAAAAAGGAACCTCTTCCTCCAAACACCCAGCAGATCTGGAAGAAGGGATTTTTGTCCGTAAAGCAAATTATGAAAATCCTCTCACCCAAGATAAAAGAAATTCGATTCTTAGAAAGGGACAGGAGAAAATAAAGAAACCCCAAGTCAAGAAAGTGAGGTTTAATTCAGAAATCCAGGAATTAGGCAATAGGCCACCTTGGGAAGACACATTAGATGAAAAATGGGCAAACCTTTATATGCTAGCTACCGTAGCAGAGAATGCAAACCTCTAAAATATCAATAAGCCTGGTCTAGTAGAAAATTAATCCCCAGTAAATAAATAAATTATAGTGTGTTCACTTTCCTAGGGTCTTTTGTACAAATCCGTATGCAATAAAACTTTAATGTTTATTTGTAAAACTTTGTTCCAAAGTTTTAACTTAGCATTTTTGTGCATTTTGCATATATGCTATCCAGCATGAATGAGATATCGGAAGTATTTAAGAATCTCAACCTCTACCCAGTACCAATTGAAGTCTCCCACGACTTTACTGGTTATATTGCTGACATAGAGGAACCCCTGGAATTCCAAGCTTCACCGCTGGAAAAAGCAAAACCTAAAAAGAGAAGAAGATATGTAGGATGGAGGAAAGTGCGCAGGAGAAAGCCAGCCACTAGGAAACTCCCCAAAATAGAAAACCCTATAGACAAAGGAAAAAGAATCGAAATCGGAGAAAGTTCTAATCCAGCAGAGATAGAAATCAGAAAAGATTCTAAACAAAAAGGAATAGAAATTGGAGAGAGCTCTAGACAACCTGAAGAAATCACATTTCAAGACGAAATAGACCGTCTACTGGCAAATTGTGATGTCATTAGCCCTATCCATAATAATCTATATCCTTACCTAGCCGAAACCCAACTTCCTATAAATCTGGAACCAGCTATTCCAGACCCACTAATCCACACTCGACCTTTAGGTCAAATGGAAGAATGGTGGACAAATGACTGGCAATTCGAAAATATCATCAACAGTCCTTATTCCTTTCTTCCACAGTTTGATCCAGAACCTATCCCCAATCCTCCAATGAGCAACGAAAACTTAGCCGAACTCCGACAGTTCGGTG
This sequence comes from Helianthus tuberosus, assembly GCA_030545235.1. Classification (NCBI taxonomy): domain Eukaryota; kingdom Viridiplantae; phylum Streptophyta; class Magnoliopsida; order Asterales; family Asteraceae; genus Helianthus; species Helianthus tuberosus. The sequence goes on from CM060368.1 coordinate 168,523,854, forward strand.
AAGAGCTGATAGGTACAGGGAATAGGATCCGAGAAATGGGGGAACAAATCTCCTAGAAGTACGACGAACGGGAGCATCGCTACTAAACTGCCAGTTGACCAAAGAATAGTGGGGTTGGGAAAAATGTCTGTATAATAATAGTAGTAGTCAAATATAACTCTGTAAAATGGGAAATAAAACATTGTAAGATAAATAGTGAGTATGGATGCCTATATAATATATAAAGCAAAATAGAAGTCGAAACATCGACAATTTTGGATACATATCTCTGTGTTGTAAGATTTTATGTGCTTCTGTGTAATTGTTTTATTTACAATCATTTGATACTAATAGTTATATTTATAATAATTATCAGATGGAAAACGCTAGTAATGAACCAGTTAATGAAGGGAATCAATCTGAACAAAATCAGGAAAACCAGTATATGACTAGACAAGATATTGAAAACATCATCACTCAAGGGATAGCTAATGCTATTCCAGCAATCATGGCTGCTGCTCAGAAACCTGTTGAACCACAACAAATCATTCCTAGTAAACGTACTCAGGAAGACAATTTTAGTCATAGTGTAAATGGAGGCGGCAATCATGACGATAATAATCCACGACAGGCTCCACCTCCTAAGAAAATGAAAGCCGCAACACCTGGTTGCACTTTCAAAGAATTTCTTGCTTGCAAACCTGCTGAATTTGCAGGCAACGAAGGAGCAACTGCAGTACTGCGTTGGTTAGAGAAAACCGAAGCAGTAATTGCAATAAGTAAGTGTTCCGAAGAAGATCAGGTTATGTATGCGTCTAATTTGTTCAAAGAAGGGGCACTAGAATGGTGGAACACCATATTACAAGTAAAAGGAAGAAGGATAGCTTATGCTATAAATTGGGAAGAATTTAAAATTCTTGTAGAAAGAAAATATTGTCCTGAATATGAAAAGGAACAAATGGCAAATAAGTTCCTAAACCATCGTATGGTAGGCGTAGAGTGTCGCGGTTATACTTCGACATTCTTTGAATATGCTAGAGTGGTACCAACACTGGCTTCGCTAGAACCGGTACTCATTTCCCGTTACATTTGGGGATTAATTAGTGAAATTCGTAACATCGTTAAAGCTGCGAGACCTCGCACTATTGACGATGCTGTAGAACTAGCTAATACCCTAACTGATGAACTAGTGCGCACAAGAGAAGAAGATCTAAAGAAGGAATTGGCTCAAAAGATTACCCAAGGATTCCGTATGGGTAATGATAATAATAGATTCAAGAAAAGAGGAAGGAGACAACCTGCACAACCGCCTTTTTGCAAAAATTGCAAAAAGAATCATTTTGGAAAATGCAATATAATCTGCAACTTCTGCAAAATGGCAGGACATCGTGAAGAAAATTGCAAAAAGAAAACCATAGTCTGCTATAACTGTGGAGAAACAGGACATTACAAAACAGAATGTCCTAAATTGATTAAAACCGCAGACAATAAAGGCAAACCAGCTGATGGAACAACAAAGAAGAATGCCCGAGCATTCCAGCTAACCACTCAGGAAGCCGAACTAATCCCTGACGTCATAGCTGGTACGTTCTTGGTCCACGACGTTTATGCAAAAGTGTTATTTGACTCTGGTGCAAACCAAAGTTTTATCAATACTTCATTTTGCCAAGCCCTTAACTTACCCTTAACCACCCTTAGGCAAATTTTTACAGTCGAAACGGCAGACGGAAATTCTGTTAACATAAATAAGGTTTTGCAAGAAGGAAAGATAGAACTGTTAGGCCATAAGTTTTCTGCAAACCTGTTACCTATGAAATTAGCCGAATTCGATGTTGTGTTAGGAATGGATTGGTTGATAGCCAACCATGCTCGAATCATTTGTGATAAGAATTCCTTAGAAATCCGTACTCCCACAGGAGAGGTAATTTTAATTACAGGAGATAAACCACGAAAGCCACTGAATTTCATTTCAGAAATAAAGTTGGCTAGTTATTCAAGAAAACAAGAAATGGTGTATATGATTTCGGTAATCATTAACACTAAAAGTAAGGAACTCACAGACATCCCTATAGTTTCAGAATACCCAGACATCTTTCCAGAAGAATTACCTGGGTTACCCCCTGATAGAGAAGTAGAGTTTAGAATTCATCTAATTCCGGGTACTACACCAATAGCCAAGGCACCTTATCGATTAGCACCCACCGAAATGCTAGAATTGAAAAAGCAGTTAGATGAATTATTAAGCAAAGGATTTATACAACCTAGTTCATCCCCTTGGGGAGCACCAGTGTTGTTTGTGAAAAAGAAAGATGGATCGATGAGAATGTGTATCGATTATAGAGAACTAAATAAAGTTACAATTAAGAATCGATACCCATTACCTAGGATTGACGATCTTTTTGATCAACTTCAAGGCGCTAGGTATTTTTCTAAGATAGACTTAAGATCTGGATATCATCAGTTAAAAGTACAAGAAGAAGACATACCTAAAACTGCTTTCAGAACTAGGTATGGCCATTATGAGTTTACAGTCATGCCCTTTGGACTAACAAATGCCCCAGCAGCATTTATGGACATGATGAATCGGATCTGTAAACCATACTTGGATAAATTTGTAATCGTATTCATTGACGATATACTCATTTATTCCAAAAGTCAGGAAGAACATTGCGAACACTTGCATGCACTCTTAACTTTGTTAAGAAAGGAAAAACTTTATGCCAAATTCTCGAAGTGTGAATTCTGGCTGCAAGAAGTACAATTTTTAGGTCACATGGTGAATCACGAAGGCATTCACGTAGATCCTGCTAAAATAGAAGCAATTACCAAATGGAAGGTCCCACAAACAGCTATGGAAATTAGAAGTTTTCTAGGCTTAGCTGGATACTACAGACGATTTATTAAGGATTTCTCTAAGATAGCTGTACCTTTGACTAAGTTAACCTGTAAAGCCACTAAGTTTGAATGGGGACATAGGCAAGAAGAAGCTTTTAAGATTTTAAAGCACCGATTGACAAATGCTCCAATTTTAGCATTACCCGAAGGAACAGAAGATTTTGAAGTATATTGTGATGCTTCAAAATTAGGATTCGGATGTGTGTTGATGCAACGCAAAAAGGTAATTGCGTATGCCTCCCGGCAGTTGAAAAAGCACGAGGAGAATTATACGACTCATGACTTAGAATTAGGAGCCGTAATTTTTTCCTTGAAAATTTGGAGACATTATCTGTATGGAAGTAAGTTTACTGTTTATACAGATCATAAAAGTTTAAGATATATATTTGGGCAGAAAGAGTTGAATATGAGGCAAAGAAGATGGATGGAAGTTCTAAGCGATTACGACTGTGATATTCAATATCACGAAGGAAAGGCAAACGTAGTTGCAGATGCCTTAAGTCGTAAGTATCAGGAAAAACAAAAGCGAGTCCGTGCTCTTAGATTAAATCTACAAGTAGATTTAATGGAACAATTAAAGAAAATTCAGGAAACAGCAACCAAGGACGATGCTGAAGGAATGAAAGGTTATATAAAGGAACTAGAGCAAGGAAATGATGGAATTTGGAGATTCCACAAGAAACGAATCTGGGTACCTAAGCAAGGAGAATTAAGAAATAAGATTTTAGAAGAAGCCCATAAATCTAGGTATACTATGCACCTTGGAAACAATAAGATGTACCAAGATTTAAGAAAGAATTTTTGGTGGATAGGCATGAAGAAAGATATAGCAAGATATGTTTCTAAGTGTCTTACTTGTTCACAAGTAAAGGCTGAACATCAGAAACCTTCAGGACTACTACAACAATTGGAAATGCCTGTATGGAAATGGGAACTTATAACTATGGATTTTGTTACTAAGTTACCTAAAACAAGAAAAGGTAATGATGCGATTTGGGTAATTGTGGATCGATTAACCAAATCAGCTCATTTTCTACCAATGAAGGAAACCTTTAGCATGGAAAGGCTAGCCAAGTTGTACGTAGACGAAGTGGTATCTTTACATGGAGTCCCACTCTCCATTGCATCAGATAGGGATAGTCGTTTCACTTCTCATTTTTGGAAAAGTTTCCAGCAAGCTATGGGAACTCGACTAAATCTGAGTACTGCATATCATCCTTAAACAGACGGACAAAGTGAAAGGACGATACAAACTCTAGAAGACATGCTTCGAGCATGTGTAATAGATTTTGGTGGAAACTGGGATAATCATTTACCGTTAATTGAATTCTCCTATAACAATAGTTATCATTCAAGCATTGAAACTGCTCCATTTGAAGCACTATATGGAAGAAAATGCAGAACTCCAGTTTGTTGGGCAGAAATAGGGGAAAGTCAATTATCAGGTCCAGAAATTGTGCAAGAAACTACTGACAAAATAACTCAGATCAAAGAAAGACTGAAAACAGCTCGAGATCGTCAGAAGAGTTATGCAGATAATCGCCGCAAGCCGTTAGAATTTCAGGTCGGAGATAAAGTACTCTTGAAAGTTTCTCCTTGGAAAGGAGTTGTTCGATTCGGTAAGAAAGGAAAGCTAAGTCCCAGGTACGTAGGACCATTTTCAGTAATCCAACGTATAGGACCCGTTGCTTATCGTTTACAATTACCAGAAGAATTAGCTGGAGTACATGATGTATTTCATGTATCCAATCTTAAGAAATGCTTATCAGATGAATTAATGGTAGTACCTCTTCAAGATATTGAGGTAAACGAAAAGCTGAAATTTGTTGAGAAACCTCTTAAAATTGAGAATCGAAAGATCAAGTTTCTCAAACATAAACGACTAGTTTTAGTCAAAGTCAGATGGAATTCAAAGCGAGGGGCTGCATACACTTAGGAGCTGGAATCAGAAATGAAGCGAAAGTATCCTCATTTATTCCAGTAAATCTCGAGGACGGGATTTTTATTAAGGTAGGGAGAATGTAACAACTCTCATCAAAAGTCCTAATTATTATTTTAATTTGGCCAATAGGAAACCCTAATTGAGAAACCCAAGTGATTCTGAACAAACCCTAAAATTTTCAGAACAATCGGAATCAGGATCAGGGCCCCTAAAACTCAAGGGGGGTATACCCTAGTTAATGATTATCTAAAATTACTCGCTGTCAAAATTCGAAATTAAGAATCTGTCAAGTCAGCAAAGCTAGTCCCAACCGTGGCTACCCTATAACCTATTTTCAAACCTTACGGACCGTAACATTGTGAGTCTTACGGACCGTAAGCACCCTTACGGACCTCAACATTGTGAGGCTTACGGTCCGTAAGCAATGCAAAATTTTGACTATAAATAGCAGACATTGGCACTTGAAATTCGGCGTATGTTCGACGAAGAAATTCATTTCAGGCACCGAGTTACATTCTGTTTACCACAATTAACACACACAAAACCTCGAAACGCTGCCGCAATCAGGGTAATAACTCGATCGCTATTACGATTCAACGTCCGATCGATTATAACTATCCAATGATTGTTTAAGTGCCGCTCAAATTGAGTTTATACTTTGTTATTCATCGTGATTTCGACTTGAATGTTTGAGTGCTGTTCGAACTCGGACGATACTCTGTCATTCGTTGTGAATCCGCTGAATTGTTAAGTATTGCACTTGTAAATCGTTGTGAGGGTTTAATCTCGTGAATTGTCGTAACTGCTGTATTAGTTACTAACCTGTTTGTGCGTGCATTGTTATTTAAATTAGGTTAATCAAGGCTAATCAGTAGGCTTATACTCTGCTCGTTAAATCTACAATGTGAGTCATTCTCTTTTTATCAATTGTTTTACAAAACTCCAAATTATTTTAAAAGTTATAATTACAGGGATTAAGTTTATGTAATCACCAAATTACAGCCGGTATGTGGGATATTGTGCACATTACTACTGTTGTTATCACTTTAGGTGGGCGAACCTAATTAGTGATATTCGTCATTCATTGGGGCAGCCAATGGTGATATGACCACAGTCACCGAAATGAGTCGAGTGACAAATACTGTGGGTAGTTGGTTTGATATCAGAAACATTGTAATATCTCTTAATACCGTGAATTATAACAAACGAGTCATTTTAGTAAAACTGAATGATTCACTCAGTATTTCCCTGCTGACAAAACCTTTTTCAAACATGTTTCAGGTGATCTGTTGTGAGCACAGGAAAAGTGCCGTGGAGCACTACAAGCTTAGAAAAGTGGCTCAATGTAAATAAATAAAGAAACATGTTTTGAGAAATAAAGATTTTCCAGTGAAATCACTTTATTGTAAATTATAGGATTTATCCCTATATTATATATAAACGAGCAGTTTTAATATTAATCGATCATGTTTAAAAAGACTTCCGCTGTCATTTAATTAGATACCATTGGATTTCCTGCCTCGCGGCTCTGGACCGGGTCAAACCGGGGCCAAGGGCCGTGACATTTACCATTGGCGCTGGGGAAGCTCGCAATGATGGCAATGTTGTGACCGATACGTTTTCTGTGAACAACTTATTTGCTTCTGTTTTATTCGACTCTGGTGCCTATTGGAGTTATGTGTCATTGGGATTTAGTCGTCAGTTAGGGTTGAGTCCTACACCTCTTGTAAATAAGCACGTAGTAGAATTAGCTGATGGTAAGTCGATTGAAGCTTCCCATGTTCTTTTTGGCTGCAAACTCGATCTCATGGGTCAAGTGTTCGACATTGACCTACTCCCTGTTACCCTTGGAAGTTTTGATGTGGTCGTTGGCATGGATTGGTTGTCTAAGCATCAAGCGGAAATTCTCTGTAAAGAGAAAATCGTGCGTATCCCTCTCCCCGGTGGAGAATCTTTGTCGGTTCAAGGTCATCGTAGTGGTGCCATGGTTGGCATCATCTCAGCCATGAAAGCCCAGAAGTGTTTACGAAAGGGCTACCCTGCTATTATAGCTCTTGTTACCGATTCACAAACTGAAGAAAGGAAGATCAAGGACCTTCCAGTTGTTCATGAGTTTTCTGACGGGTTTCCTGAAGAGTTACCTGGTTTACCTCCACATCGCCAGGTGGAATTTCAGATTGACCTTATGCCAGGAGCAGCTCCGATTGCCCGTGCTCCTTATCGTCTTGCACCAGGAGAGTTGCAAGAGCTGTCAAATCAACTTCAAGAATTGTTGGATAGAGGTTTTATCCGACCCAGTTCTTCACCTTGGGGAGCCCAGTTTTGTTTGTGAAGAAGAAAGACGGGTCCTTTCGTATGTGTATAGATTATCAGGAACTCAACAAGGTGACAGTCAAGAACCGCTATCCGTTACCGTGTATCGACGACCTGTTTGACCAGTTGCAGGGGTCAAGTTTCTACTCAAAGACCGACTTAAGATCGGGCTGTCATCAGATGAGAGTCCGAGAAGACGATGTTTCAAAAACAGCTTTTCGGACGCGATATGGACATTATGAGTTTTTGGTTATGCCATTCGGGTTAACAAACGCACCAGCAGTCTTCATGGACCTTATCAATCGTGTGTGCAAGCCGTATCTTGACGACTTCGTTATTGTGTTTATTGCTGACATCTTGATCTACTCTAAGAGCAAGGAGGACCACGAGCGACACTTGCATCTTATTTTGGAACTCCTGAGGAAGGAGCAGCTTTACGTGAAGTTTTCTAAGTGTGACTTCTGGATACGAGAAGTGCACTTCCTTGGCCACATTGTCAACGAATCAGGGATACATGTGGATCCTGCTAAGATCGATGCTATCAGAAATTGGGCGGCACCGAAGAATCCTTCGGAGGTGCGACAATTTCTTGGTCTCGCTGGGTACTATCGTAGATTTATTAAGGATTTCTCAAAGATCGCTCAACCACTTACCTCGTTGACGCAGAAAGGCGTGGTATATTCGTGGGGAACAAAGCAGGAGGATGCTTTCCAACTTTTGAAACAGAAACTCTGCAGTGCACCGATCTTGTCTCTACCTGAAGGTACCGAAGATTTTGTGGTATATTGTGATGCCTCTATTCAGGGTCTCGGTTGCGTGCTGATGCAACGCGAGAAGGTGATAGCCTATGCTTCTCGACAACTGAAGGTTCATGAGAAGAATTACACGACTCACGACTTGGAGTTGGGGGTCGTGGTTTTCGCGTTGAAACTCTGGAGGCATTATCTGTATGGTACCAAATGCACTATCTACACCGATCACAGGAGCCTTCTGCATATTTTCGACCAGAAGGAATTGAATATGCGACAGCGTCGCTGGGTAGAACTCTTAAACGACTACGATTGTGCTATCAAATATCATCCAGGCAAAGCAAACGTTGTAGCTGATGCCCTTAGTCGGAAGGAGACGAAACCTAAGCGTGTGCGAGCCTTACAGCTCACTATTCATACAAATCTTCCTGATCAGATCCGTTCGGCTCAGACAAAAGCGTTGAAGGAAGAAAATCTTAAAGCTGAGTATTTGCGGGGCATGGAGAAATGACTCATGGAAAGATCTGACAGCATATATTATTTTATGGAAAGGATTTGGATTCCTCTGTTTGGTAACCTTAGAGAACTTGTGATGGATGAAGCGCACAAGTCTCGGTACTCTGTTCACCCGGGTTCAGATAAGATGTATCAGGACCTCAAAGTCATGTATTGGTGGCCGAAGATGAAAGCTAACATCGCGACGTATGTGAGTAAGTGCTTGACTTGTGCGAAAGTCAAGGTAGAGTTTCAGAAACCCTCAGGCCTACTTCAACAACCAGAGAAACCCATGTGGAAGTGGGAGCAGATTGCTATGGATTTCGTCATTTGTTTGCCAAGAACTCAAAACGGAAATGATACCATCTGGGTGATCGTTGATCGACTCACGAAGTCAGCGCATTTTCTAGCAATCAAGGAAACAGATAAGTTCTCACAACTTGCTGCTGTTTATCTGAAGGAAGTGGTATCTAGGCACGGGGTGCCAACCTCTATTATCTCTGATCGTGATCCGCGTTTCATATCTGATTTGTGGAAATCTATGCATAAGTCATTCGGCTTACGTCTCGACATGAGCACTGCTTATCACCCACAGACGGATGGTCAAAGCGAACGAACCATCCAAACGCTGGAAGATATGCTGCGAGCATGTGTGATCGATTTTGGTAAAGGCTGGGAGAAACACTTGCCGCCGATAGAGTTTTCTTACAACAACAGTTACCATTCTAGTATACAGGCAGCCCCGTTCGAAGCATTGTACGGATGAAAATGTCGTTCTCCTCTCTGTTGGGCTGAGGTGGGTGACAGTCAGATCACAGGTCCGGAACTTGTTCTTGAAACTTCAGAAAAGATTGTCCAGATCAGAAATCGTATGGCGGCAGCGCGTGACCGTCAGAAATGCTACGCTGACAAGCGTAGGAAACCCTTGGAATTCACTATAGGCAATCGTGTTATGCTGAAAGTTTCACCATGGAAGGGTGTGGTGAGATTTGGGAAGCGCGGTAACCTTAATCCTCGTTATGTTGGGCCTTTCAAAATTCTGGAACGAATTGGTAAAGTGGCCTACAAGCTAGAGTTACCTCCTGAATTGGGTAACGTTCATGATGTTTTCCATTGTCGCAACTGAAGAAGCGTTTATCTAATGAAACACTGGTGGTGTCGTTTCAAGAGCTTAAGATCGACGACAAATTGTAGTTTGTCGAGGAACCTATCGAAATTATGGACCGGGAAGTCAAGGTCCGTAAGCATAGTCGAATCCCGATCGTGAGAGTTCGCTGGAACTCAAGACGTAGACCGGAGTTCACAGGGGAACGCGAAGATCAAATGAAGCTCAAGTACCCTCACTTATTCCCAACTGAAAAATCTAAACCTGGCGTAACTGGTGAATTTCGGAGCGAAATTCCCTTTCAAGTTGGGGATGATGTGGTACCCGCAGAAAATCCACAGTCATCCTGAGTTAACTTCTTGCCATTTTGGATTACTTGTCAAATTTCGGGACGAAATTTGTTTCAAGTTGGGGATGATGTGACAACCCGGGATTTCAAGGTCTTTCCTTTACACATCACTGATTTCACAATCCCGTTTTTACAATTTGGTTTACGTGGTGTCTGTACAGTTTATCTGAATGATTAATGTTTCATGTGCATTGGTGATTGTTATTGGTGTGGTGTTAAATATAATTAAGTATAGTTTAATTAAGATTTAATAACGTTCTTCATCACATACCCATCTTGACGAAAAATAGGGTCTTTCGCCAACCACATCCCGCTGAAGGATAGGTCCTTCGTCGAAGAAGGTCTTTCGCCGATAAGGGCCTTCGGCCTAGAACAGTTCACGGCCCAACTATTGATGATGATGTGATTGCATAACCCTTATAACCGTCAGACGTAATCTAAAAACCCTAAAGTCCCCCTTTTCCTTCCTGTTCGACGGCAAACTTGGTTCCCTTGAAGCTCTCACTCATTCAAGCACCTCTCCACTCCTCGTGTCGTTTTGTTTATCGGTTAGTGCTTAAACATTGTTATTTGATGAGATGATGATGTTGTGATTCTATTGTTATGATTTTGTGTGAGAATATGGATTCAGTAATGATATTGTAATCTAGGGTTTGCTTGATTAGGGTTTGATGGTTTTTTACTCATGAAGGGATTTAGTGATGCTGATCGATGAACTTATATGTTGATAAATTGAAAATCTGATTTACATGAGAAGGTTAGTGATTGTATTAAAATCGTGATTGTGTATGATACACACGATGACTTAGGGTTAGCAATGGAAACCTGTGATTATGCATCGGTAATAGGTCTTGATCAATGTCTGTTATCATGTTTGAATCTATGTTAATGTATATCAATGTTAATATTGAGGTATATTAGTTATGATGACGAACAGTGATTAAGATTGATATGAACATCATAATGTAACCGTCGTTTGATCCATTGTTAATACTGAAAATGTGTAACTGATGTTATGAAATCAAGGCTGTGTAACTGATCTTGACGAAACATAGTAATACTCCGTCGAAATCTTGTATCGACGAAAGATGGGTATTTTATCGGAGCTGTTTATGAGGAAAGATGGGTGTATCGTCTGGGTTGTTTGTGACGAAAGATGGGTATTTCGTAGGGGTTGTTTATGATGAAAGATAAGGGTCTTTCGTCGGAGGGAACTTTCGTCGGAGGGGTTCTTCGCCGAAGGGTAATCAGTTTGGGCTTGGGTTTAGTTAAGTAGCCCAGTTAACTGTTGTATGCAATTGTATTTTATACATGGGATGTGAACTGAGTATATGCTATGTAATATATAGTGTTACTTGTGATAAATGTAATCCTTGAAATACGTGAGTTAATTGATAAATCCTATAACTGATTGTTATTGATAACCACAATAGGGTTGGTTGACTAATTGGACGGGTAATTAAACATACCGAGCAAATCAAAGGTGAGTTCATTCCTCTTGAGCATGCGTCCCGGTGGTTGGGACAGTCATTGGGTATCCCTGAGAGGGATGGGTATTTGGGTAAATTATTTGGGTATTCCTGAGAGGAATACGTCTTGTGGGTAAAATCTGGAATGTTGGATAATACACTCATCCTATCATCTTCAAGTCCCATCGTGTTTGTTACCTGAGAGGTAACAGAGTATTAGTTGGTAGCGCTATCTAGGTTTGGCACCCTCACCCCGTACCTGAGAGGACGGGTGTGAACTAATGACTCAGTCATGCCCAATGCTTTGATAGGAGCATTGGGGAACGGGCAAAATAAATCTGGAGCCGTCTTGTATTCGGGGTATTATCAACATTGTAATCAATGAACTGAACTAAACACTTGGTAACCAACGTTTTCATAAAACTATGAACTTGTCTGATACACTTGTTGCATGCTCGCAGGTCCTTAGGTACTTTGGATAAGTAACTTGCTATCTGGATGGCTGGAGTGGTCATGGGTCGTGTTGCTTGGAGTTACAAGACTTGTTTACCGATTTCGCATACATTGGTTTTTGAAAAATTTGAACAGTGTTTTACTATTTTGCTTCCGCTGACACTATTTAACTTAGAATATGTTTTATGAATGTTTAACTTAATGAATGGGAATTTTGTTAAACATCTTATGGTTAGTTCAATGTGATTGGTGGCTAGATCCTGGTACGTCACACACCTAGCGGGGTTACCGCATGTGGTAATTTGGGGGTGTGACACCATTGTTTTACCCAAACTTCCAACTCATCGCAGGACATAAAATCCTAAACAACATAAATGGAAAATATATATAACATTTACAATTATATTTTAACAAAAATATATAACATTTATAACATATTTTTAACCAATGACTCTTCCTGGTAAGCGAGTTGCTCATAAACAATGACTCTTGGGCATAAGAAGGCTCACCAAAGTCTTGTTGTACATACGAGGCATCAGTAACACAAAAAGTTGTTGCCATAGTTTTCTTGTCCGTAGGACACCCATTACGTAATCAGTGCTAAGCATAACAACCTGAAAAAAAAATCAATGGTTAAAAGATGACGGTAAATCTAACGCCTAATTCAAATAAATAAATAAATAAATAAATGATTACCTCGTTTAAGCCTGGCAACAACGGTCCGCTAGGCAATGGTATGTTTAACGCCTAATACAAATAAGTAATTAAATACTTACCTCGTTCAGGTCTGCCAATAACGATTCCTTGTGATAAGAACGAAAGACCTCCTCCGTGTGATCATCATTTACTCTCCCATCTAAGACTCGAGGACAACAGACCCCTCATAAAAACAAGGAAATGGTAAGTATTTCGTATACAAAACAAGTTAATAAATACTATACTACACTGCTTTCCGGAATAAAATTTCTTGTGTTGTTGTTGGGCGATTCGCCAAAAACGCAATTAAGGTTGAACCAGACATGGTGGAATTGTTTGTCGAAAGAAAGAAAGAAAAAGAAGAAAAATTGTTCCCCTCGTCTCCGTTTGTCTTTTGTAAAGGCAGAAAGCTGAATTCATTTTAAGAGACTAATACTGGTCGTATAACCCTATACGACTCGTATAGTGCTGACGTAATATCACATACATCACTTTCTGTCACTGTTGAGTGACATTATACTACCTCGTACCTAATACGGGTCGTATAGACCTATCCTACCAGTATAGGGTTTGCACGTGACAAATAGTGTCAGCCTTTGACTGGCCTTGGGAATTGTTATTGCTTAATATGGGTCGTATAGCTCTATACGACCCGTATTGAGAGTGTCGATTTAAATTTCAAGGTGTGCCAATAATACGACCCTTAGTAAAATGCGTTTAAGAAAAATTCTTTGTTCATTTTGCTTCTTTAAGACATTTACTAGCAACATCTATTGCCACTAGTCGTCCTCGATAGCCGAAAAAAGTGTTATATTATAGTAGAGTTAACTGCCATTTTCGTCCCTGTGGTTTGGTCACTTTGGCCATTTCAGTCCATTTTTCAAAAATGCGCCATTTTCGTCCCCCACGTTCTGGAAAGGTGCCATTTCAGTCCAAAAATCATAACCCAGTTAAGTCAGTTTGTAAATAAGGACTGATTGTGTAAATTTGTAACATAAAGGACTGATTGTGTAAATTTGTAACACCACCACCACTAGCCCTGCCACCACCACCAATCCGCTGCCACCACCACCGCCACCGCCACCACCGCCACCACAGCCACCACCGCCACCACAGCCACTGCCACCACCACCACCGCCGCCGCCGGAACCACCACCATCAACGTCATGGCAAGACCCATATTTTCAGACGTTTGTATGTAATATAAAGTCAGAATTTATTGTATTTAATCCGAAAAGTAAACGAGCAAAACAAAGGAACGAGAACGGTATACCGAAACGAAAAGCTTGCGGGTTGCGAGGACGTCTTCGTCTTCTCCGGTCGTCTTCTACGATGAACTCCGAACTCCGGCGAGTTGCAGAAATGAGCAGGGGTGGAACTAGATGTTTGTGGGGATCTGCGGAACTTCTATAATCGATCGGAGAAGACGACCGGAGAAGACTAAGCGTCTCAGACAAAGTCGAAATCGTTTCAAGCCACGTGGCAGGCGCCTGCGCCGGTCTCCTCTGCACGAACTTCCTCTTCGATTTACTCGATTTCATATACTCACGTACTTCATCATCCTCCACAGCCTTCGCGTCAGCTGACGTCATTCTCCGAGCCAATACGTAGTACAGCAGCACCACCGCTCCTGCCGCCGTTGCCATTGTCGTCGCCGCCATCAAATCAGCTCGGAATTTCGCTGATTCGTGACTTTAACGGATTTGGATCGGTATAATGCTCGATTGTTGTTAGTGTTGTGATAGATCAGTGAAGATTGAATCAAATAGATGTTGTTTAGCGAAGATCGAGAGAGTTTGTTTGCGAGAATACGTTGAATCAAATAGATGAACTCCGAACGGTGACTGTTGATGAACAATGATGGATGGATTGGCTGTGGTGGCGGTGGTGGCTGTGGTGGCGGTGGTGGCTGTGGTGGCAGCGGAGTGGTGGTGATGGCAGGGCTAGTGGTGGTGGTGTTAACTGCCATTTCAGTCCATTTTTCAAATTTACACAATCAGTCCTTTATGTTACAAATTTACACAATAAGTCCTTATTTACAAACTGACTTAACTGGGTTATGATTTTTGGACTGAAATGGCACCTTTCCAGAACGTGGGGGACGAAAATGGCGCATTTTTTAAAAATGGACTGAAATGGCCAAAGTGACCAAACCACAGGGACGAAAATGGCAGTTAACATTATAGTATCTTCACTTTTTTTTCACTCCAGCTTTGGGTTCACACCATAAAAAAAATCAATACATGTCAAGGTAACATATGATTGTTCGGAGGGTCATCAGATCCTCCAAACCCCCTTTAGTTACGCGGTGGTAAAAGATGATTGGTCGGAGATCTTTACTTTCTTAGTAATGGATCTTATCAATCTACATAATGTCATCGATGGGTTAGTTGTTGAAGGGGTATGGTCCCAGATCTCGCACCAACATGGCCGCGAGTGACCATTACCCTTGTCGAAAATCCCCACCGGCAAGAACTTATTTGTGTCCGTGCGGGCACGCGCGAACGCAGTGGTCGAATCCAATCGGTCAAGTGATGAGAAGACTTACCTTGTGTATGAAAATGGGTGTTGCACATAGCGATACGGCTTAGCACCGCATCCTATGAACATTTCCGTCACGACAAGGGATGTAGAAAGAACAGTCACCAAGTATGGCGATGCGGCCCCACACCACATCCCATAAATGTCTACGTCGGACCAAGGAACGCGGAAACAATCGCGGTTACCGCAGGTAGCGATGCGGCTTGGCACCACATCCTACTGACGATGCAAGTGGGACTGACACCTTGACTAAGGTAGCCAAAACAGCAAGTGGCACTGCCGACAGTCATCTGTCAACCCATACGTAAACGACATTGGTTCACAGACTGACACCGCAGTAGGACGTGGCATCACCACCGTAACCGACAAGCCTGACACACCTGCAAGAGGCTGTGCATTGTCAGTCTAGCCACTCAATTACCCTCTTTCACTCATCGGCTATAAATACCCATCCCGGACCAAGTTTGAGGTATCGCTTATCAACTCTCTCACTACTACTACTATCACACACTTTGCTTCTCAAGCAAATTACTGATTCTCACGCCGGAGAGTGGTAACAAGGAGGACCACCCACCCCATCATCATTGTTACGAGTCACGGTGTGTTTCCCTTGTGCAGGAGACAAATTAGCGGACGATCCAGCCACCGATCCTCGGAAAGAAGGGATTAACCCTACTTGACGAGACCAGTGAGTTAACTTCTCTTGGTTAACAGCTGTTTCATCAGTTGTCATAAAGAAGACGCTGCAGACGGTGGTTTTAATTTCACGTAGAATGATTTGGCGTGAGGGGAATGAAGTTATCTTCAACTCCAAGAGCTTAGAGCATTCACATAATTTCCATCAAGTTTTGTGAAGGTGATTTTTATATTATAAAAAGTGGTTGTAGGTGGTTGTGAGTGAAGCAGAGAGAAAATGTTACTATTTATTTATATATTTGAGGGTACATTGTTCACCCTCTATAATTTTTTAATATATTTTAAAAGTGATTGTAAGTGGAGGAGAGAGAAAATGTAATGATAAAGATATATAAAAATAATATTGAATTGAAAAAATAGAAAAAAATGTGGTTGTTTTAGTGTAATTATAGAGTAGAAATGGTAGAAGGGATGTGAATACCCTTAGTGATTAGTAATATGTTGGATGTGTTAAGAACAAAAGGATTTTTTTTTTATTAAAAAATCGGTCAAGCTTTTGTTGTTTGATTGGGGTCAATGGTGTTCTTTCGGTTTGTTTTGGTGGGGCTAGTCTTCTTGTTTGTTTTGCTTCTAGCGCCTTGCTAATGCTTAAGGTAGTGTGTAGTGGGGCTCCATATGGCGCCATTTTCTCTCATAACGCCCCCATAACGCCCCAAACACCACGACGGGCGGCGTTATGGGTTTTTTTTTGTGGGTGGCGCTATAAATATCGCGGCGGTATATTTGTTTGGTTACAACCTTTGGCCAATCAAAAAAGAGTATAGAGTTTTTATAATTAATTAATAAAATTGAAAATTAATAAATAGGTAATGATGGGTAAGGGCTTTATGACTACGGACTCGGGACTCTAATGATATAACGCCCCATAAAGCCCCTGTGTGACGTGGCACGACACGTGTCGCATAACGCCCACAAAGGGGCTTTATGACTACGAATGGCCTAACAAAAGTTTTTTAAAAAAAATACACGATGGTGTTTACAAAAAAGTGTATGCTATTACCTTATAGATTTTCAACTGTGTAAATTTATAAAAAAAAAAAAAAAATTGTAAAGAAAGTCATTTAATTCATTTACATCTTTAATAAATTAATCATATGGCTCTTCAATATAAAAATAAATGTTACTTTTTTCCTTTTAACCAATTTACAGTATAGTCTTTAAACTTTAACTAGGATTGCGACCCGCCGCAATGCGGCGGGGATTCTTTAGTTATAACTAAGTCAATCTAGGGCCCGCACGTTATGTTAAACCTGTCAAACGGGGGGAAAATAGACGATGTAAAAACGTTCACCCAAACACGCACGTCGCGTCGTGTTAACTCGCAAAATTTAGAACGAAACGTAAAACCGTTAAACCAAAGACGCACGTTGCGATGTGTTAAGTCACAAAATTTAGAATCAAGCATAAATCGAAAAATTTGCGAAAAATGAAAACTATAAAGGATCAAAGTTGAAAGTAAAAAAAAGTTGTGAGAATAGATTGTAAAAGATAAAAAGTTTTGGGTTAAAAGTAGAAAAAAAACAATTTTGGGTTAAAAGTAAAAAAAATCAATTTTTTTGGAAAACCCCCAAAGCCAACGTTACGACAACCATATGCGTAACCAATTTTTCTTTGAAAACCCTTAAAAGCACACCCCGTATTGCGGTGGGGCGTAAAACGGTGTGTCAAATAGTACTAATGTCACACAACCGTCATCTACCACCAACACTGACTCGACGTACGATATGCGTATTGCGACAAACCTGTCAATTATGAAAAAATAGAGGTAAAAACGTTGAACAACACATGCACGTTGCGTCGTATTAACTCAAAAAATTTAGAACTATACGTAAAACGAAAATTTGCGCAAGATAAAAAGTACAAGTGACAAAAGTTGCGAAGTTAAATTGCGAATAATGAAAAGTTTTGGGTTAAAGTTAAAAAAACAAAGTATATAGGATTAAAATTGGAAAAGATAAAACCATTTTGGTTAAAAGTAAAAAAATCAACTTTTTTTTTGAAAAACTCACAAAACACAATGTACAAGTGCTTATGCACAAAAAACTTGCAAACTTATATATGGAATAATAAAATTAATCATACTCACCGCATTTTTTTTGAAGGGTGACTTTCAATATGTACATGGACCATTGGTCACCGGGTCCCCGTCAAGGACGGTTACCCGTCAGCCCAGCATTCTCAGACGCGATGTTCTATCGGGCCTCGGCTGCCGCTCTGACTAACCTTCGCCCGGAAACCATACTGCCCCCACACGAGAGACTCGCTGGGGTAACAGCTGGGTAAAACCGGGTTGCCCTCCGGATCGAACCATGCCTCGGTAGGAAACGATCCATCATTGGGACGACCCCCTCCCGAATACCCACCGCACTTTAATCAATTTTTTCAATACGTTTAATATTTTTAAGTTCTTTTTTTTTCTTTTTTTTCCTCTTCTTTTTTATTTAACTTATTATAACTGTTATATTCAGACGTTTTTACTTAAGGCGTGACTTGCTTATTTTTGTAGTCATTTCAACATTTTTTTTTCACATGATGAATACTAACATATAAGTGGTCGAAACAAATGTTACATGTTTCCTGGCACGTCCAGTGACGCAACTTAGTGGGAACCGAGGGTGCACCTCCCCCCCCCCCCCCCCCCCCCAACCCGTAATGTTTCGGTTAAAATGTAAAATTTCCGATTTTTCCTTCGAAAATTTTAAAATTATGTAGGATCCCCACAAATTATTTTGACTAAATATTTATACAATGTATAAATTTGGTACCATGACTGTCCGTCACAAATGAACATTTGGTCAAGTTCCGCCACTCGACAATCTGACACGTGTACACCTGACTCATCGCCAAGGGTACACCCACTAGTTTTTACAATGATAGAATGATTTAAAAAATTATCTAACAACCTTTAGTGTTTTACTTTTGCAGATTTTTGAAAGTGACATTAAAATAATCTAAGTTACACCAACTACAAAGTTAACTATAGGATTCAACCATAACGTGTGAAATCAATGGAATAAATGTGTTCAATACTCGTTTAAAATTTTAAACGTGTGATTTCTTCCATCCTCTATTGATTGAGTCATTCTTGATTGCTTTTGTTGCCAGGGATATAGAAAATGATATATTACCTAAAAGCCGACAAAATTAACCAAAAGCAAAACCTACAAGTTTTATATTAAGGGTGCTACTATACGCACCCCCCTATTTACTTTTTTCACCCCCTCCTCTCACATACTTATAGGTGGGGCCTGCGTGGGACCGACAGTTTTCCTCTCACAAAGGGGGGTGTAATCAGGAAATAGGGGGGGTGCGTATAGAATGAGCCTATATTAAACTATAGTTCAAAAAAGTTGCACCTTTTATTAACTATATTGAATTATGAACAAAGAAAATGCTAAGATCATGTGTAATGGTCACTTAAGTGGTTTGTTCTTTTTGTCATGTGATATCTACGTCATCAAAGCCTGAAAATTGAATAAAATGATGTAGTGATGAGGCATGTGAAATTAGTAGGTTTGGAATCGGAAAAAAAAATAGATTGGTTAACAAAATTGCCAACCAATCACTCTTTATCTTGTACTTGTGGTCCGAACAACGAAGCACACCCCAAAATTGCATTTAATATGTGTAGGGGGCGGTGGTGGCTTCGTGGATTGCTCGTGGTTTGGCCAACCACGAGCCATTACGTTTGATCTCATGAGACTTGATTTGAATAACATAAAAGTAAGTGTGCAATTGAGATTAGCTTGGTTTTAGTCTACTTTTTTAATTGAGCCCAACTTTTAAACAAACATTAGGGATTGAGACCGGCTCGAGCTCTTCTTTTGTAGCTTAAACGAGCTAAATCCCGGCTTGAGCTTGTTTACCGACAAGCTTAAATGAACCATTTGTTTTTTTTTATTTTGAACACATGACACATGGGGGTTGATGACGGGGGTAGCCCAAGACCAAATAAAATGACTAAAACACATGAATGCTTAAAAGGTTGAAAGATTCAAAGGTTAAAAAGCCGGGAGCTAGGATAAAGCAATACATGAACAGTATATGGTCACATCTCTGATTGCTTCACCAACTCTCCTAGCCACAAAAGTAAGACGAGTTCACAGAATGCAGTCTTTTACCCGCAGGTCAAAAGTCTTCAACCCCCAAAAGGGGAAGTCCCTCACTGCAGACAAGTTTCACTAGTCAATGGTTTCTTCTTTGGGAGATGACCTTTCCTATATATTGACACTTCATTTAGTGCAAAGGATGTTCTGATCAGCTCTGATTCTAGGGAGATCTCTGATTATTATTCTTGAGTACTTGTTCTATGCAAGTTACTCTCCATCACATTCAACACACACATTCCCTTTGCTCCCACATCCGAAACTGAACACATTTCAGTGGAGGATCCCGAGCAAACAACAAAATCAAATTAGTGAACCTCTCTCCACGTCTAGAAAACGTGGGGTGACCCCACGACCTGCGTTAGGCAAAACTGAACCCTCCAACCCTTTTGCCTAACCAGCCCAGCTACTACCATCAGTCTAATATTTGTTGCATCAACAAGTTGGTGCCCACCGTGGGGCTACGCCACTGATTTTATTCAAAAGACCTAGTAGTGTAGCTCCATTTCTGTTCAAGAATCAGCATGTCGGAAGGTGAGTCTCCGGGAGAGGTTAACCAAGTCCCTCGTACCTCTACCCCGAACACTAGCCAAACTCCTGTGGCTATACCAACCTCTATCTCAACACCGGGAAGCACTCCAACTGGAGCAACATACCCCGAGTTTCTCATTTTCCAAACGCCAACA
Source organism: Helianthus tuberosus (assembly GCA_030545235.1). Taxonomy (NCBI): domain Eukaryota; kingdom Viridiplantae; phylum Streptophyta; class Magnoliopsida; order Asterales; family Asteraceae; genus Helianthus; species Helianthus tuberosus. Next base: position 168,544,328 of record CM060368.1, read on the forward strand.
CCGTCTCGTTCCGGGGTACCATCTCCCAATGTTGGTGCCTCTAACACTCCCGCACGTATCAATCTTACACCTGAAGGAGTTGCTAATAACTTTCTCGAGTTAAGGTCTCTCCTTAACCAGCACGTGAGTAGGGAATGAGACAAAGGAGTGAGGATCCGTCTGGATTATGACGAGCCAGAACCATCACTATCTCCTGGGCCTCCCCCTCTTCCTTTTGCAAGTTCACAACCAACCATGTCAAGGAATGAGGCCGGTCCCAACAATCCTCCTCCGAATCCTAACCCACATTTGTACACGAGGTCAGATCCAACATCTTTTCCTCTCCTTTCTTCCCAACCAATTGCAACCGGTGCTCCCTTGGGGCACGAACTGACTTTGGACCAGCTCCTACAATATCCAGTAGCAAGCCTTCCACCCTCAGCAACAACTACATGGGAACAAGCTTTGTATGTGCTTCCATTGGAATGAAGTGCCGTTATGAGCACTCCCTTGGGGGTAAACTGCCCAGCTGCACCTGGAAGCCTTCAAGGCTTCAACCTTATGCCCCAGATGATGACCCAGATGACGGAAAGCTTCCCGTGGCAACACTTTATTAGTTAAGTGTTGGCCACCCAAGGGAACAACAACAATAACAAAAACACAGGTGCAAGAGTGGAAGAAGATCTGGCCAAGCCATATAAACCAAGAAACTTGTCATGCTTCTCTCAGCAAATCGTTATGAGCACTCCCTAGGGGGGTAAACTGCCCAGCTGCACCTGGAAGCCTTCAAGGCTTCAACCTTATGCCCCAGATGATGGAAAGCTTCCCGTGGCAACACTTTATTAGTCAAGTGTTGGCCACCCAAGGGAACAACAACAATAACAAAAACACAGGTGCAATAGTGGAAGAAGATCTGGCCAAGCCATATAAACCAAGCAACTTGTCATGCTTCTCTCAGCAAATCGCTGACTATGATTTCCAAACGAAGATCAAAATGCCGTACGATATCAAAACATATGATGGGACTGAAGATCCTGAGGACCAACTTCAGATCTTTACTAGTGCTGCTAGGATTGAGAAATGGTCAAATGCTGAATGTTGTCTAATGTTCATGCAAACCCTTGTCGGATCAGCCAGGATCTGGTTCAATGATTTACCTGCTCGAAGCGTTCAAAGCTTCGATCACCTTAACAAGGGGTTCCTAGCCAACTTCTCCCAGCAAAGGCGAAATGTTAAAGATGCTACAGTAATCTTCCAGATAAAACAAAGGGATGACGACAGCCTTCGAGAGTTCATAGAAAGGTATAAAAAGGAGGGTCTAACGTATGTGGGGGTAGATGAAAAGATGAGAGTAGCCGGTTTCATGAGTGCCATTACCTCCAAGTACCTTACCAGGGATTTCAACAAGTCCCTGCCAAAAACCTTGGAAGAATCTCTCGAAAGGGCCGAAGCCCACATCAGAGGAGAGGAGGCTGTAGACATAAAAGAACAAAGAAAAAGGGGATCTAGTTGGCGTGGTAACAGTCCAGCTAGGAAAAGGGGAAACTTCAACTCCTATGACAGACGCCAAAGGGGTTCAGAGCAACGAAGGTCTGAATGCCGAAACCCTCCAAGCAGGGAGAAGACCACAAACTTCACACCCCTTACCAAGACACCTCAATAAATTCTTTCCACAGAGGAAGTGAAGCAAAGCTGCCGACCTCCCAGGCCTCTCCCTAAAAGCAAGAAGAACGAAAATTCCACCCAATTTTGTGAATTTCATGAAGAGAAGGGCCACCATACTAATGATTGCTTCCAACACAAAAAGAGGATCGAAGAAGCCGTCAAGTCTGGGGAACTTTCTCACATAGTGAGGGAGTAAGGGACAAGATGACCGAAGGAAAGGGCAAGGAAGTTAACATGGTGGATTTTGATGGAAGGGTTCCTCACAAACGGCAGCGGTTGGAAGCTTGGGAGCTTCAGTGTGTTTGTTTCCCTCCAACAGAAAAAGACCCACTTTCAAACCCCCTTGTGGTTGAAGCATCTGTGGGTACACCACAAACAAGCAGAGCATACATAGACACTGGTGCAGCCACTGAAATCATGTTTGAGAAATTCTTCAACCGTTTAAGCAATGAGGAACGTTCAAAGCTTCAACCCTCCGGGACCTCCATAAAAGGTATTGCCGACGTACCCCTCAAGCCTTTAGGGCAACTAACCCTTGATGTCCATTTCAGTGAAGGCCAGAAGGAGAGAGTCCAACCTCTCACATTTGTAGTCATCAATATACCTTCAAACTATGATGTGATCATAGGAAGGCCGGGGCAGTGTGCATTCAACATGGCTGTTTCTGTTGGTCATGGAACAGTCAAGTTTCCTACCGAGATAGGGATTGCAACCCTTCAACCTACTCAAGAGGCCTACATGGTTGAAGGTGAAAGTTCCAAGAGTGAAGAAGACAACCAAAGGCTAATCATAAACCCTAAGTATCCTGAACAGAGGATAAGGGTTAATCCAAGCCTTTCACAAGAAACTCTCTCATATCTTGAAAAGCTGTTGGTACATTACAGCGATGTCTTTGCTTGGTGCCCGAAAGATATGACGGACATCCCTCGAAGCATTGCTGAACACGAGTTAAAAATACCACCAGATGTCAAGCCTATTGTCCAAAAGAAACGAAGTTTAGCACCCGAAAGAAGCTTGGTTGCATGCCAAGAGGTTGAAAAGCTTGTATTAGCTGGAATTCTCCGGGAAGTCAAGTATCAATCCTGGGTTGCAAACCCAGTCATGGTTCGAAAGCCCGATAACTCTTGGAGAATGCGCATAGACTTCAAGGACTTGAACAAGGCTTGTCCTAAAGATTGTTACCCGTTGCCAGAAATTGATATCAAGGTTGACTCCCTCACTAGTTACCCTTTCAAGTGTTTTCTCGATGCTTACAAGGGTTACCATCAAATTCTCGTGAAGGAAGAAGATGAAGAGAAAACCGCCTTTCACACGAACAAAGGAATCTTTTGTTATCAAAAGATGCCTTTTGGCCTCCAGAACGCGGGTGCAACCTACCAACGCCTAGTTGACAAGGCTTTTGCCAGTCAAATTGGTAGAAACATGGAAGCATATGTCGACGATTTGGTAATCAAAAGCAAAACAGAATACCAAATGCTTGATGACATCCAAGAGACCTTCAAGAACCTAAGGAAGGTCAACATGAAACTCAACCCCGAGAAATGTTCGTTTGGGTTTGAAGAAGGAAAGTTCCTGGGGCATACTGTGGGAAAACAAAGTATAAAGGCCAATCCAAACAAAGTCAAGGCTGTTCTCAAAACCAAGCCACCACGAAGCAAAAAAGAGGTTGAAAGCTTGAACGGGAAGCTTGCATCCTTAAAGCGTTTCACATCAAAATTAGCTGAAAGATCGTTGCCTTTTTTCAAAATGCTCAAGGGATGCTCTGACAAGAAGGATTTCAAATGGACTGAAGAGGCTGAGGAAGCCTTCAATCAGATGAAGCAACACCTAGCTTCACTCCCAGACATTGCAGCTCCAGAAACGGGAGAACTGATCTCTGTATACCTTTCGGTTGCTGAAGAAGCAATAAGTGCGGTCCTCACCATTGAACGAGACAAAGTTCAGGTACCCGTTTATTTCTTCAGTAAAACTCTAAAACTGGCAGAGATCAAGTACCCTACCTTGGAGAAACTTGCTCTAGCCCTAGTCCAAATGGCTAGAAGGCTTCGAAGGTATTTCCAAGCACACCCTATACAAGTGGTCACTGACCAACCCATTAAGATTGTGCTTGAAAAACCAGAAAACTTAGGACGATTAGCCAAATGGGAAGTGGAACTAGGTGAACATAACATCACCTATGTTCCAAGAAAAGCCATCAAAGCCCAAGTTTTGGCTGATTTCATTGTAGAAGTCCCGAAGCAAACGATCACTGAAGTAAACACAGCTGCCACTGAACCCTCAGACCTTGAAGCCTGGAAGCTTTTTACCGATGGGGTTTCAAGCTTTAAAGGGTCAGGGGCTGGGCTCATTCTGATCAACCAAGAAGGGTTAGAATTCACGTATGCTCTTCGTTTTGAATTTCAGACCACCAACAACAAAGCCGAATATGAAGCGTTGATAGCTGGCTTAAGGTTGGCTAAGGAAATGAAGGTTCAAAAGCTTGAAGTGTTCATAGACTCGTTGCTGGTATCAAGCCAAGTGAACGACAATTATGTTGCAAAGGAGCCTAATATGAAGAGGTACAAAGAAAAATCCAAGGAACTGATGAACACATTCCAAACGTGTACCATCAAGCAAATTCCCAGGTCTCAAAACAAGAAGGCTGATGCCTTGAGTAAACTCGCTTCTCTCACCTTTGCCCACCTCACCAAAAAGGTGCTGGTAGAAGTGTTGAAAACTCCATCAATTGAAGAATTAGAAGTTCAAGACGTAATCACCGAAGAAGACACCAATTGGATGACTCCAATTAAAAAATTCCTTAAAAATGGTGAGTTACCTGCTGATCAAACAGAGGCTGAAAGGGTTAAAGTCAAGTCTAGACAATACATGTTGCAAGGTGAAATACTCTACAAAAAGGGTTACCTTGCACCCTTGTTAAGATGTGTCGGTCCCGAACAATGCCAGTACTTGATCAAAGAGGTTCATGAAGGTATATGCGGAGCTCATTTTGGAGCTATAACGGTGGTTGCTAAACTAATGAATCTTGGGTATTTTTGGCCCTCCATGCACCCAGACACCACTGAACAACTGAGAAAATGTGATTCCTGCCAAATTCATGCACCAGTCCCAAAAAGCCCCAAGCATGATCTTGTCTCGATAACCTCAGCATGGCCATTTCATAAGTGGGGAATGGACATCGTTGGCCCATTCCCACCAGCAAAAGGTGGAGTGAAGTTCTTATTAGTTGCCATAGACTACTTCACCAAGTGGCCTAAGGTTTAACCACTTGCAATAATCACGGGAAACAAGTCATTGACTTCATTTGGGAAAACATCATTTGTCGCTATGGATTGCCAGGAGTGCTTGTCACCGATAATGGAAAGCAATTCGTTGAAAAGCCTTTCAGCGTTTGGTGCAAAGAATTCAGGATAACTCAGGTTTTCAGCTCAGTGGCATATCCACAATCAAACGGTCAGGTTGAAAGGATGAATCGAAGCATAGTTGAAGGAATCAAAGCCAGATTGGGAAGGTATGAAAGCAATTGGCTTGAAGAGTTGGCAAGTGTTTTATGGCCTCAAAATACCGATACCGTACTGTACCGACATATTTCGGTATCGGTATCGGTACCAAGTTTACACAAAGTTCGGGATCGGTATTTTTCGGGATCGGGACGGTATTGGTATTTGCTCATCCCTAGTGTGAAGTACACACTCGTTCGTGACTATTCTGATTCCCAATACGAGAGATCCAAAAGGCAACACCGAGTTGGTGAAAGTTCAAGGGGTTGAGCCTCTAATGGGGTCTCGATGCCCAGTCAACTAGTTGTATCAATTGCAAGTGAAAAATCGATTACATTAGTTGAAAGCCTCTAGAACTTGCTTCAAATTAGCCTGGTTGGTAGAAATATAAGCAGGAAATGGCCGATCATTGGGAACTAATCCATCAATTGGAATAACTAAGTTACTTCATATAGATGCAACCATCAACAATAACTAAGTTATTACTGGCGGACAAACATTATCAATAGCAACTTAGAAACTGCTAAATACCAAAACTAAGCGTCAATTGCCAACCATGTTAACCACTAAACAGACGCACTTTTCTTAGATTGGTTTTTTCGTTCCACAAGAACATTGTGGTGGTTTATAACCTATAGAAGCAATGTTTGGTCATTTTTTGGGTGTTGTTTTCATAGTAGGAAACTAGTTTTTGCTCCGCCCGCGTTGTGGGGCACTAAGCCGAATATTGATCTCTCATAACATGTACGTTTGTGTTTCGGTTACGTGTACACACTACTCATAACACGATCTCAACAAAAAAGTACACCGAGTCAACCAATTAAAACAAAACACTACCATACTTTTACTAAAAAAACAAAAAACGATGGAAAAACTATAATTTTAAACTAGAAGCAAAATTGTAACATTTCAAGACAAATAAGTGTGTGCCAGGCAGCCGTATGGCATGAATAAAAATTACACCGAGTCAACCAATTAAAGCAAAACAATATCCTAATTTTGTCAAATAAAAAAACGATGGCATCACTATAATTCAACACTAGGGGCAATATTGTAATTTGAAAGGGAATACAAACAAAAACAATGACAAAACTGTAAATTTTAATTAAGGGCAAAATCATAAATTGATAGAGGAAAAAAAAAAACAAAAGCAATGGCATGTCTACATGAAAGAACATAAAGAAGAGGATTTTGTTTGAAGGACAAAACTCATAGAGCCCAAATAATCTAATACTAATAAAAAAAGTATGTTTAATGACATATGACATTCTTATACTTAAACAAGAGCCTATTAGACCACCCGTAGTGGGGCGTGGTTTTTAAAAAAAAATTGAAAAAAAAACGCCCAAAAACGCCCCTCCCCCCACTACACCGGGCGTTATAAAGCGTTTTTTGAAAGGTTTGCATGTTAGGCGTTTTATTTAAAACGCTGAAGTGCTCATAATGTGGCCAATGGGAGTGTTCTTCAGTCTGACAACCCCACTTTTGCATGTGACCATGTGTTTGACCAGCCAATCACCATTTGTTTCCTTTTTTTTAATGATTGCATGGGCGTTATTGGAATAATGCCCCACTACACCACTTTTGCAATAATGCCCCATGCTGACTGGGATGACACATGTCGGATAATGCCCCATGGTGGGGGCATTATTTTTCTTAACCACTACGAGTGGTCTTAATGCCACATGGCATTCTTTCATTCAATTTACTATTATTATTATTTATTAATTAATTAATACAAAACAATAAAAAAAATCCTTAACAACTTAATACTAACAAATATTTTATTGTTTACTTAGATAATGATTATTTACTTTTAACTTATCTAAAATATATAGTTAGTTATTAGTAACAACTCTATTTATAATAAACAATTTCAAATATTGTCAATGTGACAACTTCTTCTTATTAATTAAAATGATTTTTTACTATATGTTTAAGACATCTATTAATTAAATTATAATTTTATATTATAATAATAAAAATGGTAAAGAATAGGTTAATCCGATATTTGAAAAACGGTTTACTTCCGTGCTTTGAAAACACTTTTAGTGTTATTAGACTCACCGGGTTTAAGGATAGAATATCTTCGTAATAATTTTGATGCAAGTCTATACTCACCGGTTGTCCTAAATGGAGTTATATTTTTAGGCTTGCCAAAACATTGATAATTACCAAAGGTCAGTGTTCCAATGACGTTATCAAGAAATATTGATCAAAAGAATGGTTTATGTAATGGAACTCGACTACAGGTCCTATCACTGGGTGACCAGGTTATAGAGACACTCATATTATCTGGAAATAATACTGGCACTTGAACGTTTATCCCTAGATTTCGTTTAATACCGCCAAATAGAAGGATTTCATTTAAATTGAAAAGAAGACAGTTTCCTCTCGCATTATGTTTTGCCATGACGATAAATAAAAGTATAGAACAATTTCTATGTAAAGTTGATTTGTTTCTAAAAGAATCGGTTTTTACACATGACCAATTATTGCGTCATCTATGGTAAAAAAAACTCACTTATGTAAATTTTTGAAGAGAATATAAATTTAAATAATTTATAAATTTATATCCTTAAACCCGTGTAGTACACGGGTCTAATAATCTAGTTATCATAATAAATAACTTTTTTTACATATGCATAATGCAATAAAATTGAAAACCTCAAATTAGAATTATATTATATTATAGAATAAATTAAAAAAATCGTCCTTTATATATGTCACTTATTGCAAACTGTATTTTGTGTCTTCAATAATTACAGAAAACGTACTCGATGTTTGCAAACCCTTGCAAGTTATGTCCTTTAGCCCTAACTCAGTTAATTTTTGTGGTTAAATCTGACCAAGTGGACCCCACACGAGAGTAAAATGACCAAAATACTCTCATGTGGGATCCATTTGGTCAGATTTAATCACAAAAAATTAACTGAGTTAGGGCTAAAGGACATAACTTGCAAGGGTTTGCAAACATTTAGTACGTTTTCTGTAATTATTGAAGATAAATGATACAGTTTGCAATAAGTGACAAACATAAAGGATGATTTTTGTATATTATATTATATTATATTATATTATATTATATTATATTATATTATATTATATTATATTATATTATATTATATTATATTATATTATATTATATTATATTATATTATATTATATTATATTATATTATATTATATTATATTATATTAAAGCACATGATGTGCTATAGTATAAGATTTGGTCTTCATTTTCCTTTTAATTTTAATAATGTCATTAACACTCATATCTATAACTTTTATTTTCTATGGCATTTATGTAATTTACTCAAACCTTTTATGGCATTTGAAACCATCTCTTTTCTAAGTTTTAATCACAAGAGTTTTGGTTTATACACTTTCATCATCATACTCACTAAATCCCACTAATATCAAAGCAAAGGTAGGATCTGAGGAGGGTAAGATGTAGACAGCCTTAAGTCTACCCCGTAGGAATAGAGAGGCTGCTTCCAGTGAGACCCTCGGCTTGATAGTAGTTTTGCATCAAACCTTGGACATAAGGCACATAATACTCAGCAATCGGGACAAAGACCGATTAGTCCATGTACCCTTTTGTCTTTCAGCTATCAACGCCATCACATGACCCCTTTAAATTTTGTTAAGTTTTTCAAATCAATTTACATTCTTGTCCCATGAGTTTTGATAAATTTATCACACGTCACATGAACTTTGATAAAATTATTTTTACTCTTTTAAAACCGCATTATACTATAACCCCCGAACTTTAAAAGTTACCACTTGAAATTTTAAACGATTTTTGTTATGACGTCATGATTTTTTTACATGTTTTTTTAACCACAAAGGTTTTGGTTCTTACACTTTGACCCCTTTAAATTTTGTTAAGTTTTTTAAGCCAATTTACATTCTTATCCCCTGAGTTTTAATAAATTTATCACACGTCCCATGAACTTTGATAAAGTTATTTTTACTCTTTTAAAACTGCATCACACTACGACCCTCGAACTTTAAATAAGTTACCACTTTAAATTTTAAACGAAATTTCGTTATGACGTCATGATTTTTTACATGTTTCATCTTTTTATATATAGTTTCAAATAATATTAATTTATGTTCTTGTACTGAAAATTTATGACCGAAACCTAAATCGCTATCAATAAGACTTTTAATTACTATGATTATTTTTGTTTTCCAAAAAAGGTTGGTTCCCCACCGCAACATGCGGGTGGAACAACCTGGTTGTAAGAAATAAAAATAATCTAAAAATAACCATAATAGGACATAAATTTACGATTGGTCGAGTGTAGAATCAGATAAATAAGTTGATCGCCGAGCTAGAGAAGAAGTCTAGTGGAGAAATCACAATAGCATTATGAGGTGATGGAGGCTAACGAGTGGAGAAATCATACTCGTAACAAAAGACTAGCAATCGATCTTCCATAACTCAGTGGGTCATGTGGTGAAGGCTAGCAGACCGATCGACCATAAAACTAAAAAAAGAATAAACTTAATTTAGGGTGTACGGGGTGGATTAGGCAACCCCCTTCTGCAACCCCCTTGCCGCACAGCATGTCCACCGCCAACATCAACTTGTCGATCAGTAAAAGTATTTTCGGGGAAACTATGCCGCATGCGGTAAAGATGAGGAGAGGGAATAAAGGTGGGGCCCACTACTTCTCAACCATTCACATGTTTTTTTTTTTTTTTTCTAAATTAGTTTGCCTAATCTCAATTTAGGCATGCACCCCTTATGTTTCTTGGGCAAGATGGAACAATAAGAGGGGAAATGACATGACACAATACGATTGGGTTGAGGGAAAGTTTGCCTAATCCCATTAGGTATGCACCCATTACACCTAGGACTGGCATAACGGGTTAACCCAATCTGTTAAAACACGAACACGATAAGACACGAACCCGAAACACGTAAACACGAACACGACACGAAATCTTATCGTGTCAGATTTTTGAAACACAAATGTAACGACTTGCACGAAAATGTCCTAAAACGCTCCGTAAGTAGAAAACCCGAACCCCTAAAACCCTAATTTTATGAAAAATCAAGAAAAACAAGTTTTATTACTCGGTCACGACCCGCGAAGGAGTTAAGATGGGGCTTCGCGGGGCGCGACAGCTCTGAAGTCTCCGGATAACGATCAAGGTCACGTGTCGCACAGGTGACAGGTCTAGGGTGTGAAACGGCAGCCCTAGCCGTAGCTAGGGTGACCTTCGCGGGTCGCGAAGGATCTCCCTTCCGGTTGTCGCGGGCCACGAGAGACCCAAAATTCAGCTATAAAAGGGACGTGCATGGGCAGTTCAAAACTGTCGAAAATTTCCTTCAAAACTGCTTTCTTTCTGCTGAAAATAATACGTTTTAGTATCGAGACGCTGCTACGATAACGGGGTAATAACTCGATCACTGCTACGATACAATGTCTGATCGATTAAAACCGATCCGATGGATGTTTAAGTGCTGCCCTAATCTTGGGCTATACTTTGTCATTCGTCGTGAGGGTTTCGATCTCGTGAGCTATCGTAAAAGTTGTATAAAGTTACTAACCTAGTTTCGTTTGCATTTTTATTTAACTAGGTTACCGTCTTAATCAGTAGGCAGACTCTGTCCGTTTAAACTTGCAATGTGAGTCATTCTTCTTTTTATCAAATTGCTTTCAAAACCCTGCTTGTTTTTAAAGTTATAATTACAGTGATTAAGTCTTTGTAATCTTTAATTACTGCCGGTATGTGGGGTTTTTTATACACTACTTGATAATCTTCACCATTGGACAACTGGTTAGCCAATGGGTGATATGACCATAGTCACAGATTCGGTCAAGTGACAAATACCGATTTGGGGTAATTGGTTGATATATAAACATTGTAATCGCTCTTAATACTGTGAATTATAACACTGTGTCATTTTGTAAACTGGTTGCACTCGCCAGTATTTTTCGCTGATCAAATCTTTTTTAAACATGTTTCAGGTGATTTACTGTGAACAAGGAAAAGTGTCGCGTAGCACTCTAGCTTGAATGAAGTGGCTCAGTAAATAAATAAACATGTTTTTTCTGAAATCAGGGAATTTCCTAGTAAAATTCCTTTATTGTAAATCTCGGGGTTGTCCCAAAACTTATAACAAAATAATCGAGTGTTTTCAGTTTAAACGATCCTGTTAAAATTTCCGGTGCCAAATCAAACACCAATACCACGGGTTTCTGTCCTGCGGCTCCTAAACCGGGCAAACCGGGTCGGGGGCCGTGACAGAAAAGGTGGTTTCAGAGCCACTAATTTAAGCCAATTAAGTATTTGAAAAATACTTAATTTTTTAATTTGACATTTTGTGATTCTGTGAAAATTAAATTTACAATAAATGAAATTTAATTTGGATTTTTTGTGTTTCTTCATGTGTGCCTAACAACATGAATGAACTATCGGAAGCCCTCCAAAATTTCACCATCCATAGTACTGATATGGAAACTGCCGGAACCCAGTCCGGTTATCAGGCTGACACCGAGGAGCCAATGGTGTTCCTATCCCAAGAGAAACCCAAACCCAAAAAAAGTAGAAGGCTTTTGGACTGTAAACGAGGGAGAAAGAAGAAACCCGCAGCCCAAAGGGTAAAGAAAACTGTGGATCCAAAAGGAAAGGAAAAAAGAAGTAGGAGATAGCTCTGGTCATGCTCAGGAGCTGCCACCCATGGAATAACTGGATAGAAAACTGGCAAATTGTGACCTTATTGGACCTGCTGATGAAACCCTTTTTAATTTTCCCGCTCAATTGGAACTTCCTATCAACCTGGAACCCGCCATTCCTGAACTCATTATCAACCCCCAACCTCTTACAGGGCAGTTGGAAGAATGGTGGACTAGTGACTGGCATTTTCAGAATTTCATGAATAACCCAAATGTGTACTTTCCCCAGTTTGAACATGAACCTGCTCATTTTCCACCCATGAACCCGGAGAATGTTGCCGAATTACACCGCTACGGCGAGGAACTGGTGGATGCGGGAAATCGGATTCGAGAAGTGGGGGAAAACATCACAGGGAAGTACGACGAGCGGGAGCGTCGTTTTTTAAAAACCGTTTAACTATAGTTAAATGTTTGTATAATAATAATAAAATGTGAAAAAAATAATATATGTATATATATATATATATATACAATAATAAAATAATGTATAATATTGTATAATAAAGTATCTGTAAAAATCTGGTTTGTACGGACGCATAAATATTATATAAATATAAATGTCGCAATGTCGACGATTTTGGCTACGTGTGCTGACTTAATTGTGTTTGTGATTGCCCTATTGTGTTTAGTTGCTATCCATTTTTGTGACAATAATTTATATATATTGTTAATTATTCAGATGGAAAATGCAGTAAACCAACCGGCAAATGAAGTTAACCAATCGGAACCAAATAATGAAGAACTACTTGGATTACCGCCAGATAGGGAATTAGAGTTTAGAATTCATCTAATTCCTAGAACGGCACCAATAGCTAAGGCACCTTATCGGTTAGCACCCACAGAAATGTTAGAACTGAAAAAGCAGTTAGATGAATTGTTAAGTAAAGGATTTATACAACCTAGTTCATCCCCTTAGGGAGCACCTGTATTGTTCGTGAAAAAGAAGGATGGTTCGATGCGGATGTGTATCGATTATAGGGAATTGAATAAGGTTACCATTAAGAATCGATACCCATTACCTAGGATTGATGATCTTTTCGATCAACTTCAGGGGGCTAGGTACTTCTCTAAGATAGATTTGCGCTCCGGAAATCATCAGTTAAAGGTACAGGAAAAATACAAACCTAAAACTGCTTACAGGACTAGGTATGGTCGCTATGAGTTTACAGTCATGCCCTTTGGATTAACGAATGCTCCTGCGGCATTCATGGATATGATGAATAGGATCTGTAAGCCGTATTTGGATAAGTTCGTAATTGTCTTCATCGACGATATACTTATTTACTCCAAAAGCCAGGACGAACATTGTGAGCACCCACATGCACTCTTAACCTTGTTAAGAAGCTTTACGCCAAATTCTCGAAGTGTGAATTTTGGTTACAGGAGGTGCAATTTCTAGGACACATGGTGAATCACGAAGGCATTCACGTAGATCCCTCCAAGATAGAAGCAATCACAAATTGGAAAGTCTCACAATCAGCTACCGAAGTTAGAAGTTTTCTAGGATTAGCTGGATACTATAGACGCTTCATCAGAGACTTTTCTAAGATAGTTGTTCCATTAACTAAGCTAACCTGTAAAACTGTTAAATTTGAATGGGGACCTAAGCAAGAGGAAGCCTTTAGAATTCTAAAGCAAAGGTTAACAAATGCCCCAATTCTTGCCTTACCAGAAGGAACAGAAGATTTTGAAGTCTATTGCGATGCTTCTAAACTAGGATTAGAATGTGTGCTAATGCAACGTAAGAAGGTGATTGTGTATGCATCAAGATAGTTGAAAAAGCACGAGGAGAATTACACGACTCATGACTTAGAATTAGGATCAATAATTTCTGCCCTTAAGAGTTGGAGACATTATCTGTACGGAAGTAATTTTACTGTCTATACAGATCATAAGAGTTTAAGGTACATATTTGGGCAAAAAGAATTAAACATGAGGCAAAGAAGATGGATGGAAATATTAAGTGATTACGACTGTGATATCCTATATTACGAAGGAAAGGCAAATATAGTAGCAGATGCCCTAAGTCGTAAGTACCGTGAGAAGCAAAGGCGAGTCCGTGCTCTTAGATTAAATCTACAATTAGATTTAATGGAACAATTGAAAAATGTTCAAGAGGCAGCAATTCATGATAATGCTGAAGGAATGAAAGGACGAATAAAGGAATTAAAGCAAGGGACTGATGGAATTTGGGGATTCCATAAGGAAAGGATTTGGGTACCTAGACAAGGAAACTTACGAGATAAGATATTAGAGGAAGACCATAAATCTAGGTATACAATGCATCCTGGTAATAACAAGATGTATCAAGATTTAAGGAATAACTTCTGGTGGATATGAATGAAAAAGGACATAGCTAGATACGTTTCTAAGTGTCTAACTTGTTCGCAAGTTAAGGCAGAGCACCAGAAACCTTCAGGGTTACTTCAATAGTTAGAAATGCTTGTATGGAAATGGGAACTAATAACAATGGATATTGTTACTAAGCTACCCAAGACCAGGAAAGGTAATGATGCAATCTGGGTGATTGTAGATCGACTAACCAAATCAGCTCATTTCCTACCCATGAAGGAAACCTTTAGCATGGAAAGATTAGCTAAGTTATACGTAGACGAGGTAGTGTCACTGCATGGAGTTCCACTCTCCATTGTGTCAGATAGGGATAGTCGTTTCACCTTGCATTTCTGGACAAGTTTCCAAGAAGCAATGGGGACACGATTAAATTTAAGTACTGCATACCACCCCCAAATAGATGGACAAAGTGAAAAGACGATCCAAACCCTTGAAGACATGCTCAGAGCATATGTAATCGACTTCGGTGGAAATTGAGATGACCACTTACCATTAATAGAATTCTCCTATAACAATAGTTATCATACAAGCATCAATGTTGCCCCGTTCGAAGCACTTTATGGGCGAAAGTGTCGAACTCCTGTATGCTGGGTAGAAATAGGAGAAAGTTAACTATCCGGTCCTGAGATTGTGCAGGAAACCACCGACAAGATAACTCAAACCAAAGAAAGACTAAAAACGGCTCGAGACCGCCATAAGAGTTATGAAGACAATCGATGTAAGCCGTTAGAATTTCAAGTTGGAGATAAGGTACTATTGAAAGTTTCTCCTTGGAAAGGGGTAGTTCGATTCGGTAAGAAAGGAAAGCTAAGTCCAAGGTATATAGGACCATTTACCGTTATCCAACGAATAGGACCAGTTGCCTATCTACTGCAACTACCAGAAGAGCTAGCCGGGGTACATGATGTGTTTCATGTATCTAATCTTAAAAAATGTTTATCTGATGAATCACTGGTAGTACCTCTTCAAGATATAGAGGTAAATGAAAAGTTAAAATTTGTGGAGAAACCTCTTCAAATAGAATATAGAAAGGTCAAACAACTCAAACACAAGAGATTGGTGCTGGTCAAGGTAAAGTGGGATTCAAAAAGAGGACCTGAATATACATGGGAAGATGTAAATCTCGAGGATGTAAAATCGGAAATGAAAAGAAAATATCCTTACTTGTTCCAGTAAATCTCGAGGACGAGATTTTAAACAAGGTGGGGAGGATGTAACGACTTGCACGAAAATGTCCTAAAACGCTCCGTAAGTAGAAAACCCGAACCCCTAAAACCCTAATTTTATGAAAAATCAAGAAAAACAAGTTTTATTACTCGGTCGCGGCCCGCGAAGGAGTTAAGATGGGGATTCGCGGGGCGCGACAGCTTTGAAGTCTCCGGATAACGATCAAGGCCATGTGTCGCACACGTGGCAGGTCTAGGGTGTGACACGGCATCCCTAGCCGTAGCTAGGGTGACCCTCGCGGGCCGCGAAGGATCTCCCCTACGGTTGTCGCGGGCCGCGAGAGACCCAAAATTCAGCTACAAAAGGGACGTGCATGGGCAGTTCAAAACTGTCGAAAATTTACTACAAAACTGCTTTCTTTCTGCTGAAAATAATACGTTTTAGTATCGAGACGCTGCTACGATAATGGGGTAATAACTCGATCACTGGTACGATACAATGTCCGATCGATTAAAACCGATCCGATGGATGTTTAAATGCTGCCCGAATCTTGGGCTATACTTTGTCATTCGTCATGAGGGTTTCGATCTCGTGAGATATAGTAAAAGTTGTATTAAGTTACTAACCTAGTTTTGTTTGCATTTTTATTTAACTAGGTTACCGGCTTAATCAGTAGGCAGACTCTGTCCGTTTAAACTTGCAATGTGAGTCATTCTTCTTTTTATCAAATTGCTTTCAAAACCCTGCTTGTTTTTCAAAGTTATAATTACAGTGATTAAGTCTTTGTAATCTTCAATTACTGCCGGTATGTGGGGTTTTGTATACACTACTTGATAATCTTCACCATTGGACAACTGGTTAGCCAATGGGTGATATGACCATAGTCACAGATTCGGTCGAGTGACAAATACCGATTTGGGGTAATTGGTTGATATATAAACATTGTAATCGCTCTTAATACTGTGAATTATAACACTGTGTCATTTTGTAAACTGAATGCACTTGCCAGATCAAATCTTTTTAAAACATGTTTCAGGTGATTTACTGTGAACAAGGAAAAGTGCCGCGTAGCACTCCAGCTTGAATGAAGTGGCTCAGTAAATAAATAAACATGTTTTTCTGAAATCAGGGAATTTCCCAGTAAAATTCCTTTATTGTAAATTACGGGGTTGTCCCAAAACTTATAATAAAATAATCAAGTGTTTTCAGTTTAAACGATCCTGTTAAAATTTCCGTTGCCAAATAAAACACCAATACCACGGGTTTCTGTCCCGCGGCTCCTGAACCGGGCAAACCGGGTCGGGGGCCGTGACAACGAACCTGTTTATAAATAGGTTACAGAAAACGACATGTTAAAACACGAAAAAGTTACCAACGTATCATACAGCCTGTTTAAGACACGAACACGGCCTGTTAAGACACGAACACGGCCGAATTGGGGAACCTGTGAACCGGATAGGGAAGGTGGTGTTTGTGAGACATATTTAAAAATTAGGGATTGGATTGTGGAAAAAAAACTTGAGTGTTTGTGTATAATTCATCTCAGGTAACACGATTGATGACCACATGTCCACACCCACATATAATATTTTTTAATTATTAACATGTACTTAACGGGTCTTAACAGATTAACGGGTTTTAACCTGTTTAGACAAAAAACCTGTTAAGGTCTTATCGTGTCGACCTGTTTTAGACACAAAAGCTGTTAAGGTCAAACACAAAACATTATAACTTCGTGTAGGTTCGTATCATATTATCATGTTCGTGTCAGAATGGCCAGCCCTACTTACACCCTTAGGGGGGGTGAATCGCACAAGATTCTAGAGGATTTCTAAAGTTATACATATTACGAACACAACTAGGTTGCAAATGATATGGCCATGGTTGTTTGCCTACTTAAATTATTAAAATTCTACTCGACACATTATGCTCGTAAACCTAAACGATCTTCGAATACATAGCCTGAGCTCAATCAATAAATAAATTTTACTTGAGGCTCGAGCTCATTTAAGCTCGCTTCATTTCAAATTTTTACCAATCCGATCCCATAATGTAATTATATACTAACTGTATACATGTATCACAAGCTGTAACTAAGTGTTTATTTTTATTTTTTCATTTATAAATATGTTTCATTAGTACAATACATGTAAAGTATTACATTATACATAATATTTTCTCAACAACAACTAATTGGTTTTATTTATTCAATTTTTGTCTATTCATGTTGTTTTTTATGTTTTATTTATTAACCGACTTACTATTAGTTGTTTGCATATCCGGTATTCAATAGTGATCATTTATTTCTAGGTGTGTCTAATTGTAATTACAATAATACAACTTCATCATCTTATAATAAACGATATTCAATTTCTTCAAATGGTACCATCCCCTTCTCTGTATGTTATATGAAGAAAGATAAACATAAGAATAATCACTTTCCAACGTTGTATTTGAAACACTCAATTTTTACACATACTCAATTTTATCTTGCTTTATCAAGAATAACTGAAAGTACTAATTTTACATAAAGATGACCAGGTTAGAAATAGAACATTAAATATAGTATACAAGGAAGTGTTTGGATGTATGTAAATCATAGTCGTAACTTTTCATTTTTCATTATTATATGTAATTTCATACATAACTAGATGGAAGTCCCCGCCGCGATGCGGTCGGGGGCTTAGAAATTAAGACGTCACATACACAAATAAAGCATAAACGCTACGTTCGAAACGCCCATAAAGTGTTATTCAACGGTACAACGTTTGTGTGTATAAACAAACTCCATAATTTATAACATGTCAAATATACCAACTATATGAAATATGACAAAAGAACACAATTGGGAAGTCAAATTTGGCTAAGCATCACTATCACATGAATCAGAAAGCCTAGCTTCATTTGATGATTATGAAGCGGAGTATGACTTCTATCGTGATCTTGTGTAGGCGCCTGAGGCGATACCGTTTATCTCGCTTATCAAGTTCCCCCCTGTTGTCATTCATAGATCAAACACATTCGAGTGCATATTCTTAACTACATACTCCCCAGCCTTACTACCACCGTGTCCGCCATACACCCCAAAGAAGCCCTAATATCATAGCTAAAAAATCATTAGGCGGGTCGAACAAACCAAACACATTTTATCAAGTGTCGGAAGCACCCAAACATGTTTTTTCCAGTGTTAATGCTGTTAAAAAAGGGGAAAAAAATGAAGAATTAATGACAAAAAAAAAAAATATAATGGCCAAATGAACCCAATCATATAATATGAAAAAAAAATAAGAATTAAGGCATCTTTTGTTTTGGCTTGCTCTCCAAAGTATGATCTCAACTTACACTTTTAATAAGAATTTTTTTCACTTCCATCATACATTTACAATCCTGAATTATAAAACAAAAACTTCATTTTAATAAGAAAGTTTTTCACTTGGTGGACAACAACCACATAATCCAATTTTTCTTTTTTTGAAAATCACCCAAAGCCAAAGGTACAACTTACCTAAGCTAAAATTTATTGCTTATTTATATTGTTTAATGTTTAATATATACTTGTAGATAAGCGAATAATATGTCGCTTTTTCTTGTATAATAATTGTTTATGTTTATTTTCCGCATATACAACACTTTACATTCTACAAGATTTGTTTCGCATTTGCTTTGCATATTACTTTATATTACATATATACTTAGACCATTTCTATTTCATATTGTAATTGTGATTCGACCTGTGTATTACATTATTAATCCTGTCCGATTTAAGCTTCAACAACTGTTAGTCAAACTTATCATTATTAATTGTTTAAATCGCATAACTAAAAAGGATAAGGTTTGTAAATATGCAAATCGTGTGTATATAATTGATGTTTATTAATAATAATTCATTCAAAACACTAACTTGCAAGTTGCAACTTCAACTTACAATAATAACACAAAAAAAACTGTACACTAACAGTAACTCGATCCCATCTGTGAATGATAAATATCTTGGTTGAATCAAAACCCTTACCAACATCTCCAATCTTAAATTGTTTTTAAAATGGAAAAAGGATAAGAATATATAGTCAATATCCCGTGTGATTAGTGCAACACAAAAAGAAAGCTTTTTACAACATAACGATGAGTTAAGATAATATTGTTTATGATGATTGCATAACAGATGTTGGCTTGAGGATAATGCATGCTATGAAAGAACCAATCAATTCATGATTTCATGTTGATCTCACCTTTTGAAACTTGTAATTTGTAAAGCTCCTTTAGCCATGTTTAAACACAAACCCTAATTTCAAAATCCAACATGGCGAAAAGCAAAAGCAAATTATATTAAGATATGTTTTGAAGATATGTTTTGTTGTTTTTTCATCAATTTGTAATGCTCGTTTAGCCATGTTTAAACTTAAACCCTAATTTTATAATCCAAAATGACGAAAAGCAAAAGCAAATTATCTTAAGATATGTTTTGTTGTTTTTTCATCAAAAATGTTAATTGATGCTAGATATGCATAGACCCAAATTGCAAACGGTAGAAATTTCAAAATGCTTGCTTGGAGCTTGAATGTTTTTGAAGTAAATTGCGGTTTTAGTCCATGTTATTTAGTGATTATTGCTATTATTTTGTCATGTAATTTTAATACAAATCTTTTGATTTTATTGCAATTTTAATCCATCACACTGACTCTATTCAAGTAATTGTTAAATCCTTGTCACATAATAGTCATGTGCAGGATACTTTAGTAAATAATCATTCTAAATGAAAATGTCATCTCCACTTTATGAAGAAACCCTAGATATGCATCAGTTAACCACGAGCAAAGGAAGTAGATTCATGAAGACATCAATGTTTTCCATTGGATTGACATGATGATGAATAATATGCAAAGGTTACTAATTAGAAGAATATGATAATGAATAATTAAGTAAACATATTTCCGAAAAAAGAAAGGTGCATAATAAAACAATTTGAAATGCACCTAGTAGTATATCTATTATATATAATAAATGAAATGATTTGGGCCACACGTCCCTTAATTAGGGTATCGTTTTTCCCCTTTTCCCGCCCAACAATAACCACTGCCCTTTATCCTCACATTTTCACAAACCCTATTTCATTCTTCTCCTTCACCTTTCCAGACAAGATCCCCTTTCTCTCTGATGTTCATCCTTCTCCTTCTTCACATTTTCATATCCTCATCAATGTCCGGCAGAGGTTACTTCTATTGGATACATCTGCGTTTGAAACCCTAAATCATGTACCGTCGAGTGGTTGAAGAAGACAATAATCATGTAAGATCTATTTTTTCATTCAGAATTTTTATTTCGTTTTATCTATTTTCTCATATTGAACACCATGAACCCTTTTGTACCCTCAGAAGAAGAAGCAGATCTCCTAGGGTTTCTTATCGTACTCGATGAACCCTTTTGTACAAGCTCCTGTTAATCGGTGACACTGCTATGTTCTAATAATGTTTTTATTATTGTATATATATGAAATTTATGAATAACTCTGTTTGTAACTTTTGATTTTGTCTTTCCTTTGTTATTGTTTATTCAGATGCTTGCTTTGTTGTATCATGTGATTACGGGTAAATTGATTTTGATATGTTTGTAGTTTATGTCTTTCACAAGCTTTTTTGTTGATTTATTCACCTATGTTAGTAATTTTTGATGCTCATATG
This sequence comes from Helianthus tuberosus, assembly GCA_030545235.1. Classification (NCBI taxonomy): domain Eukaryota; kingdom Viridiplantae; phylum Streptophyta; class Magnoliopsida; order Asterales; family Asteraceae; genus Helianthus; species Helianthus tuberosus. Next base: position 168,565,360 of record CM060368.1, read on the forward strand.
TTTCTTGATCCTCTGTTTTTATTCCAACTTTCATACTATTATTCTATCAATCCAAGCAGAATATATAGATTTTATGCTTATTTTATAGAGTTTGTTGATTAGAAGCAACCTCTGGCGGACGATTGTTGAGGAGATGGAAATGTGAAAGAGAAGGAGAAGGACGGTAAATTCATTGTTGCACTGTTTATGTAGTTAACTAAATTGAGTAGCTTAACTACTTAATTACAGAGAAGTTTTTGAGATTGTTTTTACACTTTATTATTTTTGCATCAAGTTGTACTTCATTTGTTCATGTTGCAATTTTATATTTGCAGGATTTTGAATTAAGGTTGGTTGTTACTTAATTTGTGTTTGCTTTAATGATTTTCAGTTTCATGAAGTCATTGTTTAGAAACTGATTTTGTTTTCAGGTCCGTTGATAGGTGATACCAGCCCAAAAGTTTAGTCATGTACGGTACTCATTTACAGTCCCACTTTCAATGAGGTTGTCTTAGTCATATATTTGATTTTTTCCCTTTTCTTTACAATTGAAGTTGTCGAGAGACGAATTAAGATGGGGAGCGGAAGACAATCTCAGATGAGTATAGGAATTTTAGTGCATGATTGAGATCATTTGGACCCATGTACTGTAAGTCATTGAATGTTTTAATCTTACAATCAGTTTTACTTTGTTTTTTATGAAGGTGCTGTTGTCAGAGACATCAAAGTGATTGCACAACACCAAGGTAACCTCAATTGGTCTGATTTATTTTTTGGTATTTGTAACCTTTTGATTTACCGTTTATTGATGCATTGATTCATTTGTAATCGCTTGCAAATCACCCGTTTATGGCCAAACTTCTGTTTATGGGCAAACATCTGTTTAAGGTCAAACTTCTGTTTAAGTCCAAACAACTGATATATAAGGAGAAACATCTGTTTAAGCCCCAACATCTGTTTAAAAGCCTGTTACAACCACTGTGTTGGTTCAAACATTTGATTGTTAAAAGTTATCCACTGCTGAAATACAACCTCTGTTTCTTCAATCTTCGTGTTGAAGCTGATGAACCAAAGGCCTGATCAACTGATGAACCAAAGGCCTGATCAACCAAAGGTGAACCACTGTCCAACAACAATAGTGGTTCAGCATCAACATTAGTTATTCTATCTTTTTTTATGTTAACAGTGTTTATATGTAACAGTGTTTTCACATCAGTGTTTTATAGTCTGTTAGGTTGTTAGATGTCATCACCTCAGTGTTTTATATGTAACAATTTTTATGACATCAGTGTTTATATGTAACAGTGTTTATCACAACAATATTTATATGTAACAGTATTTATCACATCACTTCAGTGGTTTGATCTGTACTATAAATTGAACAGTTGTTTCATCTTTATAGTAATAAATAAAAATCAAGTACACTTTGATGATTATTAAGCTCCTCATCTTGATTGTTTGGGTATAGTATTCTTGAAATTGGTCTTTTTTTGCAAACAGATGTTTTTGGGCAAATATTTGTTTAAGCTCAAACATTTGTTTAAGGGCAAACATCTGTTTATGGTCAAACTTCTGTTTATGAGCAAACATCTGTTTAAGGTCAAACTTGTGTTTAAGTCCAGACAACTGATATATAAGGCGAAACATCTGTTTAAGCCCCAACATCTGTTTAAAAGCCTGTTACAACCACTGTGTTGGTTCAAACATTTGATTGTTAAAAGTTATCCACTGCTGAAATATAACCTCTGTTTCTTCAATCTTCGTGTTGAAGCTGATGAACCAAAGGCCTGATCAACTGATGAACCAAAGGCCTGATCAACCAAAGGTGAACCACTGTCTAACAACAACAGTGGTTCAGCATCAACATTAGTTATTCTATCTTTGTTTATGTTAACAGTGTTTATATGTAACAGTGTTTTTCACATCAGTATTTTATAGCCTGTTAGGTTGTTAGATGTCATCACCTCAGTGTTTTATATGTAACAATTTTTATGACATCAGTGTTTATATGTAACAGTGTTTATATGTAACAGTATTTATCACATCACTTCAGTGGTTTGATCTGTACTATAAATTGAACAGTTGTTTCATCTTTATACTAATAAATAAAAATCAAGTACACTTGGATGATTATTAAGCTCCTCATCTTGATTGTTTGGGTATAGTATTCTTGAAATTGTTCTTTTTTTGCAAACAGATGTTTATGGGCAAATATTTGTTTAAGGGCAAACATTTATTTATGACCAAACTTCTGTTTATGGGAAAACATCTGTTTAAGGTCAAACTTCTGTTTAAGTCCAGACAACTGATATATAAGGCGAAACATCTATTTAAGCCCCAACATCTGTTTAAAAGCCTGTTACAACCACTGTGTTGGTTCAAACATTTGATTGTTAAAAGTTATACACTGCTAAAATACAACCTCTGTTTCTTCAATCTTCGTGTTAACCACTGACTGACCAAACATCAGTGTTTCAAAAACTGTTGGGTATCCACTGATAGGAAAAAATAGCCACTGCTCACTTTTTTATTGTTGACATCCACTGATATTGACCATCAACGGTTTCCCTAAAAAACAGTCACTGCTCACATTTTTATTATTGATGGTGTTAATTAGTGATAGATTGAAATTATCAAATGAAAACTATAATTACAATCAAATTACCATTTTACCTAATCGTTACATTCCAAAGACATAAGAGTTCCTCCAACATTGTTTTCATGATAAAATTTAAAGTTAAATTAAAAAATATAAAAAAATCTTGATGACTATTTGTTGCAAATCAAATCAATAATTAATGCTAATTTCTTGAGCTTTGGACATTTGAATTATACAAAATGTGAATTTCAAATTGACGGTTATTATCTCTTAATTAAAGTTAAAATAAAATTTAGAAAAGTTATCATGACAATTGCTTTCAAATCAAGTCAGTAATTACTGATAATATCAGTAATTTTGAAATTTAAAATATGCAAAATGGTAATTTAAAATTGACGTTCTCTCTCTTTTTTTCCTACTTTGCATATCATTTCTAATATTTAATTACTTTAATAAAGCAGCATATAAGGATATACACTACTTACCTTTGAAATTACATTTGCAACTGCATTCAATTAAATTTTTTAATGGAGAATCGGTAAGCTTGAATTCCAACCTTGATATTTTATTTAAGAACATCCATGCTTATTGTATTATCATATTACGTTTAGCAATAGATATATTTTGCTTATTTTTTTTATGTACAGTCTTCAAATGGAGGTTGCAAAGGTTAGCATGCTTAACGATCTTAATACATTCTCAAACAACAATTCGATTAGACTGAAGATTGTTAGCATGTCGAAGAAGATGATGAATGAAAACAAAAATGAAATATATCGTCTTGATATGATCTTCATGGATGAGATGGTACCATATATATTTGTCTTATAATTTTTTTGGACATATGAATACCCAAATGTTATATAACACGTTTTTTATTTAATCGGATGTTTCATATTCTTAGGGAACTATGATACAAGCCAGCTGTAATGACTCTCACTAAAATTAATACTTATTATGTTAATTGTATAAAAAGGAAACCCTAATTGAGACACCCAAGTAATTCTGCATAAACCCTAAAATTTTCAGAACATTCAAAATCAGGATCAGGGCCCCTAAAACTCAAAGGGGGTTAAACCCTAATTGATATTTATCTTCGAAATACGTTGTCAAAATAGAAATTCGTTCGTACGTCGACTCACCCAGGCTATGCTAGTAACGAGGCTACCCTAGGCCATAGGGGCACGCCCCGCGATACGCGACAGGGGGAGAGGATCCCTCCGCGACTCGCGGGCGGCTCAAATTTTGGGTATAAATGCAGGGGCTTGGGGCCTGAACTATTTGCTCAGTTCGATGGTCTAAAACGTCGTCCTACTCTTTGTATCTCCGTTTCTTTCTATCAACGCCCTAAAACCTCGAAACTCTGCTCGTTATTAGGGTAATAACTCTAATCGCTGCTACGATTCAATCTCCGATCGACTGAAACTATCCGACGGGATGTTTAAGTGCTATCCTTTGTCATTAGTCGTGATTCCGACAGGATGTTTAAGTACCACCCGAACTCGAGGAATACTCTGTCATTCGTTGTGAATCCGATGGATGTTTAAGTGATTACACTTTGTCATTCGTTGTGAGGGTTTTATCTCGTGATTATCGTTAAAGTTGAATTGAGTTAATACACTAATACGAGTTCCATTGTATCTAGAAATTAGAACTCGTAAGCAAGGAGCTGCTAGAGTACTTAATAGCTAAGTAAACTTAATAGTTAAATAAACTTAGCAGCTAAGTTAGCTGAGTAGATTAATTAATCTATTAATTAAGTTAAGTATGATTAATTAATCAGGATTAATTAAGTTAATCAAGATTAATTAAGATTAATTAAGCTAAGCAAGATTAATTAAGCTAAGCAATATTAATTAAGCTAATTAAGTTATTTAGTTAAATGGATAAGCAAACTTAATAGTTAAGGAAACTTAATAGTTAAGGAAACTTAATAGTTATGGAAACTTAATAGTTAAGGAAACTTAATGGTTAAGGAAACTTCCTAGCTAAGGAATAAATCTACCTATAAATGGGAAGCTTAGGATTCATTTTCCTTTGTTCATTTATTCTATTCTTCTCTCTATACGTTGGTGTTCTAACCAATAATCACCAAAGCGATGTCCTGTCCGATCGATTCAGGAACCATCTAACGAATGTCGAAGTGTTGTGCTTTGTGAATTTCGTTAAACGGAATCCAAAGTACTATACTTTGTGAGTTCATTAAATGGATACCAAAGTACTGTCTGAATAAGATTATACTTTGTGAAATTCGTTAAGGTTCGAATCTCGTGACTACCGTTAAGGTTTGATTTGGGTTTTACACAAATACGTATTCCATTCTGTTAAACTATGTGTTTAACTACCAAGAATACTCCCAACTACACACTTACAATCAAACAAACTATTAAATCATCAGAAGATCCAGAATAATAAAGTGCATGCTTAATTATCGGAAGAAGTAGAATCAAGAAGCTTGTTAACTCAATCCTGCATAAAGTGAGTCATTCTCTTTTTATCAAATCTGTTTATCAAAAAGTATGTTTATTATCAAAGGTTATAATTACAGTGATTAAGTTTATGTAATCACCAAATTACAGCCGGTATGTGGGGTATTGTGCACATTACTACTGTTGTTATCACTTTAGGTGGGCGAACCTAATTAGTGATATTCGTCACCCTTGGGGCAGCCAATGGGTGATATGACCACAGTCACCGAAATGAGTCGAGTGACAAATACTGTGGGTAGTTGGTTTGATATCAGAAACATTGTAATCTCTCTTAATACTGTGAATTATAACAAAAGAGTCATTTTAGCAAAATGAATGATTCACTCAGTATTTCCCGCTGACAAAACCTTTTTCAAACATGTTTCAGGTAATTACAGTAGATTGGAATAAGAGAAGGATATGGCACTGAAAGACTTCAAGAAGTGGCTTATTTTATTAATTAAATCAAATTAAGAAATATTGTTTTATGTAATAAAATTTATCCTTATTAAAGCTACCATTGTAAAACATGGGTTTATCCCATCTATTTAATAAATAAAATCTGGAGTTTTCTAAACTCTGATATTTTTCCTAACTCACGGTCCTGATGAAATTTCCGCTGCAATATTTTTCAAAATAATCACCGGTACCACTGGGCTGTTCGCGGCTTCCGATTCCGTCCAGGGTGGGTCAGGGGCCGTGACAGAAGGTGGTATAAGAGCCACTGATTTAAGCCAATTAGGTGTTGTAAAAATACCTAAGTTTATATAAAAGAGTTAGGAGATTGCTGTTAATTGGTAGCACACATGATAGCATTTAGACTTGAACTTAAGAAAAGATGCCTTAGTATCAGCTTCAAGATAAGCTAAGTACTTATGTGAATAAATTATGATGTGTTTTGATATACCATAAAAATGGTAATTAGAATATTGCAAGATATGATAAATAAGCAAGAATTAATAATAATTATTGCTTATTGATATTACTTGGTCTAGAATAATATATGTTACGGGAATACAAATTTCTTTAATTCTGGATAAAAGCCCTAATGAAAGAGGCACTCTTGAAAAGATACTATTTATGGGAAATAGAAAATTTTCTCTGGCAAGACTGGGTATGGTGTAGTAGACTCTCCAGTTTGTCCAGATATATTGAGGTTACCGCTCCGGCGCGAATCGGATAAGACGGGATAGATAATATGTCAAACAAGTGACAAGATTTCCCTAAATAGTATCATGACCAGATATTTGATTGGTTTTTAGAAATATGAATCTGTTAAATACATTGACCTGATAGATGGTATGTTTATTTCAGCATGTGAAATATATGATTATATAGATATATATATCTATAAGAAATTCCAAAAGTTAATTTGGAATAAAGCACAAGCATCTGTGTCTAGATTTTTTTATTAAGAATCTCTTTTCAGATATCAAACATTATTTTGTCTAATCATTTACCTCATAATTCGTACGACAATATAAACAATAGAAACCCTTTAAGTTTGGACACCATCAAAAGTATAAGAATTTCTAAATGTGTTACCATAAACTATTAACGCAAATATACAAAGTTGTAATAATATACAATAAAATACATGAAAATTTAATTATAAGTCCACAGAAGTTAAAGTATATCACACACGACTTCCAAAGCAAGACCTTTGGAAAATATAAATTGGGCACGATGACACCAATGTTAATTCCATCAGTAGAAAAACTACTAATCCAAAAAGTGGTACTTTGCCACATGATCCTACAACCAACATGAATCTCGCTGAGGTACGTTGTAACAAGATTTCACAACCATTAGTGCACAGTCTAATCAAAGTCATAATTATTATCACTGAAAAAGGAGTCACATAGTTTTACAAAATCCCTATTTTATTTTATTCGACATTTCCTGGTAATGTCACTTAACAACGGTTATCACACGAACTTCCAGATAAAATTTTTATATTTCTTTTTCTGAATTCTGCATATAATGAGTTGACTTTTGCATCTCTACTTCCCCTAATGGTCATCATACCATAAGGATTTATTTCATAGTAACGAATATTGATCTATTTCATTTCTTGGTAAATCCCTACGTTACACATGCACTGTTTGTTACGCATGTGGTTTGTTTGATTTATAAAGACCACTGGAGGGCTTCATTCCGATTTGTTATTTTATCCAAACTCAAATATCATCCCGCTTTTTGTACTGTGAACCGCATTATTGCAAAACAATAACTCCTTGATATCGAGTCAATAAATTTCTTGAAAAAACTTAATTTTCTTTGGCATACATAGTTTCTATGGTGACCATGTCCGAACTTTCTTATTAAAACTTGTTTTGTTTAAATAAAGTTCAAATTATTTAACTCGCTCACATTACATATTCATTTCAAGATTCCATATGATAGATGAAAGCTATCATATTCAAAATAGTCCCAACAAGTACTTCATTTGTTTTGAACCATAATCAGCTTGTTTAGTCTTTGACTTCATTGAATCGTTTCTTTGATCACGATCACCTTATACTGACATTTTCACAAAATTTAAAGCTTGCACTAATCTCGTTTATATATATCATATACGGATTTAAGTATTTTTATATTTATAAAAGCCACCTTAACACAAATTGTATGTTAAGATAATGATACATAAATTCTTGTCATATTTCAGTATTTCTCTTAAAGATTCTTACAACATCAATCTAGCCTTTCATGATAATTATATAAAATTTATTATATATGGAAACCTACATAAGTGATTACCTAATTTACAAAATAATATTACTATATTCTTATTAAACCATTGAGGTGAAGAATTTATATTTAAATTATACTCTCATTTAAGTATATGTTTAGTTAACTAGGCTATCACCCGGGAACATCCCGGGTTAGGAAAATTTAGTTTTCAATAATAAAAAGTACATAAACAAACATTTTCAAACTCATTAGCAACTTCTTTCCCTTCCCACGATAATTTATTTGTTCGGTTTCATCAGTATCCTATCTTTGTCGTATAAATAACACTTTGAACCTCTTAAGTATTCTTTTTCCCTTCTCCACCACAAATTTTTAGTATGGTTTCATAAGTATCCCGACTTTGGAAGACGTCCGATTTGTCACATTTCTATTTTAAAAAAAATAAAACAAAAATAATAATGACAATTCAACCTGATTAAAAAAGCAACTCAAATCATTTGTTACCTCTAATTTTATAAACAATACCAATACTGACCTAAAGGTGCTCCATTTCAGGGTTTTAAGTTAAATTGGTGCTTTCCACCAGTGATTCAGGATGGGACCATACCAATTTTTAATAAAAAAAGTGCTAAACCACTTGTGCAACGTGACGATAGAATGTTTTTTCTTAACATGTTTTCAATCGGTTTTCGATATTATTTTCAAGTTTCATGTTAGTTTCAGCCTATAGAATTTATTGAATCAGTAACAGGACCTATTAGGTTTCCATAGAATTTATTTTTTTCAAGTTTCAAACCACTAATTGGGTTTTAGCATAAAATCGTGAACTTGAAACACTTATAAAAACATATATGATGTTTCTACATATCAAATTTGATACCAAAGAATGAATAGAACATATATGATGTTTCTACATATCAAATTTGATACCAAAGAATGAATAGAAACCAAATATTAACATAAATTATTTAAGCTCAAAATTGGTTTTTCGTTGTAGTTGCAATACTTGCCATGCCTAAACAACAAACACACATTTTTTGAATAAATACAACACGTTACAGTAGTAATTAGAATTTAAATGATGATAATATTGTCGTATGTGTTAACATCAAACCCAAGAGCATGAAAAGAGGCCATTGATTAACATCACCTACTAAAAGGCTTTGATTGGCAAGAGTTTATTCTCCAATCGTCCATTTAGTAATTTCCACTGTCTTGACTATCTCTCCTGGCCGTCTCCATAGCAGTAATTGTTGACTTTTATAGCTCTTTACATCAACCTGTTGACTTTTACATTTGTTATAACAAATGCTAATCCACTTTGAGCTTTTATTAGAAAACACATTAGCAAGCCGTTGGCTTTTCTTGATTCTCACAAATTGGTCATCAAGCACTGCTTGGCATATTCGTGCAGACCATATCATTAGCTTTTTAATATAAAAAAAATTAATCACATAATAACACCTATATACGATGAGGGGATAAATATAATTAGAAACTTGGTTTTAAAAGGCGTGTAGCGATCTAATGCACTTTGATCCCGACAGCTGATGCGTGATGAGCAATGCACGAACCCCACGCATCACGTATGCGAGACGTTCTTTATCAAAAAAAAAAAAAAATATTGATACCTAATATCTTAACTTGTCATCCTTTAAACACTAAATATAAGACACTCTCACCATTTATTTTCAGATTTGTTCAAGCGATAACTTGTTCAAATACTGGTCAATTGTATAAAGTGCCACATCCGACCACGTCATGTGATGCATTGCATCGTGATGCAATCTCATCACTGCATTAGGTGATGTGCGCATTATGCGCTCCAGAAGCGCGAATTTTATAACCAGGATTAGAAATTCAAAAAACTTTGGAATCTTTTGACCCGCCGGAGTGATTCAACCCTCCACCCTCCACGAAAATGTAACCATTTGACCCAGTTTGAGGCAAAGTGTGACTAAATCAACATGTTTACACCAAGGTCACCCATTTCTTGAACCCACAAAATTCACGGTGAGCAAATAGGTCTTACTTCTTTGAAGGATTGAACATCACTTCCCCATAATCAAGCATCACAGCCAACATCCCGGATTCTCCAACCTGGAAATTACAAATACAGAAAAAAAAAACATATAAAAAATAATAATAACAATAATAATTGAAACAATAAGAGTTGGTAAAGGTCATCCTGATTTGACTCTATGTTCTATGCATTAGGAGTAGAAAAGGCCAAACATTTTGATTTCGCAAATATCGTATGCATCTTTGTATCATAAAGTTCACAACTCTTGAAACAGATTGAGTATGTATTGTTTTTGCAAGGCAATGGTATTTTATTACTTTCACAACAAAACATAAACATAAAACAATTGTTCAACACTTAAAAAGGTAAAAACAAATATGACATAGATCAAATGTTAAGTCTTCTTAATACTTCGGATCTCGTTTCGCCCATTCCTGAAACTTCTTAAACCATTTATCCAATATATCTATTGTCACTACCAATTTACACCCATTAACTACACAAAACAACTACAAAAAGTTGAACAAATTCTCAACGACCTTCATCACCAACCGTTTGATCTTCTCCGCTGTCACATCAAGCGACGACACGGACACCAGATCTTCAACTCAAAGGAAACACCAAATTTGAGTGCACATCGAGGCAGTGTCAGGGGCAGTGAGTTGATTATGAACTCCCTCACCGCTTGGCTCCGGCCAAGACAGGAAGGATAAGATGGCGTTAGGGGCGTTTGATGTGTTCCCCTAGTATATAATCCTTATAAAATTGACAATTTGCAAGAAAAGAGAAATATTACCTATCATCCCACCGAATAAGCCGACATGCTAAAAGGGCAATAACTTCATCAATAGTTTGATGTAGACTACTTTCTCCAACATAAAGTAGCTCTTATTGATAAATTTTGAAAATATGATCAAATTGAACAATTTATGTAGAGAAGTTTTATCTTTAATAGGGAAAAATTCCTATTTTCCGAACACAGTTAGAAAGTATAAATTAATATCACAGGTAAATAGCATACCACTTAAACGGATTGAAGTGACCGCATGAGTCCGTTCATAGGTTCCTAAGAAAATGAAATCATGATCAGCAGAGATGATGGCATCTCTCACTGAATTGGTATCTCTATGAAGCGCCTTTATGTGATCATATTCAGGTTGCCTAAACAAAGCTGCAAATGCAAATACAAAAGCAAAGGACTTTAAAATTGCTTAATAATATTGTCAAGTTTCTTGATGTAGTCGTATCGAAGTGGCCCAAAAACCAAAATGATGTGGGGCTTACCGTATTCATTTATAGGAGCATTATAGTCGTAGTTGGTGGTGATAAACGGGCCTCCTACTGCCCTAGTTCGTTCCTGAATGATACTATTTACAGTTAATAAAATAGTATTTGAGTTTATTAACAAACTTTAATCTAATTTTTCTAATCATTTGTTAAATCGACATGCTAAACATCTAATAGTTTGTGAATGAATCGGCCCACTGCGAAGGCCAATTCTTGAACGGGTCGATGGGTAGGGGTCCACCGAAATCCGAGAACCTTACATGATGATTTTAAAATCAATGAAAAGATTCTACAAACATGATTTTGACTTTTCCTTATTAATTTTAAAAAGGTGAAAATCTTGACGTTTGACTTACCAGCCACTCCAAGCCTCTGTCCACATTATGCATTTGGTTTCTTTGTTATTTGGAGAGAAACAATCACAATAAAACCCACTGCAATTATTATCTATTAAAAGATCCAATTTTTTTTAACATTAGTAATTATGTTAACTGACTTCACCAGCTGAGTTAGCTGCCATTTTTCCTACTAACTATAGCCAGAGAGGGATATACATGTGTATGTATCTATAGATAGATAAACAAAATCATTCATATATAAGCATAACTATGTTAAACACCACCACCAAATCACTCCAAATCAACAAAGGAAAAATAAATTGTAGAAGATCTGGTACAGTTGATTCCTATCTTGGTTTGCCTAAACTACTTACAAAAATAAAAAATATTAAAAATATAGAGACCTTGATCGCGGATATCCATATAAGGATGTTTTAAGGCTATTAAAAGTTTTCACCACCGATGTACTAAGTGAAAAAATTTCAGACATTATGGTAAAAAGTGAACGGCTTTAGATAAATGGCTATTGTAGACTAAAGATGATCTTTGTATAAACTTTAAATATATGACATGTAATGCTTTATACAACAAAAGTTTAGAAACTTGCAATTTCAAGCATCGTGAGTGTTTGCATTTTCACTGGTTTTGCTTCTTGGAAGTACCATCTTTTGCATTGCCGTTTTGTCATGGTTGGGAATTAGGATATTCTGGTTTCGAAATTGACAAAAAAACGTGTTTTTTCAATTAATAAATATATTTTCTACAAGCTTGATGCATATTTATATTGTGAAATGCTTCCATCAAATGTAATTATTAAAACTATAACTAACAAAAACACATCCAAAAACTATTTCATGTACCCACTGTTTGTTCTAATTAATTATTTGATTTTCATTATTCAGTAGGTATATGAAAAGATGTTTAAGGTTGCTTATTTTTTACATGGTCAAACCCTAAAACTTCTCAAATTTCAACATAATAAAATTTAAAGACCTATTCATTAAGTTTTGTAACAGGGCAAATAATACCTTCGCCAAAGGAGAAGGGCAAACAACCAGAGTGCCAAAAGAGCAAGCCATTTAGTTGTGCAGCTGGCATTTGAAACGATGTCTAGATCATTTGTGTATTCATTCACATTGACACCCACTACAAACATAAAAGCATCCTGGCTAGAAGCAGAGATGATGAACTTTTTAGAGCCACCCTAATCACACAAAACCATATGTGAATTCAACAAACGACCGGAGTGAAAAAAAGATAGATACTTAAATATGTGGCTAAATAAAGGCGGCTTGAATGAACAGGTAAAGTAAACGTAGAGGTGACAAACAATTAGAAATGAAAAATGAATATTAGAAAACCATATTTTCACTTCGTGGGTTCCTTAAAAAACCATGCGTAAACTAATAAAGATAATCAGACGTGAAATCTACTCTCAAAACTTTTCCTGATTACTGCCATATTTGCGGATCAATTTAACGTAATCGACATATTTAAAAAAAATTAAAGAATTAGTTCAAAAGGACAGGATAAACGTATAACCTATCACCAGCATATCGTTCCTGAATAGCTTTTATTTGTGGTTCCAAAGATCACATGGCCATTTAAGATTCCACCTGCATTATAGTTTCAAACCGTTAATGAAGACATTGATCATACTCTGTTGTAAACACGAAAAATGAAAAGAAATGAAACTGTTTGAAGAGAGGTGATTACCAAATGAGAGGAAGAAGGGTAACACAAAACCTTAACGGGGAGAGTTATTTTTAAAAATTGTGAACCTGTAAGATAAGCGTAAATAATAATGAAATATAAAAGAAATACCTGGACAGTGAAATACATATTATATACCGTATTGTAGCCATGAGTCTTGTAGATACATAACTTTTCCCATCCACGGGACCATACTTGACCCATTAGACCCATGTTTACTCTGCAATCTCTGCCCACCTTAGAAATTAAAATGAGACAACATGAGGTATGCAGCAAAAAAAAAAAAAATCAAATGAAAACAAAAAGCTCATCATATACCGTTTAAACCCTCAAAATTTAATACCTATGCTCCAAAACTGGAATGATCCAACAAAAAAATACATACCACAATTCTTGTCTCGCAGCTAAAAGCTAACTCACATCCACCGATTCAACATCAAAAACCAGCCATGAATTGGGTGGTATAGCCGAACCAGCACCTCTAGCACCATACCTACATACAAAACACAAATTACTAATATTCAAAAACTTTTATGAGGTGTATAACTGTGTATCAAAAGCGATGAACATCAAAGGATCAAATGGTTACGACCACCACCTACTCTAGTTGTGTATGTTGCTCTCTTGATCGCCCGACTGTGGCCATGCACAAAACGCGACCCACAGGGCAACACTATTGTTCTACGACACCAACAAAGTTAATCCACAATATACTTGTTATAAAAAAAATAAAAGGGGAACTGCACAAACATCATAGTTTGTTGCATAAAAAGACCTGCATCACAACATTTCATTAATAAGTGTATATACTGAATGAACTTGGAGAACCCATTCACGTCATAAAGGGTTCACCGATGAGCCATTAAAAGTTATGGTCAGTACTTTCAACAATCACAATAGCAATCACTGACTCACCATAAATAGGGTCAAACACCATGTAGTTGTTGCTGCTAATTGGGCTGAAGCTCAGGAATCACATATAAATATAATCTCAGCAATTAAACACCAAGATTAATTTTTTAAGAAAAAAAAAAGCAAGATTAGCCAAAAGCAAGATTAGCCACAGAGAATCCACTTTTTTCATGAGTTCAACTTGTCATAATTAAGCTCAAAATCCCCAACAAACACAATAAATTGTTAAACTGGAAAAACACAGAGACTCCACTTTTTTCATGATTTCAACTTGTCCATTCTAAACATCCTCAATCAAGACTTTCATCAAACACCTTACGTGCACAAACCAACCCCATAAAAATTGTACAACATAATAAATATTAGTTTTTTTCCATGTTCTTCATATTATCAACCGGGTATATTCCTTAAAATACAATAACGAACGTCTAGCAAACCCAGAGAAAAAAGTCTACAAATTAGCATCTAAAACCATAGACAAATGTTCAGCAAAATCATACATAATGACATAATAATTATTGCACCAAAATCCTTTAACGGCCCGTGTGTAACCTGCACAAACATTATCAAAATCGTACCTTAACATCAAGAGCCAAAATCATTGGACCAAAAAGTCTTTAACAGCCCGCCGCACCAAGAACGAAGCTCACAACTTACTTGAAGGTCATACACAAAAATTCTCAATAGACGTAGTCTGAACAAAAATAAACAATAATATAAACAAATCAATGTAGCCCTAATCTTAATATAAAATCGGTAAAACGAAGTTTAAACAAAGCAATATATTGTAAGATAAACTAACATTGGAGTGAAGAATTGGAAACATTAACACCTTCATCCTTCCTTATACCATCGTTATTGACTCAGACCATACAGGTATCAGATATAGCAACTTGAACACGAAACCCTAGATCTGTAAACACACAAACGATGAACATGGTTTTTTTAGAAATCAAATACTAATAAGGACGAAAGCCGACCATTTCTTTCCTGAATGATAAACACTGAAAGATGAAAAAAAAAATTGTACCTTGAAGAGGTAAAATGGATGTTTGATGTCTGCAATGCAATAGAACAAATCGATCACATTGCTAATTAGCAACTCAAAATTCCAAAATAGGATGAAAATAAAAAAAGACGACATAAAAAGAAACCCTTTTTTGTGACCAAGTTGTTCCACCAAAAGTCCGACACTGGGCACTTTAAATCCAACCGTGCAGCGAGCGTTCCTCTTACGTCTTTAGTTGAAAAAGCAGTCTCTTTACACTCTTTCCATCTCCAAGTAGATTTTATACAAGCAACAAATTTATAGAGATTACACTATAACTTTATAGCTAATTGGGTGTAGAAAAATTGGCATAGTGAAAAAAAAAGAATCAGTTTACCAAATACAAGTTTTCTTTATAGTAGTATCCTTGAATATTATGGCATAACGATTAATCGGCCGCCTAGGCCGATTTCTGCAACCATGGTAGTATCCTTGAATATTATGGCATAACGAACTTCATCACCCAACGGGATATCAAACTCTTGTGCAACCCTTCTATACATATAATAATAACAATAAGAAATGAATAACTTCGATTTAAGTTCAAGCTAAGCATGGAAGGTTGAATTACATTGCAAAAATAGGATTACCTAGAAACTTATACGGCCACGAGACGGCAGGGCTGAGTGACGCCAATGGCTTCAGCCTTGATGCCTTGATGTAGCCACCTCTGTGTAAGATTTGAGAGAGTTTAGCGCCAGCCTCATGCCGTCGAATTACCGCTGAAATTGGCTTTCTGGAACTATACCGATAGCCTAACTGATGGCGCAATAGATTGTCGATCGCTATAGTTTGTCCACAAAATATATTAAATCCAAGATATGATATAGTCACGTCCACGAACCAATGAAACCCCTTTTACTAATAAGTTCAAAAGGAATTTTTTGTAACAAAGAAAATGAAATCAGAACCAACCATTTCATTAACAACAATCATAATCTTGTTTTATACTAATCGCTACATAAGTGACCAGATATTGTATATGGAAATAAACAATAACCCTAATTTTCAAAACAAAAAATTATGAACTGGAATATTATGAACAGAAATCAAAATATAAGCTACATAAAACTATACTAACTTTCATTTAGACGATAAGAATAACAGGATACCGAAAACCCTAAACAGTAATGTTTAACATGAAATCGATGGAAGAAAGGCAAAGTGAGAAAAAAATACATGAACACAAACATACCTTGATTACTGCGAGATAATAGATCATCTTCCAGACCCCTTTGACTAATGAACCAGAAAAATACCTTGAAAAGAAAATTCCATGGACACAAAAGCAGAACACCAAATGCGATGGCCATATGATTGTTCTCAGCTTTTGATAAAAAGAAAAAAGAAAAGAAATGCAGACGGTAGGGAGATTCTTGAAGAGGAAATGAAGCGATGCTAGGGTTTTGGTAGATGACGGCTTAGAGAAACAAATGAGGATTTAAGTTTTTAGAAGATTTATATACCACGGGTCAAAACACCGGGTATGGATACCAACGCGGGATCCGATTAAATCCTAAGCGATTTCCTATATTTTCCCGCCAAAAATCACAATTGGTTGCACCACAACATGACATGTGTCCCAAACCTTATTCATATATTATATATATAGATTATTTCTAATATCAGTTTTATTATTAGTAATAAAATATTAATAGTAATAGTATTATTTTAAAATACTAGGGTTATTGTCAAGGGCAGGTATTGGATAGCCTAGCCTTAGTTAGGCATGGATTGGCCACCTATGCTTAAACAAGGCAGCACTAATCAACATCCAACCATAATAATGACTAGTTAAATTAAGTTATCATACTTAATTAGTAAAATTTAATTATATGTAGAAATATTTTACATATACTTTATACTGTAAAGAGAAGTCATATTTTCATAAAACAATACAAGAATTAGAGAAACGAATAAAATTATCTAAATAACTGTCTAAGTATTCATGAACAAGACATTTATATTTATATTTAATTATTCATCTTGTTTAAATATTCTACAATACTTTTATAAAATATGCCTTTTAATATATATTTTACTCAAGCCAATATTTAAGTATGCTTGATATTAAAATAAACATTTACTATTTTTCTTTTATGATTTAAAATATATTATTGTAAAATCTTATAGTTAAACATATTTGATTTTAAAATAATGATCATGAATTCTAGGATATTTGGATCAACATAAAACATATATCATTATTTTGTCAAAATTCTCACGGATTTTGATTTTACTTTATGATAACATAAAAGGAAAAGATATTTAATAAATTGAAGTATCACATATTTTGTAATAACTATGTAAACGCTTTGGCAAGAAAATGACCATATATGAATAATATGGTAGTCATCAACTAAGTTGGTTTAAGGAAACATTATAATATATAAGAATAGTCTTCGTTTTCAATAATTGTAAATATATTCACAACGTTATATGATTTCAAAATGAAAATAAGTAATCACATAGAATCGGACCATTAAAATATTTTACAAATACTTTTGTACAATAAATATTTTTACATCTCTATTTACAACTTTTATATAACAATAGTGAATTCTTTTACAAAATAATACTAAAATATTTTGTAATGTAATAACTTCCTTGCAATATATATTACATAGTAAATATAAGTTATTTTAAGTATAGTAAAATACTAAAATTTATTTTTGGTAACCATTTACATATAGTAAAAATATGTAACAAATAAATATATATTACATAGTAGTTATCTATACTATATTATAATACATGAGGGAAGGATTCCCAAAAGTTAAGAACTTCTTCCCCCATTATTTATAAATAAACCCCTAGAATGAGGGTAAAGTGGTCTTTTAAACTATAATTATTTTTTAGTCCCTCAATCTATTACATTTAAATCCTTGACATTTAACATAATTATGGGTAATTAGTTACACTCCCCCTTCTTTAATTCTTTAATGTATTCCTGCGATATCTTACAACCCGTAATGTTTTAAAAAAATCCGAAGGTACCATGACGATCGGCACATTTTTTTAAACGTTTCGATAGTTGTCTTTTTTAGTTTCGCCGTGCGTTCATAAAGTACAAATAGCCGATGCGTAAATGTACAATTGATTAAAGCCAACATTTGTTTTTTACCCAAGCCAGCTTTGACCATTACCTAGCTACCGTGCATTAACATTTGTTTTTTACCCAAGTTTTTTGTTTTGAACGGCATTAATAAACTAAAATATTCCCTAATTTTACTTGTACAGAGTCAGTTTGTTGTGGCATGTTTAATATAGTATAGATAAAACTCACAACAAACTTCCTAAATAAATGGATGACCAATCTAAAACTAAACCCTAATGGACTACTATAAATACATAGCAAACACTCACAATTCTACATTTCTATTGCTAAACAGATTTAAAATATGGAGCCAGTTCTGAATTCACTTGATGCGAAAAAACAAGCATGCGATATTGAAAAATCTAAGGTCGGTTCTATGATAAGTTTTGTTATATCGCAATAATGAATAACTGTTTTCTTTTATGTGAATACTAACTTATTTGATTTTTCAGATTCAACACACCAATTTAAACACCCCAGTTGTCGAACAAGCTTTTGTTAGTTTTTAAGTAATATTTTCCCTTATAATCTTTCATATTAACAAGTTCGTTATCTTATTATTTGGTGTTTTATTGTAGGATGATGGTGATAATATTGTTGAAATTAGATGATTCTGAGGACGATGAGAAAGAAGATGAATTAGATGATACTGCTGATTCGAGCACAAACAAGAAAACGGATAAAAAAAGAAGAGAAATTAGATGAAATATATCAAGTGTTTTTATGTTTTTTTTTCATTTTCAGTTGTTTTTGTTTGATTTAGACTATCCCATGAATAATAAAGTTTATTTTATATTTGAAGTTTATGTTTTGTGTTATTTTATTGCACTTATAATTTACATCTCGATTGAACTAATATACTTTTGTCATTTGTTTAGTATTTTTTATTAACAAACGAATCTTTACATGTTTAAAACAGTTTTTCTATACTTTATTTATTATTAATTTTTATAACAAAACAAAACTTTGATATTTAGTAGATAGAAAATAAACTATGTTCCAAAATTTTAGGAATTATTTAATACTAATTTACGATATTAGTAGATAGATAGTAAACTATATCCCAAAATTTTAGGAATTATTTAATACTAATTTACGATATTTATTTAATACTAATTTACGATATTAGTAGATAGATAGTAAACTATATCCCAAAATTTTAGGAATTATTTAATACTAATTTACGATATTTAGTATATAAATAGTAAACTATGTCCCAAAATTTTAGGAATTATAAGTCAACTAATTAGGTCCTCCAAGTTAATTATATGGGATGAGGCATCGATGGCGAAACGTCAGGCGATAGAGGCAGTTGATCGAACATTGCAAGACATTATAGGTGTTAGGCCCCCATGTGTAACACTTATAACATATATCCACCATAATAATGTTATCATATACAAATAAGAAAACTACCAGCAACGAGTGCCGCAATCCAAAGTGTCGCCCCCGCCGCATCGCGCGGGCACCATACTAGTATTTAATATATATAAGATACGGTTCAGACAAATACACAAATAATATATATTACATTTTGCTTTACAAAATATAATATTTGGTCATGTCAAAACAACTTGTTCTTATTATATTTCAATCTCTAAGACATAGTATGAACCCTAAAAGTGCACTATCACAATTAAAACAACTTGGAACTTTAAACAAATGATACACTAACTTTATTATCTTATGGTGTATCTTTGCAATTCATTCATCTCAACACTTTAACTTTCTCATATCATAAATATTTGACAAATCATTTTTCATGCTTTTATTTCATTTTGGAACCTGTCAATTCTAAGTCTTCCTCAGTTGTCAATCAAAGTAAGCTTTCTTTTAACAAAGAATTTTATTAATTCTAAAAAGCGTTCACATTCATTTTAAATATCTATTGATCATATATCCTTTGGCTTGAACATAATCACCTTGGAAACTATATCATTTCATCGGAATGTCTCATCTTTTGAAATATCTAGATTCGCTTCCTTGAAACTCTAAGTTAATTTCGAAAACGGTAAATTTATTATTAAGTTCTTTCAGTCATAACAATACCTTGCAGTATCCATATACATTTGTAGCCTGTGCTAATAATAAACCCTATTCATACGTAATTCGTTTGATTTGTCATATTCTAGGTACAATTATGTACTCAGATTACGATACACTAAATTCTATTGTCCAGTACCATTTAAGTAAACGATATTGATTTTCGGATAATCATTAACAAATCATTTTCCATACTTCCATTCACAAATATATAATTATCAATTCGGAATCTCCCTCAATTGATCAAAGTAAGTTCATTTCGGATATTGAAACCAATTGTTTCTATAAATCATTTTTTTTTCAAAATTCATACCCCTCAAATATCTTTTGATTCCATCCCACGATACATTGTTTCTATTAATTAAAAGAAGTAACATAACCCTAAGAAAATATCATAGTCCAAATCTCGAGGATGAAATTTTATTAAGGTGGGGAGGATGTAAAGACTCTCACTAAAATTAATACTTATTATGTTAATTGTATAAAAAGGAAACCCTAATTGAGACATCCAAGTAATTCTGCATAAACCCTAAAATTTTCAGAACATTCAAAATCAGGATCAGGGCCCCTAAAACTCAAAGGGGGTTAAACCCTAATTGATATTTATCTTCGAAATACGTTTTCAAAATAGAAATTCGTTCGTACGTCGACTCACCCAGGCTATGCTAGTAACGAGGCTACCCTAGGCCATAGGGGCACGCCCCGCGATACGCGACAGGGGGAGAGGATCCCTCCGCGACTCGCGGGCGGCTCAAATTTTGGGTATAAATGCAGGGGCTT
Organism: Helianthus tuberosus; assembly: GCA_030545235.1. Taxonomy (NCBI): domain Eukaryota; kingdom Viridiplantae; phylum Streptophyta; class Magnoliopsida; order Asterales; family Asteraceae; genus Helianthus; species Helianthus tuberosus. The sequence goes on from CM060368.1 coordinate 168,586,341, forward strand.
GGGGCCTGAACTATTTGCTCAGTTCGACGGTCTAAAACGTCGTCCTACTCTTTGTATCTCCGTTTCTTTCTATCAACGCCCTAAAACCTCGAAACTCTGCTCGTTATTAGGGTAATAACTCTAATCGCTGCTACGATTCAATCTCCGATCGACTGAAACTATCCGACGGGATGTTTAAGTGCTATCCTTTGTCATTAGTCGTGATTCCGACAGGATGTTTAAGTACCACCTGAACTCGGGGAATACTCTGTCATTCGTTGTGAATCCGATGGATGTTTAAGTGATTACACTTTGTCATTCGTTGTGAGGGTTTTATCTCGTGATTATCGTTAAAGTTGAATTGAGTTAATACACTAATACGAGTTCCATTGTATCTAGAAATTAGAACTCGTAAGCAAGGAGCTGCTAGAGTACTTAATAGCTAAGTAAACTTAATAGTTAAATAAACTTAGCAGCTAAGTTAGCTGAGTAGATTAACTAATCTATTAATTAAGTTAAGTATGATTAATTAATCAGGATTAATTAAGTTAATCAAGATTAATTAAGATTAATTAAGCTAAGCAAGATTAATTAAGCTAAGCAATATTAATTAAGCTAATTAAGTTATTTAGTTAAATGGATAAGGAAACTTAATAGTTAAGGAAACTTAATAGTTAAGGAAACTTAATAGTTAAGGAAACTTAATGGTTAAGGAAACTTCCTAGCTAAGGAATAAATCTACCTATAAATAGGAAGCTTAGGATTCATTTTCCTTTGTTCATTTATTCTATTCTTCTCTCTATACGTTGGTGTTCTAACCAATAATCACCAAAGCGATGTCATGTCCGATCGATTCAGGAACCATCTAACGAATGTCGAAGTGTTGTGCTTTGTGAATTTCGTTAAACGGAATCCAAAGTACTATACTTTGTGAGTTCATTAAATGGATACCAAAGTACTGTCTGAATAAGATTATACTTTGTGAAATTCGTTAAGGTTCGAATCTCGTGACTACCGTTAAGGTTTGATTTGGGTTTTACACAAATACGTATTCCATTCTGTTAAACTATGTGTTTAACTACCAAGAATACTCCCAACTACACACTTACAATCAAACAAACTATTAAATCATCAGAAGATCCAGAATAATAAAGTGCATGCTTAATTATCGGAAGAAGTAGAATCAAGAAGCTTGTTAACTCAATCCTGCATAAAGTGAGTCATTCTCTTTTTATCAAATCTGTTTATCAAAAAGTATGTTTTTATCAAAGGTTATAATTACAGTGATTAAGTTTATGTAATAACCAAATTACAACCGGTATGTGGGGTATTGTGCACATTACTACTGTTGTTATCACTTTAGGTGGGCGAACCTAATTAGTGATATTCGTCACCCTTGGGGCAGCTAATGGGTGATATGACCACAGTCATCGAAATGAGTCGAGTGACAAATACTGTGGGTAGTTGGTTTGATATCAGAAACATTGTAATCTCTCTTAATACTGTGAATTATAACAAAAGAGTCATTTTAGCAAAATGAATGATTCACCAGTATTTCCCGCTGACAAAACATTTTTCAAACATGTTTCAGGTAATTACAGTAGATTGGAATAAGAGAAGGATACGGCACTGAAAGACTTCAAGAAGTGGCTTATTTTATTAATTAAATCAAATTAAGAAATATTGTTTTATGTAATAAAATTTATCCTTATTAAAGCTACCATTGTAAAACATGGGTTTATCTCATCTATTTAATAAATAAAATCCGGTGTTTTCTAAACTCTGATATTTTTCCTAACTCACGGTCCTAATGAAATTTCCGCTGCAATATTTTTCAAAATAATCACTGGTACCACTGGGCTGTTCGCGGCTTCTGATTCCGTCCAGGGTGGGTCGGGGGCCGTGACACCAGCTGTCTGCATATGATGCTAGGAAAATTCAAAGACTTCCTTCAGTTGGATGAATGTCTTCTTATCACCAAACCGTCTCTTGCTGCTAATAAGTCCTCTGCTAAGTATACCAAGAGAAATGACAAAATATCACTATATTTTTATACTTCTGTTGAGAAATGCCTTGACTGGTCTGGACCGAAATACCGTTTTAATTTCGTTAACCTCAAGGATGTTGTTAGAAATAAAATTGAAGTTAATACAGTTATTGGTATGTAAATCACTACATGATATACATGTACTGTTTTGTCTTATTGTTTTTTTTTTTCATGTTATCTCTTCTTAATGTTGTTTTCTTTTAACAATATATTTTTGTTTATAGATTGGATTGGTTATGTAGAAGTATGTTTCAATCTAGAGGATACATCAAAGAAGGATGGGAGCAAGGGCAAGAGACTTAATCTTAGAGTTGAAGACCTTGAGTGAGTTCTTTTTATTAAGTTGTTGCATTTTGACGTTTAAAGCATTACAAGGTTGCTTGATGTTATTATGTTTTATGTTAATATTTTAGAGGCCAAAAGTGCCCGTTTACTTTGTGGGATGGTTTTGCTATTGACATGTTTGCTTACATGAATAATAAGAAACGAGAGAAATATGTTGTTATCCTTTGTCATTTTTGTATGGTCAACCTTTACAAAGGTACAATTTAAACTTAATTTGTTTAATTTTTTTTATTTAGTAATTTATATTTATATGTTTTAAATTTGACACTGTTTATATTGATCTACATTTGGTTTTATTTTTAAATTCAGGCAAGCGTGGAGTTGCAAAAGGGTTTGAGCTTAGCAGACTTTTTAGCGACAATGACATTGAAGAGATATCCTCTTTTAGGAAGAGGTATAGTTAGTAATATGCATATAAACATTAAACAGTATTATTTTGTACCTACATTTACTTTTTACGTTTTAATTTGATCACATGAATCTGTTTAGGTATGTAGAGAAAATTTCTGCTTCATCTTCATCAAATGAGCATGTTGGTTCAAACGTTATCTCAAGTGTTGAAGATGAGTTTCTTAATAACCCTGATTTCATGCTTATTGGTTTCCTTGGAACCATATCAACGGTGTGTATTTTCTTATAAGTACTTTACATGCCGAGTTTTTTTATAGTCTTTTCTAAGTATTATTATTTTTGTTTGATATTGATAGACAAAGAAGGTTTTGGTTCTTGGCACAATCACAGCTATATGCACTGATAAACTTTGGTATTACAATGGTTGTAACCACTGTAAGTCAGGTGTGGAGGAAAGATTTGTAACGAAAAAAATATGGATGGTTCATTTGATGTTGATCATGCAAAATCTTTGGTGTGTACAAATGATAAATGTGAAGGAGTCGACATCTATTCTATTCCGCGGTTTGAGATTACAGTTTTATTTCCTTATACTAAATACTAATATGAACCACACTTTTGTTATTAGTAATACTAATGTTTTCATTTGTTTTTAATTTGATAGCTTCAAGATACCTATTAGGGTGCAAGACTCTTTCGGTACTGTGTCTTTGACACTGTTTGATTTCGAAGCTTACAAGATTCTTAAGAAAACTGCCAAAGAGTTACTTGCAATCCAAGATCAGGTAACAAATACATGCATTCAGTTATTTGGCCATGTAGTAAATATAATTTTAAATTAATTTTTATAAAATTGTAGGTTCTCAATTATGGAATCATTCTGCTCATTGTAATTTATATTAATTTTTATAAAATCATAGGTTGTTAATTCTGGAGAGATACCGAACCCATATCCTAAGATTTTTGACACATTGATTGGAAAGAGGTATGCGTTCATCATAATTGTTAAAGACTATAACATTGAGCATCTGGTTGAAAACTATGGTATTTCAATGGCCACTAACGATGATGAGATCCTTGTCGCGCTCTGCACCAAATTCAATCTTAACCAGGTTTAAATCTTCATTATGTCATTCTTTTCATTTCATAGTCATATCGTTTTGAAATAGATTTATACCATTGTGTGTATTTTATGTTATTATGTATTATGTACTTAAAGCATGAGCAGTCCGAATCGTTGGATGTTCCAGATTCCTGCAGTTTGTCTACTCATGTTGACCTTATGAATGTAATATAAGAATTTGGTTATTTGTACTAAATTTTTTGAAACGTTAATACTTATTGTATTTTTATATCAGGATGAGATGTCATGCTGTGGTGACAATGTTAGACCTGCATCCCAAGCACTTGTAGGCACTAAGAATCCCTCTTCCGATGAAACAAAACGTAATATTCGTGAAGTGTGCGATGTAGATGATGCATTAGGTTGCTCCTCGACAAAGCGCCGCATCAGTGATGAACTGTCTCAGGATGAAGATGCTGGTGTTTCGACGCTTTTGATTCCCAAGATTGAGAAATAGTTTTCTCTGTATTTTTAAATACATTTACGTGTTGATTTCATATGTTGTTGCCACGTTGAACTTATGGTTTTCGTTTTGTTGCTTTTGGGTGTTTGGTGTTGTTATGTTTTGGACTGATTGTGTGGTTTTGAATTCCTGAAAACTTATCTGCTTATTATACTGTTATGTTATAATATTATAATGAGTATGACCTTTCTTTGCATATTATAATGTATATTGTTAAATAAATATTGAGATGTTCAATACTCAATATTTATGTTTAAAACTTATGTGTATGAATAGGAGCAACAATTTATAATATATATTGTATAAACCCAAATAACAACTTTTTTATCTACAAACATTTTGTAATCTTTAAGCAATTTTAATCTTATTATCTTATCGCATAATTTATATAGGATTATTAGTGGATGTGGTTGTTCTTTATTGGTTTTTACCGTTATCCCTGCCCACTAAGGTTTAATAAGTATCCGTCATATATTACAGTTTATAAAAAAAAATTTAATTTGTGCCTCTTTCTCCCATTAATTTATTTAAGTAATTTCATTCAATAGCTTATTTATATACTTCAAATTTTGTCTAAGTTATTCAAAGTATGGTGTTTAGAAAAACCGTAACCAAGTAAGAAGCATAAACGCAAACCCATTTTATTCGGTTTTTTGTTCGGTTTATGGATCCACTTTTTATTTTATTTGTTTTGTTTTGTTTATTTGGATAACTGAATAAAAAAACCGTTTAACTTAATTATTTATTAAATAAAGATAATAATATTTTATTTTAAAAATCATGTACAAATAAACCATAAACCTAACCGATGAACACCCGATTTACATTCCACAAAGATTACAAAATTTGTTTTTAAGTTTTTTTTATCAATGTAATAGATTGCTTGAAATAATTAATTCAATAATTTGAAACAATTCTATTTTGCTTTTCAAGAAAGATTTTTAATTACAAAATGATAAAATGGAATATTATAATTTATTGAGGATATGTTAATCCCTAGGTATGACATATTGTAATTCAAAATTTAAAAACCATTGTTTGCTTCTATTTTAATGTTGCTTATCTTTTACTCTTTCTTCTTTTGAATACTTCTCCTTCTCTCATGTATGCAATGTCAAAGAATTCACGTTCATCTTCTACAGCTGCTAATTCATCTCAACGAAATTTACACAGTAAGTGAAATTATAACTTCTTAACTCATCATTTCCCAAATCAAAATAAGCTTTCAGATTGAAATCATAATTCTACTTGGTTTTTTTGTAGGTCCTCTTTTAAGAACACCTCTTTCAGATATCTTAAATAGATCTCCTCTTTCAGATATCACAAATGGTAATAGCTCTTGAATTTGATTATAAGTATACTTTTTTCCGTTTTATGTTTCCAAGTGGACTGATTCTTGTGTTTCGTACATATTATACTTTTTCTGTTATTTAGTTACTTCACCGAATGAAAGGCGTAAGCTTCGAAAATTAATACTTGATAATAAGAAATCAAAGAATTCATCGTCATCATCAACCAATGTTCGTAACATCTTCTCTGACAATGTAAATTTGCTGGAATGTTCTGATACTACGGATCAACATATATACTCCATTGCATGTCGAGCAGTTAGAAATGCTACTGGTTCTTTAATTTCAACTACACCAGGTTTGTATTTTGTTTCTTTATATTTCTTTTGATAAATACATTACTAAACAACATACCGGTACTAACATGTATGTTTTAATATTGAATGTTCATATAACGGCATAAACATAGGTACACCTCTAGATAGCAGTCGTCGATATTCCATTACTTCTAGCATCATTAGCAGTAACAATCAGCCAATATTGGGTAGTACCTCTATCCTTACACGGCTGTCTTCTGGTAAACGTAACCTCGAGCGCAAGAAACGTGATAATACTCCTGTACCTATGCTGACTTTGGATTCAGATGAAGATGATGTGTTTTTGTGCATTGATGAAGATCCTTATAAAGGGATATCTAAAGGTTTTAATCTATTTTACTATTTTAGGACATTTCTTGTGTTCCACCTGCAATATAACTATCAATCATTTTTTAACAGATTATTTGGACCATGGTGACCAAGTGCTTACATGTCAGGTTTGTAGTGCAAAGTTATGGACATCAGAAGGTGGAAAAGGTCGTTTAACTATAAATAAGCTATGTTATAATATGTGTTGTGGGTATGGTAAAGTTCAGCTACCGCCTTTAAAGGATGCACATCCGTCTTATCAAAATTTGTTTTCTTCCTCAAATGCAAAAAGCAAGTTCTTCCTGAAGAACATAAGACGATACAACTCTATGTTCTCTTTTACATCTATGGGTGGAAAGGTTGATTCTAATATCAACAAGGGCAATGCTCCATTTATATATCGTATCAGTGGCCAAAACTATCATTGCATGGGGAGTCTCAAACCTCCAGATGGAAATGAAGCTAAGTTTTGTCTGCTATACATACATGATACCGAAAATGAAATAACAAACACACCGGCATTATTCAGGTTCGAGTGATTTCTAAGTTCAATTTTTATTCTATTAAAGAACAACTAGAAATTGAAGCATTTGTAGTTCACTATCAGTTGTTAAGTACCATCACTTAATCCTTAATCACTGATTCTCTATCCACTGATTACTACAACAGCAGTTGTTAACCATTAGTAGTTCACTATCAGTTGTTAAGTACCATTACTGTTTTAATCACTAGCAGTGCTTACAAGGTTTTCATCAGCTGTTTGACTTAACAGTAGTTTGCTTTATTCATTCTAAATTCATCAGTGGTTGTAGGTAAACTGAAATGCTACTTTTTCTCAACATACTCTAAAAGTTTTGGGCTGGTATCAGCAGTTGTTAACAACTGCTCTTCCTTAACAATTAATTATTAATCACTGATTCTCTATCCACTGCTTATTACAATAGCAGTTGTTAACCATATGTAGTTCACTATCAGTTATTAAGTACCATCAGTGTTTTAATCACTAGCAGTGCTTACAAGGTTTCCATCAACTGTTTGACTCAGTACTAAACAGTAGTTTAGTTTATTCAATCTAAACTCATCAGTGGTTGTAGGTAAACTGAAATCTTACTTTTTCTCAACATATTCTATAAGTTTTTATAAAACGAGATACTATTATAGTTATGTTATGTTAATGTTTTATTGTTTTTTTCTTTTAACTGCAAAGGAACCAAACCTTCATCGCCTACTGATAAAGAACTTGATGTTGAAATGATAGAGTATTTGAGAGCTTTATTAGATTCACAAAATATGTTGGTTAAGACATATAGGATGGTCAGAGACCATTTTCACCAATCTCTAGAGGCCAACCTTAGTCTGCGACTTATTTATAGAAGAGAAAAAGACGGCAGGACATATAACTTACCCATCACATCTGAAGTTGCTGCTTTGGTTGTCTGAGGCATAGATAAAGCTATAGACCATCGTGATATTGTTGTTGAGACTCAATCGGGAATGCTGCAGCGTATTAGCGAATTACACCCATCGTATCTTGCTCTGAAATATCCGTTACTTTTCCCATATGGTGATGATGGTTATAGAGTTGATATTCCTCATAGATATTTTATGTCCACACAAAAGAAAATAAAACCAAAGTGCACAATGAGATAATTTTTTTCATATAGGATCCAAGATAGAACTTATGGATTTTCCTTAATTTTAAATGGGCGAAGGTTGTTACAACAATTTTTGGTTGACGCGTACACAGTGATTGAGAGCGAAAGACTAAAGTACATCCGTAGGCAACAAGCGAACCTTCGCTCTGAAACATTTGAGAATCTTCAAAAGTATAAATCTAAAGGTAAGGAAGTTTTAACAGATACTGGAAAGCCTGTTATACTTCCTTCTTCATTTACTGCTGGTGCAAGATTCATGCAACAAAATTACCTCGATGCAATGGCCTTATGTAAGTGGTATGGGTACCCTGATTTCTTCATAACTATAACGTGTAATCCTAAGTGGCCTGAAGTAAAAAGATTTCTAAAAGATTCAACCATCAAAGCCGAAGATAGGCCTGACATATTGTGTCGATCGTTTAAAATGAAGCTTGATTCCTTACTCAAAGATTTGAAGGATTCTAAGTATTTCGGTGAGATTAACGCTGGTATGTTATTTCGTTTTCACATCTTATCCTCTTATATATATTTTGTAATCAAGGTTATCAACTACTAAATCTATTTATTTTTCCTTTTTATTTAGTTGTTTATACAGTAGAATTTCAAAAGCGTGGTCTTCCTCATGCACATATATGCTTATTCATGAAGGTCGATCACAAACTTCCAACCATATATCATATATATCCATTTATTTCTGCTGAGATTCCCGATAAAAAAGAAGATCCTAAACTTTATTCTCTTGTGACTGATTATATGATTCATGGTCCGTGTGGGAATGCTAATTTGAATTGTCCTTGCATGGTTGATAAAAGATGTTCAAAACACTTTCCGAAGAAATTCACACCACATACATCTATTGATTCAAGTGGTTTTCCTGTATACAGAAGAAGAGATTCGGGCCATACAGTTATAAAATCTAGTGTTAGATTAGACAACAGAAATGTTGTTCCTTATAACAAAAGGCTTTTGAAAAGATATCAAGCACACATTAATTTTGAATGTTGTAATCAAGCCGGTTCGGTGAAATATTTGTTCAACTACATTAACAAAGTCCCTGATATGGCTAGTGCGGTAGTTTCTGGTGATACAAATTCAACCATCAAGGAAAAGCCAAAAGACGAGATCAAGGAGTATTATGATTGTAGATATATTTCAGCATGTGAGGCATCCTGGAGAATATTCTCTAATGAGGTTCATTATAGGCATCCTGCTGTTATGAGGCTTCCCTTTCATTTGCCGGGCCAATAGAATGTTGTGTATGGTGCGGATGACGATATTGATAATGTTTTAAGCAAGCCTTCTGTTGCTTCTTCAATATTTGTGCAATGGATGAAGTTGAACGAGACAAATGAAGATGCAAGAAAGCTGACTTATGTTGAGTTTCCTTCCAAATTTGTTTGGATACTTAAAGATAGATGTTAGCAGGTACGTAAGTCGTACTAGTGTGTTGGTCGGATTCATTCTGTATCTCCTGCATTGGGAGAACCTTATTTTTTGAGGATACTACTCAATAAAGTTAAAGAGCCTAGATCATTCGAGGAGATACGTACAGTTAACGGTCAATTATTCCCGACTTTTAGAGATGCTTGCTATGCGATGGAACTCTTAGATGATGACAATGAATACATTGAGGCCATTAAAGAAGCAAGTTTTGAAGGACATGTTGGGTATCTTCGAGCGTTATTTGTTACCCTGCTTTTGTCAAATACTCTTTCACGGCCAGAATATGTTTGGGAGAACACGTGGAAATACTTAGCTGATGATATTGTTTATAGACGTAAAAAAGAAACAAATATTTCAGGTTCCGATCTATCTTTTTTATTTGACATACTACATTTTGATTATTTAATTAATAATGTTAATTTTTGATTTGTTAGGTTTAGTGCTTCCTGAATATCAGATTAAGAACCTTACTTTGTTGAAAATTGAAAACTATTTAATTTCCAATGGTTCATCATTACGAAGGTTTGTCACTATGCCGTACCCTGATGACGATTCCTTACGTGATGCTTCTAATCGTCTGATCAATGAAGAGCTGTCACATGACATAGATGAAGTAAAAGCTGAGTTTAAGAGGTTGCATCAATCTCTTATAGATGAACAACGAGCGGTTTTTGACGAAATAATGGAAGCAGTTGTAGGCCATAAAGGAGGCCTTTTTTTGTCTATGGTTACGGTGGAACTGGAAAAACCTTTTTATGGAAGACTTTGGCTTCAGTTGTTCGATGTAGAAATGGAATAGTTTTAAATGTGGCTTCAAGTGGTATTGCTTCGTTATTACTTTCCCGTGGAAGGACAGCTCATTCTCGGTTCCATATCCCCATTAATCTAACAAAAGATTCAATGTGCAATATTAAGCCAAATAGTGATATTGCCAGTTTAATTGACTTTGTATATCCTTCAATTATTGAACAATTTAGGATTCCTGGATATTTTTCGGAACGAGCAATTCTAGCACCCAAAAGTGAGGTAGTTCATGAAATTAATGATCGATTGCTTTCGTTATTTCCTGGTGATGCGAAAGAGTATCTGAGTTCTGATAGTATATGTCAAACTGAACAAATTCTTGATTCTTTTCAAGAAAGCTTATACTCAACAGAAAATTTGAATGCTCTTAAGATTTCTTGCTTGCCTAATCACAGATTAGTTCTTAAAGTTGGTGTTCCTGTGATGCTTCTTCGAAACATTGATCAACAGAAAGGGTTATGTAACGGTACAAGGCTTCAAATTACTTTTCTTGGTAAACGAGTTATAGAAGCTGAAGTAATATATGGTGGTAACATTGGCACGAGAGTTTTTGTTCCAAGGATTAATATGATCCCGTCTGACAAAAAAATACCTTTTCAATTTCAACGAAGACAATTTCCTTTATCAGTTTGTTTTGCCATGACAATTAACAAGAGTCAAGGACAATCGTTATCAAAGGTTGGTCTTTATTTGAAAGATCATGTCTTCACTCATGGTCAGTTGTACATTGCATTATCAAGGGTCAAGACCAGAGTAGGCGTTAAAATATTAATATTCGACGCTGATGGAAAACCAACAAATAAGACTTCTAATGTTGTTTACAAAGAAGTTTTTACTAGCTTGTAATCATTGTTTTTTCTGAGTTTTAACTTCCACCATTCTAAGTATAGTTGTATACATATTTTCTTAATTACTATTTTGTTTAAATTTTATTTGGTTTAAACTTTATAAACTCTATTGTGTTTTGCATCTAAGAACAATGTGTGATAAATTTATTCATAAGTAATTTACAACGCAGACAATTCTGAAGATCCCCGTGTTCGCTATCAATATGGAAAAAAATTATACCAGATTTGGACTGCATAAAAGGCTACGAACTGATCAATTTCAAACCTACACCAGCCAAAAAACTGTTTCACCAAATTCAAACCACTGTTTGACCAATGTCAAACAACTGTTTGCAAAAATATGATTCTTAGTGGTTTGAAAGTCTGTTTTACCAAAGTTAAAACACTGTTTGAGCAATGTTAGAACGTTGTTTGACCAAAGTCAAACTACTTATGTTAAAAGCTAATTATAATAGATAAAACACCGTTTGAGCAATGTTAAAACGCTGTTTGACCAAAGTCAAACTACTTATATTAAAAGCTACTTATAATAGATAAAACTAGATTTTCACCCGGCATTGCTTCCCGAGCTCATGAAACCTACTTATGTTAAAAGCTAATTATGATTAATACATGATTTAAAGCATAGAAAAATATAATATGATATGTTAATGGCTTTGCTATAAGAAAAATCATTTTTCTTTGTTACTTTGAATACCAAATCAATTCAACTAATCATCCACTTTACTCTTGTATCTCAATGTAAATGTAAATAACAAATTCAATAAGGGGTGTATGTGTAAATATTTTTCATCAGTTGAAAATATGGGAAGAGAAAAACACAACCGTCATTATTTCTTCATCATCATTACATATCAAACATCTATCATCTATTCTTTCAAAAATCTCTTCTTCCCAGTCATTTTCTAGGGTTTCAACTTTCTTATTCTCCGTCTTCTACACTTCAATCACCTGAGGTTTTATTGTTTTTTCATCATCAACTGGTATGTACATTCATATTGTAATGAACTTTATATTGTTTAACCGATCTTAATTCAAATCCTATCTTGCTACAAATACGATTTTAAACGTTTATTGCTATACATTCAAGAAGGGTTTAGTTAGGTGTTTGAATCATTTGTTGAGAACATGTTAAAATAGTTATTATCTGCAGAAAATTTTTAACTCATACTCTGTTTCTATGATTAATTTCAGTAGATACTCTGTTAATACAAAAAGTTAATGTTCATCTTCGAAGCCATCTTTACTGATTCAGGTTTTAAGATGTATACTACATTTGTTAAGTTTCTTGATAACCCAGAATCTTTGAAACTGGTATGACATGTTTTTACATAAATAATTTATTTTTATTGAGATATATATTTAACAGTTCTTATGGTTTATATTTTCTTACACTACTTAAAAATTATATACATGATGTACCTATAGCGTTTGCTAATCAAAAGTGGGGAGATTGTTGGCAAAAAAATAGGTTGCGAATCTATTATGAGTCTGGTAAAAAATGGGTTGTGAGGGTCATAATAGAAAATTCAACGCCAATAATAACTGACGGTTGGGACAATGTTGTTAAAGATCTCAATCTGCCGAGGGATACTTTGTTGGTTTTCAAATCGTTAGGTGATTTTGGACTTGAACTTTCATGTTTTGTTGATGGAATGTGTGGTGAATCTTATTTCACGTTTAATCGTTATGCAAGATTTGGTTTTACGGTATGAGTATTGATCTTAACTTGAATTCTTTTGCATCTTTAACGTGTCAACACTTATTCTCATAAGTTACATACTTCATGTATAGTATTCATTATTTTTAATTTTATGCAGGTAATAGAAGACTGCTTCATTAAACAATTTTACGTAAACAGCCCACCAAGTGGCAAATTTCAAATCTGTTATAAGGGTTCATATTGGAATGTTGAGGCGTCTAAGGTTGATACCAACTTTGAATTTGCTAGAGGATGGCCGGAAATGTGCAACAATGTTGGGATACTGGAGGATGATTTGCTTGTGTTTAGCAGGATTGATGATGTGGTTTTTGAGGTAGTAGTTTATAGAGATGAGATTGAGATTTACTTTTTGAAGAAACCTGAATCTGACGATGATAGTGTACTTGAGATATCGAAGGCTGATTATGTTGAGAATGCATTCAAGGTACGTAAATATTTAGCATTAGCAGTAAAAGTTTTAATTTTTTAGAATTATATTAATTATTTCATTAATGTTGACCAGGACATCTATGAGTTTGAAGAAGTTGTGTCTGTATGTGAAGGTACAACTGTTACTCAGTTACTTACTAAATTATTAAAATTATTTATTTTTAATTTAACACATATAAGAATTTAATTTTTTTACAACTATTAGTAATGCTGTTTACTGATGTTATATTTATCCATTAATGTATTATTTAGAAGAAGTTACCAATCAATGCCGAATGCACGTCGAAGAGACGCATGTCTTCACGATTGAACAAAACCCAAGATGTAAGTTTACCATCTTAAAGATTGTTATATTACTATTGTTATTAAAGTTACTCTATGAAAACAGGTTAAGAAGAAAGGTAAAGTTACTTCTGAGAGAAAGGAGATGGTCAAGAATAGGACTAAGAGAAATGTTGCCTTACCTGTCGACACAAGTGATCATATTGGATGTTCTTCATCTGCTCATAAAGTTAAGGTAACTATACTTACCAGTTAATTAGTATATGTTATATAAACTGTTTTTATTTTGGTGCATATATTCAACATTCCTTTAATTCACATGTATATGTTTACTTTTTCATCAAGGGGAAGAGAGCCGCCAACGTTCAGAAAAAGCTTAACCGTAGAAATAAGATTGCAAAGACTGCAAAAAAAACATTCTGGACATCTTCTCGAGCCTGAGTTCTTTCATTTTGATCGCAAAGGAGACTATAGGCTGGTATACCATTTTTTATAACAAACTAATGATTTATGTTTATTTGTCTAACTATTATTTTTTTCCACACAATACATGTAGCGTCTTCCTGCTGAAGTTGCCAGACGAGCAGGTCTTTTTCTTGATCTTCATCCTTTGAAAGTTCAAAACATGGTTGGAGTTGTGGAGGTTTATGATGTTAAGTCGGAGTTAAATGAATTGAACCCACGTTATGCGTTGGACGGTTGGCGAAAGTTTATGACTGACAATAACTTGAGGTTTGGTGATATGTTGCACTTCACATACGTGTCTTCGCAACAGAAGATCGTATTAAATCAAGTTACGCCAGTTTAACAAAGACATTTAAGTATGTTCTGATATCAGATACTATAACTATGAATTTTTTGATGGTGATGTTGTATGTTTTTTTTAATTATTAACTTGATGGTTTGCTGCCATGTATGGCTAACATGATAAAACACTGTTATTAGCACTTTATGTTTTATATATAGATAATATGATGTTTCTTTTTGCTAATAGTACCTGCAGTTAGTAGAAACTTGGTTTATTAATTGCAAATGTGACATTCTTCTGCATTTATGGGTTCATGAATTCAGAATAAAGGATGGATATATATGACTGTATTTGGCATGATGATGCTGTGTTTCATGTTGTAAAAACCACAGAATTGTCAGATAATAGATTGCTTTGGCCGATTAAATTATGTGTTAAATTATAGTTCTTTAAGTCATTGTTTCATTTTCTTGAATTCTATGTAATTTTGTAAAGAAGTACAATAACAAACAATGGTTTGAACATCTGTTTGCCTTTTGGTCAATAGTTAATGGAAACACATGTTAGGTTGAACAGTGTTTTGAAGAGGAAAACAGTGTGAGAAAACAGTAGATCTTATTAAGTTAAACATCTGTTCAGGCTTAAACAGATGTTTGGCCTTTAACAGATGTTTGGCCTTTTATATCAGAGGTTTGGACTTAAATAGTTGTTTGACCTTAAACAGATGTTTTCCCTTAAACAGATGTTTCGCCTTCTATATTAGATATTTTGACTTAAACAGATGTTTGACCTTAAACAGATGTTTGGCCATAAACAGATGTTTGACCTTAAACAGATGTTTTGCCTTAAACAGATGTTTCGCCTTCTATATCAGATATTTGGACTTAAACAGATGTTTGACCTTAAACAGATGTTTGGCCATAAACAGATGTTTAGCCTTAAACCAAACATCTGTTTAAGGTCAATCTGTTTCACTATTGGTCAACATCTGATTGACTTTTGGTCAACATCTATTTGAATTTTGGTCAACATCTTATTTTGTAAAGAAGTACAAAAACAAACATTTTTACAAAATCCCAAATCACCCTATCATGTAAGTGAATTGAAGTAAAAGTTTAAATGATATTATTCATGTGGTCCTGTTGTGCTTTTGTTTTACCTCTAATATGGGTTCATGATCTAATCCGGTGATTTGAAGACATTGTTGTTGAATCGAATGAGATGGTTGATGTAATGTGGTCGTATTAATAACAAATAGTAATTAATATAACTAAGTTTTCTGAGCCCGGGAAGCAATCCCGGGTAAAAACCTAGTTCATAATAAAACAAAAGAAAGTGGGATGTGGGAGCGGCATGGGTTGGGGGCATTGCTTGATACATGGCAAATGTGGGCTCCACCAGTCCACACCCAAAAAAGTGGGGTGTGGTAGCGGCGTGGCCAGACCGGCGTGAGGTGCCATGTGGTTTTTTTTAAGTTGATAATTATATAAAAAATACAACTTATATTAATTTAAAAAAAGTTACATAAAAGATAATCCTAAAATGTAAAAAACCTACTTAATAAATCGTAAAAATATAAAAAAAAACCTACTTAATAAATCCTAAAAAATAAAAATAAAAACCTACTTATTAAATCCTAAAAAATAAAAAAAGAAACAACTTATTAAATCCTACAAAAAAAATAAAAAAAAAAATACAAAGTTTGGTAAATATTAAAGTTGGGAAACCACTTAAACTCCGTATGCACGTCGTGCCTGTACTCGATCTTCGCGATCTCCACTCGATCGTCGTGGGTCAAGTCGCCTGCAGGGACACGGTCGAAGCAAACTTTAAACCGATCCAACCTCGGTTTGAGCTCACACCATTTGTGTTGACACGCTTTTAAATTGTGACGTGTGTTCCCGATGTGTTGTTGGTATTGTTAGAACGCTCGCCCCCAATACGCGGTTTGACCGCGTTGTAGGGTACGTTGTGCTTCAACAATCGATGTCACTAGTGTTATTTCCTCCTATTCGGTCCAATGCACCATTTTCGACTTTTTGGTATGGGTTTGGTTGAAGAAGAATGGGAAAATGTTAAAATTGTGTTGGGTAATGGCTGAATAAGAATGAGAAAATATGTAATTTTGGGTGAGTATTTATAGGTAAAAATGTAATTCTTTAAAATTTTGATTTACCGTACCGTAACCGCCACCCCCAACGGCTACATCGAACCAGCCAATCAAAGCCATCCATGTCACACTGCCCGCTCCACACTAGGCTCAATCCCCACGCCAGAAGGGCAACACCATGGCCAACGCTAGCACGATGTGGTCTAGCCAGTGTTAAAGGCCCATCGCTGCCCCAACCCACACCCCCACTCCACAGTTTAATGATGAGTTGATGTTAGGAAACTTTTTTTGTATTTGTTGTTGAAAATTGTTAAAGTTACTTAGGAATAATTCCGTCAACACAAACCGACTGATGAACCGTCCCAGAAGCACTGAATATGAGACTGAGAAAGAAAATAATCAAGCTTCTAATTCTTTGATTAAAAGATCACTACACGGTTACAAGACTTTAATATATTAGCGGGACATTATGAAGTTTACAAGATACAAATCAAAGAACTGTGTTCATAAGATAATATATCTTATGAACACATTAAATATTTCAAAATTGTGAGCTTTCAATAGAAAAAAGGAACAAGTTGGTATACAAAGAAGATAACCCACATGACACATGGATGAGCACACAAACCAACATTCTATCAACCAATTACAATTGAGATATTGCAAGTAGAATCTCTATAAATACATAATTCTTTCATAAGAATTATGTGTGTCTTGTGAAGTAAATTTTCTAAATAGTGTTCCATGTGAGTTTACCTCTTGGATCGTTCCAGGGGGTGATATTCAAGATGCGAGTTTATTCTCGGATCGACCCCTTCTTCTATGTTTGATTCCGCCAAACAAAAATTAACTCTTATGTTCATAGAATAATACATTTATTTAATAAGAGTTAATCATTGAAGAAATCTCACTCTCATTATCTTTATATTATTCTTTGAATGTTTATATATTTCACAAACACCCATTTCTAAGATCGAAGAACGTTGCATCATTCAAACAGGATCCGAAAAGGGGTCCAACAGTTGAGATAATATTGTTTATGATGATTGCAAGACAGATGTTGGCTTGGGAATGATGTATGCCATGAAAGAACCAATCAACTCATGATTTCATGTTAATCCTCCTCATTTTTTGAAACTTGTAATTTGTAAAGCTCCTTAAAAATTTAAAATTTTTATTATTGAAACAAAATGCATTTTACATCAATATCGCAAGTAAGCGAGCAACAAGCTGCGCCGCTACCCATTTCTGGATAGCAAACCCTAGCCTATTAAAAACAAACCCCTGCCCCCCTGTTGATGAGCCACTGCTGTGGACAACCTGTTGGACCCTAGTCAGCAAACGGATAGCTTCTGGAGCCAGGGATCCAAAATGGCGAAAAGCAAATTATATTAAGATATGTTTTGTTGTTTTTTAATCAAAAATGTTAATTGATGCTAGATATACGGAGACCCAAATTGCAAATTGGTAGAAATTTCAAAATGCTTGCTTGGAGCTTGAATGTTTTGGAGTAAATTGCGGTTTTAGTCCATGTTGTTTTGTGGTTATTGTCATTATTTATAAAATTCAAATGTCTTGTAACTCCATCCAAGTAACTGTTAAATCCTTGTCAAATGATAATCATGTGCAGGGGTACTTTAGTAAATAATCATTCTAAATGAAAAAGTCATCTCTACTTTATGAAGAAACCCTAGATATGCACCAGTTAACCACGAGCAAAGGAAGTAGATTCAAGAAGACATCATTGTTTCATTGGTTTGATATGATGATGAATAATATGCAAAGGTTACTAATTAGAAGAATATGATAATGGAATAATTAAGTAAACATATTTCCGAAAAATAAAGTGGGGTGTGGGAGCGGCGTGGCCTGGCCAGCGTGGGTTGGGGGCATTGCTCGACACGAGGCAGATGTATGCTCCACCAGTCCACACCCAAAAAAAGTGGGGTGTGGGAGCGGCGTGTGGCCAGGCCGGCGTGTGGTGCATTGTGGTTTTTTTAAAGTTGATAATTATATAAAAAACACAACTTATATTAATTTAAAAAAGTTACATAAAAGACAATCCTAAAATATAAAAAAACCTACTTAATAAATCCTAAAATATAAAAAAACTACTTAATAAATCCTAAAAAATAAAAAAACTACTTATTAAATCCTAAAAAAAAAAACCAACTTACTAAATCCTACAAAAAAAAAATAAAAAAAATTACAAAGTACGGTAAATATTAAAGTGGGGAACCCACTTAAACTCCGTATTCACATCGTGCATGTACTCGGTTTTCGCGATCTCCACTCGATCGTCGTGGGTCAAGTAGCCCGCAGGGACACGGTCGAAGCAAACTTTAAACCGATCCAACCTCGGTTTGAGCTCACGCCATTTTTGTTGACACACGTTTAAGTTGTGATGCGCGTTTCCGACATGTTGTTGGTATTGTTGGAACGCTCACCCCCAATATGCGGTTTGACCGCGTTGTAGGGTACGTTGTGCGTCAACAATCGATGTCACTAGTGCTATTTCCTTCTCTTCGGTCCACTCCCCCCCCCCCCCCCCAGGCTCAATTCCCATGCCTGTGGGGCAACGCCATGGCCAACGCTAGTCTGGTATGGTCTAGCTAGCGTTAAAGGCCCACTGCCGATAATATTGTTTATGGTGATTGCATGACAGATGTTGGCTTGAGAATGATGCATGCCATGAAAGAACCAATCAACTCATGATTTCATGTTGATACTCCTCACTTTTTGAAACTTGTAATTTGTAAAGCTCCTTTAGCCATGTTTAAATTCAAACCCTAATTTTATAATCCAAAATGGCGAAAAGCACATTATATTAAGATATGTTTTGAAGATATGTTTTGTTGTTTTTAATCAAAAAATTAGGTTTAAATAGCGAATTTCTTTTGTTATTTAGTCTGTATTTACATGTGTTTTGAATTACTACGAGCGCGTTGCGAAAGAAACTACTGACAAGAATAAAAAGAAAATGTAAAAAAAAAACACTACAAAATAACCAAAAGAAAATAAACCAAAAAAGTTGTATGGTAACGATGTTTTTCGTATGAAACCCCTGGTTAGAGATAAGCAAATGGTTCTGGGTACCGGTACCAAATTTGTCGAACCGAAAGATCTTAAGTACCAATTCGGTACCGACTTTTGGCGTTCCTGGTACCGGTTCACTACCGTTTTTTACCTTCATATACCGGTACCGTAACCGGTATTTTCGGTATCAGTACTGATTCTGTATCAGTTGTCACTGAGCTCATCCCTACCCCTGAAACAAAAAAAAAAGAAAAAAATTAAAAGTTGAAGAAAATAAAAAAAAAAAGTTGTACGATACCATTGTTGTTCGTACGGTACCCGTGATCAGGGATGAGCAAATGGTACCGGGTAGTAGCACTGAATTTCCCGAACCAAAAGATTTCCAATATCAATTCGGCACCAACTTTTGATGTTTTTTGTATTAGTGTCGGTTTTTACCTTCATGTACCGATACCGAACAGGACCGTACCGGTATTTTCGATACCAGTACTGGCTCGATACCGGTTGACACCAAACTTATCCCAACTTCCATGATACTAAAAAAATGATTAAAAGTTAACAACAAAAGAAAATAACTATTATTATAATATTAAAATAATAAAAGTATTAAAAATATATATTATTATAATATTAAAATTACTATTCATTAACTTCTATTTTTAATATATACTATTTTTAATATATATAGTAGATGCTCCGCCCGCGTTGCGGGGCGATTGCCGAATAATTCTCAATCAATTAAAAAAAGACTACTATAATTTTGCTATGAAAAAACCGATGATAAGACCGTAATTTTGGGCTCAAGGCAAAACTGTAATTTTTCAAGACTAATGAGCCAGTGTTAGGCAGCTCATTGACACGAAAAAAATTAAATCGAGTAAACAATTAAAACAAAAAACCTTTATAGTTTTGCTAAAAAAAACTAAAACGATGGGAAAAACGTAATTTTTAACTGAGGGCCAAATCATAATTTTAATTTAAGGATAAAATCATAAATTAAATGGACCAATGGAGAAGTGCCAGGAATCTGCCGGCATGACTGTAATTTTACACTAGGGGCAAAATTGTAATTCACCAGGAAAACAAACAAAAACGACGGAGAAAATGTAAATATAAGTTGAGGGCAAAATCGTAACCTGGCTGTGAGAAAAAAAATTAATGGCAAAACTATAAATTTATACGGGGCAAATTCGTAATTTTAAACCGAGAGCAAAATCGAAATTTTTAGCTGGCAACAAAAGCGCTAATTTATTTTTAAGTAGGGTAAAAACATAATTTTGAGCTGATGGCAAAATCGTATTTTTAAGGGAAAAAAACTAATGGCAAAACTGTAAATTGAAACGGGGCAAAATCGTTATTTTGAACCGGGGGCAAAATCGAAATATTTAACTGGGAGCAAAAGCGCAAATTTATTTTTAAGTGGGGGTAAAAACATATTCTTGAACTAATGGCAAAATTGTAATTTTAAATCGGGATAAAATCGTAAATTTATTGAGCCAATAGGGGAGTGTCAGGCAGCTGCCTGTTACTATTCCCCTGCCGCCCATTTTATCCAATACTCGTCAGGCACTATTTCCGCCGACCCTCAACTTTGTAGTTGTTGAAATATATATATATATATATATATATATAGGATCACGATAAAATGAGAACCAACTCGAGTTGTAAGAAACCGCGAGAACTACACCGTACGGGGCGAGGTGGACCAATTTTTTTTTCATAAACGTAGATACATGTATTATAAGCACATTTGTAAAAAAAATTCAAAAAAAAAAAGTTTTTGAGCACCTCAAGTGTGCATTTACGGGTACCGTAAATTTTCCGGCCAGATTTACGGGTCCCGTAAATACAAACTTGTGGTGCTCAAAACTACACACACGACATTTTTTTTTGAATTTTTTTTTTTACAAATGTGCTTATAATACATGTATCTACGTTTATGAAAAAAAAAATTGGTCCACCTCGCCCCGTACAGTGTAGTTCTCGCGGTTCTTACAACTCGAGGTGGTTCTCATTTTAGCGTTCCCCTATATATATATAGGAAGGTTCATTTAAGAAGAAATTTAATGTGAGAAGAAAAAGAAGAAAGTGCATATTAGTAAAATGTTATTTCATTTATAACTCATATCATTAATTTCTCTCTTTAATTAATTAGTCAACTAATTATTAATTATCCTACATATAATCTACAAAACCTACACATATCAAAATTTTCCTACATATACCCTACACATTATAGAATTTTATCCTACACAGTTGAAATTTATCCTACACACCTCGAAATATATCATACACAACTCGTAATTTATCCTACACAACTAGTAATTTATTCTACACTTTAAATTAAGTTGTTTTTTTTTAATTTGGAAAAAGATTATATTTTGAAAAGAAGTTACATATTTAATTTAACTAGTTATTAATGAGGAAGAATACATATTAATGATTTATGTAAGTTTACCAATATACCCTTATATTAAAATTAAATACAAATATTAAATGAAGTAAAATGAAGCATTCTTATTGGTTGACACTTCTTCTTTTTTCTTCTTACAAAAAAAAATCTTCTCATTTGAACCCTCCACATATATATATATATATATATATAGGGAGAAGATCATGCGAGAACCACCTCTTATTACGAGAACCGCGAGAACCAATGTGAACACAACCAAAAATGCCTAAAAATAGCTAAAAATCACACAATTTTTTTTAATATTTTTTATATAAAAATCGCTACTTTTTGAAGCAAAAAAAAAAAAAATTGGCCACTAAAGTAGCGATTTGAGCATAAAAAATATTAAAAAAAACAAATTTAGATTTTTTTAGATTTTTTTTTAGATTTTTTTAGGTTTTTTGGGGGTTTAGTTTTTAGCATTTTAGCTTGGGGTGGGGGGGGGGGGGGGGGGGTTTAGGTTTTTGGGGGGTGGGGGAGGGGGCTTTAGGTTTTTTTTTTTTTGGGGGGGGGGGGGGGGGTTAGGTTTTTTTTAGGTTTTTTGGGGGGTTTTAGTTTTTAGCATTTAGCTTGAGGGGGGGGGGGGGGGGGGTTAGGTTTTTTTAGCTATTTTAGGTTGCGTTCACATTGGTTCTCGCGGTTCTCGCAATAAGGGTGGTTCTCGCATGAACTTCTCCCTATATATATATATATATTTAATTGATGCTAGATATACAGAGACTCAAATTGCAAAATGGTAGATATTTCAAAATGCTTGCTTGGAGCTTGAATGTTTTTGGAGTAAATTGCGGTTTTAGTTCATATTGTGTAGTGGTTATTGCTATTATTTACAAAATCCAAATGTCTTGTAATTTTAATACCAATCTTTTATTTTATTGCAATTTTGGTCCATCACACTAACTTCATCCAAGTAATTGTTAAATCCTTGTCACATGATAATCATGTGAGGGGGTACTTTAGTAAATAATCATTCTAAATGAAAACGTCAACTTCACTTTATGAAGAAACCCTAGATATGCACCAGTTAACAACGGGCAAAGGAAGTAAATTCATGAAGACATCATTGTTTCATTAGATTGATATGATGATGAATAATATGCAAAAGTTACTAATTAGAAGAATATAATAATGAATAATTAAGTAAACATATTTCCGAAAAAGAAAGGTGCATAATAAAACAATTTGAAAATGCATCTAGTAGTATATTCAATTTTATTTAGATTTTTGTGGTTCTAAAAGTATCGAACTTTAATCCATAAAACAGTTTTCTCTTCTTTTTTTGGGTTCTTTTCCACGACTATATATCTATTTAATAAGATACTAGGTTATCACCCGCGAATACTTGCGGTTAGAAAATTTAATTTGCATTAATCAAATTATGTCGTTAAATAAAATAAAAACACATGTTTTCAAACGTTCTTGATGAACACATTTGAAAGAGATAGTATGAACGAATTCGTGAGTTCTTGATATTATTGAAAATTTTGTGTGTTTGGATATTTAAATTTATTAAAACTATATATATATATTAAAAACTGAATAATGTGTGACGACTTAGATATATTAATTAAACGTTAATGTCTTCAAAATTAAAAAATAATTATGGGAAGTTTAAATATTAATTCGTTTATTATTATCCTAAAGAATAAGAATATGAAGTATTAATGGTATAATTATTTATAATTTTCTTTATAGTAAAGTTTTTGTAAATCAAGCAACACAAAAATATTCAAATTTATAATAAACAATGAGGAAGCTGAACTTCCAGTGATAAAAAAAAAACAAAAAAAAAAAAACATTGGTATGTCCCAGTTTAACTAACCATTATGGCTCAACAGAAGTCACACATTACATTGCAGGTATTCTTTTGTCGTCGGTATAAGCTCATGGTTCACCACATAATCCGGCATGTCCCTCAACCCATAAAGAGCCGAGCTCGGGTGCATATGGCACGACATTCCTTTCCTACAATTAACATATTCTCCCACCCCTTTTAGTCTTGCAACATTATGAAAATGATCCGAACGTATTGCTTTCCTTATAATATTACAATCTGGCCCGCACGAGGTCAACCGAATCTTTCGTGTTTTTAATGTCTTAAACCGATGCGACCTAACTTTCCGGACCTTTTTCAGACCCTTCACCTGCAGATAATGATCGTTACATCAATGACCAATCTCCACAATATTGATTAGCTATCCACATTGGTACACATCCAAACTGACCCAGGTTGTTTTGCCACTTATACATAATATTTTTTCTCTTAACGATAAATACTTAGGCACATTGAAATTACCTCCCAAAGAAGTTGGAAAAATTATGAGCGTTGAGGGTGGCAGAAGTAACAATAAGCTTAAAGTCTCGACGCCTTGCAACCACTTTTTTAGGGATCCCGAATAACACATCAGTACGTAATCATCTTTCATGGGCTTCGTCGAACACAACAACACTGCAATATTGCATGAAAAATTAGAGAAGTTAAATTAAGTTAAATAAATAATTATATATTGCACACACAATCAATTGCGCTCTTAGATAATACTTACCAATATTTGTCAAGATCAACATCTTTCAATGTTTCACGCAGAAGCACACCATCAGTCATGTAATGCAATGCAAATTAAAGAGCATAAACCGTTGATAAAAATGAAAGATTCTGTCATGTGTTCAAGCAATTGCCATATCCAAGCTTTAGTTACAAAAAAACGATGTAGGAAGTTGTATGCATTAAAGATTACACATTTGGTAACTTTCGAATTTCAAATTTAACACCACCATACAACCCATCCCCCCTAGCCTTTTTTTTTAATTGACCCATTTGAGATAACATAATAAACAAATTGCTCAATTCATATGTAAACCGGTAGAAATAAGATTGAAACATACTTGATGAGGACATCGAGTAGAGTTCAACTCAAAGATAGGAAAACTTCCGTTGCTTGACCTCGTCTTTAAGCATCTCATTGAAAACCTTGACAACTTCATGTGGCCCCGTATATAAAAACTAACCTATAAATATCCAACACTTCATAAATAAAGAACAAAAAATATATTGTACATCTCCATCGCCAATAGCCGCTACACCTTCACCTGCAGTCACCTCGAATAATGAAACTAATGGGCCCTTTTTAGTGGTTCATTTAGTCAGTTCCTGGTTAAAAATTAACTATTTTGTTTGTAACCATTTTCATTAATTTTTAGTGATACTTCATACCTGAATCTATTTATAAGAGCGGCCCTTGGTATTGAAATGGAACTGTTTGGTTCATCGGCTATAGTTCTGCCAGCGGCTCAAGTTACCGTGACTTCAAGTTTCTATGCCCTCTATGCTTCAACTGGCACTCTTGCTATAGTCCCTAAAGAAGCAACCAAACTTGAGACAAAATCCATTATTTGGGATGATACATTGAACCGTTGGCTCGTTAACCTGAATATAGCTGGATGTGAGTTGTTTCATTTTGAATTTATAACGGGTTTGAATCGGGTTGACCATATACACAGTTTTAGCAATAAATAACAATTTTTAAATGTTATCTTTCATAAATTCGTTATATAAAAATCAAAACAAAATATAAAATTCAAAAAAATATAAAATATTAACAGGTCATGACGTGTTACCCGACCCACTCAGTTTATCTTATCTCATTTTTATGTCAGATATATGCTAATAATGAATCCTTTTTGTATGAGCCAGCTAATACAAACCCATTGTTAGATATTGAATGGTGGAAATCCTAGTAAAAAGTAACAAAAAATATATCAATCCAGTTCTACCTTTTTGTTAGGTAACCAACAGGACGATCAGCTATATTGCACTGTTTCGGAATGGTCATAAAAATCTCCAGCTTCACCCAGAACAATCTCAACCCGAACAGAAACCGGTTTGAAACCGCTTAGCAGAGGTAATGGTTTAAACCAGATAGGAACCATAGTTTGGGACCCTTTGGAGATAAAACTTTTATCCATGTGACCCATTAGCTAAATTTAAACTTTACATGTGTGACCCATTAGAGATAAAACATAGCCCAAACGAGATTATCATCTCTGGTTTGCTATAAAAACGTGAAGGTCTTAATTCTGAATGATTAGAGACATCATTTTTTGTGCCACTATGATCTGTATTCTATTTTGTTTGTTGTAAAAAGGTGGCTAGCAAGATTGGTGGGTCGGATAACGGGTCAAAGTGTTTAAGGTCAAAACTATATAAGTATAATAATACTAATCCAAATTTTGACCCTTTAAAAAAACTTTTGACATGTTCTCTTTCTAGTTACATATTGGATGTCATCCATTTGGTCTATTTATAATACAACATAACCCAAACCGACCAATATGTATATGAGCTGAAATTGCCACCTAAATGAAAAATGGATAATTTAAAACAGACAAAATAAAGTAAATGTCACTCTAGTTTCAGTAGAATGACCTTTTATTATGTCACATTTGACAAAATTCTATAGTTAAAGACAACATTCTCATTTAAATAAATATTTTTTGTTCTCTTTCTTACACTTAAATATGTTTTGCAGGCAGTAATATTCACTAACTTGCCTACAAATAACTCAATCTTCATACTACTACATTCATGGTTTATTAATATGTATGTATTTCAATGCTTAGTGATATGAACGCACCTTACGCGATGACTCCTGTTTGGATGATTTAGATTCACGTTTTTGCATCTTTCATTTCTCAAAAAAAGCCCCAAAACTATGGACCTCTTGGACCAAAAGTTGACAAACTAATTGTTGCAACATTTGCAGCCAAAGGGTTAAACTTCGCTTCGGATTTAGGTTTTGTCTTTTCAGAATCTCGCTCAAACAGAGGGACAATCCCGTCTTTTCCATGGAAAAGCTTGAAAGCCATATCAAAGTTGGCGTCGTCTTTAAATATTGGACCCCTGGCTCCATTTTCCTGTGAAGTATGACACAAAATTATAAAAATATTATTAATCCACAACAGTATAAATACATTAATATTCCAACAACATACACAACGTACAGGAACAGGCAGATGGATTGATGCGAAAGAGAAGTTGGTTGTTTTGTGGATGCTCCTTAAAAAAGGACATCTTTGAATGTCTTGCTGATTGAAAGGGCAGTCAGATGTCTTATCCATTCCATCTTAGTATCAAATTACCTGCTGCACATATTCAAATTATTAGATACTTAGAGCTACACGTGGCATTCCAATATAAGATGCTAAGATGCATAATCTAACAACACTACAGTAGCTTTTTGAGACAGATATATGTCTTTCGGCATTCACAATAACAGTATGTTGTAGACTTGTAGCAACTAATATGCATGCAGCTCAGGTAAATGATGCACACGCTGCGTCTTGGGAGTGGACCTTGTGGCTCAACACTATAATATAGCCACCCCATATCCTTAATCCCGTTCGTGTTCATTCGTTTAACTTTAACTGAACAAACGAACGAACACGAATACTTTGATAAATGGCTTTTTTGTTCGTGTTTGCTTCTTAAGAAACTCAACGTGTTCGTCTCCGTTTATGTTCATTCATGAATATTCTACATGAACACAAACGGACACCAAGTAAAGGTAAACAACGCTATCCAAATTAAAGTCTAAATATCATAGTTGTGTTTAAAGAACACTTATTTCCTAGGGTTTTATTCTAGCATTTATTTATCATTATCATAATGCAGAAGCACCTTAAGGAAACAATGACACCAATTCACCAAGAACATATCCATTGTTATCAAAGAATTGACATAATTTTATTTGTGACCCTTTTGAAACTGGTTTGAACCCGAACCCAACCAGTAACAAACCGACCAAAACTGGTCAAAAGCGACAACCTCTAAGATCATTATCTCTCAAGCATCAAGGTAACGAATATTAACAAAAATCTAATTCAGGATAAAACATAGGCCACCACATATCTAATCATATCTTTTGTTACACAAAGAAAGCTTCTTGGTATCAATTTAACTACTAAAATAAGCTCTTTCAGCTGCAAAAAACAATTTAAATATAAAGTTAATTTTTGCCAAAGTTTAAAAAATATAGGACTTGTACCTTTTGTAGAAGTGGAGTTGTGCATACTCACTATGTAGCATTCGATCATCCATCATACAATATTAAATATACATAACAATCTACTCAGTTATATGGGTTTCGGGCGCCACACGCCTAAGGCACAGTGTTTACAACCAAATGCATACATACCTCCTGAATTGTTTTATTTAGGAAAAACCAACTATAAGTATAACAATATTGTGTTTTAACTAAAAACTTAGGAATAAGTAAAACCATAAAAATGGACATCAAATGTTTCATTCTAATGCACAAAAGTTGTACCAGTGAGTTTGTATCCCATCTTTCCAAAAGCACCAAATCTTGAAAAATATCACAGAAGCACTCAACAAACGAACAAAGGTATTGATTAACTGAATACACAACGATCAAAGGTATTGGGGGAAACCCATCGAAACTCCTTGCCATCCTCTTTTTCTTTGTAGATCTGAAAAAAATATCCGATAAGCAATCAGGCAACGAATATAGACAGAACAATTTGATTAACTGAATAAATTGACTAAAACAACAAAAAAACAATGATAAGCTGACCATAAATGACTAAGACTCATTGATAATGATTAACCAAAGCTGGAAGTACCTCTCCAAACCATTTATTGGCTTCAGCTCGCGACATCAGCTGTTCAACAAATGTGCATGCTCTTAAATGTCAAGCACGAAGAACTTATAGCATAGCTAGCTTTGTAGTTGGGTCATTTGTAAATGAGTTGAGCCGAGCCAAGCCAACTTGATTTGTAAATGTGTTGAGCCCGAGCTAAGGTAAGCTATCAGCCTATCAAATACCAAACTTAGAGAATTAAAAAAAAAAGTAAAACATATTCTCGAAACAAAATGTAAACACTACAAACTTGACAATAAAAAAGTATCAAATATCAAATAC
This sequence comes from Helianthus tuberosus, assembly GCA_030545235.1. NCBI lineage: Eukaryota > Viridiplantae > Streptophyta > Magnoliopsida > Asterales > Asteraceae > Helianthus > Helianthus tuberosus. The sequence continues at coordinate 168,615,096 of CM060368.1, forward strand.
CAAGCTTGTAGAATTAAAAAAAAAAAAAAAGACTTGATTTACCAAATCAATCTTCAACATCATTGATTTTCATGCCAAATTGATAAATTGAGAAGGCTACTTTTTGCTTTTTGATTTAGGTTTTTGGCTAAAATTTGATTAAGCTATCACCGAAAACCCATTAAAGAACAAATGAAAGGTAGAAAAAAGTTATATTTAAAGAATGGAAACATATATCTATTTAATAAGATATTCATTTTTTAGTAGTTTTAGTGTATTTTTATCCGGAATATATTTAACTATGCAGATAAATCTATATACTATATAATAAAAGAAACCACTTTAAGGCCACTTGTCATTATATTAGGCCATCTCTTACAGATAATTATTATTTTAGTTTAATTTTTCTAATTAATTATAGATAATCATCCTACTAAATATTATTTAGTTTAATATCTTATATTATAAATAACCCTCCTACTAAATATTATTAGTTTAATTTCAGTGAGTTTTATATATTCATGAATCTTAAGTATAAAACGACGTATTTCGCTCTTCCATATTTAGACCATGCACACTTTACTTTGTTATTTCACTTTACTTCATATTTAGACCATATACGCTACTTTAGTTCAATTTCTTTATAGTCTATTCGGTTAACTTTATACTTGGTATTTCATATCCACCTCCCTTTTTGTAGTGTTGCTTGTCACATTTGTAGCGTTGGTTATCGATCCATGATATGAAAACAAATTAGGTTATCGATTGAAACAACCGATGATGTGAACATCTATATCTATATCTATACTATGTAATTAAAGAAACCAATATGTGACACGTGTCATTCATTGGAGACACCTATTTTTGGGGTTTTCCGCCTTTCTTTTATATTTAATATTTAGTATATAAATTATTTTTGCTATTATTAGTATTTTTATTATTTATCAAAAATATTGATTACTTAAAATTTATATATAAGACTTTATCCAAATTATATTTATTTAATACACCATTAATCCAAAATTATATTTATTTAATATACTATTAATCTAAAATTACATTTATTTAACTCGTGTAATACATAGAGTTTTTAAAGATTTAATTTTTTTATTATTTGGTATATAAATTACAATACACGAGGTTCTTAAAAATATAATATTTATTTATTATTTAATATATAAAATTACATTTATTCAACCCGTGTAATAAATGAGGTTTTTAAAGATATATTGTTTTATTATTTAGTATGTAAAATTACATTTTTTTCAACCCGTGTAATACACGGGGTAATAATCTAGTAAATAACATAAATAACGTTTTATTTGTGTAATTTAAACTAATATTTATGTTCAAATTAAAAATTATCTTTATGGATCTTTTGATAGCTTCTTATCCATTACTTGACATGCATTCGTCGTCATAAGAAACTACAAAGAAAAACTGGTGCATCAACCACGAAATGAAAATTATGTCTACCACAATAATTGTAAAAAAGACTACTTTATTTTATAAAAGCTGAAAAGGTTATGCAAAGTTGTATATATCTTTTATCAAAAAAATAATAAAGTTGTATGTTATCATGTTGTATACTAGGTTAGAACCCCGTGTATTACACGGGTTGCATAATTTTATATAATAGATAATAAAAAGATATATCTTTATCAAAAAAATAATAAAGTTGTATGTTATCATGTTGTATACTAGGTTAGAACCCCATGTATTACACGGGTTGCATAATTTTATATAATAGATAATAAAAAGATATATCTTTAAAAAAACTCGTATATTACACGTGATGAAAAAACCTTTTAATAAAAAGTTGTATATATCTTTTATCAAAAAAATATATCTTTAATAAAAAGATATATCTTTAATAAAAAGTTGTATATATCTTTTATCAAAAAAATAATAAAGTTGTATGTTATCATGTTGTATACTAGGTTAGAACCCCGTGTATTACACGGGTTGCATAATTTTATATAATAGATAATAAAAAGATATATCTTTAAAAAAACTCGTATATTACACGTGATGAAAAAATCTAATGTCATATGTTAATATAAATAGTCATCAAGATTTATCATTTAAAAAATGAACATTGATGTACTATTTAATTATTATAACATTTTACTTTGTTTTTTTATTTTGCATAAATTTAATTTTATATAATAATAATAATGATAATAAAAGATATATTTTTAAAAAACTCGTATATTGCACGTGTTGTATAAAATATAATGTCATATGTTAGAACATACAGTCGTCAAGATTTATATTTTAAAATGAACTTTGATGTACAATTTACTTATAATAACATTTTACTTTGCTATTTTATTTATTAGTAAGTTAAAACACATGATTACATATTTACATGGGGTTGAATCTCGTTTTTATGATACATTCAAATTCAAATTATGAGATACAATTATTTTAGTTAGTTTTTATGCACATTCATGCTTATTTGTTTATTCACCCGTCTTAAATTTGTATTCAAGACAGTTTATGGTACAAAAAAGGTGGAGATCAATCCCCACGTTTTATATATTTCATCATTTTTATGAATTATATCGTAAAATCGAGAAATAAATCCTCTTTGAATGAAGTATGGAATTGTTATATTTAAAAATGGTGTTCTTTATACATGTTGATGCAATGTGCGACAAATGATGGGTTCAAAGTTTACAATTATGGTGATGTTCTTTATATCTAAAAATGACGGGTTTAAAGTTTACAATTTAGAAGCATATGCCTAACATTATAGTGAAGCGTTTAAAAACACTTACAATTTGATAGAAACATATGACCTAGAATAATAATTTAATTCTAGTGAAAAAAAAAACAATAATACAATTATTAAGTATATATCAAACAGGAACATTTGATTCCTAATTTATCATAATTTCAATCACATTTATTCTTAATTATTTTTTTTCGTTTAAATTTACTATTATTATTGTTATTATTATTATTATTATTATTATTATTATTATTATTTACTATGATCTTAATAAAAATAAATGCTTATATTCTTATCTAACTTTTTTTTAAAATTATTATTTAATATTCTCATAATAAAAACAAACGTTTATCCTTATCTAAATATTTATTCTTATCTAGTATTTTTTTTAAATTATTATTATTATTTAATATGAGAGATAAATAGGAAAATAAGTTGAGAATGCCCCAGAGAGTGACACGTGTCCAAAAAAGATTTTTGTTTATTAGTATAGGAAGAAAAATAATTTAATTCTAGTGAAAAAAAACAATAATACAATTATTAAGTATATATCAAACGAGAACATTTGATTCATAATTTATCATAATTTCAATCACATTTATTCTTAATTTTTTTTTTCGTTTAAAATTACTATTATTATTATTATTATTATTTACTATGATCATAATAAAAATAAATGCTTATATTCTTATCTAACTTTTTGTTTAAAATTATTATTATTATTATTATTATTATTATTTAATATGCTCATAATAAAAACAAACGTTTATCCTTATCTAAATATTTATTCTTATCTAGTATTTTTTTTAAATTATTATTATTATTTAATATGAGAGATAAATAGGAAAATAAGTTGAGAAAGCACCAGAGAGTGACACGTGTCCAAAAAGATTTTTGTTTATTAGTATAGGAAGATATCTCTTATCAAAAAAACAATAAAAGTTGTATGTTATCATGTTGTATATATCTCTTATAAAAAAACAATAAAAGTTGTATGTTTATATCATAAGATAATGACGAAAAATATGATAAGAAATTCATGTATCTTTAATTAATAAAAATAAAATGTTTATCTACATTAAAAAGGAGCTAAGTAAATAACATTGGTCATGATAAGCAAAGGCAGACCCAAGCTTTGGCTTGGGCGTCCCCCTTGAAAAAAAATTTACTGTATTTTTGAGGTAAAAATCCCGACTGCACCCCTTGAAAATTTAGTTGAACCCTTCGTTCGCATCCCAGAAAATAATTCACGAGTCCGATGATAAGAACAAAAATGCCGTTCTAGAAATAAGAAATATAAGAACAAAAATTGCAAGAAAATGTGTGCATGTGTTATAAAAAATTAATAAGTAATTGTATGACTATTTTTTTATAAACTTCAGAATAGGTTATCAAAATCTTACGTACGGTACCCCAACGATATTCTTCGAAGTCTAACTAATTGTAAGAGCATCAACAATAAGCAATATTTAGCAGATGTTTTTAAGGTACCACATGGCATCTGCCCATAAATTTCTCTCTCTTGCCATCTCACAAACAAAATACCCATCAAATATTTATCTTCTCTCTCCTCTCCCCTCTCTCTTACATCACACTCACATACCTTTCTTCCCTCCATTTTTTTCTCATTTTTCTCACATACACCACTACACTATCTCTCCTCCACCTCACACCCTCTCTCCTTAAAAACACCAAAAAATGCCTCTGTTGTGAATGCTCTAAGATGGCTTTGATGGGAATAAATATAGAAAATCAATAGAAACAACCTTTGACCTATGATAAACAAGTGTATGTTTTGTGTTTTTCAGTAAATAACATATTACATTACAATCAAAATTAAAGTTTAAGTGTTAGAAATTTTTGGTTAAAATGATAAAAATATAATAACATCAAGAAATATAAAATTTTTATCGGTGTATTTTGTCTATATGATAAGTGTCAAAATAAGGTTACACATATGGCCATGGCGATAAATAAAATGATGGCTGGATGCCTCGCTAATCTATATCTATCTATACTTTCTATAAAAGAAGAAACTTCAATAACATAAGAAAAGCTGATGTGTCAGCTGTAGAGGCTACCCAACAAGGCTTTTCTTATGTCATTTTTACATCATAAACCTTAATATTTAAAGACTTTAAATTTCAAAGTTGGCCCACATCCAAATTTCAAAGATCTGATGCCAAAAGTCTGTCCATATACAAAAGGCAAAGCTCTGCCTATCATTCAAAACTAGTTTAATGCCCGTCCGGTGGACGGGTATTTTAATGTCTTAATGAAATAAGTATGCATTATGACTCTCAACCCGTTCCCCTTTTAACTAATTTTTTTATAACACCCGTTTGAAATAAAACGCAACCCGAATTGACCCGTTTGAAATAAGACGCAACCCCAATTGACCCGTTTAAAATAAAATATAACCAAAATTTATTGTTGTCATTAATGGACTCCATTTTAATATGTTTATATGCAATTAGCAAGTACTTAAGGTGCTTAGTTTCCTATTATACAAATTAGTAAGATTTTAAAAAGGGATGAAACCTCAACAAATACTACTCTTTTTGTACATATAGTTGCACTATTTCTTAAAAAGCAATTGCAATTCATTTAATGCAAGCTCATCCAACCGTTCAAACAAAGCAAACAATGAGAAAGAAGGCGTTTAAAATATATCTTAATGGTGTGACAAAGTGCAATATTAGCTAACGTGGACGGGCATTCTAAGGACATCATGACATAAATATTTTTTTATTTGAAATGTAAACTAAAACATTAATTGTTCTAAAAAGAGCCCATTTATGTGGAATATTTCATTTTCTTAATACCATCATTTGTAGTAACTATCATGCCTTATATACAAAATATATTAACTCTCTCATGGCCACTTTAAATCTCTACATAACCGTCCAGTGGCCCATTGTTTATTGTTTAGTCTGAGGGTTTTTTCCATTTCAAAAATTTTGTGGCCCATTGTTTATTGTTTGACCAAGGGTTTTTTCATTTCAAAAGTTTAGAGATATGTGAGAGAGAGTGAAAATGGGGAACCAAATTAAAATTTCCGTTTTCTCCTCCACACCGGTCACCACCTTCTCTTTCTCTCTCTACTTCAACCCACTGTGGCTACTTCTCACCTACTGTCTCTACTATGCCACTCTCTTCACCGCCGCCACCTCCATTACAGATCTAGCCTTTTTATCTCACATACTTGCCCATCACCACCAACCAACAAAACAAATACCTCCACCGCCGTCGTCATCTCAAACCTCTAGTGTTGTTGCTAATCTCAAAAAAAAACTTAGTACCGCCGGAGAGGTGCAACCGCCCATCTCTTCTCTCTCATTTGTTTTGCTGATATATAATCGTTATTACGCTTTGATGATTATTATTGTTCATGATTGATGTTGAGAGTTTGTTGGGGTTTCTTTCTTTTTTCCTTTTTATGTTTATTATTACTATTATTTTTTGTATGTAAATGTCAGTTTAAAGTTTGAAAATATGTTAATACGATTCTTAGATTTGATATTTGTTCGTGTTGTACGCCTTTGTGACCATATTTAAGTATCAAAATCATTTGATCTACGGGTTTTCTGGTTCGTCAATGAGATGAACGACTCTGCTTATTTTTTTTTTCTAGTTGATGATCATCTTTAATTAGGAACTAATTATGGTTCCTTACTCATTGTTGTTAGGTTTATATCTTTAAGGTTTCTTCATCTTATTATATTAACCGTTAGCAACCATACCTTGTGTTTTTACATGAAGAATCTTATATGTGATATGCCAAATTACTATTTGTGAGCCCAAGGTTTGTGTGATGAAAGAATATGAATAATTTTGTTGCTTTTGATCATATTGAGGTTATGACTACTTATATATAGTTGTTGTTTAATTTTTAACTAAATACATCTTAATAATTGCCTCTTGTTACATTATATATGAGTGTTCTAATACTTATGTGATTATTGAATCGATGAATTTGCTTCTTTTGATCATCACTATATAGCTAGTAAGATTGTTTTTTTTTTCAGGTGCATAAATTTGTCTTTAGTGGGCTGGATAATGTGACGGAAGAGTTGGGCTTCTAAATGGATTGAGCTATAGCAATTCCCTGGACTCTTATGACAGAGTATGTGTTTTAACTGTGTCTACATGGTTAATTATTATGCATTTGTGTCTACTTTGATGTTTGTTTTTTATTGTTGTTTAAAAATTATTATCCATTAAATACTTGATAATTTAAATAGCAACTGATTACACCAAAAAAAATATGTTAGGCAAATTTGCAAATAAGTAAGTTGGTTCTATTTTAAATAGAAAAAAAATTGCTAACACCGATTTAGAGTTTAAAATGAAACAATTCATAAGCCCATTAGAAAGTTGTATTACAAAACTTACCTTGGAACTCTACTCTATCCAATGATTTTGACACTATCAGCAGCATTCCATTGTTTGCAAAAAATAACAAATCAAAACAACACATTACTGATATTTGCTAGATACATATTTTATTGATTAGTGTGTACCTTGTTGGATTTGTGTGGACTGTGATCAATGCTCTTAATCATCATGTATTTGTTCCCTACAAATTCCAAATCGTAGTTAATGGTAACAAAACACTACCACTACTAAAGAAAAGTATAATAAACGGTAAAATCTTCACTTGCAGTCCATTTGTTTCATCAGGTTTGTTGCTATTTCATCACAACTGCTGACTACATGAAGGTAAAAATTGATTAGAGAATGTTAATTGCACATTCATATTGTTAGAATGTACCTTGTCGGATTCGAACTGACTGTGGTCGATGATCTTAACACTGTCAGCAGGTATCTGTACATACAATTCATAATTCATGTTAACTAAAAGCCAATACTAAGGAAACTCTGATATAAAGTTCAACCTTCACTTACAGGTATTTTTTCCATCAGTTTTTTGTTCAATCATAACTGGTAACTACAGAAAGAAGATACTAATTAGAGATTTAGGATGTAAAACAATACATAATTGATGTGATAATTTGTATGCACCTTGTCAGTGGATCGGATGCTCTTGCTCCATACGATCATAAAGGAAATCTAAAATGAACACCCATGATCCTCGTTATATAGGGAAACAAATAAACTGTAAATAACTGACAACATGTTTTTAGCTACACGTTTTTTGTAAACTGCAAGTAACTGACAACATGTTTTTAGCTACACGTTTTTGTAAACTGCAATTTATCAGCACTGGTGGGCAGTTAATCTGCGATTATTGCGCTCACTGCACAAATTATTTCGGTAACTGCATCTAAGTGGGAGAGATATTGTGGAACTGGTGCTAACTGTTGTATTTTCGGTTATATTTTTGAGTTTACACGGCTGAGATTTAATCTCAGCAAGATCTAACGGAGGACATGGATTTGGGAGGTGGTTAGACTTAATGGGTTCCATCTATATATATAAATAATTCAAAAGCTCTGCCACGTTCAAAATTATGGCTCCAGATTCAAAATTCAAAATTATGGCTCCAGATATATAAGATACCATCTTCTTCAATCAATTCCTCTCTCTCAAATCCATTTCTCTCTCAACTCTCTCTCTCTCTAAAACTCACTTTCTCAGAGAACGAAGCTTATATCTACCAGAATCAACCAGCAATCGGACTTCTTTCTCAGAGAACGAAGCTTATATCTACCAGAATCAACTTCAGTTTCAACAGATTTTCTCCGGTTTCGCCTCTGGGCGGTGTTTCGGTTGATTTTGCTGCAATCGCTAGCCGCGCTGAGAGTTTTATGTATACTTTAGCTGATGCAATCCAACGTATACATCTGAAACCCTAATCTTCACAACAAATCTGAAACCCTAGGCTTCAATCGCCTGAACAACAAATCTGGAACAACAAATCGCCAAAAAAGTTCCATCATAGAATCTCTGCGTCCGAGGTTTGTTCATTCTCTCTTTACTCTCTCTCTCTCTCTCTCTCTCTCTCTCTCTTCTCTACAGATGTTATCATATTCATTTGTTGATTTCGATCTGTACAGTATGTAATTCAAGTCAGTTTCGTGGTTGTGAGATTACTTAGATGATGTAGGAATTAGGTTGTGAATGTATGATTTAGCAGTTTAATTCAGTTCAAGTACCATGTCGTTCTGTTTTTTAAGCAAATTTTAGTCAAAATAATATTTTAAGCTGGTACATGTTTGTGTGCGGCTGAGATCTTTGTCCAGGAAACTGTGCCTAATTATCATGGTTGTTGAAACGAATGTTGGATATGAACCCGGAAACCACTTCAGTTCCAGTCAACTATACGTCAACAATCACTTTTTCCCATAACCCATATCTGTTTATATCTTAAATTATGTATCTTTTACTGTTTCAGCACAAATGGGTTGTTAAAGCACAAGCAGCTGATGAAGATTATGAGCTTAAACAGGTGAAGGATATGGCTGCAGACAGGAAGAGATGGGATGCACTGGTATTTCTATTATTATTGTTATTGTTGTTTGTCTGATTGATTGTTGAGTTTTGGAGTTAGATTGGATAAGGACGTAGCTGAATTGAGCAGCTCTGTTTCCAGTTCCAGCTCAAACTGTAGATGCGAACTTCAAACTCCATAGTGCGACAAGTAAAAGAAGAAAAGCAGAGGTTGTTACCAGATAGTACGTCATCAGCCTACACAAACGCCTTCATAGATGGTAACGCTTTAGTTTTTTTCTTTTGATCTTCGATTTATATTTGTTACATATCACGTTAACTGAACCTGTAACATATACACAATCAGCCTAAATCATTCATAGTTTCATTTTTCTATATATTAACGATGTTTCTAGCATTTAAATAGGACTATTTATGTTCTTTTTTTTCGTTTTTATTGAGTGGTTTTTAGAAATAGTATGCTGGATTTGTTAAATCTGTTAGTTTAGTCACAATAAGTTTTGAATTCAGCCTGATCGGCCGGATGAACTCGCAAGAATCGAAGACGTCGGTGGTCGTGTTATATATTGGGATGGCGCTAGAGTTCTCGGCGTTCTTGCCATGTCTAGAGCAATCGGTATGTAATATGATCTGAACTTCTGATAATATTGTTTATTATTATTATTATTATTATTATTATTATTATTATTATTATTATTATTATTGTTGTTGTTGTTGTAACAATTCTCATCAAAAGTCTTAATTATTATTTTAATTTGGCCAATAGGAAACCCTAATTGAGAAACCCAAGTGATTCTGAACAAACCCTAAAATTTTCAGAATAATCGGAATCAGGATCAGGGCCCCTAAAACTCAGGGGGGGTAAACCCTAGTTAACGATTATCAACAATTACTTGCTGTCAAAATTCTAAATTCAGAATATGTCAAGTCAGCAAAGCTAGTCCCAACCGTGGCTACCCTATAACCTATTTTTAACCCTTACGGACCGTAACATTATTAACCTTACGGACCGTAAGAACCCTTACGGACCGCAACAATGTTAGGCTTACGGTCCGTAAGCAATGCCAAATTTTGACTATAAATAGCAGACATTGGGACTTGAAATTTGGCATATGATCGACGAAGAAATTCGTTTCCTACATCGAATTACTTTCTGTTTATCACAATTAACACACACTAATCACGAAGTGCTGCCGCAATCAGGGTAATAACTCGATCGCTATTACGATTCAACGTCCGATCGATTATAATTATCCAACGATTGTTTAAGTGCCGCTCAAATTGAGTTTATACTTTGTTATTCATCGTGATTTCGACTTGAATGTTTGAGTGCTGTTCGAATTCGGACTATACTCTGTCATTCGTTGTGAATCCGCTGAATTGTTAAGTATTGCACTAATAAATCGTTGTGAGAATTTAATCTCGTGAATTGACGTAACTGCTGTATTAGTTACTAACCTGTTTGTGTGTGCATTATTATTTAAATTAGGTTAATCAAGGCTAATCAGTAGGCTTATACTCTGCTCGTTAAATCTACAATGTGAGTCATTCTTTTTTTTTTATCAACTGTTTTACAATACTCCAAATTATTTTCAAAGATTATAATTACAGTGATTAAGTTTATGTAATCACCAAATTACAGCCGGTATGTGGGGTATTGTGCACATTACTACAGTTGTTATCACTTTAGGTGGGCGAACCTAAAATTGGTGATATTCGTCATTCATTGGGGCAGCCAATGGTGATATGACCACAGTCACCGAAAAGAGTCGAGTGACAAATACTGTGGGTTGTTGGTTTGATATCAGAAACATTGTAATATCTCTTAATACTGTAAATTATAACAAACGAGTCGTTTTAGTAAAACTGAATGATTCACTCAGTATTTCCCTGCTGACAAAACCTTTTTCAAACATGTTTCAGGTGATCTGTTGTGAGCAAAAGAAAAGTGTCGTGGAGCACTACAAGCTTAGAAAGTGGCTCAATGTAAATAAATAAAGAAACATGTTTTGAGAAATAAAGGATTTCCCAGTGAAATCACTTATTTGTAAATTATGGGATTTATCCCTATATTATATATAAACGAGCAGTTTTAATATTAATCGATCCTGTTTAAAAAGACTTCCGCTGTCACTAAATTAGATACCATCGGATTTCCTGCCTCGCGACTCTGGACCTGGTCAAACCGGGGCCACGGGCCGTGACAGGAAAAGGTGGTATCAGAGCCACTGATTTAAGCTTACTATTGATTTTAGCCTATTAGGAAATTTAATTGTCATTCTGTGAAAATATGTTTTATTCACTGATTAATTGTTGAGTTACAGTATGGGTAAGCAAAAGATTTCTGCTATCTACCACAAATTAGATACTGCACCCACAGAAAAAGGAACCTCTTCCTCCAAACACCCAGCAGATCTGGAAGAAGGGATTTTTGTCCGTAAATCAAATTATGAAAATCCTCTCACCCAAAATAAAAGAAATTTGATTCTTAGAAAGGGACAGGAGAAAATAAAGAAACCCCAAGTCAAGAAAGTGAGGTTTAATCCAGAAATCCAGGAAATAGGCAATAAGTCACCTTGGGAAGACACATTAGATGAAAAATGGGCAAATCTTTATATGCTAGCTACCGTAGCAGAAAATGAAAACCTTTAAAATAACAATAAGTCTGGTCTAGTAGAAAATTAATCCCCAGTAAATAAATAAATTATCGTATTCTCTTTCTAGTAGTCTTTTGTACAAATCAATATACAATAAACTTTAATGTTTATTTGTAAAACTTTGTTCCAAAGTTTTAACTTAGCATTTTGTGCATTTTGCATATATGTTGTCCAGCATGAGTGAGATATCGGAAGCATTTCAGAATCTCAACCTCTACCCAGTACCAATTGAAGTCTCCCACGACTTTACTGGTTATATTGCTGACATAGAGGAACCCCTGGAATTCCAAGCTCCACCGCTGGAAAAAGCAAAACTTAAAAAGAGAAGAAGATATGTAGGATGGAGGAAAGTGCGCAGGAGAAAGCCAGCTACTAGGAAACTCCCCAAAAATAGAAAACCCTATAGAAAAAGGAAAAGGAATAGAAATCGGAGAAAGTTCTAATCCAGCAGAGATAGAAATCAGGAAAGATTACAAACAAAAAAGGAATAGAAATTGGAAAGAGTTCTAGACAAACTGAAGATATCACGTTTCAAGACGAAATAGACCGTCTACTGGCAAATTGTGATATTATTAGCCCTATCCATAATAATCTATATCCTTACATAGAAACCCAACTTCCTGTCAATCTGGAACCAACTATTCCAGACCCACTAATCCACACTCGACCTTTAGGTCAAATGGAAGAATGGTGGACAAATGACTGGCAATTCGAAAATATCATCAACAGTCCTTATTCTTTCCTTCCACAGTGGGATCCAGAACCTATCCCCAATCCTCCAATGAGCAACGAAAACTTAGCTGAACTCCGTCAGTTCGGTGAAGAGCTGATAGGTACAGGGAATAGGATCCGGGAAATAGGGGAACAAATTTCCTGGAAGTACGACGAAAGGGAGCGTCGTTACTAAACTGTCAGTTGACCAAAGAATAGTGGGGTTGGGAAGAATGTCTGTATAATAATAATAATAATAATAATAATAATAATAATAATAATAATAATAATAATAATAATAATAATAATAATAATAATAATAATAATAATAGTCAAATATAACTCTGTAAAATGGGAAATAAAACATTGTAAGATAAACAGTGTGTATGGATGCCTATATAATATATAAAGCAAAATAGAAGTCGAAACATCGACAATTTTGGATACATATATCTGTGTTGTAAGATTTTATGTGCTTCTGTGAAATTGTTTTATTTACAATCATTTGATACTAATAGTTATATTTATAATAATTATCAGATGGAAAACGCTAGTAATGAACCAGTTAATGAAGGGAATCAATCTGAACAAAATCAGGAAAACCAGTATATGACTAGACAAGATATTGAAAATATTGTTGCTCAAGGGATAGCCAATGCTATTCCAGCATTCGTTGCTGCTATTAAAAATCCAATAGAACCGCAACAAATCATTCCTAGTAAACGTACTCAGGAAGACAATGTTAGTCATAGTGTAAATGGAGGAGGAAATCATGACGATAATAATCCACTACAGGCTCCACCTCCTAAGAAAATGAAAGCTGCAACACCTGGTTGCACTTTCAAAGAATTTCTTGCTTGCAAACCTGTTGAATTTGCAGGTAACGAAGGAGCAACTGCAGTACTGCGTTGGTTAGAGAAAACCGAAGCAGTAATTGCAATAAGTAAGTGTTCCGAAGAAGATCAGGTTATGTATGCGTCAAATTTGTTCAAAGAAGGGTCACTAGAATGGTGGAACACGGTGCTATAAGCAAAAGGAAGAAGGATGGCTTATGCTATGAACTGGGAAGAATTTAAAATTCTTGTAGAAAGAAAATACTGTCCTGAATATGAAAAGGAACAAATGGCAAATAAGTTCCTAAACCATCGTATGGTAGGCATAGAGTGCCGCGGTTATACTACGACATTCTTTGAATATGCTAGAGTGGTACCAACACTGGCTTCGCCAGAACCGGTACTCATTTCTCGCTACATTTGGGGATTGATTAGTGAAATCCGCAATATCGTTAAAGCTGCGAGACCTCGCACTATTGACGATGCTGTGGAACTAGCTAATACCCTAACTGATGAACTAGTGCGCACAAGAGAAGAAGATCGAAAGAAGGAATTGGCTCAAAAGATTACCCAAGGATTTCGTGTGGGTAATGATAATAATAGGTTCAAGAAAAGAGGAAGGAGACAATCTGCACAACCGCCTTTCTGTAAAAAATGCAAAAAGAATCATTTTAGAAAATGCAATGTAATTTGCAACTTCTGCAAAATGACAGGACATCGTGAAGAAAATTGCAAAAAGAAAACCATAGTCTGCTATAACTGTGGAGAAACAGGACATTACAAAACAGAATGTCCTAAATCGATTAAAGCCGCATACAATAAAGGCAAACCAGCTGATGGAACAACAAAGAAGAATGCCCGAGCATTCCAGCTAACCACTCAAGAAGCTGAACTAATCCCTGATGTCATAGCCGGTACGTTCTTGGTCCACGATGTTTATGCAAAAGTATTATTTAACTCTGGTGCAAACCAAAGTTTTATCAATACTTCATTTTGCCAAGCCCTTAAATTACCTTTAACCACCCTTAGGCAAATTTTTACAGTCGAAACGGCAGATGGGAATTATGTTAACATAAATACGGTTTTGCAAAAAGGAAAGATAGAACTGTTAGGCCATAAGTTTTCTGCAAACTTGTTACCTATGAAGTTAGCCGAATTTGATGTAGTATTAGGAATGGATTGGTTAATAGCCAACCATGCTCGAATCCTTTGTGATAAGAATTCCATAGAAATTCAGGCACCTACCGGAGAAGTAATTAGGATTACAGGAGATAAACCACGTAAACCCATGAAGTTCATATCAGTAATGAAAGTTGCTAATTATGAACGAAAACAAGGAATAGTATATATGATTTCAGTAATCATTAGTACTAAGGGTAAAGAACTTAAGGAAATTCCTATAATCTCAGAATATCCGGATGTATTCCCAGAAGATTTACCAGGATTACCTCCAGACAGGGAAGTAGAATTTAGGATTCATCTAATTCCAGGAACTACACCGATAGCCAAGGCACCTTATCGATTAGCACCCACCGAAATGCTAGAATTGAAAAATCAATTAGATGAATTACTAAGTAAAGGATTCATACAACCTAGTTCATCCCCTTGGGGAGCACCAGTGTTGTTTGTGAAAAAGAAAGATGGATCGATGAGAATGTGTATCGATTACAAAGAATTGAATAAGGTTACAATTAAGAATCGATATCCATTACCTAGGATTGACGATCTTTTTGATCAACTTCAAGGTGCTAGGTATTTTTCTAAGATAGACTTAAGATCCGGATATCACCAGTTAAAAGTACAAGAAGAAGACATACCTAAAACTGCTTTCAGAACTAGGTATGGTCATTATGAGTTTACAGTCATGCCCTTTGGACTAACAAATGCCCCAGCAGCATTTATGGACATGATGAATCGGATCTGTAAACCATACTTGGATAAATTTGTAATCGTATTCATCGACGATATACTTATTTATTCCAAAAGTCAGGAAGAACATTGCGAACATTTGCATGCACTCTTAACTTTGTTAAGAAAGGAAAAGCTTTATGCAAAATTCTCGAAGTGTGAATTTTGGTTAAAGGAAGTGCAATTCCTAGGACATATGGTGAATCACGAAGGAATTCACGTAGATCCTGCTAAAATAGACGCAATTACCAAATGGAAGGTCCCACAAACAGCTATGGAAATTAGAAGTTTTCTAGGCTTAGCTGGATACTACAGACGATTTATTAAGGATTTCTCTAAGATAGCTGTACCTTTGACTAAGTTAACCGGTAAAGCCACTAAGTTTGAATGGGGACATAGGCAAGAAGAAGCTTTTAAGATTTTAAAGCATCGATTGACAAATGCTCCAATTTTAGCATTGCCCGAAGGAACAGAAGATTTTGAAGTATATTGTGATGCTTCAAAATTAGGATTCGGATGTGTATTGATGCAACGCAAAAAGGTAATTGCGTATGCCTCACGGCAGTTGAGAAAGCACGAGGAGAATCATACAACTCATGACTTAGAATTAGGAGCCATAATTTTTGCCTTGAAAATTTGGAGACATTATCTGTACGGAAGTAAGTTTACTGTCTATACAGATCATAAAAGTTTAAGGTATATATTTGGGCAGAAAGAATTAAATATGAGGCAAAGAAGATGGATGGAAGTTCTAAGCGATTACGACTGTGATATTCAATATCACGAAGGAAAGGCAAACGTAGTTGCAGATGCCTTAAGTCGTAAGTATCAGGAAAAACAAAAGCGAGTCCGTGCTCTTAGATTAAATCTACAAGTAGATTTAATGGAACAATTAAAGAAAGTTCAGGAAACAGCAATCAAGGACGATGCTGAAGGAATGAAAGGTTGTATAAAGGAACTAGAGCAAGGAAATGATGAAATTTGGAGATTTCACAAGAAACGAATTTGGGTACCTAAGCAAGGAGAATTAAGAAATAAGATTTTAGAAGAAGCCCATAAATCTAGGTATACTATGCATCCAGGAAACAATAAGATGTACCAAGATTTAAGAAAGAACTTCTGGTGGATAGGAATGAAGAAAGATATAGCAAGTTATGTTTCCAAGTGTCTTACTTGTTCACAAGTAAAGGCTGAACATCAGAAACCTTCAGGACTACTACAACAATTGGAAATGCCAATATGGAAATGGGAACTTATAACAATGGATTTTGTTACTAAGTTGCCTAAAACAAGAAAAGGTAATGATGCGATTTGGGTAATTGTGGATCGATTAACCAAATCAGCTCATTTTCTACCAATGAAGGAAACCTTTAGCATGGAAAGGTTAGCCAAGTTGTACGTAGACAAAGTGGTATCTTTACATGGAGTTCCACTCTCCATTGTATCAGATAGGGATAGTCGTTTCACTTCTCATTTTTGGAAAAGTTTCCAACAAGCTATGGGAACTCGACTAAATTTGAGTACGGCATATCATCCACAAACGGACAGACAAAGTGAAAGAACCATCCAAACTCTAGAAGACATGCTCCGAGCATGTGTATTAGATTTTGGTGGAAATTGGGACGATCACTTACCATTGATCGAATTCTCCTATAACAATAGTTATCATTCAAGTATTGAAACTGCTCCATTCGAGGCACTATATGGAAGAAAGTGCAGAACTCCAGTTTGTTGGGCAGAAATAGGAGAAAGACAATTGTCAGGTCCTGAGATAGTGCAAGAGACGACCGACAAGATTACTCAAATCAAGGAAAGACTGAAGACTGCTCGAGATCGTCAGAAGAGTTATGCAGATAATCGCCGCAAGCCGTTAGAATTCCAAGTCGGAGATAAAGTACTATTAAAAGTTTCTCCTTGGAAAGGAGTAGTTAGATTCGGAAAGAAAGGAAAGCTAAGTCCAAGGTACGTAGGACCATTCTCAGTGATCCAACGTATAGGACCAGTTACTTATCGTTTACAACTACCAGAAGAATTAGCTGGAGTACATGATGTATTTCATGTATCCAATCTCAAGAAATGTCTATCAGACGAATCTTTGGTAGTACCTCTTCAAGATATAGAGGGAAACGAAAAGCTGAAATTTGTTGAGAAACCTCTTCAAATTGAGGATCGAAAGATTAAGTTTATCAAACATAAACGACTAGTTTTAGTCAAAGTCAGATGGGATTCAAAAAGAGGAGCTGAATATACTTGGGAGCTGGAATCAGAAATGAAGAGAAAGTATCCTCATTTATTCCAGTAAATCTCGATGACGAGATTTTTATTAAGGTAGGGAGAATGTAACAATTCTCATCAAAAGTCTTAATTATTATTTTAATTTGGCCAATAGGAAACCCTAATTGAGAAACCCAAGTGATTCTGAACAAACCCTAAAATTTTCAGAATAATCGGAATCAGGATCAGGGCCCCTAAAACTCAGGGGGGGTAAACCCTAGTTAACGATTATCAACAATTACTTGCTGTCAAAATTCTAAATTCAGAATATGTCAAGTCAGCAAAGCTAGTCCCAACCGTGGCTACCCTATAACCTATTTTTAACCCTTACGGACCGTAACATTATTAATCTTACGGACCGTAAGAACCCTTACGGACCGCAACAATGTTAGGCTTACGGTCCGTAAGCAATGCCAAATTTTGACTATAAATAGCAGACATTGGGACTTGAAATTTGGCATATGATCGACGAAGAAATTCGTTTCCTACATCGAATTACTTTCTGTTTATCACAATTAACACACACTAATCACGAAGTGCTGCCGCAATCAGGGTAATAACTCGATCGCTATTACGATTCAACGTCCGATCGATTATAATTATCCAACGATTGTTTAAGTGCCGCTCAAATTGAGTTTATACTTTGTTATTCATCGTGATTTCGACTTGAATGTTTGAGTGTTGTTCGAATTCGGACTATACTCTGTCATTCGTTGTGAATCCGCTGAATTGTTAAGTATTGCACTAATAAATCGTTGTGAGAATTTAATCTCGTGAATTGACGTAACTGCTGTATTAGTTACTAACCTGTTTGTGTGTGCATTATTATTTAAATTAGGTTAATCAAGGCTAATCAGTAGGCTTATACTCTGCTCGTTAAATCTACAATGTGAGTCATTCTTTTTTTTATCAACTGTTTTACAATACTCCAAATTATTTTCAAAGATTATAATTACAGTGATTAAGTTTATGTAATCACCAAATTACAGCCGGTATGTGGGGTATTGTGCACATTACTACAGTTGTTATCACTTTAGGTGGGCGAACCTAAAATTAGTGATCTTCGTCATTCATTGGGGCAGCCAATGGCGATATGACCACAGTCACCGAAAAGAGTCGAGTGACAAATACTGTGGGTAGTTGGTTTGATATCAGAAACATTGTAATATCTCTTAATACTGTAAATTATAACAAACGAGTCGTTTTAGTAAAACTGAATGATTCACTCAGTATTTCCCTGCTGACAAAACCTTTTTCAAACATGTTTCAGGTGATCTGTTGTGAGCAAAAGAAAAGTGTCGTGGAGCACTACAAGCTTAGAAAGTGGCTCAATGTAAATAAATAAAGAAACATGTTTTGAGAAATAAAGGATTTCCCAGTGAAATCACTTATTTGTAAATTATGGGATTTATCCCTATATTATATATAAACGAGCAGTTTTAATATTAATCGATCCTGTTTAAAAAGACTTCCGCTGTCACTAAATTAGATACCATCGGATTTCCTGCCTCGCGACTCTGGACCTGGTCAAACCGGGGCCACGGGCAGTGACAATTATAAATATTAATTTTTACTATCACGAGATCTGGATTCAAAAAATAATTGTTGTTGATAAACAATCACCAGGTGATAACTATTTAAAGCCTTACGTGATACTGATATCTTCTTTCTTAATTTCAGTCCATAAAATATCCATATTCACAATTTATTGAGACAAGCTTCTTATTATGTTTTCAAGCTGCTGAATGGCATGAGGATTCCAAAAGTGCTGAATGGCATGAGGATTCCGAAAGTGCAGAATTCAAAATTATAGGCTCTCATATATTCATATTCAAAATTACGTATAAGCTTGATTTTTTTAATGTATATGCATTAATTGTAATTTTACTTTTACATTAGTTTATATACATACTGATGGAATTGAATCTATATTTGATCTAGCTAAGGGTTTAGTGACCATTCAGAGGCATCATTGGACAATATACATTCTAAAGTTGTTAACCCTTAAAAAGTGTGAGTAAGTTAAATTTACTTCAACGTTGCGAGAGATTAAATATTTAATGGTTTATGTTTCTTAAAAGAATAAAGGATTTATTTTTTTATAATGTATTGATGTTTATGCAGCTCATTAAATTAGCTTCAGTCAAAGTTGGTGACATACTTGTGGATTCGCATAGTAACCTTAATGAACAAGAGAAAAGTATCGCTTCATTTTGGCAACAGCAGCATGAGGTACATCAATTTTGGGTAAGCGACCATAGAAATATTTGAGAAATATATAAAAATGTTATATAAATATCTTGCGCCTCGCGTACGTGATGCATGCACCTTTGCCTAGGCTTTGGGGACCCTATTGCCTCAATGCGCCTCACTTTTTTTTTTTGAAAAACAAATATTTTAATCATTATTTTTTATTAAATAAACCATAACATTTACCTCAGCTCATAGCTGATCGGTGCATTTTAGGTACACGTTATTGATTATTAATTTGAGTAAAAATGCATCGATATTAGTTAGAAATATATGTATTGGTAAAAACACGTTGCATTTGTATTAGTTTTTATATTTTAGTTAATTTCGAGTTGTTTGGGGTATGTTTTAGTGTACTTAGGTTGTATGGTGTTCTGTAAGAGTTCATGGCTTAGAAGTGTAAAAAACGAGATTTAAATTAAGAAAAGCTTACGAACTAAACTACATACAAGAATGAAAATTAATTAGACTTTAATGGTAAGTTCATAAGTGTTTTGAGATTAAAAATGAATTAACATTGAATGTTGAGATGAATTGCATTAACAACATTAATTGTTTATTTTGGAGTTGTAGGGATAGTGACATAAGAGTTCATGGTTATGTTATTTGGGCTTAACTACTATAATTCAAGTCATGACATTAGGCATTTAAATGGGTTTTAGAAAGAAACTGGTTGTTGATATCTTGGGCTTTAAGGAAGAAGCGAGCCCACATGGTAATTTAGGTGGAAGTGGGTTGGGATTGAGGAGAATTGCACGCCGTTTATTTTGGAGTAGGGGGACCCACGAAATCACAAGTGTATATATCATATTCATAAATTGATTCCAGATTAATTTATGTTCATTAAGATTTATTCTTCTTTTAATCATTTTTTATTATAGGTCATTTTTTAGTCTTGTTCTTCTTTTAGTCGTTTTTTATTATAGGTCATTTCCGAGTATCCTCAGGCAAATATGACCAGATTGGAACGAAAGATATCACTAGGAGAGACATACACTGAGTTGGAAAAAAGGTTGGATGATGATAATTTCGCACTCACTATATTCAGTTCTTTGTAAAATTTATTTTTGAAGAATTTATTTTTAAGCCAGCCTTTCAACGATTTATAACATCATTATATTCAGTTCTTTGTAAAAATTTCTTTTGACTAATGAAGAACTTACATTCATTTAATTATGTCGTGCAACTCTTCGTATTTCATTGATGCCCACCGTTTACCATACAAAGGCGTTGTGAGGTAAGTGTTAATATTATTTGTGATGATGATTTAATGTCACACCCCGATATTTCAACATATTACCGGTGGGCCTGGTGGGGAGTATCGTGACGTAGTTGATATCATCATGGTCAAACATACACAGAATAGCACAGCGGAAGTCTTGGAATATAAAATATTATTACAAACTCAAATGTCTGAAAATATCAAAGTATTTATTATAGACGAGCCTGTAATATCACATCCACAGGTGGATCTTTACAAAATGTACAAAATGAAGTTTAGCAGACTTTAAGGCATCTTTAAGGATTTGCAAGATCCTCTATTTCGACACCGAGCAATCCCCCAGCCTATTACGAGTAGTACCTGCCACTTAGTCTTTGGAAAATACGTCAGTTTTCACTGGTAAATACAATTAACTGACTCTTTTGAAAAGAGTTTATGAAAGTTGATTTAAGTGCACAAGGCACAAACCATTTATAACTTAGGACAATTTTTAATAAAATCTTGTATACAGTTTTACATGTTTGTCTTACAATTGGGGCCGGTTTGGAAGCCGGTCATGATTAACCGACTCACCAATTACAAAACCCACGAAGGAGTTATTCCCAACTTGTGGGTTATTTATATTTTAGCATTTGCATCTGTCAGGTGTATGCCTACACCCCGTGCATAGGTCGTGGCCATTTTCAAATTTAATGAGCCAAGGATATCCAGGACACGGTCGTTAACCCCCAATGTTTATGTTATCAACAAGACAGATTAAACGGGTTATGCAGATTTATTAAATCACAATCCGACATAAATGATCTCATACCCGACCAAGCGGTATTTATAATACCGTATCCCAAGCCCGTATAAGGGAAAATAAGTTAAAAGTATTTACCTGAGCTAATACTTGATTTTATCACATTACATCAGTAAGATATCATACATATGTGAGATTTACCATTTATGACCAAACTATGCCTCGAGAGGGTATTTTGGTCATTTCACGTATGCTTTTACGGACATTTTTGGAAGTCTGAGTTCACAACTTATACCTACTGTAATAATAATAAAATTTAATTATAAAATCAGTTGGTAACGAGTCTTAGATGTTAAATATGGTTTAAAAACCATACTATGCACCTAATTAGCGTAAAATCGCTAATTGACGATAATTAAAGGGTTTTATGGAATTCTGAGATTTTGATCAGTTTTGAATGCTCAAAATAATTTATTTAATGTATCAAATCAGTAGGAAAATGTTTGGCATTCAAATCATTTTTTAATCTCTTTTTATGCATGAAAAGGGTATTATCTTCATTTATCGAATTATATAAGAACTCCATGATACGATCAGATTATAATCTGATCAAGGATTCCAAAAATCCCTAAAAATAATATCTTAACAGTAGGTAATGAGTTTTGGATCAATATCCAAGTTTAAACATGCCTTATGCAAGATTTCGCAATTTAATTAATAAGAAGCTTCTATTTACGATATCGAGCATAACTCCTGTTTGAGACCAAGAACTGATGTGAAATTTTCGGGGACATACTTATATATCAGTAGAAAATGTTTTTGTCCACTTACATTTCTAAAAATCTCATTCATATTTCAAAAGGGCAAAATGGGCATTCATAAGCATAATAACAGAAACTAGCATATGATTCAAACTACTAAGGACCAAGCAATATAACTTCAGGGGGTTATACTACTATATACTACGGTCCTAATGGAATCTTAAAACATGGAAGAATCAAGCTTAATCGGGTCAGAACTGAAAGTCAAAGCAAAAGTCAAGCTTTTACGACTTTCGGTTGCAAACCGACCCTAAACTCAGAATTGTCGGGTTGAATCATGCTAAGACATGTTCTAATAATAATTACTAAGTTATTAGAGTGTTAAAATATAATTTATAACCTCTGTATCATTGGTTTTAATTATTATTTATAAATCTGTCAAGTTTGACTTTTTATCTAAATGGTTTAACCCGACAATTAACTAGGTAAACGAACGAATTAGGAAGTGCCCTTTTAAGGGTTAATCACCTACCTAACTATGGTCATATAACCACATTCATCTCGAACCGTGGCTGGACCATTTGAGATTAAACCGAAGGTCAAAGTTAATTTACGATAACTTGACTTTTCGGTTTTGAAATTATGAAACTGAACTAATGAGAGGGCTAAGACACTTACAAAGGGTCCTTGCTATCTTTTCTACTAAAAATAAGTTCCCATTCAGATTAGGAAGCTCCAAGTTGAGAAATAAGAAGATTGAATGAAAATGAGCAAATGAAAGTGTTGAAGAACACTCTTATTTATAGTGTTTTGAGAATCATGGATGATTGCCATGGGTTAGAGGAGTTCCAAGATCATCCCAGGTGTCTTGGCAGGTGTCTAATACCAGATACAAGCTTAAGGTTTCGAAAAACGGGTGTGAGCTGCAAGGAAGAAGAAGGGCAGCTATCCATAATTCTGCTGCACAGATACACATACGGACCGTATGGTCATGTGTATACGGTCCGTAAGGACCAGGGCTGAATACTCAAACTTTCATCAGTTGGCAGGTTTGGCCCCTGAACGCGTATTGTTGAGTTTTGGCACATCTAACACCCGTTAACCCCATTTTTAAGCTCCATAAGGAAGTTAAAGTACATTTAACTTCAACCATGCTCAAAAATATTATGGATGCCAGTTCGTTCGGTCGTACGGTCGCGTTATTCGCTAAATTACGACGAACGTTCGAACGGACGCGAAAACAATCCAGATTTCGCGACGTATGGTATTTTTGCATTCCCATCACTAAAATATAATATTTTAATTATTACAAAAAATTTATGGATGTGCGGATATGGTCAGAACGCAGGATATGCGCGAATATGCATACTTTCGCAGTTTTGACGCTTTTAGTCCTTTTAACACATAAAGTTGTACGTAACATCATTTATTGATATCAAAGCCTTCCATGGCCCATATATGGATTCCCGAGAACGTGACTGAGTATTACAGAGTTTCTGGTTCTCTTAAAGGTCACTCGAAAGCATAGTTTCGCTTGTTGACGCTTTTGGTCCCTTTAATGCGCAAACTTGCGCGTATCATCATTTAATGGCATCAAAGCCCTATCTAGCCCATATTAAGGATTCTCAAGAGTATGATGGCACAAGGAAATGCTTCGGGTTCGTTAAAAGGTCACTCAGAGGTAAGAATTAACATGTTGACACTTTTAACCCTTCGTCGCGCAAACTTTCAAATAATTACGCAAACGGCTCCTCTCGTCCAACAAGTGCCTCATTTGAGAATACGAACACTGTATAAGGTCACTCAGAGGCTTAGTTTAAGCATGTTGACACTTTCAGTCCATTTATAATTAAGGTTTTCAATTTTGATGAAATTTGTCCCTTATAGTCAACGTTTGACTTTATTAGGGTTTATTACACGTGTCAACACATCATTGGACACGGTTTTACGAGGTGTTACATCTTCACCCCCTAAAAGAAATCTCGACCCGAGATTTACTCAAAAAGATGGAAGTACTTTCTGTCGTAAAATGGACTTTAACTTCCGCAGTATATTAGGGACCTTTACGGGCATCCCAATTGACCTATTCAATAGGTACATGCTTCTTTTCGGAGCTTCTTAACCTGTCAATCCTTGATCGATATAGGTCTTTTAATAAACCTCAGGCTTTCATCAATCTATATGTCTTTACTAGACATTGGTAGCGTTTTATCAGCTAGGCATTTCTTTAAGTTAAAGATGTGGAACATATTGTGAATTCCTCTAAGCTCCTTAGGCGAGTTTAGCTTATAAACTATACTGTCGACACATTCGATGATCTCGAATGGTCCTAAATATCCAGGGCTTGACTTTCCCTTTCTATTGAAACATATCGACCCTTCCATGCTGGTACTTTCTTTAGAGTCTTGTTCCCTTACTTGGAACTTTAAGAGATTTACGCCTCTTGTTCGCATTACTCTTCTGCCGATTACTGGCAGCTTTCAGATGATTACGGACTCGTATTATCTTATCCATCATCAAAAAAAATCTCATATTCTGATAATTGGGTTTTCCCCATTTCCTGCCCAACGAACGGGCGTTGACACCTCCTCCTATACAAGGTCTCCAATGGAGCAGCCTTGATGCTGATATAATGCTATTGGTTATAGGAGAACTTAATTAGGGTGAGATAGTTATTCCATTTACTATTCGAATCAATCTTAAAGGATTGTCTACCCACACGGCTAGTCGAACAAATCGATGATCCTGGGCAGCTAATAATGATTCTTACTCGTTTCCTAGTTAGGTTGCAGTATTCAATGCGCAAGTGTATTGCATTGCATCGTGCTTTCCTTTATCAACAATAATCGGAGTTCCTAAGACGATGAGCTAGGCTGTACAAGTCTCTCTCCATAACTCATCTGATTAGCTCTCAGTTCTTCCATTCCCATTTAACTTTTATTATAGGCACGTGCTTCCTTTTGAGCAACTAACAACCTTTCATTCAAGTTGTTCTTCAGTTCAATACTCTTGACATTAATCCTTATCAGTTTGACTCTTTCCTATTGGCTTAGAGCATCAGCGACTACATTCGCTTTGCCAGGATGGTAGCGAATTTTGCAATTATAATCATTTAGAGTCTCCATCCAACGACGTTGTCTCATATGAAGATCCTTTTGACTGAACAAGCGTTGGAGACTTTTGTGATCCGAATAGATCACACATTTGGTCCTATATAAATAATGTCTCCACAACCTTAGTGTAAATACAACGGCACCAAATTCCAATTTTATGGGTGGTGTAATTCTTTTCTTGCAATTTTAATTGTCGTGAAGCATAGGCATTCACCTGGCCTCTTTGCATAAGTACACAACCCATACCGGTGTGTGAAACATCACAGTACATGACAAAACTCTTCTTATTCCTTCGGGCAATGTCAACACCGGAGCATTGCTCTATTTCTGTTTAAGGATCTAAAAAGACTCTTGTTGATTAGAACCCCAATCAAACTTTACATTCTTGCGGGACAGAGAAGTTAATGGTGTAGCTATCCTCGAGAAGTTCTCAATGAATCTTCTCTAATAACCAGCTAATCCCAGAAAGCTACGAATTTCTGTTGGTGTCTTTGGTGCTTTCCAGTTCACAATGGCTTCTATTTTAGCGGAATCGACTTGGATACCATGCTCGCTCACAACATGTCCAAAGAATTGGACTTTACGAAGCCAGAACTCACACTTAGAGAACTTAGTATATAACTTTTCCTGTCGCAGAAATCCTAAAATACACCGAAGGTGCTTCTCTTGGTTGACTTGACTTGCTCTAAACGCTGTCTTAGGCACATCTTCGGTTCGGATCTTGAGTTAATGATATTCAGATCTTAAATCGATCTTCGAGAAGAAGCTTGCCCTTTGGAGTTGGTCGAATAAGTCGTCGGTCCTGGGCAAAGGATAACAATTCTTGCTCGTTACTTTATTTAGCTCTCGATAATCAATGCATATATGCATTAATCCATCCTTCTTCTTCACGAACAGCATAGGAGCTCTCTAAGATGAATAGCTGGGTTGTATGAAACCCTTTTTCCAGTAAGTCATCCGATTGAGTCCTGAGCTCTTTCATTTCTGAAGGCGCTAACCGATATAGAGCTTCTGTAACAGATACGACTCCTAATAGGATGTCAATCCTAATTCCATTTTTTGCCCCTCAAAATATGAGTGCACGGATGCCTTAAGTAAAGGACACATCTGTTTTACGAGTGCATGGATGCCTTAAGTAGAGACGCCTACTTAGACATTCCTATAATGGATATCTTCTTTGAATACCACTAGCTGACTTTAGTACAATATGACCATTGGAATATTTTAGTGGTTCCATGCATTAAACCTCCATACTGATCAGGCATGGACGCAATCTATGGAACACACCAGGATACGCCAATCCTCATATGGCGCTCTTTTCAAACATAGTTGCACTCGCAGTTGATAGAAATCAATGAGAAAATAATTAAAATAACATGTATTGTTGTACTCTATTTGAAGAAAGAGTACTCTTAGATTTTTCAGAAGGATCTTCGTCGAGAATAGAAAAGACGATCTCTATGGTTTCATTGGTAGGTCCTACCTTACTTAGTATATGGGGTTCTTATGAGTATCATCAAAAGTTTGCTAAGCTTATGGTCTATGAAAGACTTATTATTGCCGCCTTTGACATTCATCAGATAGTTCAGGCATTTTCCTTCTTAGCCTCTTCAGGCTTCTTGGTTTTATTTGGGCAATTAGTTTTGATGTGCCCTATTTCATTGCAACCATAGCAAGTTGCGTCCTTTATGTTTTGGCACTCCAAAGTTTTGTGCCCTTCTTTATTACAGATCCCACAAGGCTTGGCTTGTGAATCTAAAGTGCATTTCCCTTTAGTCGCCCTCTTTGGGCAGCGAGTCTTTATATGTCCTTTCTCGCCACAACCATAGCATGTGGCGTTTATCAAGTCCTTGCATTCATGAGTCTTGTGATCCATCTTCTTACAGATGCCACATCCCCTGATCTGCTTATGGAAACATTTTCCGAAGTGTTGTTTCCCGCAGGTTTTACATTTGGGTTTTGCCTCATTTGGCTTGGACTGGTTATAGTTTGAACCGGTCTTACCCTTTTTGTAACCCTTATTTGGGATTTTATCGCACTTTCACTTATGATCCCTTAATACTCGGTCCACGGCTTTGTTTTACGGCTGTATCTAACATAGCCTGTAACTCAGTGCCCGTTAAGTTCAGTCTTGCATTATTAATCTGATCAACTGAATGATTGTGGGCTTCATATGGATCAGCCATGGTGAAGCTTTGAAGGCTATAAACCGAGTAATAATAATTTATTTAATTATATAGCGAATTGTCGAATTTAATGATTAAATAGCCATGGTGTAAGTAAACCATATAGGCCAATAGATAGTATAAAATTTATTTGATTATGTTTCGCCTGGGTTTTTAAATAAACCATCTTTGGCGTTTAGACGGAATCTAATCCTTCATTTTTATTAGACAAGGGACATAAGTCACATCTGTCAATGTCGTACAGACATTTTGTATAGCGCAAAGGCTTGTCTTAAAGGACTTTTAGATGGCACAAAGGCCTTGTCACAAGGACAATTTAAAACATAATCAATGATCCTTTGGATTGGAAAATTTTCATAGTTTATTGCCTTTTGGCAAGAAGTTATGAAATAAAACTATCTTTATCATGAATACCTCTTTGCCCTTAGGCATACATCTCAAATGGATGTTTTGATGTGTACATCATGTTCGACGTTATTAGCCATGATTCATATTGATCATTTAGGCCAT
This sequence comes from Helianthus tuberosus, assembly GCA_030545235.1. Classification (NCBI taxonomy): domain Eukaryota; kingdom Viridiplantae; phylum Streptophyta; class Magnoliopsida; order Asterales; family Asteraceae; genus Helianthus; species Helianthus tuberosus. The sequence continues at coordinate 168,643,393 of CM060368.1, forward strand.
GAAAGTGGCTTGGAAAAATCCAAGTACTTTTGGAAGCTAATGTAGTCTCTCAAGTCACATAGCCAGGAATGCTAACATGTTTTCAGATGTTAACAAAGATTAATTATCTTAAGAGGGTTTTAGCATCATAGCCATGTTCGTAGACATATAGGCAAGGTTATACCATTAAGAGGATCTTTTGATATTTTTCAGCTGATCGTTAAAATTCGAGTAAAATCGGAACGATCGATTGATAAAGGACGATATGAATTCCTATTTAAGAAAGACTTTCCATAAATCATTAGGAAATTTACAATAGTGCCTCAGACAGGACTTTAATAATTCATTTGTCCACTCGGGGACTTTAAAGCAACTTTAGTCCATGCAGGGACTAAAAGGAAAATATAAGTCCATATATAAAATATATCCTCGAAGGGGTTATCAAGAAGTATTACGTCCACAGAGGGACTTATAATGAAATAACATGTCTACAAAGGGACTATTTTGAAATAGTATATCCCCAAAAGGATTTTAATGAAATAACATGTCCATAAAAGGACTATATTGGTACAACGTGCGCACAAAAGGGCTTTGCTGTACAGATGTCCTCACAGGGACTTTAAGTCAAAAGATACGTCCACATTGGGACTTATTAATGAGACAATATGTCCTTGAAGGGACTATAATGAAATATCATATCCACAAGGGATTTTTTAATGAAATAATATGTCCTTGAAAGGACCATAAAGAATTATTATGTCCGCTAGAGGCCTTTATTGAAGTATAATGTCCACAAAGGGACTATATTGAAACATAATGTCCATGGAGGGACTATAAGGAATTATAATGTCCACGAAGGGACTGTAATGAAATATAATGTCCACAAAGGGACTATATAACAAATGCCCATACAGGGTCTCAAACTGAAAGATATGTCCACACAGGGACTATATAGAAGAGATAGGTCCTTATAAGGACTTAAAAGACAAAGAATATTATGAAGGAAGGATTCTCTAACGTCTTCCTTGCTCCATTTCGATTGTTTCTCTTCTTTGTTTACCATATACGGTAGGGATACTGAAGACCTCGTTGAATAAGGTAAGTATTCCAATCAGGATCCGTTATAGAAGTAGAATTCAGGGATTCAATAGTTAAGGAATGATATGGATCACGGATTGGGTTTTGACTGATATAATCCAAATCTTGGGATTTCAAAACTTGAAGGTAAGGAATAGGGATCACTAGGATCCACTGGTATTATTTTCAAAACGGGAGTCTCAGGGACCACCTGGTATGGACCCCACTGGCGCAGACTTTAAAATTTGAGCCTCAGGGACCTCCGGTATGGACACTGAAGTCTGATTGCAATTCAAATGGGTTTGGTTTTGGAAATGAATCCATAAAGATCTTCCTCCAAACCAGTCGCACGCTTATTCTAGCCGTATTTCGAAGCTTGACATTTCTTGGCTTCGGATGAGGAGAATCTCCATCAACGGCTTCCTCGCTTGGCGACTTATTCAAAATACATAAAATCGAAAACAATGTTTACTTAATATTGATGAGAACATTCCTATGTTAAGTCTAGACTCAAAAGGTCTAAGGAATATGCTATTGTGTCATTGAGATTAAACACAAAATGCTAGTGTTTAATTCACTCAATGTTGGCTCTAATACCAACCTGTCACACCCCGATATTTCCACATATTACCGGTGGGCCCGGTAGGGAATATCGTAACGTAGTTGATATCATCATGGTCAAACATACACAGAATAGCACAGCGGAAGTCTTGGAATATAAAATATTATTACAAACTCAAATGTCTGAAAATATCAAAGTATTTATTATAGACGAGCCTGTAATATCACATCCATAGGTAGATCTTTACATGTTGGTGCATGCGTCTGTCGACTTCGTCTTGTATCGAGTCTTGTATTATAGTAGATAGATCAGGGCACGTAATACGAGAAATCTGTCAATAATAGGTCAACAGGCAGCTTCAAACGAAATTACAAAGTGTAATTTCGCTTGAAACCTACAATTGATTTCAAGCGAAATCACATTGTTAATTTTGCTTGAAACCGTAATTCCGTATGAAAGGTAATTCCGCTTGAGTCATGTTCAAGCAAAATTACACTGCCTATAAATAGAGATGTCCTGATTTCGTTTGAATCAGTTGTGTATGTGTGTTTCCGGAGCCGAAGTGCTGCCGAAGTGTTGTTTCGCTGTAAAACTTTGTCAAGTTAATCAGAACAACAGTTAAAGTGAATATCTTGCTGAATCACACACAATATGTCTGTTTCCGACTTTCATATTGTGTAGAACGCCTCTGATCGACTCGTTTCGGGTCCATACACGATCCTACATGTGGTATCAGAGCACAGGAGGAGGAGTTCTACCATATTCAGCTTGATTTCATCAGATTTTCTAACTTCTACACCTTCTTTTCAAAATTGAACAATTTTTCACGGTTAAAATCGGCTGATTTTCTCACAGTATACACGCATTTGTGTTTTAACTAATCCTTGAAAATTTCAGACCTAAATTCTGCTTAAAACTTGATCAATTGGTAATTTCGCTTGAAAAGTGTGTTTGAAATGATGATGTCAGCATAATTTTGCTTGAAATTGCACTTAATTTCGCTTGAAATTGCACTTAATTCCGCTTGAAAACGTTATTTCGCTTGTGTAATACCGTTTGAAATCACTATTCCATTTCAAAGTGCTATTCCGCTTGAAAGTTCAAACAAAATAAGTGATTCCGCTTCAAATCATGATTTTGTTTGAGTTGGTATTCCGTTTGATACTGGTTTGCAGATAATTTCGCTTCAATTGGTATTTCGTTTGAAGAAGTAATTTCACTTGAATTTGATTCCATTTGAAAGTGTCTGTTTTGTGGAAAAGTTTACCGAATCATGGAAGAAGAGTTTTACAACGCATTTGCCACATCCCCGACTACTCCTGTTGCCATTGCTCAAAACATGAACAACGAAAATGAAACTGGAACAATGCAAAAACCCCCTAAACTAATGAGCATTGAGGAGTATTATGGTTGGAAAGATAGGTTTGAAAACTGGGTCCAAGCCAATCATTTGAGATCATGAGTGTTTTGGTCAAAAATTACCGAAGCAATTAAGTGATCAAATTAGTTAAGTGAGGTAGTGTGCTAGAAACGAGTGTCAAAAATATGTTAATCAAATTATTTGCAAAAACAGTTTGAGGATACGGCTCAGGATATAGAGCTGTTTCTATGATCAAACAATGAGCAAAAATGTAAAGGGTGACACAAGATGTACGAGGAAAGCCCTTGATCAATCTAGATCGCCGGCACAAAACCTCGGGAGCTGACAATCGCAGCTGACTTGTTCTTCTATTACTTCGAATATTAGGAAACAGTGCAGGATGTGATGCGGATCAACTAGGTGTTACAAGGTAATTCGAATACAAGTGTTTGTGTGTAGTGTTTGCTAGAAGCTAGAGAGCAAAGTGTGTGTAAAAAATTATGTGCCTTAATCTGATCCGCCCCATCTATTTATAGTAAAAGAAATTCAACAAACTATCCTACTAAACCGGGATTCGGCGGATATTCCCTACTTGAACGTTGTTGACCTGGTCCTTCGGGTTCAACGTCTCTCATGTAACTGGTTTGCCCGAGTCTTAAGGAGAAGAGGTCCATTCGACCGTTAGTGACCCACAACTTCTAACCTGCACGTGATTATTTAGTTAATACCAGGATATCGCACAAGGATGTTACCAATATCCTGATCCGGTATCCTGATCACAAGTAAACAATCAAAAGCAGAATATTAGTCAGGATATATATGCTCAGAAAACAACCCATAACAATTGTCCCCAAATATATCTGTTGTTATACCAATCCAACGGATATATTTTAAAAGTCCTGTCTCGTAAATCGAGGTTATTAAATCGAAACGACGATTTAGGTGACATTGTGCAATTTTCAATGCAACATTTACTCTTTACCCCCCTCCAATCTCAGCTTTTATTTGACCGACTTATCACATATCATCATCACCATATTCCAGGTGATTTCTCATGTACTTTTCTCCTTCCTTTTTTCCCTCTGTTTTCCTTAATCAAAATTCTTCATGGCTAGCAAAACGAGATCTCACACAGGCGACCCGACTTCATCCTTTGAAGCCCAAAACCTTCTTAACAAACCCGAAAAAGAAATCTGGTCGTTTGACAATGCCGACATAGCCTCTCTGCAAGCTTCTGGTGCCTTCCCCGTTGGAACAATCATTCGTTCTTTCGATAGGGAAGTCCGATCGGATTTCTCTTCCACCGAATGGGTCTGCTTCATGGCTTACCCTTTTTCTATTGGACTCCGATATTCGTTTCCGACCTTTATATCCCGCTTCTTTGAGCTTACCGGTCTCAGTTATGCCCAAACCATGCCTATGGTTTGGCGAGTGCTCGTGACCTTAGACCAAATCAGATCCCGTTTCATCCCTGATCTTTGTATTGAAGATCTCTCGATGGCCTATCGCCTTCGTTCTCACGGCAACAGTCGTTTTCTCCTTTTCTCTACTTCCAAAAATCCTCTTGTTCTTAAAGCCACGAAGAATGAGGAGAAATGGAAACAAAAGTTCTTTTTTGTAAAAAGGGATTCCATTACTGGAGGTCTTGACCTTCCGGTGAAGTGGCTGACTTCCGGTAGGATTTAGGGTTTTAGGAATATCCCCAATCTTATCCTGAAATTGTATCTTGAATTGACAACTTTATTTTTTGTGCAGCAAATCTCAAGGAACTTGCCCCTCCAAGCGCTGAGTCTGAACAGAGGATCAAAAGCATTTACCAACTTCCAAAGAGTGAAAGAACTTTCTCCCTATTACCTGCAAGCTGTCACACCCCGATATTTCCACGTATTACCGGTGGGGAGTATCGTGACGTAGTTGATATCATCATAGTCAAACAACACAATAATTAAATGCACAGCGGAAGCAAAAGATGGATATTATTTCAACTGAATAAAAGTGTAATAATTAAGCATCACAATACAGTTGAAACAGATCCATAGGTGGATCAAATAAGAAGAAAACATTGTTCAACAGTTTTATGTCATCCAAGCTTGCGAGACTTATTGTGGATGCTAGGAGAAAGCCAGCCTATTACGAGTTGTACCTGCACTTAACCTTTTTGGGAAAATACGTCAGTTTACACTGGTAAATACAATTAACTGACTCATTTTGAAAAGGGTTAATAAAATTGATTTGAATGCACGTGGCACAAAATTTTATAACTTGAGATAATTATTTGAATACAATCCTGTAAAAGAATTACATGTTTCTTATGCGTTCAGTAGCCCGGTTCGTGCCGGGTTAAAGATCAATAGACACACCACATTATTTATTTAGGCACTGACGGGTGTACGCCTACACCTCGTGCTTAGGTCGTGGCCATTTCGTAAAATGATGCCAAGGATATCCGGGACATGGTCATTAACCCCCCAAAGGCTTTAAGCAAACAAAACATTTCCAAATGGAGCATATCAATGGTTTAACCTCTATTCGATTAAAGATTCAATGCCCGACCAAGCGGTATTTTATATACCATACCCCAAGCCCGTATAGGGAAAATAAGTTAAAAGTATTTACCTTTGCAAGTAATAATCACAACAAGCAAGTGCACGTAGCTTTTACCGGGTCTCCTATTCTGGAACGAAGGTTTATAATAACCTATTAGAAATCTAACGGGTCTTTAATTAAGCCTAAACTTAGACCGGTTAGTTTTAAAGGAAGATACGGTTCGAACGCATGATTAAGCGAAGACCGGAATAGAATGTGATTTAGACCCGACAAGTTTGAAGACTTGTATAATATGGGTAAACTAAACATATTCTGGATTTTAAGATAAAAATGATAAGGTTCGACCCGTTTCGGCTAATTTATGCAAACTAGTTACATAAACTGAACCGAACGCGAAAAACGCATAACGGGTAACCGAAAGAGTCACTAACAGGTTTCCTAAGTTAATATGCCTTAACTATGTTGTGATATCACTAAGATACCTTCCATTATGCCCAAAACCAGTTTAATCTCAATTTATGCCCCGTAGGGGTATGTTGGTCATTTTAAAGAATATAAAAGAGATTAAATGTAATTCTGAGACTCGGGTCTGAGATAATCAGTAGAACAACTTATTTTAATAGGTTATATCAGTTGGTGATAAGTCTTATTTGACAAAATGGTTTTAAACCCATATTAGGTGTTTAATACGCGTAAAAAGCTGTTTTAAGCGATTTCCGGGTTATACAGGAAATCTGAGTTTTCTGATCAGGTTATAAAGTTCAAAATACTTCATTTATTATATAAAATTAGTAGCAATTGGATTGGTGTCCAAATATTATGTAAAACTCATTTTACAAGCAAAAGGGTATAATCGGTAATTACCGAATTAAGGCAATAACCTTAGGTTATGATCAGTTTAAAAATAATTAAAAAAATATTCAAAAATCTCAAAATATTATATTACATCAGTGGGTAAAATGTTTGGTGTCAAAAATTGGGTTTAGATAGGCTTTACGCTAATGACGCCGTTTAATTTATAAAAAGCGTTCTAATTACGCCATTGAGCATAACTGCTAATCTAGACCTCAAACTGATGTGAAAATTTAGGGACATGTTTATAAATCAGTAACAAAGATTATTGTTCTTTCACATTTCCAAAATTCTCGTTTTATGGTCAAAAGGGCATTATGGTCAACATTAAGCGATTAACGGAAACCTCGGACAATCAACGAGTTAAGTAGTATAAACGCAGAGGGTTATACTATCATACAAGTTGGTCCTAACGGAGCTCTAAGGTATTTCCAAATCAAACTAATATGGGTCTGAACTGGAGTCAAAACAAAAGTCAAAGTTTTGCGACTTTCGGTTCCGAACCGAGCCTAAACAGAAAATTGTCGGGTCGGACATGTCTAGACATGTTCTTGCATTGATTACCAAGTTATATGAGTGGCAAAACAGGTTACACGTCTTCTACATTGTTAATTATGCGTTAAATCGAAAATTATATTTCTGTTGACTTTTTATAACGAACTTTGACCCGACAAATGATCTAGTTAGAGCGGGAATCAGAGGGTGCCCTTTTAAGGGTTTATTGCCCACATAATTACCAACTTATAACAACTTTTAGTTTGACTAAACACTGAACCATTAGTGATTAATCGTTAAGTCAAACCTTAATTACGACGGTTTGACTTTAAGCTAATTAACTAAGTAAAACACGATTAAGGAAGGTTAAGGAAGCTTACCAAGGTCCTATGCACGACTAGTGATGCTTAGAGAATGGCCTTGAGCTCCAAAAATGATCAGAAGTTGAGTTTGGAATGAATGATCAAAGTTGCAACAATGTGGGTCTTTATATAGTGATCTTGGTTCATCATGATCATGACAAACAAGTCTAGGATTGATCCCTGATTAATTACAAGTGTCCCTAGTGCCTAAGAACTAGTTTATGTTGCACATGGGAGTGAAAAATGGCAATGTAAGTCGGTTAAACTCGTTAAACAGGAAGCTGTTACGTTTTCTATTACTGGGCCGCCTTACGGACCGTAAGCGGAGGGTCTTGCGGTTCGTAAGAGCCTCTTACGGACCGTAAGACCATGTCCTTGCGGTCCGTAAGCCTTTACCAGAAGGCAAAAGTTTGTAACCTTTCAAGCTTTGAACAGGCAACTTAGATATTACGAATTTGGGCCTCTATTATCAGTATGGGCCACTTGAACATGTCTTGAACAGTTTAGACCACATTGCTATGTTTAAAGTTGCCTTGGATTCTTTTGAAAAAGCCATAAACGAAGGTTTGTAAAACACATTCTCATAGGGTCCTATCTTCACAATTTGAATCAATTATTGCTAGTATTAACCGGATTTGAATGTATATCAGATGCTTATAACACCGGTTAAGGTTTGGGATTTATACATAGGTCGCTCAGAGGTATTTATTAACATGTCGACGCTTTTAACCCCTCGTATACGAATTTTATCATAACTTTCTCATATGATAACGAAACTTGGTGAAATTTTTATCATGCATTCTAGTGAGCATAATTAATCATTACAAAGCTTCGGGTTTGCTAAAAGGCCACTCAGAGGTATACTTTAAACATGTTGACACATTTAACCCCTGTAGTTTGTAATCTCTCACTTTCTTTCACAATTAGCTTCGTATGATCCATGATTCATTCGTTTAAAGGCATAAACATCATGTAGGGTTATTGTAAAGTATATTTATTCATTGTTGACATTTTTAACCCTTATATTCACATACTTTCCTTGTTTGTCAACTTTAGTCCTTTTAATCAATCCTTTACACGTTTTAAGTCTATGACACGTGTCGATATAATATTGGACATGAAATTACGAGGTGTTACACAAGCTCAAGCCAGAGATCTAGCTCCGAGATGTCTGGTAAGTATGTTAGCACGAAATGTATGTATTAGCTTAAAAATACTCATGGATCAAATATTTCTTCTCTTTATACAGCACCAGCTAAAACTCCAGAGATCTTTGATCTCGATGAACTGGATAGCTACCCCGCTCCCCTCTCGGTAAACAAGGAATCAAGCCCCCAGGTCACCATGTCCTCCAAATCCAGCGGCTCAAAGGCTATTATTGTTCCTATGCCCCCTCTAGCCTCTAGGACTCATGCTGCCAGCGCCCGGAAGAGAAAGGAAACGGATTCTCCAGCTACCTCCGAGACTTTTTCTCTCGAGAACCACGGATTTAATGAAGCCACTTCATTCCTTAAGCAGGTATAAATTCCCATCCGATATCCTGAACATGTATGTTAACCATTATCCTGCACATTTCATATTGATACCTGTGTCTTTAACTGCAGGGCTTGGATCGTCTCATGCACTTGTATGAAGATGCCTGCGGGCTTAATAAGATGTTGGAGATCAAGCTCGAAAAAGCAGAAGCCAGTATAGCTGATCAAGGAGCGATTGCGGCTGCCAAGTCCCAACATTATGAAGATAAGTTCAAGGCAATGACCCAGGAGCACCAAGCCGTCCTTCACAAGGCCAACGAGGATGCTCAAGCCAAGCTAGATGCCGCCCTTCTTCAATACCAGCAGGATATGAGCTCCTATCGGGACAGTCTCAAAGCATCCGTAGTTATTTCCCTTCTCCAAGCCAGGTTAAGGATGGCTTATGAGGCCAAAGCCTTGGGCTTCGAATGCCCCTCCTGGAATGTCAAAGATTGGGAAGCAAAATTATAGGATCTTGGAGGCCATCTTGTTGCTCATCCCACAAAGCATGCTGGTGAAGAGCCTTCTAAGGCGGCATAGGAAGATGCCAATGCTGGTGATGATGCCGAGAAGAATCCTGAGGGTGATACTGGTGCAGATGTTGGGAAAGAGGTTGCTGATCAAGAGGGTGCTGCCCCTTAGGCAGTGAAGTGGGCGATTATGGATATACATGCCAAGGCCGGAGCCCACTTTTTTAAATCCAATGGTTGTGTTTTGTACAAACAATTTACTTTTCCTGTCGTTGAACAAATTATATTTCCTGCACTAGAACAATACGACGACCAAAGGTGGATGGGTCCTGGGTTTCAGGACAAAGCCCTTGGTCATCGGTTAATATAACCTGTTATGAATGACGTAACGGTTGAAGGTGGACAGGTCCCTTCTTGAGATAGAACCTTCAACCGTTATGTAAGTATGGTAAAGACTAATCGTGCTTTTGGCGGATGGGCCTCGGTTTGAGGTGAAACCAAAAGCACAACTTTTGACATGTTAATAATATAACTTCCTTTTGACTTATTTGTGGTTGCCTTTTAATTTCTGTTTAGTGTAGATTTTAGCTTTGCGAAATTTATGCAACTATCTTTTGAAATTATCCTGATCAATATACTCAGTGATATATTACAAAGACCTTTATAAAATTTCCAAACAACTTTAGACAAAATTTTTAAAGAATAAAAGATAGTCTATTTTCTAAAACCTGTTTTGACAACACTTTTTTTATCAAGGTTTTAATTTTCAATCCAAGTATCATTTCCCAAATATTTCAATCTAATATCCCGAAACATATCCCAAAAACATATTTTGAAGACATATCCTAAAGATATATCCTTTTCAGGATATTTGAGCCTTAATCAGAGTTAAAAAATTCACGTAAGGTTTACAAAGGAAAGATCATACCAGGAACTGAGTGTAACCCTAGTATTAAACTCCAACCCCTTTTGCGACTTCTCATGCTAAGATGTCCCCAGTCCGAGACACTTAGCCCAATTTTGATCTTTTGAGCTTCACGTAATTGCTTTAGAAGGAATGTCCCCTGTGCATGAAGTCTTTAAACACTTTAGAAAATTTTTGAACATTAGTTCCAACTGTTTAGACAATTCTTGTGTTATAGGGGTAAAACCCAAAAATATACTGGAGACAAATCCTTAATATCCTGGGGAAAATCCCAAATTTTCTTGCGCTACAGGCGGAAGTTTATAAACTCCAAGACTTAGAAAGGTGAAAACCTTTAAACCTTAGAGAGTATGAAAATCCTCTTTCGTGAGAGAGGGTGATCAATCCTCATATACCTTTAGGATTCAGGATATAGCCAATAGTAACGAAATTTTCAGCCACTTTTACATGAACTGGTCCCGCCACCTTGAACTATTCCCGAATAACTTGCGCTCCAAGCGGGGTGTTTAAACCCAATTTGGAAGAAAGGTGAATACCCCCTCCATATTCTTGAGTCGGTATGTTCCTTTTCCTGATTCTGATTCAACCTCATAGGGTCCTTCCTATTTTGGAGCCAACTTTCCATCAGCAGGATTAGTAGTATTCTGAAAAGCCTTTCTCAATACCCAATCTCCAACTTGAAATCTCCTAGTCCTTATATTCTTGTTATATGCTTTAGATATCCTATGTTGATATGCTGCCATCCTTAGCCTTGCTGCATCTCTTGACTCATCGATAGTATCCAGTTCCTGACATAGGACTTCAGGATTCCGCTCAGGATCCCGGAGGTTGGATCTCGCTGTAGGTATCACCATTTCTGTCGGGATCACCGCTTATGCTCCAAACACCAAGGAAAACGGGGTTTGGCCAGTTGCACTCTTCACCGTCGTCCTATCAGCCCACAAAACAAAGGGTAACTCTTCTGCCCATTTTCCTTTCTTAGCCCCTACTCTCTTTTTCAAGTTGTTGACAATTATCTTATTCGAGGATTCTGCTTGCCCATTTGCTTGAGGATGTATCGGAGTTGACGTGATCATCTTAATTCCCCAACTTTTGCAAAAATCAGTGGTTCTTTTACTGATGAACTGAGATCCATTGTCACAAATTATCTCAGCTGGTACTCCAAACCTAGTCAGGATATTCCTTTTTATGAAAGATACCACTTCTTGATCTCTAACTTGAACAAATGCTTCAGCTTCGACCCATTTAGAGAAATAATCGGTCATTGCCAGCATAAAGACTTTTCCTCCTGGAGCTTTTGGTAATTTCCCTACTATATCCATCCCCCATTTCATGAATGGCCAAGGGGAAGTTATAGGATAAAGTGGTTCGGCCGGCTGATGTAATATGTTACTGTGTCTTTGACATGCATCACATCTTCGAGCATATTCTGCAGCATCTTTCCTCATTGTTGGCCAATAATATCCTGTTCTTAATACTTTTGAGAACAATGACCTGCCCCCAGTATGATTACCACAATCCCCTTCGTGTATATCCTGAAGCACTTCTTTGGTTTCGGGATCCTCCAAGCACCTCAGATATGGTCCTGCAAGAGATTTCTTGTATAAAACATTATTTATAATAGTGAATCGTGATACCTTCATTCTGAAGGCCTTAGGGTTCTCATCCTTTGGAATGTGTCCTTCCTTGAGATATCTCATGATTGGAGCCGTCCAGGACTTAGGATCCCGCTCGGGATGTTTACCATCAGGATCCTGAATACTTATTACTTCCTTATCCTGAGGATTCATCGCAGGATATAGGATATGTAATATTGGTATTCGGGTTCCTTCCGGTATCCTGACCGATGATCCCAGATTTGCCAAGGCATCAGCTTCAGCGTTATCCTCTCTTGGTACCTGTTCAAGTGTAAAAATATCGAAATATCCTGCTAATTTTTTGAGAATTTCGAGATACTCGATTAACTTCTCACCCTTAACTGCATAGGTTCCATTAAAATGATTAGTGATTAACAAAGAATCAACATATACTTGCAAATTCTTGATACTCATATTTTTAGCCAACTCTAATCCTGCAATTAAAGCTTCATTATTAGTAGCAGGAAATTCACACCTAATAGCCTGGGGTAATATGTCCCCTTGTGGCGATTTTAGTAGTATACCTAGACCTACACCTCTTACATTAGATGCACCATCAGTACATAATATCCAGGATTCTAAGTTTTCTCCTAGCTGTTGTACTTCTAAGTCTACTTCATTTTGAATGTCACTACTGAAATCAGCCACAAAGTCAGCTAAGGCCTGAGACTTTATGGCATTTCTAGGCTCATATACTAGATCAAAAGCGCTTAATTTCACTGACCATTTAGCCACCCTACCAGACATCTCAAGTTTCCTAAGCACATTTTTAACGGGATAATTGGTTTTAAGATGAATCCTATGTGTCTCAAAATAATGTCTAAGTTTTGTTGATGCCATAACTAGGGCTAATATCAATTTTTCTAGATGAGAATACCTATTTTCAGCATCTAATAAACTTTTACTAACATAATAGACAGGATACTGCTGACCTTCATGATCCTTTACAAGGACAGCACTTACTGCATTCCCTGATACTGCAAGATATAGGGATAATGGTTCGCCATCCTCAGGCTTCATCAATAAGGGTGTGGTTGAAAGATACTGCTTCAAATCCTGCAAGGCTGCTTCATGCTTTGCTCCCCATTCAAACTTCTTATTCTTCTTGAGGATATCATAAAATTCCTTGCACTTCTCCGAGGATCTTGAAATAAATTTGTTCAATGCTGCTACTCGGCCTATTAATCGTTGAAGATCCTTCATATTTGAAGGCGATTTTATATCCAGAATAGCTTTAATCTGCTCCGGGCTTGTCTCTATCCCTCCTTTTGGTCACCATATATCCTAGAAACTTTCCTGCCCCCACTCCGAAATGACTCTTAGCAGGATTTAGTTTCATGTTATATTGATCCAGGATATCAAACACTTCCTTAATATCCTGGAGGTGATCCTCAGCCTTTTTAGATTTCACCACCATATCGTCAATATATACCTCCATGGTGTCCCCCAGTTTATCTTTAAACATCATGTTTACCCACCTCTGGTATGTTGCACCTGCATTTTTCAAACCAAAGGGCATAGCAGTATAACAATAAATACTTGTGGGTGTCATGAAAGCAGTATCCTCCTGATCAAAGGGTTCCATTTGGATTTGCTGAAATCCTGAAGAGGCATCTATGAAGGTTAACATCTCATGGCCGGCGGTAGCATCTACCATTGAATCAATATGAGGTAGAGGAAACGGATTTTTGGGACAAGCTTTGTTTAAGTCTGTGTAATCCACACAAACTCTCCATTTCCCATTTTTTCTTTTGTACCACGACTACGTTCGCGAGCCATTTAGGAAACTTCACTTCTCTAATCATCTTGCTCCTTAGTAGTCTTTCAACTTCCTCTTGGATGATCACATTTCGTTCCGGAGCAAATTTCCTTCTCTTTTGTTGTACCGGCTTGAATGACCTGTCAATACCGAGCTTATGTGTTATAATATCCTTGGAAATACCTGTCATATCCTCGTGCTTCCATGCGAATGTGGACATCCTGCATTTCAAAAAATTAGTCAATTGATTTTCAATATCCTGTGGGATATTGGTTCCTACGAGCCCCGAGATATCCGGATTATCCTGATCCAGGACTATTTTCTTTACATCCTGCTCCGAAGCCTCCACGATATCCTGGGCCCGCATCTTTAATTGCTATGCTGCATTAGGCTTGACTGAGGATTTCATCGAGGATGAGTAACATTCCTTCGCCTCCTGCTGGTCACTATCAACCTTGACAACCCCCCAAGGGGTAGGGATCTTGACGCACTAATGATAAGTCGATGGCACAGCCTTCATATCATGGATCCATGGCCTGCCTAGTATGATATTGTAGCAGGATAGGGAGTCCATCACACAGAAACGTTGTATTGAGTTGACCCCTTCAACATATACTGGTAACTTTATCTCTCCCACTGTGTTCCTGGCCTCTCCACTGAACCCAACAAGCACAGTGGATTTTGAAGTAATATCCATCGGAGATACATTCATTCTTTTCAAAGTTTATAGTTGGATTATGTTGACGGAGCTGCCATTATCCACCAATATCCTGCGTACAAAATGGTTAGCAACATATAACGTTATTACTAGAGCATCATGGTGAGGATCCTGGACAGTATCCCTGTCATCACTGTCGAAAGTGATCACTTTATCAGTTGTGAGGGTAGTCATCCTGGCTGGTTTACTCCCCTTTCAGTCTTGGCCTCCTTTGCATGTCTCTTGGCCGCAGAATACGAAGTCCCACAAATGTCAGATCCTCCTGAAATAAAGTTAATTATTTGGCATCTGCTAGGGGTGATGCTGCTCGTTCAGGATCCTTCTCAGGATCCTGCCCTTTATTTTTCTTTCTTCCCAGCAGATCCTTCAGATATCCCTTGCTCAATAGGTAGATTATCTCTTTCCTTAGAGCAATGCAATCCTCAGTTACATGTCCGAAATCTTCATGGAAGGCACACCATTTGGATTTATCCTTCCAATCAACTTTTTGTTGATTCTTTCGAGGCCACCTAGCTTTGTCTCCTAAACCCTGCATAGCATACATTAACTCAGGTATGTTAACAAAAAAGCAATATTCAGATAATTCAGGATATTCTTCAGGATCCTCGTCTTCAACAACATTCACTTTCTTGTTATCATTTCTGCCATATGGCTTAGAGCGATATGGTTTATATGAGGATTCTGATTTCCTGTTGGTTGATTCATAGGTTGAGGTAGAATTCATCCTCTCTTGCATCTTTTTATCATCTTCCAAGCGAATATATCTCAAGGCCCTGTTACGAGCTTCGTCGAGATTCCTGCAGGGATTCATTACAAGATCCTGATAAAACTGAGAATCTTTTTGTAATCCCATCTTAAAAGCCTGCACAGCTGTTGCAATATCAAGATGTGGGATATCCAAGGATTCCCGACTAAACTTGTTCACATAATCCCTCAAGGATTCCTGAGGTCCTTGAGTTATACTGTAAAGATCACTGGTTAGTTTCTCAAAACTCCGGCTGCAAGAAAACTGACTATTAAATAAATTAACCAAATGAGCAAACAAAGTAATTGAGTGAGGAGGAACATTTAACAGCCATTTTAAGGCTGATCCTGTCAAGGTATAACCAAAACCCTTGCAGAGACATGCTTCCTTGAGATCTGGAGGGATAGGGTTGGTCTCCATCCTTTCTCTATACTGGGCGATATGCTCTCCAGGATCCGTGGTTCCGTCATAGAGTTTCATGTTGGGGGTTTGAAATCTTTTCGGGATTTCAGCATCACAGATAGGATGCGCAAACCGGGATATCCTGTGACTGTCTTGGGATACTTCTGGAATCGGCTGGACCACTCCAGGCACACTGGATATCATGTCTTTCAGCTTTTGAAGCTCCCTAGTAAATATTGAGGCCACACCTGCATCCTGCAAAGATCCAACACCATTAGTAGCAAGAGTGTTATTATTATTAGATACATTACCAGTCTGGGGATTCTGGCTATATCCTGAAGCATATCCTGAGCTTCTCGCGGTTGATACTCTTATTGAAGAAGGTATCTCAGGAGTATGATTCTGGGAATGACTTGGCACGATATTCCCCCGGTTATCTTCAGTATAAACTGCAGAACTGAAGTTCAAAGCCCAGGGTTGCAAGGGAGTAACAGTTTCTTCCGCAGGCCTACTTGGGCCGGATTTCAAGAGTTGTATCTCTCTCATCAGCATCTGATTAGTTTCCTGTTGCTGCCTCATTTGTTCCTGTACACTACCAAACAAATTCAGAATTTCGTCATTAGAAGCCAAAACAGGACCAGATCCCTGGGTACTGGGAGTGGGAATAACATCCCGAGCCACATAACTTTCAGCTCCTTGTGAAGAGGCTTGCATTCTTGGAGGAGGAGGTGGAAGCAGCGAACCAATTGTTGCAGAGGTTGTAGCAGACATGGTGGAAGAGCTCATGTTTGATCTCGAGGCCATTGAAAATAATGTAGCAAAAAGTTTTGACAACAGAAAACCGAGTAATGATTTTACTAAAGTTTTTAGTAAAAATAGCACCACTTGCCCCACGGTGGGCGCCAAATTGTTTTGGTCAAAAATTACCGAAGCAATTAAGTGATCAAATTAGTTAAGTGAGGTAGTGTGCTAGAAACGAGTGTCAAAAATATGTTAATCAAATTATTTGCAAAAACAGTTTGAGGATACGGCTCAGGATATAGAGTTGTTTCTATGATCAAACAATGAGCAAAAATGTAAAGGGTGACACGAGATGTACGAGGAAAGCCCTTGATCAATCTAGATCGGCGGCACAAAACCTCGGGAGCTGACAATCGCAGCTGCCTTGTTCTTCTATTACTTCAAATATTAGGATACAGTGCAGGATGTGATGCGGATCAACTAGGTGTTAGAAGGTAATTCGAATACAAGTGTTTGTGTGTAGTGTTTGCTAGAAGCTAGAGAGCAAAGTGTGTGTAAAAAATTGCGTGCCTTAATCTGATCCGCCCCATCTATTTATAGTAAAAGAAATTCAATAAACTATCCTACTAAACCGGGATTCGGTGGATATTCCCTAGTTGAACGTTGTAGACCTGGTCCTTCGGGTTCAACGTCTCTCATGTAACTGGTTTGCCCGAGTCTTAAGGAGAAGAGGTCCATTCGACCGTTAGTGACCCACAACTTCTAACCTGCACGTGATTATTTAGTTAATACCAGGATATCGCACAAGGATGTTACCAATATCCTGATCCGGTATCCTGATCAAAAGTAAACAATCAAAAGCAGAATATTAGTCAGGATATATATGCTCAGAAAACGACCCATAACAATGAGAGTGTGTTGAGAAAAAGTATGTGCTACCACATACTGAGCTAGGAGTTGATAAAAAGATTTTAGAATTTACAGATAAGGAACGAGACATGTACAAAGCAGAGAAAATGATGATCAGTTTACTCCAGCAAGCTATTAAAGAGGACATCTTTATATTGCTTCAACATGATAAAACTTCACGTTCTATTTGGGAAGCACTCAGAATTAAGTTTGAGGGAAGTGAGAAGATGATTAAGAGTAAAAAGGCATTGCTTAAGAAAGAATTTGATCTATTCACAAGTCTGCCAGGAGAAGATACAAAGAAATTGATTGAAAGATACTGCCACTTAGTATGTTCAATGTCTTTGTTGAGTATCAATAAAGAACGAGAGGAATGGGTAGACAAATTAGCTGATGCTTTACCTCAGAAAGAATGGGGTACATTTTTGATGATCTTAAAGAACACTGGAGAATATGATGGTTTGACAATTTCTCAGTTCATCGAAAAGATTGAAGGTCAAGATCTTGAACAGCAAAAGATTACAAGGTTGAACAATCCGAGTAATCAACAAGATGTGAAAATGTATTACAAAGGCAGTGTTCAAGAGGTTGAAATGAGTCCAAAAATTCAAACTGCTTTTAGTGCTGGAAACTCATCTGGAACTGTTGATCAAAATTCAAACAGTAGCAGTGGATTTTCTTCATATCCGAGTGTTAATCCAAAGAGTTTAACTTCAAGTTTTCAGTCTCAAAGTTCAAAAAGTGGAAATGGTTGTGTGATACCGTGCAACATTGCATTAAATCCCCCGAATGGTCAAAGTTTTTCTGAAGAAGTTGCTAAAGATCACATGGCATTACTTGCTACCGTGCTGGAATCTTATGAGGGATTAGTAGCTGGAAGGATCGGAAATCCTATGCTGACAAAAGAGGATTACGATCAGATAGACGCTGAAGATCTCATGGACATCAAATGGTGTCTAGCAAGTGTTTTGAGAAGAGTAGAAAAGTTTAAAATGATTACAGGAAGAAATGATTTTTTGGATGCACATGTGTCTACTTTGGGTTTTGATAAATCTAAAGTTACTTGTTTTCGATGCAGGGAGAAAGGTCATTTCAAGAGAGAATGCAAAAATCAAGAGGCTAGTGGAGCAAAGAATCCTTTTGGAAAAGATGATTACTATCGGAAAGCCATATATCAACAGGTAGCTCATCAACCACATCAACAAAAGGAACCACAAACTGCGCATGCAAGAATGATAGAAAATGCAAATATGAGGGCTTATTATGGTATCATTGATCAAGATGATGAAAAAGTGGCAGAAGGTTTCAGCTGGGATAAATATATTCCACCTGATTCAAAAGTTGTAGCTCTCATTGCACAAACAGTTCAAGAGCCTGATCAGATGACAGAATGGATGAAAGCGTTTGATAGTAATGAGAAAAGTCAAGAAGAAGAGTCTGTTTCATCAGAAGAAAGTTCAGAAAGCACAACAGTTTTTGATCAAACACCATCTGATTTTGGTTCTTCAGATGATGTTTCAGAAAAGACAATAGATTTTGATCAATCACCAACTGATGACAGTGGTGATGATGAGGAAGAAATGCACATCAATATTGCAAAAACTCATTTATCTCCTGAAAGTTTTCAATTTTATTTTGCAGATCACTTGGAGAAGTTGAAGAAGAGACGAGCAGCAAAAGAACTGAAAAAGATGGAATGTGAAAGCAAAGATCAGAATGAAAAGATTGTTCAAAATGAAGAGGTTAAAATTGCTGAGAAGATTGTTGAAAAGGAGAAGGTGAGTGAAGTTGAAAAAGTTGTTGAAGTGGAGAAGATTGTTGAAATAGAAAAGATTGTGGAAGTCATCAAGCCTTGCTTAAAGTGTTTGGAATCTTGTAAGCAATGTGCAGAAAAAGATGAGAAGTTGAGTGAGCAAGATAAGATGAAAGAACAATTACTGTTCAATCTCAATTATGAGAAAGAGTCGTATGACGTTTTGAACAGAACGGTAACTGGTCTACAAAATACAAATTCTGAAAGAGAAGATGCACTGACAATGATGAATGCTGTGATGATGTCGAAGCAAAAAGCTATCAATCATTACATTGAAGAGTGTGCAAAGTTAAAGCAAGAGTTGGAGACTGAGAGGATTGAAAATGAGAGAATTAGACGTTTACTACAAAGTTATTCTAGTTCTGATTATCTAATTGATCGAATCTATCCAACTGTTGCAGGTTTAGAAGTTTTTCAAGATGAGAAGCCAAAGAAGAAGGATACTGGTAAGAAACAGAGTGTCAGTTATAACAAGTGTCCGCCTCCGATTTGGGAAGGGTATTCTCCCAGAAAACCAAATGAGGAGCAAGTCAAAAAGGCTGGCAATATAGAGTTAAAATCTGAAACAACTGACGAGTTACCAGAAAACATTGACGTCACGTTCACATCGTCTGACACTGATCATGAGTCTGAGTTAATAAAAAAGGTGGTCGATCAGGTGTTGGAAACAGATGAGGAGTCAGAGTCGAAGTCTGAGTCTGAAAGTCCGAGATCATCATCAGTTGACAGTCCAAAGTCGTCGGTTAAATGGGTTTATAATAAAGAATTCTTGTTATCAAAATCTAATTTGAATGA
Organism: Helianthus tuberosus; assembly: GCA_030545235.1. Classification (NCBI taxonomy): domain Eukaryota; kingdom Viridiplantae; phylum Streptophyta; class Magnoliopsida; order Asterales; family Asteraceae; genus Helianthus; species Helianthus tuberosus. The sequence goes on from CM060368.1 coordinate 168,663,055, forward strand.
CGAACCAATCAAAGTGGCATATACCTTGATTGATTCAGACAAATTATATTCTGATGAGGAATTTCCAATAAGAAGTGTTCAAGTTAAAAAGATCAAAAAGGTTTTTAAACTAATAGAAATCAATATTTCTGAAATAAAAGATGTAAATCTTACTGAAAAATCTAAAAAATACACTTCAAGAGTTCAACAACGTTTAAACAAGAAAAAAGGTTACGGTTCTGGTTCTGGTTTTCAAAAGAAACCAAACCATAACGGTAATTTCAAAAAGAAAGGTCTTGGATTTATTCCACCTGAAAATTATAAACATGAAAAAATTTCTAAAACAAATACAAAATTTGTTCTAGGGACAAGCTGTGAAGAGGAATCAAAAAGCTCATTCTAGAAACAATCAAACAGAGAATTCCTTGTCAAGAAGCAAGAAAAAGTGAAGAATGGAGATTATCAAAGAAAGGAGACAAAAACCTGTTACAAATGCAATGAAGTTGGTCACATTGCATGGAACTGTTCTCAAGCAACAAAAACAAAACAGGAAGTCTCTAAAAAAACTCAAAGAAAAAGTTGTTGAGAAAAATGAACCACCAACTGACAAATTTAAAATTTTTGAAAATTCAACATATGAAGTTGGTGAGTGTTCAAAGACAAGATTTTATAAAAAGAGAGCTAAGCATGATAACCAAATGTGGGTTTTTAAAAGGTTTCATGAAGATGTAAAGAAGTTTGATGTGAAATCTGGTGATGAATCTGATTCCACAAAGTCAGATGAGCCACAGGTTGAGGTAAAAGAAGAAAACTCAGTGCCTCCAATGGATGATGTTAATTTTCCACCATTGAGGGCTGAGAATTTTAAATCAAAAGTTGGAAAGGTAGAGATCTCGAATCAGTTCTAATCTGAGAAGAAAGAATTTGATGTCTAGAAAATGTTTAATGGAAATGTTAAAAAGATTTTTGGGAAAATGGTCGAGGGAAAGGAAAAAGGGGTAAAGGATTTTTATGAAACAAAGAAAGCATCTTACTACCTGAGTGAAGTTGAGGAGGAAACATCCAAGTTTGGTGAAGCTTGGATGTCTATTTTTCATATGTGATAAGTATGACTTGCCGGAGCTCCCAGGTAGGTAAGTGTGGAGCAGGTATCGTCATCTTTCTTGAGAAATTCACGAAAGTGATTTCGTCTTACAAGTGGTAAATCAGGGACATTAAATTGTACTTGATTTTCTACAAGTGATATTGTTGATAAAATCTAAAACTGTTATATTTTTCTAAAGGATGAAAATGATTGGAAAAAAAAGTGATGATCACATCCCCATGTCTACAAGTGTTAAAATCAACAAAACTTATTTTCCAGAAAAATCATTTTGATTAAAACAAACTTAAGTGTTTTGAAATCACAATGGGAAAATAGTTTGTTGTAAGGGGGAGTTCTGATTGTTTATGCCAAGTGGATGGCAAATTAAAGTAATTCGATTTCAGTTGTCACTTTACTTGTATAGTTTGTTTTCAATTTTCTTTAAATGATTTTGAATTTTAGGGGGAGTAAAAATTTTCAGAAAATCCAAAATCATTTGAAAATTTGAAAAAGACAAAAACATGATAAAAATCAAAATGAGTTTTGTTGTGAAAAAGATGAAATGATAGTACATCAGTGGACAGTTACAGTATGCTAAAGAAATGTAATGTTTAAATAGCGTTAAACGGTCTCACTGATGATATGCCGATAGGTTTTTACACATTTAATAAGCTTTTTCGGGATATAAACTTAAATTCAAACTTGCTTATTTCGTGGGGAACACTATTTGGATATATAGGTAACCCGTGAAATTTCGTTTGAAGGATCCCTCTTTCTGAAATACTAGGTCTTTATGCTCAGTGATATCTGGGGTATTATCCCGGGACTTCTGATTTTGCGGAAGCAATGGCCTAGTCCCTGGAGAATACTTTACGCTTGCTTGAAATAAAAGCCTGCCCTCAGCATAAAAAATGATGAAACATTGAAAAATGATAATCATGTGCTGTTGTAAAAAAGATCCTCTAAAGGGGACCTACCAAAAGTTGAAGTCGTCATCTCTCTACTGAACGGAAGTTCTGACCTGAGCTCTCACGGCCTTCGCAATTTAACCCCTTACAGATATCATCTGTGGTATACTCACCTGTAAGACTGAATATTGGGATCTGGATACGGTAGTATATTCAAGAGGTGGGACATATGAATGAGTTTAAGTTCTTAATATACCTAATTCATATCCTGAATCAGTTGAAATTTGTGTGAGAATTTAAGTGGATTAGTATATCGGCAATCTAAGTGAACTGTTTAATTCTTAATGTGTAACTAAGCTCAACGGTACTTGTGACTTGTCAAAAACTGATATGATCCACTTACACAAACTCACAAAAATATTGTCTGTAAATATTTGTTTACTGCATTCTTATTCTACATTTCTATAAAATTCAAAAATTCAAAAAGATTTTCAGTGTGTTTTAGCATAAACTTTGAAAAATCCAAAAAGATTTTTGACAACTGATGTTGAAAAGCTGATTTTCAAAATTCCGAGTGCTAAACATGATGATCATTTTGTGAAAGGGAGTTTGTGTCATTAAACGATAATATTTTGAATTTTTGTTTTCAAGGTGTTCATCAGATTCTAACATTGATAAATCATTCTGGTTAAATATGAGAGAGAGTCTGGATATATATAAATTTGTCAAATGTTAAATTTGTGAAATTTATTGTGAGGAAGAGGATGTGCAGGATAGCCTGAATTACGAGTCTGAGTATAGAGCTAGGACACGATCCTGATCCTGATCCTGATCCTGTAAAAGACAGATTGCGATCAACATCCGAGGAAAGATTATTTGTTCGACGGGAGTATGTTGGTGCTGATGAAAAGAAAAGAAAAGATTGAAGAAGTTTTACACTGTCAGATACTTCAGAGAGCAATCAGACTAATAAAGACTGAAGACGTTGAAGACACGACACTGAAGACTCGTTAACATTCGAGGGGGAGTCTGTTGGTGCATGCGTCTGTCGACTTCGTCTTGTATCGAGTCTTGTATTGTAGTAGATAGATCAGGGCACGTAATACGAGAAATCTGTCAATAATAGGTCAACAGGCAAGTGAAATTGATTTCAAGCGAAATCACATTGTTAATTTCACTTGAAACCGTAATTCCGTATGAAAGGTAATTCCGCTAGAAGTCATGTTCAAGTGAAATTACACTGCCTATAAATAGAGATGTCCTGATTTCGTTTGAATCAGTTGTGTATGTGTGTTTCCGGAGCCGAAGTGCTACCGAAGTGTTGTTTCGCTGTAAAACTTTGTCAAGTTAATCAGAACAACAGTTAAAGTGAATATCTTGCTGAATCACACACAATATGTTTGTTTCCGCCTTTCATATTGTGTAGAACGCCTCTGATCGACTCGTTTCGGGTCCATACATGATCCTACATTACAGAATGTACAAAATGAAGTTTAGCAGACTTTAAGGCATCTTTAAGGATTTGCAAGATCCTCTATTTTGACACCGAGCAATCCCCCAGCCTATTACGAGTAGTACCTGCTACTTAGTCTTTGGAAAATACGTCAGTTTTCATTAGTAAATACAATTAACTGACTCTTTTGAAAAGAGTTTATGAAAATTGGTTTAAGTGCACAAGGCACAAACCATTTATAACTTGGGACAATATTTAATAAAATCTTGTATACAGTTTTACATGTTTGTCTTACAATTGGGGCCGGTTTGGAAGCCGGTCATGATTAACCGACTCACCACTTACAAAACCCACGAAGGAGTTATCCCCAACTTGTCGGTTATTTATATTTTAGCATTTGCATCTGTCAGGTGTATGCCTACACCCCGTGCATAGGTCGTGGCCATTTTCAACTTTAATGAGCCAAGGATATCCAGGACACGGTCGTTAACCCCCAATGTTTATGTTATCAACAAGACAGATTAAACGGGTTATGCAGATTTATTAAATCACAATCCGACATAAATGATCTCATACCCGACCAAGCGGTATTTATAATACCGTATCCCAAGCCCGTATAAGGGAAAATAAGTTAAAAGTATTTACCTGAGCTAATACTTGATTCACACCATAATAACTCAGTCGTATCCAATCCATCTAAATGCAGGTAGCTTTTACCGGGTGGCTCTAGTCTGGAGTGAAGGTAATATATAACCAATTCAGAATGCTAACGATCTTATTTAAGTCGTATACTTAGACCGGCTAGCTTGAAGTAACTAAAACGGTACGATACGCTAAATTAAGCAATGACCGGAATAGAATGTTATTTAGACCCGACAAGTACGAATACTTGTATAATATGGGTAAACTAAACACATTCCGGATTTTGAGATAAAAACGATAAGGTTATTCCCGTTTCGGCAAACTTACGTAAACCGATCCGAACACGTAAATGCGTAACGGGTAACCAAATGAACCATGTACAAGTCCCATATGTTATTATGCTTAGAATATCTTAATACATCAGTAGGATGTTAACATATATGCCCAAAAAAGTATTTAAAACCAAATTAAGTCCCGTAGGGGCAATTTTGGTCATTTTACCCTTTATAAAAGAGGTTTTAAAGCAAACTGAGGTTCTGGTCTTTGGTAATTAGTAAACATATTTATTTTATCATATTACATCAGTAAGATATCATACATATGTGAGATTTACCATTTATGACCAAACTATGCCTCGAGAGGGTATTTTGGTCATTTCACATATGCTTTTACGGACATTTTTGGAAGTCTGAGTTCACGACTTATACCTACTGTAATAATAATAAAATTTAATTATAAAATCAGTAGGTAACGAGTCTTATATGTTAAATATGGTTAAAGAACCATACTATGCACATAATTAGCGTAAAATCGCTAATTGACGATAATTAAAGGATTTTATGGAATTCTGAGATTTTGATCAGTTTTGAATGCTCAAAAAAATTTATTTAATGTATAAAATCAGTAGGAAAAGGTTTGGCATTCAAATCATTTGTAAATCTCTTTTTATGCATGAAAAGAGTATTATCGTCATTTACCGAATTATATAAGAACTCCATGATACGATCAGATTATAATCTGATCAAGGATTCCAAAAATCCCTAAAAATAATATCTTAACAGTAGGTATTGAGTTTTGGGTCAAAATCCAAGTTTAAACATGCCTTATGCAAGATTTCGCAATTTAATTAATAAGAAGCTTCTATTTACGATATCTAGCATAACTCCTGTTTGAGACCAAGAACTGATGTGAAATTTTCGGGACATACTTATATATCAGTAGCAAAGGTTTTTGTCCACTTACATTTCTAAAAATCTCATTCATATGTCAAAAGGGCAAAATGGGCATTCATAAGCATAATAACGGAAACTAGCATATGATTCAAACTACTAAGGACCAAGCAATATAACTTCAGGGGGTTATACTACTATATACTACGGTCCTAATGGAAGCTTAAAACATGGAAGAATCAAGCTTAATCGGGTCAGAACTAAAAGTCAAAGCAAAAGTCAAGCTTTTGCGACTTTCGGTTGCGAACCGACCCTAAACTCAGAATTGTCGGGTTGAATCATGCTTAGACATGTTCTAATAATAATTACTAAGTTATTAGAGTGTTAAAATATAATTTATAACCTCTGTATATTTGGTTTTGATTATTATTTATAAATCTGTCAAGTTTGACTTTTTATCTAAATGGTTTGACCCGACAATTAACTAGGTAAACGACTGAATTAGGAGGTGCCCTTTTAAGGGTTAATCACCTACCTAACTATGGTCATATAACCACATTCATCTCGAACCGTGTCTGGACCATTTGAGATTAAACCGAAGGTCAAAGTTAATTTACGATAACTTGACTTTTCGGTTTTGAAATTATGAAACTGAACTAATGAGAGGGCTAAGACACTTACAAAGGGTCCTTGCTATCTTTTCTACTAAAAATAAGTTCCCATTTAGATTAGGAAGCTCCAGGTTGAGAGATAAGAAGATTGAATGAAAATGAGCAAATGAAAGTGTTGAAGAACACTCTTATTTATAGTGTTTTGAGAATTCATGGATGATTTCCATGTGTTAGAGGAGTTCCAAGATCATCCCAGGTGTCTTGGCAGGTGTCTAATACTAGATACAAGCTTAAGGTTTCGAAAAACAAGTGCCTAGGTGGTTTGTGTGAGCTGCAAGGAAGAAGAAGGGCAGCTGTCCATAATTCTGCTACACAGATACACATACGGACCATATGGTCATGTGTATACGGTCCGTAAGGACCAGGGCTGAATACTCAAACTTTCATCAGTTGGCAGGTTTGGCCCCTGAACGCGTATTGTTGAGTTTTGGCACATCTAACACCCGTTAACCCTATTTTTAAGCTCCATAAGGAATTTAAAGTATATTTAACTTCAACCATGCTCAAAAATATTATGGATGCCAGTTCGTTCGGTCGTACGGTCGCGTTATTCGCTAAATTACGACGAACGTTCGAACGGACGCGAAAACAATCCAGATTTCACGACGTATGGTATTTTTGCATTCCCATCACTAAAATATAATATTTTAATGATTACAAAAATTTATGGATGTGCGGATATGGTCAGAACGCAGGATATGCGCGAATATGCATACTTTCGCAGTTTTGACGCTTTTAGTCCTTTTAACACATAAAGTTGTGCGTAACATCATTTATTGATATCAAAGCCTTCCATGGCCCATATATGGATTCCCGAGAATGTGACCGAGTATTACAGAGTTTCTGGTTCTCTTAAAGGTCAGTCGAAAGCATACTTTCGCTTGTTGACGCTTTTGGTCCCTTTAATGCGCAAACTTGCGCTTATCATTATTTAATGGTATCAAAGCCCTATGTATCCCATATTAAGGATTCTCAAGAGTATGATGGCACAAGGAAACGCTTCGGGTTTGTTAAAAGGTCACTCAGAGGTAAGAATTAACATGTTGACACTTTTAACCCTTCGTCGCGCAAACTTTCAAATAATTACGCAAACGGCTCCTCTCGTCCAACAAGTGCCTCATTTGAGAATACGGACACCGTATAAGGTCACTCAGAGGCTTAGTTTAAGCATGTTGACACTTTCAGTCCATTTATAATCAAGGTTTTTGATTTTGACGAAATTTGTCCCTCATAGTCAACGTTTGACTTTATTAGGGTTTATTACACGTGTCAACACATCATTGGACACGATTTTACGAGGTGTTACATTTTATCCCACTTGGTAAACTGCACGCTCGAATTTCTGATAAGCTTTTGTTTTTTGTTTTTGTTTTTTTTTTTTTTTTGGATGAACAGATTATTCTTGATGAACAAATCTTGATTCTAGATTTTTTAAAGCTTGTCCTGGCCTTAGAAAAGTTAATTTAATCTACATATTGTGATTTGTGGCCTTTTACAATATTGAATCCGCACCATTATACAATTGAACTTGCAGAGTAGCTGATTTTGCTAACAGTGATGATTTATTGTTTACCAGAATTTGTCAGTGACATCAACCTCAACCATCTCTACTAACCCTTATCCATCATCACTGATGACATAACGAGGTTAACAAAGTAACCAAGGCTTCAAACCCGAACCTGCAACAATCTGATACTGTCATGGAAAATGGAGCCCCGCCCGTGGCAGTGGCAGCAGATAGGGACGAAACTATGATAGAGGTGGAGGCTGATGTCAGAGATGTTACGACAATGGATGTGGAACCAACTGAGAAACCATGAGAATAAAGTCCAATGACAGCAGATGATTCTTGAATCTTTTTATTATTCTTTAAAATCTTCAAATGTCATGTTGTAAGAGGGTAAAAGCTTATTCGTTTAGGTGGCGTTTTAGATCATACATATTGGATGTTTGATGCGAAATCATTGTGTGATATAGTATGTGAAAAGTGTCATTATTTACATTTGTTGAAGCCGCGTTTGAAGCCGGAATCCAAGTGTCATTATTTAGGGTTGTTGATGTAAAAAATTTCAATTTCAAACAGTGTTATGAGAAACTTATGTTTGAAACCTCTGTTTGGTTAAAAACAAAGTCTTGAGAAACAGTGATTTGGTGAAACAGATATTACCCTTTACAAACAGTGGTTGACTTTAGTCAAACAGAGTTTTAGATACCTTAAACAAATGATACACTCTTTTGAAACCTAAAATCTGTTTATTAACCAGAGGTTAGGTTTTTGAAAACAAAGGTTAAATGTTTGTTCACTTTTGGTCAATCAGATGTTTGTTTTTCCTTTTGTAATATCTGTTTTTGAAACAGAGGTTAGGATTTCAAACAGTGGTTTGAAACCTCTGTTTGGTTACAAATAGAGTCTTGAGAGACAATGATTTGGCAAAACAGAGATTACCCTTTACAAACAGTGGTTGACTTTAGTCGATCAGAGTTTTAGATACCTCAAACAAACGATATACTCTTTTGAAACCTAAAATATGTTTATTAATCAGATGTTTGGTTTTTGAAAACAAAGGTTAAATGTCGGTTCACTTTTGGTCAATCAGATGTTTGTTTTTCCTTTTGTAATCTCTGTTTTTTTAAACAGATGTTAGGATTTCAAACAGTAGTATGAGAAACATATGTTTGAAACCTTTGTTTGGTTATAAACAGAGTTTTAAGAAATAGTGATTTGGCGTAACAGAGATTACCCCTTACAAACAGTGGTTGACTTTAGTCAAAAAGAGTTTTAGATACCTCAAACAGATTTTTAATATTAATCAAACGAAAAACTAAAGTAAAAATTACAATATCTATACACATATTTATACTTTCTATTAAAATATGTTATGCATGGTTTTCTAAAAACCACCCGTGTTTGCACACGGGTCGTACTACTAGTACTATATAATAAAAGAAACCATTTATGGGACACTTGGCATCATATTAGGCCAAGTCTTATGGATAATTATTATTTTAGTTTAATCTCTTCTAGTTAATTATAGATAACCCTCTTAATAAATGTTATTTAGTTTAATATCTTATAGATAATTGTTATTTAGTCCAGAGTAAATTGCCAAAATCGTCTCCGAGGTTTGGGTATGTTTGCCATTTTCATCCAAAACAACTTTTTTTGTACCATATAATCCTTCACTTTTTGGATTTTTTATCATTTCCATCCAAATGTCTAACTTTTTTTGCGAAAATCGTTCCTGAGATTTGGGATTTTTTTGCCATTTACATCCAAATGTTTGATAGAAAAAATAAAGTATATTAGATGTTTGAATTTTATTATTTGTTAAACAATATTACATTTATTCAACCCGTGTAATACACATAGTTTTAAAGTTATAACTTTTTTATTATTTGGTATATAGTTTTTTCATTATTACCTCAATACTACAAAACCACATTGTCACACCCTCAAAATCCACACGCGGAGTATCACCGCGAGGTATGTGACGACCAGGATCTTAGCCACTAATTATTTTGAACGGATTAGTTATTGTTATAAACATTAGCATAATTAGTGACCTAATTTAAAATTTCATAAAACATGGTTCTAGTTTGCAGCGGAAGGGAAAGTAGAACATATCGTAATTTAAAACCACAAGTTTGTTATCATGAAACTTACAAACCACGCACTCCATCCGATTGCAACGTCCGTCCAGAGCTATATCGAGCAACCTGCAAAGCATGCAGTAGAGTGTCAACATAAAGTTGGCGAGTTCACGTGTTTGTAGTTTTCCAGTTTTTAATTCCAAAAACTTGTTTTAACCAGTTAATTTATCCGTTTATACATGCCATGGGGAGCTACCCCATAAGTGAGCGACTAAACTGTTTTTTTTCCAATACCGAATACTTACTTAACCGTACGTTTCCGCAGTGTCCCGTTTGTCAATGTTCTATCATCATTGACGGTTTGCCTGAGTCTATTAGTTCACTCTCGTTCCCAGTAACAAGGTCGGTGTGAGGCTGGTTACACCTAAATAGCGCTATTAACTAATAACCCGTTCGCCTGGCCCCGGCAACTAATCGGTATTAAATGGTAGGGACTTGAGTGATAGAGTTTCGTTTAGTGTTGCTCGTTGCATTTCCGTACAAACAGGAATTAACTAAGAGTCCCGCATAAGGGGAGAAAGATAGTTTTGTATCCCTCACAAGGAGATAGCGTTGTTACCCGTATCCCACACAAGGAGATAGAAATACCGTATCCCGCACAAGGAGATAGTAAGCAATCTCAAACCAGAAAAAGTGTTTTGTTCCGTTTCCCAACCACCGGGAACGCATGCTTTAAGTAAAAAGTAGTGAACTCACCTTTGCTTTGCTCGGTAGTTAATTTACTTGTGTTACGTTGGTCAACCATACCCTATTATGGTTTATAAATATTTATTAGGTTCGTGTGCAAGTAAATGTCACGTACAACTACACGTATCTAACACATAGCATGTAAGTCATACTAGCATATACGTTATTGGGCCTATTCTAGCATGTAAACAGTTAAATAGTAACAGTTAGACATTAATACTAGCACACAGTCCAAAACATCAGTTGACACACAGTACATAAGGCACACCAATGTTATTGGGCCTGTCCTAATCATATAAACAGTCAACCAGTAGCGGCATGTAGTAAATTTAAACACACAGTCCCAGCACGTCACTACACATTGAGGCCCAATAACCAAGTCAAACAGCCCAATCGAGGCCGGGTGGTCTCGACTCGAGAACAAGAGGTCTCGAGTCGCAACCACGAGTTCCTGAGTCGAGATCGGATGGTTTCGGGTTGTGCATAACTGAGTCGCAACATTAGAGGTCTTGAGTCAGGTCTCGAGTTGAGATCAAGAGATCTCGAGTCGTAACCAAGCTGGTCTCGACTCCTGGAGCGTGTTGTCTGGTTTCGAGTTGTCAATCAATGGTCTCGAGTCGCAACCATATGGTCTCGACTCGCAGTTATGCAGATGCTTCTAGAATTCTCCGAATGGTACTATCCAATAAGATTTCATTAACATGTTTTATTCTACCATACACTACCAAATTGGATCAAAACAGCATTATTCAAATATTCATGGTATCTTCAAATAGTTCATCATTAGGGTTTTCATATTCAACTAGCATACTTTTCCTTAACGTTATGACCCTATCACTAGACTATCAATCTCATGAACATTATGTTCCTAGGCTCATCTTCAAACTCCACTCAATAACTCATTCATGCCAAAACAGTCACCATATGAACAGTTTATACAAACAAGTCATGTCATCATTATAACATCACGTATTAGCAAAAGTGCATATACCCTATTTACAAACTGAATCACCATTTCTAACCATAATGACAGTCAACAAGGTTTTTATTTAACAGTCAACTTCTAAACCTTTGAACAAACAAAATGCACTTTATTTTCTTATTTACAAACCACCGAGAGCTTAGAACGATTAGCAATAATCGACCCACAACCTTCATGTATTAATTTGATTTCATGACAAGTTTCCTTCAACACATTTATGCTACTTTAAATTTTTATATACACAAAATGGATTAGCAGCCATAAGAGTTAACATTAGTTTGCCTATTCCATTTTTCATAAATGCCAAACATGTTCTAGCCATTACCAACACCATCAATGTATACCGATCAGTTGACATATATATAAACAAAACTCACAAAGTTCACACTATCATTCACAAACAGGGGGGGTATCAACTGACCAAAGGTTCCGAGACAAGGAGAAATGCCTGCTGCCACGGCCACTGCTCACAAGCCGGAGCTCCAAGGTTCAAACTCGAGTCTGAAGAGGGCATGTTTCGCCGCCGTACTCGGTGGTATTGTCGCCGGCAATCACGATCGCCACCACGGGACTACTCGTTGGACCGAGTTGCTGAACCGCCGCATTCCGAGAGCCAGAGCCCTCGGGTCGCCGGAGTTCTCTATTCCTTCGAGTTTTCTGCTATCGCCGCACCACCAAGGAGTGGTGGTCGGCTCCCGCTCCTCAGCAGCTCTCACTCCCTCTCTTTCTCTTGCAATAGTTTGCGCAGAAGAATGGGAAAGGGGAAAGGTTGAGTGTTGTCGGCTGATGTGTGTGGGTGAGGTGTTGACAGAAGGATAAGGGGGCGTTCTGACAGGGTGACTGGCCGGAGAAGACAGCCGGAAAAGCTCCGGTCGCCGGAGTAACAGAAGAATGAGGGGTGTGGTCTCGAGTGTGTGTGCGGCTGCCATTATTTTGTAGGGTTTTAGGTTTGTTTTTAGAAAAGAAGGTGAGGAGGGTGGGGGATTATAAGGGGGTTTAAATAGGTAGGGTTTAGATTTAGGTTAGTTGGGTGGGGCCAAGCCCAAGTGCATGAACCCAATAAATGATTGCGTGTCCCGCTCTATTATACTGGCCCAGTTATTTCTAAAATATAACCGTGATACGTAATTAAATTTCTAATCGCGTGTGCTATTATTTTGAAAATACTTAATAAATAATACTAGTAATAATAAGAAGAACAACAATAATAATGATGATGAACGTGCGTATTACTCAAATGCCCTTCTCTCGACAACGAGGGTACGGGTTGTCACATTCTCTCCATGTTACTGGAATTTCGTCCTCGAAATTTAGACAAAAGTCAAACGATACACTCTATGTGATATACACACACTTCATTACCGTACGTAGAAACAAGCAGTTTCACGATAGTCCACCAAAACGAACATGTAAATCACATAGCACATAAGGTCACATAACACGAAAAAATCACGAAGCATAGGATTCACAGAGTTTGCACGTACCTCACATAGTGTGGAATTTCACAAATTTAATTATAACATCCAAGAAACGTACAGGAAAACCCGAAGTGTCACATTATCCCCAAGTTCAAGAAATTTCATCCCGAAATTTAGCGCGCAGCCACTGACAAGCTAGTGTGATTAAACGTTTTCGTGGGGTGTCACATCATCCCCTTGTTGTTTTGAAATTTCTTCCCGAAATTCAATTATAGCTTCAGTGCTGGAAGTAATTTTTGTAAACAACTGGGGATACATGCGCTTCATCTGGTCTTCCCGTTTCCAGGTAAACTCTGGGCCACGGCGCGAGTTCCAACGAACTCGTATAATAGGCATCTGGCTACGTTTGAGGGTTTTGACTTCTCGGTCAGTGATCTCAATCGGTTCCTCAATAAAGTGTAGTTTGTTGCTGATCACGAATTCCTATATAGGACAACGAATGTTTCATCTGACAGACACTTCTTTGGACTAAGCACGTGAAAGACGTTGTGTACCGCATTCAGCTCAGGCAGGTTTGCTCTGTAAGCAACCTTACCTATCCTCTCTGAAATTTCGAATGGTTCGGTGTATCGTGGATCAAGCTTGCCTCATTTACGAAAACGAACCGCACCCTTCCAGGGTGAGACTTTAAGTAGAACCCAGTCTCCGACTAGGAATTCTAGAGGTTTCCTACGCCTATCCGCGTAGCCTTTCTGGCGGTCTGGAGTTGCCGCCATGCGTTGTCTATTCTGGGCAATCCTACCCGTGGTGTCAAGTGCAAGTTCTGGGCCGGTAATTTGGCTTCCGCCCAACACAGAGGTGACCGGCATCTGCGTCCGTGCAATGCCTCAAATGGTGTTGCCTGAATGCTAGTGCGGTAGCAGTTGTTGGAAGAGAATTCTACAAAAGAGAAGTGTCACTCGTATCCAAGGACGATAACACATGTTCTCAGCATGCCTTGGAGTGTTCGGATGGTGCGTTTGGCCTGACCGTCAGTTTGCGGGCGATAAGTGGTGCTCATGCCTGACTGTGAGCCAAAGGTTTTTGTGCACGGCCTGTGACGAATCGGATGCAAAACGTGGGTTTCGATCAAAAGTGATAGAAGTTGGCACTCCGTGCCCCGCAGCTACTTCTATTAAGTAGATGGTTGTAGGTTCGAAAACTTATCGGTTTCTTTGGTTGCGTGTCGTTACTAGCAGACATTTCATCAATGCCTTGGATAGGATAAAATAAGATAAAAGCACCTCACAGATCATCTTCCAATTGCTGAAGTTGCGGATTATCGAGCATCTCCCTAATGTCAGGTGATACTCTTTTGAGTCTAAATCGTGAGGGGTTGCTTATATGGTCGAGAAATGCGGGTTTTGCGGCGTTAAAAGTCGTACATTGAAAACTTGGCGCAAGGCGGTTTTGCGTCGTAGAAGTACCAGGGTAGAGCGTAGGAGTCGTCCTGATTCCCGCTGGTTTTCGGAATAAGTTCGGGCGTCGTAACTAAGTGTTGATCGTATCGAGTTCGAAGAACAGTGCTTGCGATACCCGTTACCCCCGGGGTATCCTTGGCTCGTTGCTCCAATGAGTAACATTCGTAGGAAGAAATTCGTCCAACCGGAGATTTGTGCAGAGTAGAGTAGGATAAAAATCATGGAATCCGTGAAACATAACACGAGTAGCGAGATATTGCAAGAAGGATAGTCGCAATCAATGCGTTCAAACTAGAGGCAAAACATAAAAGGCTTCGAGGTCGGCCATATGGATATATCTGGTGTCGATGAGGTAGCCGGTCGTACGCAAGCTGTGGGCGGTTAGGATAAAGAGCGTCGCTTGCCGATAGGAAATGTTACGTCGATGTGATTAGCACATAAGAAAGTAGCTAGAGATGGATAGTCATCGTGCAGGTTTGTAGGTGTTCGGAACTACTGAGACGTCTGGCAGGATGCGATTGTTTGAATCGGTAAGAAATCAAGTTCGTGTGGATTGTTCTAAGTCGTGCAAATGAGTTCGGAGTAGCGCTTGTGTCGTCGAGGGGGGGTTTCGATATGAGACTGCGAAAATAGGTTTTCGAGAAGGTGTGATTGAAGTAACACGTTGTTGAATTTCAAGGGCTAAAAAGTTTGTTGACTAAAGGTCGAGTTTGTTGAATTCACCAAACTAAAGAGAGATCTGGTCAAGGTTTCTGTATGAAGAAACGTGGATGTCGTGATAAGGAAACGATAGAAGTGGGGATACCATCTTGAGCAAGAAGCGCGAATTCGTACAAAAGCTAGCGAAAGGATCCACGGAATCAGAAAAGTCGTCAAAGAGCAACGGTCCTGGCGAATGAAGGATAAGGTAAGCATCTAGGTTACCGTACTCGTCGGTGGGTTTACTGGCTCGTGTCTTCGCCTTGCCACGCTTCCAAATACGCCGGTTTGTAAGAAAGATATCACTTTGTCGGGTCTTGGGGCGTGCTAAGGTATAAGGTTGAACTTGAATAAGGATTTACCATGTAACGAGGAATTAGGGGAAATAACTTCGTGGTCGATGGAAATGTGGTACGATTGCTAGTACTGCAATGAGACGCATTCACCGAGCATGCTTTTCGTGTTCAAGACGTGCAAACAGAGACCCGAAAAATGTAAACTTACTAGTATGCTTCAAGAATCCAGGTGATCAGTCGTATGAGGGAACAAGTCTCACTACTTAAGTTGGGAAAAGAAATACGCAAGTAAAAAGGATGCGAATGACGTCGTCGTTCCTTCTAATATCCCATGATATAGGGGTGGTTCCCCTTCGTCGATTCGTTCTCGTAACTTCTCTATGTGCTTCGTAGTAGACCTTTCCTGGGCAGGTCTTTCGAGTATATGTCCCTCGCGTCGGTTTACAGTCCAGGGATGATGCCAAGAAATACATGGACAAGGGCTTGGAACAACTGGTTCCTTGCCCTTAGTGTATCATGGTTTCGAACCAGGTTTAGGAGGACTCGCTCCTGTTTAACACGTAACATGCTAGCCTAGCCTTCGTATGATCCACGGTGTTAATTACTAAATATACGCACACATACTAACATATATAAATGCTAATGACACACATACACACATGTGGGTTTACACACATAAGTTATGCACAAGTAAATGTCGTTAGCCTACCATTACCAGGTGAGCATCTGAGGTTGACGAACCTTGCAATCCGGAGTGTGGTGTCGTTGTGGTTTTCATTAAGGAACGGTTATAGTCTGGTTTTCATATATAAAAATATTTTATTTCTCAAACCAAAATATTTTATATTTAAAACCTAGTTCGCTATAACCAATGGCTCTGATACCAATCTGTCACACCCTCAAAATCCATACGCGGAGTATCACCGCGAGGTATGTGACGACCAGGATCTTAGCCACTAATTATTTTGAACGGATTAGTTATTGTTATAAACATTAGCATAATTAGTGACCTAATTTAAAATTTCATAAAACATGGTTCTAGTTTGCAGCGGAAGGGAAAGTAGAACATATAGTAATTTAAAACCACAAGTTTGTTATCATGAAACTTACAAACCACGCACTCCATCCGATTGCAACGTCCGTCCAGAGCTATATCGAGCAACCTGCAAAGCATGCAGTAGAGTGTCAACATAAAGTTGGCGAGTTCACGTGTTTGTAGTTTTCCAGTTTTTAATTCCAAAAACTTGTTTTAACCAGTTAATTTATCCGTTTATACATGCCATGGGGAGCTACCCCATAAGTGAGCGACTAAACTGTTTTTTTTCCAATACCGAATACTTACTTAACCGTACGTTTCCGCAGTGCCCCGTTTGTCAATGTTCTATCATCATTGACGGTTTGCCTGAGTCTATTAGTTCACTCCCGTTCCCAGTAACAAGGTCGGTGTGAGGCTGGTTACACCTAAATAGCGCTATTAACTAATAACCCGTTCGCCTGGCCCCGGCGACTAATCGGTATTAAATGGTAGGGACTTGAGTGATAGAGTTTCGTTTAGTGTTGCTCGTTGCATTTCCGTGCAAACAGGAATTAACTAAGAGTCCCGCAGAAGGGGAGAAAGATAGTTTTGTATCCCTCACAAGGAGATAGCGTTGTTACCCGTATCCCACACAAGGAGATAGAAATACCGTATCCCGCACAAGGAGATAGTAAGCAATCTCAAACCAGAAAAAGTGTTTTGTTCCGTTTCCCAACCACCGGGAACGCATGCTTTAAGTAAAAAGTAGTGAACTCACCTTTGCTTTGCTCGGTAGTTAATTTACTTGTGTTACGTTGGTCAACCATACCCTATTATGGTTTATAAATATTTATTAGGTTCGTGTGCAAGTAAATGTCACGTACAACTACACGTATCTAACACATAGCATGTAAGTCATACTAGCATATACGTTATTGGGCCTATTCTAGCATGTAAACAGTTAAATAGTAACAGTTAGACATTAATACTAGCACACAGTCCAAAACATCAGTTGACACACAGTACATAAGGCACACCAATGTTATTGGGCCTGTCCTAATCATATAAACAGTCAACCAGTAGCGGCATGTAGTAAATTTAAACACACAGTCCCAGCACGTCACTACACATTGAGGCCTAATAACCAAGTCAAACAGCCCAATCGAGGCCGGGTGGTCTCGACTCGAGAACAAGAGGTCTCGAGTCGCAACCACGAGTTCCTGAGTCGAGATCGGATGGTTTCGGGTTGTGCATAACTGAGTCGCAACCTTAGAGGTCTTGAGTCAGGTCTCGAGTTGAGATCAAGAGATCTCGAGTCGTAACCAAGCTGGTCTCGACTCCTGGAGCGTGTTGTCTGGTTTCGAGTTGTCAATCAATGGTCTCGAGTCGCAACCATATGGTCTCGACTCGCAGTTATGCAGATGCTTCTAGAATTCTCCGAATGGTACTATCCAATAAGATTTCATTAACATGTTTTATTCTACCATACACTACCAAATTGGATCAAAACAGCATTATTCAAATATTCATGGTATCTTCAAATAGTTCATCATTAGGGTTTTCATATTCAACTAGCATACTTTTCCTTAACGTTATGACCCTATCACTAGACTATCAATCTCATGAACATTATGTTCCTAGGCTCATCTTCAAACTCCACTCAATAACTCATTCATGCCAAAACAGTCACCATATGAACAGTTTATACAAACAAGTCATCATTATAACATCACATATTAGTAAAAGTGCATATACCCTATTTACAAACTGAATCACCATTTCTAACCATAATGACAGTCAACAAGGTTTTTATTTAACAGTCAACTTCTAAACCTTTGAACAAACAAAATGCACTTTATTTTCTTATTTACAAACCACCGAGAGCTTAGAACGATTACCAATAATCGACCCACAACCTTCATGTATTAATTTGATTTCATGACAAGTTTCCTTCAACACATTTATGCTACTTTAAATTTTTATATACACAAAACGGATTAGCAGCCATAAGAGTTAACATTAGTTTGCCTATTCCATTTTTCATAAATGCCAAACATGTTCTAGCCATTACCAACACCATCAATGTATACCGATCAGTTGACATATATATAAACAAAACTCACAAAGTTCACACTATCATTCACAAACAGGGGGGTATCAACTGACCAAAGGTTCCGAGACAAGGAGAAATCCCTGCTGCCACGGCCACTGCTCACGAGCCGGAGCTCCAAGGTTCAAACTCGAGTCTGAAGAGGGCATGTTCCGCCGCCGTACTCGGTGGTATTGTCGCCGGCAATCACGATCGCCACCACGGGACTACTCGTTGGACCGAGTTGCTGAGTCGCCGCATTCCGAGAGCCGGAGCCCTCGGGTCGCCGGAGTTCTCTATTCCTTCGAGTTTTCTGCTATCGCCGCACCACCAAGGAGTGGTGGTCGGCTCCCGCTCCTCAGCAGCTCTCACTCCGTCTCTTTCTCTTGCAATAGTTTGCGCAGAAGAATGGGAAAGGGGAAAGGTTGAGTGTTGTCGGCTGATGTGTGTGGGTGAGGTGTTGACAGAAGGATAAGGGGGCGTTCTGACAGGGTGACTGGCCGGAGAAGAAAGCCGGAAATGCTCCGGTCGCCGGAGTAACAGAAGAATGAGGGGTGTGGTCTCGAGTGTGTGTGCGGCTGCCATTATTTTGTAGGGTTTTAGGTTTGTTTTTAGAAAAGAAGGTGAGGAGGGTGGGGGATTATAAGGGGGGTTTAAATAGGTAGGGTTTAGATTTAGATTAGTTGGGTGGGGCCAAGCCCAAGTGCATGAACCCGATAAATGATTGCGTGTCCCGCTCTATTATACTGTCCCGGTTATTTCTAAAATATAACCGTGATACGTAATTAAATTTCTAATCGCGTGTGCTATTATTTTGAAAATACTTAATAAATAATACTAGTAATAATAAGAAGAACAACAATAATAATAATAATAATAATGATGAACGTGCGTATTACTAAAATGCCCTTCTCTCGACAACGAGGGTACGGGTTGTCACACACATGTCGGCGGGAATAGTTGAAAATGGTGGTTGGCCAAAAGTGCGGCCACCCTTTTCCTTTTTTTTAATATAATAGTGATAGTAATTTATAGGTATTGCCAAATTACAATTGTATCCTACGTTTAAAATTACGATTATGCCCCCTGTTCAAAATAAAATTTGTCTTTTGCCCCTGCCTAAATTTATGCTTTTTCGCTCAGTAAAAAAAATATGTTTTTGCCCCAGTTCAAAATAAAATTATGCTTTTTGCTCCAGCTAGAGTCCTGCCAAATTACGATTTCGTTCTCAGTTTAAAATTACGAGTTCGCCCCTGTTCAAAATAAAACTTTGGTTAGCGGGAATAGTTGTGTTATGTGGTTGGCCAAAATGGCGGCCACTTTGGTTTTTTTTTTTTTTTTTTCATATAATAGTTATTTATAGGTCTGGCCAAATTACAATTTTATCCTAAGTTTAAAATTATTATTTTGTCCCCGGTTCAAATTAAAATTTTGGTTTTGCCCCCTGCTTAAATTTACGCTTTTGTCCTCAATTAAAAAATATGCTTTTGCCCCAAGTTCAAATAAAATTATGGTTTTGCCCCCAGCTAGAGTCCTGCCAAATTACGATTTGGTTCCCGGTTTAAAATTACGATTTGGCCCCAGTTCAAAATAAAACTTTGGTTTTGCCCCAAGCTAAAAATTACGATTTCGCCCGCAGTTAAAAAATTACGATTTTGCCTCAATTCAAAATAAAAATTTGGTTTTGCCCTCAGTTAAAAATATTATTTTACCTCCATTATAAAATTATGATTTGACCTCAGCTAAAAATTGCAATCTTGCCGTCGTTTTTTTTTTTTTTTGGCAAAACCATGGTAGTGTTTTATTTTACTTGGTTGAGTCAATTTTGTTTTTATTCGTGCGAAACAGCTGCCTAGCACTCGCTAATTGGTCCTGACAGATTATTCTTTTGCCCCAACTCTAAATTACACGCTTGCTATCGTTTTAGTTATTTTTTTTTTCATAACTATGATACTGTTTTACTTTAATTGGTTAACTTGATCTATCTTTTTTATATCGTGTTACAAGTAACATGTATACCTAACCGACATAAAGGCGTATATGTCATTAACCTATGAAATATTTGGTTTAGCGTCCCGCAACGCGGGCGGCGCATAACTCTAGTTTAATATATAAAGTAAATTTACTTAACCCGTACAGTACATGGATTTCTAAAAAATATTTTTTTTTATTATTTAATATATAAAATTACATTTATTCAACCTATGTAATAAACGAGATTTTTAAATACATATTGTTTTATTATTTGGTATATAAAATTACATTTATTCAACGCTTCTAAAAACAAGATTTTTAAATATTTATTGTTTTATTATTTGGTATATAAAATTACATTTATTCAACCCATCTAATAAACGAGATTTTTAAATATATATTTTTTTATTATTTAGTATATAAAATTGCATTTATTCAACCCGTGTAATACACGGTATATAATAAAAGAAACCATTTATGGGACACTTGTCATCATATTAGGCCATGTCTTATGGATAATTATTATTTTAGTTTAATCTCTTCTAAATAATTATAGATAACCCTCCTAATAAATATTATTTAGTTTAATATCTTATAGATAATTATTATTTAGTCCAGAGTAAATTGTGTTAGTACATATGTCTGTAGCTTCCGTCTGCATCGAGTCTTTTTTTTGTGTTGTGTATGTAATTTTGTATATGTATGTATGTTTGTGTCTAGACAATGCAGGGAATGGATCGTAAATGTAAAAGTGAAATCCGTCGGACGACCGAATGTCATCCGATCGGGTGACACTTATAGCCTCCCTGGTTGCCTATAAATAGTAGGCTAGTGCATTGTGTTTAGAACCTTTTGCTGAACTCGTAGCGAAGCTCTGCTTGTCTGACTTTCTACCGGAACCTCTGTATTTTCATCATCTTTGAATAGAATTCAGACGGATTAAACGTTGAACTTGTCATTGTTGATTCTGTGACATTATCAAGGGATTTCGCACCTTGATTCTGATCGATCCAGCCACGTTCTACTCGAACAGATCCAGAGATAAACGGTCTAACAAGTGGTATCAGAGCCACAGGAGGTTGAATTGAAGACGACAACAGCAAATTCACCAGATTTTCAGCGTTTTTCTGCCGATTTCTATCGAATTTCACCGGAAATTTTGACAAATTTCTCATCTTCTACCTCATTTCTTGATGTTCTTACATTTTTACATCTTAAAACTGAGAAAACTCAAAATTAAACAAGAATTCACGGACGAAATTGAGTAATTTTCATATCAAACGAATAGCAATTGAACATAGATATATCCTACAAAGTTTCATTGAAAAATTCGGACTAAAACTGAATTAAATCACGCAAAAACTATGTAGAGTTCTTCGTTCTTGCTGACGTCATCCACCCGATCGGATCACCATCCAATCAGAATGGCTTAGATTGTTCTTGATTCACTAGCTGACGTCATCATCTCACTCGATCGGATCACCATCCGATCGGTGAAGTGTTAAAGGTTAAAGGTTTTAAAGGATCTTGTGTCAATTGATCGACCAACCATCCAATCGGATCACCATCCGATCGGATCGCCATTCAACACTTGCTTATCCGACACTTGGTAATCCAACGATTGTTACTTGGCTGTGTAATCCGATCGAATCACCACACGATCGGATCACCATTCGACCCAAGAGCATTAGTTTGAAATTTTTGAAAATTGTGAAATTTTTCTAAGTGTTTGAAATTTTTTAGGTGTTTACAAGATGGGAGACGAATTCCTAAATTCGTTCAGTGATGACTTTGCGTACAACACCGGAGATGCATCGACAAATACAACCACTGTAACACCTCGTAAAATTATGTCCAATAATGTATCGACACGTGTCATGAGCTTTAAACGTGTAAAAGATTACTTTAGAGGGACTAAAGTTGACAAAAAAGGAAAGTATGTGAATAAAAGGATTCAAAATGTTAATAAATACGAAGCTAATTGTGGAAGAAAGTGAGAGATTACAAACTACAGGGGTTAAATGTGTCAACATGTTTAAAGTGTACCTCTGAGTGACCTTTTAGCAAACCCGAAGCTTTGTAACGATAAATTATACTCACTAGAATATGTGATAAAAATTTCACAAAGTTTCGATAAAGTATGAGAAAGTTATGATAATATTCGTATACGAGGGGTTAAAAGCGTCAACGTTGAAATTTAAGGCTTTACGGGTGATCACAAAGTTAACCGAGGACTTAACGGTGTTTGGTTATGTCATGGAGCCCTTAAAAGTCAAGTTAGAGGGTTGAAATTGCAAGAAAAGAAGTTAAAACCACGTTTGGAGGGACCAGGGACCTAACTTGCAATTGTTGAAAGTTTGTTGACCGGACATGACCCTCACACGGGCCGCGTAAGACTAGGCTGGTCTCTTACGTGGGCCACCTCAGCATGCCAGCATTAGAAAAACATCACAGCTGCCTGTCCAGCCTGTTTACCCGACTTTAAAGCTTGGTTTTCGATTCTATGGGCTTGTTTGATGGTTTATAATGGCCTAGGGACACTTGGGATGATCAGGAAACATCCATAGGCTTTGTTGGAGTGATCTTGGAGCCTTAGAAGACCTATATAAAGGCCATGGGTTGAATTGTTCAATTGCTCATTCACTTGAAACTCTCACAACTTCATTCCTGGAGATTTTTGGAGCGCAAGTGCACTTCCTAGCGATCATTGGTCGTGCATAGGACCTTGGTAAGTGTCCTTAACCTTCCTTAATTCAGTTTTGCTTAGTTAATTAGTCTAAAGTCAAACCGTCGTAATTAAGATTAGACTTCGTCATTAATCTTAATTTGTCCAGACAAAATTCAAATTGAAAGTACCTATGAGTTGGTAATTATGTGGGCAATAAACCCTTAAAAGGGCACCCTCTGATTCCCACTCTAACAAGGTCAATTGTCAGGTCAAAGTTAATCTTAAAAAGTCAACAGAAAGCTTATTTTCAAATTAATGCATAATTAGCAATGTAGAAGCTATGCAACCTATTTTGTCATTAATATAACTTGGTAATTAATGTAAGAACATGTCTAAACATGTTCAACTCGACAATTTTCAGTTTAAGCTCGGTTCGGAACCGAAAGTCGCAAAAGTAGACTTTTGCTTTGACTTTCAGTTCTGACCCATTAGAGCATAGTTTAGAAATGTCTTAGAGCCTTATTAGGACCAGGTTTCATATAAGTATAACCCTCTGTGATTATACAACTTGGTTCATTAGTTATCCAATTCATATGCATATTCCCGTTAAATGCCTAAATGTTGACTATTATGCTCATATGACCTTAAAACGTGTTTTTTTGAAAAATGTAAAAGAGTAGAAACCTTAGTTACTGATTTATAGACTTGTCCCTAAAATTTGACAACAGTTTGAGGTCTAGAATAAGAGTTATGCTCATTAGCGTAATTAGAAAGCTTTTTAGTAATTAAACGGTGTAATTAGCGTATAGCCTATCTAAACCTGATTTTTTATACCAAACTTTTTACCCACTGATATAAAATAATATTTTGGGATTTTTGGAGATTTTTATTTATTTTTAGGCTAAGCATAACATAGAGTTCTAAGCTTGATCTGGTAATTGCCGGTTTTGCCCTTTTAGGGTATAAATGAGTTTTACCATTCCTTTTGATACCAAACCTTTTTCTACGGATCCAATATGATAGATAGAATATTTTAAGCCTTTTGGAATAATAAAAATATCAGCTTTTCTTATAATACCCGAAAATCGCTTAAAACCGCCTTTTTACGCGTTTTAAACGCATAGTATGTATTAAAACCAATTTAGATTTATAAGACTTGATACCTACTAATGTTTTAAGTAATTTTTTATACTTTAACAGTAAGCAAAAGTTTTAAACTCATATTTCTAGTTTTGACCCTTTAAGCTTAAGTGAAATTACCAAAATGCCCCTTCGGTGCATAGTATGGTTAGAAATAATAAATTTCACATATAGATTATACCCTACTGATATAACTTAGTAAATTAAGTATTTTTACTGATTACATCAGACCCAAAACTCAGATTTATATTTAAACTATTTTATAACCTTTAAAATGACCAAAAAACCCCTACAGGGCGTAATTTGAGTTTAAATCCGTTTTGGGCATAATAGAAGATATCTTACTGATGTCACAACATATTTAAGGCATATTAACTTAGGAAACTTGTATATGACTCATATGGTTACCCGTTACGCACTTTTCGCGTTCGGATCGGCTTATGTAACTAGTTTGCATAATTTAGCCGAAACAGGTCAAACCATATCGTTTTCATCTCAAAATCCAGAATGTGTTTAAGTTACCCATATTAAACAAGCATACAAGCTTGTCGGGTCAAAACCACATTCTAAACCGGTCTTCGCCTTATCATGCGGTTGAATCGTATCCTCTTTTAAAACTAGCCGGTCTAAGCTTGGGCTTAATTAAAGACCCGTTAGGATTCTAATAGGTTATTAAAAACCTTCGTTCCAGATTTAGGAGCCCAGTAAAAGCTATATGTACTTGCTTGGTGGTATACGGCTGGGATAAATTGTATAAATTTGCTCAAGTAAATACTCTTAACTTATTTTCCCTATACGGGCTTGGGATACGGTATTATAATAATACCGCTTGGTCGGGTATGTAGTCATTTAAATCGGATTATGATTAATGTATTTACATAACTCGTTTTATTCTGTATTATTTGGTGTATGGCCTTTGGGGGTTAAATGACCATGTACCGGATATCCTTGGCATCATTCAAAGAAATGGCCACGACCTAAGCACGGGGTGTAGGCGTACACCTGACAGTTGCCAATGTAAAAACTGGTAGTCCACTTAAAGGAATCAACCTTGTGGGTATTATACCTGTGGCGTGTCAGTTAATCTAGACCGGCCCTACAAAACGGCCCTGACGGACGACAAATAAGTAAAACTGTATACAAGATTATATATAAATAATTATCCCAAGTTATAAAAAGTTTTGTGCCACGTGCACTCAAATCAATTTTCCTAAACCTTTTCAAAATGAGTCAGTTAATTGTATTTACTAGTGTAAACTGACGTATTTTCCAAAAAGGCTAAGTGCAGGTACTATACGTAATAGGCTGGCTACTCCAGAAATCAATAATCAAGTCTCGCAAGCTCTAGATGTTAAAGTCTGTTGAACAATTTCCTTTTAATTGATCCGCCTGTGGATCCTTTACATTCCGTTTGTAATACTTTGATATTACTTTATATCGGTTTGTATTATATTCATCTTTTGCTTCCGCTGTGCATTTAAATTGTGTTGTTTGACTATGATGATATCAACTACGTCACGATACTCCCCACCGGGCCCACCGGTAATACGTGGAAATATCGGGGTGTGACAGGTTGGTATCAGAGTCAACATTGAGTGAATTAAACACTAGTCATTAGTGTTTAATCTCAATGACACAGTATCACATTCCTTGACCTTCTGAGTCTAGACTTAACAATAGGAATACTCTCATCTCTATTCGGAGAATTATTGCTTTCAATTCTATATATTTTTATATGTCGCCAAGCAAAGAAGCCACAATGGAAATTCTCCCCATTTGAAGCCTAGGGAAGGCCGAGCTTCGTGCTGCGACTTGGATTAACGTGCAACCAAGGAGAAAGCATTCAGAAATAAAATGAAGAAGAAACTTCTTTTGCTGAAGATCGTTTCCTTAATAGTCCTTATAAGGACATAATTATCTTTCAGTCCCTTCGAGGACAACATTATTCCTTTCAAGTCCCGTTCAGGGCAATTCTGTACCTCTTCTAAAATCATTGGAATGCTTTATCAAAAATTTCATTTTATCAATATATATGAATATAATATATGAAATAAATGAAAAGTATCATTCCTTTTATAAGATCTACCATTATAATAAAATGGCATAATCTAAAAAGGACAAGACCTAGCCCATGTGTCATTTTAAGAACAGGGCCAAGATGGTACTTCCTCAATTAGATTCAGGTCCTTATTAACATCTTAATTTAGGATTGCTCTGCATTAAATATTAAAAGAATCTTAAAGGTAAACCTAGCCTATATGTCATTTCAAACAAGGCCAAGATGGTAGAACCTATTCAAAAGATTCAAATCCCTGTTAACATTCCTGGCAGATGTGATTCAACAGAATTGTATAAATCATCCTTATACTGGATCCTCCCGAAATCCTTTCTTATTTTGTGAATTAAGCATCCATCGGGGATATAATGCTTACGGGCCATATTCATTGTCATATAAGACAAAAGACAGTCGTAGCCTACAACTCCCTGTCAAGAAAAGGCATGAACAACGTTCAAGCCTAAATACCTTGATTCTACAAAATCATGGTTTATAATTTAAAGTTGCCCTTGTGACTTGGCCTTTTGTGCCATAGTTATATTTTAATTAAATTTAGGATAATTATAATGAAAATTCCTGAATAAAATAAATATCATTCCTTTTCTGCCAGTATACATATTAAAAAGAATCTTAAAAGGGTATAACCTAGCTTGAATGTCATTAAAGACCTAGCTAAGATGGTAAAACATGTTTAAAAAGAGATTCAGATCCTTGTTAACATTTGAAAACATGATAACACTCCCGACAACAGTGATGCGATAAAATCACACTTGTCATCTTCATATTAGGAATTTCCAAACCCCTTATTTAGCGTAATGATCAAGAGGAATCATGGCTAATAAACATCGAACATGATGAACACATCAAAACACCCATTGGGATGAATACCTTCGGGCAAAGATGTATACATGAAAAAGATAGTTTTATTTCATAACTTCTTGTCAAGACAATGAACTATGAAATTTTCCGATCCAAAGGAATCATCGATTGTATTTTAAAATTTCCCTAGTGACAAGGCATCAGTGCCATCAAAAGTCCTTTGGAACAAGCCCTTGTGCTATATATAAAATGTCGGTACGACATTGACAGTCGTGACTTATGCCCCCTGTCTAATAGATATGAAGGATTATATTCCGTTAAAACGCCAAAGATGGTTTATTTAAAAACCTAGGCAAAACATAATCAAATAAATTAAATACTATCTATTGGCCTATATGGTTTATATGCACCATGGTTGTTTAATCATCAAATTCGACAATTCACTATATAATTAAACCCATTATTACTACTTGGTCTGTAGCCTTCAAAGCTTCACCATGGCTGACTCATCTGAAGCTCGCAATCATCCAGTTGATCAGAATGATAATGCAAGACTGAACTTAACGGGCACCGAGTTACAGGCTATGTTGGATACAGCCGTAAACAAAGCCGTGGACCGTGTATTAAAGGATCATAAGTGAAAGTGCGATAATACCCCAAATAAAGGTTACAAAAAGGGTAAGACCGGTTCAAGCTATAACCAGTCCAAGCCAAAGGAGGCAAAACCCAAATGTAAAACCTGCGGGAAGAAGCACTTCAGAAAATGTTTCTATGAGCAGACCATGGGATGTGTCATCTGTAAAGAGGTGGATCACAAGACCCATAAATGCAAGGACTTGAAGGACGCCACATGCTATGGTTGTGGCGAGAAGGGGCACATAAAGAACCGCTGCCCTAAGAAGGCGACTAAAGGGAAAGGCACTTCAGATTCACAAGCTAGGCCTTGTGGAATTTGCAATAAGGAAGAGCACAAAACTTTGGAGTGCCAAGACATAAAGGACACAACTTGCTATGGTTGCAATGAGAAAGGGCACATCAAAACAAATTGCCCAAATAAAACCAAGAAGCCTGGGGAGGCTAAGAAGACCAAAGCTGGAGGCTCTCAAATGAATGCTCAAGAGGCCGTTCAGGATGACAATGTCACAACAGTAGAATTGGTCGATGGTACCTCAGAGACTGCTTCAGCAATATTAGATGGATGTTTTATATCCATTAGGAATTATTTTTTTCGCTGACCTTGTTTCCGTTAAAATAGAGGGACTCGATATAGTGATAGGAATGGATTGGTCGTCTTAAAACCAAGCCCATATTATGTGTGATAAGAAGCAAGTAGCTATCAAGACTCCTTATGGTGAGCCTTTGACAATTCAAGAAGACACATGGTACAGATTACCTAAGCACTTGTTGAATTTGATATTTAACAAGCTTCGAGTATGGAAAACTCAGAAGAGACAAACAACAGTCGCGATGCCAGAGATGCGACAAATGATAATGGTGCATCAAATGTGAACCTCAATGTTAATGGAGTAAATCTCCAAAGCTGTAATTAACACAGCTATTAGAAAGGCTATGAGAAACATGAAAAGGGTCAAGAAGCCGAATGTTGTTGCTCTAAAACACATGTCGCTGCTCATAAGAAGAGCTTTATTCATACTTCAAATACGAAGGATAAACCCAACAAAATCATATATGGCAAGGAGCCCATTCTTTTTGGATGTACTTAAAAGTACTTCGTCTCTTGGAAGTCAAGAGACTTGTTGGATGAAGTAGAAACCATTAGGTGTAACAGCGGTTAAGCTGGAAAGGACATGGTGAGGTATGCATCACAGTCATTCGATGGCAACACCCTTAATTAGTGAGGACATTAATGGAGTCCACAAGAAAGATCCCCTTATACAATATGGGATGGTCAAAGTTTTAGGGACCTTATTAGGATAACCTATTATCCGCATCACGAAATGGAAAAAGATGAAATAAGAATTTTCTAACTCTCACCATAAAGGTTCTAGACTGTCAACAGTATGTTGCAAATTTAAATTCATTGGCTGAAATAGTGCCCTATTCCACATACCCGAAAATCTAAGCTTAATGCTATAATTATTGGTGGTTAGCATCAGAAATAAGAGGGCACATTAAGGTTTCAAAGTCTGCTTATTATAAATCCATTATGGATCTACCTCAGCTACTCACGTTGTATAGATTAAGAAACAACCAGTCAAGGCTGAGACTGCCCTAAATTTGTCAGAGATTTTGCAGCTAAGTTTAAAAGGATTAAGAATGGAGGCGTTTAACCCTCCTGATGAATGAGAGGCAGTTCACATTAATAATGACACTAGATAAATCCCTTATTGTGATTTTATTACTAGGAGAAACGTTTGGGTTCAGGTGCTGCTAAGACTCTCATAAGATCATAAGCTTAGCAAACTTTTAGAAATTTTCCCGTAAGAACCCCAGATATTAAGTGTAAGATAAAACTTACAGGCGAAATCATAAGAACCATTTCTTCCGTTTCTGTCAGAAACCTTCAGTCGTAGAATTTTAGAAGTATCTTCTCTCTGGAGGAAGTGCGTCAGCATATATAGTTGATGTCTCTTTAATCTCTATCAGTTACGAATACCAGATGGTATGATAAAAACACCATATGAGGATTGGTGTATCTTAATATGTTCCATAGATTGCTTCCATGCCTGATCAGTATGGAGGTTTAATGCATGGGACCACAAAGATATTCCGATAGTCATACGGTACTAATGTCAGCTAATGGTATTCAAAGAAGATATCCAGAATGGAATTGTCCAAGTAAAGGTCTTCGATTAAGGAATTCGTGGACTCGTAACATAAATGTGTCACTTATCTGACACAGAATATGATAAATGAACTGTAGCCTGAGATATGGAAAATCTTTGTAACCTCCTTGTATATTGACTATCTTCTCCTAAGATTACCATGTTTACCTCCTGAGAGGCAAGTAGAGTTAAGATTTATATCCCATTTAGGGCTGTATTATTAAGAAATCTCCAAGACGGCTAGTACCATCATTGGAGGAACCGAAACCCTGATTAAGTAAGTTTTAAAATAGAGGATTCATATAGCCTAACTCAATATTCTGAGAATTCGGTATAGTTAATTAAGAAAGACGGTTCATTTTGTTTATGCATTGATTACCGCAACCCTAATTAGGCAACAATTAAGAATTTGCCATCAGCTGCCCAGGATCGTCGATTTGTTCGACTAACGGAAAGGATTAGTTATTCCTTAAGATTAGTTTTAAGAAGTGGTTGGAATAACCATCTCACCTTAAAATAAGCTTTTCTATAATAGTTGTTATATAAGCATCAAGGCTGCTCCTTTGGAGACCTTGCATAGATGGAATTATTGTTAGACAAAAGATTGGTAAGTTTGTCCAATTATCAGGATCTGAAAGTTGCCTTGGAAATAACGAATAAGATCATGAGAATCCATAATCATCCGTAAGATACCAGTATTCGGCAGAAAATCAAGGATTTATGAAATTAGCAACCCTCCTAAGTTCTTGTTAAGGAATAAGGTTCGACAAAAGATATCACCCTAGAAGGGTGAGCCAATTTGTTAATTATCAGGCTAGTTAGGCTCTGAATATATAGAAACATTCGAGGGAATCGAATGTATCAAGATCAAATAGCTTATAAGCTAAAACCTATTCAAGGAGCTTGGAGAGGCTCCAGATATGCTATAAAAGCTAAGTCCGTTATGCGACAAAAAGAACTTCCAGCATTTAGCAAATCTCAAGGTCGAGATTTCTTATAAGGGGGTGAGGATGTAACACCTCATAAATTTATGTCTAATAATGTATCGACACGTGTCATGAGCTTTAAACGTGTAAAAGATTACTTTAGAGGGACTAAAGTTGACAACCAAGGAAAGTATGTGAATAAAAGGATTCAAAATGTCAACAATGGATAAATATACTTTATAATAACCCTACACGATGTTTATATTCTTAAACGAATTAATCATGGATCATACGAAGCTAATTGTGGAAGAAAGTGAGAGATTACAAACTACAGGGGTTAAATGTCTCAACATGTTTAAAGTGTACCTCTGAGTGACCTTTTAGCAAACCCGAAGCTTTGTAACGATAAATTATACTCACTAGAATATGTGATAAAAATTTCACAAAGGTTCGATAAAGTATGAGAAAGTTATAATAATATTCGTATACGAGGGGCTAAAAGCGTCAACGTTGAAATTTAAGGCTTTACGGGTGATCACAAAGTTAACAGAGGACTTAACGGTGTTTGGTTATGTCATGGAGCCCTTAAAAGTCAAGTTAGAGGTTTGAAATTGCAAGAAAAGAAGTTAAAACCACGTTTGGAGGGACCAGGGACCTAAATTGCAATTATTAAAAGTTTGTTGACCGGACATGACCCTCACACGGGCCGCGTAAGACCAGGCTGGTCTCTTACGCGGGCAGCCTCAGCATGCCAGCATCAGAAAAACATCACAGCTGCCTGTCCAGCCTGTTTAACCAAGTTTAAAGCTTGGTTTTCGATTCTATGGGCTTGTTTGATGGTTTATAATGGCCTAGGGACACTTGGGATGATCAGGAAACATCCATAGGCTTTGTTGGAGTGATCTTGGAGCCTTAGAAAACCTATATAAAGGCCATGGGTTGAATTGTTCAATTGCTCATTCACTTGAAACTCTCACAACTTCATTCCTGGAGATTTTTGGAGCTCAAGTGCACTTCCTATTGATCATTGGTCGTGCATAGGACCTTGGTAAGTGTCCTTTGCTTAGTTAATTAGTCTAAAGTCAAACCGTCGTAATTAAGATTTGACTTCGTCATTAATCTTAATTTTTCCAGTCAAAATTCAAATTGAAAGTACCTATGAGTTGGTAATTATGTGGGCAATAAACCCTTAAAAGGTCACCCTCTTATTCCCACTCTAACTAGGTCAATTGTCGGGTCAAAGTTAATCTTAAAAAGTCAACAGAAAGCTTATTTTCAAATTAATGCATAATTAGAAATGTAGAAGCTATGCAACCTTTTTTGTCATTAATATAACTTGGTAATTAATGTAAGAACATGTCTAAACATGTTCAACTCGACAATTTTCAGTTTAAGCTCGGTTCGGAACCGAAAGTCGCAAAAGTAGACTTTTGCTTTGACTTTCAGTTCTGACCCATTAGAGCATAGTTTAGAAATGTCTTAGAACCTTATTAGGACCAGGTTTCATATAAGTATAACCCTCTGTGATTATACAACTTGGTTCATTAGTTATCCGATTCATATGCATATTTCCGTTAAATGCCTAAATGTTTACTATTATGCCCATATGACCTTAAAACGTGTTTCTTTTTAAAATGTAAAAGAGTAGAAACCTTAGTTACTGATTTATAGACTTGTCCCTAAAATTTGACAACAGTTTGAGGTCTAGATTAAGAGTTATGCTCATTAGCGTAATTAGAAAGCTTTTTAGTAATTAAACGGTGTAATTAGCGTATAGCCTATCTAAACCCGATTTTTTATACCAAACTTTTTACTCACTGATATAAAATAATATTTTGGGATTTTTGGAGATTTTTATTTATTTTTAGGCTAAGCATAACATAGAGTTCTAAGCTTGATCCGGTAATTGTCGGTTTTGCCCTTTTAGGGTATAAAATGAGTTTTACCAATCCTTTTAATACCAAACCTTTTTCTACGGATCCAATATGATAGATAGAATATTTTAATCCTTCTGGAATAATAAAAATATCAGCTTTTCTTATAATACCCGGAAATCGCTTAAAACCGTCTTTTTACGCGTTTTAAACGCATAGTATGTATTAAAACCAATTTAGATTTATAAGACTTGATACCTACTGATGTTTTAAGTAAGTTTTTATACTTTAACAGTAAGCAAAAGTTTTAAACTCAGATTTCCAGTTTTGACCCTTTAAGCTTAAGTGAAATTACCAAAATGCCCCTTCGGTGCATAGTATGGTTAGAAATAATAAATTTCACATATAGATTATACCCTACTGATATAACTTAGTAAATTAAGTATTTTACTAATTACATCAGACCCGAAACTCAGATTTATATTTAAACTCTTTTATAACCTTTAAAATGACCAAAATACCCCTACGGGGCGTAATTTGAGTTTAAATCCGTTTTGGGCATAATAGAAGATATCTTACTGATGTCACAACATATTTAAGGCATGTTAACTTAGGAAACTTGTATATGACTCATATGGTTACCCGTTACGCACTTTTCGCGTTCGGATCGGCTTATGTAACTAGTTTGCATAATTTAGCCGAAACGGGTCAAACCAAATCGTTTTCATCTCAAAATCCAGAATGTGTTTAAGTTACCCATATTAAACAAGCATACAAGCTTGTCGGGTCAAAACCACATTCTAAACCGGTCTTCGCCTTATCATGCGGTTGAATCGTATCCTCTTTTAAAACTAACTGGTCTAAGCTTAGGCTTAATTAAAGACCCGTTAGGATTCTAATAGGTTATTAAAAACCTTCATTCCAGATTTAGGAGCCTAGTAAAATCTATCTGTACTTTCTTGGTGGTATACGGCTGGGATATTTTGTATAAATTTGCTCAGGTAAATACTCTTAACTTATTTTCCCTATACGGGCTTGGGATACGGTATTATAATAATACCTCTTTGTTGGGTATGTAGTCATTTAAATCGGATTGTGATTAATGTATTTACATAACTCGTTTTATTCTGTATTATTTGGTGTATGGCCTTTGGGGGTTAAATGACCATGTCCCGGATATCCTTGTCATCATTCAAAGAAATGGGCACGACCTAAGCACGGGGTGTAGGCGTACACCTGACAGTTGCCTATGTAAAAACTGGTAGTCCACTTAAAGGAATCAACCTTGTGGGTATTATACCTGTGGCGTGTCAGTTAATCTAGACCGGCCCTACAAACCGGCCCTGACGGACGACAAATAAGTAAAACTGTATACAAGATTATATATAAATAATTATCCCAAGTTATAAAAAGTTTTGTGCCACGTGCACTCAAATCAATTTTCCTAAACCTTTTCAAAATGAGTCAGTTAATTGTATTTACCAGTGTAAACTGACGTATTTTCTAAAAAGGCTAAGTGCAGGTACTATACGTAATAGGCTGGCTACTCCAGGCATCAATAATCAAGTCTCGCAAGCTCTAGATGTTAAAGTCTGTTGATCAATTTCCTTTTAATTGATCTGCCTGTGGATCCTTTACATTCTGTTTGTAATACTTTGATATTACTTTATATCGGTTTGTATTATATTCATCTTTTGCTTCCGTTGTGCATTTAAATTGTGTTGTTTGACTATGATGATATCAACTACGTCACGATACTCCCCACCGGGCCCACCGGTAATACGTGGAAATATCGGGGTGTGACAGGTTGGTATCAGAGCCAACATTGAGTGAATTAAACACTAATCATTTGTGTTTAATCTCAATGACACAGTAGCACATTCCTATACCTTCTGAGTCTAGACTTAACAATAGGAATACTCTCATCTCTATTCAGAGAATTATTGCTTCATCATCTGTTTCAAGGAATTAGCAACAGCAGAATGTTCCCAAAAACGTCTTTCAATGCAATATAGTTGTGAACCTCAACAATGCTCAGAACTTTAATGAAGAAACAGCTAAACAACAAATGGTGTTTCTTGCTTCAATCTTGGAATCATATGAAAGCTTGGTTTCTGGGAAAATCAGAAATACAAACCTGAAAAAAGAAGATTATGATCAGATTGATCCCGAAGAGATGGAATTAATTGACATACGTTGGTTTATGGAGATAACAAGAAGAAATTCCATCGGTGGGCCTTCGACGAAGTTGGGTTTTGATAAATTGAAAGTAACTTGCTTTAAGTGCAAACAGAAGGAGCACTTCAAGAGGGAATGCAGGAACTCAGCAGCGGATGAAACAGCTAATCCATTCCATGACGATTACTACAAAAAGGTTGTATATCACCGAAATCGCGAAGAGCAGCCCAGAATGAAACAAATCGAAGAGACTCCAAAGGAGAAGTCAAGAGCCTTAGCTATGATTCAAGATGATGAAGGTTTCAACTGGAGTGAGTTTTTACCAGAAGATGATGCTGTAGGTTTTGCATACATGGCAAAAGTTGAACCATACAAAGATACACGAACTAAAGAGCAAAAATACATCTATCGGAAGATGATAGCTCAAACTATGAAGGATAGAAACTATCAAGCTTGGAAAGAAGCCAAAAGGGAAAACAGATGGGATCCGGATCATGAGTGCTATTTGGACCCAAAAGGCAATATAATTGCGGAACCATCATCACTCATAATCGAAACTCTCATAGAATCTATAAAACAAGAAGATGAACAAAGAGAGAGAGATGCTGCAAAGAAAGCTGAAGAGGAAGAGTTAAAGTTAAAGAAGATAGATGAGGGAATCATTGATACAACAAAAGAAATGACTGCAGAGAATCTGAAAAATATGGCAGACAAAGTGCTTATGGCAAAGGATCTAGAGGTAGATTCCAAATCTGCGTCTGAGTCAACAAGCAAGGTCAGTAAAAGTGGTTCAAACAATGAATCAGGTAAGACTGATAAAGCTAAAACAGAGAGTGATTGCAAAAATTGCATGAAAGATTGCAAAGTTTGCAGCACAAATGCATATCTCACACTCAAAAAGACACTAGATCTGGTTGTAAAAGTCAAAATGGTTGAAGAACAAGTCTTAAGTCGAGATAAACTGATCAGAGCTTCAAATGAGAGAATAAAAGAATTAACAGAAAGAATTAAAAAAGATAAAATTGATGTTGAACGATTTAAGAAAGAAAATGAGAAATTAATTCATGAAAACAGACAAATTTATGAAAATCATGAGAAGCTGAAAAGAACAATAAAAGATTCTGATGAGCGAAATGGTAAAACATACAAAGAAAATCTTCAATTGTCTGGAGTTCTTCAGGAAAAAGAAAGACAAATCAACCAACAATTGGATGAGATTGCAAATCTTAAGCTTCAGTTTCAGGAAGCTAAGATTGAAAATGAAAGAATCAATCTGAAACTGAACAGTTACAGCTCCGCGAGCTTTGTTCTTCAACACATAGGCTAAAACCAATTGGGAAAAACAAAGCTGGTGAAGATGTATACTCAGATGGAATGGGGGTGGGTTATCATCAAGTTCCACCGCCCGTGTTAAACAATTTTTCAAAGAAAAAAGTCTAGGTTGGATAATGAAGATGAATCAAATGATAAATCAAATGATGTAAAACTTCCAAAGACAATTGATGTCATATTCACTTCATCATCTGATGAAGACAGTGTTCAGTCTGAAGTCGTAAAAAATGTGGTTGAAAATGTTTTAAAAACAGACAGTGAATTGACTGAAGATGAAGAGTGTTTTTTGAATAACTACATTCCGAAACCAAAATCCAAGAACAACTCAAATGACGAACCTACTCTTGTCATGTACAAGATGTGTGGTTCAGATAAGTTGTACTCGGACGATGAGTTTCCAATCGACAATGTGAATTTTGACAAGTTGAAACAAGTTTTCAAACTTGTGGAGATTGAAGTTTCTGAGATTGAGTGTTTGAAAAGTTCGAAAAGAATGATGAACTTTGAAAAAGACAAATCTTACAATAAAAAACCTGCTGTACCACCACGTTTTAACAATAACAACCAAAACAAATGGTCGGGAGGTTATCAGGATGGTAAGAACAATCAAAGGAGGAATTTTCAAAACAAAACGTTTGTCGAAAAGAAAGTGTTTGTCAAACGCTCAAGTTCAATTTCCGAGCAAGAATCGGAAATCTTTTCGAAGTCAAACGAAGAATTTGCACAAAGAAGGCCTCACTGCCTCAGACTGAAGGCAAAAGTCAGGAAGTTGACACCCGCACATGCTTCAAATGCAATGAAGTTGGACACATTGCACGAAAGTGCACCAACTCAAAGCCTAAGTCTGTGGTTGTTGAGAATCCAGAGAAGAAAAACGATGTCAAAGGCAAAGAGCCAATGTTTATTGAGAAGAAAATTTTGAAAAATGAAAACATCAAAGTCAAAACTGAATCCGTAAAACAGTCGGTAACTAAAACTGATAAATTTTACAAACGGGTCGCTTATTTACAACAAACGTGGAAGCCAAAATCTTAGGCTACGACATCAAGTGCTCCAAAACCAAAGGTTTCTGAGTTTGCAAAACAATCATCTTCAACTAAGAAGATGAATGTACCTTTGGATTTTTATGAGAAACTTGTGAAACTAATTTCTACCCCACCAGGGAAGAAGTATGTTCCAAAGAAAGACCAACCATCTGGTAAACCTCCGGAAAAACATTTTTTTTTGTATAAAGAGGTTGAGGTTGGATCTGAAGAAAGTCTTAAAATGAATGACAAGAATTTCCCACCATTGTACACCAAGACACCACACCTTAACATCAAGCTACCCGAGTCAAAAGAGGCTTGGTTTGCTTCAAAATCTAACTAAGTGTTTATGAAATGTGCAGGAGCTCCCGAGATCTATCTCATGTTGGATAATGGATAGTGGAGCTTCCCGGCACATGACAGGGAGAAAAACCCTGCTTTACGATGTTAGAGGGTTTCAAAGTGGATACGTCAGTTTTGCTGGTAATCAAGGAGGACGTATTATTGGTGAAGGAACATTATCAAATGGTGTAATCACGTTTGAAAGAGTTAATTACATAACCGAGCTTGAAACAATCTTCTTAGCATTTCTCAGATTTGTGATAGAATATATTCGACACATTTCACTAATAACGATTGTCTGATTCTCAAGCCAGGGTTTGTCATCCCCGAGGAGTGGATCATCATGAGAGCACCGAGAGTTAATGATCAGTACGTGTTGGATATGAGCGTAGCTACGACTACCACGGGTCAAACTCACTGCTTCATGTCAAGAGCCACTGAAAAGTAGTCTGTGTTGTGGCACCGAAAAATGAGCCACATTCACCTGCGCAAGATGAACCACCTGGTGCATAATGATTTGGTAAAAAGGTGTTCACTTGAAGAGTTTTCATCTTGAGGGGGAGTGTATCAGTTGTATAAAGGGAAAGCAGCGAAAGAAATCCCACCCATGCAATAAGATGAACTTAGTCTCGAAGCCGTTGGAAAGACTTCACATGGATATCTTTGGTCCTGTGAATGTCAAGAGTATTACGGGTGATCTTTACTGCCTAGTAGTCACCGATGACTATTCGAGATTCTCGTGGGTGATGTTCCTGAAGTCAAAAGACGAGATTCGAGAGTTTGCTGAGATTATTCAAGAAGATAGAGAATTTGTATCGTGCTCGAATTAGAAGATTAAGAAGCGACAACGGTACGGAATTCAAAAACAACAGAATGGAGGAATTCTATGATAGAAAAGGAATACTGCAAGAGTTCAGCGCACCTTATACCCGCAATAGAATGGAGTCGCAGAAAGAAAGAACAGAACGCTGATCGAAACGGCAAGGGCGATGCTTGTTGATTCCAAGTTACCGATTAATTTATGGGCAGAAGCAGTATCAGCCGCTTGCTATACTCTCAACAGGGTACTTACTGTGAAGAAACATAACAAGACATGTTTCGAGTTGATCAACAATCGCAAGCCTAATCTCGAGTATTTGGAACCGTTCGGGTCACCCTGCACAGTTCTAGATCCCGATGGAAAGTTTGGTTCAAAGAGCATTGAAGGTATCTTCGTGAGGTATGCTAGTCCGCTCAGAAGAGTCTTTGTTCCAAGTCTCAAGCGAATCATCAAAGCACAACATGTTGTGTGTCAAGGCTATACTATGCCACAACAGAAGCCTGCAGACTCATGGCGATTCAACTACGATACCTTATGGGATTCATTCGAGATAGAAGAAGAGTCAGAGCTCTTTGATGATTTTGATATTTTAAGAGAATATGAAGCATCTCAGGAAAGTTTTCCAGCAGGGTCTTCTAAACATCAACAACAAACTTACAATGATGATGAAGCTGGTCTAAGTAACACTGGAGAGAATGATGAAGTTCAACAAAATCCGACTACTTCGAAACGCGAACCTGCTCCTGAAAACCAGACGGTGGTCAATGATAATTCAGAATCTGATGATATTCCTACGTTTGATCATGGTGATTCAGAGTCTGAGGGGGAGCAAATCCAATATTCAGGTCAGATAGTTCTTGACAATGAACAAGTTGTGGATCAGAACGTTACTAATTTGGAAGGTGAGGTGGATGTTCCTGGTGAAGTTGTGCCAAGGACCCTTTCATACCATCCAGATGAGTTGATAATAGGAGAGCTGCAGTCAGGAGTTCGCACCAGACGACAAATTGACCATGGCCTTACTTGTTTTTATACTAAAGTTGCTCCTTTACAAACTGAATTTTCACTCAGTTGTTTCATTTCATAGATTGAGCCGCGAACTTACAAGGAAGCACTAACTGAAGATTCATGGGTCATTGCTATGCAAGAGGAGCTGATTCAATTTGAGAAACTTGGTGTATGAAAGCTTATGGATCACCCTGATGGACATAGGAAGATAAACACGAAGTGGGTGTTTAAGTGTAAAAGAGACGACCGAGGAGTTATTGTTCGAAACAAAGCTCGACTCGTGGTTCAGGGTTTCAGTCAGCAAGAGGGGAAAGACTTCACAGAGGTGTACGCTCCAGTTGCTCGACTTGAAGCTATCAGAATCTTCCTAGCATTTGCTTCATGGAAAGGTTTCAAAGTATATCAGCTAGATGTTAAATAGGCATTCCTTTACGGGAAGGTGAAGGAGGAAGTCTATGTCGGACAGCCACCGGGCTTTACGGATCCGATACACAAGAACAAGGTCTACCTCCTGGACAAAGCGTTGTATGGTTTGCATCAGGCCCCGAGAGCCTGGTACAAGACGCTTTCTCAACATTTTCTTACCAACGGTTTTATCCAAGGAAAGGTGGACACTACACTCTTCACGAAGGAAGTCGATGGTCATATCTTCTGATAGTCCAGATATATGTTGACGACATTATTTTCGGGTCAATAAATGATGAACTCTGCAAAGATTTTGAGAAAGTAATGAAGCAGAAGTTCGAGATGTCTTCAATGGGTGAGATGAAGTTCTTCTTAGGGCTGCAGGTCGATCAAATGCCTGAGGGAACCTTCATACATCATACAAAGTACGTTCACGATGTTCTAGAGAAATTTGGGATGTCCATAACTGCACCAATGTCCACCCCATTAGCAACGAATCATGGTATCAACCCTGATCTCACCGGAGAAAAGGTCGATGAAACGTTATACCGCTCCATGATGTTGGTGCATATGTCTGTTGACTTCGTCTTGTATCGAGTCTTGTAACTAGATTGATAGATCAGGACACGTAGTATGAGAGAAATGGGAAACTGAGCTGAACCAGCAGGTTCATGCAAAGTGACCAGTTCGTGCGAACTGGCCAGTTCCCATGACCTGGACCAGGTCGCATGAGACAGTTTCGTGCGGACTGGATTCCCTATAAATACTAGGTCTTGGGTCTCTCATTTGTAACTTCTTATTCCGGTAGCGAAGCTCTGCTGAAGTGTCGAACAAGCTGTAAACGTTATCAAATCAATACATACGACAGTTAAAGTGATTCCAAGTGCAAATCAAGCTGAAACAACATCGATACGTCTGATTCCGCCTTTCGTATTGATCGAGAACTCTTCTGATTGTCTCGTTTGATCGATTCACCGATCCTAACAAGTGGTATCAGAGCTCAGGAGGAAGAGTTCTTACCATTTCAGCTTGATTTCTTCAAAAACATCTCATTTCTACTCATTTCTACTCAATTTCTACACCTTTTCTTCAAAATTTCAACGAATTTATGGTTAAAATGACCTGATTTTCACATATAACAAGTAAAACATTGTTTTAATCAATCCTTGAACAAATCAGACCTAAAATCGACCTAAAACTTGATCAAATTTGACAAAAACACATCAGTTCGTTTGACATATCATCAGGCCGTGTGAAATCATCACCAGTTCGCACAAATTGATCCTTTCAGCTCGCACGAAGTGTTTCCTGATCGCACAAGATTACTTCCAGATTGCACGAAGTGATCCAGTTCGCACGAGGTGAACCAGCTCGCACGAGGTTGTTTGTATTTGTTTCCAGGTCGTACGGTTTGAACAACATCAGTTCGCACAGCTTGAAGTTTAGGGTTAGTTCGTTTGAAACAGAACTCAGCTCGCACGA
Source organism: Helianthus tuberosus (assembly GCA_030545235.1). Lineage (NCBI taxonomy): Eukaryota > Viridiplantae > Streptophyta > Magnoliopsida > Asterales > Asteraceae > Helianthus > Helianthus tuberosus. The sequence continues at coordinate 168,704,093 of CM060368.1, forward strand.
AGTTCATCAGTTCGCTTGAAAATTCATCAGGTCATGCGAGGTGATCCAGTTCGTTTGAAGTGACTCAGGGTGTTTGAAAGTTTGTTCAGGTCGCACGGGTTGGTCCAGGTCGCATCAAACCCAGATCGTACCAATTCCAGGTCGTATGGAAATCATCAGTTCGTTTGAAGGATAACCAGGTCGTTTGAGTGTGAAATCCCAGCTCGTTTGAACAATCAGTTTTTGTGAATTTTTGAAACCGAAACATGGAAAACGAATTTTACAACGCATTTGCTACCCCGATCACTATGGCTCAGAATGTGAACTTAGAAAATGAAATGGGTACCATGCAAAAACCGCCTAAGCTCATGAATATCGAGGAGTATAATGGATGGGAGGAACGTTTTGAAAATTGGGTTCAAGCGAATCACTTAGATGCGTGGGAATGTGTTGAACAACGATATGTTATACCAATTGATGAAGACGAAGAGATTGTTGCTATTAAAGATTTAACTGATGATGAGAAAAAGAAATACAAAAGTGAAAAGATGATGATCAGTATTTTGTAACAAGTTATTAAGGAAGACATCTTGATTTTATTGCAACACAATGGAAGTGCACACTCAATGTGGAAAGCACTAAAAACAAAGTTTGTTGGAAGTCAAGACATGATCAAGAACAAAAAATCGCTTTTGAAGAAAGAATTTGATCTATTTCGTGGATTGAAAACTGAAAACACCAAAACGATTATAGAAAGATATTGCAATTTGGTGGTTAACATGAAGCGATTGGATATCAAGAAAGATAGAGAAGAATGGGTTGAAAAGTTGGCTGATGCGTTACCACAAGATGTTTGGGGCACGTATCTTATGATTTTGAGAGAAAATGGTGAATTTACGAATCTATCGCTGGGCAAGTTTATTGAAAAACTCGAAGTTCAAGAGATGGAACAACGGAAGATGGCAAAGATGAAGAATTATAATGGTGAACAGGATATTGATTTGTACTACAAAGGAAGTACGAGTGATAAGACCAACGTTGCACCAAAGATTGAAACTGCATTTAACGCAAACAGTTCTTCTGGAGGGTCATCTCAAGGATCAAACCACAATAATGGATTCTCTTCATATCCATCATTTGATCCAAATTTTTCAGCAACCTCTTCCGAACGGTCGAAAAATGGTAATGGTCATGTGATACAATGCAACATCGCATTGAATCTTCAGAACGGTCAGAATTTCTCTGAAGAAGTTGCCAAAGGTCATATGTCTTTATTGGTGACCGTATTAGAGTCTTATGAAAGTTTGGTTGCGGGAAGAATCGAGAATCCTATCTTAACAAAAGAGGATTACGATCAGATTGATGCTGGGGAAATGGAGTTAATGGATATAAAGTGGTGTATGGTTAGTGTGTTGAGAAGATATCAGAAGTTTAAACAGATCACTGAAAGAGATGATTTCCGTGATGCTGGTACTTCACCTTTAGGCTTTCATAAATCTAAAGTTACTTGTTTTCGTGTCAGGGAAAAGGGGCACTTTAAGCGAGAATAAACAAATCGCGAAGCAAGTGGAGCTCAAAATCCATTCGGCAACAATGATTATCATCGAAAAGAAATTTATCATCAAGTTGCTCCTCATCAACAACAATCGCCACAAACTTCGCATGCTAGGAAGGAGCTGATCGAAGAACCATCAAAGAGAGCTTGTTTTGGTCTGATAGATCAAGAAGATGAAAGAATTCCAGAAGGTTTTAGTTGGGATAATTATGATCCTAACAGACCTTCAGATTCTAAAGCATTTGTTGCTCAAATTTATGAAGATTCAACTGCTGAAGAATAAATGGCGTATGCTTATTACGAATCTCAGCAATTCAGTCCTAAAAAGAAAGAAGAAGAACCAGTTTCAACAAAAGAGGCTTCAGAAAAGGCACCAATCTTTGATCACTCATCAGATGAAGAGAGTGATGATGATACTGAAGAAATTCAAAAACTTGAATATTATCAAAGAAAATTTTTATCTGATAAGAAAAAATTGTATTTTGCAGGTAAAACGGATGAGATCAAAGAAAAGGTTGAAGCTGAGGAAAATATTCGAGAAGTAAAAAAGCAGGTTAAAGAAATTTCAGCTATCAAGGTTGAGAAGGAAGCTGATATTGAAAAGATGCCTGAGAAGTGTGAAAATTGTGATACTGTGAAAAGGCACAACAACAAATTGATTCATAACATGAACAGATTGAAAGAATCTTATGATGTTTTGAACAAAGCTATGAATCTATGTAGCAAGTCAAGTAGTGAACAAGAGATAGCTATGAAGACACTCAATGGAGCGTTCATGACAAAGCAGAAAATCATCAATAATTACATTGAGAAATGTGCTGAACTTGAACAAAAATTGGAAACTCAGAGGATAGAAACTGAGAGAGTTAACAGGTTATTGAAAAGTTACTCATGTGCTTCTTATGTGATTGACAGGATTTACCCTACAGTAGAAGGCATGAAAGCGTTTGAAGAGGAGGACTCTGAAGTAAAGGATACTGGTAAGAAACATAGTGTCAATTATACAAAGTGTCCACCGCCGCTTGAAGAAGGATATTCTCCATGAAATCCTAATTCAGAAAGAGTCAAAAAGGCAACCAATTTAAAGTGGGAATATGAACCTTCAGATGGATTGCCAGACAACATTGACGTCACATTCACATCGTCCGACATTGATCATGTGTATGAGTTAATAAAGAAAGTGGTCGATCAGGTGTTGGATAAAGATGAGGAGTCAGAGTCTAAATCTGAAAACTCGAGTTCATCAGACAAAAGCACGAGTCCACCAGTCATAAGGGTTTACAATAATGATTTTCTGATATCAAAAAATAATTTGAATGACGAAACATTCAAAGTAGCATATACTTTGAATGATTCTGACAAATTATATTCTGATGAAGAATTTCCAATAAGAGGTGCTAAACTGAAATGATTAAAAAGGTTTTCAAATTAACAGAAATTAATATTTCTGAAATAAAAGATGTAAATCTTGCTGAAAAACCTAAAAAGTACACCTCAAGAGTTCAACAAAGGTTAAACAAGAAAAAGGGTTACAGTTCTGGTTCGGATTATCGAAAGAAACCAAACCATAACAGTAATTTCAAAAGGAAAGGTTTAGGTTTTATTCCACCAGAAAATTATAAAAATGAGAAAACTTATAAACCAAAAACTAAATTTGTTTCAGGTACATCTTCTGAAGAAGAAAAAGAGAATTTGTTCAGAAAACAAACGAACAAAGAATTCCTTGCTAAGAAGCAAGAGGAAATGAAGAATGATGTTGCTCAGAAGAAGGAGACGAGAACCTGTTATCAATGTCATGAGGTTGGACATATTGCTTGGAATTGCCCAAAGTCCAACAACACAAAACAGGGAGTTTCTGAAAACTTGAAAGAAAAGATGGTTGATAATGAACCACCAACCGAACAATTTAAAGTGTTCAAAAATTCAAAATTTGAAGTTGGTGAAAGTTCAAAACGCTTTTACAAAAGAAGAGCAAATCTGAACAACCACAAGTGGGTTGTTAAGAAATCAGAAGATAGTTCTGGCGATGGATTTGTTTCTTCGGAAGCAAAGGAGCCACTTTCTGGCGATGAATCTGACTCGTCAAAGTCAGAGGAGCCACAAGTTGAGCTAAAAGAAGAAAATTCAGTTCCGCCAATGGATGATGCAAACTTTCCACCATTGCGAACTGAAAATTTTAAACAAAAAGTTGGAAAAGTAGAAATTTCGAATCAATTCTATTCTGAAAAGAAAGAATTCGATGTCGATAAAGCGTTTAATGGAAAAGTAAAACATATTTTTGGAAAAATGGTTGACGGGAAGGTCAAAGGGGTAAAGGAATTTTATGAAAAGAACAAGAAAGGAAAGAAACCGAGTGATGATGACTCGGAATCACCCAAGGACCGTCGGGCTCGGGTGAATCTCTTTAACTGAAAATCCTGACTTGCCGGAGCTCCCAAGTTGGTAATCGTGGAGCATGAATCGGCATTATTCTTGAAAAATGTTTTTTTGAAAATTGTCAAATGATCGTTTTTACAAGTGGTTGACTTGCCGGAACTTCCAGGTTGGTAATTGGGGAGTAGGAATCGGCATCTTTCTTAGAATTTAAAAATGTTCATGTGATAATTTTTACAAGTGGTTAAAAGAAAAAGGGGTTTCATTCACAAGCTGTTGAAAGAACAAAATGATGAACTAATCCCCATGTTTGTGAAATGACAAACAAAACTGATTTTCCGGAAAAACATTTTTGATTAAAACAAACTTAAGTGTTTTGAAATCATAATGGGAAAATAGTTTGTTGTCAGGGGGAGTTCTGATTGTTTACGCCAAGTGGATAGCGAATTGAAGCAATTCACATCAGTCAAATAAAGTGACAAACGGATAAAAATTTGAAATATATTTTTCATTTTATTTGTACAGTTTATTGCAATTATTTTCAAATTTTTCCCGGAAAATCAAAAATTGAAACATATTTTTGATTTTAGGGGGAGTAAAAAATTTTAGAAATTTTGAAAATTTGAAAAATCCAAAAACATGATAAAATCTAAAAGCCAAAAACATTGATATTTAAAATGAGTTTTGTTGTGAAAAAAGAGGAAATGATAGTACATCAGTGGACTATCACAGCACGCTAAAGAATTGGAAAGTTAAAAATGTGATAAACGGTCTCACTGATGTATGCCAGTAGATTTTTGCACGCTTAGTAGATTGTTTTCGAGATATAAACCTAAATATCAAACACTTACTTATCTCGTGGGGAACATCTCTCGGATATATGGGTAACCCTCGAAATCTTGTTTGAAGGGCTTTCTATTTCTGACATACTAGGTCTTTGTGCGTGATGATATCTGGGGTATTATACCAGGACTTCTGATTTTGCGAAAGCAATAGCCTAGTCCTCGTATAATGCTCTGCACTGCTTTAATCATAAAGCTCATGAAACATTGAAAAATGCTAATCATGGGCTGTTGAAGAAAAGATCCCCAAACGGGACACACCTAAAAGTTGAGCCATCATCTCTTTGTCTGAACGGAAGTTCTAACCTGAGCTCTCATGGTCTCGCATTACCCGTTTACAGATATCATTAGTGTACATTCACCTGTAAGACTGAATATAGAAGTCTGGATACGGGAGTATATTCTGAGGTGGGACACACGAATAAGTTTAAGTCCTTAAAACACTAATCTCGTATCTCGAAACAATTGAACTTTGTGTGAAAATTTAAATGGATCAGTATACTGACAATCTAAGTGAATTGTTTAGAACTTAAAGTGTATAAAGCTCAATGGTGTTAGTGATTTGTCTCAAAACTGATATGATCCTCTTACACAAACTCACAAAAATATTGTTTGTAAATATTTCTTTACTGTTTTTCTTTAAAGACAAAATCCAAAAAGAATGAGTTTTAGCATAAAATTTTTGAAAAATCAAAAAGATTTTATTTCATCTTATTTTTCGACAACTGATGTTGAAAAGCTGATTTTCAAAATTCTGAGTGCTAAACATGATGAACAATGGATTGGGAGAGTGTGTTTGAGATGAAAAGTGAAGATAAAGTTTGAGATAATTTGAGAAATGTCATAATCTAACAAGTGGTAAGCATAAATTAATAATTTTTATAGAAAAAAAAATTATGTTTTGGGTAGAGTATGTGCAGGTTCAAAGCTTTGAAAGAGCTAAGTTTCGACTCCTGAGGATATGCAGATTAGAGCAAAGTTTCTGATCCTGTTGCTACGGAAAGCCAGGAGATGTTTTCTGAACCTGTGAAAGCTGCAAAGTGAGATCTCCATGTCTAAGCCTGAGCAGAGTTGGAGTCAGGTTTCGATCCTAGAACGAGGGCTATTCCAGACTGCGATCCCAGCTTATCGAAAGGGGGAGTCTGAAGACATTAGATCCAGATTCGAATACTGCCTTCCACGCCAGCTGCTAATGCTGAAGAGTTTAAAGAATCAAGAGATCTGATCAAGAGAATTTGAAGAGTCAGGTTGAGGTTCTGAGAGAGAGAAGAGAGAAGATTGATGGATGCTTACAGAGAAAGACATTTTGGAAAGAGCGAGAAGACTGATTAAGACTGAAGACTCGACATACTGAAGACTCGTACCGAAGACTCGTCAACATCCAAGGGGGAGTTTGTTGGTGCATATATCTGTCGACTTCGTCTTGTATCGAGTCTTGTAACTAGATTGATAGATCAGGACACGTAGTACGAGAAAAACGGGAAACTGAGCTGAACCAGCAGGTTCATGCGAAGTGACCAGTTCATGCGAACTGGCCAGTTCACACGACCTGGACCAGGTCGCATGAGACAGTTTCGTGCGGACTGGATTCCCTATAAATACTAGGTCTTGGGTCTCTCATTTGTAACTTCTGATTCCGGTAGCGAAGCTCTGCCGAAGTGTCGAACAAGCTGTAAACGTTATCAAATCAATACATACGACAGTTAAAGTGATTCCAAGTGCAAATCAAGCTGAAACAACATCGATACGTCTGATTCCGCCTTTCGTATTGATCGAGAACTCTTCTGATTGTCTCGTTTGATCGATTCACCGATCCTAACACATGATCGGCTCGCTAATGTATTTGACAGCATCAAGACCTGATATAATGTACCCAACCTGCCTCGCGGCCCGATATTAGTCGAGTCCTAGAGCCTCGCACATGTCAATCGTCAAGAGGATTCTACGCTACCTGAAAGGAACTCCAAGCTTGGGGTTGTGGTATCCAAAAGACGGTTACTTCACGCTTGAAGGGTACTCTGATTTTGACTTCGGTTGCTGCAAACTCAATGCTAAATCAACAACTGCAGGATGCCAATTTTTCGGACCCCGACTGGTCATGTGGCAATGTAAGAAGCAAACTTCTGTTGCTTTATCAACATGTGAAGCAGAGTATGTATCTGCCAGCAGCTGCTGCTCTCAGATCCTGTGGATTCATCAACAGATGCTCGATTACGGTTTGCAATTTCTTACTTCACCTATTTTTGTTGATAATGAGGCAGTAATCAACATAACAAAAAATCTGGTACATCACGCTAAAACCAAACATATTGAAATTCATCATCACTTCATCCGAGATTGCTTCGAGAAGAAGTTGATACGAATTGACAAAATCCACACCGATGAATAAAAAAGCAGACTTACATACCAAAGCTTTTGATAGATCACGTTTTCAATATCTTTTAAAATTAAATGGCATGAAGCTGTTGTCGGATGCAGAGGGGATACTTGGCGTTCATGAGAATACCACTGCAGATGAAGTTGAGAAGCAGACTTCACTGGTTTGTCGTATTTTTAGTTGTTTTGGTATTTAGGGGAAGATAGATAATATTTTCAGAAAATACAAAAACAATAAAAAATGCAAAAATCCAAAAACATGAGATATTTTCAAAATCCAAAAACAATAGAAAACCCAAAAAGAGTTTGTGTAAAAAGGGGAAATGATAGTACATCAGCTAGACAGTTATAGTATGCTAAATATTTGTAATGTTTAAAAGGTGTTAAACAGTCTCGCTGATGATATGCCGGTAGGTTTTTATACATTTAGTAGATTTGTTCGGGATATAAACCTAAAATCATTTCTTGCTTATTACGTGGGGAACATCTCTTGGATATATAGGTAACCCCTGAAATCTTGTCTGAAAGATTCTCTATTTCTGACATACTAGGTCTATGTGGGTAGTGATATCTGGGGTATTATACCAGGACTTCTGATTTTGCGGAAGCAATAGCCTAGTCCTCGTATAATACTCTGCACTGCTTTATTCTTAAAGCCTACCCTCAGCATAAAAAATGATGAAACATTGCAAAATGCTAATCATGTGTTGTTGAAGAAAAGATTCCCAAAGGGGACACATCGAAAGTCGAGCCATCATCTCTTTGTCTGAACGGAAGTTCTAACCTGAGCTCACATGGCCTCGCATTACCCGTTATAGATATCATTATTGTACGTTCACCTGTAAGACTGAATATAGAATTCTGGATACGAGAGTATATTCTGAGGTGGGACACGCGTATAAGTTAAGCTATTAAAACACTAATTCGTATCCTAAACAGATTGAAATTTGTGTGAAAACTTAAAAGGATCAAGATATCGGCAATCTAAGTGAATTGTTTAACAGTTAGTGTGTAATTAAGCTCAATGGTACTTGTAGCTTATCGGTAGTTGATATGATCCCCTAACACGCTCGCCAAAAATATGTTTGTAAATAGTTTACTTTTGTTGCATTTCATTTCATTTCTGTTTAGCATCTAAACCCAAAAAGATTTCATAGTTTTTTAGTTTAAACTTTCATAAAATCTCAAAAAGATTTTACATTTCTGCTTTAGTTTCTCGACAAACCAAGGTAGAAAGCTGATCTTCAGACTCACAGTCATGAAGCGGTGCAGGAAGTTTCTGAACTGGATAACAGGGTTGGGAGCTAATCTTGAAAAACTTGGTAAAATTCAAAATCAAAGCAAGTTCATTAAGTTGATACTTGTAAATTTTTCATGAAAAAGTGTTTGAAAAAGTTGAACAAATTGTTAGTTGTTTCATTTCGGGTCAACCAAGGTCATTAACTTGGACTTGGTAGACAAATTAAGTGCCTAGGGTCATTAACTTGGACCTAGATACTTAAGTGGATTTCCAAAACTGACCAAATCTGATAAAACAGCTAAAAGTCAAAAGGTCAAAACATCGAAAGTCAAAGAGAGGTGTTTGGATCGGATGGCAATCCGATCGGATGGCCATCCGACACTTGGTCACTCCTATAAATAGAAGTCAATGTTGTTCAGTCAAACCTTTACTCGATCGAGCGACCATCTGACACTCTCTCAAACACTCTCACTTTCTTGATCTGATTTTCACACTCTTGCTTTCCACACTTCATTGGATTGTTGGCACACTCAACCTTCACAATGGGAAAGGTAAGATTTCAAAATTTTAACTGTTAATTTGATGTTTTTGATAGAGTTTTTTATATCGGCGACTGTTCGGACCTTAAATCTTAGATCTAGGCAATTTTAATGATGTTTGATAGATTTTGAACATAGGGTTTTGTTCACGGGACTTAGATCTATAGGTTTACCATCTTAATTTATGCAAAAACATGTAAGAATCCATAGATTGTGAATCCCTCTATTCAACAGAAGATAGATGACTTTATGAATGACGAAATCAACGAACAAGAGGAGGATCAACAACAAGAGTCTTCGTCTTCAGGAAAGAAACATGCTGACCAGGTATTCCTCACACAACCTACTGTCATATACTTGAATGCTCGAGTTGAGGGGTGAGATAGAGGTGCCTAGGTCAAGGGCTGAAATGTTAGAAGAATTGGGTTTGGATGATGGAAAGTTCAAGTTTGATATAGAAGATGAGATCCCTTCGTCGCCTGAAAAAGAATATGAATTCAAATATGTTCATGAGGCTGATAAGTACAGTGATGTTATAGTTGAAGAAGGATCAGATTCATCTGATGAAGAAACGGTATTTCATTATGCTGGTATTGATGAAACATTTCCGTCTCATGCTGAAATGTTTAAAGAATAGAATGAAGACGAAGTTAGAAGAAAAATTGTGGAGAAAATCACTACTGAAGGTGTTCCAAGAACTATTCCGTGAGAGAATCTAGTTGAAGAAAGAAAGAAATGGTTCAAGGTGATGCCAAATGAAAGAAAGTTCATAAGACCTCTTCAATACTTCACGCATGATGCTGATATATCGTGGGGAGAAATCTTATCTTGGGGTTATCTGGAAGATCTACAAGGGTATGCAATAAGATGGGAGTAAGGGGTTCAGTACTTTGAATTCTTGTCAGACATTAAAACCCTCTCGTGTTGGGATGTTGAAGAATTGGTACAAACGAAGAACATAAAGCAATTCTATTATGGTTTGGATGTGAAGCAGCATGATAAACACTTGTGGAATTACATTAAGCAGCAAGCAAAAGCAAGATTTCCAGATTGGAAGCCGCAGTTTCCAAAACAAATTGTCACTATTTTGGAGTCAGGAGAGAAAGATATCACCTTGGATATAGAGTCGCCGAGATGTTTGAAGAATATGCCGCTACGTGCAATGGAACAAGACTTTCATGAAGATTTTCAAGGTTGGTTGTATAACCAAAGCATAGCGGAAGCGGTGATCTCTCTGTATGACAAGTCCACTAGCAAATCTAGAAGGATCAGTGTGTTAGATCCTATGTGGCTAGTGAACTGCTCAAAGAAGGATATAGACTGCTTATTCTACAACAAGATCGTCTACGAAAAGCCAGATAAAGTCCAAGCTATACAATATCAAAAGTTAGTGGATCTGTGCTATGCAAAAGACATCAACTCTGGCAGATACTGGATATCAAAATGGAGAGATCTGGAGATTGATGAGTTCTTGAAGAAGTACAAGCGCAGTCAGAAATTTAAAGAGATTGCTAAAAAGCTGCAAGGCTTGGAAGGTACAAGTTGATGAGACCGCCACCAACTGACCAGACACCGATTGAAAAGGAAGAAAACTAGATCCCACGTTGGGATAGGAAGCGAGATGGTGATCCTGAATACAGAAAATACTGGAATGAAGTTGGTAGGCCTCTTAGGCGAAAGATGCTTGAAGAGAGAGAAGAAAAGAGAAGGCAGAGAGCTAAGGAGAGAAGACGCAGCAAGAAGAAGGATTGAAGACTATGCAGGAAGGAACTACAGCTACATCCAAGGGGGAGTCTGTTAGTACATATGTCTGTAGCTTCCGTCTGCATCGAGTCTTATTTTGTGTTGTGTATGTAATTTTGTATATGTATGTACTTGTATGTATGTTTGTGTCTAGACAATGCAGGGAATGGCTCGTAAATGTAAAAGTGAAATCCGTCGGACGACGAATGTCATCCGATCAGGTGACACTTATGGCCTCCCTGTTGCCTATAAATAGTAGGCTAGTGCATTGTGTTTAGAACCTTTTGCTGAACTCGTAGCGAAGCTCTGCTTGTCTGACTTTCTACCGGAACCTCTGTATTTTCATCATCTTTGAATAGAATTCAGACGGATTAAACGTTGAACTTGTCGTTGTTGATTCTGTGACATTATCAAGGGATTCCGCACCTTGATTCTGATCGATCCAGTCATGTTCTACTCGAACAGATCCTGAGATAAACGGCCTAACAAATTGCCAAAATCGTCCCTGAGGTTTGGGTATGTTTGTCATTTTCATCCAAAACAACTTTTTTGTACCATATAATCCTTCACTTTTGGAATTTTTTGCCATTTGCATCCAAAAGTCTGACTTTTTTGCCAAAATCCTCCATGAGATTTGGGATTTTTTTGCCATTTTCATCCAAATGTTTGATAGAAAAAATAAAGTAAATTAGATGTTTGGATTTTATTATTTGGTAAACAATAGTACATTTATTCAATCCGTGTAATACACATAGTTTTAAATATATAACTTTTTTATTATTTTGTATATAAAATTACATTTATTCAACCCGTACAATATGATTCTTATAGATATAACTTTTTATTATTTAATATATAAAATTACATTTGTTTAACCCGTGCAATAAAGGAGGTTTTTAAAGATATATTGTTTTATTATTTAGTATGCAAAACTTATTTGTTCAATCTGTGTAATACACGGGGTTATATCCTAGTTATCTATATATAAAAGAAAAAGGAAGTTTAATATTGACCGTAGAGCTAATGTTTTTGTGAGGAATGGGCTTTGCTAACTTGTAATTAGACCATGCGTAGTGGAAGACACCCCATTCTGGGGCGTTTGGCGTCATGTGGCAGTCCAATCAGTAATTAGGCATTAGACCATGTGTAGTCGTTCAAAAAGGGGGTGTTTTTTGCCCAACCATGCCCCTTATCGGGCCCCGGGGTGTTTTTGTTCAAGCAAATTGCTTTTGGCGTGCTTTATTCCACGCCTTGCTTCCTTTTGTTTGTCCAATCACCATTGATCTTCCTTTGTTTGTCTAATAATATTTTTTGATGGTTTTTTTTTTATTTAAATCTCTTTTAACATAATGCCCACATTCCCACTACACCCATTTTAGAAAACTCCCCATAATGCCTCATTGCTGACTGGGCTGCCACATGGCGCAAAACGCCCAAGGGTAGAGACATTACCACTACGAATGGTCTTATGGGGCGTTTTTCTAAAATAGGTGTAGTGGGGATATGGGCATTATGTTAAAAGGGGTGTAATAGAATTTAAATAAAAAACATCAAAAATTGTTATTGGCCAAACATAAAAGGGATGCACAATTATTGGCCAACACAAAATGAACATGGCGTGGAAAATACAACGCCAAAACAAAATTTCTTGACAAAAACGCCCATGGGGGTGGTTTGGGGGCGTGGTGGGGCGTTTTTGAAGGCAAAAAACGCTAGAAACTGCCCCACTACGGATGGTCTTACTCTTTTTTTTTTTAGTTTAGTTTTTAATGAATGCGTTGATACCCTTTTAAAAGTATTATTTAATTTTTCTTTTTCTTTGTTAGGTCTTACTCTTTTTTTTTAGTTTAGTTTTTAATGAATGCGTTGATACCCTTTTAAAAGTATTATTTAATTTTTCTTTTTCTTTGTTATAACGAGTGCAACGACACCGGCCGAATTCTCATCGTTAACTTTTTTAACCTTTTTCGTTTACCATATTGTTTTATCTTTGCGTATTGTTTTGAATTCAAAGCGAGCTACGACGCGAAAAACATAACACATTTAGATATCTTTTTGTTTAATTGTATGAATTTATTCATCACTTGTTATTGTGTGCGATACGTACCGAATGTCAACCATGTCCCTGCGCAACATGCGGATGACTACGACCCTAGTTTTAAATTAAGTGAACATTTCTTACATATCTCTTCAAACTCTTTGGATATCTATATGTCCAAACTAATTCTAAATAGATTAAATTTCTGTTTTCATCCCTGAGGTTTGTACATTTTAACTAGTTTAATCCAAAAATCTAATTTATAATAAATGTAGTTCTGAAGTTTGCATTTCTTAACGTTTTTCATTCAACTGGCTAACTTGGTTTGTTTTTTTTTATGTTAAGTCTTGGCTAATTGACCAGGATATCCTCAGAGACTAGAATGGAAGTTAATTCTTATATATAAAAATATTATATATATTAAAAATTGTTTAATGTTTATTATATATATAGGATTAGGTTCAAACGTGAACAAAATCCCAAGAGTGAACTGCGTGAACTGATCTGGTCCCTTGATTTTTATGATCTTGAGATTAAAGTGAGTGGCATGATGGTAATTACTTGGTTAATTTTTTCCATTTAATTAAATACAAAAAGGGTATATGTGTAATTTCCATCTTAAATTGATTTGCATAAATCATGTTCTCTCATAAATCAAGTAAACACTATCCTCTTCATTATTTGATAAAACCCTGCCCAAAAACTCCCAGCCGACCCCTGCTCTCTCCCTCGTTCTCTTCTCCGGCTCCGGCAACCGGAGCAACGCCGGCCACCTTCATCACCCCCAGTGGCGGAGCCAAACTTTGAACAACGGTGTCGTCTGACACCATTGAATTTTGTGTAGCAAATACAACGTATAATAGAAAAACGGTGTCGTCTGACACCATTGAATTTTGTCGTCTGACACCATTGAATTTACGAGCGACACCATTGTCTTTTTACGAGCAACACCATTGTTTTGTTTTCTTCTAAAAGAAATACATAATAAACAAATTTATATTTCAAAAATTAATCCCAGTTAGTTACTTGAATTTAATTATTATACTTTAAATCATTAAAGGTCCATGCTTGTTTTTTAATTATTTCTAATCTAGTAAGCATTATAGCCCCATGTCTAATTGGTTTTGTTTCAATTAGGCATGAGCAAATGGTATAAAATACCGATCCCATCCCGATCCTTATACCGATAATCCCGATCCCGACATGTTTCGGTATCGGAAACGGTATCCACATTTTGGTTTTTCGGTATCGGTACGGTATCGGTAAAATACCGACTTTTACCCTCAAAATACCGATACCGTACCGAACCGACATGTTTCGGTATCGGTATCAAGAATTCATGAAATTTCGGGATCGGGATTATCGGTATTGGGACGGGATCGGTATTTGCTCATCCCTAGTTTCAATTGTTTAACCTCACAGGATGTTTGATGATCATGTGAATGATGCGTGCACTTGTTTGTTATAATGAAAAAGAGGGGTTTTTTTTTTGCAAGTTGCCATTGAAAACATTATGAATGAAAATGCGTACATAGCAACTATTAAATGCATTTTTTATATATTTCAAATTACTTTGTAATTTGTGTTTTTATTCAATGACATTGTACTTTTACCGTGATATTTGCTTTTATTATGTGATTTGACCCGACTAGATCCGAACCGATCCAAAACGTTCGACTCCGAGTTACTATAAACCGGGGTATCCATAAAAAAAAGACACCATAAGAAAAAATTTCTGGCTCCGCCACTAATCACCCCGGTATCCGGCCGCACCCCCACACACCCAAACCACGACCGGTTGATCCATTTTTTTTTGTCTCTCCATCTCGATGATGAAACAGAGTGCCGCCGATCTGATGTTTATCGCCGGCGATGTGATGTTTATCGCCGGCCGATCTTCATAAAGGTTCTCGAATTATCTCCATTACTCACCAATCTTCATTCGATTTTGTTCATAATATGCATGTTTAAGTTTTTCTAATTTCTTTGTTTATGCTAAGATTTCAGTTTTGGTTTGTCTTAATTAGTTTTTAATTGGTGAATTGCATTCTTACCATTCATACGCATGATTTCCTAGTTTTGTTTTGCCCTAAATCATATGTGGGGATAGTGAGTCGAATTATAAAAATCTTATCATTCATGAGAAACTTGTGAGTTTTGATAATCTGTATAAAAAAAGATTGTTGCTTCAAGAATAATAATTAAAAATTTAATTTGTCACTGTTGATTATACACAGCTTTGTTGTTTTTAAGGCATCAATTTGCAAATAGTTATTATCTATAGCCTTTAAAAGTGTTTTCGGTTGATCCACTGTCTTATATTGAGCCAATATATATACTTCATTTTTGCCCTATCATTGCCAGAGAAGATTTTGATTTAGTTTTTTTCTTTCATTCACAAAATTTTAATTGTTAAATCACTTTCACATGTTTATTGTGTCTAAAACTGTTGTTTAATGCTTCTATTATGTTAGTTTATGATGAAATATTGAATTATTTGATTGATTCTCACTCGTGGAGGTTTAGTTTATGATGAAATTTTGGTTTAGTTTTTTTTTTTTTTTTTTTTTTTTTTTGACAACTTTGAATTATTTGAGTGATCCACGTTCTGTTTCTGAAGAAATTTGAATTATTTGAGAGATTCGCAGGTTCACTTTGTAATAATATTTTGATTTATTTGAGTGATTCGCACAGTAGAGGTTCACTTTGTAATAATAATATTTTTTATTAATTCGAGTGATTCGCACCGTAGAGGTTCACTTTATAATAATATTTTGAATTATTTGAGTCGTAGAGATGAAAATTTTGAATTATTTGAGTGATTCGTAATCATAGAGGCTTGTACACATGTGTATTCTGATTGTGCTTTGTTTTTAATGCGATGTACACATGTGTATTCTGATTTTGCTCTGGTTTTAACGCGATGTACACATGTGTATTCTGATTTTGCTCTGTTTTTAATGCGATGTACACATGTGTATTCTGATTTTAACGCGATGTACACATGTGTATAGCGTCTATTTTTGTGATATCTCAGAGTGTGTGTATTGAATGTGTAAGGTTGTTGATGTACACTTGTGAATTATACAAAGTATTAGTAGCTGAGTTTTTTTGTGGTATTATAGGAGATGTCGTTAACGAGGAAAGTGGTGATGGAAGGTCCATAAGGATGATTCACGTATGAGGTCGATATGGATGATTCACATATGTTTGTTTGCTTGGTCGATAAGGATGATTCAGCATACAACGTGGCGAATAGTTGTAAAAGATTATATTTTTTGTTTTTTGATTATGTTGGGTTTATTGTTTCTACGAAACTAGAACTTGTAATTATATGTTTTTTTTTTGTTTGGTTTGGAAAACATTATGGAACTTTTAATTTGTTATATATAAAATAGTTTTACAGGTATTGTTTCTATGTATCTATTATGTAGCTAATTACACATATGTACGATGCTGAGTACACATGTGTACTGTTCTATGTATATCCAAGTACACATGTGTATACCGTTGAAATATGAAGGTTACGTGGATCTTAAAAATCAAAATTTGAATTCTGGTGATGAAATCTGAAATAAAAATTAAAATTGAAATCTACTGATTTGTTGTTTGTTTTGATAATTATCTTATTAATAAATAAAACATAATGTGGATAATAAATTTAAAATAGGAAAGATGTAACTTAATTCAATTATTAAAATAATGATTTAAATCTAATTTTTTATATAATTACAATCATACCCTTAACAACTAAAAAGGAAATCAAGGGTCCAGATCTGTTCACGCAGTTCACTCTTGGGAGGTTGTTCACGCTGGAAGCCTACCATATATACCCTACCATATATATATATGTATATATATATATATATATATATATATATATATATATATATATATATATATATATATAGGGGGTGGATCATGAGAAAACTAGTTTAAATGAGAAAACCAAAAAACTAACCAAAAAAGCCTAAAAAAAACCTAAAAACATACCAATTTTTTTTTTACAATTTTTTTTAGAAAAATCGCTACTTTTTATTTATGGAAAAAAAATTTCAAAAAAAAAAATTTGGTTGTACTGCACATGTACAAATACATAAAGTTTAAACCACTTAACCCACCCCCCACCGACACCCCCCAAAAACCTAAACCCCCCACCCCCACCCCCCAAAAACCTAAATTCACCCTCCTACCAAAAGCCTAACCCCCCCCCCACCCCCACCCTCCCGAAAACCTAAAACTAAACCCTAAACATAAACCCGAAAAAAACCTAAACCCCCCCCCCCACCCCACCCCCCAAAAACCTAAACCCCCCTCCCCCCACACCCAAAAACCTAATCCTAATCCTAAACCTCCAAAAATACTAACCCTAAAAGCTAAACTAGACTCAAAAAGCTAATTTTAAGCATGTAATGCAATTGTAGTACATGTTATATTGCACATGTGCACTACTATAATAATAGTATTGAAAACAAGACGACACCATAAATCTTTTTTTATGTCATAAAAAATATGCTCGAATATACTTGAATGAAAGATACAAAAATTTGTGATCTTATGGTGCCATTTTTGTTTTAAAATGATAACGTATAGAGAAATGGGAAATGTTTGAAAAGTTATATATATTTTTTCCAATTTTACCCCTCCTTCATTAAAAGTCCCCCCTCCTTCATTAAAGGTCCCCCCCCCCCCTCCTTTTTAGTGGTTTTTAGTTAGTTTTCTAGTTTTCTCATGATCCTCTCCCTATATATATATATATATATATATATAAATATATATGTATATATATATGTATATATATACACACATAGCTAAATTATTGTTTAATGTTTAAGACGTTAGGATTTTACTAAATTTAAATAATCTAACCACTAAATAGATATACCAAAACAATCCCAAAGCATTGTATAAAAATGATATAAAAGGTTTGGTGAGTTCATGATTAAACATTGTATTTAAATGAGTGGTTATGATAGTTGTGTCTTCAATTTGTGTAATTGCTCATTAATCAATTTGGTATGATACAGCGGATAACACAACACACAAACACTGTAAAGCGTATAATCCCGTATTATTTAAATTAAAAAAATAAAACCATAGAAATACCATACGCAAATTATGTTTTTATAAGTTGTGTAATTTTTATATGTAATTATTTTTTACGAGTGCGTAATTGCTGTGTGTAATTATATATATTAGTTGCATAACTATTTTACCTTAACCGTAGCATTTTATATATATGCGTAACTATTTTACACATGCATATATATACATATAATTTTTTTTGAGGTTAGATTATTTAAACTTTGTAACATCCTAAAAATTTTAAACATTAAATAATAAACTAGATATATATATATATAGAGAGAGAGAGGCCAGTTAACGTACAATACGGCTTAACGTACATCACGTACGACAGATAATTACACAAGTTCATTTGAAAATCATGCATTGTATTTTACACTTTTCATATATATATATATATACATATGTATATACATACATATATATATATACATATATAGTATTATATACATATCCCGACCCTATATATATATATGTATGTATATATTTTCACCGTTTTCTTCAAATCCCGACCCTATATATATATATATATATATGTAGGATGAGGATAATTACAGAACACTAAATATTGCGAGAACAAAAAGAACAACTCTAAATCATTAAATTTTGGGATTTAAGGTAGATATTTTTTAAAATTTTATGTTTCTTACATTAATATGTGTATTACATATACATAAAAAAAACCATATGTTTTACCTACACATAGCCTACATACATGTAGGTAATTTAACCTACACATAACCTACCTATGTGTAGGTTATATAAAAAATGAATTTTTTTCATATTTTATTTTAAATTATAGTGTGAGAAACAATAAATCATACATTTGTAACAGTTTCATTTACTTTTGAGGTTTTTAGGATTGAAAAAATGAGTAATTTATTTTGTTCTGCGTGTTCTCGCAATTTTTAGTGTTCTGCATAGAACCTTCCCCTGTATATGTATGTATATATATATGTGTGTGTGTGTGTATATATATATATAGGGTCGGGATTTGGAGAAAACGGTGAAAAGTGTGAGAACGATTATGGATCGTCCGATCAAAACAATCCATGGACTAGATTGCGCGGTGGCGTTTTCGTAAATAACATCAATATTATTAGGTGGGACGCGCTTCATTAAGGGTAAAAGGGTCTTTTTACCCCTCATATTCAAAACGCCATCATATGATAAAATGCCATACAAAAAATAAAACGCCGTTAAAAACAAAACGCCACAAATTAAAAATAAAACGCGTTGAATATTACAGGAAGATGAAACAACACAAATAACTGAATTTCATTTATTAACATTTATTAGAAGAAATTCCCTCCTAAATTACGCGCCAAAACATCATTATATAAACAAACGTAAACCATAGCTTCCATAATCACTTCAATCTATCAATTTTCTGCAAAAAAAAATCGTTAACCAAAAACGCCAACTTAAGCAAAACGCCAAAAATGGCAACAATCGTTTCGTGGAGATACACTCTGGGGATCAAGCGATACGTCATCCATTTTGACAACAGAAGGAGGGTGTATGTTAAGACGGTCAGGGCAATTCTAAAGATGGAAGAACAGATACAGAGGCAAATCTTATCCATTGGCATCGCTCTAGACAACGAATGCCATGAAACGCATATGCTTATGAAAGCATTAACCAGAAAATTTGGACCAATCAAAGGAGATGTGAAGCCAGACCCTGTCATGACATCATGGCGTTTTGATGATGAAACAGACACGGTGACGA
Organism: Helianthus tuberosus; assembly: GCA_030545235.1. Taxonomy (NCBI): domain Eukaryota; kingdom Viridiplantae; phylum Streptophyta; class Magnoliopsida; order Asterales; family Asteraceae; genus Helianthus; species Helianthus tuberosus. The sequence continues at coordinate 168,723,594 of CM060368.1, forward strand.
TTACATACGACAGCGGAGAGCAGCAAGTCTACTGGCTAGAGAACATCATGACAAAGCAGCGACTGGGTTTCATAGAAGAATTGCATAACGCCACCTGTACCAACCCAGAAATAGACTCAAAATTGGAGTTAATGCAAGACATGTTCAGGTGGAGGCTTCAAAATCTTCAGGAACAAGAAGCTGATGAAGGTGAATGTGATGACATGGATGAAGATCAAGATGAAGACTCCGAGAAGGAAGAAGATGACACAAGTGATGGATACTATTCAGATAAAGTACCTTCTGACGAAGGATTTTAATTTTTTTTTTTTCCTCTTTTTTTTTCTTCTATGTAATCTTCTTTTTTTAAAGATAATTAAATGATATATTACTATCTTTATTAGCAAAACGCCAAAATAATACTAAAAATGGTTTACCCTAACAAAACGCCATAAATAACAAAAAATATTTTCCTCCTTACTATTTTATTTACTCCGTTATTGTATTTTGTCATGATGGTCTGCATAAGGCCATTTAAAAAACCGTCAAACTAAGAAGATGAGACGTCTATAACCTATAAAACTGATAAAAGCTGATCAACATAGTAAATACAAAACACGGTAACTGAAAAGACAGTTACTTTATAACTATCATTTGTCACAATAAAAAGTCTCGCCTAAACTACGCGCCAAAAAACTGCTATAAGAGAGGGGTCTATACACAATGAAATTAATCACAACCAGAAAAACACAAAAACGTCATATCCTCTAGAAACCACTCCCTTTAAAACGCCACAGATGTCAAAGCTTTCACTGAAATGGATCCTTTTTCTAAGAGGGTTAACTCAATAATATTTTGCTGGATGAGATGGACAAATATTCAAGAAAAAGAGAGTGATGACAGTGATATGCCATCATGTGAGCTTTCTTCTTGATGATTATAGGCATGGAAGAAAGGGTTCAACTAAAGTGTAAAATGCTATTTTGGACTCCATTATTACAAATAGCATCAAGCAAGAGTTGATCTTCAATGACATGCCGCCAAACAAGAATATCACACAAAAAAAAGGATGCCACTAAGCAGCTTCTTCTGAAAAAGACGGGGTTTATGTAGGAAAGTTGGCAACTAGCAAAACTATTCAAAAAAAGGTTCAAAACGCCAAAACAAATTCAAGAAGATAGAGGCTGATGACAGTGAAGATTCGGAAGAGAAATTAGATTACAATTTTTTATTATTTTAGTTTTCATTTTATATTGTTTTGATATCAAGTTATATGTTGATTTGTTAACTAGTTCTCTATAAAAAAAAATAACATTATTATATCAAACGCCAAAAACTACAAACACCAAAAAGCTAGAAGTATGGAAACTAGGAGAACAGCTGCTAGCAAAACACCTTGTAAAGGGTATTAAATGCCAAAAAAATTCACTAAACGCCAAAAAAAAATTTGGTCTTATTGTAATCTTATGCAAATATTAGTGACTCGTAGTGAATTATTATACAAAACGCCATAACGCCAAAAAAATTAACCAGAAAACTCTATAACGCCAAAAAATTATATATGTGACACAAAAACAATTAATTCAACGCCAAAAAGTTTAGAAAATACTATTAACGCCAAAAAAAACTTAGACGCCATAAAATAGTATACCGCGTTAGGAAATAAAAGAAGAATGAAAAGACAAAACGCCATAACGCCAAAAAAATTAACCAGAAAACTCTATAACGCCAAAAAATTATATATGTGACACAAAAACAATTAATTCAACGCCAAAAAGTTTAAAAAATACTATTAACGCCAAAAAAAACTTAGACGCCATAAAATAGTATACCGCGTTAGGAAATAAAAGAAGAATGAAAAGACAAAAAAGCCCCTCCGCCCTACTCTATGACGCGGGACACGTGTTAGGCCAGGAAGCGTTCTCACCGTTCTCACACTTTTGAGCGTTTTCTCCTGAACCCGTTTCTCTATATATATATATATATATATATATATATAAAAATGTATATGATATTTTATATATAAGAATTTTAAACATCAAACGTTATACAATTTAAATATGTATATAATTTTTAAATATATGTGTGTATATATGTATAGGGGTTGGTTCAAATGAAAACCACTTTTATCGCGAAAACTCGAAAACTAACTAAAAAAACCTAAAAAACACACAAAAAAAATTAATTTTTTTTTCAATTTTTTATTAAAATCGCTAGTTTTTTTATAGAGTAAGCTGCAATTTTACCCCCTGGGGTTTAGGCCAATTGGCACTCTGATCCCCTCTAACGAAATAATTGCAATTTTACCCCCCCCCCCCCAACCTTGGTGTTATGTCGCACATTTACCCCCCGGCGTCAATTAAGGTTAACAGTCAAAATAACTATGTAAAGGTTAAAGGGTAAAAAGGTAATTTCCATTGTCCATTGTGTAGCTTATACAATACAACACCCTATAAGTGATCGATGAAAGCACATTTACCCCCCCACCTTCCCACAAATCCTCATCTACTCCTACTAAATCGATCAACCTCTGGCGACACCACCTTCAGACCTTCAACTACAATGCCAGTTCTTTGTTGGCTGATCCGCTACGTCATCCGCCACACGGCAGGTACAATCGCCCAATGTTAGTTAATCAGGGTCGGATTTGTGTAACTTTTAGTTATTATCAAGTTATAAAGAGGGTTAGGGTCGGATTTGTGTCTGATTGAGTCTCATGTTAAACAGGGTATTAACAATTAGTCTGATTGAATCTGATTTCCATGTTAATTTTGTGATCTTTGGTGTTTTTTTACAGTTGACCTGACGATGAGCCTATCAAGCTCATCAGTGGTGGTCCACCTGGTGGTCTCCATGTTTGGTAGGCCTGTCCTCAACTTCCATTATCCACCGGAGAGTTGAGCGGATGTTTAGACTAGTAGTTATTTAGCTTTTGTGTAATATGTAGGTTAACTTAACTTTATCGAAGCCTTTATGTATATTTAGGTTAAACATGCATTTTGTCTAAAATGAAGAATGTTCCTTATGTCAATGTTGTTGGAATCCTTTATGCATTTTGTGTAAAATGATGATTTTTGGGTATGTTGTTAGCTTGGTTACCAAGTACTTAGCTGATCTAGGTCAATGTTGTTAGTAGCTTGATCAGCAGATTGATGTGCTTTGCCAAACATTAATATATGCTTGAACAGATTCAGATGTGCCTAGTTATAAGAACAGCAGATTGATCAGCATGTATATTTGAACTTCCCCCTCATCAGGTATGTTTGAATGTCTATTGAATGGATCAAAATGTTAGATGATTTTGACCATGTTAGATTACACTGCAGTTAGGGTCAAAATGTGCAGCAGGTTAGATGATTTTGACCATTTATGTGCAGCAGGTTAGATGTCCATTTGATGACAGAACTCAAATCTTCTTTATTATAAGCAACTGATGTGCAGCAGGTTAGATGCTTTTGACCATTTATGTGCAGCAGGTTAGATGTCCATTTGATGACAGAACTCAAATCTTCATTATTATAAGCTACTGATGTGCAGCAGGTTAGATGATTTTGACCATTTATGTGCAGCAGGTTAGATGTCCATTTGATGACAGTTAGATGTCCATTTGATGATGACAGGTTAGATGTCCATTTGATTTTTGACCATTTATGTGCAGCAGGTTAGATATCCATTTGCAGATTCAGTTATGTGCATTTGCAGATTTAGATGATGACAGTTAGATGTCCATTTGATGACAGCAGGTTTTATGACAGCAGCTTTGGTTTGTTTATGTGCATTTGCATTTGGATTCATGTGCATTTGCAACCATAAAACCTGTTGATGTCTCATGACCATTTGGTAACTTCAAACTTGTTTATCAGATTCAGATGATCCATTAGTTTGTTTATCAGCAGTTTCATGTCCATAAGCATTACAATGGTTAACTTCAAACCTGTTCAACTACACATGTTTGTATTCGAACCTGTTCTAGTATTTGTGTTTATTAAGTTTGAATACAAGTCTTTATTAAGTTTAAATCAGATTTCTTGTGAATTTCCATGTGTAGTTGACCTTGGGTGGTCAAACTTTTTTGGCGGGAAGGGTTTTGGAAGTTGCAAGGGGTAATATTGTTTCTTAACACAAAGTATAGGGGGTAATAACAAAGGACAATTTAGTAATTTACTGGGGGTAATTATGCGACATAACAAGAACGTTGGGGGGTAATATTAAAGGGTAAGATAGTCATTTCATATTAAAGTTAACAGGTCTGTTAACATAATTGACGCCAGGGGGTAAATGTGCGACATAACACCAACGTTGGGGGGGTAAAATTGCAATTATTTCGTTAGAGGGGGTCAGAGTGCCAATTGGCCTAAACCTCAGGGGGTAAAATTGCAGTTTACTCTTTTTTATATAAAAAAACATTTAAAAAAATTTGTAGTGCACATGTGTAAAGTGTAGTACACATACACACATGTAAACTACAAAATAAAAAAAAATTGAAAAAAATTGTTTTTTATATAATTTAAATAGCGAAAATTGGTTTGCAAAAATAAAATTAAATACAAATTTTGGTATGTTTTTTAGGTTTTTTTAGTTAGTTTTTGAATTTTCACGATAATCTAGCGGTTTTCATTTGAACATTCCCATATATATATATATATATATATATATATATATAAGAACTAACCTTCATTTCAGTCCATGTGGGTATTATGGTCAATTAGCCAAGAATTGATAGAAAATGCAAACTAAGTTAACCATTTGAATGAAAAGTGTTAAGAAATGCAAACCTTAATGTTGGTTTTATTATAAATTAGATTTTTGGACTAAATTAGTTAAAATGGAGAAACCTCATAAACGAAAACAGAATTTTACTCTTCTAATATGTTTATTATTAGAAAAAAAAATCTCACAATATAATATTACCTTGATAATTTTCAAAACTATAGAAACTTCTTATTCACTTAACTTTGTAAACTCAATTCATTCATTACTGCTCTTTTTATTACAGATATTTATCATCTTTTTCAGCAGAATTTTTTTGTTGAAATTTATGTCATAAATCATAACTAAAAAAAACATGGGACATCAGCAGAAAAAAAGTGTCAAAAGACCGTGGACGGCAGGATTCGAACCTGCGCGGGCAAAGCCCACATGATTTCTAGTCATGCCCGATAACCACTCCGGCACGTCCACTGTTTTGTTCTTAAAGTTGTCATCAAATTAACTAGTATAATTGTATGTTTACATCAAAAAAAAAAGTGTGGTCTATTTAGCCACGTTTCTTGAGTCCGCTTTTTTAGTATCAGTGATGCCTTACATATACATATTGTCCCCTTCTCGATTCTAATATTTTCAAGTTTTCGAATCGGATTAAGCAACAATGGCATTCTGAAAGTTATAGAGATGGGAATTTAAAATCAATAAATAAATAAAGTAACTATTATAGTCATTTGAGTTGAACAAATTGTCTTAGTTACTTATAAATCAATTAAAATTGATAGAACAAAAAATTTCAATAAAAGGAAACGAGTTAAGTGATCATAAAGTCACCCAAAATGTATTTTTAACGAGGAAAACTTCCTAAACCATTTATATTATTATTGTATGTGTTTATAATCATATTTCTTATTTACTTATGAATCAATTAAAATTGGTAGAACAAAAACTATCAGTGAATGGAAACGAGTTATGTGACCATAAAGTCACTCAAAATGTATTTTTAACGAGGAAAACTTCCTAAACCATTTATATTATTGTTATATGTATTTAAAATCATATTTGATAAAATGATTGTTTATGAAAATTTAACATGTTTGGACAAAATGTTCCCAGTCCATTTTGACCCGTACTAGAAACAACTTGCCCATTCTGATCTATTACTCTACCCGTCCATTTTGCCACATCTAAATAATATCAAAGTTTTTGGTGATAATAGACCTTCAGGTGTTGGATTTGTGGATCTGAGTTGAGTTCATTGAAAACATCATAGTTGCATACATAAGAACATCAAACTTCATGCCATGAAAACACTAAACATGTTTATGTAAAACAACCTAGAACATTAGGATGTATCGATACATCTATGATAAATGGGTCGGTTTGGATTATATTGTTATCTATGACGTTTCACTAGAATGAAAACAGATTAAATGGGACAAACGGGTCACGAGTCATCACAAGTGTTTCCAAATGCATAAAACCATCTAAATCATGTTTGTTAAAATGTCATAGTTTTTTTTTGCAATAATATGATTCTTGTAATCATATTCAAGAAATCAAGTATTTATGAAATAATAAAAAAGGGAATTGGCCTGTAATAATCTCATCTAGACCTTATTGGCCATTAATAATCCCACCTCAGAATATTCCCCTCACCAGTCTCACCTTTCACCTATTTTTCCTATAATGGTCCCTCGTTAAAAAAATTTAACGGAGTTTAGCTTTTTTCCAAATTACAAACAGATTTTTTAGGGTTTTTGATCAGAACGATGTTGCGAGTCCATTGATATAAAACTTATATCGAAATGCTGTGTGACTTGATTCTTGTAATCATATTCAAGAAATCAAGTATTTATGAAATAAAAAAAATAAAAAAGAACTAGCATAGATGGGCCTAACCCAATATGACCAACTCTATAATTACTCATTTTGACATGTTACCCGACCAACAAGAAGTGGAAAATGGAGAAGAATTTCAAAAGGTTCAGCATATGCAGGCGCCAATACTACTTTCAAAATAGAACACTTACGAAAATAGACGAGAGAATTAGCTATGGGAAAATGGGTCGTCAAAAAATAGCGTTTGGACGTGCTTCTCTCAAGTGTGTAACGCATAATCCCCCTAACTACTGTAGTAAATTGTATGCTTCTCACTTAAAGTGCAGATGACAAACCGAGATGTCACCACACCAACTCAAAAATAGTTGAAATCTATGCAGCCAAAGGCAAGCCAGGCGCACGCCTAGGGGCTCAAGCGGGGCAGGTGAGGCGAGGGACTAGTTCCAGGAGCACATAAGTTGAGCACTTGGTTCAATCCACTATCCAGGCATCAAAACCGGTCTAAACCACTGAACCGGTATAAAATTAAACTAGGTCAGCTCTGGTTTTCTTAGGCATATGTCAAGCACAGACTTATTGGATTGTTTTGACTTTTGAGATGACTCTTATACAGGGTCATCTTCATTGTCCAATTTCTTTACATTAACAGAAAAAAAGAGTTAAAAAAACGTGGACGGCAGGATTCGAACCTGCGCGGGCAGAACCCACATGATTTCTAGTCATGCCCGATAACCACTCCGGCACGTCCACATCTTCATTGTCCAATTTCTTTACATATGTGACACGCGAAGCCCTTCACGCTTTAAGCCTTTGACTACCTGCGTTAAATCGCACACTGAACATATATTATAAAAGGTTTGAAACGTTGTCATTTTAGTCCCTGTGGATACAAATGTTGCCAAATGAATACAAAAACTTACTCTCAATAACCATTTCATATCAAATAATAATAGCATAATACTCTTAAACTTAAAACACAGTGAAAACAAAAGAAACAAAACCTGTAATCAAGAAACAAAACTAGCATCAAACTTCTTCAAAGTCTCACAATGAGGCGTGTGACGTTGATACCCCCAGTGAACCCGTTGCGTTTCCAACCGACAATTATGCGAAAGAATCGACAAATACTCATGTTCAATCCTTCCTTCAAGCCGCAACCTTTCTTCACTATTCAACGGATAATTCCGCTCAAAGTCATGCGATTTCACAAAAAAAAGGAACCCCATTTTGCGTAACCAAACGGTGATCATAAACATAAGTTCTCGAAAGCGAATACACAGGCTCATTCGAAGGCAAAAAGCTAACCAACAAAATCACAAGCACCGGTAACAACGTAATCAAAGTCCTCATATCAAACCCATCCGACCCGCACTAAACTGTGTTGCAGCCCGCAGGTTCACCCCACCGAAAAAAAACTCCTAAAAACCTCCTCTGCATCAACATCACCTTCGTAATAAAACCCGTTACCGAACCCTCGACGAACATCCCGACGCCAACTCTCTTTCTCGTAAACAAGCCCATCCGACCCTGACCCGTTACCAAACCCGTAAAGATCATACTGTTTCGACTCTCCTCATCGCTTAAACACTTAAACGCTTTCGAACCTTTTTAACATCATCAAAACTACAGCTTTTTTCCACCCCTAAAACATCATAATAATATTTTTTTTCCTTCTAATTTCACTCACAATTGTTATCTGCTCCTGTGTACACAAACCCGAACCCGAAACTGAACCTGAACGTAACCGAACCCGGGGCGGGGCACTGGAAGTGTCACCGGGGCCTGTACCGGGCTCCGGTGGGTTCGATGAGTTGTTCGAATGTTCTAGAGTGGATAACAAATCATCTACAGGGAGTGATGGGTCTAATCTATGGGCTTTTGTCATGAATTTCAGGGCACGAGCTCGATCGCCTGACCTTAATGCGGTTTTTCCTATTTGTAAACATTTAAATGCTTCATCTTTGTTACCATCCATATGTTGAATTGTTACCTGTGATTGATTGATGAAAAATTGGAGTTATAATCGGATTTTGAGGATGAAATTGAACAAGAGGTTGAATGAAGATCATGGTGATGATGGTTGTTATTATTAAAATGTATGAACTTTTGTTAGATGCTTGTTTTATAAAAGTCTTGGAACATTAACAGAAAAAAAGAGTAAAAAACGTGGACGGCAGGATTCGAACCTGCGCGGGCAGAGCCCACATGATTTCTAGTCATGCCCGATAACCACTCCGGCACGCCCACATCTTTGCAAGACTCTAGTAGATTGAATTTATGTTGTTTTTCAATGGAATAATAATCTAGTAGCACATAAGGTGAGCACTTGAAACTTGTGTTTTATATTTAGGGGTTAAATAAACATTCAAATTAAGGCCAGATTAAAGTGATTAAGGTTGAATAGGTTGACTTGTTAACTTACAAATTAGTCGAATGCGGAAAATCAAAGACATTAGTAAAAGGAAACGAGTTAAATGATTGAAAGTCGCCCGAATTGTAAAATAACGAAAAAAGCTTCCTAAATCCTTTATATTACTATTGTATAGTAAGGTAAAGTTATGATCATACTTAACACGATGATTATTTGATGTGTTTTGACCCGTACCATACAATACTCATTTTGACACATTACTCAACTTGTCTGTATCGCCGACTCTCCCACATATCAAAGTTTTAGTGATAATAAACCTTGAACTGGTGGATTTGTGATCTCAGTTGACTGACTTTATTAAAAACATCATAATTGCATTTCGATACATCTCCAATAAAAGGACCAGTTGTGGTTATACTGTTATCTATGACGTTTCACTAGCCCTATCAATAGCTTTGCTATAGATGGGATTTTACTGGATACATTTATTGTTTGTGTTTGTAATATGAATTGTCATTGTGTATGATAAAATGACACAAGATATCATTTGCAATATCTAATTTGGAAATATTAAAAAAAAATACCATATTTATAAACTTATGTAAGCATAGCATAACAAACCCATTTTAACCCAGCCAATTTCGACCAATACATAAAGTTACCCATTTTGACTCATTAACTAACCGCTAACACACATGTTTCAGGGATTGATTGATTCCAATTGACCACAGGGACTGGAATGACTGTTTTTTTTTTCGAATAGTGTCTGTATGTGACTACGGGTGTAAACCACATGGACGGAAATTATACTTTACACTAATTATTATTATGATTTTTATTATTATTATTACTAGTATTATTAATATAATATAATAAAGGATATTGATATAATTCGCACGGGTTTTGTCTAATTAATTTTATATAGTTATTTTCTATTTAAATTATGGTTGTAATTGAATTTAAGATCAGTCACATATATAAATTATTTCTCATTATTGTAGAAAATATTTATATAGCATATTGAATTTACATTTGATTAGTGGGATAAATTAATGGGATGGGTTTAGTTTTTCTAGTTTTTAACAATACAAGTATATAATTTAAAATTATAAATAGTGGAATCCCTCGCACAATGTGGTAGGATTTCAACTTCAATCGGTATTAGTTTTTGATTCTTTACGTTACAGGCACTCGGTATAGCAACCTAAAGAAAAAACCAATGAGATAAAATCATTAAAGCTTAAAGTATAAAAATCTTGTGATAACTTATGTGTGCTTGTTTTGCAAAATGGAATGAAAATTGAATGAAATTGGAATGTAGATTCATTTCCTTGTGTTGTTCTATTCCAATTCATTTTATTGTTGAATCCAACAAAATAAAGAGATAAATTAATATTTCAACTTCATCAAGATTCCATTTCATTCTGTGAAACAAACACTACTTTAAGAAGGTGGTACTAGTAGACTTATAGTTATCATGTGTAGCTTTTCATTTTAAATTATTCATAATTCAAGTTTGTGTAAATTGTAAGTTTTAACTTATGTATTTATTGATAAATAACAATAATTACCTATGATATATTAGATTATTAGCATCTTAAATTGTTTCAATTTATTTCCCTTTCTTTAAATTTCAAAGAAATTGACATTTTCTTATTATGGGTGGTTTTAAGCAATTATTTTATATTATTTATTATCTTTTACTTGTGTAACATAATTCCTTTATTCAACCCATGTAATACACATAGTCCATAACGTAGTTCTTAATATATAATCTTCATCGAATATGGTCCGGTCTGGTTCTAGCAGTCGAACTCGAACCACGCAGGACCAGACCAGTAATGACCGTTCAGTGCTCACATCATAGTTTAAAAAAAATTTGTGTCATCTAGTTTAGCACCAATTCGGTCCTATTCTATTCAAAAATTAGATATTAGTCTTTTATTTTCAAAATTTCAGTGCCAATCTTGTCTAGTTTAGCACCAATTCGGTCCAAGCTACTAAAGTAGAAACAAAGCATAGTAAAATAACATCAAACAGGTAGAGACAGAAGTAAGGTGATAAGATCTCTATCTAAAACATTTGTTCTTAAAGCTACCACTTTTATCATAAAACAAAACACAGCAGGCAAAAGCAAACGGTTTTCGACACTTGCAAAAACCTCATTTAGCTCTGCTCTTCACCGTTTGCAAGCTCCCTTTCCTCCTCAGCAGCAGCCATCAGTTCGTCAAACTTTTCCGTCTTCCCCAATACTATCTCGATCTAAACAACAAAAATCATATTATCACTTTCTGAATCATTGACGTGTAACTATATATTAATTTACCTTGGCTTTTTGAATAGTTCGTCCTCTAGATTCATCTTTTATGTCAACAGTAGATGTCATAATCTCTGCAATTAATTTTTGAAACAACATAAATATAAATAATACATACAATTCACATATCCTGTGCTAGAATTATACCAAATAACAGTCATAAACATTCTTACTCTTCTCAACGGCAAATCCACTGTTCTTGAGAATCTCTGCAATTGTGACAACAGTGGCAATAGCTGCAGATATAACCAATATAAATTATCAGTAATATAATAATGTATAAGCAGTACATATGCTACTAAATATTGTTGCAACAAAAATGCCAACGATGCCTTCTCTAGTAACTGAAAGAAAAACAAAACTAAAAGACAGAATAATATCCTAATTTTTCAGTCTCTGAGTATGTTCACGGCTAAAAACCAAGGGGCTTCTTAAAATCATACAAAAAAATATACTCTGTTTCTTCTAAAAAGTGAAAAAAAAAAAAAAAAAAAACAGAAGTACAGAACATGGTAAGATTCAAGCACAAGATTTTAAAAAGAAACATTTTTAAGTGCAAATGTAGACAACAAAACCGAAAGCAAACCAAGCAAGTATCCAGTATACATATTTTCACAGAATGGCTTATTTAACCATCTTAGCATATATTAACAGAGAGAAACCATTTACTCCAGACATACATAATCAACACTCAATAGGCTACATATACCGAAAACTATAATGCACAGCCCTCATGAATCATGGTCCAGAAACAATCTGTAAAGCAAAAGCAATAAAGCATTAATATTTAAAGCTAGTTACTTCTATAAGAGGACTACAGCATAAAACTGGAACATCAATCTACCCTTTTGTCACAATGCTATGCTATTTGTTCTTAGTCAATCAGGCTTCCAATCTTGGTTTTAAAAAGCATGAGGCGCACAATAGCAATAGGGTCTAAAACCGAGACGTGGAGCCCCAAGTTTAAAAGCGCACCACTTTGAGGTGCAATTTGTTATGTTTCTTATAGGTTTCTAACATCATTTACCCAATATTTAGACACAAATAAGATTTATAGATGTTTTAATAGATAAACTACCTACATGTAGTCATGTACAACCTAAAAAGCCTGTTGTACAAAACTCTGCTGCATAAAAATACGTCATGTACATGAGGAGCGCTCCTCGAGGTCGCCTTATGCCAATTTTTTGCCCAAAAGCACACCTCAGTATAACCTGTGCTTCCTGTAAGCCTCGCGCCTTATGTAGGCTGAAGCGATGACCCTTGCTACTGTGGCGACCTTGCGCCTAGGCGCGCCTCAGGCGCTTTTTTAAACCGAGATTCCAAACAATAAGCTTCTTAGAATACACTAAAAGAGAATACTCATTTTTGCAAAAGTGGAGAAAACAAAGCACTGTCAAAAGTGAAGAAAACAAAGCAAATAAAAGTAAAATCTCAATGCAAATGCAGACAACAAAGCCTAAGTCAGAAGTGTGTAATCAATAAGAATATAAGATACACAAATCTATCATGTTTCAGGAAATAATCGACAAACTTAGAGCATGCAATTACTTAACAAAACACATGAATCTCTTAATACAGAGGCACGTAAAATCTAACACAAATCATAATTCCTTTCTGTTTAATCGTCTTCCTAGTGTAAATGTATAAAACACAGATATATGTATCAACACAAATATGTTACGAACGAAGAGTAATAACAAACTCACCCATTCCTAACGCAGAAAGCTCAACATCATTATGCTGTTGCATGTACCTCTGAAATCAACCACAAATCATCAATCTCCGAACACGAATTTCAAAAATACGAAGAACAAAAACACAAAAAACGGCGATTATAGATTTATACCTTGGCGAGATTGACGTAGAAGAAGAGAGGCTTCTTCGTGTTGGAAACTTGAATGCGATTCTTCTTCTGTGAATCGTTTGAGATGCTAATGTTCTGAACTGCTTCTGTTATCTCTTCCATTGTTGTTTGTTTGCTCGAACCCTAACCCTAGAGAGACAAATACACGAACAGTTGTTATAAGCAACCACTTATATATATTTTTGTTTTAAGCCCATATACTTTGAAGTTGTTGCTTATATAGTTTACACTTTGAGTAAATTGGAGTTTTCGATCTACGTAACACTTTTCGTCCCTAATGTTTGATCTTTTCGCACTTTATGTTCCTGGACCTTAATAATGTTAACTTTTTTGTGAAAAATACTGATATAGCCTTAACTTCATCTTCTTTTTCAACATATGTCTCAGACCATAAATCCTTTGTTTCTGTCTACATACAATAAATGGGTTAAACCTTAGTACGACTCGCACGACCCAAATTTCTGCGATGACCCGAAAATCAGGAACATTATCGACAACCAGATAAAAACTGGGACAAGAAGAGAATAGGGCGGTGGCGGGTGGTAGTGAGGCCAGGTAGCAATGGCGCCTGGTGGTGGTGGGTGGACTGAGACATGTGTTGAAGAAGAAGATGGAATTAAGGGTATATCAGTAATTCACATAAAAACTATCAGAAAAACTAACAATGTTAAGGTCCAAGGATATAAAGTGTGAAAAGATCAAACGTTAAGGGCGAAAGGTGTTAAGGATGAACAAAACCTATTAATGTGAGGAAACCACAGGGAGGGAAACTACAATTTAATCTTATAATTATTAATTGTTTTGTGGTGTTGTATCAGATAGATAGTTGGTAGTTTGAAATTGCTTTAAATTAGTTTAGACGAATCTCGAGTTGAAGAGAGTTTGCTCGTTGGCTTGTATAATCTATCTAAATAGGATATTGAAATTTTGTATCGAGTAATATCGGTACTAATCATCTCTTCAAGGAGTTGGAGAAAAATTATTTTCAAATCCTAAGAGGTTGGAGATTTGAAGCGCGATGGCATTGCCATCCTATATCCCTTCCAATCCTCGTTTCTCACTATATATGCTAGTCTCAAAAAGATGATTTCATGTAACTTAAAGGTTTTGTCCTCAATAAGTAGAAAACTCAAGTATCTTACTTGAACACAAATCAAAAGAGGTAACCAAACCAACTCAAGTCGATTCGTTGAGTATATCAACTTAACTCAAACCAAGCCGACTCATTTCGAGATTAGGCTAGAGCCATGTCTTGCCTTGCTCGAGATCAACTTGTAAGCAACATTATTGCTATCGCTAAACGACCTAGTGAATGAATTTATATCCTTGGAGGGTTCTTGTCACCACTGAAGTTTTAAACCACGTGAAATAATAAACAAACTTATAAAACTCGTGATTTTCAAAGTGTAAGAAGACATACAATCTTTACCTAATAATAGAGAAGTTGAAATGAATAGTTATTTAATCACAACCGTCCATTTTCATTTAAGGATCAGTTGCCACGTGTTGCCAATTGCATGCCACGTTTACATATTTTCTTATGTGTATGTTGAGATCAGAGAAAGAGAGAAAAAAAAGTAAGACGGTAAGAGAGAGATGGTTCCAGAACGGTGGTGGTGGTGGTTATTTGATGCCACCTGTCATCGGCGACCAAACCTGATGTTTTCTTCACGAATCAACACGCGGATCCTCAGGACCCGCATTTATAGCTCGACATATACTTCTGAAACCCTAATCTTCACATGTTAATCTTCTTTTCTCCTGTTCCTCAACTTCACACGTGGATCTACTTCTGAACTAGGGCTCTAATCGCCTAAACAACAAATTTGGAACAAATGGCGTCAGATGGTTCATCTCGCTTGTGTATTGACTAGGTTTGATTACTTGAACTGGAAGATTTTAGGTGGTACGACAAATCAAATGTGTTTTGGTGAAAAATGTATAGCCCGGTCTTGTTAAATAAGAGCACTACTATAGAGGTACAAGTAGATGTAGGACGTGGTGATCCGTTATCTTTTCTTTTATTTATTATATTTGTTGAGGGACTAAATGTGACAATTGTATAAAGTGATAGGGATCAAAAGAGTTTAGGAGGTTAAAGTGGAAAATGAGAAGATCATGAATAAAATTTCAACGCACATTGATGAAACCAGATTTTAGTACTTAGTGGGTGTTTGGGCTTCCTTTTTAAAAGTCCTTTTAGAGCTAAAAGTACTTTTGAGGACTTTTCCATCCAAACACTATCTAGAAGTCAGGAGAAGGAGAAAAGGAATACCAAACACTGTGGAAATAAGTTCTTTTGAAACTTTTTTTGTCTTCAAAAATAAGAAAAGAAGAAGTTATAATTTGTGACTTTTTTTATTTTGAAAAGTTCTGAGAAGGAGAAAAGGAATCCCAAATCTAAAATAAAACTTCACAGCACATTTATAAACCATTTTGTTAATTTTCATCAATTAAGAGTTATTTTTATTCTTATAAACTTATGTTTTATATCTTTTACAAGCTTAAATTTTTAATGTATTCCTATGTATACATCTATCTATTATACTAAAGCAAAATAAAGGTTGACTTTTTGACTTTGATGTGGCTGCTTTCTTTGGCCAGAGAATTGGTGTTTAAGCGGCAAAATGATTTATATGGAAACTCACTCAATTCTCAATCACAGTTATAAATCTTCTCCAATACGTTTCATTCAATTTTGAAACCACTGATATGCTCTTCATATAGAAACCGCAATCAATCATCAATTACTTGAAAATCTTCTACAAAACTATGAATACGTTTCCAATTTTATCGCGTATAAACAATTTATTATGTTTAATTGGAGACTTCAAATGCCAATTCGCTTCACCTGTTTTGGTTTCTCTTCATCAGTCTTCAAATCTGAATCATCGGTTAGTGGTTTCTTTCAATTGCTACTTATTTTATGGATTATGTTGATATATTGTTCGGATTCCATCTCTGTTTGTGTGTTTTTAGTTGTTATAAGAAAGCCCTAATTTTATATGTCTCAATTTTTATGTTGTTGTTGATGTTTAATCCGTTAATTGTTCTTTGATATGGGGTTGTAATGAGTTTATTGTTCTAATTTCAATCTAAGTTTGTGTGTTTTGTGTTGCTATTATAAACTCTAAGTTAATTTGTCTCAATCTATGTTCTGGTGATTCTTCATATTTTCTGGTTTTTTTTTTTTTTTTTTTTTGCTACATATCATAATCCTTGATTTTTTTTGTAATTTTATTTTACTGTGTACTTATGTTTTCTCTTAACAGACGATGATTTTTGTTTTATTTCAGGTATGGTTAGTGTTTTTTTGGTTGATATGAAGCCACAATACATTACTCATTAATTTTATTCTCATTGTTCTTCATAACGTGTTTTTATTGTTTCATAAATCTCTTAACTGACAATGATTTTTTTATTCAGGTATGGTTAGTTGTTTTTTGGTTGATATTAAGCTTAATTGCAATAGTCATTAATTTTCATCTCATTCTTCTTCATATTGTTTGTTTTTGTTTCATAAATAAATTTGAACCCTAACTCTTTTTTGTTTTATGTTTTTCCCCTTTACTCATATGATTTTTGTATTGACAATGAGTATACTTTTTGTTTGCAGGAATCGATCGTGGCTTTCTGGTTGATATGACGGACCCGTATAAATCCGAGTTGGTATAATTCATTAGCATTTTCTGATTGTTTTCGTTAACATTTTCTTATAAAGATATCATATTCTTTTACTTTTCAGGAATTGCCTATGTGATATCATATTCTTATTATTCAAGGAAAAGGTATGCTCATAGTTTTTCATGTTAGTAGTATGTTTTTCAGATACGCTTTGTTCTTAATTGGGGCAGAATGACAAATTTCTTGAGACTTTATTTATTAGGTAAATTGATTGTTGGATACCCCTATGTTGATGTCTATACAAATTTCTTGATCCTCTGTTTCGTTCCAACTTCCACACTATTATTCCAGCAGCAAGTTTATAGATTTTATGGTGAGATTTCATTGATTAGGTAAATTGATTGTTGGATTGAGTACTGGAATGTTTATTACTTAATCAATCAATTGTTTATTATTGTTGCAGCAAGTTTCAGTTCATTATTCAATCAATTGTGTTTGTAGCGTTTTGAGTTGTTTATAATAAGAAGTTTATAGGTTAATTGCAAGTAGGTATGTTCAAAACTGATTTCCATATGTTTTTTTATCTAAAGAGTGTGTTTTTTGGTGTTTTGATTTGTTTATTTTAACATAATTCTTTTTAATCTCTATTATTAAAATGTTATATCTTCATTTATTTTCTACCAGGTAACTCGCAAAAATTCAGCAATAAACCTCGCAAAAATTCAGCAATAAACCAACTGTCAACAATTGACCCATAAGTGTCATTCCTACGTATATATACATATATACAGACATACAGACATACACATATATGAATGTGGGTGAGATTGTATATATGCTGATCATAGTGAACCTACCATTTGAAAGGGACAAGACGAAGTAATTAGTAAGATTGGAACATAGTGCAGACAGTAACACATTTAGGTACTTACTATCAACATTTTCGCCAACCAAAAATAAATGTCATTTTATTTAAAGGTTATAAGTTCAAGTCTTATTGGTATATTTAATATGCTTCAGTTAAGTATGGTGGTGCTGAATTCTAACAACTTTAATGAAGTTGTATTGGATAGCAAAAAGGATGTTTTGGTCGACTTCTATGCTCCCTGGTCAGTCATGTTTGGTTTACTTATAGTTTTCACGGTCTCCTTGGTCATTTTATAGAGTCAATTTCTAATTTATTCTGGATATGTTAACTAATTATTGTTCACTTACATTTTACAGTTTTGTTTCCTCTTACAGGTTTGGCCATTGCAAGAGCCTTGCTCCTATATGCATCTCAGCCTTTTATATTAATTTGTTTACTAGACCCCAAATGTGCAAAACCAATATACTAATTGTCTCTTCTTTGTCACAGACTCATGAAAGCCTTGCAGTTGCATTTAAGAATGAGGATATTCGAGAAAAGTAAGTAATAAGATAATTTTGGCTCTTTAAAGGATATCGGGTGTATACGTTTATGGTTTTATGTGGGTAAAAATTACCTTTCGGTATGCTCATAACCTGGAAGCTGATCTTAAACTCATCTCAAATACACACTTGAAATATCATATACTCAACTACACTTCTATCAAGTATAAAACTAAAATCATTTCAAGTTTTACAACAACTTCTACATATTGTTCATTTTATCTTTTGAGATACTATAATATATTCAGTTTCTATGCTCGCAGTCAGACGTGTATCACCTGATACTAATAGTTAAATCGTTTATTATTTTTTTTTTGTCAAGGTTTGAATTGGTTCTCATGATGGCAAGACCAAGACATCCCTTGAAGGTAAACTACACGATTTGGTTAGCTAATGTATTCAACGTGTCAGTTTGGGCAAGTTTGAAAAGAGGGGATGGAAATGGCTTAACTAGGGTTAGTCACATGATTCGAAAGCGAGGGAGTCGAAGACGCAAAGGTTGAGCCTTGGGCCTAGGTGCTTAAAAAGTGAGGATTTTTTTAAACAAGGCAAACAATATAAATAGACCATTTTCTAGGGGTTCTGAGATGTTATAGGTTCCAGGCTAGTTTTGGATATTTTAGACTGTTTCTAGCTGCTCGGTTATGCTCCCAGGTACGTTTAACGGTTCAAACAAGGAGGTTTTTTTTTTCTCACATTTTTTTCTCAGGAGGTTTTGGGGTCAGTTAGTGTTTGTTTTAATCTTCAGAATTAAAAAAAAATAATATTATGTTACATATTTCGTTCAATTATAAAAATTACTTAGTTCATTAATTTGATGGAAAGTTGCGCGGGTTGGGTAACTTGGTTGAATTTGAAACCTCAAAGTCTTTCTTCAGTAAGCGTTTTTCAATGTTTAGAAACATTACTAATCAATAAGACTTTTTCAATTTTTAGAAACATTACTGACCAATAAGCCTTTTTCAATGTTTAGAAACTTTTTTTAGTTGTGTTACAATATTTTTTTAAATGCTTATGATGGGTTTTTATACGTAGAGATTCATAAGAAAGAAACATGTGAGGTTGTGACCGTCATTGAGACACATCCAATGGTAGTCGTCGGTATGCTGGCCTATGTCAAGACGCCACATGGGCTTTGAACTTTGAACACTATTTGTCCCAGCATCTGCATCTGAGCGAAAATGTGAAGAGGAGCAAAGATGTGAAGAGGATACTTTACAAGAACCGGTGCAAGTCCAAGAAGAAGGCATTCACTAAACATTGGAAGAAGTTTGAATCCGATGAGGGAGAAAAGGATATTCAATCCCAGCGGGAGAAAATGAAGAAAAATGCAACCGTTATCAGGGTCCAGGCTCACACTCAGGTAAAAATCTTTGTATTTATAATCTGAAACAGTTTTTGTAACATGTTTTTATTAGTTATTACATATTTTTATCAGATTTTTTTATTCAATTGAGAATAATCATATTCTAATAAAAGTTAATTCTTTTGAAACTATTTTTAGTTTTCAAATTAATAAATAATATCCATTTGTATAACCCATCGTCTTCAGCTTCTGATCTGATTAATGTACCTTCTCCTTTTGTGAGTTTGCCTGGGTTTTCACATGTGTGTTGGGGTCATTGGTTAACTTTACACGATCTTGAACTTGCAATAAATCGGTTTTCAAAAGAGAATGCTATTGCAGAGAGTGGAGATGGAGTTGTATATCATGGGAGATTGGTAATTTGGAATCCAGTGGCAGTGAAGAAACTTCTTATTAATCTGTGAGTTTTTTTAACTTTAGTTATGTAAAATTTATTTTAAAATTAATGGCTATCTCAACTCATGTATTAAAAAAAAGTATGTTCATGTTATGCGCTATTGATAAACTGGCCAAATAGAGTAAGAAACAAGTTCAATCATAAAAAGTTCAACCCACTAAACAATCGGATCACTATTGTCTTATTAGTTTATTTATATACACACATTTATAAGAATATTTGCATAATTATGTATTTAATTAAAATTTTGTTTAACATTGCAGTCTCACACAAATAAAGATCACTCAGAGTGATACAAAGCTCATGGTTCAAGGCTCGAAATCAGTTCCGGTAAGGCATTATCTTGACTTCCCAACTTTACTAATAGGAAAACCTAAGCGTATCTGATTACCATGGTTTGCTTTTACAGGTCCACTTTGCATACATGATAGATCTTGATAGACTTGGGTTCAATGTAATTTGATATTGATTATTATCGTTTACTTACCACCATATAATTGTAGATCAATTTGCTGTGAAGTGATAATTGTAAGATGAGAAATTGGGATTGGATAGTCATTTGGCTTTGATTTTTAATTCTCTAAATTATAAATATGAGTGGTAACATAGGTGGGTTGTGTAATGTGGTCATAACAGGTATACAGCTATGGCTAAATGGCTGGGTCAGGTAGGGGTCAAAATCCAATCTCTACTGGTTTTGTGGCAACGATAATAAGAAAATAATGGCTCTATTTGTATGGTAGTCCTCTCATTTATACTAATTTCAACTTCTTTTATTTGTTTTTCTCTTTTAACTTCTAACAACTTGGTAATTAACAAGATAAAGATAATCATTAACATAATGTATACCTTTTTGGTTATCAATTAGTTGAATTGGTATTATATTTGTGGATATGATATATAGCATAAATAGGAAACTGTAAAACGATTAGAAGCATGAAAGCATATATGTATGATTGGTGATGGAGTGAACGATGCACTTGCAATAAAAATTAGTTTGCATCAGTAATTTAGGGCAAGAACATGGGTTCTTTCCTAAGAGATTGTTAACTTTTTTTTTAATACAATATGCATGTTAGATGATTGCATTGCAAATATATCTTATAATTGTTGGCCATTTTATTCATAGCCTTTTTTTTCATGTTGTAGTCATGTATACATGTATGTTAGAAGTTGGAACTACATTTGAGAAAATGGATAATAATGGAGAGACTTTTTTAGACTTCGTAACAGATGAAGGTTAGTATGTGATATGTAATTCTTTAGATGGATACTAATCAGTGTTTAGTTCATTTGATATTAGAGTGGTAAGAACACCTGAATGAGGAAGAACTTATAACTTTTTGGCATGGGTTATAAGTTGACTTGAGACATTTTTTTCTTAAAGTTGTAGAACTTCAAATTTTTTAGCGTGTTTAATACAATTTACAGTGTATGACATGAACAACTCATGTGCTGATATTTTGTATTTGCTACACATGGATGGCCTATGTCAAAGCCCAGCCTGGTGGTTGAGCAAGTAATAAGTTAAATATTGTCGATGAACTTATGGTATCCGCGCTGATAAAACATTTTGTACTGCAACACCTGACTTTGGAAAGAGGGTGATAAAGTAGTGACCAGTGGGTAATGAAACCATAGTGAGGGTTTAGTGAAAAAAGTGCCTGGAAGTGGTTTGGTGATGTGGCAGTAAATGTATGGTTGCTTAACATGTGCCTTTGGTCTTTATAGCTCATGTGTTTAGTTTTGTTACCAGAAAGTTGCTCTTAACTCTGTCATCCTTCATGTCGTCACCACCAATAGTTTAATATTATGTTTTAAACTGCTTATGCATATACACACCTTTATATTCTTTAAAGTTTTTTTTATAAAACTGTTTTTGAATCTACAAGTTGTTCAATAACACATTATAAATATGATAAAAACGCAACATGGTTAATAATTCAACGAGTTGTTTATAAAGAAATCTTCAATGAGTTGTGATTTTTTTTGTCGTATTCATGTATTTCAATTATTTCTTGCACTCTCTAACATTTTCGTTAATAATTCAACGTATATAATATTACAATTTTTACTTTACAGTTTTAAAGGACTTAGTTTTCCTGTTTAGCCACCCGTGTAACACACGGGAACTTAGACTAGTAAGGTAATAAACAAAATAAAACAAGGTATACTATGTTAAAAGTATTGTATGAGTTACACAGAAAAAAACTGAAGTTGTACGCATATCGTGCCTTTTAGCATAAATATAGTACATTCATCCCGATCGCCATCATAAAAGTAAAACCATGAAATATTCGTATACATGTATATGCAAAACGTATGTATCTATATCTATATACACACATCCATTTATGCATGTATATTCATCATAAACAATCACAGGAGGAACCAAGTGGGTCCGCCGCCACCGAAATTTGTCAGATTTTTAATTTAAATAAATATATATTTTACTTTAAGAAAAAGCATGAGTTGAACGATATAAAAGAGAGCTTTATGATGACCCGACGGATAAGTTTTGATCCAGCCAATGCATAAATGACTATCTACTTACAGAAATGCAAATAAACAAATACCACAAGAAACTATCAATCAATCACTATGAGACTTGTTTCATTTCTATCTGACCTGAGATCTCTTCAACTTTAACAAAAAAAAAAGAATCTAAAATAAAAAACAAAAAACAACTTTAACAAAAAAAATAGAATCTAAAAAAAACAAAAAAAGAAAGAAAGAGGCTGACTGACTGATTCATCGCTTACAAACTAAAACTATAATTACCGTATAAAATTAAAAAAAAAAAACAAACCTTTAATCGCATGCAAAATGCTCAAAACAATGTGAATATTAACAAAGGGTGTCAATCGATACGAAACATGTCTGATGGTTGCTGCTTGAATGTCCCGAGAACCATGTATGGGAGTATGACCATGCATGCCATAAATAATGTGAACTGCAAAGAACATAGAAAACTCTCGTTAAGGGTAGTTTGGTAACTTCACATTATTTTAGACGTGGAACGGGTGAGATCATGTTTGTTTACCACAAGTGGGAGGGTCAAGAAACTCCAAATTGGCCACAAAGCAAAACAGAAGCTGCAAAGTAAAATGAAAATTTAAAGTGACTATTTTTATTCGAACAACCATAAATAATCACTAGCTCAATAAGCAGGGTTAGTTAGGTAATTTCACATCTGTCTGAATAATCGGTTTTGCTACAGAAACTCTTTTAAGTCATTATCCAAATCTGATTGTTTTGACCCTGAATAACTAGAAAACCGAAATGAGGCGCTTAGAGTTAAGGGTATTTTAGTAATTTCACACTTAATTCAACAGTCAGTTTTCCATCCTTGCATGAATGTAAATCTGATATTTTGACCCTAAATAAGTAGAAAAAGTGCTTATAGGTAAGGGTATTTTTGTAATTTCACACGTATTTAAATGAAAATTATCCAAGAGAAAATCAGATGCCAACAGTTAGGGGTAGTTTGGTAATTTCACATTAATCTCAATAATCAAGTATCTTACAGCAACCCCTTACTTAACTATCCAAATCTTACTAGTATGACAAATGACAAGAAATCATAAACATCGTCATATTCAACTTTATCACCAATCATCGCAATGATCGGTTTGAAAAAAAAACATCCAAACACACACGTTAGACCAAACAAAATATAAATAAAAAGGGGTTATGGGAAGCTGTCTTACAAACAAAAAGATACGAGTCCGACTATGGTAACATATGGTAGGGCGTCTGTACTTGATAATTCCCACCTCTCACTCGACTTTCTGACACCCCATACTAACATACTTGTATACACGAAATAGATAACATTTAAGCTGACACCAAATAGCCCCAGATACAACGGTATTCTGCATAAAATATATATAAACAATATGTCAACCAGAAAAAAAAAAAGAGTTAAATGCCATTTTAGTCCCTGTGGTTTGGGCCATTTTGCCAATTTAGTCCAAAGGTTTCATTTTTCTCCTGTGGGTCCAAAAAGGTTTAACCATTGCCATTTTAGTCCACTGGGTTAACTTCATCCATTTTTATGTCAATGAGAAGGGCAATTCGGTCATTTTATATGTAATTCTGTTAACTAGAAGGGCAATTCGGCCATATAAAATGACCGAATTGCCCTTCTCGTTAACAGAAAAAATGGATGAAGTTAACCCAGTGGACTAAAATGGCAATGGTTAAACCTTTTTGGACCCACAGGAGAAAAATGAAACCTTTGGACTAAATTGGCAAAATGGCCCAAACCACAGGGACTAAAATGGCATTTAACTCAAAAAAAACATTCGATACTTCAACTTTTACTACATTCAGCAATTTCAATTATGCATTTATGCATTTCATGGTTTGAAAAGATTCAAGATTTTAGGGTGCTTAAGATTCCTTTCTTGAACAACTTATCTGCTTATTGCTTTTTAAAAGTAGATAAACACGCTTTTTAAAAGTAGATAAACACTTTAGAATGTGTTTGGATAAAGAAGAGTGTTTATGATTCTCAGCTTATTTTAGCGTGAAATAAGTTTTTTTTTATAAGCTTTTTATGAATTTAAAATTACAATTTACCCTTAAGGTGAAATAAGCTATTTTCAATAAGCAATCCCAAACACCCCCTTAGCTTTACAATAAGCTATAATTTTCTACCTTCGTTCGTTTCAGAACCAATTATATGTTGAGAACCGCATCTGCTTTGAATGTGATACACAAGATGGTTATCTAACCGCCTCTGTGTCTCACTGTCGCGGCCCCACCGTTTCTAATTCTCTTTTATGCATTATGTACAAGTGTATTTTGTGGTTCTCAACATATTATCGGTTTTGAAACGTGCGTACCCCTATGTGTGTATGTGTGTTCACGAGAAGGATAATAATTTATAAGCGTGCTAAAAGCTTCCAAAATATTAACGTTTTTATGTCGTTTTATATTGTTCAACTATAGGCCTCCTATAACTACAACAATTTCCGCCAAACACTTCTATATAACTAACGATTATAACTCACAAAGCCAACTACACCCTATATTTCTTCAAACTTTCAATCAACCTCCCCTTTCAACCAATAGGAAGTGACCATTGACCAACTACTCCTTATTCAGCTATACATAATTTAACACACCACACCTCGCATACGCGAGGCTAGCAACTTCGTCTCCCACCTCATTTTTCCGGACCCTAAACCACTAAACGCCTCACGCCTTTTATAAATTTAAAAATTAGATAATCGTATTCCAAAAAATAACTTATTGCGTGCATAATGACGCATTTTACGACTTACGCATTATGCGAAATTGTCGCAATATCATCGCATCATGTAAACGCAACGCATCAGGTGTTGCGATGCGCTCGAGCTAGCGCAACGGGCGCATCACGCCATTTTAAAACCAAGGTTCCTTCAATTATAGCATTAAGAATGACTCCTTTCTTTCTATGCAGTTAATAAATATCGGTGATATCGGTCCTTTAGTAAAGCATTGGTCTCAGTACCGGTCACCGGTCAAAATATCGGTACCGATGTTATCGGCGATATTGACCGATATATCACCGATATAACCGATATATCACTGAATTATTAGTGTTAAATTGCTATATATATAAATTCTGCATCATATTAAAATCACCGATATCTCACCGAGATAACCTATGTTAAATTGCTATATATATAAATTCCGATATTTTACCGCATTAACTACATTGCTTTCTATATCATGTGCATGACTTTCATTCCCTAAAGAGCCTATGATCTATTTGTGTCAATTAACTTAAACACCAAACTAGAGTCCAACTAACATAAACCATATAGCAACAAAATTCACCAACACAGGCACATATTATCATAAAGCATAAAAATGAGCAATAAAAAAATAAAAATAAATCACAATTTTGTATAAAACATAATGCTATGAGATAACTTACCTTCTAATCCTGCCATCATGAAACAAGATATAAATCAAGTTGGAATGCCAATCTCCCAAATATATTATCAAACTTGCAGAAACAAACCAAAGCACATTCTCTAAAACCTCAGTCCATGTTCTTGTTTCCGGAAATTTCGGCGATTGAGGCCGAATTCTCGAACAAGCATCATCTTCAAGATCATCACCACTTGAAGCATACCCTTGACTATGCCTCTGCCTCATAAGCCCACCAGCAGTTGGTGTTCCACCAGACATATTTCTCTGTTTTTTTTATATATATATAATATATAATGATATTATATTAATATTAAATATTAATTCAACTGCTCCAAAAAACTTGAAATCTTGAACTCTAGTTGAAGCCAATGGAGCAGTATCAAAAAAAAAAAAAAAAAAACTAAAATTAACTAAAATGCTAAAAACCCAATCTTGAGATTTCAAATTCAAGAATCAATCCAAGATTTTAACCTAATGAATCCAACTTAAGAAACCCATATCAAATTCAAAAACTTTGATAAAACCCATTATAGGATTCAGCAATTCTCAAGTAACCCACATCATGAATTCAAAGATTTGAATGATAAAAACAAAAGTGAACTAAAAACCCATCATTTGGGTGTCTTGTTGATAAAAACAAAACAAAACCCAGATGGGTTTTGAGAGTTAAACAGCCCTGAATGTTCTTGAATGTCAAAAGATGTGATTTTTTTTTGTAAATTTGAAGGTGTAAAATCTTGAAAGATGATAATGGAGATGAAATTAGAGAGGGGATCTGTCTAGGGGCATGTTTGGGTAAGCTTTTTGAAACAACTTATTGACTATAAGCTCTAAAATGATGTTTGGCAAAAAGGGTGTATGTGAGGGGAAAAAGCCAATAAGTCACAAAATCCTGATTTTTTCAAGAAGCCAATAAGTCAATAAGTTGTTTCTAAAAGCTTACCCAAACATGCCCTATGTGTGACGACGGCTGATGGAAAGAAAGAAAGAAAGAGGTAGATTTTGCACTTTGGTACATACACAACGCAACCAGATTTGTTTTTTCTTTTTGTTTTGGGTAAAAGAATGTTCTTTGTTGGACAGAAAACACTATTATTAATTTCTTTTTTTCTAATTACTAAGATTAAAGTGATAAAATGGTCCGGTCATTTTTGCTACTTTAATCCAAAACTTAAATCGAGTCTGGGTCCTTGTGGTTTTAATTTTGTTGCTATTTTCATTCAAAATCAAAACCTGATCAGATTTTTCAGTTAACATTCAGTTTTTTTTTTTTTTTGTCTTTTTCCTCTCTTTTAATGAATGACAAAATGGTTTTTAACGTTTTATCATAACAAATTAAAAACTCAGACCATTTTGTCCTTCATTAAAAATGCGGAAAAGGACGAAAAAACTGGATGTCAACTAGGGATGAGCTTTTTTTCCCAAATACCCGTACTCATACCCGTATCGTACCCGTACCTGTACCTTTATCGATTTTAGGTATTTGGTACATGTATCAGTACTCAGTTTTATTGATTTTGGTATTCGGTACTTTTGGTATTGGTACGGGTAAAAACAGGTACTGGTACCGAATTTTATGTAGACCTTTAAAAGTTTTTTTTTTTTGTATTATGTTTTATTTCGTATTATGGTATTTATAGTACTCGTATTGATTTTACCTATATGGTACTCGTACCAATTTTACCTATTTGGTACTCGTACTATATTAGTACTCATGTCAATTTACCTATTTAGTACTTGTACAAGTGCTCAAAAACTAAATAAAGACAAAATTGTACCAAAGCGGGTACTGTACCGAAAATACCCGTACCGTACCTATATATTTGGTACGATATTTGGTACCCAGTTTTGTTCAAATTCGGTACCGGTATTTTCGGTACCGGTACGGGTACTGTACCAATCCCATCTCTAATGTTAACTGAAAAATCTGACAAGATTTTGATTTTGGATGAAAATGACAACAAAATTGAAACCACATGGACCCAGTTTCAAAAGGTTTAAATTTTTTACTAAAATGGAAAAAGTGACCAAACCTCAAGGACCTTTTTGGCAATTTACTCAATTACTAGTTTGTCAAGTGTTCAATAAGCTTGTTTAACTTTTGCAAACAATTTATTTGTTTAATAGAGAGACTAAGCTCTGTTTGGCAACTTTTAAATGGTTAAGTGCTGAACCATTAAGAAATCTGAACCATTAAGAGTCAGTATAATGCTTAACCGTTCAGAGACAAATGTCTGACCAATTCAGATTAGAGGTCTTAACCATTCAGACTCAGTATAATGCTTAACCATTCATATGCAAATATCTGAACCATTCAGACATCTGCTCGCAAAACAAACAGTTTGAACCATTAAGTTTTGAACTAGTAAGAGGTCTAAACCATTAAGAGCTAAACAAACAGCCCCTAAGAAGATGTAACACCCCGAAAATATAAAACTTTATATTAGAATTATAAAGTATAAAATAAACAAGAATAAACTAATTAGGGATAGAAATAACCTAGTTAGTTAACTATTTTGTAATAACATGGAGTTTGAATAAAAACAATCAAAATTAGAGAAGCACTAATAGTTAAGGGGCCAAAGTTGTTAAAAATCAAACTAGATTTGATAAAAACAAAAAAAAATCCAAACACACATTTGTGTGTCTGGATCGATCAAGAACGCAGGGGGGGCCAACTCACCTTCCAAACCCTAGTTTCACAAAATTGCTCAAATTGAGAGCTCTAATTTGTTCCAAATCGATTTCCAAGCACAAATTAGTGATCACCTCGTTGAAGGGATCATAAGGTATGCTTAATTTTATCATTTAACTTCATCTCAGATTCTTGGTAATTTGTGAAATCGAAAATGGAACTTGATTTTATGATGATTAGATGGAACTTGTAATAGAAACAAGTCTAGGAGTGAATTTTAGATGATAACTTGCTGAAATTAGGTTCAAAATTATGAAACTCATGATAATCTATTCATAGGTTAGGGTGGGGTTCCTCTACAAAGTGTGTTTTTCCTACAAAGTGTAGGAAGTGATCTTGACCATTTGATGAGTGTGTTTGATGGTTGAGATTATCTTGGTGGCATTCTGGTAATATGTGTGTCTTAAAAATAAGTCAATTTAATTGATTAAGGTAAATGTGTCATTTAAATTGTTCTAAATAAATAAATAACTATCAATCATAAAACCACCTCCATAATTGTCGCGATTTCCTCTCTCTCTAGTCCCCCACCTTCTAAAACGCCAAATCATACCAAAAATAGTGATAAGTCATATCTAGGGTTTCATTATTTCTTTTTTTTTTAAGAGATCAAAGATGTTTTTTTCATGTAGTGTGTTTTAGTGATAAAACACAATGTGACAAACAAGCGACTGCCTGCTAAAACACAACATCAAGAATTTGTTTATGATAAAACAAAATGTGCGAACCAATTACAGTTAATGACTGCTAAAACACAACGTGACAAACAAGTTACTGGTAGCGAAATCACAACGTAGATGTGTTCATAGTAGTGTGTTTTAGTGATAAAACACAATGTGACGAACCAGATGAAATACGAATTGAATATGAATATGTTGTAGCGATCGTATTATAATCATTGATAACCGTCCCATTTGAAATGAAACAGATTTTCAGTTTCCTTAAAACTTTCATTAGTTAGTTTAGGAGATAAAATATTCCATAATTAAAATAATAATCAAATTACTATCATGCCCTTTTGATTAAAATAATTAATTTCCACATGTCATAATGATATGGCTTCCTACACTTTGTAGGAAAAGTTGGCTTTGTAGCCAACTCCTACCCTCATAGGTTAAATGGGTTTTACAAAATAGGATGAACACAAGAATTATAACTATCAAAAGTAGTATTACTTGATTTCTACATGATAATTTCGATGATAATATAATATGCATGCTTGACATGATGGAATCGAAATGTGTGATTATAATTGGCGAAAATAACAAGTTATGAACTTGATTCTAGTTATGTAAAAATTAAACCCGTTAGGTGTTCGTTAAAATGCCTAAGTGAGGAATTAAATGTTAAAAATCGGATGAAAACGCATGTTTGATTGTTATGACAAATTATGCGTTAAAGTTTATGAAAAGGGTTCTAAAACGGTTGTGAATTGAACTCTTTAGGCAAGGAGTCCGGATCGTCAAGTGGACAAGCCGGATGAGATACGCGCTTGAAAGGGGTGCTCTAAAGGTACGTGACTTTAGTCCCGTTACATTATGCATAAACATTTGGATATAGTTTGTTAATGGTGTCATAGTGTAGTATATGCGTTTAGTGTGTCATTGAAGTGACGAAGCTCACTCGACAATCAAACGGGTCAAAATGATGGTTAGAAATAGTTAGGTTTGTCATTGAAGTGATGGTTTTCACTCGACAACCAAACGGGTCAAATCTGTGTTTCTAAAACATTAACAATTGAAGTGACTTAGACGTCACAAAATGAGTTGGTGTTAAGAGTGCGTAAGCCAAGAAATGGATACGCTAAATTTAATTTAACGAACCCATGATACTGGGTCAAAAGTTCAAGATTATAATCTTGTAGACATTGCATAAATTAGTATGCTTGAAAAACATAAGGTAACAAGCATGACGCTAAGGCGTGCGTAAATCATATGATGGGAGCTAAACATAGATGTTAGATAAGCCCGGGAGTGGGTCAAAATGTTGGTAAATGTTAGTGATAACAAATATGTAGAGTGACATAAAAACCAAACGAGCCGAATAATTATAAAAATGATTTATAAGCCATTAACTTATAAATCGGATTTTATGAGAACTAAGATGGTAAACGGATCCTTATTTAAGTTACGGACTCGTAGGAAAAAGAATCACGTAAATCGGATTTGTAAATCGAAAGTTATGATAGTTTGAAGTTTGATATTGAAAATAACATTGTTGGGCAAATATGCAGCTCCAATCCACAAACCTACTGTCGAAATCAGGTGCTCGCTACGCGACGCCAAACCAAGAACATCGTTGCGGGCCACGTAAGCCGAGACGGGATCTGTCGCGGGGCGTGACAGACCCAAATCGCTGCATTTTTGTTTTGTTTTCGTTGTTTGGCAGTAGAACTTATATATACGTGTTGTTATGTTGTCAAAACTAACAATTGATGTGGTTTTTACCTTAGGTAATGCTCGTTTCATTTCGGATGCCGATCAAGCAAGGAATCAAGAACCGAACACAAGTTTTGAAGCTTTCGCGCTAATCTAATCATGTTTTAGTCAATGTTTGTCATGTAAACGCCACTTAATGTTGAATGTTTTAAACTAGTTAGTTCGTTATGTTAAAACACTATAACGTTGTACCTCTTAGTTTTATTAACTAAGTTTTTGATAATTATGCATTTTAGTTTTGTTAAAAGTGCGTATTTTATAATAAAATAATAAATAAATGAGACGGGTGTTACAGAAGACCAAGCAGGATTTGGTTGGACCGGGTAATCCGGATACCTAACCTCGAACTAATCTGAGGCTTGATCGATTAAGCATATTCGGTTTGATCATCGATTTTGTTTTTGAGGTGAATTTGAATTCGGTTTGGATATAGATTGAATATGAGACATTTATAAATTTATGTTCTGTTCATATATCGGTCTCGTTGTTGATTTTGTTTTTTTAGAAATTTTGGGTTCAGTTCAGTGTGGTATGGTTTTAAGTTTAACCCGACGCACACCCTTGGTTTTTTAGTATCTACACACCATTGTTCATGTCAAAGAATATCTTGCTTCTATAAATCTGGAAAACATAAATAAATTTGTTATATCATCATAAATGTCTTAAAATGTATAAAGTTGACTTCTTTTTATAAAAAGAAGTAAATACGCTGAAGATACATGTTCGAAAAGTAGATCCATGAAAGTAGATACGCTTAAAAACAGACATTTGAAACAAAATTAACATCCAAACAATAAATAGGGGTATTGTTTGTATGTTTAGATATATACTTTTTATGATATACAGATGTATATTCCATGACCTTAGATGTAAAACTTATCGAACATAGGCATTGTCGACTTGTCGTATTGACACACGTAATAATGACTAATCTTGCTATTTTTCTTTGTCATGTGTAATCAGGGGTGGACTATATTTTAGGCAAAAAACCTGATCGCACCCTTTGAAAATATGGTTGAACAGTTCATATGCACCCCTAACAAATAATTTCTAGATCCGCCACTGTGTGTAATTGTGTATGCTTTTACGCTTTCTTGATAACAAACACACTATCATAACACAAATTAAAACAATAAGAATAAACAAATTAAAACAATAAGAAAAGCAACGCCTAACTATATATATATATATTCCTTGATTATGAGCTATCTTTTCATCTATTATATTATACATATTAAAGGAAAGTCTTGATATTATAGTGTTTTTAGTGGTGTTTTAATTCTTTATTTTTTATTTAAATTTCAAAGGTTCAATTCTTAAAATATTATTTATTTAAATTAAATATGTTTATTTTAGTTTGTTATAATCTTTTAATTTAACTAGAAGATATTTTTATTATATATATATAGGGTGGAGATCCTAAGAGAAGTCCACCCTATTTGAGAAACTTGAGAAGCAATCTGTACCACACATTTTCCCTAAGCAAAAAATGCAAAAAATAAAAAAAAAGTGAAAAAAATGCAAAAAATTTTTTTTTTTTTGGAAAAATCGCAGCTTTTTCTTTAAGGATTAAATTATTTATTTATTTAAAAAAAAAAATTTGGATTTATACACAAGTGTATATTGTTAATCTTTTAACTATACATATATGTATATTGTCAATTATACATATATGTATATACATGTTTAAAATTGAAAAAAATATGTGTTATAAATCCTAAACCTTATACCATAAACACTAAAGCTAAACCTTAATGCTAAACTCTAAACCCTAAAGCTAAACCCTAATTCTAAACCCTAAAGCTAAACCCTAATGCTAAAACCTAATGTTAAACCCTAAAGCTAAACCCTAAAGCTAAACCCTTAATGCTAAACCCTAATGCAAACCCTAAAGATAAAGCTAAACCCAAAAGTTAAAGCTAAACCCTAATGCTAAACCCAAAAGCTAAACCCTAATGCTAAACTTTAAATACTATTGCTAAACCCTAATGTTAAACCCTAAAGCATAAAGCTAAACCCTAAACCCTAATGTTAAACCCTAAATATTAATGCTAAACCCTAAATAACACTTATTTTTCAATTTTAAACATGTATATACATATATGTATAATTGACAATATACATATATGTATAGTTAAAAGATTAACAATATACACATGTGTATAAATCCCAATTTTTTTTTAAATAAAAATAAAAAATTAAATCCTTAAAAAAAAAGCTGGGATTTTTCCAAAAAAAAAAAAAAATTTGCATTTTTTTACCTTTTTTTTTCATTTTTTTGCTTAGAGAAAATGTGTGGTCAAGAATGCTTCTCAAGTTTCTCAAATAGCCTACTACTTCTCACATGATCCTTATCCTATACAGTGGCGGATCCAGGAATTTTTTCCAAGGGGTTCCTTTTTCTTAGTGTCCGAACATAAAAAAAAATACGGAACGGTTCGACGATTCGGGTCGGGTAAAGTTCATAACACAATAAAAATACGATACAAGAATGAAAAAAAACATCGTCATGATAAACTTAAAAACACGAAACATAAATAACATAGTCTTTACGAATAAAATAAAAAGCATACCTAAAGTTGTTCCCTACGAGGTTTCATCTTTTGAAAACGTTGCATTACAACATTTGATGGTTGTCTTTGGAAAAAACTTGGAATTCCCCTTTGCATACTACCTAAATATCAAACACAAGTTTTAAAAGATACAAATTTACCTAAATATCAAACAACAAGTTTCAAAAGATTACAAAGTTACATCAAATTAAATGTTAAATCACAAATATTATAGCATTAGAAAGCTTATTTACCCAAAAAAAACTAACAATAACACAATGAAATTAACAAAATCGTATGCATAAAGTGATAAAACAATATTTCTTACAATGTGATCATATCATTATTCTATAACCGTAGCTACCAACTAGATGATTTAATCATTTAAAGATTTCCACTCTAATGTAAAATCAAAATATAGGGTTTAGTTCTTACTTACCAGTTATCAAAGATTCAAAATTGGTCAAAAAAACTGAGAGAGCCGGAGAAGACGGTGGCTCTGTAGTCCGGCGAGGGCTGTGGCGTGGCTGGAAGGAGAGTGGAGACAAGGGCACGAGGCTGAAAAGTGAAGACGGTGGCTCTGTGTTTTGAGTTTCTGTTTTGTTAAAGAAAGGAGCAGGACTGAAGACCTAACTAAAGTTAACCCTAGATGTAATTTGTTTTTAAATTAAAAAAAAGGAAAAAAACGCAAAAAAAAGGGGAAAACGGGTTTAAATGGTTTCGAACTCGAGACCTCTTGTTAAGAAGCGCGCAGATTTACCACTACACCGGTCTAGATATTTGTTTATGAGGTTCCCCTACAAAATATTAAGGGGTTCCTTCAGAATTTTGTATATAGCTTTACACTATAAATTACAAACCAAACGGGTTCCCGGGAACCCCCGGGAGAAGCATAGATCCGCCCCTGATCCTATATATATATATATATATATATATATTTTATATTAAAGTAGAGGGACCATGAATAAAAAATAACTTTTTAAAGTATTTGTTTTAAGTATTGTTCATTTAATATAATTTTTTAATAATTTGCGTACATTAATTTTTTAAAAATAATCTAAACACGCATTTATGTATTTTTTCCAACATTCTGATATAAATCTTTTTGAAAATGGATACCGTGTTGCTACCATACCGAAAAGAAAATCGACTCAACAACATAAGTGCCACTATTCATATTTATGGTTTTCGGTAAATCTTATTGAAAGTAGACACCGTGTTGCTATTGTACCGAACGTAAAACCGAACAAACAACATCGATATTTGGTTCCGGTATTTATATTTATATTTTTAGTTTTAATAAACTGATAATGTATCAATATTGTACTGTAATGTATCAATATGGTTCCGGTACTATATTGAGCCGGACCGAACAACATCGGTATTGGCACCGTGTTCGTTTTATGGTTTTCGGTCGATGTAGAGCAGATGTTGATTGTTATACCGAATGCATGTATTGTGTCGGTACAAAAATAAACCGAATCAATACCGATCAAGATCCCGCCGCGAAGCGCGGGGGAAATCGACTAGTTCTTATTATTAAGGAGAAAAGTTCACAGTTTTTTGAACTTTTGTCTTGAAAACTAAAATATATAATTTTTCCATCGAGAAATAAAGAAAACAACCGGTTGCATGGGTCACAAATGACCCAAAACTTGAGCCCACAATGCAATGCCATGCTGGCCCATATACCTTGTCAAATTCCTGCCAGAAAAAAAAATTATTAAATACAAATATTAAACTAAATTATTTAATTAATATTACAATTAGCTAAAAAAAGAAATAAATACAATTTAAATGTAGAAATAAAAATAGGATCAAATTACATCAAAGATCAAACATGGTAAGTTGACGTTATATTTAGATATTTACACGCAAGTGTGTATATTTAATAAGAGCCCAGTTCGTAAAAAGCGACTTTGCATGTGAAGCGCACACATTGATAGAGATGCAACACATG
Source organism: Helianthus tuberosus (assembly GCA_030545235.1). Classification (NCBI taxonomy): domain Eukaryota; kingdom Viridiplantae; phylum Streptophyta; class Magnoliopsida; order Asterales; family Asteraceae; genus Helianthus; species Helianthus tuberosus. The sequence goes on from CM060368.1 coordinate 168,759,044, forward strand.
TTTTTTTAGGGAGAAACACATGTATCCATTAGACCATTAAGACATACAATTTAATTATTTGAGCCTATCATTATAATCACATAATACGTTCATGCGCGTTAGACAAATTTGGATGTATGTTGTAACATTATAAAGAGAATATCAAGCTCAAGAAACTCAATCTCATATCATAAGTGGTAAGAATATCAATACAAGCACTTCTATATATAGGAGAACAACTATACAACTAATCATGTTAACTAACTCAACTAACTCACATGCTCTAACTACCTAACCACCTCTGTATACTCTAATATGCCCCCTCAAGCTGAACGGGGAGCATCCACGTGAAGCTTGGACCTCAGACTGTCGAAACGATCACCAGACAATCCTTTGGTCAAAATATCTGCAATCTGAAATGTAGTGGGAACATACCGAACATGTAAAGTACCACCCAAAACCATGTCCCGAATAAAATGCAAGTCAATCTCCAAGTGTTTGGTGCGCTGATGAAACACTGGGTTGGCTGCAAGATATGTAGCTCTAATATTGTCACACCAAAGAGACGGTGGACAAGTCATCGTGATATGTAACTCATGTAGTATAGATGTAATCCATCGTAACTCAGCAGCTGTATGAGCAAGAGCTCGATACTCAGCCTCAGTACTCGACCTAGCAATTGTATGTTGTTTCTTGGAACTCCAACTGATAAGGTTGGGCCCAAGAAAAACACAATAACCTGTGGTAGAACGTCGATCATCAGGACACCCAGCCCAGTCAGCATCACTATAAGCATGTAAATCAACACAAGTAGACCGACGTATACACAACCCATGAGAAATGGTACCCTTAAGATACCGCAAAATCCGCTTGACAGCAACCCAGTGTCGATCAGTAGGTGTCTGAAGAAACTGTGACACCTTACTGACCGCATAAGCAATCTCTGGTCATGTCAACACAAGATACTGTAATGCACCGACAGTGCTCCGATACATAGTAGGATCAGACAAAGGATCACCAGTGTGCCGAGAAAGCTGTCTACCAGAAGAGACATGTGTAGATAATGGACGACAATCTGCAAGACCCGTGCGCTGTAACAAATCAAGTAAGTAGCGCTGCTGTGATAAATGTAAGACATCCTCAGAAAATGTAGCCTGAATACCCAGAAAATATGATAACTGTCCCAAATCCTTGAGCGCAAACTGAGAGTGCAAGCGCCCAATCAAACCAGTAACAAAATCAGATGAGCTCCCAGTAATAATGATGTCATCAACATAGATCAAGACATAACAGAGTATCGAATCTCGACTGTAAACAAAGAGAGATACATCTGAAAGGCACTGGGTAAAACCATCAGTAAGCAGAGCGGTAGATAGCTTGGAAAACCAAGCTCTAGGAGCCTGCTTTAGGCCATAAAGAGCCTTCTGCAGGCGACAAACATAATGTGGTCTAGATGAGTCAACAAAGCCTGGGGGCTGGGTCATATACACAGTCTCAGAAAGATCCCCATGTAAGAACGCATTGTTGACATCAACCTGACGAATAGACCACCCTCGAGAGAAAGCGACTGAAATAACTAGACGAATAGTAGTAGGTTTGACCACAGGACTAAAAGTCTCAGTGTAGTCAATACCCTCAGTCTGATGAAAGCCCTTGGCAACAAGCCGGGCTTGATAACGACTCACTGATCCATCATGATTATGTTTAATCCTGTAAACCCACTTACAACCAACAATGTTGGCGTCAGTGGGAGCCTGAACCAGACGCCAAGTCTGGTTGGCATGAAGAGCATCAATCTTAGCACACATCGCATCCCACCAAACAGAATACTGCTGAGCCTGTCGAAATGTGGAAGGCTCAGTGGTGGGAGTAGTAGAGACATGAAAAAGAACATGATCAGGAAACTGACGCGGCTGCCGTGTATGATCACGAGATCGTGTAACCATCGGGTGAGTCAGAACAAGAGTAGTAGGAGGAGGAGGAGGAGGAGAAGGAGGAGGAGGAGGAGGATGAGGAGAAGGAGGAAAAGAAGGTGAAGCAATATCAGGAGAGGGAATAACATGAGAAGATGAGGAAGGAATAATAGGAGAAGATGAAGAAGAAGAAGAAGAAAGAGAAGAAACGAAAGTAGAAAACGAAGGAGGAGGAATGGAGAAAGGAATAGAATCTGAAGAAGCTGTGGGAGTAATAGAACTCCCCGGAATGTCAAAAATCGACTCATGGAACCGAACATGTCGAGAAGTATACGTACGAGACGTATAAGGATCATAACAAAGATAACCAAGATGAGATGGAGCGTAGCCAACAAAGATACAAGGAGTAGACTTGGGTGAAAGTTTATCCGCTCGAGTATCACCTAGAAACGGATAACACAAACACCCAAAAGTACGAAGAAGAGAGTAATCGGGACGAGATCCAAAAAGAACCTCATAAGGAGATGAGTGATGAAGAACCGGTGATGGTAACCGGTTAATAAGGAAGGCAACAGTGGCATATGCATCATACCAGAATTTCTTTGGTAACCGAGCATGAAACAATAAAGCTCGAGCTACCTCAGAAAGATGGCGGTTTTTCCGCTCAGCAACCCCATTTTGTTGGGGAGTATAGGGACATGAAATGCGATAAGCGATGCCAGAATCTGAAAGAAAACGAGCCATAGATCCACGAATGAGCTCAGGAGCACCATCACACTGAAGATGCTTGATGGTGCAGGAGAAAAGGTTCTCAACAAGCGGTTTGAAATGCCGAAAGCAATCAACCGCTTGAGAACGACAAGTCAAAGGATACATCCATGTAAATCGATTGAAATCATCAATGAAAGTAATGAAATATCTGTATCCATCTCTAGACATTACAGGCGAGGCACCCCAAATGTCACAATGTATAATATGTAACGGTGAAGTAGAACGAGATACAACTGATGTAAAAGGAAATCTAGTCGATTTTGAAACACTACAAGCAGTACAATGTGTGTGTGGTTTTGTTTGTCAGATGTAAGAACGAACATCTAGACAAAACATCATCAGACGGATGACCCAATCGAGAATGCCAAGTCTCACGAGATACAGAAGTAAAAGCAGCAAGTGAATATAGCTGATGCGGACTACCACGTGTGTGATGAAGAAGTTGTCCATCAAGAGTCTGAATGGTCAGACCTAGATATGAGAAAACAACAGCTATGGGATGATCAATCACTAACTGCGTGATCGATAAAAGGTTCTTGGCTAAGCCAGGAACCACAAGAACATGTCTAAGAGTAAGAGTACGATCTGATAAATGAAGTAAAGCAGTGCCAATATGAGAAATAGTAAGAGCCATACCATTGCCTACAACGACTCCCTCAGAGCCAGTGTAGGGAGAAGCTTAAAAAACAATAGAAAAATCAGCGGTCATATGCGCAGTGGCACCGGAATCGGGTATCCAAGAATCAACACGCTCACATGTACCCGATAAATCAGCCATCAATCCAAAATGAGGAGAAATCTCGTGACTGACCGGGCCCAAAACAGACGATCGAGTTTCATTATGTGAATCAGTAGAAATTGGCCCAATAAATCCTTGTGAAAAATCAACTGAATTTGTAGAAATGGTAGAGTTTGGGCCTGGGCCCAATATCGATGTCTGATCAGTTATCCCAATAGATTCACATTGAGGCATGTTTTCACCATGTTTAGAAGAAACCCTAGCTTTATGATTCAACTCCATTACATCATTCGAAACTCTAATTTCACAATCATCGTGCACAATTACATCATCAGAAACCGTAATTTCACCACATTCCTTGCTGACAAACCCTAATTTCACCGAATCAACACTCGCAACACGATCTATCACCTTCAATTTCACCGAATCATGAACAGCAAACAGATCAGAGAGAGTATTACGAGCCCTAACCTTAACATCACACCAGTTTCTCTGTAAATCCACAGCAAAATCACTCACATCCTTACACCTCTCACCGGCAACAGATTTAAAGATTGGCGGAAAGATTTGAAGTTTAATCCACATAATACTTTGTTGATTCGATAGTTATTGAAACAGATTTGAAGATTGATGAAGAACAACAGAATGAACAGATCGAAAAGAAAGAATAAGAACAGAAATAATGAAGATTTGAAGATTGATGAAGAATCAGAATGAAGAAACGAGATTTAGAAAGAAATCAGAATGAAGCAGATCGGAAATAATGGAGAATGGCCGGAATTTTCGCCGGAGATGTAACAGTCTGCCGGAATCAAGCCATCAGGATCAAGAGCATATGCTCTGATACCATAAAGAGAATATCAAGCTCAAGAAACTCAATCTCATATCATAAGTGGTAAGAATATCAATACAAGCACCTCTATATATAGGAGAACAACTATACAACTAATCATGCTAACTAACTCAACTAACTCACATGCTCTAACTACTTAACCACCTCTGTATACTCTAATACATTAGATGGATCACTCTAAATAGTTTGTTGTGACTGGACTTTTAAGATGCAACATTGACACATTGTAACTATTTTAGACGTATTTTACATCAACACTTTTAGTGATATTGATGTATGTAAAGGTTATTTGAGTTTAAAAAATTGATGAAAGTAGATTAAATAAATAAAAGTTAACAATGGCTGTTAATTTTCATTTTTACACATTTTTTACTTTATAGGTATTTCTCCCATACAGTCGATCCTTAATTCTGATGTTTTCTTTAGCTTCTTTTTAAAACAAATAACTTATATAAAATATTTTTATATAAATTATAACATGGGCACCTTCAAAAAAAAAAATTATAACATGGGATGGGTTGGTCAAAAAGCAAGGTTTGAATCATATGGCACATGACTAGATTAGATGGGAAGCCTACCAATATTTTCTTTAGCTTCTTTCGCACGATGGTCAAGAGAAATTATTTTTTTATAAAGAAATCAAGGTTTAATTCTTAGGGGTGTAGAATATATATGGGAGAAAAAACTTAGCCGTTAAAAAAATATGATGAGCAACTTGTTTAATGTGAGATATACTTTCGCATGTGGGTTCAAAAATGTTTCACCGTTGTCTTTTTAGTCTACTGGGTCAACTTTTTCGGTATTGTATTTTTATCCAGTGACGGATCCAGAAATTTTTTCTACGGGGTTCCTTTTGGTAAATTCTCAATAATTTTTCCAAATCATATAAGGTTTTCACTAATTTTTCCATTTTTTTCAAAACCAGGGGGTTCCCGGGAACCCCCAAAACACCCCTGGATCCGCCCCTGTTTTTATCATTAACCTCTTTTTTCTATACTTGGGTAATACCGCTTGAAATCGACCCCCCCAACCAAGCTAAATAAATTAGTTTTTTTTAATCGAAAACTTTTATTCTAGATATTCCGGGATTTTTCCACCTGTTGATGACCCCTTCGCACAATTCTTCTGAATTTCTAATAGTATTTAAGATTCTTTGTGTTTGATTATCTAATAAATAACTTATTGAAAGTAGATTAAAATTCACACGTATTTGTAAAACTAGCTAAAAATCAAAGGTACCGTATGAAATTATTTTTAGGCATAATATATAAAATTGAACCTTAACATCTAAACAAATCTGATGCACATGCAACAACAAACTCTGAAGTGCCACCAAATCGCCATGATATTACAACTCTTTTTTCACATATATAAACAGAAAATGTATATAATTTATTTTGAGTTCAATGTTATTTTAGTCCCTGTGGTTTGGGTTATTTTGCCAATTTAGTCTAAAGGTTTCATTTTTCACATGTGGGTCCAAAAAGGTTTCACCGTTGTCATTTTTGTCCATTGGGTTAACTTTATCCATTTTTTCTGTTAACGAGAAGGCCAATTCGGTCATTTTATATGTCCGAATTGCCCTTCTAGTTAACAGAATTACATATGAAATGACCGAATTGGCCTTCTCGTTAACATAAAAAATGGATGAAGTTAACCCAGTGAACTAAAATGGCAACAGTGAAACATTTTTGAACCCACTAGTGAAAAATGAAACATTTGGACTAAACTGACAAAATGACCCAAACCAATGGCATTTAACGAATTATAGTTTTTAATTTTATCTTAAAATAATAAACGCATAAAGTTATAAAACTAAATGCAAATAAACCAGTTATTAACTTGATTACTATTTAATTATCTTTTACATTTTACTTTAGGTTAAAAAAATTGACTACATATTAAAAAGCAATACCGAAACTTGAAAAAGATTTGAAGTGCCTCTAGTTGAGCAACTATGAAAGTTGATTATCGTAAACGACATTTTTCTTATAGTTTACAACTTATATGAATTTGTTGATCTCTATTTCACAACAACAATGATTTAACTAGTCAGGATTAGTGCCATTTTATTTTTAGTGATTATACAACACTAATCTAGTAATCACGTAAAACATAAATGCAACAAGTATGTGTATACGAATGACCATTTTTGCTTTAAATACATCGTCAAACCTATTTTATGGCTAAACGTTTAAAATGTTTTATTTTTCTTAAAAAGAGTAGGCTCGTGTATGTTGTTACATTATACTTATAATGATGAACTGCAATACACAAAGACAGTTGTATTTTACAAATATAACAAAAAATATGTTTGATTTAATCTGATATCTAGTATCTTACACAAATAACAAAACTATTGATACGGTGAAAGAAAGTGAGATAAAAGAAAAACTTACCTCTATGTGTGTTGGCATAAAGAGACTTCTTTTAACATAGACTAAAAATAGAGTTAAATGTCATTTTAGTCACTGTGGTTTGGGCTATTTTGTCAGTTTAGTCCAAAGGTTTCATTTTTTCGTATGTGGGTTCAAAAATGTTTTACCGCTGCCATTTTAGTCTATTGGTTTAACTTCATCCATTTTTTATGTTAACAAGAAGGGCAATTCGGTCATTTTATATGGTCGAATTGTCATTCTAGTTAACAGAATTACATATAAAATGACCGAAATGTTCTTCTTGTTAACATAAAAAACAGATGAAGTTAAACCAATGGACCAATGGCAACGGTGAAACCTTCTTGGACCCACATGCGAAAAAATGAAACCTTTGGACTAGGAATAAACTGAAAAAATGTTTCAAATAACAATGACTAAAATGATATTCAACTCCTAAAAATAAGTACATAGTTGTACATTATGCATTAATAGTTGTACGTGTGACATAAAAAAAAGTACATACCTTTTTAATGTTAAAAGCAACTTGCTTGGGGCTAAATTTTTCCAAACTACCCAAACTTCGTCTAGCACACCGGAATGCATGCACTTGCATGAACCCCGGCATGTCCGTCACCAACACCCTCACCCCTAGCAACTCCGCCACCATCCCCACATCAACCATCACCATCTCCGCCCTATTCTCCGCCGATCTCCGCCCCGCCACCACCGCCGGTTTTCTCCCCTCACCAGTCCCCGAAACCGTTTTTCGCCCTTTTTCGAACATTGTAACCATTTTTTCGCCCTCTTGGACCGCCGGAACCGACCGCCTGCCGCCTTCGAAAACAACCTTTTGTGTGTTTGAGTTGTGATGGTGATTGGTTTCCCGGTAGGTTTTGGATCTATTGAACAATGCTCCCAAGGTATGTGTAATGGTTTTCTTTGCGGTGGCGGTTCGCGGTGGCGTTGATGGGTGGTGATGAGGCTCCGGTTGGTGGTTTCCGGTGTCGAGTTTGTAGACATACATTACTCCTTTTTTGTGGGTTGTCATTTTGGATGCACAAAAGGCAAGGGGAGAGTTTGTAGAATGTGGAATATGATGGTTAGAAGAGAGAATTGTTTTATATATATTTTACAAATGGACAAATTTAATATAGAACTATAGAAGTGTCCATAACATGTTATAGAATAAAAATGAAATATTTGACTTGATACACTATTGAGTCAAATAAAGAAGTAATGATCGAATAATTTTAATAATTGTATTTGTATTTTATAGATTGTGGAACATGATGAATATCATAATATCTTCTTTTTTATGGGTTAATAATTGGTGGGTAGATAAAACGGGGTGCAGCGGTCAATGTGAGGTAGTCCAGTAGCTCACGTGATAGAGGTATATGTCTCTTAAAGGGAGGTTTCAGATTCATATTTGAGTAATGATGAATAATTTAGAATTATTGGTGTATAGGAGTAATATCTGTCGTCAAAAAAACAAGAACGAGGTTATGTTAGTTACACAAATCTAACAAAATATTCGTAAGTTTTGGTCACGCACTCCAGCCTAAACGAGTTTGGTCAAGCTTGGTGTCAAACCCATTCAGTAGTTTAACTAAATAAATTTATTCTAATGGAGGAAAGGGCACTCAAGGGTACTATCTTAGCTCCCACCAATCTCGCATTGCCATGTCAATTCTACATCCAAGATAAACTGGAACCACAAAACACTGGACTCTACTCTTTTACTCCACACACCATTCACACAACCTTAAACACCTTAACCCTCAAACCTTTACACTTTCTAACACAGGTAAGTAAACCCGTGACCGGAACCCGCATGGCCTACCCTAGGGGGTGGCGACGGTGTTACCGTGCGGGTACCTTACCTGCATACTCCTACCCATGAAGTGCATGTGCGAAGCTTTTAAGGGGAGGGAGGGGGCGACCGACCCCCCGAACTTTTCGCTCAGCAGTGGAAAGTATGTAGTTTTCGTATAGAAATTTTTGGGTATATACGTTTTCGACCCCTTGGTTTTATAGAAACTTTTAGCTCCGGTGACTTCCGCCCCCCCTGGTCGGAGATTTCAAGCTTCGCCACTACTGAAGTGCCCCGACCACCCTAAGATCAACTTGACTGGTTCATAGGTTGTCATATGTGTAACTTTATAATTTATAATTAGTTAGAAATTTCACGCAAAACTAAAAAGTTAGAGAGAAAATTGTAGAAACCGTTCGCGTAACTAAATAAAATAAAACAGTTTTATATATAAATAATAATTACAATACAGAAATAAGAAAGCTAAGAACTAGTACAATTACAACTGAAATTATCAAATTACAAGAAAGAAAGATGAAACATAAATACGATTGGCTGAGGGTTGTGTTTAACACAGGGTCCTTAAAACAAATTTCGAGTCTCTCAGGAGAACAAATTTTGTTTCCCATGATACAACAGGCAAAGCAGTGTGTACTGCCGGAGCTGGCTCAAGGACCCGAAGAATACCTTGAAAAGAGCAGAGAGAAGATTAGAAGTTTGCAGAGAATTGTTAGCATATGCTTTGTTGCTGCTGGTGTCCTTCTGCTGTGGAAGAGATGCTGTATTTATACAACATTTGGGTTGAAACAGCCAAAACCGAATTAAATGAGAAAACTAAATTGCAATAAACGTCTTCAATGCAATTTAATTCGTCATTTAATTCTCAGTCAAAAATATTGACTCGTCTGTTTTGAATGCTGAAATGAAACTGCTCAGTCATTAATGTCCGCAAGCTTCTGCGCGCACGGGCAAGACACGCTGGTGCGCGTGCGACCTTTTGGCTCAAGTTCATGCGCGCACAGGTCTGCACGCTCATGCGCCTTTTTGGCTCACTTTTGTGCGCAAGCAGGCTTGCACAACTCATGCGCGCGTGCGCTAGCAGGTCTGCACCATCCTTGTGCGCGTGCTCGCCAACCTGCCACGTGTACTCGCGCGTCGCTGCCACGTCACCCTCCAAGGTCTACCTGCCACCTGGTCCTTGCAGCCCATGTGCTTCACCGCGCGCGCAGTAAAAAATACAAAGGTCGCGACTCGTGGCGTTGCGAGCATGCGCCATCAAAGCGTCCATCACCCACGCCACGCGCGTGTGCGAGTTAGGGTTCACCCTTCGCAGGTACACTTTGTGTGTGCTTCCATGAAACAATGAGGATGGAGTATTCCCACTTAAATACCCCTTTAAGTTTCATCTCTCCTCATATGTGGGACAATGTGCCACTTTCCCAATTTTTTCAGCATTCAATGTTTCAAACACCAAATTTTGAGCACCGATATCTCATTCATCTTAGCTCCGTTTTGGCCGGGGTTTAGTTCGTTGCGAAGCTCTTTCAACGTAGAACACAAACCCACAAATAAATATATAAAACCACCTCAGTTTCTTATATTTATTTTTAGTCCAAAAATAGGAAAAATGCATTTCCTATATTTGTAAAAATTCATATTTTCATAATTTCCAACAAAAACATGAACGTTGATTGCATTTAGTAGTTTAGGCACAATTAATTTACAAAATTAGCATTTTTAATGCACATGTGAACAATGGTATTGTCGTGTTCGTCATAATCTTTAGTAATTCATTCATAAGCGATGTGGTCACATATGACTTATGTTTTCAAGAACGTAATCATCATTATCGAACATTTGATGTATTAAAAAGCTTGATCATCATGATCATCGTCATATATTCATAACGATCAACTCTTACCATTTCCGTAGTTTGATTTGACGAACCTTCAAGTCTCAGTCTTCTTCATCGTACTAGGATTTGAATAACTTTAGACCATGGGGTATGGAATGGATAGTCTCTTTGGAGACTACCCGCCACGTAGGCGCCACGTCATCACGGGAGGAGGAGCATCCTCTTGGGGACTACCCAAGGGTGTAGAGGACTACCCAATCCACAATAAAAATCAATATAATATAATATATAAATAGAGGGGAAGGGAGAGAAGTCAGAGGGGCCCACTTGCACAGCCAATCAACAAGCCCCGTCTCCTCCGTCTTCCTTCCGACGGTGGCAACGTGACGAGCCCAAGGGGGTGGTGTGGGACGAGCAGGGACGCCGGCGACGGGGGGAGACGACCCCCATACCGGACGGTCTTATAAACGACATGCTAAAATAATGCTTAATACTTACCCTTATAGTGGAGGGTTCAAATGAGAAGAATTTTTTTGTAAGAAGAAAAAAGAAGAAGTTTTAACCAAGAAGAATGCTTCATTTTACTTTATTTAATATTTGCATTTAATTTTAATATATTGGTAAACTTACATAAATCATTAATTTGTATTCTTCACCTTTAATAACTAACTAAATTAAATTTGTAACTCCTTTTCAAAATATATACTTTTTCCAAATTAAAAAAACCAACTAAATCTAAAGTGTAGAATAAATTACTAGTTGTGTAGGATAAATTACGAGTTGTGTAGGATATATTTCGAGGTGTGTAAGATAAATTTCGGCTGTGTAGGATAAAATTCTATAATGTGTAGGGTATATGTAGGAAAATTTTGATATGTGTAGGTTTTGTAGATTGTATGTAGAATAATTAATGATTAGTTAACTAATTAATTAAAGAGATAAAAATTAATGATATGAGTTATAAATGAAATAGTATTTTACTAATATGTCATTTCTTCTCACATTAAATTTCTTCTCAAATGAACCTTCCCCTACCCTTATATGTATATTGCTTGTATAATATTAGTAATCATTCATGTAATGGTTTTTAGGGTTGTTTAAGTAAAATAAGTTTTCAAGGTAAAAGTAAATTAATAAAACTAGGTCAGCAGAATCATTATCAAAAGAAAAAATGAAATATCCTAACACTTTTATAATTGTAAAAGAACTACTTAATACCTTTATTATTATTTTTCTATTAATAAATTGCGTCAAAAAATAGAAAAGAATAGATTGCATCAAAAAATAGAAAAGAATTACTGTAAATAAAAAAAAAGATTTTACGACTCTCGGCGAAAATAATACCTCGTTAGATCAGTGACGGACCTAGCCTATGAATTTAGGGGTATCCTAAAAATAATTTTTTACCGAGCAATCATACGATAATAAAAAAAAATATTTTGGGGCATGGGCTATGTTTATCAATTGGGCGTCTTTCAATATAGTATATTTAATTTGTGCTTAATTATTCTACAAGTTTGGTGTTGTAAAAAGTTTGTGCTTATAAAAATATTCTATTTTTAGGGGTATACCCGTATTTTTTCAAGGGTATCTTTTATATAAACCCGAAAAAGATTACACAATGAAAACGGGGTTGAGCCGTAACCTGTGATACCCTCATTATATTATAAGTCCACCACTGCGTTAGATATTGATCTCGATCATATAGTTTTTTTTAAAAGATGCCCTATTATAGCGACATTTTAAGTTTAAACATGGACAAGGGGTGTAGTTTTAACGTAAAGTAGGGTAAAAGTAACATTTGTCATTAAAAAGAATAGAGTTAATTACGTTTTTCGTTCCTATGTGTAACACCCCAAATTTCGTATGTGACGTACTTTAATGCTTCATCGCAAAACTTTGACGAAAAGAAATGGTAAATATGAAATTTTACCATTATTAAGATTTATAACATTTAACAAATCAAAACCACATATATGCATTAAGTTTACCAAGTTAGTAAGTAGAAATGAGATACAGTGACATGTTCTAAAAGATGAGGGGGTTTAGTGAAAGTTTTGTAATTAAAAACCCTTAACAAAAATGCCCAGTACTTGTGTGGAGGGGTGGGTACGATCGAGAGAGAGAGAGCCAGGAGGAGGTTTTCCTTCAAAACCCTAGTTCTTCAAATTTCCACAAAATCAAAAGAGTAAAGGGCTGAAATTTCAATGCATGAGCTAGGAATCATGATCCCCTAAGTGTTATAAGTATCAAGTAAGTCGAATTTCATGTTTTAATGTTAGTTGATGAAGTGTGGTATGTGTAATAATTGATTCTTATGTGAAATTAGATATGAAAACGAGATGTATTAGCATATGGGAGTTGTAATCATGCTTGAAATTGTACACAATGATGATTTGAAGTAAAAACCCATATGTATGTCATAGGATGATTAGAAACCTTGAAACCCTATATGCTAACTAGTATGGTATGTGTGATTGAAACAATGTGTTTGAAGACATGTTGATAAATAATTGATGCTACAACCATATGTTATTAGTTAGTATGGCAAAATGTGGAATTAGGGATGTTTATGTTAATCCATTGATGAATTATGGAAGAATGTGCTTAACGTAATTGTACTTTATGCCTTGTAAAGAGTACGCACGCCATGTATTTGATGAAATGTCAAAAAATGATTTAGTTATGATTTTACATGAATACTTGTTAAATTGATGAGATATGATTTTGGTGGGAATGTGGGTGGCTTATAAACATCATATCATATAATAAGGATTGTGAGGGTAATGAAACTACAAAAGCTAAGTATATGAAGTTGCGATGTATAGGATCAAAGAAGGAAGAAGGAACAAGTCACTCCAAAGCGCAAGGAAATCAAGATCACGGTAAGTTCATATGAACTTAACTCTCCTTTATAGGTAGATTTACGAATGATAGTTTGGTAATAAAAATCTTTATGTAGAATTGTATGAATGTTCATGGTAAAATTGTGATATGTTGTATGTTGGGAAATGGATAAGAAATACAATAGTAACGGATGTATAATGACCACTTCAAGTGGGTCAAAAATGTTTGGAAAGTAAGATGTCGTAACGGATAAGAATTGACTTGTTGATAACGGGTCAAAATAATGAAAGTATGACAAATCGTATGGTATGTATCGACCCATTTCGGACGGGTCGGAAAGTTTACATGTTGAATGTATCCGAAAGAAAGGTAGAAAAGCTTAAAGAAAACTTATGCTAGAATGCAAAGGAGGAATGAAAATAAAGATGTTGACAAATAGACGAATTTTGTTAACGGGTCAAATAATAATAGGTAAATGAAAGATTTTGAAATTTGATTATGTATGTCGAACTAATGAATGTTGGTGTTATGAATGATAGGTAAATCTCGTGCTTGATGACGGCGAGCTCAGACCGAACACACTACATCGCCCCTTATACGCTTCCGGTTAAAGTCGTCTTTTGTAAATGGGTCAAAACACTTTCTTGATGTAAATGTTAAACTTATGTTTAGAATGTTTCGTAAGCAAGTTAGGATCTTAAACTTTATTATGGTAGTTTGGACATAACACTTTTGATGAAATCTTGTATGGTTATGACTTATATGTCTTTTGAAAAGTGTCGATGTTTTCTTTTGTTGAATGGAAATTGTTAAAAGCAGGGAATTGTTTATGGTACGAATAGGTCATGCCAAAATTTTGTCAAAACTAGTGTGTAATTTTTTGTAAAACTGTATGAATTTTATGTTATTTGTCGAATATGAAAAGTTAGGCATCTCAAGTTGGTATCAGAGCCGAGGTTTGAGAGATTAAAGTATTAGAGCAAAATGCTTGAACTCAAACTGAGAGCTCGTATGAAGGTGTGTTCGTTCTGCAGCGCTATGCAAGTAAGTGAATTATTAATTTGATTATGCTTATAGTTAGAAGTAGAAAGGGATTTATAGGTTATGTGCTTTTAAACCGAATTTTATGGCAAATAAAAATGCTAAATGGGTTCGCAATTAAATTACGGACACATAGGAAAAAGAATCGAGTAAAACAGACTAGTAGAACTAAAGATATGATGTTTTAAAGATTTATTGTTGGAAAATTTTGGAGTTGGGTATCTGCAGCAACCCAGAACGAACAGTCTGTGAAAAAGTAGGCGTCGCGTCGCGCGACACCTAACTTGGATCGACGTCGCGTTACGCGACAGCGGTCGCGGGCCACGACAGATAGCTCTTAAGCTATCGTGCTTGATGACGGCGAGCTTGGACCATTCCAGGGACAGATAGCTCATACCATCCTAGGTATTTTCTAAAAGAAGGTTCTCAACAACCATCTTGTCCTTTCCTCTTTTGTCCATTACCTTCTTCTCCATCTCTTTCACCTCAACACCTCCATTAGAGCTTGAGATCAACATGATTCCAAGCTTTATTGATGCTTGTTAGGTTTTTGTTTAAGTAATCTTGTTAAAAATAAGTTTTGCAACATTGTTTTAAGTTATTTCTGCTAAAAAATGCTTTAAAAATTGGAAAAATAATTTAAAACTTCGAGATTCCTTGTTCTAAAAATCTGCAGAAAGGTGAACACGGGGCCGTGCTCACTGAGCACGGGGCCGTGTCCGAGGTAACTGTTTCATTAAAATAAACTCTTTTCCGTTTATTTTCGTAGAATGTCGAGCCAAAACAGTGGAACTTCTTCTGCGCACTCCAGAAACAGTCGAAGGGAAAGAAGGTCTTCAATTGAAGCAACTCTTGTACGCTACGTAATGGCATTACGTGAGGCGCTTGATGAGATGACATCGGTAGAGGAGGTCCTCATAGACCGTATAAATTATCTTACGGTGGGGTTGGAAAACAGTTTTCAAGAAATCAACCTCTTGCACCAGAGGTTGAACATTCTTGTGACACCTCCCATGGAACCAATCCTCCCTCAAGAGGATTGGAACCTAGCACTTGGAGTCAACAATCCCACCGGATGGGATGACATTCCAGCGGAGCCCCCTCTTGAAGATCTACAAGAAGTCCCAGTGGAGGTTACACCCCCTCAAACCAATGCCAATGAGCCCGCTTTTCTTCTCCCAAGGGAGATAGAGGAGTGGCTCGCTGACATATGAGGGATACATGTCCGGAGGAAGAAGTTCTTCAAGCCACACCCAACCGAGAGAACTATCTTTTCGGAAATTTTGCTAAAAGAATAAACTTAGGCTAGAACTTCTTGGTTTAGACTTCTTGTGCTTCTTTTGACCTATTTATCTAGAAGTTTAACTTAATAAGACTATTATGTAATTCTCTCTATTTAATGGAATGATGGTTTTAGTTAAATTGGTGTTTAGATGATGTTGTAATGGGTAAAACACACTTGGGATGGTGAAGGATACTAAGGGAAACTTGAACCAGCACCCCATGCACAAAAACAGGGCCTCCCTACAAATTTTTCTTCATTACAGCAAGTTCAGCACGGGGTTGTGCTCATCCAACACGGCCCGTGCTCAACCATCTGCAGAAAATTGCCCAGTTCAGGTAACTGGACACGGGCCGTGCTCGCCCAGCACGCCCCCGTGTCCAGGCTTCTGTTTCTTTTTACTCAATTTCTGTTATTGGCGATCTCAACACGGGGCCGTGCCTGGACACCACGGGGCCATGTCCAGACGCCCAGTAACATAAAATTTTGCTTTTTCACACCTTTTTACACGTCCAATCAACCTAAAAACTTATTTTTGGGACACATTGAGGACAATGTGTAATTTAAGTGTGTGGGGGGGGGGGATGCTAAAACCTTGAATTTTGCAAGTCCTAATTACAAGCCTTACACAAAACTCTATTGGAACCGCTAAACACCCCAAATTTTTTCAAAAATCTTTCATTTTTCTTACTTGTCTAGGTTTAAGTTGGGAATTTCAAGTTCTAAAAAGGTGATATTTTTACAAATTTACAACTGATAGCGTCGTGATAAAAAGAACCAACATAAGAAAATTATGAAATGACATGACAAACCTAGTTAAAATTTGATTATATATACTTGATCACATAAAAACCCATTCCCACAAAAGGTGAGCTTTGAGCCTTTATTGAGCATACAAATACACATCTTTAAACTAAATGCTCATTTTTTCGTTTCTTGTGTGAATTGCCGCTTGGTTCTTATGACTCTAGAACTTGCCACGACGATACATTCCCGGTCCTTACCAACTTAAACCCGAGTAAGTAAATGACGGAGGCATTAGGACTAACCCTTTTTATTTCTACACCATTATTTTTCTTTTTTTTACCACCTACCCAAAATCCCCCTAGTTAACCCCTTTGAGCCTAAACCTTTTCATTTCTTAACCCAAACAAACACCCTTTACCCACCAAAACCCTTTTTCATTTTAAACCCGTTATTTTAGTAACAAAGCTCGGTTTTTGTGTGACTCTCTTATGTTGAAAAAAAATTGATAAAGAAGAAAAGAAAAATGAAGTTTGCAATAAACAAACAAAGCTCATCAAAAGAAGGCTTGTTTGAATAAATGCTTCATTGGAATAAAAAGTCACAAAATCAATATGTTTTGCAAAAACCGACGCTTTTTACGCCTTTCGCCCTTTTCTACTAACCACTAACCCAACCACCTACCTTTAACCCAAGCTTAACCCTTCACCCCAAAAGTCCTCTTAATATTTACAAAGGTATATAGTTAAAAAGGAGGAGGATTGATTGCTTGGCAAGCTTATGGTAGAAGTAAGTTCCATGCCGCTCTCGAGTGATTCACTAAAATACATCTTCGGCCGAGTGTTGAGTGATCCCCCGTGAGGTATGTGAACTTGTATATAAATGGAATTTTAAAAAGGCATGTTATGCCCTAATAAGTAATTTATCTTATGTAATGTTTTAAATAAATCATGACGAATAGGATTGTAAATAAATAAAAATAAAACTTAATAAATAATCTTGGAAATCCCGACACTCTATGACAAGCCCAAAACCTTCTCTTCTACCCATTCCATTTGGGAGTGTAAAGGCACATTATAAAGAGTTTTGCTTGAGGACAAGCAAAGATTCAAGTGTGGGGGTATTTGATGTGTGCAAAATGCAACATATAAATTACATCAAATGAGGCATAAAACTAACCCTTTTTTAGTACTAATGTTGGAAAAAGTGTGGTTTTGTCTTCCTTTTGTATTTTCAGGATTAAATGAGCTCAAATGAACAAAAGAAGCAAAAAGGCAGCTAAATCTAACAAAAATACAAGAAAAGGGATAAACATGGCATGTCCGACCCCCCCCCCCCCCCGACAGCATCTTCCCAAGCAAAACAAGAGAACAGAAGGCTGAACATGCCCCGTGCTTAGTGAGCACGGGGGCGTGCCCAAGTGTCTGCAGAAAAGACAAAACTGTAGAAGCTTCTATCACCCACCACGGGGCCGTGCCCAGCGGACACGGGGCCGTGGTCAACTCTAAGATTCGCAGAATCTGAGAAAATCTTGATAGTACAGATACGCTTCTGCACACGGGGTCGTGCCCAGCGGACACGGGGGCGTGGTCAACTAATGCAGACAAACTGCAATTAATGAAGAAAGAGAAGAAGGATAGACACGGGGCCGTGCCCAATGGACACGGGGCCATGCCCGAGCTGCTGTTCAGGCTATAAATAGGGGTGCTTGATTCATTTGCAAACCATCCCTTGGCACACCACCTCTCTCACACTTCACCCACACTCCACCACCACCACAACACCATCATCCATCATAGAGTGTGTGAGTCGTCTCGGGATCCAAGATTGATCGTAAGAGTTCTTGACAATCAAAGGCCATGTTTGCCTAAGTATCTTACATCACTTGGTGAAGACAAGTGTCTAGTGTAATACTTTTTATTTTTAATCTTTCCGCACTTTTTATTTGGTTATGTATTAATGACTTTAATAACTAGTTTCTTATGTTGAAGGTGATTCTTCCTTATCGTTTGTCCGTGGTGTCTTGGCATTATTTTACTGTCTATATAAAATAAAATATTTTCACCATTCATATCTCCACGGTCTATATGGAGATATGTTGGCTACCTGGTCGGGGGTTAAGGGAACGGTTTGGTAAGAGTCTTGCCTTGTTCAGTGTATAGATCCTGCAAGGACCTGGGTCAAATTTAGTAGGACCTCCTTCAATACCCACTGGTATTGGATGGCGGGGGTCTAAACTCTTTGATCCCCTCATATGTAAGCTACTATTAATACTTTAACCCGGCTACTTAGGACTGTATCCCTGCTGACTCAGACTACTTAGCCGAGGGTAACGTCACCTTCAAAAGAGGGGCCTACCACATTATGCATTAATAACTTAATTAATTATCTTTCAATAATCCGACCCTTTAGGATTGTATCCTTGCTGACTCAAACTACTGGATTGAGGGTAACGTCACCTTCAAAAGAGAGGCCTACTACAATAACTAAGATAATCTCTTAAAAAGTGCAAAAGTGCGGAAATAATCAAAGGTTACACTACACACGAGTCGGATCTAAGTGATTCATCTTGTCTATCTGTTTTTATTTTATTTTATTTTTCAGCATTTTAGTTAGTTTTATTTTTCTAGTTTAAAAAACCTTTTTTCTAACTTTTGATTTGATTAGGCGTTGAGGATAAACCGGTACTAAAAGCCCTTGTGTCCTTGGACGACCTCGGTATCTTACCAACACTATACTACGCTCACGATGGGTGCACTTGCCCATATGTGTGTTTAGTGTTAGTAAATATCGTGTTTTATAAATTTTAAACTTGGCTAAAAAGTGTAAAAGGGCTTAAAATATACTTAAAAGTATATCACACTCGACACGCATCAGGCAATGAAGGTGGTTGGAGCTCATCAAGGATTACAATTGTGATATTCATTATCACCCTGGGAAGGCTAATGTAGTGGCGGATGCTCTAAGCCGAAAAGAGTACCCGCCTCCATTTCGGGTGAAATCGATGAGGATGGTAATTACTTGTAAACTCCTTGAAGAAATACGGGAAGCTCAACTAAAATCCTTAAATGCCGATGACTCAAAGAAGGAAAGAACAAAAGGATTTATTCACGACTTGAACGAAAATGTGAATGGTATGAAAACGAGGTATGGCCGAATCTGGATACCTCGGGAATGTAATGTGAAGGAATTACTTTTGAATGAGGCTCACAAGTCTCGATACTCCGTTCATCCGGGAGCTACAAACATGTATTGAGACTTGAGGATGAATTATTGGTGGCCGGGAATGAAAAGAGACATTGTCAAGTACGTTGCTAAATGTTTGACGTGTTCTCAAGTGAAAGCCGAACACCAAAGGCCGTATGGAAAGTTGCAACCATTGGAGATACCGGTATGGAAGTGGGAGCATGTAACGATGGATTTGGTGACTAAACTTCCTAGAACAAGGAAGGGGCACGATGCTATATGGGTAGTCGTTGACCGACTAACCAAAAGTGCACATTTCTTACCCATCCGGGAAACCTATAATTCGGAAAAGATGGCGGAAGTTTATACGAATGAGATTATATCTCGACATGGGATTCCGGTGTCCATAGTGTCCGACCGGGATACCCGGTTCACATCTCGTTATTGGAAGAAATTTCACGAAGAATTGGGGACCCAGATACATATAAGCACCGCCTACCATCCACAAACCGATGGTCATTCGGAACGAACTATCCAAACATTGGTTGATATGCTAAGGGCGTGTGTTATGGATTTCGGAGGAAGCTGGGATGATCATCTACCTTTGGTAGAGTTTTCATATAATAATAGTTATCATAGCAGCATAAAAATGGCCCCTTACGAAATGCTCTATGGAAGGAAATGTAGAACCCCGGTTTGTTAGGGGGACGTGGGTTAGCGCGAACTCGCATCAAAAGATGTTGTAGACAAAACGAATGAGAAGATTGATATGGTTAGATCAAGAATAAAAGCGGCGCAAGATAGACAAAAGTCTTATGCGGATCGGCGAAGGCGTCCGATTGAGTTCCAGGTGGGGGATTATGTCTTGCTAAAAGTCTCTCCATGGAAAGGGATAATTTGTTTTCGTAAACGCAGAAAGCTAGGTCCTCGATACATTGGACCATTCAAAATACTCGCTCGGGTCGGGTCGGTAGCGTACCAATTAGAATTACCTCCCGCATTGGATGGAATTCATAACACTTTTCATGTGTCGCAACTACGGAAGTGCCTCGCGGATGAAACGGCATATGTGCCCTTGGATGATATTAAAGTGGATGAAAAGTTAAATTATGTGGAAAAGCCCATGGCAATAAAAGATTTTAAAGTGAACCAACTCCGCAACAAATCCGTTCGACAAGTTTTGGTCCAATGGCAACATCGAAAGGGATCGGATGTTACGTGGGAAGCGGAGGATGACATGCGAAAGCACTACCCGAAATTATTTGGTACGTATTCAGGTTTCGAGGACGAAACCATCTTTAAGGGGGGTAGACTTGTAACACCCCAGATTTCGTATGTGACGTACTTTAATGCTTCATCGCAAAACTTTGACGAAAAGAAATGGTAAATATGAAATTTTACCATTATTAAGATTTATAACATTTAACAAATCAAAACCTCATATATGCATTAAGTTTACCAAGTTAGTAAGTAGAAATGAGATAAAGTGATATGTTCTAAAAAAATGAGGGGGTTTAGTGAAAGTTTTGTAATTAAAAAACCCTTAACAAAAAATGCCCAGTACTTGTGTGTGTGTGTGGGGGGGGGGGGGGGGTACGATCGAGAGAGAGAGCCAGGAGGAGGTTTTCCTTCAAAACCCTAGTTCTTCAAATTTCCACAAAATCAAAAGAGTAAAGGGCTGCAATTTCAATGCATGAGCTAGGAATCATGATCCCCTAAGTGTTATAAGTATCAAGTAAGTCGAATTTCATGTTTTAATGTTAGATATGAAAACGAGATGTATTAGCATATGTGAGTTGTAATCATGCTTGAAATTGTACACAATGATGATTTGAAGTAAAAACCCATATGTATGTCATAGGATGATTACAAACCTTGAAACCCTATATGCTAACTAGTATGGTATGTGTGATTGAAACAATGTGTTTGAAGAAATGTTGATAAATAATTGAAGCTACAACCATATGTTATTAGTTAGTATGGCAAAATGTGGAATTAGGGATGTTTATGTTAATCCATTGATGAATTATGGAAGAATGTGCTTAAGGTAATTGTACTTTATGCCTTGTAAAGAGTACGCACACCATGTGTTTGATGAAATGTCAAAAAATGATTTAGTTATGATTTTACATGAACACTTGTTAAATTGATGAGATATGATTTTGGTGAGAATGTATGTGGCTTATAAACATCATATCATATAACAAGGATTGTGAGGGTAATGAAACTACAAAAGCTAAGTATATGAGGTTGCGATGAATAGGATCAAAGAAGGAAGAAGGAGCAAGTCACTCCAAAGCGCAAGGAAATCAAGATCACTGTAAGTTCATATGAACTTAACTATCCTTTATAGGTAGATTTACGAATGATAGTTTGGTAATAAAAATCTTTATGTAGAATTGTATGAATGTTCATGGTAAAATTGTGATATGTTGTATGTTGGGAAATGGATAAGAAATACAATAGTAACGGATGTATAATGACCACTTCAAGTGGGTCAAAAATGTTTGGAAAGTAAGATGTCGTAAGGGATAAGAATTGACTTGTTGATAACGGGTCAAAATAATGAAAGTATGACAAATCGTATGGTATGTATTGACCCATTTCGAACGGGTCGGAAAGTTTACATGTTGAATGTATCCGAAAGAAAGGTAGAAAAACTTAAAGAAAACTTATGCTAGAATGCAAAGGATGAATTAAAATAAAGATGTTGACAAATAGACGAATTTTGTTAACGGGTCAAATAATAATAGGTAAATGAAAGATTTTGAAATTTGATTATGTATGTCGAACTAATGAATGTTGGTGTTATAAATGATAGGTAAATCTCGTGCTTGATGATGGCGAGCTCAGACCGAACACATTACATCGCCCTTTATACGCTTTCGGTTAAAGTCGTCTTTTGTAAATGGGTCAAAACACTTTCTTGATGTAAATGTTAAGCTTATGTTTAGAATGTTTCGTAAGCAAGTTAGGATCTTAAACTTTATTATGGTAGTTTAGACATAACACTTTTGATGAAATCTTGTATGGTTATGACTTATATGTCTTTTGAAAAGTGTCAATGTTTTCTTTTGTTGAATGGAAATTGTTAAAAGCAGGGAATTGTTTATGGTACGAATAGGTCATGCCAAAATTTTGTCAAAACTAGTGTGTAATTTTTGTAAAACTGTATGAATTTTATGTTATTTGTCGAATGTGAAAAGTTGGGCATCTCACTATGGTTTGTTGAAAATAATCATTAGGCCTTTAGGTATACTTTAACCTAATTAACTCCACCTAAGTGACACATCAACTTTTTTTCCTCATTTCACTTTGTCTCACTCTAAGGAAATGGTTTAACATGTTAACACATTACTCATTTAATGCACTTTAACATTGGGTTTTGTCTAAAAAAAGAAAATAATAATTAATTAAATCTCTTAACATTGGGTTAACATGTTAACACATAACTCATTTAATGCATTTTAACACAAGAAGGGAGTGGTTTGCAATGTTAGTTAACATGCCATGTCATTGTTAACACTCTAGATGTTAGAGTACACCCCATGGCCTTACAGTCTATTATTAATTTAAAAATTGTGATAACAGTGCATGTACTTTTTATCGTTAATAACTGGGGCATTATGGTCACTTCAAATAAACTAACAGAATAACTAGATGACGTTAGTGGGGGTATATTGTAATTGTTACAGCGAAAGTGCAGGGATTTTTGTAGCAATATTTAAACTAATGGAGTGTAATGATTATTTTTAACAAAATATAGGGACGAAAAACGTAATTATCTAAATTCTGAAGAAGACAATCTAATCATAATAAAAAACTCCAACTAATGTCACATGGCTTTTTCTTATTCAAAATTTCAACTAACGCCACATGACATTTTGTTCTTCAAATCATTAACCAAATTATTTAATTAATATCTAATTCTAATTAATGATTTAAAAATTATAGATAATGGTCGTTAATTAAAATTTAAGATTTATGATTAAAAAATACTTAAAGTTTTTATAAAAATAATACTTTAACCTTTTTAACGACCATTATCTATAATTTTAAAACCTATGATTTTAATACTTTTTAAAATGAATAATTATGCTTAAGTTTTTTCATATGATCTATAATTTTCATATTCTGCATATTAATTATGATTTCCGATTTATTCTTGTATTTCACAATAATTTATGCTTAAGGTGAATATTATAAACTAGTCTGGTCAATCACATATTTGTAATATGATTTTTGTTTTTTTAATGGGAAGTGTTTGAATCTTATTTATCTTTCTTTTCAGGTTGTAACGGGTTCATGTCAAAACAACTGATTTTTTTACGATTCAAAAGGATATGAGTCATGTTAGGCCAATGTTTCAACAACTTTTGTGCAGTCTATTTTTTTATATATAGACATTTTTGTAATGTTTGATGTATTGTTTATGACTAGCGAAAACATATTATCAAAAGTATGATATAAGATTTCTTTTTAATAAAACAATTAAGATTATTTTAAGCATTCAAATACTTTTTACACATATGGTCATTTCACTTTTTTGCTTTTTTTAAAGTGAAACATGTTACTCAGTTAAATCTTTTCAAGAAAATACGTCTCTAATTGATCATTTCCACTATCATATGTAAAAATGTAATTTCAATCCTATGATGTATTTAGTGGTTTATGGATTATATATATACACACATACACACACAACCATGTAATACGCGGGTTTATAACCGGGTGAGGGTATTGATACATCCCCACTTTTTATGTGCACATTCCCCCAGAGGTGACGTATAGGGCAATAAGGGGAGTATAGAGTGTGAAAGCATTAAATGTGTCAGAAAAAAGGCTTTTGATACACCTCTCATTGCCCTATGAGAGGTGTATAAGGTTGTGGTAGTTGGAGCATTAAACCCTATATGCCTCTCATCGAGCTATACGCGGCTTATCGGCACAAATTTTGATGAATTTAAGGTATAAATACTGACATGCAGGGAGTTCAGTCTGAAAAAGCGTGAAAAGTGACCTATACGACCCTTATTGACCAAGAATGTTTATTTACCCAAGCTTACGGGATTTATTTGATTCAAAATTTTTCAAACTCACAAAATACTGATAAAAATGATGAAATTCTCAAAGAAAAACATTGGTTGAGACTGTGAAGCATAAAGATATCGTTTTGGGACACTGGTAATTTTTTTTGGCGAAGATTCAAACCAGTCGTACGTCCCCGAAAGCGTTTGGTTATCCGGCATTGATCGAGGTGAGGAGGAGGTTGTGTCTGTGCCTTGTTGTGATGACGGGGGTGTGCGTCCCGTGTTACCAGACTTGAACCAGGTGTTTGTAGATGAGGCAGAACCATCTTACATTGCCCAAAGTTATCCACGACACGAATACGGGAGTTACCATTCGTATACTTGAACCGAGTCTAGTTATGTCATCGTTTTTTTTAAATGTTCATATGTTTTTTTATTATGTATTATTATTATTATTAATATTTAAAACTTCATATTTTATGAAATGAATTGTGTGTATTATAAAATGTAAAATTTTTTATTTATCAATTATTATTATAAAAATTGATAAATAAAAAATTTGACATTTTATAATACACACAATTCATTTCATAAAATATGAAGTTTTAAATAATAATAATAATAATACTTAATAAAAATGTTGGAAATTGAAGAAAGCCCTAAAAACCCCTGAATTTACTGAAACTTACCGGGTATTTTGACGTATTTAAGCAATCCTTAACGTATTTTTAGCGTATTTTAACGTATTTAAGCAATGGTGTTTGTCAAACATACTTCCCGTTTGTTCGATTATTCGGAGGTTTACCCAAACCATTCCATTTTATCGATCGCTTATGTCGAATGTGTCTATTTCATCATGGCTAAGTTAACGGATGATTGCCCGATGCCGGTACGAAATGGACTTTGAAATAACTCACCGAAGTATAGAAGCTATGGAATGGGTGACAATGTACATGTCTCGTATTACATAGCGTAGGGCGTTACTAGGTAGTAATAGAACTCCACGAAAAAGAATTTGTTAACTTGGCAAAGGTGTAACATCCGTGAAATATAGTGTACGCAACTATTTTTTTTATAAAAAAATATTAATTAGGGTGTTTTATAACATAAAACGCTTAATTACCTGACAATATTTTTTAAAAAATTAATAGCATATGAGTCGTATAGGGCGATAAGACCAGTATACAACTCCTATAAGGTGCTCATTGACCAATAAGTCTCCCCTAGTGGACACATTTTGAGTGTCTCGTTGACCAATAAGTCTCCCCTGGTGGTTTCCACTTTTATCAAAAGGGGAATAGTTCAACAAGCAAAGGCTTATTGGTCAATGAGCAACTCAATATGTGCATATGCTTTATTATTATTATTATTTATTATTATTATTATTTATTATTATGATTATTATTATTATTATTATTATTATTACTACTACTACTATTTTTATTGGTCAATGAGCAACTCAATATGTGCATATGCTTTATTATTATTATTATTTATTATTATTACTACTTATTTATTATTATTATTGTTGTTATTATTATTATTATTATTGGTCAATGAGCAACTCAATATGTACATATGTTTTATTATTATTATTAGTGTTATTTATTATTATTATTATTATTATTATTATTATTATCATTATTATTATTATTGGTCAATGAGCAACTCAATATGTGCATATGCTTTGTTATTATTATTATTATTCAAAACTATTCAAAACTTCTTATTTAAAACTTCATTAATATTAACGACATGAATTGTGTTTAATTAATTTTTATGTTTTAATTGTTTAATTAATTTTTATGTTTTAATTGTTTAATTAATTTTTCTGTTTTGATTGATTTAATTTTTTTTTTCTGTTATAACCTATAAATAAACAGTAAAGGAAAAATTTTTCTGTTATAACCTATAAATATTCTGGCAGGTGGTCTCTCGTATAGTTTTCGCTCTTGGATCGCTCTATACGATCAGAATATTCAAGGTTTGTTTTTTTTTTGTGGTTTTATTTTGGCCGTTTGTGGTGGTGTTGGGGTTGGGGTTGTGGTGGTGGGCCAGCTAGGGTGGTTGTGGTGGGCCGACTAGGGTGGTTGTGGTGGTGGTGGTGGGTCGGCTGGGGTGGTGGTGGTGGTGGGTCGGCTATGGTGGTGGTGGGTCGGCTGTGGTGGTGGTGGGTCGGCTGTGGTGGTGGTGGTGGTGGGTCGGCTATGGTGGTGGTGGTGGTGGGTCGACTGTGGTGGTGGTGGTGGGGGGGTCGGCTGTGGTGGTTGTGGTGGTGGGTCGGCTGTGGAGGTTGTGGTGGTGGTGGTGGGTCGGCTGTGGAGGTAGATGAGGTGGTTAAGGGTGGTGGTGGGCTATGGTGGTGCCGTGGTGGGTCGTGGTTGTGGCGGTGCTTGAATTGGTTTTTTATTTTTTTTATTTTTACAATATATTTTCGAATGCCGAGACTAACGCTAAATTGTGTTTTTTTATTAACAGGATATCGAAAGTCGGTGTTTTGACGGTGGTGGTAGCGTAATCCTTATGGAGAAACTACGTTCGTATTTCAGATTCATGCACTAGAACGCCGATCTAGGATTACGTGTTATAGGAGTAGCCTGCGGCGTCGTCAGCTCCTAGTGACGCTAGCCAACGCGGTCTGCCCTGTAGCATGTCCTTCCAAGAGAGGAGTTCATTAGTGTTCTCATGAGCCTTCCACCAACGGGAATGCCACTGCGCTCACCATCCCGAGGGGACGCGGAAGACTGGACGGTGGTTGATAAAGGAAATCCCAACTCCACTGCTCCAACCTCCTGATCCCTTGTGCCATCTCAATGTGGTAGATGTGAAGCAGAAATCCAGTTGGAAGGTAGGGTTCGGTACACAATTTCAAGACAGTCGGCCTGTCGTGAAATTGTGTATGCTGCACCCATCGTTTTCTTGTGCAGGAATTCAAGAATATGTAACAATTAGCGATTTAGGGTTTAGTCGTTACATTTTGTATCAAAGTTACATGTTTTGTGTATTAATATAAAACGATATTTAATTACATTTTGAATTACGTTTCTTGTTGCGTTATGGTTAATAAGCGACAAGTGAAAAATAATTAAAGATATAAAAATTTGACATTTTATAACATACACATTGCGTTATGGAAACAATTAAACACATAATAATAATTGATAAATTAAAAAGTTGACATTTAATAAAATATTATAATATACCAATTTAATAAAATTTGACATTTAAAAGTTTGGCAATTAAAGACGTAATAATACTCATTTAGTAATATTAAATAAAACTCGTTTAATAAAAATTTGACATTTAAAAAATTTGATAATTAAAGACATAATAATAATTCATAAATAAAAACTTTATTATAATATATACAATTCGTTTTATAAAAAAGTTGACATTTAATAATACATATAAAAATTCGACATTTTATAATATACACAATTCATTTCATAAAAATATGAAGTTTTTAATAATAATACTTAATAAAAAAACATATGCACATTTTTTTTATTAAAAATATAAACAATTCATTTCATAAAAATATGAAGTTTTATAATACTAACACAATTTTTTATAACAACATTTTATTAAAAAATATTAATTTTCTTATATAAATATTTCACAACTTTCCCATACAAAAACCTATCAAAATAAAGTTCCTTACATCCCAATTATTGGATTATCATTGGCTGACACCCAATGATTGACATTAATTAGATGGTAGGGACCATTTTCAAACGTGTTGGCCTTGAGGGGCGTATTGGTGGGGCCAATTTGAGGTGTATAGGGTTAGGAGATGTGTAGATACTTTTGGGGATGTATGGATACCTCCACCGTTATAACCTAGTATATAATATTACATAGGTTATCACTTGAATTCTGAAGAAGTAAATGTAGACAAAACTTGAAAAGCTAAGTTATAAATATTGAGTGGATGAGAGGGCATTAATCATCTAAATTCACTAATCAAAATTATAATTATTG
The DNA here is from genome assembly GCA_030545235.1 of Helianthus tuberosus. Taxonomy (NCBI): domain Eukaryota; kingdom Viridiplantae; phylum Streptophyta; class Magnoliopsida; order Asterales; family Asteraceae; genus Helianthus; species Helianthus tuberosus. The sequence goes on from CM060368.1 coordinate 168,787,456, forward strand.
ATATTCAATGATTGTAGGAAAACTAAGAAATTTAGGTTGAAAGTTTAAATCCGAAGTTCATGCAAATATTGATGTATTCATCCTACAAAAAAATTAAAAATTACCTATCAAAGAAAGTTATTTTTTTTTGGTATCATTCATCGAATATTTGTAATGAATCAGAGTTACGTTCTTATATCAACGATAAAAAAAAAGTAAAATAACATTGAATGTTATATTCATTGAATGTTCTAATATGTTATTTTTTTAACGCCTAACTCGTGACAAGCACTTGAGCAAACCCCTTAAATCTAATCCTAAATATGCACCTATGTTCATGAAGGGAATAAAACTCTCTGTTTTTTTTTTAAAGTACATATCATTTTTATAGGATATTAAATTTTGGCAAGTTAACTTTACATCCTGATATTTGCTACATCTCACATTGCTTTCTTAGGCTATGTGTACTTGTTTCTTTCACATAATAACTTATCTTTATTCTTTAAGCTATTGAATAGAACATGGCCCATGATATTTGGCACCACCCCACCTTTAAATCAAACCATGGTTAGACACCTCACCACCCCTAACACTAGAAGTCTATAATAGATAATGGACTTTAGTCATCATCACCTCTAAATAAGGCCATGGCTAGTCACCTTACCCCTCTGCCCAAGCGTATATTAGACCATGGTCCATAATAGATATTGAAATTAGTAAGATTACCCGAGCTACGTGACGGAGTTTCGGTCGATATCTATTTGGTATAGCATAGCAACCGAAAGAAATATGCTCAAAACGTAAATCAACTTGAATTTATACCGACTCGTACATAAATATAAACATGTAAAACTCGATTACAAAGTCTTTTGAAGGTTAAAGGATTGTGAGTGTCAATACTAAAAGTTGAATCAAGCCATGGTTAGTCGCTCCACCAAAACACCACCAACCCTACCCTAACTTTGTCGTCAGCCATCCTTCAGACTAAACCCACCGACCCACCCTATACCAACCAAATGCTATACCTCCCTTAGCTCTTATTATGTCCTGGTTCGTTACAGATATTGAGCGTTGACACTACTACACATCTAAATGAAGCCATGTTTTCATGCTCCACCACAACACTACCAACCCTACCCTAACTTTGGCGTCAACCATCCTTCAAACTACACCCAACCCGACCCTACACCTGCTTGAACTCTTATTAGATCATGGTCCATGAGGGATAATGTACTTTGTCACCACCAATTTATGAGCCATTGTCTGCTTACTCAACACCACATCCACCCCTAAAAGGATAGATACATTTGGTCGGTTGTCCATTATTAAGAGGGGGGTTGAAATGTTATTTTCAAATAGATGTGTGATGGGAATTGTTGGATTTCTTGAATCATTCTTTTATTCTTCTGATATTAATATATAAATTAGCTATAGTTTGTCTTGTAACGTTTGTAATTGATTTCTGAATTTGTCATATGAGGATGACTCATATTCTTCCAATCCAAAACATCATTGTATTTTGTTTTTCTTGTGTCTCTACATTAATTAGTATATTTTGACCAAATAATTTATTTTTATCAATTTTTTTTATCTCTTATCATTGCAACGATAAAAATATAGATATCATGTTAAATCGAATAAATGATAAAGGTATTCGGATTTTTAGAGGTACGGATTTAAGCTTTACCTCAGGGTAAAACTAGTCTAAAACAAGAGTTAAAAATCAGAGATTGGTCTAATTTTAAATTTAAAAAACTAAAGCAAATATATACGTGAGATCTTAAAATTCGTATATATATATATATATATATACACACACACATATATATACACACACGTTAGAACCTCGTGTATTACACGGGTTGAATAAATGTAATTTTATTATCAAATAATAAAAAATATATCTTTAAAAATCTCGTTTATTACACGGGTTTAATAAATGTAATTTTATATACCAAATAATAAAACAATATATATTTAAAAATCTCTTTTATTACATGGGTTAAGTAAATGTAATTGTATATATTAAATAATAAAAAAGTTATATCTTTGAGAACCCCGTGTATTGTACGGGTTGAGTAAATTCAATTTTATATATTAAATAATGGAAAAAGTTACATTTTTAAAAACCTCACGTGTTATACGAGTTGAGCACATGTAATTTTATATACCAAATAATAAAAAGTTACGAACTCCGATTGGACTCATTCCAGCAGCGTTGGAACCGGCTCGCCGAACCCTAACTAGGATCTGTTAACCCTAAATCATAACCCCTAAACCCTAAATATATTAGGGTTTGGCTTTAGGGTTTAGCTTTAAGGTTTAGGGTTTAGCTTTAGAGTTTAGCTTTAGGGTTTGGGGTTTAGCTTTAGGGTTTAGCCTTTAGGGTTTAGCTTTTAGGGTTTATAGTTTAGATTTTACGGTTTAGCTTAGGTTTTAGCCTTATTTTTTAGCTTTAGAGTTTAGAGTTTAGGGTTTAGGGTTAAGAGATCCTAGTTAGGGTTCGACGAGCAGGTTCCAACGCCGCTGGAATGAGTCCAATCGGAGTTCGTTTGAGTCGGTTCCCCGCTATTCCCCACTTTTTTAGTGTTCCCAAATGAACATTCCCCTATATATATATATATATATATATATATATAAAGTGTATTGTACAACATACCTTAAAGTACGAAATATAACACTAGGTTGAGAGTGAACTGTGTGAACTAATCTGGACCATTGAATTACATCATCTAGAAATTTTTAAACAATGGCAAGATTGTAATTATAATGTTATAACTTCCCTTTAAAATAATGCACGTACGAATATTTTCGTCATTTGTAAAAATGCATTTATTAAACAACATAATCAAAATCCCTAAAATCTCATTGGTTTCCTCTTATACAAGATTCACAGCTGTTAGTGTATATCTACACAGTCTCGTTAGTATCACTTTATACAAGATACACAGATGTTAGTTTATATACATGTGTATATTCTCGCTAACTATCAATTTATACGAGATACACAGCTGTTAGTTTGTACACATGTGTACTGACTTTTATACATTTGTGTACTATATTCAGAAATTGTTACGTATGTGTATATTAACAACATCTAGTATATTATGCAAACACAAGAGTATATTCATATAAAAATAATGAAATTGGTGAAATCGTAACAAGTCACATATATGTAAATTCGTAATATGCATATGTGTATATTTGTAATATCCGGTATTTTTGCGTTTACGTTTATTTCATATCGTACTTGTATCCGATTATCATTCCGTATAATATTTTATCATTCTTATTTTGTTTACTAAGAACTTAGTTTTTTAAAACAAATATATATATTTTTTATCATCTCCAATAATGTTCCAAAATTTTTTTGAATTTCGTGATCTATATATAAGTGAGTTAGTGGAATTGGTTCTTGACAATTATGTATTTTTATTTCATTTTATACGAACAGGAAAAAAAAATTACTATTACTATTTAACTTACACTTTATTTTGATAACTTAATATTTAATTAGTTGATTTTCATAAATGACTATGTAAATGATAACTTAATATTTAATTAGTTGATTTTCATAAATAAGAGAGAAAGAGAGATATGAGAAAATTAAGGGATTTTAATTAAAAAATACTTGGCTAATGTCAATCTTACCCTTTTAATCTAAAAAATGATCAAGGGTCAAAATTAGTTCACTCAGTTCACTTTCAAGTAGTTGTTCACTCTTGAACCTAATCATATATATATATATATATATATATATATATATATATAAACTGTATTATACAAAAGACCTTAAAGTATGAACTGTACGTGATATCAACTTCGTAAGTTATGTTAATAAAGAATATAATTCGCATGTTATTTGAAAATGGATTTTCATAAGGAATCGCATGTTACATTGATTGTTGGAAAAGAAACATAATTCGCATGTTACTGGAAATTGTTTTTTTTCAAAGAAAATCGCATGTTAAAGTGAGTATTTTGGAATTCGCACGTCTTCACAAAAACATATTCGCATGTTATATTAAAAACCAAATTCGCATGGTGTAAAAAAAAAAAAGCCAAAATCGCATATTGAAGAATTAAATCGCACGTTGAAAATACAATCGCGTACAGTTCGTACGCTAAGCCATTTTGTACGTTAACCGGCCCCTATGTATATGTATATGTATAGGGGACCGCTAGAATGAGAACCACCTCCAGTTGTAAGAACCGCGAGAACCACTATCTGGCCTTTAGATCAAGGAGATGGATGGATGAGATTGAAAGTATTTAAAAATAATATTAAGTATTTTTTGTCTTATTATGTCTCTAATATTATAATCCAAAAGAGTATTTAGGTAAAACCACTCTATTTTGTCTTTTTCACTTTATTGTTTTTTTATTACTTTATTGTATTATTATATTACTTTTTATTTTTTAAACATAATTTTTTTATTAAAAACATTTTTAAATTCAGATTTTTTTTAAAGATTTTTTATACTTTTTACAATTTCAGTTTTACGTTTTACGTATTTTTGACGCGCCGTTTTTACGCCGGGTTTTTTCAAGCGACGTTTTTTTAACACGCCGTTTTTTTAACGCGCCGTTTTTTACGCGCCGTTTTTAACGCCGTTTTTACACTTCGTTTTTTTAACGCGCCGTTTTTAACGCGTCTATTTTTTAACGCCGTTTTTTACGCGTCGTTTTTTAACGCCGTTTTTTTACGTTTTACGCGTCGGTTTTTTACGTTAACGTTTTTTTACGTTTTACGCGCCGGTTTTTTACGTTAATGTTTTTTTTTTACGTTTTACGCGCCGGTTTTTTACGTTAACATTTTTTACGTTTTTACGTTTTACGGGCCGGTTTTTTACGTTTTACCTAAAACTTTTTACGTTTTACCTAAAACTTTTTACGTTTTACTAAAAAAAAATTAACGATTTACGTTTAACCTAAAACTTTTTACGTTTTACGTAAAACCCTTTACGTTTTACGCGCCGGTTTTTTACGTTAACGTTTTTTACGTTTTTACATTTTACGCGCCGGGTTTTTACGTTAACGTTTTTTACGTTAACATTTTTAAATTCAGGTTTTTTACGTTAACGGTTTTTTTTACGTTAACGGTTTTTACGTTAACGGTTTTTTACGTTAACGTTTTTACGTTAACGTTTTTTTCGTTTTAGTAAAAAAAATTTACGTTTTTACGTTTTACCTAAAACTTTTTACGTTTTACGTTAAAAAGTTTACGGTTTACGTAAAAAAGTTTTTACGTTTTACGTTAAAAAAGTTGACAGTTTAACTTTTTTTTTTACAAAAACATTTTTACGCAAAAACGAACGCACCCAGAAATCGCAAACTCGGGAGGTGTCTCAGATATATTGTTATCATCATCGACTAAGGGGGAAATAAAAAAACCAACAACATAAAAACAAAGTGTATCTCGAAAAAAATAAACGGGGTTTGGCTCAGATTATCCGATAAAACAAGAGGCTGCAAAAAGTGGGGTTGCAGGTTCAAAAAACCTACCCCCCGCCGTCCTTGCCGCGCCATCGTCAGCAAAATCTACGTTTTTTTTTTGCATCATCGTCGCCCATCCATCGAATCAAAACCCACAGATTCATAGAACACAAATCAAAACCCCCCAAACATATCAAAAAACCATCAGATTCGTAAAACTTAAAAATTTCAACCAGATCATTCAAACCAGAAGGAACATGAACATGTTTCAAACCAGATCATTCAAACCAGAAGGAACAGGAACATGTTTCAACCAGAAGGAACAGTAGCATCATTCAAACCAAATCAAAAAAATATCAAGAACATACCAAAAATCAAAACAAACATCAAGAACACAGGCCAAAATATGAAAATCCCCAACATACAAAATCAAAACAAATATCAAGATCAAATTCCCCACACATGCTAAACCCAGAAAAATCAAGAACACATGGCGAAAAAAAATACCAGAGAAATCAACAACACAGGAGGAGACCGGGACCTCCGCCGCTCACGGCGGCGCTGCCGCCGGCCCACCACCCAGCCATCGAACCGCCACCACCGCTCACGGCGGCGCTGCACCACCGTCATCGAGCACCCACCACCTCCGATTCAAACATCAAACAACCAGGGTAAAAGGCTGCAAAGTGGGTTGGGTGTTAACTTGTTTGGCTATTACTCAACAGATCTGTCGGGATGGAGTGTTGTGGCGGTTGCGGCGGCGGAGGAGCACTTGTGGTGGCGGAGACGGTGATTTCATTAATGAAGATGGTGGTTGTTTCTGTGTCACCCCATCCACCGCCTTCTCCACACCACCGACTTCCACCGCCTTCGCCACCACCGTTAACCCCACCGACTTCCACCGCACTTGTTCTTGATTTGGGTGGGTATGAGAGAAGAGAGAGGTTCTGCAACTTCAATAGAGAGAGAGAGAGAGAGAGAGAGAGAGAGACAATGAAATGAGAAAATGGTTTTTTGAATTCTTTAAATAGATGAGAGAGAGAGATGATCTGACATATAATAAATGAGGAGAGATAAAAGGAAATGACATTTGTAGTAAAAGACCAAAATACCCTTTTTAGTGGCTGAATCTGATTGGCTGAGAGTGGTTCTCGCGGTTCTTACAACTGGAGGTGGTTCTTATTCTAGCGGCTCCCTATATGTATATGTATATGTATATGTATATGGGGGAAGGATCCACTAAAAAGTGGATTTTGTCTAAGTAGCCTAAGAATGATTGTGATGATGACATGTGACACTCCTAATAAATAGGAATGAAGGGCATTTTGGTCCTTATAAATAGGAGTGCAAATGACATGTGACACCCCTTTTGTTTTTTAAAAATACAACAAAAAAAATCTAGTACAAAAAAATCTAGCACAAAAAATCTAGTACAAAAAATACAGCATAAAAAATCTAGTACAAAAAATATAGCACAAAAAATCTAGTACAAAAAATATAACATAGAAAAATTCAGCAAAAAAATATAGTACAAAAAAATCCAGCACAAAAAATTGAGAAAAAAAAATTCAGCACAAAAATATAGTAAAAAAATCCAGCACAAAAAAACGTTATACAACATAGAAATACAACACATTTTTTGTGGGTTTTTTTAGTCTTCATATTTTATATAGCAATTTGGTACTTAAATTAAAGATAAAAAGACGTTCGATTTTACGGTGAAATTTTTATGAAAAAATAATGTCGTATAAAAAAGTTATGAACGTTTAAAAAATGAGGGTAGAATATGCATGTGCCTTGCATGTGGAGAGAGAAAGTCCATAAATAGAATTTTCCCAAGATACACTTCCACTCCTCCTTTCTCCTACACTTTCATCTTAACCATTGATTTGAAAAATGAATGGTCAAGATTTCTTCTCATCCTAATTAGGCAAAATAAACTTTTTATTTGATCTTACCCCTATATGTATATGTATATGTATTTTTAAAAACATATACATATACATATACATATACAGGGTTAGGATCATGTGAGAAGCACTAGGCTAATTGAGAAACTTGAGAAGCATTCTAGAACACACATTTTTCTTAAGCTTTTCGTAATATACACATATGTATAGTTTAAAATTGACTATATACACATGTGTATAATTCAAGATTTGACAATATACATATATGTTACATATAGGGGTAAGATCAAATAAAAAGTTAATTTTCCCTAAGTAGGATGAGAAGGAATCTTAACCATTCATTTTTAAAATCAATGGTTAAGATGAAAGGGTAGGAAAAAGGAGAAGTGCAATGGTATCTTGAAAAAATCCTATTTATTGACTTTCTCTCTCTATATGCAAAGTACATGTATATTTCACCCATATTTTTTAAACGTTCATAACTTTTTTATACGACATTATTTTTTCATAAAAATTTCACCGTAAAATCGAGCGTCTTTTTATCTTTAATTTAAGTACCATGTTGCTATATAAAATATGAAGACTAAAAAAACCCACTTAAATGTGTTGTATTTTTATGTTGTATAACATTTTTTTGTGCTAAATTTTTTGTGCTGAATTTTTTTGTTTTAAATTTTTTTTCCTCAATTTTTTGTGCTGGATTTTTTTGTACTACAATTTTTTGATGAATTTTTTCGTGTTATATTTTTTGTACTAGATTTTTTTGTGCTATATTTTTTTGTACTATATTTTTTGTGCTATATTTTTTATACTAGATTTTTTTGTGCTAGATTTTTTTGTACTAGATTTTTTTGTGCTATATTTTTTATGTTGTATTTTTTAAAAAACAAAAGAGGTGCCACATGTCATTTTCACTCCTATTTATAAGAACCAAAATACCCTTCATTCCTACTTATTAGGAGTGCCACATGTAATCATCACAATTTTTCTTAGGCTACTTAGGCAAAATCCACTTTTTAGTGGATTCTTCCCCTGTATATATATATATATATATATATATATATATATATATATATATATATATATATAGGATAGGGATATGGTAAAAAGTGTTTAAAATATGAGAAGGGTAAGAAGTGTTTTAAACCATTGGATATTTGATCTAATGGTTGAGATCAATAGGATATAAAAATGTAAATTGTGTTTTAATTAGAAGGACCTTATGTAAAATTGAAGGGCAATAGTGTCTTTTCAGATGTTTCAAATATGGTAACCGTATCCTACACAACCAAAACCCCTATTATTCTCCTAAAAACTAGCGACTTCCCTTTAAAAGTTGATTATCCGATTTCCTTGACTATTGTAAGACACTATACAGTTTAATTAACAATAATCTGTTGATTTAAATCAGTTAATAATCATAAAACACTATGAACCAGAAAATTAAGATGTCTGTACAGAATATAACACTATTGATTGGGGATAAAACACTATGAAAGGAAATTAAGATGTCAGTACATAATATAACACTATTGATTGGGGATAAAACACTATACATACAAATATAAAAAAAATAACACTGTTAATGATAAAACACTAAAACAAAAACTTACCCTAAACAATTCAATGTATAAAACACTATTGATTGGGGTAGGGGTGCAAACGAGCCGAGCTACTCGAGCTCGGCTCGAAAAAAAGCTCGAACGAGCCGAGCTTAAACGAGCTCGAGCCAGAGCCTAAAAACAAGCTCGTTTAGTAAACGAGCCCGAGCTCGAGCTTCGCTTATCGAGCTCGAGCCGGCTCGCGAGCCTAATCGAGCTCGAGCCGGCTCGCGAGCCTAATCGAGCTTTCTGTTTATATATTTTTTTATTAATATATTAAACATATATTTATATAATAATAATTACCATTTACATAAATATAAAAAATAACTAAATTATATGTATAATAATAATTATAATTAATATAAATTAATTAATAAATACTAAACGAGTCGAGCCCGAGCCGAGCTCGAGCTTGAAAAATTACATTCGAGCCGAGCTCGAGCTTCAGAAATAAAGCTCGAATCGAGCCGAGCTCGAGCTTTCATATGTTAAACGAGCTCGAGCTCGAGCCTGGTCGAGCTCGGGCTCGGCTCAGCTCGTTTGCACCTCTAGATTGGGGATAAAACACTATGAAAGGAAATTAAGATGTCTGTAAAGAATATAACACTATTGATTGGGGATAAAACACTATGAAAGGGAATTAATATGTCTGTACATAATATAACACTATTGATCATCCATATGACACTATACATCTAAATATAAAAAAAAAAATATAACTCTGTTCATGATAAAACACAAACAATTATAATTGATAAAGAATTGATGAAGAATGATGCGTACATGAAATTAATTGATAAAACACTAAAATTCGAAAGAATCCCTAAAATATCTCATCGCCAGTTTTTTTGGCAGTTATCTTGGAATCAATTAATTGATAAGAATGAAAAATTACTAATACACCCTTTTGAATTAATTAAGATAAAAAACACTTGTCATTCTCAAATTATTTCTCACACTTCTCACAAAAGTTGAACTTTGTACAGGATCCTCTACCTATATATAGGGCTTGGCTATACAAGAAACCCCATCTTTTTTAGGAAACTTTGCAAACCCAATACCATCCATTGATTATGTTTCATCTCACTTGATCAAGGGCTCTCATAATTTTGGTAACAATTAGATTTAAAAGAAATGTTATAATACCCATTAGTCAACTAGAAGGGCATTTTTGGAAGTACATTCCTTCTCTCTCCATTGTCCAATCCTATCATCTCTCATTAATGCACCTCTCTTTCTCTTTCCTCTTTCTCTTTCCTCTTTCTCTTTCTCATTTCTTCTTCCCTAATCTTGAAGACAACCATAGCCACAACCATAAAAGCTTCTCCCGGACGGTTTGAAGAAGGTTTGAAGACCCTTCTTCGTGTTCAGGTGTTGCTGATTACAGAAACAATAATCTTTATTTTTTAGAGAGAGAGAGAGAGTTGAATGTTCAAGCGTGTGTGAGAGAAGAAGGTTTGAAGACCCTTCTTCGTGTTCATCGGTTTGAAGAAGGTTTGAAGACCCTTCTTCGTGTTCAGGTGTTGCTGATTACAGAAACACTAATCTTTATTTTTTAGAGAGAGAGAGTTGAATGTTCAAGTGTGTATGAGAGAAGAAGGTTTGAAGACCCTTCTTCGTGTTCATCGGACGGGTATAGATCCGGTAAGTGTTCTTGAAATATCATTTCACACTTGATTTTTTGTTGAAATGGTTGTTAATATGTTTTTGTGTGCTGAAAGTGTTTTAGTAATGGTTAATGGGGTATCCATGGTTAATGTTCATGTATTTTAAATAAATCAAAAACTTTAGGATGAGATTTTGAACGGGTTTTTTTGTTGGTTTGGTTGCTTGTTAGGGGCTTTTGATCTTAACAGTAGCTGTTTTTTTTGTTGGTTTGGGTTTTTGATCTGAACAGTAAGTGTTTTTTTGTTGGGTTGCTTGATTCACAGACTCAGGCCCATAACATGTGTTAAGCCCCCTGTTAGAATGTTATGTAACGTGTGTTGATTTACAGAAACAAACCCATAAATGTTTGGGTTGCTTGTTTGGGTTTTTGATCTGAACAGTAAGTGTTTTTTTGTTAACAATAATTGTTTTTTTGTTGGGTTGCTTGATTTACAGAGACAGACCCATAACATGTGTTAAGCACCTTTTAGAATGATATATAACGTGTGTTAATAATAATATGTTGATTATGATAACAATTAGTCATTTTGTTCATTAGAGGCAAAGTTACTTTTTCGGTAAACTAGGATTGCATATTCAACATATTAGTTTGTTGTGATGAGCAGGAGCATGAGAAACATCACTGAAAGAAAGGAAACTAGGATTCTTCTCATGTGGAACTGGTAATCCCATTGATGACTGCTGGACGTGTGACCCGAACTGGCAAAAGAACCGCAAGCGCCTTGCAGACTGTGGTATCGGTTTTGGGCGGAATGCCATTGGAGGCCGTGATGGCCGGTTTTACATGGTCACGGATTCTGGAGACGAGCCATTTATAGTAACACATGTACCGGTAATGTGGATAGTATGTAACGTGTAATATGAAACGAGCCATTTATGGTAACACGTGTACCGGTAATTTTGGAATATATAATATGAAACGGGTCATTTGTTTTGCACAATTTTGGACGTATAACATGTGTTAAGCGTCTGTTATAATCTTTTTGTAACCTGACATGTATTCATGTATAAGCTAGTGGTTTACAAAACAACATGATGTGTATATACTGATCTAACATGTGTTACAATTTGTCTGTTTGGAACATGTAATTGCTTAACATGTGACAAGGGTGAAAACAGTCGACGGGGGCGATGAGTTTAATGGTGAGCTTAGTTAATATCGTAATCTTGTTGTAACCCCACTTGTTGTAACCCCACTAACACATGTTATAAATGAACGAAGAGTTCCTTCCCAAAAAATGTGACCTATTGAATATCTTTTTTTAACACATGTCCCCGCATTAACGTCGCCTACATCCATCCAGCTTGTCGATTGAATATCTTTATTGGTTTGTTTCTGTAAATCAACACACGTTGTATATAATTCTAACAGGGGATTAACATGTGTTTGTTTTGCACATTTTGGAATGTATAACATGTGTTAAGCCTCTGTTATAATCTTTTTGTAACCTGACATATATTCATGTATAAGCTAGGGGTTTACAAAACACCATGATATGTATATACTGATCTAACAGGTGTTACAATTTGTCTGTTCAGAACATGTAATTGCTTAACATGTAACAAGGGTGAAAACAGTCGACGGGGGCGATGAGTTTAATGGTTAGCTTAGTTAATATCGTAATCTTGTTGTAACCCCACTTGTATACATATGATAACATGTAAGCATCCATTATAACCCGACTTGTATTCATGTATATGAAAGTGGTTTGCAAGTTAATATGTGTACAAGTTAATATGGAACATACAAGTTAATATTGCAACACCGTATATGGAACATACAAGTTAATATGGAACATACAAGTTAATATTGTATAACGTGTGTTAAGCCTCTATTATAATGTGTGTTAAGACTTCCAGCATGGATGCATAAACTCCAATAGTAACTTAATAACAACATAGTATACCTGATATAACGTGTGTTAAGCCTCTTTTATAACGTGTGTTAAGACTTCCAGTAACTTAATAACAACATAGTATACCTGATATAACGTGTGTTAAGCCTATTTTATAACGTGTGTTAAGACTTCCAGAATGTATTAAGTCCATACCGTTTTAACATCATGTACTAGACAAAACAATAAGAGTCTCACATTACATATTACTAGTAAACAAAAATACATAGCACTAAGAAAATGGCGGAGCTTCCTTTGACAGTCTGCCTTAGCTTTTCAGCGGCTACCTTTGCTGCCTTAGCTTTTCAGCGGCTACCCTTGCTTTATTGTTTGGGTCGGTCTTGAAACGCTTTGTAAACATGTGGGTGTGCGTATGCCAGGGAAGTTATAAAAATGTGTTTTCATGTCACACGTAACATGTGTTACGTTGTACATGGGTTTCATGTCACATGTAACACATGCATGTCCGAGAAGTTCAAACTATAACACGTGTTAGTTGTGTTGTGCTGCAACATAAACATGGTCATGATCCTTGAGTATCTGATCCTTGAGTATCTGATCCACGTTAAGTCGTTAACACATTCATAGCCAGAAAATCTTTTTTCTCAAATAACATCACAAAAACGGTTACTATTCAGATCAAAAGCCCCAAACAAAGCAACCAAACCAACAAAAAACAGTTACTATTCAGATCAAAAGCCCAAAGAAGCAACCAAACCAAGCATAACTTTTTAACACAAAAATAAAAACCTGCAAATTAATCTTACACAACTGAAACAACAACTAACAAAGTACACAGAACTAAAAACCTGCAATTAATTCGTCATACATGTCTCTAATACATCGTCATACCCTAATACATGTCTCTATAACATGTTACTATGGTTTAGCTGTGAAACAGGAGTTCAGACTATAACACGTGTTACGTTGGTTGTGCTGTAAGACAAACTTGGCTTAGCTGTGAAACAGAAGTTCAGACTATAACACGTGTTACGTTGGTTGTCCTGTAAGACAAACTTGGCTTTTCGTTTCTAAAAACAGATGTGCCGATTATTAGACGTCTAAAAATAAAAAAATCGGGCATGTGTTAAACACGTCATAACTATAATAATTTAAACTATATGGCTATGTCTAATAGGATAAAGTGTAACATGTATTAGGGTATGACGAGGTAAAATTAATCAGTAAAACTAATCACATGTTTAATAAAATTAATCAATAACACCTGTTTAATAAAATTAATCTTACACAACTGAAACAACAACTAACAAAGTACACAGAACTAAAAACTCTTTAACATATAATCAATAACACCTTACAATTTCAGCAATTAATTCAGCAACTCCTAATCAACAATTAGTAAAATTAATCACATGTTTAGTAAAATTAATCTTATACAACATTAACAAAAAAAAAAAAAAAAAAAACCCTCACAGATTTAACAACTCTTAACACCTTACAATTTCAACAAATTATTTCAAACAAATCACATACAAAACAATAACCAAAATCTGAAACAACATATACAAATCATATTTTATATAAACTAAAAAAGTGTAAAAAAACTCACAAATATTCAGATCTGAAACAACATATACAAATCATATTTTATATGATCTCAAGAGCTCGTCGACATCGGTGACCTTTGTGCAGTAGTTGATGATGGCAACATTCCGATCTGGTGCCATTTTGAGGATGCTACGGACCCACATGGTTCTTCAAGGAATAAAGTATAGCCATTTGGGTTGAATATATTCAGTTCCACATCTGAATATATGGGTTGGGGTTGGGGGATGGCGGTGGTGGAGGGGCAGTGGTGGCAGTTCAAATTTTTTTCTTCTTTATCTTCCCCACAAGATATTCATTACTCCCTGTTCATCTTTCTCTCTCATGAAACAGGGTACGTCGTCAGTTGATGTGGATCGAGTTAAACCTGTTGGGGAAACTATGGATCGGCGACATTAACTCCAATGTTGGTGGATTTATCTCCATAGAAATTAATGGAGAAATCATGAACTTGTTGAGAAGATGTTAATGGAGATATGTAAAAAGAAATAATGAAAAAAAATATGGGGATGGGTAATTTGTACAATGGAGTTGATGGGCATTAATTATTAAAGTCAAATCAAGTTGGGAAAGTATCTTGGGTTGGGACAATTACTGATTTACCCTTCTATTAAAAAAGGTAGATGAAATGGATATGGGATACGTGGACATATGAGAGCCACATGTTGAGTTTGCTAAGTTTCTTAAAAAAATGGGGTTTTTTATAGAGCATTGTCATATATATATATATATATATATATATATATATATATATATATATAAAATATAGTTTCAAGTTTAAAATACAAATGAGAGAACAATTTTGTTGTAACTTAACGTAACCGGTAACCGTTCTTTAGAACTTGAACTAATAATCTAACTTTTAATAGCTCTATATCAAATAGAGTCAGTTCTAGTCTGCTCTCTATATAATTCTTTGGCTTCGTGGGCATGAACATATTATTGTATACACGTAAAGCAGTTAAAAAAAAATCTAGGAAGTGTACAAAGACACAATGAATCGCAAAATATAACACAATCAAGGGCGAAGCATTGAAGGGGCCCGGGGGGGGGCGCCCGACCCCCCGAACTTTTCGCTTAGTAGTGTTATGTATGTACGTTTCGTATAGAATTTTTTAGGTATATACGTTTTCGACCCCCCGGTTTTATAAAAAAAATAAAAATTTAGGTATATACTTTTAGGTCCGGTGACTTCCGACCCCTCAGTGGAAATTTTTAAGCTTCGCCACTGAACACAATGCCGAGAAATATAACATAATGTCGAACAAAAAGACACAATAAGTCTCAAAAAGACATAATAACACAAATAAAGAAAAGACACAATTTAAATAAAAAGAAACAATGCTCTAACCAAAAATTCTAAAATCTATAAGCGAAAAATCCAGAAACGAAAAAACTAAAATCTCATATCATAGAGTTCGACAAGAGAGTTCCAATACTACTTGAATAAGTTCAATCAAAGTGGACTTTTGATACCCTTCCTATAAAACTTTCTATACTATGAGATTATGTATTTGAACATTACCTAAATCAATAATGAGACGACAAAATATATCTATTCATATATGTTTTTTCTTAACATCAAATGATAACATAAATAAACTATAACGATAGATTAAAAAATCAACATTTTCTTCTCCATCCCATCTCTCTCTATATGGGCTTAGCAATATATGTAGATAATGCCAACATGCAACATGTAATGTATCCAATGGGCCAAGTTTTATGCATATAAATTTATCATCTTAGACAATCAACAACTTACCTTACAAACACATACAATAATTTAATATAAAAAAATCCTTGACTCCTGATCATTGGTCCGAAAGATGTTGATTGTTAACCATCCACCCGACCAAGTGTCTTTAAAAATATAAGCACTCAACTTCCTCGGTTTTTCTTCTAAGACCATGTGTAGTGGTGAGTGAAACAAATGCCTCATCTTTGGACATGAAGCGACACATGACGCCTAGTCAGCAAAGGACTTGAAGTTAAAAAGGGGTATAGTGGGGTTTGAAATCTTGCAATGATTAGATATTCTAATAGAATTAAATAAAAAATAAAAAAAACCATAAAAAAAATGCTATTGGTCAGCCATTTTGAATCAGACGTTTTAAATAAAACGCTCTTCGAATTTTTTGAAAAAAAAACGCCTAGGGGGCGGTTAGGATGGCATGGAGGGGCGTTTTTTAGGGAAAAACGCCCAAAACCTTCTTCACTACGGATGGTCTAAGCTTTGAACTTTGAACTCCTTGGTTGTAGTATAGTAGTTCAAATGAATGTGAAACTAAATTGGTATAACAATCCTTGGTTAAAATTTTCTTATTCATCACTACTCCTTCGATAAATTACTTGATTTACTACTCACATAGGGAGCTTGAGATGACACGTGGCAAGAAAAAAAAGAAATGAAATGAAATTATATGGTTGGGTTATTTTAAAAAGTGGAAAAATCCTAAGATATGTGAGAAACAACTAACGTATCACATGTACCAAGGATGAAGGGTAACACAACGGACAAAATCTCACCTACTTTTAGGGGCTGTTTGGTAGCATCTGAATGGTCATTAAGAGGCTACCTCTTAATGGAACCATTAAAAATTTTACCAATGAGAAGGTAGAAGAATGTGACATGTGATGATTTACCATTCAGAGGTTACCGACTTGAGGTTACCTCTTATTCATTCAGAGGTTTTAAACCATTAAGAGGTAGTATCTGAATGGTCATTAAGAGGCTACCAAACAGCCCCTTAGTTTATGTAGCTACTGTAGTGAAGTATATTGTAGTTGGGGGTTCTTGGCACACCCCTGTCTATCCACACATTTTTTCAATTCAATACGCGTCGTATAGGCCTATACTGATGCGGATAGACCCGATCTCTTTAATTATCTCTTTATTTGAGTTTAATATTTTATCTTATTTTGTTTCTTTTTGAATTATGATTCAGATCTTATAAATAGGATGTTTAGGGTTAGTGTTTAGGGGAGTTTTTGATTGAATTTTAATAGAAAAGAACGTTGTTCTTGAACCTATCGGTTCGTTATGAGACTTTGATTAACGAAGTGATCTTGAGTCATTTGATTGCACGCGAAACTGCATCAGTTGTATCAGAGTTTTGGTTCTCAAATGGCTCTGCGTGGAGGAAGATACTTGCTCGATCGTAGATTCGCCGACAGAGGCAACGATAGAAGTATGTTTTTTTCACGTGCTCGTGGAAAAGGACACCCTGTTCGTAGAACCGCCGACCGAGGCAACGACAGAGTTGATTCCGACCCACGGGATCTCAAGATCATGCGACTTCGACATCGCGTCAGAGATTTTGAGTTACAACACGAGATCATACGACTCAAGCAAAGGATCCAGGATCTTGAGGACTCGTCATCGTGGAAGGAAACGGAACCAGAAAAACCCATCAGGGATGAGTTATCCGGGGATGAGGAGCATCCTACCAATGGCGACATTATCTATGATTATCCTCCCGTGTATGACGAATACGGGGATGAGGAATGGTATTCTTGGGTTACCGGTGGTGATCGGTACTTACCGGGTGATGGATTGGGTTCCAAAAATCGTATTGTTGAAGATGCTCCGGTGGTTAATGGTGGTGTCACGTTGATCGGTGATGATGGATTGGATTTCGGAAGTGGTCCTATTGGTGTTGGTGAATCGCAAAGCATGGTCGCTGTGGGTGGTGTTGCTCTGAAGTTGGAAGTCTCCATATCAAGGCAGTCAAACAAGGGAAGTTTAGATTTTGAATTGCACATGGTTACGTCTCCAATGGATCCGGAAGTTCAAGAAGGAAGGGATATTCAAATTAAAGATAATATTGGTGTTGCCTTTTATGTTGATAATATTTAAAATAGAGATAATTGTGGGGTTGCTAAGTCTAATAGTAATCCACGTGGAAAGCACAAGGAAATGAGTAAACTAATTAATGTTGTGATACATAAACAAGCTGGTGGCAAATTAGATTCAAATGAAGGGATTTTTATTAATTTGGACATGATAATATGTTTAGAGAATAAAGGGCACGTTAATTTAGCTCACCTTGGTGCTCATCATTTTCCATTCGTGAATAGGAGACGGTCCATTACTACTTTTGATCCAGGAGGCTTTGGTTCACGGGCAAAACTCGAGGACGAGTTTTTTCGAAGACGGGGAGAATGATGCGGATAGACCCGATCTCTTTAATTATCTCTTTATTTGAGTTTAATATTTTATCTTATTTTGTTTCTTTTTTAATTATGATTCAGATCTTACAAATAGGATGTTTGGGTTAGTGTTTAGGGGAGTTTTTGATTGAATTTTAATAGAAAAGAATGTTGTTCTTGAACCTATCGGTTCGTTATGAGACTTTGATTAACGAAGTGATCTTGAGCCATTTGATTGCAGGCGAAACTGCATCATATACGATGCGTATTGAAATAAAGTAAAAGACATGGCAGATTGACAGGTGCAGGTTATGTCTGGCGTCGGGCTTGATACGCATCGTGACTATACGATGCGTATCAAGGCACTGATTTTTTGAAGTTTATTTTTTGGTGTGTTGTGTCGAATGCGAACCCGAGAAACGAAAGGGATTTCGAGAAGTTGGTCGATGACATGATAGATAAAGATCTTGACATGATCATATCCATTTTCAAGTATTCGACTAGATAGTCCAAGATGAAATATATTAAAATCATTCAAGCCCACCAGTCTACAATGTGTTATGGTGATATTTTTCAAGTTTGCACAGTGGGAGAAAAGACCAGCACCCCTGTCAGTGGGAGAAACGAAATGGATTTCGATCAGTTGGTCGATGACATGATAGATAAAGATCTTGACACGATCATATCCATTTTCAAGTATTAGACTAGATAGTCCAAGATGAAATATATTAAAACCATTTAAGCACAGTAGTCTACAATGTGTTATGGTGAGATTTTTCAAGTTTGCACAGTGGGAGAAAGACCAGCACCCCTGTCAGTATTTTCATAATGCAATGAGACATAACTGAGATTGAAGCGGCGTGTTCCGATCAACATCTATCTACATTGTTATAGGTGATGAAGAAACCCTAAAACTGAACATAATCCCAGATTGTCTAAAGAATCGTTTTTATCATGTGTCATGTGGTAACAACTACCAAGGGGATATTCAGATCTATATTCAGTCATCTTTCCAAGCTTTTACACACGAATATGTGGTTTTCAATTTATAAAATATTATGTTAGTGGAAATGTTTTAAAAACCATATGCAACTTTACGGCACGCTTACCTTAATCACATCTTCCATGGAGTCACAAATCCGACAATAGGGCCCACGGATCTTCATGCCCACCAGTCTACAATGTGTTATGGTGTGATTTTTCAAGTTTGCACAGTGGGAGAAAAGACCAGCACCCTTGTCATTCTGTATTTTCTCCTTTTTTCTAATTCTCAAAGAATCTTGTAACGTATTCTCTGTTTCTCTAAATCGTCTGTAAAATTATAAAAAAATAAACTATGCGGGCTTTCCATCCATATTTCCGTCCAACATATGACACATGATAAAAGCGCTTCTCTAGACAATCTGGGATTATGTTCCGTTTTATTACAGTCGTGAGGTGGTCAAACATTTCTAAAAGTAGAAAAAAAACATTAACAACTAACAAAGATTGAAGAACAAAAGAAGAAAGTGTTCCTCTTTGTTACCAAGCATGTCATCTCAAGCAATTAACAAGACATTGTTAACAGGTGCAACTTTACGGCACGCTTACCTTAATCACATTTTCCATGGAGTCACAGATCTGAAAATAGGGCCCACGGATCTTATGCCCACCCGAGACCGACCTCTGGATCACACGTGTTGAATTATCGAAAGAAACTTCTTCGAGCTAACTGCCGATATCTCATCCTTCTTATCTTGCTATTAAACGAGGTATAATAGCTAATAAAATATGTTTAACTTTTGAAGTCTGTATATTCTCTAACTTTTGTGCGTTTTGACCCTCTAGATTGTCTCTTCAAAGTCTCCATCTCCATTGAGTTTAAAAGAGGGAGAATGAAAACGATGTTATCTCCGTTGAGTTTGAAAGACACAATCGTTTGTTAATTTTAATGAAGCAATGAAGATTGAATTTGTAAACGAACAGTTTCTTCATAGATTTTGTCCGGTTTCAAAGCCGGTTAAGGATTACAAATGTTCTAGAGTCGTTCAAGGCATGCTTGTTTTTACGATTTACAAAAATAAGTGTGAGGACCGGTAGTTTGGTTTGATTGAACATGCTCAGGTCAGATCAACAACAACACAATCATGCGGAATCTAATAGTGATGTAGGAGAAAGATCAACAACGTAGACTGTCGCAACCCCCGATCCCTTATCTGTCCCGGGAACGGGCGGACGCGAACTCAGAATTTTGGTGGTATCAGTTTGTTAATTTGGCATCGGAAATTACATCAGGACCGTAGTTAGGAAATGTTTATCAGAGTAAAACCACCATATTTGATATTAATAATCACATGGGTAAACCCAAGTTTCTTATTACAACATGTTTATAGGGATAAACCCTATTTTATTGAATTTAAAACATCGTCTTTTAGGTAACTTTTATAGCCACATTTTTCCCAAGCCGTCAGTGCTCTCCAGCTGGTTTTTTACTAATTGGCTGTCACATTGTGTTACCTGAAACGCTTTTTAAAAACATTTGTCAGTGGGAAATACTGGTGAGTGAATCCCAGTTTAATCAAGAATTATTAATTTAATTTAAACTTAACAGTATTGAGGGCGATTACAATGTTTATATCTACCCAATTACTCATTCAGTACTGTCAATCCTGACTGGTGGGTCATATTACACATTGGCTAACTCTTCGTCCAATGGTAACGTTACTCACATTTTGTATATAAAACCCCAACATACCGGCAGTAATCGTAGAATTACAAAGACTCAATCACTGCTAAATTGCATTGTAAAATAGTTAAGGTCTTGTAAAAACTGTTTACAAAAAGGAGATTACTCACATTGCTGTCTTAGATTTTTCATAAGGGTTTCCCGGTGACAATCTATAATTTACACAAAAGCACACGCGTTAGTATAATAACCCATTTTAACAATAGTAATACTCTCCCCGAGACGACATTCCAACGACTACGTCGGGCAAAACCACGACAGCCGTTACGGAACCCTAGATCAATCAGGCAGCGTATCTAATACGTATCCAGGGGTTATAATACTTACAACGGAGCAGAACTTCGCTAATTAGGGGGATATAATACCCGACTATAACTTCTACTACTTCAGAATTCGTTTAAGAAAGAAAGAAATGAACGACGGAAAACGAAAACCCGAAGCTTTCTTATATAGGTGCTGAGTTTGGTCCTCTCGCGGCCCGCGTAACACAAGAACAGGGCCTACGCGGCCCGCGTTAACCCTGGTCAACAGGGTAGCTTGTCCGGGTCATCTACGCGGCCCGCCTCAACTTAAATTTTCTGGTTTTTAATTATTTTTAATACTATTTAATGTATTTGAGGCCCGTTTTCTCGTATGGGGTGTATTTTGGGATAATTTGGGATATTTTAAAATATACTAGGGTGTCGAAAAATAATCGAGGATGTCGGTTTATTTAGGATTGTTACATCCTCCCCACCTTGTTTTAGAGCTCGTCCTCGAGATCTACTGGAACAAGTGTGGATATTTCTTTTGTATTTCTGATTCAAGCTCCCATGTGTACTCAGGTCCTCTTTTGGAGTCCCACTTCACTTTGACCAGAACTAATCTCTTATGCTTGAGGTTCTTGACTTTCCTGTCTTCGATCTGTAGAGGCCTTTCTACAAACTTGAGTTGTTCATTCACCTCTATATCCTTAAGAGGTACCATTAACGATTCATCAGCTAAGCATTTCTTGAGATTAGATACATGAAACACATCATGTATTCCTGCCATTTCCTCTGGCAGTTGTAGCTGATAGGCTACAGGTCCTATTATTCTAATAATTTCAAAAGGTCCAATATACCTGGGACTTAGCTTTCCTCTTTTGATGAATCTTACTACTCCTTTCCAAGGAGAGACCTTTAATAATACTTTATCTCCTACTTGAAATTCCAATGGCTTGTGTAGGTTATCAACATAACTCTTCTGTCGATCACGTGCTGCTTTTAGTCGTTCATTGACTTGAATAATCTTGTCGGTTGTTTCTTGCACCATCTCAGGTCCAGATAGTTGCTTTTCCCCAATTTCTGCCCAACAGACTGGGGTTCGGCACTTTCGTCCATAAAGTGCTTCGAATGGTGCAGCATTGATACTTGTGTGATAACTATTATTATAAGAAAATTCTATCAAAGGTAAGTGGTCATCCCAATTACCTCCGAAATCAATTACACAAGCTCTAAGCATGTCTTCCATCGTTTGAATTGTTTTTTCGCTTTGTCCATCCGTTTGAGGATGGTAAGCTGTGCTCAGATTTAACTTGGTTCCCATTGCTTTTTGGAAACTTGACCAAAAATGAGAGGTAAATCGACTATCCCTATCAGAAACAATTGATAAAGGAATTCCATGTAATGAAACAATTTCATTTACATACAATTTGGTTAGCTGTTCCATACTGAAAGTTTATTTCATTGGTAGGAAATGAGCTGACTTGGTTAGCCTTTCTACAATCACCCAGATTGTATCATTTCCTTTCTTTGTTTTGGGTAATTTAGTAACAAAATCCATTGTTATTAATTCCCATTTCCACACTGGCATTTCTAACTGTTGTAACAAACCTGAGGGTTTCTGGTGTTCAGCTTTAACTTGTGAACAAGTTAAACATTTAGAAACATAGGCTGCTATGTCCTTCTTCATTCCTATCCACTAGGAATTTTTCCTTAAATCCTGGTACATTTTATCACTTCCTGGATGCATCGCATACTTAGACTTATGGGCTTCTTCTAATATACGATGACGTAGGTTTCCTAATTTAGGTATCCACATTCTCATTTTATGGAATCTCCAAATTCCATCGGTTCCTTGTTCTAATTCTTTTAACATACCTTTTATTTTTTCAGTATCATCCTTGATTACTGATTCTTGTGCTTCTCTTATCTGATCATTTAAATCTACTTGTAGATTTAATTTAAGAGAACGTACCCTTTTTTGCTTTTCATGATACTTTCGACTTAAAGCATCTGCCACTACATTTGCTTTTCCTTCATGATACTGGATATCACAATCATAATCACTAAGCATCTCCATCCAGCGTCTTTGTCTCATATTTAATTCCTTTTGCCCGAAAACATACCTTAAACTCTTATGATCAGTGAATACGGTAAACTTACTACCATAAAGGTAATGTCTCCAAATCTTAAGGGCAAAAATTATAGCTCCTAATTCCAAGTCATGGGTTGAATAATTCTCTTCATGATTCTTAAGTTGTCTAGATGCATATGCCATAACCTTTTGGCGTTGCATCAACACACATCCATAACCTAATTTAGAAGCGTCACAATAGACTACAAAGTCTTCAGTTCATTCTGGTAACGCTAGTATGGGTGTATTAGTTAATCTTTGCTTAAGAATTCTAAATGTTTCTTTTTGTTTTGGTCCCCATTCAAATTTAATGGATTTACAGGTTAACTTAGTTAAAGGAATGGCTATTCTAGAAAAATGTTGAATAAATCTTCTATAATAACCGGCCAATCCTAAGAAACTTCTAACCTCGGTTGGTGACTCAGGGGTTTTCCATTTGGTTATCGCCTCGATCTTTGTTGGATCCACATGAATTCCTTCATGATTGACTAAGTGTCCAAGAAATTGTACATGTTTTAACCAAAACTCGCACTTTGAAAATTTAGCATAAAGCTTTTCTTTTCTTAATAGACTTAAAAGTGCGTGCAAATGCTTTGCATGATCTTGTTTACTCTTAGAGTAAATTAGAATATCATCTATAAAAACAATTATGAATTTATCCAAATATGGCTTACATATTCGGTTCATCATGTCCATAAATGCAGCTGGGGCATTGGTTAAACCAAATGGCATGATAGTAAATTCATAATGGCCATACCTTGTTCTAAATGCGGTCTTAGGAATGTCCTCTTCCTGTACCTTTAATTGATGATATCCTGATCTTAAATCGATTTTAGAGAAAAATCGAGCTCCTTGCAGTTGGTCGAACAGATCATCGATTCTCGGTAATGGGTATCGATTCTTAATCGTGACTTTGTTCAATTCACGATAATCAATGCACATACGCATTGATCCGTCCTTCTTTTTGACGAATAAAATCGGTGCTCCCCATGGTGACGAACTTGGTTGTATGAATCCTTTTTCCAACAATTCATCCAATTGTTTCTTCAGTTCCTGCATTTCGGCGGGTGCCAAACGGTAGGGTGCTTTGGCTATCGGGGACATTCCTGGTAGTAGATGAATTCTGAATTCAACTTCTCTGTCTGGTGGTAGTCCTGGTAATTCCTCTGGAAATACATCTGGAAACTGAGACACTACTGGAATGTCTTTTAGTTCTTTTCCTTTAGTGTTAGTGATTATAGAAATCAAACACACTATAGATCCTTTTCTTATATAACTTGCAGTTTTCATCACAGAGATGAATTTCGTGGATCTAGATGGTTTATCTCCTTTAATTGTGATTGTAACACCTCGTAAATTTATGTCCAGTAACCTATCGACACGTGTCATGAGCTTTAAACGTGTAAAGAATTACTTTAAAGGGACTAAAGTTGACAAACAAAGAAAGTATGTGAATAAAAGGATTCAAAATGTCAACAATGGATAAATATACCTTTCAATGACCCTACGCGATGTTTATACTCTTAAACGAATGAATTATGGATCATACGAAGCTAATTGTGGAAGAAAGTGAGAGATTACAAACTACAGGGGTTAAATGTGTCAACATGTTTAAAGTATACCTCTGAGTGACCTTTTAGCAAACCCCAAAGCTTTGTAACGATTAATTATACTCACTAGAATAAGTGATTAAAATTTCACAAGGTTTCGATAAAGTATGAGAAAGTTATGATAACATTCGTATACGAGGGGTTAAAAATGTCAACGTTGAAATTTATGACTTTTCGAGTGATCAAAAAGTTAACCAAGGACTTAACAAAGTTTGGTTATGTCTTGGAGCCCTTAAAAGACAAGTTAGAGGGTTGAAATTGCAAGAAATAAAGGTAAAACCGCGTTTATAAGGACCAGGGACCTAAAATGCAAACTTTGAAACTTGTTTGACTTGTTCTGGGGAGCCATACCGGCCGCGTAAGCCCCCTTGGGACTCTTACGTGGGCCACCTAAGCATGCCAGCGACAGAAAACGCATGGTAGCTACCAGTTCAGTCTGTTAACCGACTTTAAAGCCTTGTTTTGTATACCAGGGACTCCTCCACTGGTATTTCATGCAATACGGACACATGGGACCATCTCATAACATGTGTAGACTTGCTTGGCATGATCCTTGGTGATCAAAATCACTATATAAGGAGCTCTATTGTTGCAACATTGGACACTTACATTTCAAAACTCTCACAACTCAACTTCTGGAGATTCCTGGAGCTCAAGTACAATTCCTAGCGATCATTAGTCGTGCTTAGGACTTCAGTAAGTGTCCTTAACCTTCCTTAATTCAGTTTTACTTAGTTAATTAGCCTAAAGTCAAATCATCATAATTAAGGTTTGACTTCGTGATTAATTTAAATTTGTCCAGTCAAATCTCGAATTAAAAATACCTATGAGTTGGTAATCATGTGGGTAATAAACCCTTAAAAGGGCACCCTCTGATTCCCACTCTAATTAGGTCAATTGTCGGGTCAAACTTGATTAGAAAAAGTCAACATAAAGCACTTTTTCAAATAAATGCATAATTAACAATGTAGAAGCCATGCAACCTGTTTTATCACTAATATAACTTGGTAATTAATGTAAGAACATGTCTTAACATGTTCAACCCGACAATTTTCAGTTTAAGCTCGGTTTGGAACCGAAAGTCGCATAAGTGGACTTTTGCTTTGACTTTCAGTTCTGAACCAATGTAGCATGTTTTAGTAATGCCTTAGAGCCTTATTAGGACCAGGTTACATATTAGTATAACCCTCTGTGATTATACAACTTGGTTAAATAGTTATCCGATTCATATGCATGTTTCCGTTATATGCCTAAATGTTGACCATAATGCCCTTTTGAGTTTAAAACAAGAATTTTGAAAATGTGAGAGGACAATAATCTTTATTACTGATTTATAAATATGTCCCTAAATTTTTACATCAGTTAGAGGTCAAGATTAAGAGATATGCCCAATAGCGTAATTAGAAAGCTTTTTATTAATTAAACGGCGTAATTAGCATAAAGCCTATCTAAACCCAATTTTTTATACCAAACTTTTTACCTACTGAAGTAAAATAATATTTTAGGATTTTTGAAGATTTTTATTTATTTTTAGGCTGAGCATAACATAGGGTTATACCTTTGATTCGGTAATTGTCGGTTTTGCCCTTTAGGCCTATAAAATAAGTTTTACAAATCATTTTGATACCAAACCTTTTTCTACTGATCTTATATGATAAATAGAATATTTTAATCCTTCTGGAATAATAAAAATATCAGCTTTCATTATAAAACCCGAAAATCGCTTAAAACCGTCTTTTTACGCGTTTTAAACGCATAGTAAGTATTAAAACTATTTTAAATATATAAGACTTGATACCTACTGATATTTGTAATAAATTTGTATAGTTTAACAGTAAGCAAAAGTTTTAAACTCAGATTTCCAGATTTGACCTTTTAAGCTTATGTGAAATTACCAAAATGCCCCTACGGTGCATAGTTTAGTTATAAGAGGTAAATTTCACCTATATACCATACCCTACTGTTATGAATTATAAAAATAAGTATTTTTACTGAATACTTCAGACCTGAAACCCATATTCATATTTAAACTCTTTTATAACCTATAAATGACCAAAATACCCCTACGGGGCATAGTTTGAGTTTAAATTCATTTTGGGCATAATGGAAGGTATCCTACTGATATCACAACATATTTAAGGCATATTAACTCAGGAAACCTGTTCATGAATCATTTGGTTACCTGTTACGCATTATTTGCGTTCGGTGCGGTTTATGTAACTAGTTTTCATAAATTGACCAAAACGGGTCAAACCTTATCTTTTTTTTGTCTCAAAATCCAGAATGTGTTTAGTTTACCCATATTATACAAGTATACAAACTTGTCGGGTCTAAACCACATTCTAATCCGGTCTTCGCTTAATCGTACGTTTTGAACCTTATCTTTCTTTAAAACTAACCGGTCTAAGTTTAGGCTTAATTAAGACCCGTTAGGAATCTAATAGGTTATTAAAACCTTCGTTCCAGATTAGGAGCCCGGTAAAAGCTACTTGCATTCGCTGTTTGTGATTTATACTTACTCAGGTAAATACTTTTAACTTATTTTCCCTATACGGGCTTGGGATACGGTATTATAATAATACCGCTTGGTCGGGTGTGTAGTCATTTAAATCAGATTGTGATTAATGTATTTACATAACTCGTTTTAATCTGTATTATTTGGTGTATGGCCTTTGGGGGTTAAATGACCATGTCCCGGATATCCTTGGCATCATTCAAAGAAATGGCCACGACCTAAGCACGGGGTGTATGCATACACCTGAGAGTTGCATTATGTAAAAACTGGTAATCCACTTAAAGGAATCAACCTTGTGGGCATTATACATGTGGCGTGTCAGTTAATCTTGTCCGGCTCTTCTAACCGGCCCTGACGGACGACAAATAAGTAAAACTGTATACAAGATTATTTTTAAATAATTGTCCCAAGTTATAAAAGATATTTTATGCCGTGTGCATTCAAACTAATTTTCTTAAACTTTTTTTTAAATGAGTCAGTTAATTGTATTTACCAGTGTAAACTGACGTATTTTCCAAAAAGGCTAAGTGCAGGTACTAGACGAAATAGGCTGGCTACTCCTGGCATCATTAATCAAGTCTTGCAAGCTCTAGATGTTAAAGTCTGTTGAACAGTGATCTTCTTATCTTTTGATCCGCCTGTGGATCCTTTACAGTCCGGTTGTAATACTTTGATATTACTTTTTATTCGATTTGTAATGTGATTCATCTTTTGCTTCCGCTGTGCATATAAATTGTGTTGTTTGACTATGATGATATCAACTACGTCACGATACTCCCCACCGGGCCCACCGGTAATACGTGGAAATATCGGGGTGTAACAGGTTGGTATCAGAGCCAACATTGAGTGAATTAAACACTATCCTTCTGTGTTTAATCTCAATGACACAGTTTGCACATTCATCGACTTTAGAGTCTAGACAAAGAACTTAGGACTAATCCAAATTTGTTTATTTTTAATTTGTCCTTTATATTTCTTGTTGTTCTTTTAATTGTTTTGACAGGTTAAACAAGATGCCACCTAGATTTCGTGGAAGAGATAGGGGCAAGGGGCCACTCACTGCCCCAAACGATCACGAGGTCGGGCCATCACACCGGCGAACACCGTCAGATTCCCTTAGCAGAAGTCCTCAAGATAACTGGATGACCTATATTGAACCCGCAAGGCGCTCAGTTTCGCTGAGCTCCTCCCCTTCTTTCCAAAACTCCTTTGGGCCTCAGTCTGAAAACGAGCCCCATAATTCCCACCATTCTTATATACCTCTCTAGGGCCACAAATCACCCTTCGATGACCCAACGCCCTATTTCCAGAGCCGGTTCAACCTGGAAAACTACATTGAAGAACCAGTGGGTTTTAACCCATTGGGACCTGAAGACCACTTCTCGGGCGACCATGCGATGGACATGGACGAGAACACCAATCCCGCAAAGCCACCGTCCGGAACCCCTACGCACCCCATCGAAATTTCGGATGGGTCACCCTTTCTGGGATCACCTTATAATGGTCCCGATAGCTACGAGGCGAGGTTCAACCAGATCGACTGGGTGTTTACTCCCAGTTACCACAACTCACCGCAGCAGCAGCAGCCACAGCAGGATCCCTCCGAGGATTCTCGTTTTGTAGCGGTTACTCCGCCACCACCACCAGTGCAGCAACAGCCTCCGGAGCCACCGAGGCGTAAGAGAACAACCGCACGGATTTCCGTGCAAGGGGGAGTCCGTATCATCACTCCTCAACCATCTAGTGGCAGTTATTATCTGCCACTATACGAAGACCCACAGATGGGCGGGCCTTCGCACCGCCACCAATGGGTTTTAATAACCCAATTCTTACATACGCCGGTTCAGCGGCGTACAACCCATTTGAGCAGCCGGCCCACACCAACTACAACTACGCCGAGGCTGACCCATATCTAGTAGCGACAAACTACAATGCCCTTTATCCGGAAGGACCCTTTGGAGTCCCATATCAAGCTGGATATCCACACTATGGGTACCCACCTTATGGGTATAAACAACCGCCACCTCCTCAACCACCACTATTTCAGCAGCCCCCGCAGCTGCCAGTGATATCACCACCGCAGCATCAGGAGATTCTTCAAAGGTTGAGTCAGGTGCAGCAGGAGGTTCGGGAAGGGCGTAGGCAAAACCAAGGAATTTTCAAGGGTCTGGCGAGCTTAATCAAGGGGAAGAGCAAAAAGGATCATTAAATCCTTTATTTGTTTATTTGTATTTCTTTAAATGTTTAATCAGTCCCTGCGTGGACATCTATTTCAGTAACCAGTCCATGCGAGGACTTGTAGTTTCTGTTTAGCCCCTGCGTGGGCATGTCTTCCTGTTTAACCCCTGCGTGGGTATGTTATGTTTGTTTAGCCCCTGCGCGGGCAAGTTAGTTCTCTTTAAGTCCCGTTTAGGGCAAACCTGTAATTTTAATTTATGTAGTGGAATGGTTTAATTTAAAATTTCATTTTTGTTAATTATATGCATAAACATAAAATATAAAATAAATGAAAAAAATATATATAACATTCCTTTTGTAAGATCTATCATTATAATAAAAATGACAAAATCTAAAAAGGACAAGACCTAGCCCATGTGTCATTTTAAGACATCACCAAGATGGTAAGTCCTCAATTAGATTCAGATCCTTATTAACATCTTAATTTAGGATTGTTCTACATTAAATATTAAAAAGAATCTTAAAGGTAAAACCTAGCCTATGTGTTATTCAGACATGGCTGAGATGGTAAAACCTATTCAAGAGATTCAAAACCTTGTTAACATCTGAAAACATGTTAACATCCTGGATAACGTGATTCGTAAAATCACACGTGTCATCCTTACATTGGATTATTCAAAATCCTTCCTTGTTATTTAGACATCCATTTATGATATAGGGCTTACGAGCCATAATTATTGTCATATAAGACAAAAGACAGTCATAGCCTATAACTCCCTGTCAAGAAAGGTAATGAACTATGATTCAAACCTTAATACCTTGATTCTCTGAAATCATGGTTTATAAATTAAATTTGTCCTTGTGACTTGGCCTTTTGTGCCATTATTATATTTAATTATAACTAAGGGTTATTAATGAAAAATCCTGAATGAAATACTTAATAAATTAGCTAATATGGTTCTTTAATACCATGGTTAATAAAATTATAGGATGACAAATCTATTATAAACTTCTAAGAAGTCATTGTCATCATTTTATATAGCAAGCAAGCTACATGGTTGAGTATGAAGAAGTCAACAGTCATCCAAAGGAAAATCAGGATACCACCAGGATCAACGTAACTGATGCGGAACTTCAAGCGTTGATTGATAATGTTGTCACCAAGGCCATAGATAGGCAGTTCAATGAGTCAAGCGGTACTCGAAGTAGGACCTCATCTGTACCCCATTCTAAACCTAAGACTCACTCTGAGGCTCATAGTAAGCCACCCTCTAAACATAATGGAACAAGGAGGGATGCCGATCATCACTCCTCAAATCAGCATAGTGTCCCGTCAAAGAAGATTGAGCTCAAACGAGAACCACGTGGTAAGTCCTGTACCTACAAATACTTCGTGTCCTATAAGCCCAGGGATTTCACTGGGGAGAAAGGGGCTGTGGATTGCATGACATGGTTGGACGAAATGGATACCGTGGTAGACATTAGTGGTTGCGCTGATAGGGATGTTGTGAAGTATGTATCTCAGTCATTTAAAGGAGAAGCACTAGCCTGGCGGAGGTCTTTAATCCAGGCTACCGGGAAGATTCCATTGTATAATCTGTCTTGGGATCAGTTTGTTGCACTCATCAAAGAGAAGTACTGCCCTCAGCATGAGGTTGAAAAGATTGAGTCAGACTTCTTATCTCTGGTGATGAAAAACCTAGACTGTCAGACTTACCTTACCAGCTTTAATACCATGTCGCGACTGGTTCCATATTTGGTAACACCGGAGCCCAAGCGAATTGGTTGTTTCATTGGGGGTTTAGCCCCAGAGATCAAAGCCAGTGTTAAGGCATCCCGACCTGCTACTTTTAGGTCGGCAGCTGATCTATCATTATCCCTTACTTTGGATGCGGTCAGGCTGAGATCGCTTAAGAACTCGGATGAAAGTAAGAGAAAGCGTGAGGGCAATAACTCACAGCGATATGAGAAGAAGCATAAGGGTAACACGGACCACCAGAAGAAGTCTGGGTCCCACAAAGGTAGTCAGCAGACAGATGAAAAGCCAAAGTGCAAGACTTGTCAGAAACTTCACTTTGGGAAATGCAGGCTTGAGTCTAAGTCCCAGTCAAAACCATTTGCATGTGGGTTATGCAAATCCAAGGAGCACAAGATGATAGAGTGAAAGAAGATTAAAGATGCAACGTGCTATAACTGTAACGAGAAGGGGCACATCAAGTCCAACTGCCCTAAATATGCCAGAAAGCCTGAAGAAGTCAAAAAGACCAATGCCAGGGTCTTTCGAATAGATGCACGAGAAGCCGTTCAGGACGATAATGTGATCACATGTACCTTTCTCATCAATGATGTTTATGCAAGGGTATTATTTGATTCTGGTGCGGATAAGTCATTTGTAGATGATAAGTTTTGTAAGTTGTTGAATTTACCTATTAAAACCCTAAGTGTGAAATATGAGGTAGAGCTGGCCGATGGTACCATAGAAACTGCCTCAACTGTGTTAGATGGATGCTTTATATCCATTAGGAACCACTCATTTCCGTTATCCTTACTTCCTTTGAAATTAGCTGGTTTCGACATAGTAATAGGCATGGATTGGTTATCTCATAACCAAGCCCAGATTTTGTGTAACAAGAAGCAAGTGGTAATCAAGACTCCGTATGGTGAGCCACTTACCATACAGGGAGACACTCAGTATGGGTTGCCTGAGCAAGTGTCTATGCTCAAGGCATCGAGGTGTTTGAAGAAGGGTTGTGTCATTTATATGGCACAGGTAACTATTGATGAACAGAAACCCAAGGTTGAAGACATCCCTGTCATTTCTGAATATCCATAAGTATTCCCTGAAGAACTACCTGGTTTACCACCAGATAGACAAGTGGAGTTCAGAATCGACATTATACCTGGAGCAGCTCCTGTTGCAAGAGCACCTTACCGGTTAGCCTCAACTGAGATGAAAGAGTTGAGAACTCAGTTGGATGATTTGTTGGCAAAAGGATTTATTAGACCTAGTTCGTCTCCTTGGGGAGTACCAATCCTGTTTGTAAAGAAGAAGGATGGATCGATGCGTCTATGCCGATTATCGCGAGCTTAACAAAGTCACTATCAAGAATAGATATCCATTGCCCAGGATCGACGATATGTTCGATCAATTGCAAGGGGCAAGTTACTTCTCCAAGATCGACTTGAGGTCAGGCTACCATCAACTGAAAGTTAAAGATGAAGATGTGCACAAGACTACATTTAGGACCCATTATGGTCATTACGAGTTCTTGGTGATGCCTTTTGGGCTCACTAATGCACCAGCAACGTTCATGGATCTCATGAATCGCGTCTGCAAGCCCTACTTGGATAAATTTGTCATCATCTTCATCGATGATATTCTTATTTACTCAAAGAATCAAGCTGACCATGAGAAGCATCTTCGTTGTATTCTCTCACTGCTTCAACAAGAGAAACTCTATGCCAAGTTTTCAAAGTGTGAATTTTGGCTTCGTGAAGTCCAGTTTCTTGGACACGTGGTTAGTGAGCGTGGTATCCAGGTGGATCCCGCTAAGGTTGAAGCTGTCATGAATTGGCAAGAGCCAAAGACGCCCACAGAGATTCGTAGCTTTTTGGGATTGGCAAGATATTAGAGACGTTTTATTGAGAATTTCTCAAGAATTGCAGCACCCCTAACTTCGTTGACTAGAAAGAATATTAAGTTTGATTGGGGTCCTAAGCAACAAGAATCGTTTGATATACTTAAGCAGAAACTGAGCAATGCTCCCGTTTTGACATTGCCTGATGGAATAGAAGAATTTGTGGTATACTGCGACGCATCACACACAGGTATGGGGTGTGTGCTCATGCAGAAAGGCAAGGTTATTGCCTATGCTTCCCGACAACTAAAAGTGCACGAGAAGAATTACACCACCCACGACTTGGAGTTGGGTGTCGTTGTGTTTGCACTAAAACTTTGGAGGCATTGTCTATATGGTACAAAGTGTGTGATCTATTCTGATCACAAGAGCCTTCAACATTTGTTTAATCAGAAGGATCTGAACATGAGGCATCGACGATGGATGGAGACACTGAATAATTATGATTGTGAAATCCGGTACCATCCAGGCAAGGCAAATGTGGTCGCCGACGCATTGAGCAGAAAGGAAAGGGTTAAGCCTATAAGAATTAATGCCAAGAGCATTGAATTAAAGAACAGTTTGAGTGATAGACTGTTAGCCGCGCAGAAGGAAGCCATGTTAGAAGCTAACTATCCAAATGAAAAACTAGGAGTCACTGTAGAACAGTTATCATATGGTAAGGATGGAATCCTAAGATTAAATGGACGAATATGGGTTCCAATCTATGGAGGACTACGGGATGTTATCCTCTAAGAAGCCCACAGTTCTAAGTACTCCGTTCATCCTGGAAGTGATAAGATGTACCAGGATCTGAAAGCTAATTATTGGTGGATAGGCTTGAAGAAGTCTATAGCTACCTATGTAGCCAAATGTTTGACGTGCACGCAAGTTAAAGCTGAACACCAAAAGCCGTCAGGTTTACTACAACAGCCTGAACTTCCCACCTGGAAGTGGGAAATGGTGACTATGGATTTTATCACCAAGTTGCCAAAGACTAAACGAGGAAATGATACTATTTGGGTGGTAGTGGATAGACTGACTAAGTCAGCCCACTTCTTACCTATTAAGGAAACACACAGCTCAGATAAGTTAGCTCAGCTGTACGTGGATGAGATTGTATCTCTCCACGGAGTGCCAGTGTCTATCATCTCTGATATGGATACGAGGTATACATCACATTTCTGGAAAAGCTTTCAGCAATCCCTAGGCACTCGATTAAATTTCAGCACTGCATATCATCCTCAGACAGATGGTCAAAGTGAACGTACTATACAGACACTCGAGGATATGCTACGAGCTTGTGTTATTGACTTGGGAGGAAGCTGGGATGATCATCTTCCATTAATCGAATTTTCATACAATAATAGTTATCATTCCAGTATTCAAGCTGCACCTTTTGAAGCTTTGTATGGAAGGAAATGCAGAATGCCCGTCTGTTGGGTAGAAGTTGGAGATGTCCAACTAACAGGACCTGATATAGTCTTGGAGACGACAGATAAGATTGTGCAGATACGAGATCGTCTCAAAGCTGCCAGGGATAGGCAGAAAAGTTACGCAGATTTAAGGCGTAAACCTCTAAAGTTCGAGGTAGGTGATAAGGTTCTGCTGAAAGTATCACCCTGGAAAGGAGTGATGCGATTTGGTAAGAAAGGTAAGTTAAGCCCAAGGTATATAGGACCATTTGAGATCATCGAATGTGTAGAAACAGTGGCTTATAAGTTAAACTTGCCTGAAGAGCTCAGTGGTATTCATAATGTATTCCACATCTGCAATCTGAAGAAATGTCTAGCTGATGAGTCGCTAGTCATACCACATACGGATGTGCGCATAGATGAGAGCTTGAAATTTGATGAAAAACCTTTGTCGATCGAGGATCGACATGTTAAGAAGCTTCGAAGGAAGCATGTGCCAATTGTAAAGGTTAAATGGGATGCCCGTAGAGGTCCCGAGTATACGTGGGAGGTAGAGTCCACAATGAAAGAAAAGTACCATCATTTGTTTTAGTAAATCTCGAGGTTGAGATTTCTTTTAAGGGGGTGAGGATGTAACACCTCGTAAATTTATCTCCAATAATATATCGACACGTGTCATGAGCTTTAAACGTGTAAAGAATTACTTTAAAGGGACTAAAGTTGACAAACAAAGAAAGTATGTGAATAAAAGGATTCAAAATGTCAACAATGGATAAATATACCTTTCAATGACCCTACGCGATGTTTGTACTCTTAAACGAATGAATTATGGATCATACGAAGCTAATTGTGGAAGAAAGTGAGAGATTACAAACTACAGGGGTTAAATGTGTCAACATGTTTAAAGTATACCTCTGAGTGACCTTTTAGCAAACCCCAAAGCTTTGTAAGGATTAATTATACTCACTAGAATAAGTGATTAAAATTTCACAAGGTTTCGATAAAGTATGAGAAAGTTATGATAACATTCGTATACGAGGGGTTAAAAACGTCAACGTTGAAATTTATGACTTTTCGAGTGATCTAAAAGTTAACCAACGACTTAACAAAGTTTGGTTATGTCTTGGAGCCCTTAAAAGACAAGTTAGAGGGTTGAAACTGAAAAAAATAAAGGTAAAACCACGTTTATAAGGACCAGGGACCTAAAATGCAAACTTTGAAACTTGTTTGACTTGTTCTGGGGAGCCATACCGGCCGCGTAAGCCCCCTTGGGACTCTTACGCGGGCCGCCTAAGCATGCCAGTGACAGAAAACGCATGGCAGCTGCCAGTTCTGTCTGTTAACCGACTTTAAAGCCTTGTTTTGTATACCAGGGACTCCTCCACTGGTATTTCATGCAATAGGGACACATGGGACCATCTCATAACATGTGTAGACTTGCTTGGCATGATCCTAGGTGATCAAAATCACTATATAAGGAGCTCTATTGTTGCAACATTGGACACTTACATTTCAAAACTCTCACAACTCAACTTCTGGAGATTCCTGGAGCTCAAGTACAATTCCTAGTGATCATTAGTCATGCTTAGGACTACAGTAAGTGTCCTTAACCTTCCTTAATTCAGTTTTACTTAGTTAATTAGCCTAAAGTCAAATCATCGTAATTAAGGTTTGACTTCGTGATTAATTTAAATTTGTCCAGTCAAATATCGAATTAAAAGTACCTATGAGTTGGTAATCATGTGGGTAATAAACCCTTAAAAGGGCACCCTCTGATTCCCACTCTAATTAGGACAATTGTCGGGTCAAACTTGATTAGAAAAAGTCAACAGAAAGCACTTTTTCAAATAAATGCATAATTAACAATGTAGAATCCATGCAACCTGTTTTATCACTAATATAACTTGGTAATTAATGTAAGAACATGTCTTAACATGTTCAACCCGACAATTTTCAATTTAAGCTCGGTTTGGAACCGAAAGTCGCTTAAGTGCACTTTTGCTTTGACTTTCAGTTCTGAACCAATGTAGCATGTTTTAGTAATGCCTTAGAGCCTTATTAGGACCAGGTTACATGTTAGTATAACCCTCTGTGATTATACAACTTGGTTAAATAGTTATCCGATTCATATGCATGTTTCTGTTATATGCCTAAATGTTGACCATAATGCCCTTTTGACTTTAAAACAAGAATTTTGAAAATGTGAGAGGACAATAATCTTTATTACTGATTTATAAAAATGTCCCTAAATTTCCACATCAGTTAGAGGTATAGAATAAGAGTTATGCTCAATAGCGTAATTAGAAAGCTTTTTATTAATTAAACGACGTAATTAGCATAAAGCCTATCTAAACCCAATTTTTGATACCAAACTTTTTACCTACTGAAGTAAAATAATATTTTAGGATTTTTGAAGATTTTTTTTTTATTTTTAGGCTGAGCATAACATAGGGTTATACCTTTGATTCGGTAATTGTCGGTTTTGCCCTTTAGGCCTATAAAATGAGTTTTACAAATCATTTTGATACCAAACCTTTTTCTACTGATCTTATATGATAAATAGAATATTTTAAGCCTTATGGAATAATAAAAATATCAGCTTTCATTATAAAACCCGGAAATCGCTTAAAACCGTCTTTTTACGCGTTTTAAACGCATAGTAAGTATTAAAACTATTTTAAATATTTAAGGCTTGATACCTACTGATATTTGTAATAAATTTGTATAGTTTAACAGTAAGCAAAAGTTTTAAACTCAGATTTCCAGATTTGACCTTTTAAGCTTATGTGAAATTACCAAAATGCCCATACGGTGCATAATTTAGTTATAAGAGGTAAATTTCACCTATATACCATACCCTACTGTTATGACTTATAAAATAAGTATTTTTACTGAATACATCAGACCTGAAACCCAGATTCATATTTAAACTCTTTTATAACCTATAAATGACCAAAATACCCCTACGGGGCATAGTTTGAGTTTAAATTCATTTTGGGCATAATGGAAGGTATCCTACTGATATCACAACATATTTAAGGCATATTAATTTAGGAAACCTGTTCATGAATCATTTGGTTACCCGTTACGCATTATTTGCGTTCGGTACGGTTTATGTAACTAGTTTGCATAAATTGACCGAAACGGGTCAAACCTTATCTTTTTTTTTTGTCTCAAAATCCAGAATGTGTTTACTTTACCCATATTATACAAGTATACAAACTTGTCGGGTCTAAACCACATTCTAATCCAGTCTTCGCTTAATCGTACGTTTTGAACCTTATCTTTCTTTAAAACTAACCGGTCTAAGTTTAGGCTTAATTAAGACCCGTTAGGAATCTAATAGGTTATTAAAACCTTCGTTCCAGATTAGGATCCTGGTAAAAGCTACTTGCATTCGCTGTTTGTGATTTATACTTACTCAGGTAAATACTTTTAACTTATTTTCCCTATACGGGCTTGGGATACGGTATTATAATAATACCGCTTGGTCGGGTGTGTAGTCATTTAAATCAGATTGTGATTAATGTATTTACATAACTCGTTTTAATCTGTATTATTTGGTGTATGGCCTTTGGGGGTTAAATGGCCTTGTCCCGGATATCCTTGGCATCATTCAAAGAAATGGCAACGACCTAAGCACGGGGTGTAGGCATACACCTGACAGTTGCATTATGTAAAAACTGTTAATCCACTTAAAGGAATCAACCTTGTGGGCATTATACCTGTGGCGTGTCAGTTAATCTTGTCCGGCTCTTCTAACCGGCCCTGACGGACGACAAATAAGTAAAACTGTATACAAGATTAATTTTAAATAATTGTCCCAAGTTATAAAAGATATTTTGTGCCGTGTGCATTCAAACTAATTTTCTTAATTTTTTTTTAAAATGAGTCAGTTAATTGTATTTACCAATACAAACTGGCGTATTTTCCAAAAAGGCTAAGTGCAGGTACTAGACGAAATAGGCTGGCTACTCCTGGCATCATTAATCAAGTCTTGCAAGCTCTAGATGTTAAAGTCTGTTGAACAATGATCTTTTTATCTTTTGATCCGCCTGTGGATCCTTTACAGTCCGGTTGTAATACTTTGATATTACTTTTTATTCGGTTTGTAATGTGATTCATCTTTTGCTTCCGCCGTGCATATAAATTGTGTTGTTTGACTATGATGATATCAACTACGTCACGATACTCCCCACCGGGCCCACCGGTAATACGTGGAAATATCGGGGTGTGACAGTGATCTTTTCACCTTTTGGTGAAAACTTGAAT
This sequence comes from Helianthus tuberosus, assembly GCA_030545235.1. Taxonomy (NCBI): domain Eukaryota; kingdom Viridiplantae; phylum Streptophyta; class Magnoliopsida; order Asterales; family Asteraceae; genus Helianthus; species Helianthus tuberosus. Next base: position 168,826,374 of record CM060368.1, read on the forward strand.
TGACTTTTGATCTCATAAAATACTGGCTTTATTGGCTATTAACCAATCCATTCCTAAAACAATATCAAATCCTACCAGATTCATGGGATAAAGGTTTGCCATAAACTTCTGATTTAAAATTTCTATTCTTGCTCCCTGCAAGATTTCAGAAATCCTAACAGTTTCTCCATTAGCTGTCTCTACTAGGCATTCTTGTGGTAGTTTAGTTAATGACTGATTTAGAAGTTTACAAAACGAAGTATTAATGAAACTTTGGTTTGCACCAGAGTCAAATAATACTTTAGCAAAGACATCATTAACTAAAAATGTACCAGCTATCACGTCCGAAATCATCTTGGCTTCATCTGCAGTTAGAACAAATGCTCTAGCATTTTTAGTGTTCTTATTGTTCACAGCTGGAGCCAATTTTGGACAGTTTGGCTTGATATGACCTTGTTCCCCACAATTGTAGCATACTCTATTGTTGGCTTTCCTCCTGCAGTCTTCTTCCTTATGTCCTGATATTTTGCAGAAATTGCAATATATGGAGCATTTTCCAGAATGCTTCCTTTTGCAATGCTTGCAATAAGTTGCAGAGGTAGAGCCCATATTCCTACGGTTGTAATTCCCAGAACGGAATTCTTGAGTAAGTCTTTGGGCTAGGTTCCTCTTCTGGTCTTCTTCTCTAGTACGTACTAATTCATTAGTCAAGGGGTTAAATGTGTCAACATGTTTAAAGTATACCTCTGAGTGACCTTTTAGCAAACCCCAAAGCTTTGTAAGGATTAATTATACTCACTAGAATAAGTGATTAAAATTTCACAAGGTTTCGATAAAGTATGAGAAAGTTATGATAACATTCGTATACGAGGGGTTAAAAACGTCAACGTTGAAATTTATGACTTTTCGAGTGATCTAAAAGTTAACCAACGACTTAACAAAGTTTGGTTATGTCTTGGAGCCCTTAAAAGACAAGTTAGAGGGTTGAAATTGAAAAAAATAAAGGTAAAACCACGTTTATAAGGACCAGGGACCTAAAATGCAAACTTTGAAACTTGTTTGACTTGTTCTGGGGAGCCATACCGGCCGCGTAAGCCCCCTTGGGACTCTTACGCGGGCCGCCTAAGCATGCCAGTGACAGAAAACGCATGGCAGCTGCCAGTTCTGTCTGTTAACCGACTTTAAAGCCTTGTTTTGTATACCAGGGACTCCTCCACTGGTATTTCATGCAATAGGGACACATGGGACCATCTCATAACATGTGTAGACTTGCTTGGCATGATCCTAGGTGATCAAAATCACTATATAAGGAGCTCTATTGTTGCAACATTGGACACTTACATTTCAAAACTCTCACAACTCAACTTCTGGAGATTCCTGGAGCTCAAGTAAAATTCCTAGTGATCATTAGTCATGCTTAGGACTACAGTAAGTGTCCTTAACCTTCCTTAATTCAGTTTTACTTAGTTAATTAGCCTAAAGTCAAATCATCGTAATTAAGGTTTGACTTCGTGATTAATTTAAATTTGTCCAGTCAAATATCGAATTAAAAGTACCTATGAGTTGGTAATCATGTGGGTAATAAACCCTTAAAAGGGCACCCTCTGATTCCCACTCTAATTAGGACAATTGTCGGGTCAAACTTGATTAGAAAAAGTCAACAGAAAGCACTTTTTCAAATAAATGCATAATTAACAATGTAGAATCCATGCAACCTGTTTTATCACTAATATAACTTGGTAATTAATGTAAGAACATGTCTTAACATGTTCAACCCGACAATTTTCAATTTAAGCTCGGTTTGGAACCGAAAGTCGCTTAAGTGCACTTTTGCTTTGACTTTCAGTTCTGAACCAATGTAGCATGTTTTAGTAATGCCTTAGAGCCTTATTAGGACCAGGTTACATGTTAGTATAACCCTCTGTGATTATACAACTTGGTTAAATAGTTATCCGATTCATATGCATGTTTCTGTTATATGCCTAAATGTTGACCATAATGCCCTTTTGACTTTAAAACAAGAATTTTGAAAATGTGAGAGGACAATAATCTTTATTACTGATTTATAAAAATGTCCCTAAATTTCCACATCAGTTAGAGGTATAGAATAAGAGTTATGCTCAATAGCGTAATTAGAAAGCTTTTTATTAATTAAACGACGTAATTAGCATAAAGCCTATCTAAACCCAATTTTTGATACCAAACTTTTTACCTACTGAAGTAAAATAATATTTTAGGATTTTTGAAGATTTTTTTTTTTATTTTTAGGCTGAGCATAACATAGGGTTATACCTTTGATTCGGTAATTGTCGGTTTTGCCCTTTAGGCCTATAAAATGAGTTTTACAAATCATTTTGATACCAAACCTTTTTCTACTGATCTTATATGATAAATAGAATATTTTAAGCCTTATGGAATAATAAAAATATCAGCTTTCATTATAAAACCCGGAAATCGCTTAAAACCGTCTTTTTACGCGTTTTAAACGCATAGTAAGTATTTAAACTATTTTAAATATTTAAGGCTTGATACCTACTGATATTTGTAATAAATTTGTATAGTTTAACAGTAAGCAAAAGTTTTAAACTCAGATTTCCAGATTTGACCTTTTAAGCTTATGTGAAATTACCAAAATGCCCATACGGTGCATAATTTAGTTATAAGAGGTAAATTTCACCTATATACCATACCCTACTGTTATGACTTATAAAATAAGTATTTTTACTGAATACATCAGACCTGAAACCCAGATTCATATTTAAACTCTTTTATAACCTATAAATGACCAAAATACCCCTACGGGGCATAGTTTGAGTTTAAATTCATTTTGGGCATAATGGAAGGTATCCTACTGATATCACAACATATTTAAGGCATATTAATTTAGGAAACCTGTTCATGAATCATTTGGTTACCCGTTACGCATTATTTGCGTTCGGTACGGTTTATGTAACTAGTTTGCATAAATTGACCGAAACGGGTCAAACCTTATCTTTTTTTTTGTCTCAAAATCCAGAATGTGTTTAGTTTACCCATATTATACAAGTATACAAACTTGTCGGGTCTAAACCACATTCTAATCCAGTCTTCGCTTAATCGTACGTTTTGAACCTTATCTTTCTTTAAAACTAACCGGTCTAAGTTTAGGCTTAATTAAGACCCGTTAGGAATCTAATAGGTTATTAAAACCTTCGTTCCAGATTAGGAGCCTGGTAAAAGCTACTTGCATTCGCTGTTTGTGATTTATACTTACTCAGGTAAATACTTTTAACTTATTTTCCCTATACGGGCTTGGGATACGGTATTATAATAATACCGCTTGGTCGGGTGTGTAGTCATTTAAATCAGATTGTGATTAATGTATTTACATAACTCGTTTTAATCTGTATTATTTGGTGTATGGCCTTTGGGGGTTAAATGGCCTTGTCCCGGATATCCTTGGCATCATTCAAAGAAATGGCAACGACCTAAGCACGGGGTGTAGGCATACACCTGACAGTTGCATTATGTAAAAACTGTTAATCCACTTAAAGGAATCAACCTTGTGGGCATTATACCTGTGGCGTGTCAGTTAATCTTGTCCGGCTCTTCTAACCGGCCCTGACGGACGACAAATAAGTAAAACTGTATACAAGATTAATTTTAAATAATTGTCCCAAGTTATAAAAGATATTTTGTGCCGTGTGCATTCAAACTAATTTTCTTAATTTTTTTTTTAAAATGAGTCAGTTAATTGTATTTACCAATACAAACTGGCGTATTTTCCAAAAAGGCTAAGTGCAGGTACTAGACGAAATAGGCTAGCTACTCCTGGCATCATTAATCAAGTCTTGCAAGCTCTAGATGTTAAAGTCTGTTGAACAATGATCTTTTTATCTTTTGATCCGCCTGTGGATCCTTTACAGTCCGGTTGTAATACTTTGATATTACTTTTTATTCGGTTTGTAATGTGATTCATCTTTTGCTTCCGCCGTGCATATAAATTGTGTTGTTTGACTATGATGATATCAACTACGTCACGATACTCCCCACCGGGCCCACCGGTAATACGTGGAAATATCGGGGTGTGACAGTGATCTTTTCACCTTTTGGTGAAAACTTGAATTGACTTTTGATCTCATAAAATACTGGCTTTATTGGCTATTAACCAATCCATTCCTAAAACAATATCAAATCCTACCAGATTCATGGGATAAAGGTTTGCCATAAACTTCTGATTTAAAATTTCTATTCTTGCTCCCTGCAAGATTTCAGAAATCCTAACAGTTTCTCCATTAGCTGTCTCTACTAGGCATTCTTGTGGTAGTTTAGTTAATGACTGATTTAGAAGTTTACAAAACGAAGTATTAATGAAACTTTGGTTTGCACCAGAGTCAAATAATACTTTAGCAAAGACATCATTAACTAAAAATGTACCAGCTATCACGTCCGAAATCATCTTGGCTTCATCTGCAGTTAGAACAAATGCTCTAGCATTTTTAGTGTTCTTATTGTTCACAGCTGGAGCCAATTTTGGACAGTTTGGCTTGATATGACCTTGTTCCCCACAATTGTAGCATACTCTATTGTTGGCTTTCCTCCTGCAGTCTTCTTCCTTATGTCCTGATATTTTGCAGAAATTGCAATATATGGAGCATTTTCCAGAATGCTTCCTTTTGCAATGCTTGCAATAAGTTGCAGAGGTAGAGCCCATATTCCTACGGTTGTAATTCCCAGAACGGAATTCTTGAGTAAGTCTTTGGGCTAGGTTCCTCTTCTGGTCTTCTTCTCTAGTACGTACTAATTCATTAGTCAAGGTGTTTGTTAATTCTACAGCTTCTTCTATGGTTTGAGGTCTAGCTGCCCTGACTACATGTCTAATCTCTCCAATTAATCCCCAGATGTAACGGGAGATTAATACCGGTTTAGGTGATGCAAGGGTTGGTACTATTCTAGCATATTCAAAGAATAATTTTGTGTACTGATACGTGGTCGAAAACCGGTGTTCGTTTATGCTTAAGTTCATGTTTTTACTTAACTTTTTATCTCGAATAGCCTACTTGTAAAAGGGTTTGTGTTTTGCAGGTCTTGTGAAGTTTAAGGAGCTAATTGGGAGCTAAACGAGTCACCGGAGCGAAAACGGAACCACCGGGACGTGAAACGGGTCAACCGGGAACAAGGAACACGAAAAACAGAAAAGATAGTTTCTGGGCACCGTCGCCGACGGTTGTTGTATATGTGCGTCGCCAGAATGTTCGTAGACAGCAAAGGAAGCCATCGTCGAAATGTGAATATCCATATACCGTCGCCGACGGGGCATCATGCCGTCGACGACGGTCCCTAAATGTTGATGTCGCGCAAGTTGTTCCTCCTTGGTCTTTTAACGAATAAAACAAAGGTGGTTGACATCAATTTGGGGGTTACACTTATTTTGAGGTTTGAACTTCATCTTGGAGCCATTATTCACCTACCCATCATCTACCATTCCACCAATCATCATACCATCAACCCGAATCAAGAACAAGGGATCTTCATCTTCTTGATTTCAAAAACCCTAGCTTCACCAATTCACCAATCCACAAATCTATACATCCATTCACCATCATCATTCAATTAAAACCCTAACTTCCATCCATCAATCCATCTTCACGCTTCACGATGATCCAAGTCAAGCTTTCAACATCCGGTGATCAAGTTTCTTCGATCATGCTCGGCTAATTCCTTGGAGGTTTCACCCCGGTGTAGACTTTTGTAAGGTTTAGGGTTTATTATGTGTGTTAATTGTTTTGTGACAACTTGAATTGCATTTGAATCTTAGACAATTGTCCTACGTTGGTATTGAATTTGCAAACCGTCAAGTGAATGATTAAATTTGACTTTGTGAAATGAATACACGTATTTATGCCTTGTCTTTTGGTAGGATTTGCTAGTCCAAAGTAACGAAGTGTATCATGGTCCGTTGTTTACGACGTTGATAGCGATTGACACCTAAGCTTTGTGATTGCGACCCGTTAATGAACTATTTCAAGTAAAACTAATTAAAATACATAGTAACCCTAAGTCTTGCAATTGTTGAAACCGGGTGTGAACCTTGTTTTCTTATCATTATTTAATCAATCATTTTTAATTCTTGCAATTTGTTAATCACTAGTAGTTAATCCATTCCATCATTTTAGTAATTCTAATCCACACCTTTCAATTAAACAAAAATACAAAAACATATCATAGCAAGCTTCATAAGTGTGACATCTTTTCATAATTCAATCGAATCCATTCACAAACCACATACTCTTCGTGGTTCGACCCCTTACTACCACTAACTATTTGTTAAGGGTAATTTGGGACTATAAATATTATCTTTGACCGGAGCGCGACACTCCGATCAAATTTTGTCGCCGTTGCCGGGGAGTGCGTGCGCTTTGTGTTTGGATATTGTTTGAATTTGCGTGATTAACTGTTTAAATTGTTTAGCTTTCTTTTTACACTTTGTCTTTTTCCTTGTTACGCGGGTGTGTTACTTGTGCAGGTTACAGGTAGTGCATGCATACGCGGAACTCCGGGAGGACTTCACCTTTAGTCTACGAATCGGAAATCGAGAGAGTCGCAAGAAGAAACCTAGCAAGCCGGTTAGAAGCAACACTTGCTTCTAATCAAACCAACCAAACACCACAACACACACCGTCCATTGAAACCGATTCAATGGCAAACCAAAACTCCAACCAAAACCAAAACCCAAACCAATTCCAATACCGAAGCAACTTCAATCCCGCTCCAAATATGCAACCTATACCTTCAAATATTGAACCCACACCACCTTTCCAAAACCAAAATCCCAACCACAATCAAAGAACACCTCAACAACAAAACCTTCATCGACAAACCTCTTTACCCATCAACCTAGATGACCGGAATGTCAATTCCGACCGTCGGGGAAATCGTGATCGCGGCAATCCCGCAAATGAAGACCCATTCTTCAACATCGATGACTTGAGGAATGCAATCCCCGATGATGAACCGTATAGTGTTCCCGGTTATCAATCGCCGGAACATGTAAGCATTCATACGGAAAATTCGGACGATGGGGGGTACTATGATGATCGGGTTAACGATGATGAAGATTGGGGCTACGTGAATAGGGGCAACGTCTACAACGCTAGAAGGTATGATGATGAGGAATTTGGCTACCAAAATGCCAATTACGTTGGGGACGACGAATACGGTTACGGAGGTGGAAGAAATGATGGTTATGGGAACAACCGTCAACCACGAAACAATGACCAACGGAACCGGAATGATGGGTTTTATAATAACAACAACAATGCAAACCCTAACCGGATTCCTCGCTTCGTGGGAGGTGGTAACCCAAGGGATAATAGAAGAGAGGATCGAAGAGATGATCGAAGAGGTGAAAGACGGGATAATAGAAGACCGGTTGATCAAGAAGTTAATGGTCCACACCGTCGTCAACGACCTCCACGGGGAGTGAATGATCGTTTTAGGCCGGTTGTCACCGAGAACGACTCACCAATCGTTTGTGAGAGGAGGATGTTTCATTGTAAACCACATTACATCAACATACTTCCTCATTTTAATGGAAGATCTAACGACGAACCATACACACATTTGACAGAGTTTTCTTCCATCTGCGGCACTATCGGGGGGCACAACTTTGCACTAGATGAGGTTAAACTTCGTTTGTTCCAATTCTCATTGAAAGACAAAGCGAAGCAATGGTTCCTTACACTCCCGGCCAATAGCATCCGCACATGGGGAGAAATACAACAAGCTTTTCTAGATGAATATTATTCTATGGCGAAGACCGATGATGCTCGTGATGAAATTAGGTCTTTTCGCCAATTATCGGGCGAGCCGTTGCATGAAGCCTTTACAAGATTTAAAGAAATGATGAGAAGATGCCCACATCATCAAATCGAGAAGTGGGAATTGGTTAAGTGTTTTGTACGGGGTTTAGATGACAACACATGGAACCGACTTGAATCAACGAGTAACGGGACTCTTTTGAGCAACCATGAAGACGATGATTGGGAGTTTTTGGAGCGGATGAGTAAATGGTCAAAAGAGAAAGAATCGGCCGATCGAGCTAAGAAGCATCCCATTTCACGGTCACTTCCCGATCTTGACTCTAAAGATCGGATTTCCACCTTAGAGCGGGAAATGGCTCGAATGAAGAAAAAAGAAGTAAATGTGGTTCAATTCGAGGTATGTGAAGATTGTGGTGATATTGGACATAGAGCGGAACAATGTCCAACGGGGCCGAGTGGCTACACTGAAGAAGTCAACCAAGTGTATGGAGATAGGAAGCAATACGACATGAACTCCAACACTTACCATCCGGGGTTGAGAAATCACCCTAATTTCTGGTACGGTAACGCTTCGAATCAAATGAACCCAAACTTTCAATCGGGTAATCAAGGTAATCAAGGTGGATCATCGTACAACAACCGTCAAAGTGGTAACCAAGGGGGTTATCAACGTAATTACAATCAAGGGTACCAAGGTAGGGACAATAATTACCAAGGTGGGTACCAAAGGAATTACAACAATCAAGGCGGTAATGGAAGCGGGTCGAATAATCAAACCGGTGGCGATGATTTGAGTGCCAAAATGGATGCTTTGTTGAATATGCAAAAAGAATCTCAAAACAACATAAAAGAATCTCACCATGATATCAAGAAGATGAAGAAGACAAACGAGATTCGGGATAAAGCACATGAGGCATTGGCAAAGCAAGTGGGGCAACTTGCTCAAGAGATGGCTCAAATTCGTGGAAGTGGAGGAGGACTTCCAAGTGATACCACGGTGAACCCTAAGCATCAAGGTTCGAACTCGAGGAACACACGTGAGGTACCAATTAATAAAATTACTTTACGTAGTGGTCGAGTCTTAGATAACGATGTTGAGTCACCACCCGAGTTTGTTGAAGGGGTGGTGGAAGATGCAAGTGATGATGAAGGTAAAAATGGTCAAACGGGTCCAAAGAAAAATGATGTTAAAATTAATAATACTACACCCGTTGTGACCATTCCCGTCCCAAAAGCTAAGGAAAAGGGTGTGGAGGTTAATACCGCCCCTTTTCCCGAAGCCTTGTTGGGACCATCTAAGAAAGTGGTAAACAAACGAGGCCCACAACAAGAAGAGATGTGGGAAATTTTTAAACAAGTCAAAATTAATTTACCACTCTTAGATACAATTAAGCAAGTACCTTCATATGCTAAATACTTGAAAGATTTATGCACCCAAAAGCGAACTCACAAGTTTCCTAAGAAACTTGATTTAACCGAAAACGTGAGTTCGATTCTTTCGGGTGCACTTCCACCAAAACTTCAAGATCCGGGGGCGCCCATTATTTCAATACAAGTCGGTGAATTTAAAATAACACGGGCCCTTTTGGATCTTGGGGCAAGTGTGAGTATCTTGCCGGGTAGTTTATATGACCAATATGATTTTGGTCCACTTCAAGTGTTTAACACCACCGTGGTGTTAGCCGATTTGACCCCTAAACTGCCCCGTGGGATAGTCACGGATGTAATAGTCAAGGTTGAGGACTTTTACTATCCGGTGGACTTTCTTGTGTTAGATTATGTTTCTTTGGACCGAACTAAGCAACCAACGGTGATCCTTGGTCGACCATTTTTGGCAACATCGAATGCCCAAATTAATTGCAAATCGGGCACGGTCGACATGACTTTTGGTAACCGTCGGTTGCGGTTAAATGTCTTTTCAAGATTAACGGATCCTCTAGTTGGCGATGAATGCTACATGGCAGACATTGTTGACGAGTGTATACCTCTATGTGACACTAGTGTCGAAGAGGAAAACACAATAGAGGAATGTTTCATGTTTGACAGGTTGCAAGGAGAAACAAATCGGAGCATGGATGAAAAGATGAAAGAATTGGAGGTTATGGCGGCAAAAGAAGGAAGGCCCACTTGGACACATCATGTGGAAAGTCTTCCGGAAAGCATCGATACAAAGTTGAAGCCGTCATTGGAAGAGCCTCCGGTGTTGGAGTTAAAGGTGCTACCCAAGCATCTTAAATATGCTTATGTGGGTGAAGGTAGCACGCTTCCGGTTATTATCGCATCAAACTTAACCGGGGAGCAAGAAGAGAAGTTGATGAAAATTTTGGTTACTCATAGAGCCGCTATCGGGTGGACCATTGCAGATTTGAAGGGAATTAGTCCCTCGGTAGTGATGCACAAGATCATCACTGAAGATGGCATGAATCCTTCTCGTGACACGCAACGGAGATTAAATCTAAACATGCAAGAAGTTGTCAAGAAGGAGGTATTGAAGTGGCTAGATGCGGGTATTATATACCCTATCTCGGATAGCCAATGGGTGAGCCCAACACAAACAGTTCCGAAGAAGGCGGGTATTCAAGTCGTCACAAATGACGCAGGTGAAGAGGTCGCCACTCGGCCGGTAACCGGGTGGCGTATTTGTATTGACTATAGGAAGTTAAATGCTGCAACTTCCAAAGATCATTTCCCTTTACCATTTATTGACCAAATTGTTGAGAAATTGGCCGGACAAAAATTTTATTGTTTTCTGGATGGTTATTCCGGATACAATCAAATTGCTATACATCCGGAAGACCAAGCAAAGACTACTTTTACTTGTCCATACGGTACTTTCGCATTTAGGCGAATGCCCTTTGGACTTTGTAATGCCCCCGCCACCTTTCAAAGGTGTATGACGAGTATCTTTTCAGATATGGTGGGGGAGTCTTTGGAAATCTTCATGGATGATTTCTCAATATTTGGACCGTCATTTGATACATGCCTTGACCAACTCGAAAAAGTTTTGCAAAGATGTGTTGAGAAAAATCTGGTTTTGAGTTGGGAAAAGAGCCATTTTATGGTTCAAGAAGGGATTGTGTTGGGGCATGTCGTCTCGAGTCATGGGATTGAGGTGGATAGAGCAAAGGTGCAAGTCATATCCACTTTGCCTTATCCTACAAGTGTTAAGGGTGTTCGGTCGTTTTTGGGACACGCGGGGTTTTATAGGAGGTTCATAAAAAGCTTTAGTGATATAACAAAATCCCTATGCAATTTGTTGTTAAAAGATAAAACATTTGATTTTGATAAAAATTGCCAAAACGCCTTTAACATTTTGAAGAAAAAATTGGTAGAGGCTCCAATCTTGCAATCACCGAATTGGTCTTTACCATTCGAAATTATGTGTGATGCAAGTGATTATGCGGTGGGGGCCGTATTGGGTCAAAGAGTAGACAAGAAACCGGTTGCCATTTGCTATGCAAGTAAGACTCTCTCGGATGCACAATTAAATTATACAACTACCGAGAAAGAGCTACTTGCGGTGGTATATGCATTGGACAAATTTTGTGCTTACATATGGGGTACTAAGGTCATTGTTTATTCTGACCATTCTGCAGTTAGGTATCTCATGGACAAGAAGGATGCAAAGCCGAGGTTAATCCGATGGGTTCTCTTGCTACAAGAGTTTGACTTGGAGATTAGAGACAAGAAAGGGAGTGAGAATGTGGTTGCGGACCACTTGTCTCGATTGGTTGTAGATGAGGATTCTGCATGTGAAGAAATTAATGAGAATTTCCCAGATGAGCACATTTTAAAAGTTGGAATATTACCATGGTATGCTAATATTGTGAATTATTTGGTTACAGGTGATTTGCCGGCTCATTGGGATAGAAGGAAGAGGTTGCACTTCCTATCTCAAATCAAGTACTATAAGTTAGAAGAACCGGACTTATTCAAGTTTTGTCCGGATCAAGTCGTTCGAAGATGCATACCCGACGAGGAGATTCCTAGCGTTTTGATGCACTTGCATTCATTTGGTTGTGGGGGCCATTTCAGTGGTCACAAAACCGGGCACAAAGTGCTCAATAGCGGTCTTTATTGGCCGACTATTTTCAAGGATGCTTTTAACTTTGCTAAAAATTGTGTTGAATGTCAAAAGCTAGGGGGTATTTCAAAAAGGGATGAAATGCCCATGCAACCGATCCTCATTGTAGATATTTTTGATGTGTGGGGGATCGATTTCATGGGCCCATTCCCTAATTCGCCTGGAAACTTATACATCTTGGTGGCGGTCGATTATGTATCCAAATGGGTCGAAGCAATTGCCACCAAGACAAATGACCATACCGTTGTTTGCAATTTTGTACAAACAAATACAATTTCTAGATTTGGGATTCCCCGAGTGATCATTAGTGATGGGGGATCTCATTTCAAGAATTTTAATTTTGGCAAACTCTTGAAACGGTATGGTGTTGACCATCGAATCGCTACCCCTTACCACCCACAAACAAGTGGTCAAGTGGAAGTTTCCAATAGGCAAATAAAAGAAATTTTGCAAAAGACTGTTCGACCCGACCGAAAGGATTGGTCGACAAAGTTGAATGATGCTTTGTGGGCTTATAGAACGGCTCATAAAACACCTATTGGAACTACACCTTATCGCTTAGTTTATGGGCGAAATTTTCATTTACCGGTTGAACTCGTGCATCATGCTTGGTGGGCTATCAAAGAGGTTAACATGAAATATGATGACGCAGGAAAAGAGCGAAAGTTAAAGCTTTGTGAGTTGGAGGAGCTTAGGGAAGAAGCGTATGAATGCGCCTCGAAGTACAAAGATGATATGAAGAGGGCACATGACGCGAAGCTGAAGCCAAAGGAATTTGAAGTGGGTCAAAAGGTTTGGCTATATAATTCTCGGCTTAAGTACTTTCCCGGAAAGCTCAAGAGCAAGTGGATGGGCCCGTATGTGATTACACGGGTCGGAAGGCTTGGAGATGTTACAATCAAGGACCCGAAGGATGGGTCGAAGCAAACGGTTAATGGGCATCGCCTTAAACCGTTCCTTGATGGTAACAATGAGAAAAAGGATGAGAATGTGGAGTTGGTAAACTTCGTGGTAAGTGTGCCAACTTATGAGGTCAACTGAAAGGACCGGTAATAAATTTTGTAAAGTTATGTACAATTATTTAATTGTTTGTGTGTTCTTGTGTTTAATCGTTTGTGTTTCGTACTAATCCTCTTGATTGTGTGAAGTTCGGATATCACGAATGGGTTTTGAAGACAAAAAGGTATGTTTTAAGATTTATTTGTGTGTATTAGGGACAATACACGACTTTTCGGGGGGTGGTAGGGCCGTTAACGATTTCCGCGTTTTTAAAATTTAACTTATAAAAAAAAAAAACAAAAAGATTTTTAATAATTTTTAGGAATTTTTTATGTATATAGTGCTTTTATAAAAATCTCATAATTTTCCTCTTATTTTTCGAAAAAAAAATAAATAAATAAATAAATAAAAATTAAAAAATAATTTTTTTTTGATTTTCTGTTGACCGTCGCCCACGTTCAAACATCACGTCGCCTACGGCCCTTATAAACCTCCGTCGCCCAATCTTGTCCGTAGACAGCTAGTTTAGCCGCAGGCTCCCGGGACAAAACAACGCACTGTCGCCGACGGTGCTTATACCCGTCGCCGACGGTCTACAGAAATCCATCCGACGCGTTTTTTTGTTTTAAGGCCTTGATTTGAACCCACAATCTTTCAACCATTCCAAACCCTTAGGTAACGGGTTGTGAGCCATTTAATTTGACTTTGGGGGTCCTCATCTGACCAAGACACATTCTAGTCTACTCATATTCTGCATTCTTCAATTATACTTCTTTCATTCATCTCCATCTTCTTCCCCAAACATCACCTAGAACCCTAAAATCTTCTTCTTATCATAACTTCTTCGATTCTTAACCAATTCACTTGATTCTTGAGCCTATTGTGTGTATTTTCTCGAGAGGAACAAAACCCCCATAACGGTTTCCATCAATTCTTGCTCGTTTGCAAGATTTATGGGCGTGAATTTTTAGGGTTTTGAAGAGTGTTCATCCAAGTCTCTTGTTTTGCACTTTTTCTTAGTTCTTCTTGTTTATCTACACTCAAGGTATGAAATTTCAGTAAATTTATGCATGATTATTATATACATTGTTGATTTCTTCCGAAATTTTAAGCATATTGTTTAAGAGTAGGTTGTTTATCATAATGTAGGATGTTTTAGCATAAACTTAAGAATGTTTGTTGATTTGGATGGGATTTGAGCATGCTTTAGTCTTGGTGATGTGATTACACTAGATTTGTGCATGATTGAACATAGTTGTGATGTTGAATATTGTTGAAAACATGAATTTTTGAGTAAATTTTGTGAATAAACATGTTTAATTGATTTAGATGATAAGATGTGCAACTTTGGAAGTTTAAAAAAGGCGATTTTACATCTAATTATTGATTGAAATTCAACATTACATATTATGTTCAAAGTTTGAGATTGTTTGAAGATTTGGGGTGTACTAATTGTTGTCTTGTCTTTTGATTGTAGATATGTTTGGAAGAAGCAAGAAAGCCAAGACCTCCGGCCAAGGTTCGTCTTCAGGAGCCGGGTCAGGCTCGGGGGAATATCAAAGGCGATGGGAGCAATTAAGTAATGTTCAAGAAGGTGATGGGCAACTTATTCGACAGGATTGGGATTGGGAAGAGGCAAAGAATAGTCAGTCAGCTTCGGTATGGAAAGAATAGAAGTTGAAGGCTCTTTCCCGATATCGAAACAAGAGATTAGAAGCGAAGATGTGGAAGATGAAGATGGTTACGGGTGTTTCAAAACCCGTACCCGAAAGGGCAGTTTGTGAGCGTACAATAGATGTCGAGGAGTTTCGACAGATCGGCATAATGAAAAAGTTTGAAAAGATTGGTTGGGAGCGAGTGATTGACTGGTGCGATGATATTACCACCCGGGTATATTTGGGTGCGGTGTGTGAATGGCTATCTACGCTACGGTTTGAGCATTCTGATGGGCCGGCTCCTACATGGCGGTTAGTTGGTAATATTGGAAAAAACCAAATGATCATGTCATTCGAGCATATGAATGCTATAGCGAGATTTGATTCGCTTGGGATGGACGCATATGATTACTATGGTTATGATCAATTTTTGTATAATAAAAGAAACGAAGCCGATCCACCACAAATGCTAGCATCAGTATTGACAGGTTCTGGGGGTGCGGGGGAGTCGAGAAGCGATTTGTCGTTGATGGGGAAAATATTACAAGGTATCTCGTTAGAGAACATTCTGGTACGGTTCGGAGACTGTGGAATGGTGAAGGCACCCGACTGTCGGGTTTTGCATGCATTGTTATATGGGACGCCCAAGCTCTCGTGGCGTCAAATTGTTATGATCAACACATGGGATACACGGGAATCATTTAAACGAAAGATGATTCCCTATGCAAGGTTGATTAGCGCCATGATTCTCCAACAGAATGCATTGCCTCAAGATTCACTGTGGGTGTCTAAGCCCATTGATCAGTTCAGCTTTGCCACTATGAGGCGGCATTGGAAAATAACCGTGAAAGCTTTTGGGCATTTGCACACGGTTGAAGATGAGCAAGGGGATAGTTATCGGTTTAATGACAAAGAGGGTGATGAAGAAGATGAGGAAGAAGAGGGCGATGAGGAGATGCCTGATGTTGAGGAAGAGACGGATCCTTCTGGTCCGCGGGGACCGAGGCAAAGGTATAGGAGGAAGCATCGGGAGATTTCTGCCAATGTGGCAGACTTTGTGAACGAAAGGAAGATACCGTCGTACTGGTTGTGGACCCGTGGAAATCAAGCGGTATACGACAATGTGTCGGCGGGTATTGGTGAAGCAAGAGAATACCATGCTAGTAGGAGCAAATGGGAAGAGGCGCAAGGGGCGTACTCGCAGCAACAATGGGGTTTTCAAGCATCTTTCTGCGAGAGGGTGGAAAACCAGTTGGAGGAACAACAGCTGCAACATGCGTTACAACAGTCACAAATGGAACGCATGATACAGTTGCAAGAGGAAGAAAGGGCCCATAGACAGGCATGGGAAGAAGATGAGGCTAGGCGCCAAACCGCACAAAGAGAGTTGGACCAACGCCGATGGGGAGCGTTGGCTTTCTCTAACCAAATGGCGATTAATAACTTCAAGGTGCTCCATGATCAAGAGCGCCATCAAAGAGATTATCAAGCCGGTCTCCCATATGTTGAACACTCGGGGTGGACCGATTACCCCAATCTTCCTCATCCGCAAGGCCCATCCGATCCAACCCCTCATTGGCTCGAAGCCGTTGGCTCGAGTTTTGTTCCGATGCCGTACTGTGACACCTGTGTCACTGCGACCATCAAAAAAATGCCAAACCAATGAAATATTGTATTTCATACTTTGGACTTGTATAAATATGTGTATCTTTTGCACATATCAACTCTTGTTCGATTCCAAACTTTAAATCGCTTTCTGGAAGGTTATACGCGCACTGATGCGTAAATATAACCAGTTTAATTCAACGAACACTCCAGAATAGTGAAATATACTTAACATACCTTAAATAACCTTTACATAACTTAGAAATAAGTTTTGAAGGCTTTGGTATGGCAAAAACAAGTTAATTCGCTTACAGGGACTAAACTTGACAAACTGCGAAAGTATGCCAATTTGAACTGTAACAGACATTCCGGAACATGACCATAAGTTAAACATACCATAAATATCCTTTACATAGCTTATAAATAGGCTTTGAGGGGTTCGGTATGCTAAAATAAACTTTTGGGGTCATTCAGGGACAAAAAGCGTCAAAAAGTGCACAAGTTTGCATTTTCGCGCATAACTTACGTTCTGAATACATCCGGACATCCAAAAATTTATGTAATCACTAAAATATTTTATTTTAGTGTTTGGCATAAGAAAAATCCATTCGTCACGCCATTTGGATCATTTTTCATGCTTACGCGCATTCCGTCGTAATTAACCGAACAACGTAACCGTACGGCTAAACGAACCGACACCTGAGATATTTTTGAACACATTTTAAGTTCCCTATACTTTAACTTCATTTTAGAGCTTTGAAATGGGGTTAACGGGGCTTAAACGTGTAAAAAAAAACGCATCGTAAACCAAGTTTTGAGGTTGCAGGGACTGAAACTGTAAATCTGCCAAACTAGGTCCCTAAGTAGGGGCTAGATGCAGCAAAATGTCTTTTTTACAGCTGTTAACCACTCCCTAACCCCTTTCCACATGTTAATCTCTTATGGTGAGTGGCCATTTTGGGTACCATAAGGTTCCGACACATGTACGGATGTGATTAAGGCACGATATTCGACAAACGATCCTAACGGTGGACCATTTACTATAAATACCCACCTCCACCCTTCACTTTTCCTCACAAGAATCTGATCCAAAAGACTCTAAGTTGGAACCATTGTTTCATACCTGAGTTATTTGGATCTAGATTAGCATTCGGGGACCCTTTGTAAGTGTTCCTTCGTTCTTTTATTGCTTTTCGAGTCCGAAAGCCAAACCTTGTTTGACTTTCTGCATTGACCAGTTTATGGTCAATGCGAAGTTCGTTAGAACTTCGCAACGTGATTGTAATCACGATGGTTATAGTCCTTGTGACTATGCCTACTGATTACCACGTTGTCTAGGGTCGTAAGGGTAAGCGACTTGATCAGTCGCTTATGCTTTCGAACCCGACCCATTTGGTCGATCATTAGGATCCGACCAAACATATTAGGTGACCATAGTATATAGGGAATAACCTTCCGAGGTTATACCTTATGGTCGCTTCGTTTAAGTAGTTGTATGATAGGTAGTTTATATGCCTTAGGTAAATTACCAAAATGCCCTTTTTACGCCAAAATTCATTTTAAGCATATGTAACATAAATTTTGGTATCTAAACTGATATGGCAACAATATTAGACATGTTAAGGCATATTTTACTTATCATAGGACTAGTTATGCGTTCCAAACGTGTTTTACGCGAACGACGCGTTAAAGTAGCATAAGCTACCTAAACGGGTCGTAATGGGTCGTAAGCACTTAGGTTAGGTTTCATTTAGTATGTAGGCTTTGTTAAACCATGTTACATGAGTTCCTACACTCATTTGGTTTACAAACCCTCATGCTACCCGATCTTCCGATTATAGGTCCGGTTTATTAATATAGTTACCTATATTAGGTGCCGTTTGATTCCGTGATCTCTAGCATTGCTTGGTGGTTATCTTAGGACTTCTGAGCAATCTCAAGTGAGTACATAGACCCCTCTTTTACTGTTTTCCAAACTGTTTTGGGGTGAAACACATGTGCCTACTTGTTACTTTCATGCTTTCCTGTTTTCACATCATATACTGCTATGTTCGTTAGTACATTATAGTACATGATTTCATTACACTTCATGCTAGGTGTGCCCATTGTGTGCATTACTTAGTACATCGTTTTACATGACATTTCACGCTATGTATGTTCATTTGATTACATACTTAGTGCATTGTTTTCACATGCTTACATTTTGATATGACGTTGGGTTTGTTTAAATGAATTTTTCACAATACCGCATAGATGTTTATATCAGTATAACATGCATTTATTACACAAAACATAACCTTGATTTAAACCATGTTTTACTTCAATACCTTGTTTTTGTGCATTTTACATATGGTTTAGCTGATTCATTCCACTTGCCATACATGACATTTGACAAAGACAATTGACAAAGACATTTGACATGGACATTTGACATAGACATTTTGACATGATTTACATTTGACACATAAACATGTTTGACATTTGTTTTACACTACATGATTTACATCTTGACATAAACACTTTGACATATTATCCAATACATTTGACAATTGGTCTAGACATAGACATCATACATTGTTGGTTTGGTTTGATTAAGTGATTAAGTAACGATGCGTGTGTAATATGATACAAGCATGGTGGATACGCCGCTGGTACTTCCTATATATAAATGTTTGTATGGTATTACATATCGTAGCGTTATTTGAATCATTTCAGTTTGATACATATAACATTTTATACAAATAACATACTTTTCACAAGACATTGATTTACAAACAACTTATCTTATACAAACTCATTTTACATGGTTATTCATTTAACCATACATTATTCACTTATTTATACATATCATCTGATCTTATTGTTTTTCAAATGATTTACAAGACAAAGCAAATTACAAGGTTCATGACTAAACATTTTCTCAAACATAAGTCATGAAACCTATTTTCACAAAACCTATGTATCTCACAGGCATTTTTATGCTGACGTACCTATTTTCACATGTGTTTTTCAGGAGCTGTTGCATAAGATGATCAAGATACACATAGGCAGACTTGGGCTTTAGTGACAATAAAAGATACAAGACTAGTTAATTATGTTGTATTTCTTTGTTTGTTAAGACATTGTAACACTTTTAATTAATAAAACGAAACTTCAATTGCCATGGATTTGAAACATTAATTCTGTTACAACACTCCCCGACGTTTCCGCCACGTCCTGTATGTTCTACGTGGTCGGGGTGTGACACGTACCAACCGCCGCCACAAGGAGAGTCGAGCCCGCTAGATAACTATAGGGATATGCTTGAGGCCCTCACTGTTTATTCGTACCAGCCGAACCCGCCAGTGAACCCTAATGAGAGATATCAGCGGTAGAAGCAAGGTATGTTTTTGTTGTTGTTGTATATTATTTTATTTTCGTTATTTTCATTTTATTATTTAAATTCTCGCCTAGTTAAATGAACGTTGTGGGTGTGTTCCCTATATAACCCTCATGAGACCTCTCGTCCTCCCAAGCTATTGGGGGGTTTAAAAGGGCTTGTTGCATAAGCTAAATGCAATCGTGATTCCTACGAAAGTGAGTTAGGTTTGTTGTTGTTGTAAATTTTTTTTCCACATAAATCAAAGTGAAATAACGTATAGCTTGGTGATGTTTTCATAAAAGTGGTAGACTTAGGTAACTAACAAATTTTAATGGTTGTGAGAAGCATGCTTCTACACAAGGGTTAAGATTTGTAGGTATATTAGGTTCGTGGGACAACCGCTTTCATGAAGAGGAGAGGAGCATACGAAGAATGAGCTCACAAACCAGGTGCATACGTTTCTTTTTACTTTTGATCTTTAGATTAGCAAATAAGTGGAATGTATCTTGTATATTATGTTTCCGGGGTGAATTTTTAGGGGAATTAGCCGTGTCACATCCCTTGTGCGTTTAATACTCTAGTTCTTACACATTGAGGACAATATGTACCTCAAGTGTGGGGATGGGGGAGTAGTAAAAATTTTAGATTTTGACCCGTTCATTTAAATACTACACATTGAGGACAATGTTCACCTCAAGTGTGGGGATGGGGGAAAATTTCAAAAAAAATTTCAAAAAAAATGTCTTGTTTAAAAAGCGGTCTTAAAGCACAAGTAACTAAGTCAACGAGGGATGTCACAACCCATTTGGTCTTTTGTCATGGTCAAGTTCAAATTAATAGCATGACGGGTATTTAACGGGTGGTTATTTGGGAATAATCCGCCTAAGAAACTAGTCTTTTATGCATGTCACATACCATACCCTTTTAGATATGTGAGGTTTTGAGCCACTTTTATATCATAGATTACATACCTATGTTTCTTTGTTTGAGTGGACCATTAGTCATATATTGTAGAACTTGCAACTTTTGATACGTTTGAGACTATAGACCGAATACAAGCACGAGAATGATTAAGGCATTAGGTAAACCTTTTCTCTTAAAATCATTTATCTATCCTTACCCAAACAAATCCCCTAGTCGCCCATTTTGAGTCTAAACCTTTCGTTTGACCACCCTATAGCCCATAACCGTTAAACCTTTTTCTTTTAAACCCGTGTGATGGAAATTCGATTATAGGAATCGTATTTGTATAGTTGTTTTTGTTTATTTGCATAAAAAAAACAGAAAATATCATGAAAAAGAATTGAAAATCGTTGAAGAAAAACACAAAAAGAAGTGTTGATAGTTGTTGAATAAAAGGCGAATGTTGTTGCCTCATATTTGGTGTTTATAGTTAGTTTTGTTAGAATAGTCATTTGTAATAAAAATCGAATTTTCATCACCTTAGCCACTTTAAAATATCCTAATTCCTACCTTTCGCCTAGCCCCATTACAACCCTTCAAAGACCTTTTGACTTGTGCTTAGTATTCGTGATCAATGGTGGAGAACGATTGAGTTGCAAGCTTATGCGGGTATGTGTTCTAATCGGTTTTGAGTGAATAGTCTTTGAAGTGCTAGTACATTATAAATATTAGCCAATTTATAAGCCGAGTAGAGAGAACATTGTGAGGGATGTGCATAAATTGTTGGTTTCACGGGCGGGTTAATCTTGGGTAACCATTTGTGTATTTGAAATCACATTACCGTTAAATACATTGAAAATTGTAAAGGGTTTGAACTTTAACATGACTTTGGACCTTAACCTTCGTCTCGGGAATGGGGAGTGTATTCGTTGTTCGACCCACGTGAAAGTGAAAAACAGATTTGCTTGAGGGCAAGCAAAAGACAAGTGTGGGGATGTGATACGTGGTCGAAAACCGGTGTTCGTTTATGCTTAAGTTCATGTTTTTACTTAACTTTTTATCTCGAATAGCCTACTTGTAAAAGGGTTTGTGTTTTGCAGGTCTTGTGAAGTTTAAGGAGCTAATTGGGAGCTAAACGAGTCACCAGAGCGAAAACGGAACCACCGGGACGTGAAACGGGTTAACCGGGAACAAGGAACGCGAAAAACAGAAAAGATAGTTTCTGGGCACCGTCGCCGACGCCCACATGGGCCGTCGCCGACGGTTGTTGTATATGTGCGTCGCCAGAATGTTCGTAGACAGCAAAGGAAGCCGTCGCCGAAATGTGAATATCCACATACCGTCACCGACGGGGCATCATGCCGTCGGCGACGGTCCCTAAATGTTGATGTCGCACAAGTTGTTCCTCCTTGGTCTTTTAACGAATAAAACAAAGGTGGTTGACATCAATTTGGGGGTTACACTTATTTTGAGGTTTGAACTTCATCTTGGAGCCATTATTCACCTACCCATCATCTACCATTCCACCAATCATCATACCATCAACCCGAATCAAGAACAAGGGATCTTAATCTTCTTGATTTCAAAAACCCTAGCTTAACCAATTCACCAATCCACAAATCTATACATCCATTCACCATCATCATTCAATTAAAACCCTAACTTCCATCCATCAATCCATCTTCACGCTTCACGATGATCCAAGTCAAGCTTTCAACATCCGGTGATCAAGTTTCTTCGATCATGCTCGGCTAATTCCTTGGAGGTTTCACCCCGGTGTAGACTTTTGTAAGGTTTTGGGTTTATTATGTGTGTTAATTGTTTTGTGACAACTTGAATTGCATTTGAATCTTAGACAATTGTCCTACGTTGGTATTGAATTTGCAAACCGTCGAGTGAATGATTAAATTTGACTTTGTGAAATGAATACACGTATTTATGCCTTGTCTTTTGGTAGGATTTGCTAGTCCAAAGTAACGAAGTGTATCATGGTCCGTTGTTTACGACGTTGATAGCGATTGACACCTAAGCTTTGTGATTGCGACCCGTTAATGAACTATTTCAAGTAAAACTAATTAAAATACATAGTAACCCTAAGTCTTGCAATTGTTGAAACCGGGTGTGAACCTTGTTTTCTTATCATTATTTAATCAATCAATTTTAATTCTTGCAATTTGTTAATCACTAGTAGTTAATCCATTCCATCATTTTAGTAATTCTAATCCACACCTTTCAATTAAACAAAAATACAAAAACATATCATAGCAAGCTTCATAAGTGTGACATCTTTTCATAATTCAATCGAATCCATTCACAAACCACATACTCTTCGTGGTTCGACCCCTTACTACCACTAACTATTTGTTAAGGGTAATTTGGGACTATAAATATTATCTTTGACCGGAGCGCGACACTCCGATCATGTACCCCTTACTATCTACTCCATTCATCCTAAGGTTTAGGAATTTGTTTGCTATTTGTTCTTTTTCATTGGGATGGCAGAATTTCCTTTCTACCATATTCTTAAATTCTTCCCATTCCATATTGTATACCCTATCACTTCCTCTTGACTGAAGGATAGTGTTCCACCATTCTAAGGCTGAATTCTTAAATAGATTGGAAGCAAACATTATTTTGTCCTCTTCCGCACATTTGCTTATTTTCAGAACAACCTCAGTCTTTTCTATCCAGCGTAGAGCTGCAATAGGTTCTTCATTGCCCAAGAATTCTATTGGTTTACAGGACCAGAATTCTTTGTAAGAACAACCATAAGGCATGGTTCTTCTTCTTTTGGGAATGGGCGCTTGAGGTATAGGGCCATCTGAATTTTAAACATTTACCATGTATTAATATCACAAAATAATATTAATATAGTTAATCACATGACACACATTTTTGCCAAAAGCGTCGATCATTGCGACTTTACTCTATTCATCTATTATCTATTACACACCCGTACTGAAATAAAAATTACAATACCGACTGAAATAAATAATAGTAGGCATCCGTACACACATATTATATTATTTTATTATTATTACTATTACTATTACCATCTCTACCATCATATTCACGGATATGGATTCATCCAAAAATCCATATTGCGCTCGTCGTATTTCCAGACAAGTCGCTCTCCCACCTCTCTCATTCTCTCACTGCTCTCTAAAATTTCCTCACCAAACGTCCTAAGTTCTTGTACGTTTTATGCACTCATTGGGGGTGCAGGTTCTAGGTGGGTTCGGAATCTGGGGTGTGGGTTCTTGATGTGGGGTGTAGGTGCCTGGAATTGGTAAGGATCTTCTAAAATTTCCCTAATATATTCATTGTGGAAATAGGGATCTAAAGGGTCCAAACCTAGGTAGGCTCCTACGTTCTGCATGGGTGTGTCTTCATGTATCGGGTAACGTTGCACATAGTCCCTAACGTCATCCTACCAGGGATCATAATTTAGGTCTAGGGGGTTTGGTGCAGGTACCCTAGGTATTTCCTCCGGATTGAAGTCATGCATCTCTAATTTGTTTTCAGGGTTTTCTATCTCCATCGGTTGGTCAGGGATTGGTGGCTGTGGTTGGGGTGCTATTATTTGCTCCCGATTAGGGTCAGCTGTAGTAGTTGCTAGGATGTGGATATTGGCTATACCCCTATTTATCATATCCTGGGCATAGGCATCTGTCTCTCTCTTGGCTGCTGCTAGAACCCTCTGATCTTGCAACTTTTTCATACGTTTTCTACGCTCGTGTGCCCCTCTACTGAACCATCCCCTCTTTTTATGAGGAAATGGCTCTTCTGACTGAGCCTTAAACACAAAGATTCCTTCTTCCGTATCAGCAGAGTACCCTGAGAGGGCAAGCTGAGAAGAGGAGGTGCATTCGCTTCTAGGCGAACCAGACAATTGACGGTACGCGTCAGATGGTCCTTGGTCGCTCATAATGTAAACTAACAAATAGTCAAATAACACATAATAATTAAATACAATTATGCACGTATTTCCGTAATTTATTTCCTAACACAAAATTTAAAATTTAAGTGTCAGCAGAACACTTCTTTGGCTTAGACCAGTGGCTAGGCTCTGATACCACCTTCTGTCGCAACCCCCGATTCTTTATCAGTCCCGGGAACGGGCGGACGCGAACTCAGAATTTTGGTGGTATCAGTTTGTTAATTTGGCAGCGGAAATTACATCAGGAGCGTAGTTAGGAAATGTTTATCAGAGTAAAACCACCATATTTGATATTAATAATCACATGGGTAAACCCAAGTTTCTTATTACAACATGTTTATAGGGATAAACCCTATTTTATTGAATTTAAAACATCGTCTTTTAGGTAACTTTTATAGCCACATTTTTTCCAAGCCGTCAGTGCTCTCCGGCTGGCTTTTTACTAATTGGCTGTCACATTGTGTTACCTGAAACGCTTTTTAAAAACATCTGTCAGTGGGAAATACTGGTGAGTGAATCCCAGTTTAATCAAGAATTATTAATTTAATTTAAACTTAACAGTATTGAGGGCGATTACAATGTTTATATCTACCCAATTACTCATTAAGTACTGTCAATCCTGACTGGTGGGTCATATTACACATTGGCTAACTCTTCGTCCAATGGTAACGTTACTCACATTTTGTATATAAAACCCCAACATACTGGCAGTAATCGTAGAATTACAAAGACTCAATCACTGCTAAATTGCATTGTAAAATAGTTAAGGTCTTGTAAAAACTGTTTACAAAAAGGAGATTACTCACATTGCTGTCTTAGATTTTTCATAAGGGTTTCCTGGTGACAATCAATAATTTACACAAAAGCACACGCGTTAGTATAATAACCCATTTTAACATTAGTAATACTCTCCCCGAGACGACATTCCAACGACTACGTCGGGCAAAACCACGACAGCCGTTACGGAACCCTAGATCAATCGGGCAGCGAATCTAATACGTATCCAGGGGTTATAATACTTACAACGGAGTAGAACTTCGCTAATTAGGGGGATATAATACCCGACTATAACTTCTACTACTTTAGAATTCGTTTAAGAAAGAAAGAAATGAACGACGGAAAACGAAAACCCGAAGCTTTCTTATATAGGTGCTGAGTTTGGTCCTCTCGCGGCCCGCGTAACACAAGCACAGGGCCTACGCGGCCCGCGTTAACCCTGGTCAACAGGGTAGCTTGTCCGGGTAATCTACTAGGCTCGCCACGATGATGACACGTGTCGGCCTGGGGTGTTGCCGCGTTCTTGATCTCTCGCGGCCCGCGTAAACTAACGGAGGTCTTACGCGGCCCGCCTAAACTTAAAAATCACAGAAATCAGGTTTTAACCTTTAAACCGCTTGCGTAAGGGTTGGGGTGGGGTCTACGCATCCCGCCTCAACTTAAATTTTCTTGTTTTAAATTATTTTTAATACTATTTAATGTATTTGAGGCCCGTTTTCTCGTATGGGGTGTATTTTGGGACAATTTGGGATATTTTAAAATATACTAGGGTGTCGGAAAATAATCGAGGATGTCGGTTTATTTAGGATTTTTACATAGACACCGTTCAAAGCATTCATTCTCATTAAAGTTGATGAATCGTATAGAGTTCCAGAAAATTTTTGCAAGAGCTCCGCTAGAGGTGTCAAAACACATTGTCTCAAATGAGAACCATGAACCTCTATTTATAGGCGCACTCATCCGGGAGAATGGGACTAACCATCCGGATGATCATCGTCTGGATGACTATGTCCATCCGATCGGATGGACTCCATCCGTCCGGATGGACTTTACATAACACACAAACTTGTGTTTCGTCCCGGATTTAATATAAAACATATACAAAACTATACAAAGACAACAACCAGGTTAAAATAGACTAAATACAGACGAAAGCTACAGACATATGCATCTACAAAACCACTTGATATTCCAGGAACCAACGAGTTTGATGGAGCTTTGGTCCCGATACGATGTGTTTGGTTCGTTATTATAACTAAGAAACGAGTAGAAGATAGATACAGCACCGAGCAGTCACTTATAATCTGGTCTCTATTCATATCTTGACAAGTTACAACACCGTGAGACCAGTTGGACAACATGTCCCCTCAGAGACCCAAAAGCTTGTCCAGATGGGAGCCCCAACTCCCTATTTATAGGCAACAACCTATCCGGTCCGAATGAGCTAGTGTCCATCCGTCTGGATGGACTTAACAATGTAACACCTACATTCGGATGGGGGTTTGGACTATATGATGTCCATCCGTCCGGATGGACCTTTACAATGTCTAATCCGTGTCTGACTTTCTATAATCTATACAATATTCAACACACGCTCTAACTAAGTATTCCACAGTGGAAGACGTATGAAATATACACCAACAATAAGGATGCATTCCACGGTAAACGATGCAGTTGATGAAACCGGAGCTGTTATCTCGGTTGTTCAGTACTTCCGAGATGATTCAATTGAGTCCTATGAAGCAAGTGTCTGTCTATTCAATTAAGAGGAATCATTGCATTACATCCCCGTTGAAAACAAGTGGTTGTAATGATGAGACCCTTGATTTGAAACGCATAATGTGAAACACACGAATATATGGTTTTAACGGATTGTTGGACTTCTTGTTCCAAATGCAGCTGAAAAATTCATTGTTTGTGCGATTTACAGAAATAAGAATGCATTCCACCGTAAACGATGCAACTGATGAAACCGGAGCTGTAATCTCAGTTGTTCAATACTTCCAAGATGATTCAAATGATGAAACCGGAGCTGTTATCTCGGTTGTTCAGTACTTCCGAGACGATTCAAGTGAGAGGAATCATTGCATTACTCTGGACATTTGTTGGTCTTCAAACATCTAGGAAACATTTGTTGGTAACAACGGTTCTCCAATTCTAGAAACTTATTCAGATCTCTATTCGGTCATCTTTCCAAACTGCAACACACGAAGTACTGAACAAATTAAATTGACACCTTCAATTGAGAAATTCATAGTTTAATACGCATCGTATAGGCTTATACGATGTGTATTAATCGGCGAAATTACTGAAATACCCTTGTTTTTTTGATAAATTCAGGGTATATTTGAGAAAATTCAAAGTTTAATACGCATCGTATAGGCCTATACGATGCGTATTAAGCCGATATAGGATACAACATAGGCCTATACGATCATATATGGCATAATTTGAAATTTAGTTTTATCGTGCTTTCCTTGGTTCGACGTGTATACGTGTCATTTTTTGACGAACTTTCTCATAATTTGTCATTTTATGACGTATACCTTCAACATATGTCGTTTCGGTGACGTTCGGTTGCGTGCGATTATCGTATTCTATGATTATGTACAGTTTTGTTTGAAATCCACTTGTATTGTATAGTGTCGTGTTATATGTATACGAGTGTGGAAATATCATCAGTCCTGTATTTTGACGTATTTTTGCCTATTTTGACGTATTCTAACATATTGTTGCGTATTTTATAGTATTTTTGACGTATTTGAGCGTATTCTAACGTATTTTAGCTTATTTTAACCTATTTTAGGTTATTTTTAGGTATTTCGGCGTATTTTAACGTATTTCGACGTATTTTAGCGTATTTTATTGTAATATGACGTATATTAACATATTGCAGTGTATTTTAGCATATTTTCATGTATTTTAGCGTATTTTTGCGTATTTTAGAGTATTTTAGCGTATTTTTGCCTATTTTATAGTATTTTAGAGTTTTTTTTTGTATTTTTTCGTATTTTAGCGTATGTTGAATGATAACGCAAACAAGTTCTCTACAGTTTGTTATTCAGATCTCTATTCGGTCATCTTTCCAAACTACAACACACGATAAGTTTAAACTTTATATTGTGTGATTTGACCAGGAAAGGATTGTAGGTGATTTCTACTTTTAATAAGTCGTCAGAGTTGTCAAATTTGTTGCATGTATTCATATTGTTGAGACTATATCAGATAATGAATGGATTGTTGGACTTCTTGTTCCAAATGCAGTTGTAGGATCCGTACTTAAAGGTCTCTCTAAAATATGCAACCGAGACCGCCTTGTTAATTTTATTGAAGTAATGAAGATTGAATGTGCAAACCGCAACCGTTTTTTACTACGGAAACGGTGGCTATGGGAAATACAAACCGAAATCGTTTGTGACTATGGGAAACACAAGTTTTCTTTTTGAGCTTGATGGATGTCCGTTATCTCAACGCTTCTCCTTACATTACTGATCTAGAATTGGAGAACCGTATTTTAGTGCTTCTCAATTAGATATTATTTATTGAAACCTAACTGAAACAGTCGGAAAAAAACTAAACCAAACCAACAAAGTTGAATTGATTGAAAAACCAGTGCGGTTGTCGTGAGCCCGAGGAACTTTTAATAAGCTGTCACAGTTGTCAAATTCGTTGCTTGCATTCATATTGTGGAGACAACAACAGATAATGAATGCAAAAGCAATACTTACAATTAACCAACATACATTGATTGTGGATTTAACTTGCAACATCCATCAAAGCTTCATGCAACCGAGACCGCCTTGTTAATTTTAATGAAGCAATGAAGATTGAATGTGCAAACCGCAACCGTTTTTTACTATGGGAATGATGGCTATGGGTAATACAAACCGCTATCGTTTGTGACTATGGGAAACATAAGTTTTCTTTTTGAGCTTGATGGATGTCTGTTATCTCAACGCTTCTCCTTACATTACTGATCTGGAATTGGAGAACCGTTGTGTATTTGCTTACTGATCTGGAATTGGAGAACCGTTGTGTATCTGAATCAGGTTCTCAAACAAACACTACTAAAGATGAGTTGGTATTGAACCAAGAATATGAAGATCACAGTGCAGATACATGGGGTTGAAAGATGATAACCCAACAGTGGAGGATCTCATTCTACAGCTTAGATAAATCTAGGGGGTATTCTCAAATAATGTTTCTTAGATGTTTGAAGACCAACAAATGTCCAAAGTGCTGCTTCTTCGTTCGCGTGACGGAAAGCTACCGCGTGACAGAAAGCTACATTGCAAAATAAAAAAATTAAATCGACACCTTCAATAAGCATTGTATAGGCCTATACGATGTGTATTACTTTTTTGAGAAGGGGACATTGTCAGCCTTTGATTGTCCTAGAAGTTTGAACCAACCTCAATACGCATCGTATAGGCCTATACGATGCGTATTGAGGGTGTCGATTTAATTTCCCAAGGTGTGCCAATAATACGACCCTTGTAGTTATTAACAATGTTTTAAAAACTGGTTTTTAAGTCATACCGGGTTGGGCTCCAAAATGGTTTAACCGGTTGAACCAGATTGTATCGGGCGGTTAAACGGGGTTATTAGTTGACCCTATAAATTCCATAAAATACAAATTCATCTAAAAAACAATCCAATCTCAACTAGAATTTATGTAACTTATCATACTTTTATCTAAAAACAACTATTTTTATTGTAAACTATTAAGCATTTTAAGAATATTTTTATTAGTTATAAACAATATTGCATTGTACGAGGCGAGTAAGAATTTCAACAATGATGAAATATTGGAATAGAAGGCAATATGTTAATTACCGGAAATATGGAAGATAAGTATTACCTTCATATTGTATTTTATTAAAATTAAAAAAAATCAAATCTTAAGATAATGTAAACCGGTAGAACCGGATTTACCGCCGGGGCCGTGCCCAGGAGACACGGGGCCGTGTGGGGCCCCCTGCTGACACTTGCAACTAATGAAGGAAGAGAAAAGGCTGACCACGGGAGTGCCCAGTGGGAACGGGGCCGTGGCCAGAGTTCTATGCAGGCTATAAATAGGGGTGCTTGGTTCACTTGAAAGGCATCCCTTGGCAAACCACTACTCTCCCACTTTGCCACCACTCCACCACTACTACAACACCAACACCCACCACCATCATCCACCATCCATCTTTAGAGTGTGTAGTAGTCTCGGGATCCAAGATTGATTATAAGGGTTCTTACCAATCAAATGCCATGTTTGGTTAAGCCTCTTACATCACTTGGTGAAGACAAGTCTTTATTGTATTACTTTTGATTTTTACCAATCAAATGCCATGTTTGGTTAAGCCTCTTACATCACGAGGTGCGGGGAATGCACTTTTCACCATGAAGGTCGATGTCTAAGGCCTAAGTGCGGAAAGTGTGGAAAAGAAGGGCACAGCAAGGACGCATGTTGGGCAAAGGACCCAGATGGAAGAAATAAGAGAATACCAGGTTGCTACAGATGTGGTGAAGCAGGGCACTTTAGGAAAGATTGCCCTAGGAAGAAACAAGCGAGGAAGGGTTTTCACAATCGACACTCGTAAAGCACGCCAGGATACAGATGCGGTTACGGGTACGTTCCCTATTAACCAACCTTATGATTCTATTTTTTATTTATACTGGCATCAACTTTAGCCTTGCATGCTTAGAACATAAGAAACTGCTTGGCCTAGTTTCAAGTAAAATAGACGTCCCGTACTCTTTAGAAATGAGCATATAGAAGGCTAATTTAAGCAGACAAAGCAAGTAAGGAATTATATTCTAGGAACTCAGAAGGCCGGAACCTTCTGTTACCATTAACTTGAGAAGTCATGATATGATAGTCAGCAAGGAGTGAATATCCAAGTATGGAGCCTGAGAACATCCCCGTTATAGAGGAAGTTCCAGTAGCATTTTCTGAAGACTTGCCAAGAATACCTCCACAAGCGACACGAGGAGTCTAGGGTAAATCTCGTGCCAGGAACGGCACCAGTGCCGAATGACGCCTTACCGACTAGCTTCGTCCGCAAAGCATGAGCTTTCGATATAATTACAAGAGCTGCTAGACAGAAGAAATTAGGGACATGACACCCTTAGTTAAGAACATGAGGAGGAAGTTGACAGTTTCCATTCAGCATAAATTCCAGAGGATTGAATCAGAATCCTATGCCAAGGACAGATGGCATGAACAGACAAATCGTCAGGTTATAGCTACCACTCAAAGATCAGCATGAGGACAGGATGTCCTCAACTGTGGATACAAGAAGGAAATATCCCTAAAACGACCTTTGGAACTTGCTTCGAGCATTACGAGTTCCTTGTTGTACCATTTGGCTTAACACATGCATCGACAATATTCATGGACCTCATGAATCGAACGTGTAAGCCATACCTGGATAAATCACGATCATACTTGTTGACTACATTCTTATATGGCCAACGACCAAGAAAGGTCGTGAGCAACAACTGCAATTTACCTTGCAACTCTTAGAGAAAAGAACAGTTATATGCTATGATGACAAAAAGCGGATTTCAAATTCGCGAAGTAAGAACTTTAAGATACTTGGTGGATAAGAACGAGATTCATGCCAACTCTGCAACCAAGAGCTAAGGAGCTAGAGTTGCAATTATGTGACGTTTCTCGACAAAGTCTCGATTGTACGTCGATGCAACGAGACCACAACATTGCATACGTGGCACATTGATTAAGGAATCATAAGAAGAAACCTTGAGCTAGATACAGTAATTGCGCGCCGCAAACTTGACGTCACTACCTGAAAGAAAACGCTGCATGACCTTTACTGAACACAAGGGTTGCAGCACACCGTTGGTCGTAAAAACTTGAATATTAACATAGATGGACTAAGCTACTGAACGATGCAGACTATGTGAAAACAATACGTGCTTGTGTGATAAACTTTGATAAAAAGTTGGAACACTCACTTGCCCTTAGTAGAGTTTTCCTACAATAGTAGTTATCACACCGCCGTTTAAACCACTTCGTGTGAAGCTTTAGATGGAACATAATAAATCGATCCCC
Organism: Helianthus tuberosus; assembly: GCA_030545235.1. Lineage (NCBI taxonomy): Eukaryota > Viridiplantae > Streptophyta > Magnoliopsida > Asterales > Asteraceae > Helianthus > Helianthus tuberosus. Next base: position 168,858,542 of record CM060368.1, read on the forward strand.
GTCGTGTTGATCAGAGACCGGGAATAAACAATCTACTGACCCGCGTTGGTTCAGGGAAACCAGAGGTAAACCGTTTAGATATGTGAACATATCAAGGCAGCCCACAGGATACAGAAAGGATTGCGCCGATGAGCGGCAGAAATCGTAAGAATTTGAGAGAGGAAGTATGGCTTTAATGAAAACCTCGCCTAGAGAAGGCGTAGTGTGATTTGGAAAACGAAAAGGTTGAATCCCCGGTGTAGGGATCGGGACCATTGTTCACAAGATGAAACTTCCAAAAAAAGATCTGTAGTGATCGCGACACATTCATGTGTCTAGTCTTTAGAGGAGTCTGACTCAAGGAACAGTCGTTGTTCCCATAATTAAGATTCACGTCAATGACAAAAGACAAAATTACTATAAAACCTGTTAAGGTTTCGGACCAAGAGTCCACAATACTATAAAACCTGTTAAGGTTTCGGACCAAGAGTCCACAATACTATAAAACCTGTTAAGGTTATGGACCAAGAGTCCACAAGACACAGAAAAGAAACAATTGATTTACTTGAGTACGATAGAATCCATTACATGACCCATAGTACATGGGAACATGAAGACAAATCATGAACCTAAGTGACCACATTCAATTCACAACTCCCCTGCGACAAATGGCATCGCATGAATTTCGGGACGAAATTCTTTTAACGGGGGGAGACTGTGACAACCGTCACTTTTCCGTACATTCCGTACACGAAACGAATAGTAATTTGTGCTTTAATGACTGTGCATGATCTGGTTTACCAGACAAATAATTTTTTTGAATTCCATGCAAGTGAATTCATGCACGTGTTATACTACAAGAATTACTTTATGATAGCGTTGCGTCAAAAATATTAGTAAACTCACCGGTAAGACACATTGTGTCAACATTTCTGCAAGAAGCAGTTAGACAATAGAATTGGAGCCTAGGTGTAGGTCCAATGACAAAAATACATTAAAACCCAAGAGTACATACAAGGGTTAACCTATAGACATTCCGGAAGCTAAAATACGCACTAAAAAGCACCCGAAACGCACTTTAAGTGCAGAATTTTATTAAATTTAGCAATAAATTAGCTTTTAACACATAAATGTTATGCAGAAAACATGAGTTATCATTCAGAATATTTCCCTAAGTGACGGGAATCGAAAGTATTACAAAAGGGTACTTAAAGGGCACTAAACGGTGCAATTTAACACTTTAATGAACCGGTATCCAACCGAATAACCGGACATTACCCGGAACACCAAAAAAATGCTAGAAGCATTGTTTTTATTTTTCTAAGCTAGTTAGGGTCCCCGAACACCCTAACATACTGTATATTATATAACACACCATAAACCACAAACTAGATATTTAATCTCCTAACTAGATTAGTAACTAATACTTGAAAACTAACCCTATACCCCCCCATTCGAAACCGGTTACAAGGGTGGAGACCCACCCTTGATTACTTTGATTTGTTTATTGAATTTGTATGGTACTAGAGGAACATTAAACCTAATGGGTATTAGCTTGTTGAAGGATTATATAATTAACCTCAAGGTCATGATCTTCTCACTTCACCACACACATTCAAACACTCCAAACACTCCAAACTCTCTCCTCTCTTCTCTTGTTCGGCCGACCTCAAGCACACCCACCACCACCATCATTCAAGCTTCTTCAACCAATCTAAGGGCATCCAAGGGTGTTAGTGATCATACAAGTAAGCTCGGTGGGATTGGAAGCTCAAGGACCGCTCTCATTTTCTTTTATCCACCACTTTTATACTCTTGAACTCCCCTAGCCTTGTGCTAGTGGTAAGTGTCTTAGATCTTCATTCTCTTCATGTTGTTGATGGTTAATAGTTAAAAGAATGGTGAAATCTTAAGAAACACTAAGAACATAAACAAAGTCTTGAAACATAAACTAACTAGTGATGAAGTAGTGTTAAAATGATGATGAAATCATGATATACTTGTGTTGTTATGCTTGTTATTTGTTGTTTGCTAGTTGAAATGATATAGTTCATCACATGGACTTGCTAGATCATGTTTTAGAACATGAACTAGCAAGATGTGAAAGTTAGAGATATGTGGATGATGAAATCATCCATACATAAACTATGAACTTAGATAAATAAAATGTTTTCTTGAAAAATAAAGATCAAAGTGGGTTATAATCTTATAGATCTAAGGATCTATGAGTGTTTTTTCAAAAGAACCAAGTGAAAGGTATGAGTTTTGATAAAATTTAGATCTTACATAAACTAATCACACTTTTAGTGGGTAAACAAGTGTAGGAACACTTGTGTAATAAGAAAATTTGACTAGAAGTTGTGAATATTCAAACTCTTTAAAAACAAAGTTTTTAAGGAACTAATCACATTTTTTAAGGGTAACAAGACTTACTAAATACACTAGTAAGTTACTACACCTTTTTATAAATTTTCAAGTTCATGAAATAGAGAAATTAACGTATATTGTTGATGATTGTTGTTGAAATTGATTGATGATGATTTTAAAAGAAAATAAACACATGTTTTGAAAACATGGGAAACCTCCATTTTTAGGGGAAACTCTGTCAAAATTTCTATAGAATTTTGACACTTAGAAAATATAAGTGTTGAGAAACTTAATCCCTAAAAATGTATCTAAAAACATTTACCAAGGTTTCCCTAATTTTTGGTGATAAGAAATGATGATTTCTTCAAGATTAAAATTGATATTAAATATGTATATTTTTGAGAAAAATATATATATTTACTAATCACCATATTTTGTGCTAAGTGTATGTAGTATGTATTATACTTGATAGTGTATTAGGACTTGAAAATACACTAAACACTCTTGAGAAGTAAAAACACAAAAATACACATACAACATACGAGATACACAAATCGGGTGCAAAATACAAAATACTTATATTTATTTTTGAGAAAATAATATAAGTAAGACACATAGTTAAAAATATAAATTATTTTAACACAAGAAAACATATACAAAAGATAGTGACTTGTACTTGTGCGATACAAGTCTAGTGACTAACGTTAATAAACACGTTTAGGTCACGACGCTAGATAAGCAAATCCGGTGAAGTTTACAACGCAGGAACGCAAAGTTGTGAGTTCATGCTCCCCCTTTTCTTTTAACTGTTTTCAGTTTTATAACTCTCGGGGGTGAAATACATGTTACTGAATGTTTACAAGAAGGTTCGTGTCCCCACTTTTAAAACTTGGGGCGAACACATGAAAATTGATACTTGATATAATAAACGAGAATTGATACTTGATTTAATAAACGAGAATTGATATGATGAATACAAAAATACAAGAAGCACTCTTGGTGAGAACGAGTACCAAATATGATGCGTTTTAAGAGATGCCTAGGAAATACTAGATTATGTGAGCACAGACATAATACTAAAAATGCCATAAAGTCTTGGTGAAAACTAGTACCAAGCCATTAAAAACATTCACTAATTAGGGACGAGGGTTAGATCTAACGGGTACGGCCGAACCCCACTCATGGTCACAACTAGTACCTAGTAGTGCTTCGGAGTCCCAGTCGAGGCTAATCGACACAGTCGAGGTTAATCGACACAGTCGAGGGTAATCGACACAGTCAAGGGAAATTGACACAGTCGAGGTTAATCGACACAGTCGAGGAAAATCGACAAAGGTAGGAGCCATTACGAGTGCTCCCTATGAGCCATGACGAATGCTCCCTAGGAGTCATAACAAGTACTCCCATGTCCTTAAGGAGTCATAACAAGTACTCCCCATGTCCTCACATGCCTTGAAGTCTCTCAAAGATTCTACAAGAATACTTATTTGGTACAAGAATAGTATCACAAGAATACTTTATTAGTACAAGATTTGTATCACAAGAATACTTTATTTTACAAGAATACGTTATTTCACAAGTATACTTTATTTATACAAGATGCATACCATGTTTCATACAAGGTATGCAAAACGCATGAACTCGCTCAACTTTTGTTGATGTTTTCCAAAATTACATATATTTCAGGTGACAGGATGGATCTTGGGCGCGGGTGTCGTAACTAGAAGTAGACTTCAAGTTTAGATGTCATCCACTTTTGTTAAATTGTAACCTAGACGAAGGTTGTGCTTTTAAAACTTAAATAACAAGTGTTTGTAATACTCAAATTTTCATGAATGGATGAACATCGTTTTGATCATGTAGTTGTTTATTACGATTGAATGCAATGATATTAAACCAGTCACACATCATATGCTTCTGCAAAAGACAGGGTGTGACACAAATGATGACGCTCATTGGAAGTAGATTGTTAGGGTTTTAAATGATTGTATTGACCGATTGGATGAGACTCAATGTGTTTGATACGTTTAATGAAATTTAGTTGTGGTTGAGACTCAAAAAGACGGTCTTAACCCTGGCTCGAACAGTCAAACAAACGGCTGCTTGACAGAACGACTCATACTGTTATGAATTTATAAAGTCAGGGGCTCAAAAAACCAAAAAATGAATTTAGGGGCTCAAGTTGATGTTTGGGACATACCACAGGGACGCAAATTGCATTTTTCTCTAATATCTAATTCATTCATCAGCCAACATAACATATGGAAATATTTTAGAATTGGCAAGACTTTGAATTTGGGGAAAAACCCATTTAGAATAATTAACAATAGCCGACATAGATAAAAAGAAAAGTTGTCATACCTAAGGGGATTCGACATCAGCCGTCAAATTACATCAAGAACGAATTGGGGATTATTTTGAAATATACTTCTCGTCCAATCAAGTTATTTTGGCATGTTTGATCAACGCGGGATGACAACCGATGCTGTGAAGACAACCATGCGCGGCTAAACTTCTCGTGACTTCTACCCGGATGAGCTTTTGCCTTGTTTTGCATTGAATTTTGTTTACGGATTTTTGTAACTGGTACAGCTTGACCACTTGTTTTGGAATATTGGTAAACGTTTCTTGTATTTGAATTACTTGTTGTTTGTTAAGCGTATTGGCAACTTTCTTGCGTTGTTAGTGGGTTGGTAAATAATTGATACAATCAAACAGGTTATTAGGTTTCATAGTGAATCTTAAAAACTAACCTTGATAACTAATCAAATTCATTAATTCTGAGGCCATGTCTATGTGGTGTTTTGAATCTGTAACTAAATTTTCATGTTAAACGGGTAATTGGGATCCCGGGTGGAAGTTATCTTTTCTCACATTGATTACAACTCTCTTAATTAGTTCTTTCGTTTTTACAATCAAATTCATCAAACCCCCAATTTAATTAATTCAGTTCTTAGATATAAACGCGACATTAACCACAAATTCCCCGTGGATATGATACCCTACTTACACTATCTACGTAGTTTAATTAGGTTTTTGCATGACCCTTACGACAGTCATCAGTGCCCATCATTCTTACAGGCAGTTTTTGTTTTCTGAGTTACAGACGAGTGACCACGAGGCCGTGGCGGTGCACCACGGGGCTGTGCTGAGCTCCCCAGTAACTGGGATCCAGAAAACAGCTATTGTAACCACGGCCACGGGGCCGTGGTGAGAGATCTGACCGACATTCTTTTTTGTTTTTATCGCAGCACTTGGAACTCAATCGCAGGGCCTGAACTCTCTACGCAGTGCATGAGCTCAAGTTCCAATAAAGACAGAAAAGAGCCTCTAGACGAACCCGAACGCTTTCTGAGAAAGAGACTAAAAGCCAAAAATCAAGAGAAGGCTTCAGGGGACCAACTCCCAATGACGGATCAGCGTACCCTAATGGATTACCTAAGGCCCACGGTCGGTAATCTCGAAGCCGCCATCAATGCTCCGAATGTCGATGCCAACAACTTCGAACTTCGGCCGCATCTGATTCAAATGCTCTAAAATTCCACGACCTTCCATGGCCTAGCTGATGAAGATCCCCATTTACATATTACCAACCTTTTGGAAATATGTGACACTTTCCGGATCAACGGAGCTTCAAACGACACCGTTAGCCTCCGAATGTTACCATTTTCACTAAAAGACCGAGCTAAGGCTTGGCTAAACACCCTCCTAAGTGGTTCGGTAAACACTTGGGATGAACTTCCCAAAAATTTCTATATAAGTATTTCCCGTCCTCTAAAACCGCTAAATTAATGACCGAAATCAATACATATTCATAAGAGGACGGGGAATCCTTATATGAAACTTGGAAAAGATTCAAGGAGCTATTGAGGAAATGTCCTCATCGTGGTCTCGCAGTGTGGCAACAAGTATCCACTTTCTATAATGGGTTGTTGCCACACACGAGACAAGCACTCGACTCAAGCTCCAGGGGCTCCTAGGTAATCGTCGCCCAAATGAAATTTATAATCAAATTGAGAAAATTGCTCAAAAAAATTTTAAATGGCACACCACCCGAGGCACGAAATCTATTGCCTCCGGCGCTCATAAAGTAGATGAGAGCACCTCTTTACAAGCCAAATCGAAGCCCTATCTTCAAAAATCAAAAAGTTGGAAATGGCAAAAACGGCCTCGATTATGGCTTGTGAATGGTGTGGTGGGCCACTTGAAAATTGGAATTGTATGAAAGAAATGGATAATTAAACGGAAATGGTAAACTACATTGATAATAGACCTAGGCCGTCGGGTCCCCCAACAGGTACCTACAACCAAGGATGGCGTAACCACCCTAACCTTGGTTGGAGGGAGCCCGGAAATAGTAGTAACCAACAAAATCAAAACCAATGAACAAACTTTCAACCACAACCAAGAAATGAGTCACAAAATTTCACTCAACAACAACAAGGTGGATGGGAGAAGCATGAAGACCTCGTTACACGCCTCATCTCCGAAACTGAAAAAAAGGTACTCGGATCGATTCCTACAAGCGGAATCCAACTTTTGAAATCAACAAGTTAGTATTCAAAACATTGAAAAACAACTAAGTCAACTAGCCCAAAATTTCTCCGAGAGACCACAAGGCGCATTACCTAGCAATACCGAAACCAACCAAAGGCGCAAGTACACCTCATAACACTAAGAAACCGAACCGTAGGCCCCGAGGAAACCCCACTACCCTCAACCAATAATAATCCACTCATCCAAACCACGACTTCACCCCCAACCCACAAGGAAACAACTCCTCTACCACATTCGGCACCTACCAAAAACCCCTCGGTACCATACCTCGGTCGGTTACTTTGCCAAAAGACCGACGAGCAATTCACTAAATTCATAAACTTTCTAAAACATTTGCATATCAGTCTTCCTTTTGTGGAGGTCCTCACTCAAATGCCAAATTACTCAAAATTCATGAGAGGCTTCCTCACCCACAAAAGAAAGACTGAAACATTGCAATTGGTCAATCTGAGTGAAGAATGCTCCGCCGTACTCCTCAATAAACTCCCACAAAAGAAAATCGACCCCGGAAGCTTCACCATCCCTTGTTCCATTGGGGGATCACCCGTACGAAATGCATTACCCGACCTTGGGGCTAGCATCAATCTCATGCCCGCATCAATGTTTGTCCGACTCGGATTAGGTAAGACAAGCCCCACAAAGATGAGCATACAACTCGCCGATAGATCTATCAAACACCCACAAGGTGTCGTCGAGAATTTATTGGTAAAAGTCGGAGACTTTGTCTTCCCGGCCGACTTTGTCATACTCGACATGGAGGAAGACACCGAAGTTCCACTCATTCTAGGAAAACCATTCCTTGCCACCGCTCGTGCCATGGTGGATATGAGTGATGGGAAGTTAACATTGAGGGCTGGAGACAAGGAGATGAAATTTTGGGCTGGGAAAAGACTAGAGGATGACCCGGGCAACTACATGGATGTCATAGACTCAAGCTTGGATGAAGCTCTCCGACGGGGAAACACGGGATGCGAGACATCCCGCTCAGGTAACATATGACTGACTCTGGGTCTAGCCAAGGACCCTTATAAACATGGCGCACCACAGAGGCATTCCGCGGAACTATCCGTAGTTTTAGTTTAGTTTAACTTTTATGTTTTCTAGTTTAGTTTTACTTTTCAGGAATAAATCACACTCGAAAGATGGAGGTTGCCAAGGGAATGTTAAAACCACACCCCATGCACGAAAACAGAGCCTTTCGACAACTTTTCCAGCATTTCAGCAAGTTTAGCACGGGGCCGTGGCCAGCCCAACACGCCCCGTGCCCAGGCTCTGCAGAAAAAGTCCCAGTACAGGTAACTGGCCACAGGTCGTGCTCGCTGAACATGCCCCATGGCCAGCCTTCTGTTAAAATATGTTACTGGCGATCTGACCACGGGGCAGTGCCCGGACCACACGGGGCCATGGCCAGACGCCTAGTAACATAAAATTTTGTTTTTCAACACCTTTTACGCATTTGAATCAACCTTAAAACTTGTTTTTGGGACACATTGAGGACAATGTGTAATTTAAGTATGGGGGGGATGCTAAAACCTTGAATCTTGCAAGTCCTAATAACAAGCCTTACACAAAACTCTATTGGAACCGCTAATCACCCCAATTTTTTTTCAAAACTTTTCATTTTTTTCTTGTCTTGGTTTAATTCGGGAATAACAAGTTCCAAAAAGGTTATATTTTTACAAATTTACAACCGATAGCGTCGTGATAAAAAGAACCAAATAAGAAAATTATGAAAAGGCATGCCAAATCTAATTAAAATTTGATTATATATACTTGATCACATTATAAACTCATTCCCACAACAAGTGAGTTGTGAGGCTTTATTGAGCATACATGCATATATTTTTAAACTAAATGATCATTTTTCGTTTCTTGTGTGAATAGCCACTTGGTTCTTACGACTCTAGAACTTGCCAGACGATACATTCCTGGTCCTTACCAATTTGAACCCAAGCAAGTAAATGATTGAGGCATTAGGACTAACTCATTTTCCTTTCAACACCATTATTTTTCATCTTTTTTATCACCTACCCAAAATCCCCCTCGTTAACCCCTTTGAGCCTAAACCTTTTCATTTCAAAACCCATAAAACAAACACCCTTTACCCACCAAAACCTTTTTCTTTTCAAACCCCTTTGTTTTAGTAAAAAGCTCAGTTATCTTGTGACATAAAAAAAAAAGTGAAAGTCTTGCAATAAACAAACAAGTTCCTCAAAGAAATCTTGTTTGAATGTGCTTAGTTTGAATAAAAGTCACAAAAACAAAAAGTTTTACGATAACCGACGCTTTTTACGCTTTTCGCCATTTTTACTAACCATTAACCAAAACCGCCTACCCTTAGCCCAAGCCTAACCCTTCCCCAAGTCCTCTTGATATTTATGAAGGTTTATAGTTAAAAAGGAGGAGGTTTGATCGCTTGGCAAGCATATGGTAGAAGTAAGTTCCATGCCGGTCTCGAGTGTTTCACAAAAATACATATTCGGCCGAGTGTTGAGTGATATCCCGTGAGGTATGTGAACTTGTATATAAATCGAATTTTAAAGAGGCATGTTATGCCCAAATAAGTAATTTTTCTTATAAAATGTTCTAAATAAATCATGACGAATAGGATTGTAAATAAAATTAAATATAAAACCCAATAGAGATCTTGGATTCCCGACACTCAAGATAAGCCCAAAACTTTTCCTCTACCTCTTCCATTTGGGTGTGCAAAGCCACATATTAAAGTGTTTTGCTTGAGGACAAGCAAAGATTCAAGTGTGAGGGTATTTGATGTGTGCAAAAGGCAACATATAAATTACATCAAATGAGGAATAAAACTAACCCCTTTTTAGTACTAATGTTGGAAAAAGCGTGTTTCTTTCTTCCTTTTGAAATTACAGGACCAAACGAGCTTAAACGAACAAAAGGAACAAATAAGCATCCAAAACCAACATAAATACAAAAAGAAAGAATAAACGTGACATGCCTGACCCCTCGGCAGCATCCCCAAAGCAAAAACAAGGAAACAGAAGACTGACCACGGGGCCACGCCAAGGTGAACACGGGGCGTGGTCAGAAACCTGCACAAAAGACAAACCTGCAGCAGCTTCCACGCCCACCACGGGGGTGTGCCTAGCTTAGCACGGAGCGTGGTCAACGCCAAGATACGCAGAATCTTGATAGTACAGATAAGAGTTGACGACGGGGCCGTGTGGGGCCCCTGCTGCAATTAATGAAGGAAGAGAAAAGGCTGGCCACGGGGCGTGCCCAGCGGGCACGGGGCCGTGGCCAGAGTTCTGTGCAGGCTATAAATAGGGGTGCTTGGTTCACTTGAAAGGTATCCCTTGGCAAACCACTACTCTCCCACTTTGCCACCACTCCACCACCACTAGAACACCAACACCCACCACCATCATCCACCATCCATCTTTAGAGTGTGTAGTAGTCTCGGGATCCTAGATTGATTGTAAGGGTTCTTGCCAATCAAAGGCCATGTTTAGTTAAGCCTCTTACATCACTTGGTGAAGACAAGTCTTTATTGTATTAGTTTAATTTTTAATCTTTCGGCACTTTTTATTTGGGTTTGTATTAATGATTTTAATAACTAGTTTCTTATGTTGAAGGTGAATTTTTCTTATCATTTTTCCGTGGTGTCTTGAGGTTACTTTACTGTCTATATAAAGTAAAAGATTGCATCATTCATGTCTTTATGGTCTATATAAAGGCATGTTGACTACCTGGTCGGGGGTTAGGGGAATGGTTTGGTAAGGTTCTTGCCTTGTTCAGTGTATAGATCCTGCAAGGACCTGGTTCAAGCTTACTATGACCTCCTTCAATACCCACTGGTATTGGATGGAGGGGGTGCGAATAGCTTGAACCCCTCATATGTAAACTACTATTAATACTTTAAACCGGCTTCTTGGGATTGTATCCTTACTGAGTCAAACCACTTATACGAGGGTAATGTCACCTTCAAAAGAGGGGCCTACCACTTTTCGCATTAATAACTTACTTAATTATCTTTCAATATTCTGACCCTTTGGGATTGTATCCCTACTGACTCAAACCACTGGGTTGAGGGTAACGTCACTGTGGCAACCCGTACTCTCATTGTCGAGAGAATGGTATTTTAGTAATACGTGCATGTATTATTATTATTTGTGAAATAATAATAATCCGTGACGAGAGTTCCAATTACAGACGTATGAGTTAACAAACCGGGCAAGTCCGTTAAGCGAGACGCCTAATCGTTTAAAGGATTCACACAATTGTGCTAGGCCCAAGCCAACTAACCTGAAAACCCTACCCTTTAAATATAAACTTAAACCCCCCACCTCCTTCATTTTTCCATAAACCCAAAACCCTAATAGAAGATCCAACCGCACACCAAACCCTCTTCACTCTCTCTCGCTGATCATCGGTTACAGGAGCCGGCACTCCGGCGACGGTCTCTGGCCACACATGCACTCACACCACCCAAACCCCTCTCATCTTCGCCGACGACACCAAATCCTCCATCCAAAGCGGCGGCGGCGATGGTTCTCGCCATTGTTCTCCGACGACACACACACACACCCCCTCTTGTTCTCTCTTTTCCGATGTCCTGTTCTGGAGTCGGACCTTCTCAGTTTGTACTTCTGATCCAGGATGATGACGGTCAAAGATGATTGATGATGCTGATGGAGACAGGATCGACAGCGGTTGTAGCCGCCGGAAAGAGAAGTAGTGGCGGCTGTTCTGGTTGTCCGACGAATCTCACCGGTAAACCTCCCCTCCTTCCTCGTTTCCTTTCATATTTGTCCCTTTTCTTAAAAGATGATGAAAAATTGATGCTGATGATGTTCAGCTCAGACCCGAGCTGATGTTAATGATGGCTCAAGTCTGGTTCAGTTTGAGTCCTTGTTCAGGAAAGAAGCAGTGGCAGCAGCCTCGGGTTTTGCTTGGGTCTCGTCTGGTTTAGTCTCGGGTCGCACAACCACCAGTTCCTCAACCTTCGGTCAGTTTATAGCACTGCTGGTACTTGTGTTTTGGTCTTGTATAATGATTGGCAGTTTGTTCGATTCATGTGTGTGTATGATAATAGGTGATTGTTACTGTTTGACGATTTAGATGTTGATGCTTAATTTGAATCCTTGTTGAACTGTTTGAGTGTATTATGTTAGGTTTGAATGTTGATGGGTTTTGTGAACCTTGGTTATACACATATAAATATAGTCGTGCATCAACAGCTTGGTATTTTGGTATACAAGATGTTCCGTATGATGTTGTGGTAGTATAATTGTTAAAATGTCAAGTCTGCTGAACTGTTTGTGCATTCAGATGTGAGATTTTGATGATATTGAGTAAAAACTCGAAAGTGTATAAACTGTTTATATGATGTTTTGAAATATATATATATATATATATATATATATGTGTGTGTGTGTGCCATGTGTTTCTTGTAATCTTGGAGTCATGAAAGGAATGTAAATAAATATTAATGATAAACTGAGAATGTGATGTTGCTGATTTGTATGTTCTTTTCATGATGAGTTGTTTGAATGATGCCAAAAATATTTGAAATATGTTGGCTTGATCTGATTTGATAATTGTACGGCATGATAAAACATGTTAAGGAATTGTGACGGGTTTGTACAAATGGATAAGGTTCTAGAAAGATTCCTACAGTGGTTGCGAGTTGAGATCGAGTGGTTTCGACTCGAGACCACCTAGTGACTACAACTCGAAACCAGGACGTGCACATCAGGAGACTCGAGACCAGCTAGGTTGCGACTCGAGATCTCCTGATCTCGACTCAGGGTTATGACTCAAGGATTGACTCGAAACCATGGTTTTGATTATTACATGGACAACCCGAGATCTCTTAGTCTCGAGTCGAGACCTCACGGTTTCGACTGAACTGGTTTTGTGGGCCGGTTTGATTATTAGGCTGCACAAACTGATGTTATGGACTGTGTGCTCCTGTTGTTGCTTAACTGTTACTGTTTAACTGTTCATATCCTAGGATAGGCCCAATACCGTATATGCTAGTATGACATGCATGCTATGTGTTAGATATGTGTAGAATTATATGTGACACTACTTGCATACGAACCTATTGAATATTAATAACCATAATAGGGTATGGTTGACCAATGTAACACAAGTAAATTGTCTGCCGAGCAAAGCAAAGGTGAGTTCACAACTTTTTACTTAAAGCATGCGTTCCCGGTGGTTGGGTGATGTGTGCAAAATGCAACATATAAATTACATCAATTGTGGCATAAAACTAACCCTTTTTTAGTACTAATGTTGGAAAAAGTGTGTTTTTGTCTTCCTTTTGTATTTTCAGGATTAAATGAGCTCAAATTAACAAAAGAAGCAAAAAGGCAGTTAAATCTAACATAAATACAAGAAAAGGAACAAACGTGGCATGCCTGACCTCCCCGAAAGCATCTTCCCAAGCAAAGCAAAACAAGAGAACAGAAGGCTGAACACGCCCCGTGCTCAATGAGCACGGGGGCATGCCCAAGTGTCAGCATAAAAGACAAAGTTGTAGAAGCTTCCATCGCCCACCACGGGGCCGTGCTCAGCGGACACGGGGCCGTGGTCAACTATAAGATTCGCAGAATTCAGGAAAATCTTGATAGTACAGATACGCTTCGATACACGGGGTCGTGCCCAGCGGACACGGGGCCGTGGTCAACTAATACAGACAAGAGCAATTAATGAAGATAGAGAAGGATGTGGACACGGGGCCGTGCCCACTGGACACGGGGCTGTGCCCGAGCTTCTGTTCAGCCTATAAACAGGAGTGCTTGGCTCAAGCTCAAACCATCCCTTGGCACATCACCTCTCTCACACTTCACCCACCACCCACCACCACCATAACACCATCATCCACCACCATCATCCATTGTCCATCATAGAGTGTGTGAGTCGTCTCGGGATCCAAGATTGATCGTAAGAGTTCTTGACAATTAAGGCCATGTTTGCCTAAGTCTCTTACATCACTTGGTGAAGACAAAGTGTCTAGTGTAATACTTTTTATTTTTAATCTTTTCGCACTTTTTAATTGGTTATGTATTAATGACTTTAATAACTAGTTTCTTATGTTGAAGGTGATTTTTCCTTATCGTTTGTCCGTGGTGTCTTGGCATTATTTTACTGTCTATATAAAATAAAAGATTTTCACCATTCGTATCTCCACTGTCTATATGGAGGTATGTTGGCTACCTGGTCGGGGGTTAAGGGAACGGTTTGGTAAGAGTCTTGCCATTGTTCAGTGTATAGATCCTGCAAAGGACCTGGGTCAAATTTAGTAGGACCTCCTTCAATACTTAACGGTATTGGATTGCGGGGGTCCAAACTCTTTGATCCCCTCATAAGTTAAACTACTATTAAAACTTTAACCCGGCTACTTAGGACTGTATCCCTGCTGACTCAGACTACTTAGCCGAGGGTAACGTCGCCTTCAAAAGAGGGGCCTACCACAATATGCATTAATAACTTAATTAATTATCTTTCAATAATGCAACCCTTTAGGATTGTATCCTTGCTGACTCAAACTACTGGGTTGAGGGTAACGTCACCTCCAAAAGAGGGGCCTACTACAATAACTAAGATAATCTCTTAAATAGTGCAAAAGTGCGGAAATAATCAAAGGTTACACTAAACACGAGTCGGAGCCAAGTGATTCATCTTGTCTATCTGTTTTTCTTTTACTTTTATTTTTAGCATTTTAGTTAGTTTTTATTTTTCTTAGTTTAAAAACCTTTTTCTAAACTTTTGATTTGATTAGACGTTGAGGATAAACCGGTACTAAAAGCTCTTGTGTCCTTGGACGACCTCGGTACCTTGCCAACACTATACTACGCTCACGATGGGTGCACTTGCCCATATGTGTGTTTAGTGTTAATAAATATCGTGTTTTATAAATTTAAAACTTGGCTAAAAAGTGTAAAAGGGCTTAAAATATACTTAAACTTATATACACACTTCACACGCATCAAGTTTTTGGCGTCGTTGCCGGGGACACAAGGATTTTAAGAAAGCTTAAAATCGACGGCCTAATCAGTTTTTCAAAACCTTTTTAAAACGCGCGCACATTTTTCTGCATTTTAGTTTAGTTTTGCATTTACAGTGACCTGAACACGGGCCGTGCTCGCTGAACACGGGGCCGTGCTGCACATTTTTCATAAAACACCCAGTAACAGTAGCTTGAACACGGGCCATGCTCACTAAACACGCCCCATGCTCAACGAAATCAGTAACTTTAATTAAAACGCCCAGATACAGATTCTGTACACGGGGCCGTGTCCACTGAACACGGGGCCGTGTCCAGCCTCTGTTTCCGTTTTTATTTTTGTTTTCTGATCTCGAGACTTGGTTGTGGTCTGCTGAGTGATTCTTATGGATCAGTACTCAGGAGGATACAACTACACCTATGAGGAGGATGATTATAGGAATAACTATTGCACTAATTGTGGTGACCCGCACTCGGTTTGATATTGTCACTTATATCAATCATCCACTTCATACACCTACTATGAGGAGCCCAGGTACGAGCCATCAACTTCATACACATCCTATGAAGACCAAAGGTATGAACCTCCTCCCTCATACTCATATTTTGATGAACCAAGGTATGAGCCTTCTTACCCATACTTTGAGGAACCAAGATATAAGCCAACACCTTCGTATGCTTATTATGAGGAACCATGGCGTGAACAACCCACCTCGTATGAGTATTATGAAGAACAAAATTACGACCCTTATCCATCATATGCTTACAATGAAGAACAATGGTGTGAACCATCTACTTCATATGGGTATTATGAGGAACAAAGGATCGAACAACCGGATTCAAGCTTTGAAAATCCCGATCCTTTTTCTATAACCGAAGTGACCGATAGGATATTAGAACACCTTAGAGTTATCGATCGCTACATAAAAGAATCTCGCGCAAGGGAAGAGGAGTCCCGTGCAAGAGAACAATTAAATAAAGAAGAGATAACTGAAAGTGTGGAAATGGAAGAACAAATAAGTGAAAAACCGACACATGAGTTAAAAAACGAAAAAGGTGAGTCTGACAACGTTAAAATTCAAGAAGAGTCTAATTTTGAAGAAATTAATCTCTTGTCACCTTCTTTTGAAAATCATTGTTTAGTTCCAACTCATGCTAAGTTCTTAAAAGAGTTAAACACTAACACTAAAATTGACGAAACGGTAAGTGTTAAGTTAACTATTGATCAAACCTCACTAATAAAAGAAGACCCATTTGAAATTAACATTACACCGGTTCCATGTTTCTTTCAAAATTCATTTATTAGTAATGTCACAATCGATAAAGATCTTTGTGTTAACATAATGCCTAACTACATTTTCGAAAAATTAAGTATTAGAGATTTTTCTCCACTTCAAATACCCATTTTCCTATCCAATCGGAAGGTAATAAAATCAATCGGTGTAGTTGAGGATGTCTTGGTTCAAACAAATCAAATGGTGGTCCCCACCGACTTTGACATCCTCGATGACGCTCCTCTAGTGTTAGGATGACCATTTGTAAAAACTCACGAAGCTTTGAAAAACCAGAAGTACAACAATCTACCTCTTCAATTAGGGCCATTTAAAAAGAGTGTCGATCTTGAGCGGTCAATGAAATATCCATTCGGCAATAATGACCCCCTAATTGAAGATGAGGATGAACCACCCGATACAAGTGAAAAGTTTGACCACTTTGTTGAAGAAGAGGTCGCCTTAGAACAAACTTTTAAAGTTCTTGAACAAAATGAGCAACCAAATTGTCACACCCCGATATTTCCACGTATTACCGGTGGGCCCGGTGGGGAGTATCGTGACGTAGTTGATATCATCATAGTCAAACAACACAATATATAAATGCACAGCGGAAGCAAAAGATAAATATATTACATTCCGAATATAAAGTAATGTCAAAGTATTACAACAGAAGGTAAAGGATCCACAGGCGGATCAAATAAAAGAAAACTGTTCAACAGACTTTATGCATCTAGAACTTGCAAGATCCCCTATTGACGCCCTGAGCTCCCAGCCAATTACGTACAGTACCTGCCACTTAACCTTTTTGGAAAATACGTCAGTTTACACTGGTAAATACAATTTAACTGACTCATTTTGCAAAGAGTTTGAAAATTGATTTGAATGCACGTGGCACAAAATATCTTTTATAATTTGATTAAAATGCACGAGACAAAATTAATCTTTTATACTTGGGACAATTTTATTAATAAAGATCTTGTATCCGATTTACATGTTTGTCCAACATTTAGGGCCGGTGATTCTACAATACAAGCCGGTCAAGATTAATCGACACACCATAAATATAACTCACAAGAAGACACCTTACGAGTGAGTATATCTTTTACATACGCAACAGGAGGTGTTATGCCTACACCTTGTGCTTAAGTTATGGCCATTCACTTTTTAAATGAGCCAAGGATATCAAGGACACGGTCATTAACCCCTAAAGTTATTTGTTATCAATCAATACAGATTAAAACGGGATTATGCAATTTAATCATCTCCGATTAAAAGGTTTCTACACCCGACCAAGCGGTATTTTTTTTATAATACCGTATCCCAAGCCCGTATAAGGGAAAATAAGTTAAAAGTATTTACCTGAGCTAGCTCCTGTCTTAAATAGAAAGAATTTTAATAACTCAGCCGTATTCACTTAAGTAAGCGTAGGTACAATTTACCGGAAGGCTCTAGTTTGGAATGATGGTATAAATAACCAATTAGAATACTAACGGGTCTTTAATTAAGCCTAAACTTAGACCGGTTAGTTTTAAGGAATTATACGGTTCAACCGCATGATTAAGCGAAGACCGGAATAGAATGTGTTTTAGACCCAACAAGTATGAAGACTTGTATAAAATGGTTAAACTAAATACATTCTGGATTTTGAAATGAAAATGATAAGGTTTGACCCGTTTCGGCTAATTTATGCAAACTAGTTACATAAACCGAACCGAACGCGCAAGAGGCGTATCGGGTAACCATATGGGTCCTAAACAGGTTTCTTAAGTTAATATGCCTTATACATGTTGTGATATCAGTAGGATACCTTCCATTATGTCCAAAACGAGTTTAATTTCAATATAAGCCCCGTAGGGGTATTTTGGTCATTTAAAAGATTATAAAAGAGATTAAATGAAGTTCTGAGATTCGGGTCCAAATACATCAGTAAAATAACTTATTTTAATAGGTCATATCAGTTGGTAATAGGTCTTATATGGAAAAATGGTTTTAAACCCAAACTGTGCGTTTAATACGCGTAAAAGCCATTTTAAGCGATTTCCGGGTTATACCGGAAATCTGAGTTTTCTGATCAGGTTATAAAGTTCAAAATACTTTATTTATTATATAAAATCAGTAGCAATTGGATTGGTGTCAAAATATTATGTAGAACTCATTTTATGAACGAAAAGGGTATAATCGGTATTTACCGAATCGAGGCCATAACCGTAGGTTATGAGCAGGTTAAAAATAATTAAAAATCTTCAAAAATTCCAAAATATTATATTATATCAGTGGGTAAAAGGTTTGGTGTCGAAAATTGGGTTTAGATAGGCTTTATGCTAATTGCGCCGTTTAATTACTAAAAGGCGTTATAATTACGCTAATGAGCATAACTCCTAATCTAGACCTCCAACTGATGTGAAATTTTAGGGACATGTTTATAATTCAGTAGCAAAGATTTATGTCCTTTCACATTTCTAAAATTCTCGTTTTATGGTCAAAAGGGCATATTGTTCAACATTAGGCATTTAACGGAAACTAGTAAACGAATCGGACAATCAACGATCCAACCACAGAGGGTTATACTATCATGTAACCTGGTCCTAAGGAAACTCTAAGGAATTTTCAAACCCTTCTAAATCGGGTCAGAACTGAAGTCAAAGCAAAAGTCAAAGTTTTGCGACTTTCGGTTCCGAACCGGGTCTAAACAAAAAATTGTCGGGTCGAACATGCTTAGACATGTTCTTACATTAATTACTAAGTTATAAGAGTAATAAAACAGGTTGCAAAGCTTCTACATTGTTAATTATGTTTTAAATCGCAAATTATGATCCTGTTGACTTTTTATAAACAACTTTGACCCGACATTTGATCTAGTTAGAACGGGAATCAGAGGGTGCCCTTTTAAGGGTTTATTGCCCACACAATTACCAACTTATAACTACTTTCAATTCAACTAATCACTGGACCATTAATGATTAATCGCTAAGTCAACCGTTAATTACGACGGTTTGACTTTTAAGCTTAAACTAAGTAAAAACTCAACTAAGAAAGGTTAAGCATACTTACCAAAGTCCTAATCACGATTAGGGATGCTTGGTGTCTGCTCTTGAGCTCCAGAAAGTCCCACAATTGCAGATGGAATGGATGATCAAAATTGTTTGCAAACAATGGCCTTTTATAGTGATTTTTGATCCATTAGATGATGACAACTAAGTCTATGAAGTGATCTAGATCAATAACAAGTGCCCCTAAGCTCTAAAATCAGTAGGGGACGCGCATGGAATTGATAAATATCTCCATAAGTCGTTTCATGGACTTGAACAGCCAAGAAAAATGAGTTTCTGCATCTGGGACATGCTTGCGCACCGTAACGTCCATAGTGTTGAGGTGCGCAAGGACCTGGTCAGCATGATACATCTTTCAAAAGTTGACAGTTTGGCCGCTGAACTTCCAAACTTGATTTTTAAGATGCTTTCTTGCACTTGTAACCCCCAAACTTGAATTTTAAGGACTCCAAGTCATAAACTAACTTTGTTAGGTCCCCGGCTATTCACACGGTCACCGTAAAGTCTTAAATTTCAACGTTGACGCTTTTAACCCCTCGTATACGAATTTGATCATAACTTTCTCATACGATAACGAAACTTTATGAAATTTTTATCACACATTCTAGTGAGCATAATTAATTGTTACAAAGCTTCGGGTTTGCTAAAAGGTCACTCAGAGGTATACTTTAAACATGTTGACACATTTAACCCCTGTAGTTTGAAATCTCTCACTTTCTTTCACAATTAGCTTCGTATGATCCATGATTTATTCGTTTAAGGGTATAAACACCATGTAGGGTTATTGTAAAGTATATTTATCCATTGTTGACATTTTGAACCCTTATTTTCACATAGTTTCTTTATTTGTCAACTTTAGTCCCTCTAGAGTGTTCTTTGACACATTCAATCTTATGACACGTGTCAATACATTATAGGACGTGAATTTTCGAGGTGTTACATCCTCACCCCCTTAAAAGAAATCTCAACCTCGAGATTTGTTAAAGTAAAGGAAGTAATTTCTGCCTTATATTGGGCTTAATCTTCCCCGGTACCTTTGAGCCTCTAAGGCATTCCAATTGACCTTTATAATAGGTACATGTATCTTTTTGGAGCTTCTAATCCTGTCGATCCTTAATCAACACAGGTTGCTCATCATATCATAGATATGTATATCATTATGTGATAGTGCTTCTTAACTTATTGGCGAGACACCTCCTTCAGTCACTAGTGTGCAATGTATTGCGAGCTCTGCCAAGCTCCTTAAATAGGTTTTAGCTTATAAGCTACTTGATCTTGATACATTCGATTTCCTTCGAATGATTCTATATTTTCAGAGCTTAACTAGCCTGAAAATTTAACAATTTGGTACATCCTTCCTGGGTGATATCCTTTGTTGAACTTTATTCTTTAACAATAATTTAGGAGGGTTGCTACTATCATTAATTCTTGATTTTCTGCCGAATACTGGCAACTTACAGATCCTTATAAGTGGACTTCCTAGAGTCTCGTCCATCCGATGGATGTTTTAATATCTCATCTATACAAGGTCTCCAAGGGAGCAGCCTTGTTGCTTACATATCAACTATTATAGAAAAGCTTATCTTAAGGTGAGATGGTTATTCCAACCACTGCTTAACTAATTTTAAGGAATAGCTAATCCTTGTCGTTAGTCGAACAAATCGACGATCCTGGCCAGCTGATGGCGATTCTCAATCGTTGCCTAATTAGGGTTGTGGTAAACAATGCATAAGCAAAATGAACCGTCTTTCATACTTAGCTATACCGAATTCTCAGGATATTGAGTTAAGCTATATGAATCTATATCTTAAAATTTACTTAATCAGGGTTTCGGTTATTCCATAATCAACATGGAGTTCTTACAACACTCTAACCCAAAGCGGGATGTTAATCTTAACTCTACTTGCCTTTCAGGAGGTAAACAGGGTAGTCTTAGGAGAAGATAATCAAGATACAAGGAGGTTACAAAGATTTTCCAAATCTCAGGTTCTAGTTCATCAATCCTTGCTGGTGTCAAATGAGTGACACATTTATGTTACGAGTCCACGGATTTCTTAATCAGAGACACTTACTTAGACAATTCCATTCTGGATATCATCTTTGAATACCATTAGTTGACTTTAATACCGTATGACCATTGGAATATCTTTGTGGTTCCATGCATTAAACCTCCATACTGATCAGACATGGAAGCAATCTATGGAACATATTAAGATACACCAATCCTCATATGGCGCTTTTGTCATACCATCTGGTATTCGTAATCGATGGAGATCAAAGAGATATCAATTTCATTTGAATGCATTTATCTGGAGAGAGAGTACATTAGAATTTTATGACTGAAGATTTCTGACAGGAACAGAAGGAATAGTTCCTGTGAATTTTCTACCTGTAAGTTTTACCTTACACTTAATATATATAGGGTTCTCATGGAAGACTTTGAGAGTTTGTTATACTCGATATTGGTTCATAACACCAATAAAACAATTTCTTAGTTGCAATCCAATAACTGCTATTCTTCATCCTGATGGCCTTAACATATACTAACCATGGTATCAATCGACCATACAGGCTAATATAGTACTAACATTCTTAATGAATGTCACTTAGTATATATATCCATTATATTTAGCCTAGGTCACAAAAGACCATCATGGCAGTTAAGGGTTGGACCTAGTCCATCACCTTTTTGACAGGGGATCAGAATGTCACATCTGTCTTTATTATATTGATGAATTTGGATAGCTTGAAAGCTTGCCATAAGGATATCAGAAAAGAGTGATTCCTAATAGATATAAAATATCAATCTAAGGTTTGTTGGAGTATTCTCTAAAGTATCATCAGGCAATTTCTATCTCGCGTTATATGACCGGAGTCCTAGTCAGGCGGAGACAACAGTTCTCAACATTTATTATTCATTATAGAATCATATGTGCCAGTATCAAATAAATTTATGCATGAACTTCTTGATAAAGGAAGGTACCTGCTATATCGTCATCATTCTGCATCATCTCCTGGTTGTTCCTCTGGAAGTCTCATGCATTGGTTCCCTTGGCCTCTCCAGGCTTCCTTATAAGTTTTGGGCAGTTGGTCTTGATGTGCCCTTCCTCGTTACAATTGTAACATGTCACGTTCTTCAACTACTTGCAATCTAAAGTTTTGTGACCCTTGGTCTTGCAAATTCCACACACTTTAGCACTTGGGTCAATCGTACATTTTCCAGAATGTTGTTTTCTGCAGTTACTGCATTTGGGCTTGTTATTGAACTGACTCGAGTTTTTCCTAAACTCGGAATCTTTCTTATGCTCAGAACTTCCCTTCTTCTTCTTGTCCGATCGATGAGAGTTCTCCTCCTCTATTTCACGCTTTCCATCTTCAGAGGCTTTGGCAGCCTTGTTTCTGACCACATCGAGTGTGAGAGATAGCGACAGATCTGTCGCTGACCTGAAAGTAGTAGGTCTCGATGCTTTCACACTTGCCTTTATTTATGGGGCTAGACCCCCAATAAAGCGAGCTATTCGCTTTGGTTCCGGTGTGATCAAGTAAGGAACCAACCGAGACATGGTATTAAAACTTGTAAGATATGTCTGACAATCCCGGTTCTTCATGACCAATGTCAAGAATTCAGTCTCGATTTTCTCAACTTCATGTTGAGGACAGTAATTTTCTTTGATAAGAGCAGCAAACTGATCCCATGTCAGATTATATAACGGGATCTTCCCCGTAGCTTGGATTAGTGACCTCCACCAAGCTAGAGCCTCTCCTTTAAAAGATTGTGAAACAAACTTCACAATGTCTTGCTCTGCACATCCACTAATATCAATAACAGTGTCCATCTCATCGAGCCATGTCATGCAGTCGATGGCTCCTTTTTCTCCTGTGAAGTCTCTGGGCTTGCAGGAGACAAAATATTTATATGAACAGGTTTTAACATGTGGCTCTTCGTTAAGCACAACCTGTCTAGACGGAACACTCCTCTGATTTGACGAGTTATGAACATCGTCTTCCTTTGACTCATGTGATTTAGAAGGGGGCTTACTACGAGCCACAGATAGAGTCTTAGAGCGGGTGTCATATGTTTCATTATACTGTCTGTCAAGAGCTCGAGTAACAGCATCATCTATTAATGCCTGCAGTTCCGCTCCAGTTATATTAATCCTGGTAGCATCATTGTTCACCTTCAGGTAGCTGTTAACTTCATCTGATCCAGCCATGTAGCTTGATTGCTACATAAATATTGACAATGATTTACTCAAAGGTTATTATGAAATTATCATTTTTGATGATTTATTAACCATGGTAATATAAACCATATGAGTTAATTCGTTAATTTTTATTAGTATTTTCATTATAATTTATCCTAGTATATAAGACATTAAGGATATTAAAGTGGCACAACGGCCTTGTCACGAGGACAGATTTGAATTTATAAGCCATGATCGTTTGGGATCGAGGCATTTAAGGTTTGAGCATAGTCGGTTACTTTGCTTGACAGAGAGTCGAAGACTACAACTGCCTTTTGTCTTTTAGGACAATAGATACAGCTCGTGGGCATTTCCCTTCTGAGGGATGTTTATGATATGATCATCTTTTCAGATGCTATTAGTTAAGATCGTTTGGATCATACCGACTATTATGCTTGGACATGGTCCAACATTTTTAGGCAGGAGGTCAAAGACCACCACTGTCGTTGTCTTATCGGACAACAAGTTTAGCCCGTAGGCACTTCATCACTAACGGATGTTTATAATATGATCATCTTATAGGATGACATAAGCCATGATTTCTCGATCATTAGGCCAAATCAGGAAATTTTGAAAAAAAATTCCAATATAGGGATGACTATTGTGATTTTCTCGAATCATATTTGTCAAGAGTGCTAACATGTTCTTAGGTGTTAACAATATGATCATCTTTATTTGATGATCTAAGCCATGATTTCTAAATCACTAGGCTAGACAAGTAAATTGAAAAATCAATATAAGGATGACTGTTGTGATTTTCTCGAATCACATTTGTCAAGAGTGCTAACACGTTCTTAGGTGTTAACAAGGATCTGAATCTCTTGAATAGGTTTCACCATCTTGGCCACGTCTGAAATGACATGTAGGCTAGGTTTCACCTCTTAGATTCTTTTTAATATGTATACTGGTAGGAAAGGGATGATATTTATTTTATTTAGGATTTTTATCATAAATCCTAATTTATAAGTTAATAATGGCACAAATGGCCTAGTCACGTAGACAAGTTTAATTTATGAGCCCAGATTTTATGAAATCGAGGCATTAAGGTTTGAATCAAAGTTCATTACCTTTTCTTGACAGGGAGTTATAGGCTACGACTGTCTTTAGTCTCAGAGGACGTTAATTATAGCCCGTAGGCACTTCCCTTCTAAGGGATGTTATTTTCCATTTATTTCATATTTCATGTTTAGAATGAAAACTTAATTTAATCAATCCATTATATGAAAATAAAAGTACAGAGTTGCCCTACGCGGGTCTTTGAAAGGAATAATGTGTCCTCGAAGGGACTGAAAGGTAAATATGTCCTTATAAAGACTATTAAGGAAACGATCTTTAGTAAGAGGAGTTTCTTCTTCATTTTATTTCTGAATGTTCTCTCCCTGGATGCTCGTTTCATTCTACCCGCGGTACAAAGCTCAGCCTTTCTAGGCTCCGGATGTGGAGAACTTCTAATACGGCTTCTTCGCTTGGCGACGTATCCAATATATATAAGAAATTTGAAAGCAATAGTTTTCAGATTAGGATCGAGAGCATTCCTATGTTAAGTCTAGACTCAGAAGGTCAAGGAATGTGCTACTGTGTTATTGAGATTAAACACCTAAGGCTAGTGTTTAATTCACTCAATGTTGGCTCTGATACCAACCTGTCACACCCCGATATTTCCACGTATTACCGGTGGGCCCGGTGGGGAGTATCGTGACGTAGTTGATATCATCATAGTCAAACAACACAATATATAAATGCACAGCGGAAGCAAAAGATAAATATATTACATTCCGAATATAAAGTAATGTCAAAGTATTACAACGGAAGGTAAAGGATCCACAGGCGGATCAAATAAAAGAAAACTGTTCAACATACTTTATGCATCTAGAACTTGCAAGATCCCCTATTGACGCCCTGAGCTCCCAGCCAATTACGTACAGTACCTGCCACTTAACCTTTTTGGAAAATACGTCAGTTTACACTGGTAAATACAATTTAACTGACTCATTTTGAAAAGAGTTTGAAAATTGATTTGAATGCACGTGGCACAAAATATCTTTTATAATTTGATTAAAATGCACGACGCAAAATTAATCTTTTATACTTGGGACAATTTTATTAATAAAGATCTTGTATCCGATTTACATGTTTGTCCAACATTTAGGGCCGGTGATTCTACAATACAAGCCGGTCAAGATTAATCGACACACCATAAATATAACTCACAAGAAGACACCTTACGAGTGAGTATATCTTTTACATACGCAACAGGAGGTGTTATGCCTACACCTTGTGCTTAAGTTATGGCCATTCACTTTTTAAATGAGCCAAGGATATCCAGGACACGGTCATTAACCCCTAAAGTTATTTGTTATCAATCAATACAGATTAAAACGGGATTATGCAATTTAATCATCTCCGATTAAAAGGTTTCTACACCCGACCAAGCGGTATTTTTTTTATAATACCGTATCCCAAGCCCATATAAGGGAAAATAAGTTAAAAGTATTTACCTGAGCTAGCTCCTGTCTTAAATAGCAAGAATTTTAATAACTCAGCTGTATTCACTTAAGTAAGCGTAGGTACAATTTACCGGAAGGCTCTAGTCTGGAATGATGGTATAAATAACCAATTAGAATACTAACGGGTCTTTAATTAAGCCTAAACTTAGACCGGTTAGTTTTAAGGAATTATACGGTTCAACCGCATGATTAAGCGAAGACCGGAATAGAATGTGTTTTAGACCCAACAAGTATGAAGACTTGTATAAAATGGTTAAACTAAATACATTCTGGATTTTGAAATGAAAATGATAAGGTTTGACCCGTTTCGGCTAATTTATGCAAACTAGTTACATAAACCGAACCGAACGCGCAAGAGGCGTATCGGGTAACCATATGGGTTCTAAATAGGTTTCTTAAGTTAATATGCCTTATACATGTTGTGATATCAGTAGGATACCTTCCATTATGCCCAAAACGAGTTTAATTTCAATATAAGCCCCGTAGGGGTATTTTGGTCATTTAAAAGTTTATAAAAGAGATTAAATGAAGTTCTGAGATTCGGGTCCGAATACATCAGGAAAATAACTTATTTTAATAGGTCATATCAGTTGGTAATAGGTCTTATATGGCAAAATGGTTTTAAACCCAAACTGTGCGTTTAATACGCGAAAAAGCCATTTTAAGCGATTTTCGGGTTATACCGGAAATCTGAGTTTTCTGATCAGGTTATAAAGTTCAAAATACTTTATTTATTATATAAAATCAGTAGCAATTGGATTGGTGTCAAAATATTATGTAGAACTCATTTTATGAACGAAAAGGGTATAATCGGTATTTACCGAATCGAGGCCATAACCGTAGGTTATGAGCAGGTTAAAAATAATTAAAAATATTCAAAAATTCCAAAATATTATATTATATCAGTGGGTAAAAGGTTTGGTGTCGACAATTGGGTTTAGATAGGCTTTATGCTAATTGCGCCGTTTAATTACTAAAAGGAGTTATAATTACGCTAATGAGCATAACTCCTAATCTAGACCTCCAACTGATGTGAAATTTTAGGGACATGTTTATAATTCAGTAGCAAAGATTTATGTCCTTTCACATTTCTAAAATTCTCGTTTTATGGTCAAAAGGGCATATTGGTCAACATTAGGCATTTAACGGAAACTTGTAAACGAATAGGACAATCAACGATCCAACCACAGAGGGTTATACTATCATGTAACCTGGTCCTAAGGAAACTCTAAGGAATTTCCAAACCCTTCTAAATCAGGTCAGAACTGAAGTCAAAGCAAAAGTCAAAGTTTTGCGACTTTCGGTTCCGAACCGGGTCTAAATAGAAAATTGTCGGGTCGAACATGCTTAGACATGTTCTTACATTAATTACTAAGTTATAAGAGTAATAAAACAGGTTGCAAAGCTTCTACATTGTTAATTATGTTTTAAATCGCAAATTATGATCCTGTTGACTTTTTATAAACAACTTTGACCCGACATTTGATCTAGTTAGAACGGGAATCAGAGGGTGCCCTTTTAAGGGTTTATTGCCCACACAATTACCAACTTATAACTACTTTCAATTCGACTAATCACTGGACCATTAATGATTAATCGCTAAGTCAACCGTTAATTACGACGGTTTGACTTTTAAGCTTAAACTAAGTAAAAACTAAACTAAGAAAGGTTAAGCATACTTACCAAAGTCCTAATCACGATTAGGGATGCTTGGTGTCTGCTCTTGAGCTCCAGAAAGTCCCACAATTGCAGATGGAATGGATGATCAAAATTGTTTGCAAACAATGGCCTTTTATAGTGATTTTTGATCCATTAGATGATGACAACTAAGTCTATGAAGTGATCTAGATCAATAACAAGTGCCCCTAAGCTCTAAAATCAGTAGGGGACGCGCATGGAATTGATAAATATCTCCATAAGTCATTTCATGGACTTGAACAGCCAAGAAAAACGAGTTTCTGCATCTGGAACATGCTTGCGCACCGTAACGTCCATAGTGTTGAGGTGCGCAAGGACCTGGTCAGCATGATACATCTTTCAAAAGTTGACAGTTTGGCCCCTGAACTTCCAAACTTGATTTTTAAGATGCTTTCTTGCACTTGTAACCCCCAAACTTGACTTTTAAGGACTCCAAGTCATAAACTAACTTTTTTAGTTCCCCGGCTATTCACACGATCACCGTAAAGTCTTAAATTTCAACGTTGACGCTTTTAACCCCTCGTATACGAATTTGATCATAACTTTCTCATACGATAACGAAACTTTATGAAATTTTTATCACACATTCTAGTGAGCATAATTAATTGTTACAAAGCTTTGGGTTTGCTAAAAGGTCACTCATAGGTATACTTTAAACATGTTGACACATTTAACCCCTGTAGTTTGAAATCTCTCACTTTCTTTCACAATTAGCTTCGTATGATCCATGATTTATTCGTTTAAGGGTATAAACATCATGTAGGGTTATTGTAAAGTATATTTATCCATTGTTGACATTTTGAACCCTTATTTTCACATAGTTTCTTTATTTGTCAACTTTAGTCCCTCTAGAGTGTTCTTTCACACATTCAAGCTTATGACACGTGTCAATACATTAAAGGACGTGAATTTTCGAGGTGTTACACAAATAAGGAGTCTCCTAAAGACCCACCTCTTAAGCTCAAAGAACTTCCAAAAGGTTTGGAATATGCTTTTCTAGACAAAGATGGTAAATTACCTGTAATTATTTCATCTAACTTAGGTAGTTTAGAAAAAGAAAAATTAATTAGTCTTTTGAAAAAACATAAAAATGCGATCGCTTGGAAACTTGTAGACATTAAAGGAATAAGTCCTTCCATGTGCACGCACAAAATTTTAATGAATGATGATTACAAATCGGTAATACAACCACAACATCGAGTAAATCCAAATGTTCAAGAAGTGGTTAAAAACGAAGTCATCAAATTACTTGACGCCGGACTTATTTATCCTATCTCCGATAGCCCTTGGGTAATTCCCGTCCAAGTTGTTCCAAAGAAAGGAGGTATGACGGTAATAACTAATGAAAAGAATGAATTAATACCAACGAGGACCGTCACAGGTTGGAAAGTGTGTATAGATTATAGACGATTAAATGAAGCAACAAGGAAAGATCACTTTCATTTACCCTTCATTGATCAAATGTTAGAAAGATTACCCGGTCATAAATTTTACTGTTTCTTGGATGGTTTTTCAGGTTACTTTCAAATCCCTATAGCACCCGAAGACCAAGAAAAGACAACCTTCACATGTCCCTATGGAACTTTTGCTTATCGACGCATGCCGTTTGGTCTATGTAATGCCCCCGCAACATTCCAACGTTGCATGGTAGCCATTTTCCCTGACATGATAGAAAAGACAATGAAAGTCTTCATGGACGACTTTTCTATCTTTGGGGATTCATACGACCAATGCCTCGATAACCTTGAACGAATGCTATCTCGATGTGAGGAAACTAACCTCGCCCTTAACTGGGAAAAATGCCATTTCATGGTAACAGAGGGAATAGTACTCGGTCATAAAATCTCAAGCGAAGGAATGGAGGTAGATCGAGCCAAAATAGACACTATTTCTCGATTGCCACCTCCATCCTCCGTTAGAGCTATCAGAAGTTTCCTAGGGCATGCCGGATTTTATAGGCGGTTTATCAAAGACTTTTCTAAAATCTCAAGGCCTCTAACAAAATTACTTGAAAAAGATGCCCCTTTCATCTTTGACAAGGATTGCAATCAAGCATTTCTAACCCTTAAGGAAATGCTAGTCAATGCACCTATTATGATAGCACCTGATTGGAAATTTCCTTTCGAAATCATGTGTGATGCAAGTGACTTTGCAGTTGGAGCTGTCTTGGGACAAAGAAAAGAAAAGCATTTTCACCCAATTTATTACGCTAGTAAAACACTTAACGATGCACAAGAAAATTACACAACAACTGAAAAAGAATTACTAGCTGTGGTATTTGCTTTTGATAAATTTCGTTCTTATCTTGTTCTTTCTAAAACTATAGTCTATACAGATCATGCAGCCATTCGATATCTCTTCAAAAAGCAGGACGCAAAACCACGTTTGATTCGGTGGATTCTACTCCTCCAAGAATTTGATATTGAAATCAAAGATAAAAGAGGAGCAGAAAACACCGCGGCAGATCATCTTTCACGCTTAGAAGACCCAGCTTTGGAGGCAACCAGGGACGAGCAAATCAACGAAAAATTTCCAACGGAGTCCCTAGAAATGGTGGGATACAAGGAAGAACCATGGTACGCCGACTATGCTAACTACCTAGCTAGCGGTATAGTCGCAAAAGGTTGGCCACATCATCAAAGAAAAAAATTCTTTGCCAATGTGAAACATTATTTTTGGGAAGATCCACATCTTTTCAAAATGTGTGCCGACCAACTCATCCGACGATGCGTACATGGTAGCGAAGCACGAAGAATTCTCCGCCATTGTCATGAAGGTCCATACGGAGGACACCATGGTGCCGCTAGTACCGCACGAAAGGTATTTGATTCAGGATTTTATTGGCCGACCATTTACAAGGACGCCCAAAGTCTTGTCAAGACTTGCGATGCTTGCCAAAGAACATGTAATATTTCTTCCAAAAACGAAATGCCACAAAATGGCATTCTTGTTTGTGAAATTTTTGATGTGTGGGGACTCGACTTTATGGGACCTTTCCCACCGTCGAAAGGAACCAAATATATACTTGTGGCAGTAGACTACTTGTCTAAATGGGCCGAGGCCGAGGCACTCCCAACAAATGATGGAAGAGTAGTGGTAAGATTTCTGAAAAAAATATTCTCTCATTTTGGCACGCCTAAAGCATTAATAAGTGATAGAGGTACCCATTTTTGCAACTATCAACTTAAAATTTTTTTAACAAGATATGGGGTCTATCACCGGGTCTCAACAGCATATCACCCTCAAACAAATGGACAAGCCGAAGTGACTAATTGAGGTTTAAAACGAATACTCGAAAAAACCGTAGGGTTAAATAAAAAGGAATGGACAGATAAATTAGATGATGCTTTATGGGCTTTTCGAACTGCTTATAAAACAACAATAGGTACAACCCCATATAAGCTTGTCTATGGAAAAAGTTGTCACTTGCCAGTAGAAATTGCACACAAAGCCTACTGGGCAATTAAAAATGTAAACTTAGATTTAGAATTTGCTGGTAAAAATCGATTTTGTCAATTAAATGAATTAGACGAACTTAGGAATTATGCATACTCAAACTCAGAAATTTACAAGGAAAGAATGAAAAACTTGCATGACAAACATATTAAGCCTAATGAATTTCGAGTAGGAGACCAAGTTCTTTTGTTTAATTCACGACTTCGATTGTTTCCTGGTAAATTAAAGTCTAGGTGGTCAGGACCCTTTTCCATCACCCATATTTTCCCACACGGTGCAGTAGAAATTAAATCTCGGAATGGACCTCCATTCAAAGTCAATGGCCAATGGCTGAAACTCTATCAAGGATTTATTGAGGATGAAGAGGAAGAAATCCCGCTTCAAACGGTCGATGAGTAAAAGCAACAACATCATACCTGGTAAGTTACGAACCAACGGGATGACATCATAATCGGTAAGTCTTCTAACCAAGTTTTGGGAAAAACGAGGGCACTCACACGAGCACTAAAAAAAAACTTTGCTCGGCACGAGGCTGTGTCCGCGCAACTGTCGGGATAAAACCCCTTTTTCATAACAGTTACACCATTCCACACGCCCCGTTTCCCCGAAAACGCTCTGGTTCAAGGTGATTTTCCATAGATTTTCTATGTCTCCTATCATTCTAACAACATCAAGGTATGATTCTATCACTATTATTAGTTAGATTAAGCATTTGCATGTAGTTAAAACTTCAAAAATTTGGGGAAAAATCTAGGGTTCTTGAACTACACCCGGATCGAACCTCAAATTTTTGCTTTAATCGGTTAGCATTTAGTTAGATTAGTGTTATAGGAAGTAAACCCACTTGTATTGTTCAAATATTCGCCCGATTTCTCACAAAAACTTCAAACCCTTGTTTTTGAACCGAAAAAGATAAAATTGAATGGGTAAACGGTTTGTTATGGGAAAAACGGCACTTGGGGTTTCATTTTCGGGGGAAACCGCTCCTATAGGACCAAAATTTTTCAAATTTTCGAAGCCGGGTCGAAAAATGAAGTTTTTGAGTAACAGACACCTGGACACGGGGTCGTGCCCGCTGAACACGGGGCCGTGTCCAGCTCGCTGTTTGCATTTTTTTTTTTCCGAAAACTCCATTGTTTTATGCTAATTTTTGGTGTATTCTTTCAGATGGCAAGGAAATTCACGAGGTTCAACGCAAATGAGCTCGATGCTAGGGCTAGATACGAAGTACTTCAAACAAGACCGGAAGAATACCCGAGACAAGCATGCATGGATTTGTTAGCATTGGTGAACCAACTTGACCGTTTCAACAACCTAGTGACAGGACCACTGAGAGTCACCTTGACCACTCGACTTCGCTTGGTACACAAGTGCACTATGGAATTCTATAGCACCTTCACGTTCAATTCAAGGTGCGACCCATTTGACAACGATGGGGTAGCATTCCGATGTGGTGGAACTAGGTACTCGATTTCAATGGAACAATTTGGGTCGATCATTGGGTTGTATGCGGAAGAAGACACGGGTAATGAAGAAAACACCGGAGGGGTGCGAGAGTTGGATGAGAACGATCGCCAAGCCGCGTGGGCTCAGATTGGTGAAGGGCACTACAATCCGAGCAGCACTAAGAGCACTAAGTTGAGGGATCCGCTCTACCGATACATCCATAGGCTCCTCGGCTACTCTCTTAGCCAAAGGCATGATAGCGGTGGCGTTGTTGGGTTAAGAGATTTGGTTGTCCTACACTGCATCCATAACCGCAGACACCTTGATGTTCCGTTCCTCCTGCTCCGAAACATGCATTTGAACCGACTTGCTACTTCACCAACCCCTATCTTCTTTGGAGGATGGGTATA
This sequence comes from Helianthus tuberosus, assembly GCA_030545235.1. NCBI lineage: Eukaryota > Viridiplantae > Streptophyta > Magnoliopsida > Asterales > Asteraceae > Helianthus > Helianthus tuberosus. The sequence goes on from CM060368.1 coordinate 168,891,517, forward strand.
TCGTCTCTTCAAGCACTTCACCAACATACCTAGGTCATTCGAAAGGAGCCCATGGTCGGGAAGGGTAGACATACACATTTGCCGCTCAATGAACCTAATTTATGAGGCTGAAGACGGGACGGTTAGCTTCCAAAGGATGTAGGGGCATGCATGGAACCCGCAAGAGGCACTTGTCCTTCACGCTCCACAACATCATCAGTACCAGTACCAGCCCCACGGTGATCCGGGCCAATCCTCCTCAGGAGGCGGTTTTCCTAACTTCCAAAGTTTACATGATTTATTGCAGGAAAACCTCATGTGCACCAGGAACACCTATAACATGGCGAGCAACACGTACAACCGGGTTGGAGCAATCAAGAGAAACATATCTGATATCCAAAATGATATTGGAAATATCCGGGAGTACATTGCGGGGCACGGTGGAGATGATGATGATGAGGACGAGGACATGGACTAGGCGGGAGGAGCGGAGGCAGAAGTGGTTGGTTGGTGATCCTACAGGTTAACCCTTTTCTTCTTGAACAATTTCCAGCATGCGTGCCGTGTGTCAAACAATTTACTTTCCTTTAACTCTTTTTATTTTCTGCATTTGTTTTTCTTTCTAACTTTGTGATGGATGGGATGTTGAACGTTGGTAATTTAGGATGTTTGCTATGTTTTGGTGTAGTGTTTATTGCTAAAACAGGTACATACGAGGCTTAGAGCACTAAACCTTAGTGCTACTAGAGCCGGGACAGGAAAACTAGAGCCAGAAACCTGTTTTTCAACCCTGCAGATTGTCTACACGGGGTCGTGTCCAGCCGACACGCCCCCGTGCCCACTTCCCCAGACCTGTTGTTTGTCTAAATCTGCAGACTTTTGCCAGACACGGGGTCGTGTCCAGCCGACACGCCCCCGTGTCCACCTTCTGTAAGATTTCGTTACTGGCACCTGAACACGGGGTCGTGTCCAACGAACACGGGGCCGTGTCCAGGCGCCCGGTAACACAATTTTTTGCTTTTTCACACCTTTTACACATTCAATCAACCTAAAAACTTATTTTTGGGACACATTGAGGACAATGTGTAATTTAAGTGTTGGGGGGATGCTAAAATCTTGAATCTTGAAAGTCCTAATAACAAGCCTTACACAAAACTCTATTGGAACCGCTAATCACCCCAAATTTTTTTTTTTCCAAAAATTTTCAAATATTTTATTTTTACTTGTCTAGGTTTAATTCGGGAATTTCAAAATTCTAAAAAGGTTATATTTTTACAAATTTACAACCGATAGCGTCGTGATAAAAAGAACCAACATAAGAAAATTATGAAAAGGCATGACAAGCTTAGTTAAAATTTAATTATATATACTTGATCACATAAAAACTCATTCCCACAAAAGTGAGTTTTGAGCCTTTATTGAGCATACAAATACATATCTTTAAATTAAATGCTCATTTTTCGTTTCTTGTTTGAATAGCAGCTTGGTTCTTACAACTCTAGAACTTGCCACGACGATACATTCCCGGTCCTTACCAACTTAAACCCGAGTAAGTAAATGATGGAGGCATTAGGACTAACCCTTTTTATTTCTACACCATTATTTTTTTTTTTACCACCTACTCAAAATCCCCCTAGTTAACCCCTTTGAGCCTAAACCTTTTCATTTCTTAACCCAAACCAAACACCCTTTCACCTACCAAAACCTTTTTTTTATTTCTAACCCTTTGTTTTCGTAACAACCTCGATTTTTCGTTTGACTTAAAAAAAAATTTGTTTTGTTGATGAAGCAAAAGAAATAAACAAACAAGTTCATCAAAAATAACTTTGTTTGAATAATAGTTTCATCAAAAAAAAAATTTGCAAAAATAAAAAGTCTTTCGAAAACCGACGCTTTTTACGTTTTTTCGCCCTTTTCTACTAACCACTAACCCAACCACCTACCTTTAACCCAAGCCTAACCCTTCACCCAAAAGTCCTCTTGATATTTACAAAGGTATATAGTTAAAAATGAGGAGGATTGATTGCTTGGCAAGCCTATGGTAGGAGTAAGTTCCATGCCGCTCTCGAGTGATTCACTAAAATACATCTTCGGCCGAGTGTTGAGTGATCCCCCGTGAGGTATGTGAACTTGTATATAAATAGAATTTTAAAGAGGCATGTTATGCCCTAATAAGTAATTTATCTTATGAAAAGTTTTAAATAAATCATGACGAATAGGATTGTAAATAAATAAAAATAAAACTTAATAAAGAATCTTGGAAATCCCGACACTCTATGACAAGCCCAAAAACCTTCTCTTCTACCCATTCCATTTGGGAGTGTGAAGCCACATTATAAAGAGTTTTGCTTGAGGACAAGCAAAGATTCAAGTGTGGGGGTATTTGATGTGTGCAAAATGCAACATATAAATTACATCAATTGTGGCATAAAACTAACCCTTTTTTAGTACTAATGTTGGAAAAAGTGTGCTTTTGTCTTTCTTTTGTATTTTCAGGATTAAATGAGCTCAAATTAACAAAAGAAGCAAAAAGGCAGTTAAATCTAACATAAATACAAGAAAAGGAACAAACGTGGCATGCCCGACCTCCCCGAAAGCATCTTCCCAAGCAAAACAAGAGAACAGAAGGCTGAACACGCCCCGTGCTCAATGAGCACGGGGGTGTGCCCTAGTGTCAGCATAAAAGACAAAGTTGTAGAAGCTTCCATCGCCCACCACGGGGCCGTGCTCAGCGGACACGGGGCCGTGGTCAACTATAAGATTCGCAGAATCCAGGCAAATCTTGATAGTACAGATACGCTTCGGCACACGGGGTCGTGCCCAGCGGACACGGGGCCGTGGTCAACTAATACAGACAAGAGCAATTAATGAAGACAGAGAAGGATGTGGACACAGGGCCGTGCCCACTGGACATGGGGCCGTGCCCGAGCTTCTGTTCAGCCAATAAATAGAAGTGCTTGGCTCAAGCTCAGACCATCCCTTGGCACACCACCTCTCTCACACTTCACCACCACCCACCACCATCACAACACCATCATCCACCACCATCATCCATTGTCCATCATAGAGTGTGTGAGTCGTCTCGGGATCCAAGATTGATCGTAAGAGTTCTTGACAATTAAAGGCCATGTTTGCATAAGTCTTTTACATCACTTGGTGAAGACAAGTGTCTAGTGTAATACTTTTTATTTTTAATCTTTTCGCACTTTTTACTTGGTTATGTATTAATGACTTTAATAACTAGTTTCTTATGTTGAAGGTGATTCTTCCTTATCGTTTGTCCGTGGTATCTTGGTATTATTTTACTGTCTATATAAAATAAAAGATTTTCACCATTCATATCTCCACGGTCTATATGGAGGTATGTTGGCTACCTGGTCGGGGGTTAAGTGAACGGTTTGGTAAGAGTCTTGCCTTATTCAGTGTATAGATCCTGCAAGGACCTGGGTCAAATAATGTATTGACACGTGTCATAAGCTTTGAATATATGAAAAAGTACTTTAGAAGGACTAAAATTGACAAACAGTGAAACTATGTGAATATAAGGGTCCAAAGTGTCAACAATGGATAAATAGGCCCTACAATAACCCTACATGGTGTTTATAATCTTAAACGAATAAATCATGGATCATACGAAGCTGAAAATGAAAGAAAGTGAGGAATTACAAACTACAGGGGCTAAATGTGTCAACATGTTGAAAGTATACCTCTGAGTGACCTTTTAGCAAACCCGAAGCTTTGTAACGATAAAATATACTCACTAGAATATGTGATAAAAATTTCATAAAGTTTCGTTATCGTATGAGAAAGTTATGATCAAATCCGTGTACGAAGGGTTAAATGCGTCAACGTTGAACTTTGTGACTTTTCGGGTAAGCACAAAGTTAACCAAGGACTTAACCAAGTTTGTAAAAGTCCTAATGTCCTTAAAAATCAAGTATGAGGGTCAAAAGTGCAAGAAAAATAAGCAAAACCACGTTTCAAAGGACCAGGGACTGAAATGTAAAAGATGGAAACTTGTTTGGCTGGTTGCGCACTTGTACGCGCCCCGCGAGGGGGTTCTCGCGCCCCGCGTACAACCTGCCAGCGAAAAAAACGCGCAGATGCCAGTTAACAGCCCTGAAACCGACTTTGATCAGTTGTTTTCTTATACCAGAGGCTCCCTCCAATGGTTTTTCATGCATAGGGGCACCTGTAAACATCTGGTAACATTTGTAGACCATTGTGGCATCATCTTGTGAGATTAATTTGGGTATATATGGAGCTCATGTTGCAACCATTTTTCACATTCACTTGCATTCTCAATTCTGGAGCTCTCTGGTCAGCAACAAGGATTCATTAAGCTCCCTAGTCGTGATTAGGACTCTTGTAAGTATTCTTAACCCTATCTAATTCGTTTTAGCTTAGTTAATTAGCTAAAAGTCAAATCGTCGTAATTTAAGTTTGACTTCGAGATTAAATGAAATTTACTCAGTCATTTCTCGAATTGAAAGTACCTATAAGTAGGTATTTATGTGGGTAATAAACCCTTAAAAGGGTACTTTCAGATTCCCACTCTAACTATGTTAATTGTCGAGTCAAAGCTTACTTTAAAAAGTCAACAGAATGTTTATTTTCAAATTAAAGCTTAATTAGCAATGTAGGATACATGCAACCTGTTTGATCATTAATATAACTTGGTAACTAATGTAAGAACATGTCCCAACATGTTCAACTCGACAATTTTCAGTTTAAACCCGGATCAGAACCGAAAGTCGCATAATTTGACTTCTGCTTTGACTTTCAGTTCTGACCCGTTTATGCATGTTTTAGAATTGCCTTAGAACTTTATTTGGACCAGGTTTCATATAAGTATAACTCTCTGAGATTATACAACTTGGTTCAATAGTTATCCGATTCATATGCATGTTTCCGTTAATTGCTTAAATGTTGACTATTATGCCCTTTTGACTATAAAACGTGATTTTTGAAAAAGTAAAAGAGTAGAAACCTTAGTTATTGATTTATAAACTTGCACCTAAAATTTGACATCAGTTTGAGGTCTAGATTATGAGTTATGCCCAATAGCGTAATTAGAAAGCTTTATGTTAATTAAACGGCGTAATTAGCGTATAGCCTATTTAAACCCACTTTTTGATATCAAACTTTTTACCCAATGATGTAATATAATATTTTGGGATTTTTGAAGATTTTTATTTAATTTTTGGCTGAGCATAACATAGGTCTCTAAGTTTGATTCGGTTAATGTCGGTTTTGCCTTTTTAAGCCATAAAATGAGTTTTACAAATCCTTTTGACCCCAAACCTTTTTCTACTGATTTTATTTGATAAATAAAATATTTTGAGCCTTATGGAATTATAAAAATATCAGATTTCCTTTGAAAACCCGGAAATGGCTCCAAATCGCCTTTTTAAGCGTTTTTAACGCATAGTGTGTGCTAAAACCGTATTAAACATATAAGGTTGATACCTACTGATATTTTTAGTATACTTTCATATATTAACAGTAAGTAAAAGTTTTTTAAGCTCAGGTTTCCAGTTTTGACCTTTTAAGCCTAAGTGAAATTACCAAAATACCCCTAAGGTGCATAGTTTGGTTTTAAGTGATAAATTTCACATATAGGTCATACCCTACTGTTATAACTTATTAAATTAAGTGTATTTACTGTATAAATCAGACCTGTAACTCAGATTACTAATTAAACTCTTTTATAATCTTTTAAATGACCAAAATGCCCTTATGAGGCATAAGTTGAATTTAAATTCGTTTGGGGCATAATAGAAGATACCTTACTGATATAACAACATGTTTAAGGCATATTAACTCAGGGAACTTGCATATGACTCTTATGGTTACCCGTGACGCCCTTTTTCACGTTCGGTTCGGTTTATGTAACTAGTTTGCATAAATTGACCGAAACGGGTCAAACCTTATCATCCTTGTCTCAAAATCCAGAATGTATTTAGTTTACCCATATTATACAAGTCTTCAAACTTGTCGGGTCTAAATCACATTCCTTTCCGGTCTTCGCTTAATCGTGCGTTTGAACCGTATCGTCCTTAAAAACTAATCGGTCTAAGCTTAGGCTTAAATAAAGACCCGTTAGAAATCTAAGAGGTTACTATAAACCTTTGTTCCAGAATAGAAGAACCAGTAAAAGCTACCCGCACTCGCTAATTGTGATTTATACTTACAAAGGTAAATACTTTTAACTTATTTTCCCTATACGGGCTTGGGGTACGGTATATAAAATACCGCTTGGTCCGGCATTGAATCTTTAATCGAATAGAGGTTAAATCATTGATATTCTATGTTTTGAAATGTTTTGTTTGCTTAAAGCCTTTGGGGGGTTAATGACCATGTCCCGGATATCCTTGGCATCATCTTACGAGATGGCCACGACCTAAGCACGGGGTGTAGGCGTACACCCGTCAGTGCCTAACCAAATAATGTGGTTTGTCTATTAATCTTTAACCCGGTCTACGGATCGGGATACTGAACGCATAAGAAACATATAATTCACTTACAAGATTATATTCACATAATTATCCCAAGTTATAAAATGTTTTGTGCCACGTGCATTCAAATCAATTTTCAAACCTTTTCAAAATGAGTCGGTTAAATTGTATTTACCAGTGTAAACTGACGTATTTTCCAAAAGGTTAAGTGCAGGTACTACTCGTACTAGGCTGGCTGTCTTCTAGCGTCCACAATAAGTCTCGCAAGCTTGGATGTCAATAAAACTGTTGAACAATATCTTCTTTTATTTTTGATCCGCCTGTGGATCCGTTTCAACTATTTCGTGATATTTAATATTACAATTTATTAAAGTTGAAATGAATCTATCTTTGCTTCCGCTGTGCATTTATATATTGTGTTGTTTGACTTATGATGATATCAACTACGTCACGATACTCCCCACCGGGCCCACCGGTAATACGTGGAAATATCAGGGTGTGACTGGTTGGTATCAGAGCCAACGCTGAGTGAATTAAACACTAGCCTTTTGTGTTTAATCTCAGTTACACAATTGCACATTCCTCGATTCTCGAGTCTAGACAAAGAACTTAGGAATTATCCAAATTTGTTTTATTTCTAACCTTGTCTTATATATTTTTCTTGTTGTATCACTTGTTTGTTTTTGACAGGTTGACAAAATGCCACCAAGGATGAGGGGAAGAGGCAGAGGAAAAGGGGCACTTGTCGCCCCAAATGACCATGAAGCCGGACCTTCGCACCGGCGAACACCATCTGATCCCAACAACCCGGGTCCTCAAGAGCGATGGAGGACCTACATTGAGCCAGCTAGGCGCTCAGTTTCACTGAGTACCTCCCCTTCTATTCCACACTCTTTCGGGCCTCATTCTGAAAATGAGCCCCACAACTCCCACCAGTCCTACATTCCTCTTCAAGGACATAACTCACCTTTCGACCACCTGTCGCCTGTTTTCCAAGGCCAATTTAACCCTGCTGACTACCTTGGAGCACCAATGGGTTTTAACCCACTTGGACCTGAAGATCACTTTTCCGGTGGCAACGCGATGGATATAGATGAGGATACCGATCCTGCACCGCCACCACCATGGTCCCGACAGCTACGAGGAGAGATTCCGGCTGTGTGACTGGGCGTTTACTCCCAGTTACCACAATTCTCCCCTGCACCAGCCGCAGCAGCCTCAGCAGCAGCAGAATCCTTCCGAGGATTCCCGATTTGTCGCGGTCACTCCACCGCCACCACCACCTCAGCTTCAGCCTCCCTCGCCCCCGAGGCGAAGAAGAACGAATGCACGGATATCCGCGCGAGGGGGAGTGCGCATCAGCACCCCTCCACTTTCAAGTGGCAGCCGATACTCGCCACTTCACAAAGAACCAGAGATGGGAGAATCTTCACACCCCGTCTCAGAAGTAAACTCTGCGCCAGTCGCGCCACCACCACCACCACTGGGTTTTGGAGACCCAATTCCTACTTTCACTGGTGCGGCAGCATATAATCCCTTCGAGCAGCCGATCCACACCAATTACAACTACGCTGAGGCCGATCCTTACTTGGTAGCTGCGAACTACAACGCTCTCCATCCGGAAGGTCCCTATGGAGGTCCCTGGACTACGGGATACCCGACCTATGGATACCCACTATATGGGTATCAGCAACCGCCGCCTCCTCAACCTCCACATTATTAGCAACCACCGCAGACACCAGTGATGTCACCTCCACAGTTTCAAGAAATCCTTCAAGGGATAAATGAGGTGCGGCAGGAGGTGCGGGAAGATCGTAGGCATAACCAAGGGATGTTCAAGAAGATGGTGAACTTGATCAAGGGAAAAAGCAAGAAGGATCGTTAAATCCTTGTTTGTTTGTCTGTTTATTTTAGTGTTGTAATCATGTCCCTACGAGGACATTTATTTCTGTACTCTGCCCCTGCGTGGGTATATTTTTATGTTCTGCCCCTGCGTGGGCATGTCTTTTTATTTGGCCCCTGCGTGGGCGTGTTATTTATGTAAAAGTCCCGTTTAGGGCAAACTTGTACTAGTTAATTTTAATTGGAATGGTTAGTTCAAATTTTTCATTTTTAAATTTTGGGCATGAATATAATATATGAATAAATGAAAAATAACATTTTTCTTGATTTACCATTTTAATAAAATAATAAGAATCTTAAAAGGTAAAACCTAGCTTGTATGTCATAATAAGACCTGGCCAATATCGTAAAACCAATTTAAAAAGATTCAAATCTCTGTTAACATCTGCAAACATGTTAACATTCTCGACTAATGTGATCCACAAAATCACACATGTCACCCTTTTTATAAATTATCCGAAATTCTTTATTATTTAAACATCTGATTGTGATGTACCGCCTACGGGCTATAACTAATGTCATATAAGACAAAAGACAGTGGTAGCCTACAAACTCCCTGTCAAGAGAAGGTGATGAACTGTGATTCAAACCTTAATGCCTCGATTCCATAAAATCTAGGCTTACGAGATAAATTTGCTTACGTGACTTAACATATTGTGTTATTATTAATTTATGATTATGGATTATGATAAAAGATCCTGAATAACTAACAAATTAACTAAAATGGCTATTAAAACCATGGTTAATAAATCGTCAAGAACGATAATACTGTTTAGGCTTATAAATAAACCTTGTCCTTATTTCTGTATGTAGAAATTAAAACTACATGGCCAAGTCAGAAGAAATAAACAGTCATTCGGCGGAAAATCCTGAAAATGCTAAAATACTGGTAACTGGTGCGGAGCTGCGAGCATTAGTAGAAAATGCTGTTACCAAAGCAATAAATAGGCAGTATAGTGAATCCGCACCACATTCCAAGCCAAAGACACACTCGGAGGCTCATAGCAAACCGCCCTCTAAAAAGGATGAACCCAAGAAAGATGATGATCAACATTCATCTAATCAAAACAGTGTACCCTCAAAAAGGATAGTGTTTGATGCTAAACCTCATACCAAGTCCTGTACTTACAAGTACTTTGTTTCTTGCAAACCCCGGGACTTCACTGGGGAGAAAGGAGCAATAGATTGTATGACCTGGTTGGATGAAATGGACACGGTAGTAGACATCAGCGGTTGTGCTGAAAGGGACGTAGTAAAATATGTATCCCAATCATTCAAGGGAGAGGCACTGGCGTGGTGGAAGTCTCTCATTCAAGCTGCCGGAAAGATCCCACTCTACAACTTGTCATGGGATCAGTTCATTGCTCTCATTAAGGAGAATTATTGCCCGCAACACGAAGTTGAAAGAATCGAATCAGATTTCTTATCATTGGTGATGAAGAACTTAGATTGCCAGGCTTACCTCACCAGTTTCAATACCCTATCTAGGCTGGTTCCGTACTTGGTAACCCCGGAACCTAAAAGGATTGCTCGCTTCATCGGGGGTTTAGCCCCAGAAATTAAAGCCAGTGTCAAGGCATCAAGGCCTGCTACCTTCAGATCAGCAGCTGATCTATCTCTATCTCTTACCTTAGACGTAGTCAGGTTGAGATCGATCAGGAATTCAGAAGAAGGTAAGAGGAAGCGTGAGGACGATACCTCACGAAGATCAGATAAGAAGCACCGAGGAAGTAATGACCACAAGAAAGGGTCGGGGCCTAAGAAGGACGGGCAACAATCTGGGGATAAGCCCAAATGTAAGGTTTTCAAGAAGCACCATTTTGGGAGGTGCCGACTTGAGTCGAAATCCCAGCCTCAGCCGAGGCCCTGTGGGATTTGCAAATCTTCAGAACATAAGACTCTGGAGTGCAAAAAGCTGAAAGATGCAACGTGTTACAGTTGCAATGAAAAAGGGCACATTAAGTCCAATTGCCCAAAGATCACCAAGAAAACCGAGGATGGGAAAAAGACCAATGCTAGGGTCTTCAAGATGGACGCAAAGGAAGCTGTTCAGGATGACAACGTGATCACAGGTACTTTTCTCATAAATGATGTTTATGCTAGAGTATTGTTTGATTCTGGAGCAGATAAGTCTTTTGTGGATAATAAGTTTTGTGAGTTGTTGAAATTGCCTGTAAAAGCCTTAAGTGTGAAATATGGGGTGGAATTAGCTGATGGAACCATAGAAACCGCCTCAACTGTGTTAGATGGATGTGTTATATCCATTAGGAACCACTCTTTTCCTTTGTCCTTACTTCCCTTTAAGCTAGCCGGTTTTGATATAGTTATAGGTATGGATTGGTTATCGCATAACCAAGCCCAGATTGTGTGCAACAGAAAGCAAGTGGTAGTCAAAACTCCGTCTGGTGAGTCACTTACCATTCAGGGGGATACCCAGCATGGATTGCCTGAGCAAGTGTCTATGCTCAAGGCATCCAGATGTTTGAAGAAGGGCTGTGTCATTTATATGGCACAAGTTACTATTGATGAGCCAAAGCCTAAAATTGAAGACATCCCCGTCATTTCAGAATATCCTGAAGTTTTTCCCGAAGAACTACCTGGTTTACCACCAGATAGGCAAGTGGAATTCCGAATTGACATCATCCTAGGTGCAGCACCAGTAGCGAGAGCGCCTTAGAAGTTGGCACCAACGGAGATGAAGGAGTTAAGGAATCAATTAGATGATCTGCTAGCCAAAGGTTTTATTAGACCTAGTTCGTCTCCTTGGGGAGCGCCGATCTTGTTTGTCAAGAAGAAGGATGGATCGATGCGTCTGTGCATCGATTACCGTGAGCTTAATAAAGTCACTATCAAGAATAGGTATCCTTTGCCCAGGATCGACGATCTGTTTGATCAGTTACAAGGGGCAAGCTACTTTTCTAAGATCGATTTGAGGTCAGGCTATCATCAGTTGAAGCTTAAAGATGAAGATGTACACAAAACTGCATTTAGGACTCGTTATGGTCATTACGAGTTTCTAGTGATGCCGTTTGGGCTCACTAATGCACCGGCCGCATTCATGGATCTCATGAATTGCGTCTGCAAGCCTTACTTGGATAAATTTGTCATCGTCTTTATTGACGACATCCTTATTTATTCAAAGAACCAGGCTGATCATGAGAAACACCTTCGTTGTATTCTTAAACTTCTACATCATGAGAAACCTTACGCCAAATTTTCGAAGTGCGAATTTTGTCTTCGAGAAGTCCAATTCCTTGGACATGTGGTTAGTGAGCGTGGTATCCAAGTAGATCCCGCTAAAGTAGAAGCAGTTATGAATTGGCAAGAGCCAAAGACGCCTACTGAGATTCGCAGCTTTCTGGGTTTAGCAGGATACTATAGGCGATTTATCGAAAACTTCTCAAGGATTGCTGCGCCCCTAACTTCGTTGACACGTAAGAAGGTTAAGTTTGATTGGGGCCCTAAGCAGCAGGAATCCTTTGGCATTCTTAAGAAAAAGTTGAGCAATTCACCAGTGTTAACATTGTCCGATGGTATAGAAGAATTCGTGGTGTATTGTGATGCATCACACACTGGTATGGGTTGTGTACTCATGCAGAAAGGCAAGGTTATTGCCTACGCTTCACGACAACTAAAGGTGCACGAGAAGAACTACACCACCCACGACTTAGAGCTGGGTGCCGTTGTATTTGCATTAAAACTATGGAGGCATTACTTGTATGGAACCAAGTGTGTGATCTATTCAGATCACAAGAGCCTTCAACACCTGTTCAATCAGAAGGACTTGAACATGAGACAGCGACGCTGGATGGAAACTCTAAATGATTATGATTGTGAGATAAGATACCATCCAGGCAAGGAAAAAGTAGTTGCTGATGCCTTAAGCAGGAAGGAAAGAGTGAAGCCGATAAGAATCAATGCCAAGAGCATTGAAATAAAGAATAGTTTGAACGAAAGGTTGTTAGCTGCACAGAAGGAAGCTGTGTTGGAAGCTAACTATCCTGAAGAAAAGCTAGGAGTAACTGAGGAGCAGTTATCCTATGACAAGGACGGAATGCTGAAATTGAATGGATGAATATGGGTTCCAGTTTATGGAGGACTTCGGGATGTTATCCTCCAGGAAGCCCACAGTTCCAAATATTCCGTTCATCTTGGAGCTGATAAGATGTACCAGGATCTAAAGGCAAACTACTGGTGGATAGGCTTGAAAAAGTCTGTAGCTGCCTATGTAGCTAAATGTCTGACGTGTGCGCAAGTCAAAGCTGAGCACCAGAAGCCGTCAGGTTTGTTACAACAGCCTGAACTTCCCACATGGAAGTGGGAGATGGTGACAATGGATTTCATCACCAAGTTGCCAAAGACAAGGAAGGGAAACAATACTATATGGGTCATAGTAGATAGACTGACCAAGTCAGCACATTTTCTTCCCATTAAGGAAACTTACAGCTCCGACATGTTAGCTCAATTGTACGTAGATAAGATTGTAGCTCTGCATGGTGTACCAGTGTCAATTATCTCTGACCGAGATACGAGATACACCTCTCATTTTTGGAAAAGTTTCCAACAGTCTTTGAATATATGAAAAAGTACTTTAGAAGGACTAAAATTGACAAACAGTGAAACTATGTGAATATAAGGGTCCAAAGTGTCAACAATGGATAAATAGGCCCTACAATAACCCTACATGGTGTTTATAATCTTAAACGAATAAATCATGGATCATACGAAGCTGAAAATGAAAGAAAGTGAGGAATTACAAACTACAGGGGCTAAATGTGTCAACATGTTGAAAGTATACCTCTGAGTGACCTTTTAGCAAACCCGAAGCTTTGTAACGATAAAATATACTCACTAGAATATGTGATAAAAATTTCATAAAGTTTCGTTATCGTATGAGAAAGTTATGATCAAATCCGTGTACGAAGGGTTAAATGCGTCAACGTTGAACTTTGTGACTTTTCGGGTAAGCACAAAGTTAACCAAGGACTTAACCAAGTTTTTAAAAGTCCTAAGGTCCTTAAAAATCAAGTATGAGGGTCAAAAGTGCAAGAAAAATAAGCAAAACCACGTTTCAAAGGACCAGGGACTGAAATGTAAAAGATGGAAACTTGTTTGGCTGGTTGCGCACTTGTACGCGCCCCGCGAGGGGGTTCTCGCGCCCCGCGTACAACCTGCCAGCGACAAAAACGCGCAGATGCCAGTTAACAGCCCTAAAACTGACTTTGATCAGTTGTTTTCTTATACCAGAGGCTCTCTCCAATGGTTTTTCATGCATAGGGGCACCTGTAAACATCTGGTAACATTTGTAGACCATTGTGGCATCATCTTGTGAGATTAATTTGGGTATATATGGAGCTCATGTTGCAACCATTTTTCACATTCATTTGCATTCTCAATTCTGGAGCTCTCTGGTCAGCAACAAGGATTCATTAAGCTCCCTAGTCGTGATTAGGACTCTTGTAAGTATTCTTAACCCTTTCTAATTCGTTTTAGCTTAGTTAATTAGCTAAAAGTCAAACCGTCGTAATTTAAGTTTGACTTCGAGATTAAATGAAATTTACTCAGTCATTTCTCGAATTGAAAGTACCTATAAGTAGGTATTTATGTGGGTAATAAACCCTTAAAAGGGTACTTTCAGATTCCCACTCTAACTATGTTAATTGTCGAGTCAAAGCTTACTTTAAAAAGTCAACAGAATGTTTATTTTCAAATTAAAGCTTAATTAGCAATGTAGGATACATGCAACCTGTTTGATCATTAATATAACTTGGTAACTAATGTAAGAACATGTCCCAACATGTTCAACTCGACAATTTTCAGTTTAAACCCGGATCAGAACCGAAAGTCGCATAATTTGACTTCTGCTTTGACTTTCAGTTCTGACCCGTTTATGCATGTTTTAGAATTTCCTTAGAACTTTATTTGGACCAGGTTTCATATAAGTATAACTCTCTGAGATTATACAACTTGGTTCAATAGTTATCCGATTCATATGCATGTTTCCGTTAATTGCTTAAATGTTGACTATTATGCCCTTTTGACTATAAAACGTGATTTTTGAAAAAGTAAAAGACTAGAAACCTTAGTTACTGATTTATAAACTTGCACCTAAAATTTGACATCAGTTTGAGGTCTAGATTATGAGTTATGCCCAATAGCGTAATTAGAAAGCTTTGTGTTAATTAAACGGCGTAATTAGCGTATAGCCTATTTAAACCCACTTTTTGATATCAAACTTTTTACCCACTGATGTAATATAATATTTTGGGATTTTTGAAGATTTTTATTTAATTTTTGGCTGAGCATAACATAGGTCTCTATGTTTGATTCGGTTAATGTCGGTTTTGCCCTTTTAAGCCATAAAATGAGTTTTACAAATCCTTTTGATCCCAAACCTTTTTCTACTGATTTTATTTGATAAATAAAATATTTTGAGCCTTATGGAATTATAAAAATATCAGCTTTCCTTTGAAAACCCGGAAATGGCTCTAAATCGCCTTTTTAAGCGTTTTTAACGCATAGTGTGTGCTAAAACCGTATTAAACATATAAGGTTGATACCTACTGATATTTTTAGTATACTTTCATATATTAACAGTAAGTAAAAGTTTTTTAAGCTCAGGTTTCCAGTTTTGACCTTTTAAGCCTAAGTGAAATTACCAAAATACCCCTAAGGTGCATAGTTTGGTTTTAAGTGATAAATTTCACATATAGGTCATACCCTACTGTTATAACTTATTAAATTAAGTGTATTTACTATATAAATCAGACCTGTAACTCAGATTACTAATTAAACTCTTTTATAATCTTTTAAATGACCAAAATGCCCTTATGAGGCATAAGTTGAATTTAAATTCGTTTGGGGCATAATAGAAGATACCTTACTGATATCACAACATGTTTAAGGCATATTAACTCAGGGAACTTGCATATGACTCTTATGGTTACCCGTGACGCCCTTTTCGCGTTCGGTTCGGTTTATGTAACTAGTTTGCATAAATTGACCGAAACGGGTCAAACCTTATCATCCTTGTCTCAAAATCCATAATGTATTTAGTTTACCCATATTATACAAGTCTTCAAACTTGTCGGGTCTAAATCACATTCCTTTCCGGTCTTCGCTTAATCGTGCGTTTGAACCGTATCGTCCTTAAAAACTAATCGGTCTAAGCTTAGGCTTAAATAAAGACCCGTTAGAAATCTAATAGGTTACTATAAACCTTTGTTCCAGAATAGAAGGACCAGTAAAAGCTACCCGCACTCGCTAATTGTGATTTATACTTACAAAGGTAAATACTTTTAACTTATTTTCCCTATACGGGCTTGGGGTACGGTATATAAAATACCGCTTGGTCCGGCATTGAATCTTTAATCGAATAGAGGTTAAATCATTGATATGCTACGTTTTGAAATGTTTTGTTTGCTTAAAGCCTTTGGGGGTTAATGACCATGTCCCGGATATCATTGGCATCATCTTACGAGATGGCCACGGCCTAAGCACGGGGTGTAGGCGTACACCCGTCAGTGCCTAACCAAATAATGTGGTGTGTCTATTAATCTTTAATCCGGTCTACGGATCGGGCTACTGAACGCATAAGAAATATATAATTCACTTACAAGATTATATTCACATAATTATCCCAAGTTATAAAATGTTTTGTGCCACGTGCATTCAAATCAATTTTCAAACCTTTTCAAAATGAGTCAGTTAAATTGTATTTACCAGTGTAAACTGACGTATTTTCTGAAAGGTTAAGTGCAGGTACTACTCGTACTAGGCTGGCTGTCTTCTAGCGTCCACAATAAGTCTCGCAAGCTTAGATGTCAATAAAACTGTTGAACAATATCTTCTTTTATTTTTGATCCGCCTGTGGATCCGTTTTAACTATTTCGTGATATTTAATATTACAATTTATTAAAGTTGAAATGAATCTATCTTTGCTTCCGTTGTGCATTTATATATTGTGTTGTTTGACTTATGATGATATCAACTACGTCACGATACTCCCCACCGAGCCCACCGGTAATACATGGAAATATCGGGGTGTGACAACCTGGGTCAAATTTAGTAGGACCTTCTTCAATACTTAACGGTATTGGATGGCGGGGGTCCAAACTCTTTGATCCCCTCATAAGTTAAACTACTATTAAAACTTTAACCCGGCTACTTAGGACTGTATCCCTGCTGACTCAGACTACTTAGCCGAGGGTAACGTCGCCTTCAAAAGAGGGGCCTACCACAATATGCATTAATAACTTAATTAATTATCTTTCAATAATCCAACCCTTTAGGATTGTATCCTTGCTGACTCAAACTACTGGGTTAAGGGTAACGTCACCTCCAAAAGAGGGGCCTACTACAATAACTAAGATAATCTCTTAAATAGTGCAAAAGTGCGGAAATAATCAAAGGTTACACTAAACACGAGTCGGAGCCAAGTGATTCATCTTGTCTATCTGTTTTTCTTTTACTTTTATTTTCAGCATTTTAGTTAGTTTTTATTTTTCTTAGTTTAAAAACCTTTTTCTAAACTTTTGATTTGATTAGACGTTGAGGATAAACCGGTACTAAAAGCTCTTGTGTCCTTGGACGACCTCGGTGTCTTGCCAACACTATACTACGCTCACGATGGGTGCACTTGCCCATATGTGTGTTTAGTGTTAGTAAATATCGTGTTTTATAAATTTAAAACTTGGGTAAAAGTGTAAAAGGGCTTAAAATATACTTAAACTTATATACACACTTCACACGCATCATTGGGAAATGGTACAAACAACACTTTCCCTGGTTTGGGATTGCTTACTATCTCCTTGTGTGGGATACGGGTAACACTTGCCCCTTGTGTGGAACATTTTATTAATTACTATTTATATTAGATGCAACGAGCGGACTAAACGAAACTCTATCACAGAAGTCCCCACTTACTATACCGATTAGTCGCCGGGGCCTGGCGAACGGGTTATTAGTTGATAACGCTATTAGGTCTCACAAACCTCACACCGTGCCTGGATAGAATCGGGCGTGAACTAATAGACTCTAGCAAACCGTCAATGATGATAGACATTGACAAAACGAGGCAGATCACGGAAACGTGCGGTCACTAAGTATTCGATATTACGCAGTTTAGTAGCTTACATATGGGGTAGCTCCCCATCGCATGATATAAATGAGTAATTAATAAAAAAATGTTTTTGGAAAATAAAACTTGAAAACGGTAAACTCGTGAACTCGCCAACATTATGTTGGCACTCTACTGCATGATTTGCAGGTTGCTTGGTACAACTTTGGACGGACATTGCAATCGGATGGAGTGCGTGGTTTGTATGTTTCATGTTAACAAACTTGTGGTTTTAAATTACGATGTGTTTTCCTTCCCTTTCCGCTGCAAACTTAAAGTATGTTTTGAAAAAATAAAATTAGGTCACTAATTATACCATTATTTGAAATAATAACTAATCAGTTCAAAATAATTAGTGGCTGGATCCTGGTCAGTCACACGCCTCGCGGTAGTACTCCGCGTGTGGATTTTGGGGGTGTGACAGTCACCTTCAAAAGGGTGGCCTACTACTATAACTAAGATAATCTCTTAAAAGTCCGAAAGTGCGAAAATCATCAAATGATACATTAAAGACGAGTCGGATCCAAGTGATTCTATCTTGTCTATCTGTTTTTATTTTATTTTATCTTTGCATTTTTAGTTTTATTTTCATGTTTCAAAACTTTTCTCAAAAAATTAGATTGATTAGACGTTGAGGATAAACCGGTACTAAAAGCACTTGTGTCCTTGTACGACCTCGGTATCTTACCAACGCTATACTACGCTCACGATGGGTGCACTTGCCCAAGTGTGTTTTTAGTGTTAGTAGAATATCGTGTTTTATAAATTTAAAACTTTACTAATGCGTAAAATGAGCTCAAAATATTAATAAAATCATATCACACCTAACGCACACCAAATGACATAATACTTCTGACCTAATTTAGTATTTAAAAATATGAAACAAAACTTAGTTTAAGATAGAGTTAATTAGATAGATGGTTCTTCTGATTTGTTGATAATAACACATTTGAGTACTAACTTATTTTTTTAACAGGTTCGGGTTTTATGACTTCGATTTTGTAACACCTTTGGGTATTATGGCTAACTGCCATTAATCTTTATGTTAAATCAGTAGAAAACTGACTAAAATACCCTTATATAATTTTCTGTTAGTACTTAAATAGTGTTATATTCAATAAACCACAAGAACTATCTATGATTAACTCTAAAAAATATAAAAACGACATAAAAATGCTACATAAAAACATTTAATAATTATCTTTCTAAATTTAATATATATACAGTTATTATGAGAGAAAAAACATTATAGTAGGGACAATGTTTAGTTTTTTTATTGATTTTTATTTAATTATTTTTGAAAAGAAATATGATATATATACAACTCATGCAAATTATCTCAAATATAATATGCACACACATTTTTTTCTCTTTTGTTTTATTCGGACCAAATTTTTTTATTATGATTCGTTGTTTTGTTTTGTTTAATTAGTATTATATTATATTAATATTATGTTATGTTATGTTATCTTATATTAGATTATGTTATACCATGTTATACTATACAGTATATTCTTTGTTTAGTTTAGGAATATTACATTATATTAATGTTACATCATGTGATGTTATGTTACCTAAATAAACAAAGAATATAATATATGGTATAATATAATATGACATGCTTTAATATAATAATATAACATAATATAACACATTACATAATTTTTACATAATATAATGCAGATACATCTTGTGTAGTTAACGTTTTGTGATAGCCCATTCTAAGTTCACGTTTATTGTTTATGTTTTGATGTAAGTTGACAAAGTCAAGACGTCCTCCTGTCTTGACTTGGACAAGAATCTATTTGAACTATGTTTAACTAGAATTTTTACCCGCCACGCGTTGCAACGACGTCGACACCTAAAGTAACTCGATTTTGTGTCGTCAAATAGTTGACCCAACTTGTTTCCAACAAAACTTATGTCAAAACGTAGACCAACTGAAAACATACATAAAATAAGCACAAAAGCGTATTATATTTCACCTCACTCATTACCTTACCGAGAAAAATTTTCGTCAAAACGTAAACCAACTTGGATTTATACCGAAATGTACTTAAATAAAGAATATAAGAAAATAGTATTTTTTTAAGTTACAAAATGGTATCGCGCGTTGCGTCAGCATTGAAACGTAAAGTAACTCGAATTTATACTTACCATCTAGTGAAAACGTATTATCTATATGAAAAAACGTAAACCAACTGAAAACATACATAAAAATAAGCATTAAAACATATTACCAAAACGTAGATCAACCGAAATGCATAAAAATAATCATGGAAACACTTTATATGTGACCCACATACATAAAATAAGCATGCAAAACTCGAGGTGGGTTAAAATGACATTTTACAAAGTTTTTATAAAGCTAAGGGGTGTAAATGATAATATACTAAAAGTTAAGGGTAGAAAAGGAAAAAACAAAAAGGAAAAACATAATAGAAAAGGAAAAAATCAAAAATGAAAATATGTTTGCTATAGTGAAATTGGTTTTATGAATTGTTATTTATATAATGTAATTGATCAACGAAAGTGTATAAATGAAGACGAAGGTGGACCTTCATCTAGCTTGAGGAGCGAAGGTGGACCTTCGGTCACATTTGGTTGATCATGAACTGCGAAGGTGGTCTTTAAAAAAACCTAAAACACAAAATCGATCCTTGTGATGACAGTGACTATAAACGAAAACAAACAAACAAACATGTTTAGAATCTGATTGTATGGTTTTTTATGTGTAATTTGATGTTGAATACGGTTGTTTCAAATGTTTGTTGTTCAAAAACCCTAAGGTCAGAAAAGGTAATGAATATAGTGTTGTTGTGTTAAAATAATCAAGGATTTTTGTTAGTCGGTTATATTAGAACATGGTTGCACAAACTTTGATTCAAATAAAAACATTGTTTTCAAGACCTACAACTTTTGATTTTCAAATGTTATAGAACGAAAGTGAAACATGGAACAAAGGTAGTTAGTGGGACAAAGGTGTTGTAGTCAACGAAAGTCAAATTTTGACCAGACTTTCGTTGGCTTAACAGACCTTCGTTCAAAACAATACCTTCATGTCATATTCTGACCTTCGTGTCCATGGCCTTCGTAGCATAAATCACTTTCATCTAAATCAACACCCTCGTTCATAAGACATAACCTTCATTTCTCAAATGACCTTCGTGCATTAGTCTTGACCTTCGTGGTATAGATAGACCTTTGTTTTAATATGACACCTTCGTATGTTTCAACCCTTAGTGAAACTTTCAACTAAAAATTTTCTAAGTGTGGTAATTTTAGACACTCTGATTTCTCATTACGTGTTAGTTATTTTTGTGTAAAGATATGGCACCGAAACAGCCGAGAGCTAAGCCAACTAAAAAAGAAAAGACTGAGGTAGAAAAGATGTCAAAGTCGAGGCACAACATGGTCGCATTTTTGGATCCTGAGAACAAGCTCGTGATTGATTACGGAGGCAACATGGAATTCTTAAGAAGATCAAGGATTGCCCATGCTACCTCACAGGAGCATACATCGTACATAACCTTAATTAAAGCATTTTGGGAATCGGCAAGTGTTCAAACAGTTAACAACGAAGAAGTTATACAGGCAAAGATAAACGAACAAGACGTTACCGTTTCTGAAGATGTTATCAGTCCCTGACCATTTTAAACCCTATACAACTTCATTTTTGGCATATAAGGCCCTTGTAGTTAGTTTGTAGAGGTTCAAGGAAGTATAACCATACCCCGTTAGGCCCGGTTTCGTTAAATATCACTATAAACACAAGTTTCATCATGTTGACACTTTTCACCCAAAGTCTTGAAAACTTGTATAACGATCTCGAAACCACGTGAAATTTATACCACTTATTCTTAAGAGCATATTTGAATATTTCGAAGCCTCGGGTTCGTTAAAAGGTCACTCAGAGGTAAGAATTAACACGTTGACACATTTAACCCCTGTAGTTTAAAATCTTTCGATTGTTTTCATAAACGGCTTCTTACATCCAATCAATCACTCATTTAAGAATATATTCTTCGTGCGTGGTCATTCAGAGGCACAAGTTTGGAATGTTGACACTTTTAGTCCCTGTGGTTTCATATTTTCATCGTTTGGCAACTTTAGTCCTTCAAACTCAATGTTTCACATATCTAGAGTTTAGGACACGTGTCTTTACACAATTGGACACGTTTTTACGTGGTGTTACAAAAGAGCATGCGATTAATAATGAAATGTGGATGCGATAATTAAGAAACGTGGATAATAATGGAACGTAGACCTAATCTTATCTTCTACATGCATGCGAGAAACGAAAAAGTGCAATTTGAATGGGTCAACATAAATGTTCAGTTGACTCATGGGTCTGAAATGCTCCAAACAAGTAATCGGGTTACGATGCGTCATGAGCATGATGAATTGTATCATAACCAAATTCTATGTAACTAGTATTAAGCACCCCGCGTTGCGGCGGGGGCATAAAACCATGCCAAATAGTATCAATGTCATACCACCGCGAGCGACCATCAACACTGAATTTGCGTTGTGTTAATACGAAGCAATTAGACCGAAACGTAAAACATAGAAAATAATAACTAAGTCGATTGAGGACCCGCACGTTATAACAAACTTGTCAAACGGGAAAAAAGAGACGACGTAAAAACGTTGAACCACACACTTGCGTCGTGTTAACTCGGAAAACTTAGAACGAAGCGTAAAAACGTTGAACCACACACGCACTTTACCCCATGTTGACTGGCGAAATTTAGAATGAAGCATAAAACGAAAAATTTGCGAAAGATGAAAAATATAAGGGACCAAAGTTGAATGTAAAAAGGTTGTAAGGTTAAATTGTAAAAGATGAAAAGTTTTGGGTTAAAAGTAAAAAATTCAATTAGTTTTTGGTTAAAAGTAATTAATCAAAAACTTTAGGACTAAAGGTAAAATACTCAAATTATTTTGAAAAACTCCCAAAACTCTAGATTCAAAAACTTTAGGACTAAAGGTAAAATACTCAAACTATTCTGAAAAACTCACAAAACTCTAGATACAACCCTTATATGCACATACATGTTAGTAATTTATAGTATTGAAATTAACAAATTGTAACATGTGTTGTTTGTTTTGAGGGTCTAGTTTCTTGATATTCCCCCTTGTTCTTTATTAAATTAAATTGAGTTTGATAATTTAATTGATATTCCTACTAAAATTAAATTCTTCGTCATATATAATAATAATAATAATAATAATAATAATAATAATAATAATAATAATTATTATTATTATTATTATTATTATTATTATTATTATTATTATTATTATTATTATTATTGCCGTTACAAAACAGTGATGTGTATTTACTAATTAGTTACCATTGGAGCATATTGAATTTGATGATTAAAGTAATTAGGATAAAAGCATATTATATTTGATTTTTTTTAAAGGTGAATTTCATTACCACAACTAGCAAGCATATTATATTTGATGATTAAAGTAATTAAGGATGAAATAAGAAATAGAATAAATTCTAAGCTTATAATTATTAAACTACTGACCGAATCCTCTTTTTCACACGACACATACATACATTGGCGAATCAGGATATTTACTATTAGTGGAATTGTTTGATGAATAAATCTCACTCAATTATTAAATATTATTAAATACACAATTAACACATAAAAAATAAATATCGAATATCATATCACACATTTTCTACTGGTATCACACAAAGCAGGCACATTCCACTGGTATCATGACAACATAAAATTGACCAGAAAAAAAAAATAAAAAAAAAATAAAAAAAAAATTGACAACATAAAATTGACCAGAAAAACAATAATAAAGAAAATTTTCAATTTATATAACTACCGTTTGCCTCTTTGTTTCGACTTTTGTGTAGAACGCTTGGTGTTCTTACCAAACATGGCACACATGCCGCCGCACCCGGAGACCTTTGGTGACGGTGGGTCGATTGTGGACTCAACCTCGACAGCCCGATACAGTTTTGGGTCTGGTCTTTGTAGCTCGTTTCTCTCCGCCTGGCCTTTTGGCTTAATCTCCACTGATAAGTTATCTTCCCACACGAGTCCTGACGAGCCTGATCTTCTGAAAGACACATCCGACCTTGGTAACCCTTCCATCTAAATGTTTATGGCCAAACCGGGTCCGATACGTATGGTTCCTAACAGTTTTTGGGTGAGGTGGTATGGTTCAATGCTGCTTAAAGTGTTAGAATTTGGGTATAAATAATAAGGGAGATGATGACAAATGAGGCATATATAGGGGAGTGTCACAAGGGTGTGAATTTACAAGATTGCCCTACTCCTATACTAAAATCAAAATAGAAGCCACATTTAAATGGATCCTTGAAAGGGAGAAGATAAAGTTGGAGAATTACCAAAAAATCAAATCAAAGCAGCCATTTTTGAATATGCCTTAAAAATATATAATAAGTCCTAATCGATAGAAATAAACATTATATAAGTCAAATGATATTGTGGGTCAACCATTTCAACTTATACTAGAAAAAGCAAGTTTCTACCTTAACTGAAGCAAAATGTAATAGTAATAAAAAAAGAAGGAAATTTAACCTCAAGTGAAATACAAAGCAAAAACCTTTCAAATACATTTAACAAAACAACTTGTTTACAAATTAGGAAAAACCAACTTGATATGTTAATTTATAGCCATCGGGTATACTTTCACGCCCTTAACTACATGTAGGCGTCACATCACTCACTTGACCCTCTTTCACTTCACCTCATACCAAGGAAATGGTTTAACCCACATTAACGCCCCTTAAATTAATTAAAATACATATATAGCATGTTATGTGTGCGCAAATTTCTCAATGCTTGATCCCCCCCCCCCCCCCCCCCCTCTCTCCTAGTTAACTTCTTAACATGTGAAGTTTTTAATGCCCATTAACAATTAACACCCTCTAGGAGCGGTATGACAGATGTTAACGGATGCCAAATAAGATTAACACCTATTGGAGTTAGAGTATACTGGGAGACCATGTGTTGGTTATAAATGCAAATGTTCACTTACCAATTAGGAAAAACCAACTTAATACGTTAATTTATATTAAACATGTGTTAATTACTAATACAAATTTTCACTTACCAAAAAGGGATGCATTATGTTATTTTACATAGACATTGATCCAAGTTGCTTGTTGAATACAACACATATAACAAGAAATACACATGATCTTTTACTCCACAATGGACTTCTTTTCATGATCATGTATCAAGTGCGTGTTTATAATCCATAACCATATGTTACGCATACTTATCGAAAAATTGTACGCCTATAAATGAGAATTATATACCCTAAAACGTTAAACTAATGATTTCGAATCATAATTTGGGTTGACATAAAGTTTAATAAACACACGTGTAACCTTACATACTTTGATCATACACGTCGATGTAGTAAATAGCGGCGTGACTATGGAAAATATATTACATAACCATGTAATATTCACATGGCTATGCAAAAAATATATTAACATTGTAAAGTTCGGTTCAAGATCCTATTTGTTGCAAAACACTGTACGCCTATGTGAACCTATATATACACAGCCATGTATATCGAATATTCAAAACAAGGTTTACCTCAACTGCCACAACTATATGAAATAATTTATACATCCATGTATCATGTATTTGATCAAAGAATTGCATGACTATATGAATATCACATAACCACATGCTTAAATAATTCCTACAATGAATCCTTTCTATACTTAATTCTTCACCCAAACCAATTTTTTTTTTTGTTTAATTGTGATCCATTTGATTTCCAAACCATTCTTTTTAATCCAACATCATTTTAAACATCAACACCTAAGTTCAAAACACATAGATTTTTCATATATAAATCGGCTCGTTTTACCATTTCGATCAAACCTTTACTTGATACTAAAAAGTAAAAACTAAGAATTGTCATATATTCCCTATTTAATTTACTTCATAATATAGGAATGTTTCATTTCAAATATGTTCTCTATACTCATTTAACTATTTCATGACAAGGACCAAATGAGATGTACATGCAACTTATTTTTATCAAAAAGCACACCCAAGCGTGCTTTTACATCCTGTTCATTCTTCATGAGACTCATGCCCAATTATGATACGACACACTATTTGTCATTCTCCATCTTGGCTTTCGTAAGTGCATTTCAACTCCATAACTTTCATGCGACCCGGATCATAAGGATGTACATGCTACTTCTTCATTTTCAATACGAGTTGTTTTTTATGGAATGGTAAATTTGGATCACTGACGGACCACTGGAGTATAATTGTGTCACCAGCGGAACCACCTGATCATATGTATCCATCTCTACTAGGCAATAATACACATACACCAATTCAGGAGGAAACCAAATAAATCTTGAAAAAATCCCCCTTGTGCGAAACGAACCCAGGATCTAATGATCCTAAGCCTTATCTCACCCTTAAAATGTCACTAGGATAATGCCATGACCATACGAGTTGTTCACTCATAGGATTTACTTCAATAGTCATTTCACATGTAACATAAAGCACTTTAATAGTTTATACAATCACAATATTTTTTTAACCCATGAGTGAAATTATTTTCAACAATCAACATCACCATAGTGCTCCATTCACCCACTAGATTAACATTTTTCAAAACCATTATCATTATTATATTTCATTTAATTTTAATCTTATTTACTTGCATAAAAGTAATTATAAATTTTATCATCAACATGTCACTAATGCCATAGATTATGTCATTGGCAACTTGATCACAATTTCTATGACTTTTGCAAGTATTTCACAAAAAAAAGTTGTTAATTTTCACTCTATGGTTACTTAAAATCGATTTCCTGAACTAAGGTTATCTAGATTTGTGATTACTTATCATCAACCATACAAGATCATTTTGACCCAAGCTTCCCGTCAATGTGTGTTTATACATAAATCAAATCACCTTATTATGACCTAATTGATTTTAAAATAAATGATAAAGCTAAATAGATAAATCTATGTGAAACTTTAGATTCATATTGTACATCTTGAAATTATTTTCCTACACATTGTGTGATATGTTATGTTATATTATATTATATTATATTATATTATACTACTGAAAATTTACACCTTAATATTATATTATATATTATAGTAATCTTATTCTATTATATATATTTTTTATTTTTTCATTATTTTAGATGTTTTATAAAATTAAAAGTATGCCGTTGTGACGTGCTTTTATTTTCATCAACGTCTAGATATAAATTTTACTCAAACCGAGTAGTGAATAGTAATGTACAAGTGATTGATACCCAAATGTGCACGCCATCAAAGTTGGCTTAAGATTTAGTTTTTTTTAATGTAAAGTAACGTCGTTTACCTTTTTTGTTGCCGGTTATTTTGCTGCAATGCGCTTCTTTTAGTTATTTATATCTACGTATCAATAAAAGTTTTATTTGAACGCATCAAATATAGTTGGTCATATCTTTTTCGGTTGTTATACCGAGTGTTGATACCGTACCATAGCCAGGGGCGGACCCACATAGAGTGGGTTGGGGTCCCCGGACCCCAATATTTTTAAAAAATTAGTAGATTTGGTAAATTAAATTGTATAAGGACCCTATAAATACAATTAGATGGACACCAAAGAAAGAAAAGGGAAACTGGTGTAGTGTTAAATCTCTCTCTTTACCAACAAGAGATTATGGGTTCAATCCCACTATAACTAATTTTTCCTTTTTTTAACATTTTCTTATGAAAACTTTGAACCCCAATAAAAAAAATTCTGAATCCGTCACCGAAATCCTGCTTCAAACGCATGTAACCCCATCAGATAATTACCAAAACAACGAAATATAATATGGCACCCTCTTTGCAGCTAACCCAGAAATATGGTCAGATTCATTTCTAGAGTTTCCCTTTACACCCTTCATCATTTTTAGAGTTTCCCTTTACACCCTTCATCATTTTCAACATATACATTTTCATTTTCAATATATACATTTACCATGGCAGGGAATAGTGCTTCCCTGCCATTCGTCGAAATGGGCGGCCGCCCCATTTCTATTGGACCAACTATTTTATTATTTTATATCCACTTTAAAATTACGGTTTTGCCCCCAGTTTAAAATTACACTTTTCTCCTAACTTAAAAATATAATAACCCTTTTGCCAGCAGCTCAAAATTACAATTTTGCCATCGGTTCAAAAATTACGATTTTACCCTCAGCTTTTTATTTTATACCCGCTTTAAAATTACGGTTTTGCCCCAAGTTTAAAATTACGTCTTCTCCCCAGTTCAAAATAAAATTATGCTTTTGCCCCCAGCTCAAAATTACGATTTTCCCTCGGTGCAAAATTACTATTTCACCCTCAGTTTAAATTTACTTTTTTGCCCCCAGCTAAAAACAAAATTACGGTTTTCCCTACCTCAATATTACGATTTTACCATCGGTTCAAAATTATGATTTTCCCCCAGTTCAAAATAAAAATATGACTTTACACCCAGCTAAACCGAAAATACGATTTCGCCCTCGGTAAAAAAATTACGCTTTTACCCTCAGCCAAAATTACGTTTTCGCCCCAGTTCAAAATAAAATTTTGTTTTTCCCCCGGCTCAAAATTACGATTTTACACCAGTTTATTATTTTATATCCACCTTAAAATTACGTTTTCGCCCCAGTTCAAAATAAAATTTTGTTTTTCCCCAGGCTCAAAATTACGATTTTACACCAGTTTAAAATTACGTCTTTGCCCCCAGTTCAAAATAAAATTATGCTTTTGCCCCCAGCTAAATTTTACGAGTTTCCCCTCGGATCAAAATTACGATATCACCCTCAATTCAAACTTACGTTTTTTTGCCCCCGGTGTAAAATAAAAATATGGTTTTCACCTAGCTAAAAATTAGGATTTTACCATCAGGAAAAAAATTTGATTTTCCCCCAAGTAAAAATAAAAATATGACTTTGCCCGCAGCTAAAAATCGTGTCAATGAGCTGCCTAACACTCTTTTTACTTTATCTTTTTAGCAAAACTATGGTATTGTTTTTTTAATTGATTGAGAATTATTCGGCCATTGTCTCGCAACGCGGGCGGGGCAACACCTAGTTTTTTACACTTTACAAATCTATTTTTTTATAAATTTAAAATTAATAAAAAGAAATATAAAATTAAATTACTGGCAACCCTTTGGCCTTTGCAGCTTATCCAAAGAAAAACCCCCAAAGGTCCCATTATTATTTTGTAGAAATTAATACAAGAAGAAATCAAGAATAGTGATTGAATGTAATCCGGTTGTAGATATTGGATGCCAATCAACCCAACCATCAAACGATTCAAGGGTTTCTTCATCTTCTTCTCGGTACACTTTTCTTCTTCTTCTTCTCTGTGATAGAACACAATTTTGATAATCAATTATTTGTTGTTCTCCATATGTATAGTTCACCAATTTGTTTGTTGGAGTACTGATAGCACAATAATATGATGATTAGAGTTGTTGCATTCTTTTGAATTTCTGTTTTGTAGTGAAGAATGTGGTTGCTTTGATTATGGGCGAACTGTTATCAGGATCTTTGAGAACCAATTAACAGTTTTCAGTTTTTGATAAGATGCATGACCAAATCTTTATATATGAATAAACTAATTAATTGGTTAAAATTCAAGAAAAAGTGCCAATAAATGGGTTGATTTGGGTATTTTTTTTGTTAGCTAAATGCCCTCGGGGCTAAAAGTGAAATTGCACTAATTTTAACGTTATTTTACTAATCTCGTGAAAATAACGTTAAAAGTGGCGGGCGGTTAATCATCATCATGTGGTAGCGTTGATAGCCGAAAGACAAAAGGGTACATGCACTAATCGACCTTTGTCTCGATTGTTGAGTGTTATGTTCCTTATGTCAAAGGCTTGATGCAAAACTACTATCGAGCCGGGGGTCTCATTGGAAGCAACCTCTCTATTCCTACGGGGTCGAGGTAAGACTGTCTACATCTTACCCTCCTCAGACCCTACCTTTGCTTTGCTATTGGTGGGATTTACTGAGTATGATGATGATGATGATGATTTTGTTAGCTAAATGGGTCACTCAAATTATACAACTGGTCAAAATGGGTTACTGAAACTAGCTAATGTTTGCTTGTTTTTGTTCTTGTTCTTGGAAGGTTTCTATTACCTACTTTGTTTAATGTTTGCTTGTTTTGTGTTTGTTCTATGCTATCGTAGTCTCTTAAGACTTCTATATATCAACTACGGGTCCTAAGAATAAATGGTATAGATTGCATGTGGCATTGGTGAGGGTTCAAACCCCATTGTGGGTATTTAGGTGATGTAGAGTTAGGGATAGTATGTGTCGCCGTTCTAAAAAAATGGACGTGCAGTGAACTGCATACTGTATGATAAATAGATGCTTGGTTGGTTAGTAATTTAGTATGTTAGGTTTCACTTTAGCAGATAATTTGATGAGAATTAATGAAATCCTGGTGTAAACCATATTTTCTTTTTTGGGCTAAGTTTTCATATAACAATGCAATCAATTTATTTTAGGCAACATGGTTTGGTAAGGTAATGGAAGGTTGAAACTTGAAACGAATCGTTTTATTAGTATATCTGGGTTGGGTTGACTTGCTCACTCACCTGCAAACACTTCTTTGTTCAGTTTTTAATTTGTTTTATTGATAATTAGTTAACTGGTGACTATTGTGCTAAAGGTAAATGTATTCAACACAGAGCTACGCGTTTGGGACATAGAATGACGACTTTCTTCTCATTGAAGATCAGCCCCCCTCCCGTTTTCGATAAAATCATATCAGATAAGGAATGTAAGTTTATAATCTCTGTTTTAAATCACACGTATACAATTACCATTTTACCCTTATAACCAAAAAAATCAACTTTTAAACATCTCATTGTGTTTGTTAGTTAAAGCGCAGGCCAGGTGCGAAACTGTGAATCATGAGATAAGTTCTAGCCGGCGGCATTTGTTAGCGGGTTTTGTTGGCTCATTAGCGTTCAACGGTGGGTTTACACCGCTAGTAGCATGGGCGGAAGATGAACAACAGGATGAAAGTTTAGTTGGGGTGATAAAGTCTTTGTTTGATCCTAATGAGAAAACAAAGTCCAGTAAAGTGTTGCCGAAAGCTTACTTAAGTTCAGCAAGAGAAGTGGTGAAGACTCTGCGCGAGTCGTTGAAAGAAGACCCGAATGATATGGCTAAGTTTCGACGGGTTGCAGATGCAGCTAAGGAAGCCATACGAGAGTATCTTGCTAATTGGAGGGGACAACAGTCGGTAATTAATGAGGTAATCTTTTATTTTTTTTTATACTTTTGTGAGTGGTAAGAGTCTGTTATAGGTAATGGGTTGACCTGTAAACATCTTTTCATTTAGGGGTGTGAATTTCTAACATGATCCGAAAACACAACAAGAACCTAACACGAAATTCGCGGATTTTGTCAGTTTCAGGTGGAACCTGCGAACCCGTTTAGTTAAACGGGTAGGTTCGTGTCAACCCAGTCCGGTTGGCGGAATGGTGGGTTGACCTATTTAACCCATTTATATTATATTATATCTTGTTACATAAATTATATGGGTGTGTATTTTATGCCATAATTAATTATAACTTAAAAAGAAATCGACATAAGATTTTTATAATTAAAATGTCATTGAATTATAAACGTTTGTGTTTTTTTGTAGTAAATTTTAATTTTAATATATTAATTTGCGAAAAAAACTAAAAAAAAATCAGGTGGAACGGGTAGTGTTCGGGTTCATATGCATGACATGATTTTCGGGTTCGGGTCGGGTTCGTCTAAAATTTTCGGGTCCGAGTTGAACCCCTCAGCGCACGAACACGACCCGTTTAGCACCCCTAAATTCCATTGGTGCGTGTGTGTTTTAAAATTAGTTTAGGTGGCTCTAAACATTTTGAATCCAGTTTTGGTGACTTTTAAGTATTTAACTTGGTTTATTATATCTAGTTTTTGGTTACCCATTAAGAATAAATCATACTAAAAATCTACTCATTAATAAGCGAATGAGTCAAAATTGCCACCTCTAGGTTTAAATTACAAAACTAACCTATTTGCAAAATATGCAAATACAAGTATGTGTGTAAATGCTTCTCACACCTACGTCTTGGAAAGTCAAAGGATACTTGATTTAAGACCGATACGCATTTGCTTTTTTTGCATTTTTGTAAACAAAACAATTAGTTAGAGGCAGTGGCGAAGCTTAAGATTTCTGACCAGGGGGTCGAAAACGTATATTACCCAAAAATTTCTATAAAACGGGGGGTCGAAAACGTATACACCCAAAAAATTTCTATACGAAAACTACATACTCTCCAGTCTCCACTACTGAGTGAAAAGTTTGGGGGGTCGGCCTCCCCCTCCCGCCCCTACTATGTTGCGCCCCTGGTTAGAGGTAGCACAATGGGCGATTCAGGTTAGTTGAGCAATGGGTAAAGGGTTAGTAATAATAGGGAGGGGCCAAAAGTTGGCTGGTAAACATGTTTTTATGCATTCTTTAATTTAATAGTAGCTAACGTGTTAATATGATTACATATACCATATTAGTGAGACAATGATAAATACAATTATATAAAATGGTTTAGGAATTTTGGCCCATTTTTTTATAAAAAGCCAAGCACCCATTGATGCATTCATTTATAGTTTTTCTTTCTCGTGCATCTTTGCAAAGAAACACATATAGTGGCAAATGGGTCAAAACGGGTGTTGTTTAGTACGGGTCACAATGACATGTAACCACTTTTTGACATTTTTTTTCTTAATAGATTATTAATGCATTAAATATGATTTTAAGAACTACATTATTAAATAACAGTGTAAAATTTTAGTAAAACGATTTAGGTGAATCTCGACCCGTTTTACCTTTCCTTCTATATTTTTTTTATGTACCCATCAGAGATAAAAAAAAAGGAAAGTCCGCCTACTAAGACTATATTTTGGTGACCATGAAAACCCGTTAGGGAAAACTCACGGGCCCCACCAATACCCTAACCAGTTGGACGGGTAGGCGGTTTTAACCGTCAAGGTAGAAAATGAGGGGAATTAGGCGCTTGGTGAACAGGTAACAAAATGAGCGGGTTAGTTCGAACAAGTGCAGGTTGGTTGAGGTCAAAGAGAGTAGTTTTATAGTATGGGCCGGGCCGACTCTCAAGCACCTATTGGTTTTTCTGTTCTAGTAAATGAATGCCGCGTTATTTGTGATTACAAAACTATATTAATGATGGTTTATTTTGAGGTGCAGGAATCATATGTTGTGATTGAGAAAGCAATTAGAGCTCTGGCAAGCTTTTACTCAAAGGCAGGCCCGTCTGCGCCTCTTCCAGAACAAGTGAAGTCCGAAATTTTAAGCAATCTTGATACAGCAGACCAATTTTTGTAGGCTTTTGATCCTTTTTGTAATTAACTTTTTGTTTTTTCATTGGAAGCATTATTTTTCCATTTGTAATTTTGTTTTTGTAGTTATAATAATCAAGCTTTAATGGAGAAATAGTTTTCATTTTTGTTTAAGAGCAGCTAAAAAGGCGGTTTGTGGTTTTAAGGACGAGCTAGCAGTGATGTGGCACTCGTGGATGAGGTCCGTCCGTGGCTGTTTGTGTGCTTTGTTTTTGTCGGGAAGGATGGCCACAGATGGGGATAAATGGTTTGTAAAATGAATTTATGAAAGGTTGCTTATAACAGTAAGTTCCAATACCGCATGAACAAGGTTTTCAAAGGGCAAAGGAGGTGAATACTTTTTTATGAAGGATTCACGACACACGATTTAACATAATTTTGTGTTCGATGAGCTTATCTAGGCTTTTGTGGAACAAAATGAGATAGCGTTCCAAAGGGCAAAGGAGGTGAATACTTTTTTATGAAGGATTCACGACACACGATTTAACATAGTTTTGTGTTCGATGAGCTTATCTAGGCTTTTGTGGAACAAAATGAGATAGCGTTGAAGTCACGTAGTTTGTTTGTTTTTCTTTTTTTAGAATGACCCACACCATTTGAGGGTGCAACATCTTACTGCACTCCTTGGTATCACCAGACTACAAGCCCTTTTCATAGGTGCTCATTCAGTCGGTTAGAACTTAGTTAAAAAACACGAGATTTTATGATATTGAAGACAAGTGTGAAGAGTATCTTCAAGGTAGTTAAAGACTCTTTTGGACGCCGTCTAGCACAAAGGGTGGTGGATAACATGTAGAAGTTAAGTAAAGTAACGACTCAATCATATATCGTAAGTTACTAAGTTGAGACATATATCGCCTTACCATAAACATGTGCACTCATCCTAACTATAGACATCGGTGTGTTCATTGATGGAATAATCTTAGAAATTTATATTTGTTTGGAAAGAGATCGGTTTATTTACTTTGATTAGTATAAATATCTATCATGAAGAAATTGTTTAATTTGAAGTATAAAGTAGTAAGTTAACTCACTCATCATGCTCATGTCATAGAACTACAAAATCTTAAAATGTGAGATCTTAATAAATATGGTTGTAAACATTAAAAATAAATCTTGTTCTATCATCAATTCAGTAATAACCTGTATATACACCATATGATTTTTCATCTTTTTTAAATAATTAAATCAGAAGGTCAGGATCCATCATTTATCTTTTTTTGTACATAAAACATATAACTGTGTTATAGACATTTGATAAAAAGTAGTTAAACGGGTTGTATTCATGTTTAGTATTTGTGTTGTTCGCGTCATCGGAGACCTGTTAAACCCGCTAAGACATAATTTGCCAGCCCTAAGCTAAACCATTAAACTTATATCTTTTCCTACAAATCTTTCCTTATTTAACTCATTCATTACCTATCTACACAAAAGGAATTACCTATCTACACAAAAGAAGTTGTTATGAATGGTATGACTTGCTAAATTGAGCCGCTATGCTAAAATGAGTTTTTATTTTATCAATTTTTAAAGGTTGCAAAAAGTTGCATTTTTCTTTTTGGATTTTTTCAATATTTTTGTAATAGCTATGTATTTTGTTACAGATGCGGATTTTTGTATTCACTTTTTTAATATTTTAGTTTCATCTCTCTGTTTTTTTAATGTTTAACTTTTAGGTTTCTTTTTTTTTAACATTATGTTTTTTTGCTAGTATTATTACTAGCTAAATCGATACCAATCAAATTCCCCTCGTGACAACACGCGGTTCAATACATCTACTTGAAAATAATACACAATTCAAATGAGCTGAAATGTTTGCTCTAGTTTCATTTCAAAATATTATTTTACTCCTATTTTTTATAACAAATTAACAATTTTTTTTTAACAGCAAGGAACAACGTGTCAATCACCGTGACACCGACAGCTATATGACCAAGATTGACTATTCGACCGCCACCAGCCCCTTGCTTTGGGCTCTCTTATAACAAATTAACAACTTAAAGGCGGTTTATTCCCCCATATAAATAATCCCCTCAATTCATCTTCCATTTTCACAATTTCAAAAAGCATAACCGTTTTTCCCTCTCAATCTCACTCCACAGTTCACATCTGAATTCGAAAATGCAATCGTTCAAGTAAGTTTCTAATCCTCTAACCTAATTCAACTGATAAAATCTGCTATCACGTTATCGATGTTGCATTTTAATCGATTATCTAACGTTTTTGGTCCAGATCGGAAGAACAGAGCCACTTGCAGCTCGTAGAACGTGAAGAAATCGATGAAGAAGAAGATCTGTTTGAAGCTATTGACAAGCGTAAGTAGATTCGTATCGATTATCTCATATTCTCTACGTCATTTATCTGATATTCTGATTGTTTTCGTGAGTTGCATGCCGTGTTTGTTAGTTGAAGTATTGAAAATCGAAATCGTTATGAATATGTTCAAATTTATGAAATCGAACTTGTACGTTATCTCGTATTCTCTACATCGATTATCTGAAATTCTCTTCGTGTACGTGACTTGTACATTCGTATTTTTGCTGTTTGTTAGTTGAAGTAACGCGTTATTCTATTGAAAATCAAAATCGTTGTGAATATGTTCAGATTTAGAAGATCGAAGTTGTAGAAATCGTTCTCTTCATTATGTTACGATGCTAGTTGCTCAACTGAAAACTGAAATCAGTATGAATAGGTTCAGATTTATGGAATAGAACTTGTAAAAATCGTTATGAATAGGTTCAGATCTATGAATCGAACTTGTGGAAGTTGTTATATCCTCATGACGATGTAATTGCTCTACTGAAAATCGAAATTGTTAAATATATGCTCAGATTTATGGAATCAAACTTGTGGAAATACTTATATCATGCTAATTGTTATATTGATAATCGAAATTGTTATGAATATGTTCAAATATATGGAATCAAACTTGTGGAACTTCGATTTGCTAATTAGCTTAAATCTGTGTGTGCGTGTGTAAATGATACAATGTTCTGGCAATGCTTAGTAACTGAGTCGTCCTATACTACCTTGATCTTGTTCCATCATGATTATGAGCTAGAATTAGACCGAATGATCTGTGTGTATTGTGACCTAGCTTTGTGTTTATGCGTATTGTATCTGAAATTCTCTTCGTTTTCGTGAGTTGCACATTCATATATTTGCTGTTTGTTACCTGAAGTAATACGTTATCCTCATTATGATTCCAATTGCTGTACTAAAATTCGAAATTATTTTGAATACGTTCAAATTTTTGGAATCGAAGTTGTAGAACTTCGTTTGCTAGTTAACTTAGATCTGTGTGTGTGAGGAAATGATGGAAGGTTCTAGCAATGTTTATAACATTTAAGTTTCTATAATGCTATACATGTTTGATCTCGATGATTTGATTACGCAACTGAGTCATCTACACTGCCTTCTCATTCCATCATGATTACGACTTAGGAGCTACAATTCGACTGAATGATCTGTATGTAGTGTGAACTAGTTTTGTTTTATGTATATTCAGTGACTTCTCATGGAATAAATGCTGGAGATGTGAAGAAGCTGCAAGATGCAGGAATATACACATGCAATGGCCTGATGATGCACACGAAGAAGGTAACCAAAACCTGCACTTTTTTCATTATTATTAATTGTTTGGTAACATTTGGCTTAAAATTAATTTACATTACAGAACTTGACTGGTATAAAAGGTCTGTCTGAGGCTAAAGTTGATAAAATCTGTGAAGCTGCTGAGAAGATAGTGGTTAGTAAACTGTTTATAATTTACAGATTCTGGTTTATCTGATTTTAAATAGCGTATATATAAGTGTTGTTTTGCTTGTTTATGATTCAGAACTTCGGCTATATCACTGGAAGTGATGCTCTACTCAGAGTAAGATACTCATTTGTCTAACTTCCAATTTCAAAATGCTACAAATGATCTTGTGTTAATTTAACTCGATATCGGATTTGTCATCATTTGTTACACAGAGAAAGGCTGTTGTCCGCATCACTACTGGAAGTCAAGCACTTGATGATCTTCTAGGAGGTGAAAACTTGATATAAACTAAGTTGATATCTTTTAAACAAAAATATGAACTGTAGAGGAGTAACTGTTTGCTTTTGAATTTGGCAAGGCGGCATTGAAACTCTGCAGATAACAGAAGCTTTTGGCGAGTTTAGGTTTGAACAAACATATCATATAATAGATTATGTATGAAATATGAATCTCCATGATCTGTGTCTTATAATCTCTTCATTAATGTAATCATTCAGGTCTGGAAAGACGCAGCTGGCTCATACTCTCTGCGTTACAACACAGGTACGGACTTAACACAATATTCACGGGGTTGGGTTTTGTCTAAACACATTCGGGTCAGTTTTGGGTCAACCCACGAACACATTTAGCTAACATGTTATGGTTGTCCAGTTTTACAATATAACTTAATTTTCTTTTTTGAACGGCATATAACTTAAATAGATTTGAGTATTATATGCTAGAATTTTATAATATAAAAGAGAAATTAGAATCAAGTTTTATTTTTTAAATGAAGTTATTTGATATACATTTGTATTTTTGGTTGTAGATTTGTAATTTAGAGTACTAGTATGCAAAATTATAAAATAAAATTTAGTTCTAAATAGGTCGTGTTTGTGTCAACGCGTGAAAACTCGTGTCTAGTTCGGGTTCATGCTTTTCGGATTCGTGTCAATTGTCAAATTTTGGAGTTTATGTCGGGTCACCCGTGGCTAATTATGTTTGTTTAGTTTTTGATTAAATCCTTGCTTTATTCATGCAGCTTCCTACTAGCATGAAAGGAGGAAATGGGAAAGTTGCTTATATAGATACAGAGGGAACTTTGTATCCTTTGGTTTCTTCTTGTTTTTTTTTTTTTACCTCTGTTACTTTTTTTTTGCTAGTTTTTCCTTAATAAAATGTGCGTGCAGCCGACCTGATCGTATTGTACCCATTGCTGAACGGTTTGGCATGGATGCTGGAGCCGTTCTTGATAACGTAATGTCGTAATAACTAACAACGCTTTTTCAAACTGTATTGTTGTTTTGTATGGTAACTGATTGTCTGATTGCATCTTCACCCATGTGTACTGAAGATTATATACGCACGCGCATACACATATGAACATCAATACAATCTGCTCCTTGGCTTGGCAGCAAAGATGTCTGAAGAACCGTTTAGACTACTGGTGTGTGTTTCTCGAGCCAAAGCTCTACATTCTTTCTAACGTACTAATTCACATTCTGAATCTGATTATTTTCTAGGTTGTCGATTCTGTCATTGCACTGTTTCGAGTGGACTTCACTGGAAGAGGAGAACTTGCAGACCGCCAGGTAAGATTATATGATACTGAATATGCTTCTATATTCATGTTCAAGAGTGACATCATTCATTCATACTGCATGCATCATTGTTGTTTCACAGCAAAAGCTGGCTCAGATGCTCTCCCGTTTGACCAAGATTGCTGAAGAATTCAATGTAGCAGTGTATATGACAAACCAAGGTTCTACTTCACTAATAATAACATGCTTTGTTGGATAAATTATGGAAATCTGAATTGGTGAATCTGTGAATGTTTATTGCAGTGATAGCTGATCCAGGTGGCGGGGTGTTCATATCTGATCCAAAGAAACCGGCAGGAGGTCATGTTCTTGCTCATGCAGCCACTGTGAGATTAATGTTTAGGAAGGGTAAAGGTGAACAGCGCGTCTGCAAGGTCTTCGAAGCACCAAATCTCCCAGAATCAGAAGCTATATCCTTCAAACCATGAAAAATGTTACTAGTTTGGTTATATTCGGTGTCTCAAATACTATATATTTTTTTTCTTGACAAAAAGATCAAATATTTCAGAAAACACCAGGAGGAATTGCAGATGCAAAAGACTGAAGTTGCTGCTGCTGCATTGGTACATGCCTAGTTTTTAAATATGTTTTTATGTTTATATTTCATATCAGTTGGCTACTGAATACATATTCCATCTTAAGTACACATGGTAATGATCCGTTCCGTTAATAAATGAGTTTTTATGGGTAATTATTGTTATTGAGTTAATTTCTTTGGTGCTTCTTCTGTTAGATTACTCATCGTCTTTGTATCATTACATGATGCATTATTGTACGTTAAAAGTATTTGTATGCGAACTTATGCCCTATACATTCATCTGACTTTTTTCTTAAATACAAAAAACTCACCCACGCTTATGCATTTTATTCATGTTTGATGGACTCATGTCAATTTGGTAATGCACCCACAAGTACATTTCAAATCTTTCCATGTATATGTAACCACTCAATGGTTGCAGTGTTGCACCTTGTGTGTGTATTTTAATTTTTTTTTCTGTCACTGAAAAGAACAATAAGTATTACATGTTTTAAGTTCTTTCATATACAACTTTAACATAAAGTTTACAAGTAAAAAAACTAGACATAGCATAACGTAAGGGAACTTTATGAACTCTATATCGGTCACATAGGGATCAACTCGTACCAGGGGCGGAACCAGTGGCGGAACTAGAAGAAAAATTCAGGGGTATCCTAAATTTTTTTTTACCGTGCATTTATAAAACAAAGCATTTTTTTACCGTACATTCAGTGGCGGATCATAGATTTTTTTTTGTATAAAGTCATTGTTTTTGAATGCTTTAATTCATACAAGCGAGCGAACATAAAAATTCCGGTTCGGTTCGAGTCGGGTCCTAATCTAAGTTTTTGTATCTACTGATATCATCACGAACTTTAATTTAGTATATTTGTTAAAGTGTTTGAGGTTTTTAATACTAAATAATTTTGACAATAAAATATTTTTATACGGCCAAAAGTGTCATTTCATAATTTAAAAAATAGATGACTTATGATAAAAAAAATGTTATAAGTATTAAGTTCTAAATAAAATAGAATCTAATAGACTAACAATTTAGAATACATAAATCAACGTTTAGTATTAAAAAATTTTAAGTTATCACGTTTTAATATTTTGTGATATGTAGATAATAACAAAGCCCACGTGCAACCACTTCACAATTTTCAAGAGAAGAAAATGATTCAGATAAAAACAAAGGGTTTTGTCTTTTGGTTTTAAAAAACAATATAATAAAGTTTTCTTCTTCTTTTTTTGACCGGATAAAGGTTTTAAAAAACAAGTCTTCTTCTCCGTTGGTTGGTCTCTGTAACTTGCCTCATCTTCTTCAAAATACTTTATTTTTCTTATCTATCTCTAATAGTTCACTGATCAGGGGTATCCTAGTATTACATTCAGGGGTATTCGAATACATAAAACCAAGAAATAACATTTTTTTTACATTTCGGCAAAAAAGTTGAGCGGCCGTAGCCCGTGCTACGGCTACGGCTACATTGGTTCCTGCTACGGCTACGGCTCCAATAGGAAACGCTCGGAAACAACAAGTTGATTAAACCTGAGATAAAGTCAATTGAAGTGTATAAGATTTTCCAACACATTAGTCAATTATAAAAATGGAAAAAAGAAATAAAGAGTATGTGGGTTCGCCCATCCTGACCCGGATTATTGACCATATTAACAATTACCCGTTGACATTATGAATGAGGCCGCTTTGGCCCGTTACCCTTTCTAAAACAGAAAAAACTGACCTGATGAGCCCATGATGAAATGAGATGATGAGCGATTGCGAAAGGCCCAGGAACAAACATGGGCAGAAGCTCTCCACTTTCAACACCAAAATCCGCAGCAAGATTTGACCCTTTTCAACCCCTTTGCAGATTTGGTCAACCTTTGATGCAGCTGTTTTTTGTGCTTTTCCATATTCGGTCACAGCCAACGCTCTCTTCACGTCTTCTCTACTATGCCATTCAGCATCTACGCGATATTGAATAACATAATCAATTAACTACTAGCCTGATATCATCATTATAGTAAATCTATTCTATAAAAATAAAGGGATTCTAGATCAAAATATTACCTTCTAATTCTTTCTTGTCCACGTTTATATCGACTGATGTGGCGTATGCTAAAAATCCTACCATTAGCTGGCATGGCATGCTACTACTTCCAACTGCAAAGAAACCCATGACCAAAAAACACTTGTTTATTCACCATATATAAGATTAGAGTTTATAACCTTGTAGACAAAAATAGGCTATGTTTAAAAGAGTGTGAGGCACTATGCAGTTAATATCCGTGATACATCACCGATATATCGGTTATCCGTCCCCATGTAAAATATCGGTGTCAAATATCGGTACCAATACTATCGGCGATATTGACCGATATATCACCGATTTTCCCAATATCTCACCGATCTTCCCAATATCAGTACCTTTCTTCTTAGTTCTACCATTCATCTTTCTTCTTATTGCTGTTATTATTGTTTTAAGTGATATTTGTTAAATGTTAGTGTTTTAAGTCTTAATGAGTTCCTACTTGCTACAATTGTTAGTGTTTTGCAAGTTGCAAAACGTTAATTTGTTAATGGTAGGAGTGTATACTGAATTGTTAGTATTAAATTGCTTTATATATAATTTATACATGATATTAAAATTACCGATATCCCACCGCGATAACCGATATCTCAACTCAAATATCGGTCCTTGACTGATATCCGGATTTTTACCGCATTAACTGCATAGGTGAGGTGCAGGAGCTGAGGCGCGGGGCGAAGGTGTAGATGCCGTCAAGCGCCAAGGTACACTTTTTACAGCAAACCAATTTTAAGACATTGCATTATGTTTCGGTTTCTTTCAAACAGAACTGTTATAAAGTATGGTCACTTGTTTGTGGTTTTCTGAAATATTTGAGGACTAAAAAAGGAATGGGCGTAATATATATATATATATATATATATATATATATATATATATATATATATAGGGGAGGGCTTAGTAAAAAACCCCATCTTTTTTAAGAAACTATGCAAACCCAATATCATCCATTGATTATGTTTCATCACACTTGATCAATGGCTCTCATAATTTTGGTAACAATTAGATTTAAAAGAAATGTAATAATACATAAAAATCAACTGGAAGGGCATTTTAGGTAGTATATTCCTTCTCTTTCCATCCTATCATCTCTCTTTAATGCACCTCTCTTTCTCTCTCTTCATATCCAATTCAAAATCACAATCTCTCAATTCCCTCTCTCTAAAATCACAGATCTCATGACTTTCCCTTCTCTCTACACAACACTTACAACCTGCAAAGCCTAGAGAGAGAGTGAGACCCGTGAGAGAGAGTACCAGAGAAATCGAAAGAGAAAGAGAGGTCCAGAGAAATCGAAAGAGAGAGAGAAAACTGGTGGGTTTCCAGCTACCCACGGCAGCAGCAGCGATGTGGCGGTGGTGTTGTTGACCGTTATGGTTGGGGCAGGGGAGGCGGTAGATGCACGATGAGTGAGGCACGATGGTGGTTGCAGAGCTGGTGGTTGGTGGAAGGTGGTGGCTGGTTCATTCTGGGTTGTTGGTAGTTGATAGCGGCGACAGTGGGTGGTTGTAGAAGGTGGTGGAGGGTGGGTGGTTGGTGGCGCCAGAGTTCGGAACGTCGTCGGAGTCAAGATCTAGTAATGGTTAATGTTCTCTCTCTCCTCTCCTCTGTCTTCAATCAAGATCTAGTAATGGTTAATGTTCATGTATTTTAAATAAATCGAAAACTTTAGGATGAGATTTTGAACGGGATTTTTTGTTGGTTTGGTTGCTTGTTTGGGGATTTTGATCTTAACAATAATTGTTTTTTTTTTTGTTGGTTTGGTTGCTGGTTTGGTGTCATGATCTGAACAGTAAGTGTTTTTTTTTGGTGGGTTGTTTGATTTACAGAAACAGACCCATAACATGTGTTAAGCACCTGTTAGAATGATATATAACGTGTGTTGATTTACAGAAACAGATCCATAAAGATATTCAATTGACAAGCTGGATGGATGTAGGCGACGTTAATGCGGGGACATTGAATAAGTCAAATCTTTTAGGAAAGAAGTTTTCGTTCGTTTATAACATGTGTTAGTGGTTCATGCTGTAACAGAACACCATGATGTAACCTAACATGTGTTCATGTATAACATGTGTTAAGCCCGTGTTAGAATGATATATTACGTGGGAAAGAACTCTTCGTTCGTTTATAACATGTGTTTGTTTTGCACATTTTGGAATGTATAACATGTGTTAAGACTCTGTTATAATCTTTTTGTCACCTGACATGTATTCATGTATAAGATAGTGGTTTACAAAACATCTTGATGTGTATATACTGATCTAACATGTGTTACAATTTGTCTGTTCGGAACATGTAATTGATTAACATGTGACAAGGGTGAAAACAGTCGACGGGGGCGATGCGTTTAATGGTGAGCTTAGTTAATATCGTAATCTTGTTGTAACCCCACTTGTATACATATGATAACATGTAAGCATCCATTATAACCCGACTTGTATTCATGTATATCAAAAGTGGTTTGCAAAACACCATGATGTGCATATACTGATCGTAACACGTGTACAAGTTAATATGGAACATACAAGTTAATATTGTAACACCGTATACCTGGGATAACATGTGTTAAGCCTCTGTTATAATCTTGGTTTAACCCAACATGGTGTCATGTATAAGCTAGTGGTTTCCAAAACAATATTAACTTGTATAATCTTGGTTTAACCCAACATGGTGTCATGTACAAGTAATAAATGTACAAGTTAGTATGTAACGTGTAATATGAAACGAGCCATTTATGGTAACACATGTACCGGTAATTTTGGAATATGTAATATGAAACGGGTCATTTGTTTTGCACATCTTGGAATGTATAACATGTGTTAAGACTCTGTTATAATCTTTTTGTAACCTGACATGTATTCATGTATAAGCTAGTGGTTTACAAAACACCATGATGTGTATATACTGATCTAACATGTGTTATAATTTGTCTGTTCGGAACATGTGAGAAGGGTGAAAACAGTCGACGGGGGCGATGAGTTTAATGGGGAGCTTAGTTAATATTGTAATCTTGTTGTAACCCCACTTGTATACATATGATAACATGTAAGCATCCATTATAACCCGACTTGTATTCATGTATATGAAAGTGGTTTGCAAAACACCATGATGTGCATATACTGATCGTAACACATGAACAAGTTAATATGGAACATACAAGTTAATATCGTAACACCGTATACCTGGGATAAAATGTGTTAAGCCTCTGTTATAATCTTGGTTTAACCTAACATGGTGTCATGTATAAACTAGTGGTTTCCAAAACA
Source organism: Helianthus tuberosus (assembly GCA_030545235.1). NCBI lineage: Eukaryota > Viridiplantae > Streptophyta > Magnoliopsida > Asterales > Asteraceae > Helianthus > Helianthus tuberosus. The sequence continues at coordinate 168,935,611 of CM060368.1, forward strand.
CCATGAAGTGTATATACATCTTGTAACATGTGTTAAAATGACTGAAAATGTATAACGTGTGTTAAGCATCTATTATAACGTGTGTTAAGACTTCCATAATGGATGAATAAACTCCAATAGTAAGTTAATAACAACAGAGTAAACCTGATATAACGTGTTTTAAGCCTCTATTATAACATGTCTTAATACTTCCAGAATGGATGCATAAACTTCAATAGTAACTGTAACAGTAGAGGTACTACGGGCGCCTCCACCATTATAATCTTGTTGTAACGCGACTTGTATTCATGTATATGAAAGTGGTTTGCAAAACATTATGATGTGCATATACTGATCGTAACACGTGTACAAGTTAATATGGAACATACAAGTTAATATCGTAACATCGTATACCTGGGATAAAATGTGTTAACCCTCTGTTATAATCTTGGTTTAACCTAACATGGTGTCATGTATAAGCTATTGGTTTCCAAAACACCATGATGTGTATATACATACTGTAACATGTGTTAAGTGACTGAAATGTATAACGTGTGTAAAGACTTCCATAATGGATGAATAAACTCCAATAGTAACTTAATAACAACAGAGTAAACCTGATATAACGTGTGTTAAGCCTCTATTATAACATGTCTTAAGACTTCCAGAATGGATGCATAAACTTCAATAGTAATTGTAACATTAGAGGTACAAATATGGGCGCCTCCAACAGAAAATGTGTTAAGTCTAGACCGTTTTAACATCGTGTACTAGAGAAAACAAGAAGAGTCTCACATTACATATTACTAGTAAAAAAAATACATAGCACTAACACGTGTTACGTTGTATGGGTTTCATGTCACATGTAACACATGCATGTCCTGAAGTAAACAAAAATACATAGCACTAACACGTGTTAGTTGTGTTGTGCTGTAACATAAACATGGTCATGATCCTTAAGCATCTGATCCACGTTTGATGAAACCAACGGTCCCGAGAATTGGATCTTGTTTCCCTTGTATCCATCACCATCCTAATAACAAAAAGATAAGATAACCGTTAAGTCGTTAACCAGACATAAATATTAACACATTCATAGCCAGAAAATCTTTTTTCTCAGATAACATCACAAAAACAGTTACTATTCAGATCAAAAGCCCCAAACAAAGCAACCAAAACCAACAAAAAACAGTTACTATTCAGATCAAAAGCCCAAATAAGCAACCAAACCAAGCACAACTTTTTAACACAAAAATAAAAACCTGCAAATTAATCTTACACAACTGAAACAACAACTAACAAAGTACACAAAACTAAAAACCTGTAATTAATTCGTCATACCCTAATACATGTCTCTAATACGTCGTCATACCCTAATACATGTCTCTATAACATGTTACTATGGTTTAGCTGTGAAACAGGAGTTCAGACTATAACACGTGTTACGTTGGTTGTGCTGTAAGACAAACTTGGCTTAGCTGTGAAACAGGAGTTCAGACTATAACACGTGTTACGTTGGTTGTGCTGTAAGACAAACTTGGCTTTTCGTTTCTAAAAACAGATGTGCCGATTATTAACACACGTTATATATCATTCTATCAGGGGCTTAACACATGTTATACATGAACACATGTCAGGTTACATCATGGAGTTCTGTTACAGCATGAACCACTAACACATGTTATAAATGAACGAAGAGTTCCTTCCCAAAAAATGTGACCTATTGAATATCTTTTTTTTAACACATGTCCCCGCATTAACGTCGCCTACATCCATCCAGCTTGTCGATTGAATATCTTTATTGGTCTGTTTCTGTAAATCAACACACGTTATATATCATTCTAACAGGGGATTAACACATGTTATGGGTCTGTTTCTGTACTATAACGCACAAAAACAGTTACTATTCAGATCAAAAGCCCAAAACAAAGCAACCTAACCAACAAAAAACAATTACTATTGAGATAAAAAAGCACCAAACAAGGCAACCAAACCGACAAAAAAACAGTTACTGTTCAGATCAAAATCCCCAAACCAACAAACACATTTTTTTAACACAAAAATAACTAATCCATGGATCAAAATCAAACGAGTTTGAAACCAAAACAAGTAATCCATGAATCAAAATCAAAATTTATAAACACCAGAAGAATGAAAACCAAACTAAAGTCAATAGTATTGAAATTTATTACCTATAAACGTCATTCTTTTTTTTGAAACAATAATCAATGGTATTGAAAAATAATTAATCTTTTGGCAACATTCTTAATTCTGGAAAAAATAAAACCAATTGTGAAGAACGAAAATCAAAGTAAATGACAATTAAAAATCAAAACCAACTTATTATTGACAGGATCTTGATTCTTCGATTCTTCGACAGTATCTTGGTTCTTCAATTTCTTTTAAGAAATTAACATGTAAAGTTGAATTAGGGGTGTAAAAAAGAAAAAAAAAAACTCGAACCCATAAAAAAAAAGGATGAAAAACCTTTATCATTCTTGTCCTCGTCAGTAAGGAACTCGTTGTGAATGACGTTCCCGTCAGTGGGGATCTTGAAATGGAGGTTTTGAAATGGTGGATCTTGAAACCGAAATGAAGTTCATGGAAATGGATCTTGGGTAGAACTTGAAACAGATATGAAGTTAATGGAAAATGGAGGATTTGAAAGGGTGGATCTTGAAACACAGAGATGAAGTTAATGAAAAAATGGAGGTTTTGAATGGTGGATCTTGGGTTTTGAAAGTAGATTTGGATGTGATGGGTGATAATTATTGTCAAATCAAATAGGGGAAGATATCTAAGATAGAGGTGAAAATACCATAATGCCCTCAAGGACAAAAAGAATATGATATTTACTATGGACACGTGGCAAAATCTAGACCATGCATTGGGTTTGCTAAGTTTTCTAAAAAAATGAGGTTTTTTGTATAGCATTGTCCTATATATATATATATATAACGTGATATTAATCTTAAATAAAAAAATAAAAAATGAATATGATATCCTCACCAGGCCATGGTTGAGAACTATGATAAACGACTTCACCAACTTCAATGCCGGTTTCCTCCCATGTTTTTTTGTTGCGATTGAGATTGCGATGAGATAGAGTTACGATTGCGTTTACACTTCAAACATAAATATAAGCACACATATTTAACACATATTTAGCACACACACGTAAAACAATAGCCAGAACCTGTAATTCACTGCGATTCGTATTGCGATGCGTTAGCGATGTGATTAGCGTTAAGTAGATTAGCGTTTCGTTAACTTTATCGCATTGTTACTTCCTATTGCTCATAGTCGTAATGCGATTACCGGCGATGAATATAGATCGATTAAACTGCATTTATTAGCATATACTCCACATAATACAACTAACGTAAAACAATAAAAAGAAGTAGATTACAAGTCAAATAGCGCGATCGGCCGTTAAGCAAGGAGTGTTAGATCGCAATTAGCAATCTTTTCTTCCTTTGACCTTGACTTTGACTTCCAAAAACACGGGGTGTTACAATTAAGGGCTTGTACATTATGCATAATATCACTAGATGATCATGTGATTGTGAGCACATTCGTATCATGAGTAGGAGATGCATATAATGTCAATTGTATAGCCTATTACGATGTTACAGATATATGAGGATAAGTCAAAAGTTCATATGATAAAATGTTGACTTCTGAAAGTCAACTACGCATAAGAAGCATGATTTGACTTGTTGTCGTAAAGGTAGGATTATAGGAAGTCATATGGTACATGTTAAATCAATACGCATTATATGGAATGACATGATGAATTATATGAGTTTGAAAGGATGTGAATTTGAGTATATGTCTTATGCTTGTTAGAATTGACTAACGAAATTCAAATATGAAATGTGCAATTGATATGATCGTTAACATGTACAATTGTGTATGCTAACAAGAATGTGATTTCGATGACATGAAAGTATATGAATCATGTCGAGATGGACTCAAGCACGAAATACTAATGGGTCAAGTGGAGGTGTAACACCTCGTAAAATCACGTCCAATAAAGTATTGACACGAGTAATAAACCCTAATAAAGTCAAACCTTGAATATAAGGGACTAATTTTTCGAAAAATCGAAAAACATTAATTATGAAAGAACTGGAAGTATTATCATACCTAACATAAGTTTCTAAATAACCTTTTATGGTTTTATATTCACAAAGGAGCCACTTGTTAATCAAGTGTAGCCGTTCATGTGATTAATTGAAAGTTTGCGCAATAAAGGGGTAAAAGCGTCAACATGTAAATTCTTACCTCTGAGTGACCTTTTAACAAACCGAGAGCCTCATGATATTTGATTATACTCTCGGGAATGCCAATCATTGGCCATCCAAGGCTTTTATGCCCAAAAGTGAAGTTACGCGCAACTTTGCAAGTATAAGGGACTAAAAGTGTCAATATGTTTAATTATACCTCTGAATGACCTTTTATCGAGCCCGAAGCATTATGATGTTTAATGATACTTTCAAGAATGCCCAATATGGATTATATGAGGCTTCAATGATGTTAAATGATGAGTTACGCAAGTTTGCGCATTAGAATGACCTAAAGCGTCAAACTGCTAAAGTATACCGATTCGTAGGTTATCGGACCTCCTGGAATATGACCATGAGGTAAACATACCATAATTATCCCTAATATAGCTTATATATAGGCTTAGAGGTGTTTGGTGCGCACAATTAAACTTTTAAGTCATGCAGGGACTAAAAGTGTCAAAAAGCGCACAAGTTTGCGTTTACACGCATAACTTACATTCTGAATATTCCCGGACACCCAAAAATTTATGTAAGCACTAAAATTTTTTATTTTAGTGTTTGGCTTGATAAAATTCCATTTGTCGCGTCGTTTGGATTGTTTTTCGCGTCCGTCCGTGTTTCGTCGTAGTTAGCCGAACAACGTGACCGTACGACCAAACGAACCGACATCCGGCATATTTTTGAGCATGTTTCATGTTCTCTATGCTTAGGCATCATTATAAAGCCTTAAAAATGGTTTAACGGGCCTTAGAGGTGTCGAAAATCAAGTTTGGAAGTCCAGGGGTCAAAACTGTCAACATTTGAAAAATTCTGTTTGCTGGCCAAAGGCTTGCGCACCTCAACACTGTGGTTGTTACGGTGCGCAAGCAAGCCCCAGATGCAGCAACTCATTTTCTGTTGCCTGTTCAGCCTTTCAAACGACATGTCTTGCCCTTTAACACTTCCAGGAGTTGCCTAAATTGATTTTTAGCCCTTAGGGACATGTGTTGATGATTCATGGTCCATAATAGCTTGAGTTGTCAACAATCTAAGGTGTTTGAAATCACTATAAAAGGCCTTCAATGTTGCAACATTCTTGGATTCATTCCATCTGCAATTGTGGGACTTTCTGGAGCTCAAGAGTAGACACCAAGCATCCCTAATCGTGATTAGGACTTTGGTAAGCACCCTTGACCTTCCTTAATTACGTTTAGCTTAGTTATTTAGCTAAAAGTCAAACCATCGTAATTACGGTTTGACTTCGAGACTAATTAATAATGGCTCAGTCAAATCTCGAATTAAAAGTACCTTTATGTAGGTAATTATATGGGTAATAAACCCTTAAAAGGGTTCCCCCTGATTCCCACTCTAACTAGGTCTAATGTCGGGTCAAACTTGTAATTAAAAAGTCAACAGAATGTTTAAATTCTAATTTAAGCATAATTAGCAATGTAGAACACATATAACCTGTTTGATCATCAATATAACTTGGTAATTAGTGTAAGAACATGTCTAAACATGTTCAACCCGACAATTTCCTATTTAGACCCGGTTCGGAACCGAAAGTCGCATAGTTTGACTTATACTTTGACTTTCAGTTCTGACCCGTTATGGTATGTTTTAGAAATGCCTTAGAGCTTTATTTGGACCAGGTTACATGCTAGTATAACCCTCTGTGATTATACACCTCGGATCATTAATTATCCAATTAATATGCATGATTCCGTTAATTGCTCATATGTTGACCATTATGCCCTTTTCACCTTAAAACGTGATTTTTGGAAATGTAAAAGAGTAGAAACTTTACTTACTGATATTTAAACTTGCATACAAAGTTTGACATTAGTTTGAGGCCTAGATTGAGAGTTATGCTCATTAGCGTAATTAAGAAGCTTTTTGTTTACTAAACGACGTAATTAGCGTATAGCCTAGTTAAGCCTACTTTTTGATATCAAACTTATTACCCACTGATGTAATATATTATTTTGGGATTTTTGAAGATTTTTAATTAATTTTAGGCTGAGCATAACTAATAGTCGTAGGCTTAATCCGGTAATTGTCGGTTTTGCCCTTACGGGCCATAAAAGGAGTTTTACATATCTAATTGACTCCAAACCTTTTGCTACTAACTACATATGATAAATAAATTATTTTAAACCTCCTGGAATAATAAAAATATCAGATTTCTATATAGAACCCGGAAACGGCTTCTAATCGCCTAATTAAGCGTTTTTAACGCCTAGTATGTACTAGAACTATTTTAAAATTACAAAGGGTGATACCTACTGATATTTGAGGTAAATTATAATATTTTAATAGTAAGCAAAGGTTGTTAAACTCAGACTTCAGTTTTGAGCTTTTCGGCTTATGTGAAATTACCAAAATGCCCCTACGGTGCATAGTTTGGTTATATTTGATAAATTTCACATATCTACTTTACCTTACTGTTATAACTTAGTACAATAAGTATTTTTTCTGATTACCTCAGACCTGTAACTCAGGTAAATACTTATACTCTTTTATAACCTTTTAAATGGCCAAACTACCCCTACGGGGCATAGTTTGTGTTTAAATTCGTTTCGGGCATAATAAAAGACATCTTACTGATGTCACAACATATATGAGGCATATTAACTTAGGAAACCTGTAAATGGATCATATGTATACCCGTTACGCTTATTACGCCTGAACGGGTCAAACCTTATCGGTTTTATCTCAAAATCCAGAGTGTGTATGAAATACCCATATTAAACAAGTCTCCGAACTTGTCGGGTATAAATCACATTCTATTCGGTCTTCGCTTAATCATGCGTTTGAACCATATTTTTCGGTAAGACTAACCGGTCTAAGCTTAGGCTAAATTAAAGACCCGTTAGCATTCTAATTGGTTATTTATACCATCATTCCAGACTAGAGCCTTCCGGTAAATGGTACCTACGCTTACTTAAGTGAATATGGCTGAGTTATTAAATTCTTGATATTTAAGACAGGAGCTAGCTCAGGTAAATACTTTTAACTTATTTTCCCTATACGAGCTTGGGGTACGGTATATAAAATACCGCTTGATCGGGCATTAAATCTCCATCGTTTGGTGGGTAGTTGAATAATTTGATCGGCCCGTTTAAATAGTTTTGTTTACTTAAAGCCTTTGGGGGGTTAATGACAATGTCCCGGATATCCTTGACATCATTGTATTATAAAATGGCTACGGCTTATGCACGGGGTGTAGGCATACACCTGACAGTTGCTTAAGGGAAATGGTATCTCACTTCCATGTGGGCCTATACTTGTGGTGTGTCTATTGATCTTTAACCCGGACACGATCCGGGCTACTGAACGCAAAAGTAACATGTAATTCATTCACAAGATTATATATTTTAAATAATTATCCCAAGTATAAAAGATTAATTTTGCTTCTGTGCATTTTAATCAGATTATAAAAGATATTTTGTGCCACGTGTATTCAAACCAATTTTATAAAACCTTTCAAAATGAGTCAGTTAATTGTATTTACCAGTGAAAACTGACGTATTTTCCAAAAAGGTTAAGTGACAGGTACTGAACGTAATTGGCTGGAAGCTCAGGGCGTTAATAAGGAATCTTGTAAGTTCTAGGCGTCTAAAGTCTGTTGAACAATGATTATGTATATTTAATCCGCCTGTGGATTCTTTACTTTCCGTTGTAATACTAGATATTACTTTGTATTCGGATTGTAATATATTTATCTTTTGCTTCCGCTGTGCATTTATATATTGTGTTGTTTGACTATGATGTTACCAACCACGTCACGATACTCCCCACCGGGCCCACCGGTGACACGTGGAAAGTCAGGGTGTGATAGGTTGGTGTCAGAGCCAACATTGAGTGAATTAAATACTAGCTTTTTGGTGTTTAATCTCAATGACACAGTAGCACATTCCTTGACCTCCTGAGTCTAGACTTAAGATAGGAATATCCTCAATCCTAATCTGGAAATTTTTGCTTCCAAATTTTTATATATACGTCGCCAAGCGAAGAAGCTGTAATAGAAATTCTCCACATCTGGAGCCCTGAAATGCTGAGCTTCGTACCGCGGCTAGAATGAAACGAGCATCCAAGGAGAGTACGTTCAGAAATAAAATGAAGAAGAAACTCCTCTTGCTGAAGATCGTTTCCTTAATAAGTCCTTATAAGGACATATTTATCTATTAGTCCCTTCGAGGACAACATTATTCCTTTCAAGTCCCGTTTAGGGCAACCTTGAACTTTTTAAATTTTATAGTGGAATGACTAAATATTTATCCTAATCAGGAAATATTAAATAAATGGAAAATAACATTCCTTTTATAAGATCTACCATTATAATAAAATGGCAAAATCTAAAAGGACAAGACCTAGCCTATTGTCATATTAAGACCCGGCCAAGATGGCAGTTCCTCAATTCAGATTCAGATCCTTATTAACATTCCTTTTGCAAGATCTACCATTATAATAAAATCTAAAAAGACAAGACCTAGCCTCGTGTCATATTAAGACCCGGCCAAGATGGCAGTTCCTCAATTTAGATTCAGATCCTTATTAACATTTCAATTTAGAAATTGTTCTGCGTTAATTATTAAAAAGAATCTTAAAGGGAAAACCTAGCCTAAATGTCAATGCTGACATGGCCAAGATGGTAAAACCTAGCCTAAATGTCAATGCAGACATGGCCAAGATTGTAAAACCTAGCCTAAATGTCATTGCAGACATGGCCAAGACGGTAAAACCTATCCAAAAGATTCCTAACCCAACTGAATGATCTCTGAATCATGGGTTTAAATCATCAATTAAGATGATCATATTTAGACCATACGTGGTAATATGGTGCCTACGGGCCTTGCTCATTTCCATATGAGCCAAAAGACAGTGGTAGCCTACAACTCCCTGTCAAGAAAAAGGTAATGAACTTTGATTCGAACCTTAATGCCTCGATTCTCTGAAATCATGGCTTATAAACTTGTCTACGTGACTAGGCCATTTGTGCCATTATTAAAACCTTAATGCCTCGATTCTCTGAAATCATGGCTTATAAACTTGTCTACGTGACTAGGCCATTGGTGCTATTATTAAAAACCTTAATGCCTCGATTCTCTGAAATCATGGCTTATAAATTAAACTTGTCTACGCGACTAGGCCAATTGTGCTATTATTAACTTGTAAATTAGGATTTATGATAAAAATCTTGAATAAAATAAATATCCTTCCTTCCCTGCCAGTATGCATTTTAAAAAGAATCTTAAAGGTGAAACCCAGCCTACGCGGCCAAGATGGTGAAACCTACTCAAGGGATTCAGATCCTTGTTAACACCTAAGAACGTGTTAGCACTCCTGAAAAATGTGATTCGATAAAATCACAACAGTCATCCCTATATTGGAAATTTTTAAATTCCTAATTTGCCTTATGATCTAGAAATCATGGCTTATATCATCTTATAAGATGATCATATTATTAACATCCGTGAGTGATGAAGTGCCTACGGAATAAATTTGTTGTCCGATAAGACAACGACAGTGGTGGTCTTTGACCCTGTCTAAAGATGTTGGAATACGTCCAAGCATAATAGTCGGTAGGCTCCATACGATCTCGACTAATATCATCTGAAAAGATGATCATACCATAAAAATCCCTTAGGAGGGAAATGCCTACGGGCTATAATTAACGTCCTCCGAGACTAAAGACAGTGGTAGCCTACAACTCCCTGTCAAGAAAAGATGTTTTGCCTATGGGCTATAATAAATTGTCCATTTGAGACATTGACATTATGATCTTTATGATTCCTTGTCTAAGGTGGTGAGCTATGCTCAAGCCAAATAGTCAATATGATTAATGCAATCATGACTTATATCATCTAAAATGATAAATCTATTATAAACATCCATTAGTGATGTTTCGCCTACGGGCCATATTATATTGTCCATTGTGACACAAACATTGTGATCCCTACGATCCCCTATTTAAGGTAGTGAGCTGTGCTCAAGCCTAATAGTCTATATGATCAATGTGATCATGACTAAAATCATCAGTACGATGATTAAAAACTTAAACACCCCCAATAATGTTTTGCCTAAGGGCTATATTATATTGTCCAATTAAGACAAGGCAATTGTAATCTTTTGTGATTCTTTGCCCAAGGGGGTGAGCTACGCTCAAATCCCATAGTCTATGTGATCATTGTGATCCTGACCAATATCATCAGTATGATGATCATAATATTAACATCCCTAGCGATGAAATGCCTACGGGCTATACTTTACTCTATTGTCGATAAGACAAGGATAGTGGTGATCTTTATGATCCCCTATTCAAAATGGTGGGATTACACCCAAACCTAATAGTCAATATGATCGATATGATCATGACTAATATCATTAGATACGATAATTATATATAAACATCCATTAGCGATGTTAATTGGTTTACCTTTCTGTTGAGGGAATCGCCTTTCAAGACGATGACAGTTGTAGTCTATGACTCCCTGTCCAAAGGCGAAGAACTATGTTCAAACCTTAAAACTCCTGACCTAATAAGATTGCAGCCTATGAATCGATGTCCTTGTGACAAATCCACAATTCATATTACAGGTCACCCATAACAAGCCTCCGTGCTATAATTCGTCGTTCGTGACAAGTTAACATACTAAATGTTAACATCCCTGGTGACAGGCCTTAGTGCCATATCCTATAACGTCCTAGAGACAAGGCCATTTGTGCCGTATCTGAATGTCATTGCGACAAGGCCTTCGCGCCATATGATTACTTATGTCCTTCATGACTGGGCATTATGCCATATCTTTCTACGTCCCTCGAGACAGGCTTCTATTCCATATATGTATATATATAATAAAAGTCTTGTAAGGCTAGCCTTTGAGCTATTCATAATCGCCCGGGTGCCAAAGACAGTTGTGACATTTTGATCCCCTGTCAAGCAAATATTGGACTCGTTCCAAACTTTGAATGCCATTGATGGTCCTTTTGTGACCTAGGCTAAATATAATGGATATACGTTCAAATAACATTCACTATGAATGTTCGGAACAGAATAGCCACACGGTTTATGAATGCAGTGGCTAATCTAAGTCAGGTCATCAGGATGATGACTAATAATTGTTAAATCTTGGTGTTTGGTACCAAGTTTCGAGTATGGAAATCTCGGATGAAGTAGACGACAGTCGCAATACTATTAATGCGACGAAAGTTAATAAAGCTACCAACGTAAACCTCAATATTAATGGAGTTAATCTCCAGGCTGTGGTTGACGCAGCAGTTGGAAGGACCAAAGCAGTGTGACATCTGCAAAGGAACGGGTCATCATTTTCCCATGAATGTAGGGACATAAAGAATGCAGTCTGTCATGGCTGTGGTGAGTAAGGCCGCATCAGAACTAGATACCATAAAGCTGCCAAAGAAGGTACAGCTAAGCCTAGAAAGGCTAAGAAAGGAAACGCCTGAACTCACCTGATGAAGGCCAAGAGACAAAACATGATGTCATCAAATACATTCCTTATCATTTACCAATGATAATTCCTGCTAAGTGTCATGTTTTTAATACAGGCAATAATAAGCCTTCATGAACCATAAGCTTAGCAAACTTTTATATTATCCACGAGGTAGAACCTACTAAGGAAACCTCGGAGACTGTATCTTTTATTTTCTCAGCAATGATCTCTCTGAAAAATCTAAGAGTACTCTTTCTTCGAATAGAGTACGACAAGATATGTTATTTTAATTATTTTCCTCATTGATTTTATCAACTGCGAGTGCCAAACTATGTTTGATAAAAGTGCCATAAGAGGATTGGCGTATCCTAGTGTGTCCCATAGATTGCTTCCATGCCTGATCAGTATGGAGGTTTAATGCATGGAACCCCTGAGATATCCCAATGGTTATATGGTACTAAAGTCGACTAGTAGTATTCAAAGAAGATATCCATTATAAAAATGTCCTTATAAGTATCTCTACTTAGGGCATCCTTGCATTTGTAAAGATAATGCGTCATTTATATGACACCGACATCGATAGATGAACCAGAGCCTAAGAATACGGACACCTCTGACATCTCTGTGTGTCATAATTGTCCTCTTTATAAGAATTGCCATGTTTACCTCCTGTGAGGCTAGTAGAGATTAAGATTTATATCCCATTTAGGGCTGCATCATTATGAAATCTCCAAGACAATTAGTACCATTATTGGAAGAATCGAAACCCTGATTAAGTAAGTCTGCAAATAAAGGATTCATATAGCCTAACTCAATATCCTGAAAATTCGGTGTAGTTAATTATGAAAGACGGTTCATTTTGCTTATGCATTATTTACCGCAACCCTAACTAGGCAACGATTAAGAATTGCCATCAGCTGCCCTGGATCGTCGATTTGTTCGACTAACTACAAGGATCAGCTAATCCTTAAAAATTTGTTAAGTAGTGGTTGGAACAACCATCTCACCTTAAGATAAGCTTTGCTATAATAGTTGATATGTAAGCAACAAGGCTGCTCCTTTGGAGACCTTGTATAGATGGAATGTTAAACAATCTATTGTTAGGAAAATAGATTGGAAAGTCCAATTATCAGAATCTGAAAGTTGTATTGGAAACAACAAATAAGGCCACGCAAATTCATAATCATCTGTAAGATGCCAATATTCGGCAGAAAATCAAGGATTAATGAAAGTAGCAACCCTCCTAAATTCTTGTTAAGGAATAGGGTTCAACAAGGGATATCACCCAAGAAGGGTGTGCCAAATTGTTAAATTTTCAGGCTAGTTAAGCTCTGAATATATAGAATCATTCGAAGGAAATCGAATGTATCAATATCAAGTAGCTTATAAGCTAAAACCTATTTAAGAAGCTTGACGGAGCTCGCAATACATTGCACACTAGTGACTGAAGGATGTGTTTCGCCAATAAGTCAAGAAGCACTATCACATAATGATATGCAGACTTATGATATGATGAGAAACCTGTGTCGATTGAAGATCGACAGGATTAGAAGCTCCAAAAAGATACATGTGCCTATTATAAAGGTCAATTGGAGAGCCTTAGAGGCTCAAAGGTACTGGGGAAGATTAGGCCCAATATAAGGCAGAAAATACTTCCTTTACTTTAGCAAATCTAGAGGTCGAGATTTCTTTTAAAGGGGTGAGGATGTAACACCTCGTAAAATCACGTCCAATAAAGTATTGACACGTGTAATAAACCCTAATAAAGTCAAAGCTTGAATATAAGGGACTAATTTTTCGAAAAATCGAAAAACATTAATTATGAAAGAAATGGAAGTATTATCATACCTAACATAAGTTTCTAAATAACCTTTTATGGTTTTATATTCACAAAGGAGCCACTTGTTAATCAAGTGTAGCCGTTCATGTGATTAATTGAAAGTTTGCGCAATAAAGGGGTAAAAGCGTCAACATGTAAATTCTTACCTCTGAGTGACCTTTTAACAAACCGAGAGCCTCATGATATTTGATTATACTCTCGGGAATGCCAATCATTGGCCATCCAAGGCTTTTATGCCCAAAAGTGAAGTTACGCGCAACTTTGCAAGTATAAGGGACTAAAAGTGTCAATATGTTTAATTATACCTCTGAATGACCTTTTATCGAGCCCGAAGCATTATGATGTTAAATGATACTTTCAAGAATGCCCAATATGGATTATATGAGGCTTCAATGATGTTAAATGATGAGTTACGCAAGTTTGCGCATTAGAAGGACCTAAAGCGTCAAACTGCTAAAGTATACCGATTCGTAGGTTATCGGACCTCCTGGAATATGACCATGAGGTAAACATACCATAATTATCCCTAATATAGCTTAGATATAGGCTTAGAGGTGTTTGGTGCGCACAATTAAACTTTTAAGTCATGCAGGGACTAAAAGTGTCAAAAAGCGCACAAGTTTGCGTTTACACGCATAACTTACATTCTGAATATTCCCGGACACCCAAAAATTTATTTAAGCACTAAAATTTTTTATTTTAGTGTTTGGCCTGATAAAATTCCATTTGTTGCGTCGTTTGGATTGTTTTTCGCGTCCGTCCGTGTTTCGTCGTAATTATCCGAACAACGTGACCGTACGACCAAACGAACCGACATCCGGCATATTTTTGAGCATGTTTCATGTTCTCTATGCTTAGGCATCATTATAAAGCCTTAAAAATGGTTTAACGGGCCTTAGAGGTGTCGGAAATCAAGTTTGGAAGTCCAGGGGTCAAAACTGTCAACATTTGAAAAATTCTGTTTGCTGGCCAAAGGCTTGCGCACCTCAACACTGTGGTTGTTACGGTGCACAAGCAAGCCCCAGATGCAGCAACTCGTTTTCTGTTGCCTGTTCAGCCTTTCAAACTACATGTCTTGCCTTTTAACACTTCCAGGTGTTGCCTAAACTGATTTTTAGCCCTTAGGGACATGTGTTGATGATTCATGGTCCATAATAGCTTGAGTTGTCAACAATCTAAGGTGTTTGAAATCACTATAAAAGGCCTTCAATGTTGCAACATTCTTAGATTCATTCCATCTGCAATTGTGGGACTTTCTGGAGCTCAAGAGTAGACACCAAGCATCCCTAATCGTGATTAGGACTTTGGTAAGCACCCTTGACCTTCCTTAATTAAGTTTAGCTTAGTTATTTAGCTAAAAGTCAAACCATCGTAATTACGGTTTGACTTCGAGATTAATTAATAATGGCTCAGTCAAATCTCGAATTAAAAGTACCTTTATGTAGGTAATTATGTGGGTAATAAACCCTTAAAAGGGTTCCCACTGATTCCCACTCTAACTAGGTCTAATGTCGGGTCAAACTTGTAATTAAAAAGTCAACAGAATGTTTAAATTCTAATTTAAGCATAATTAGCAATGTAGAACACATATAACCTGTTTGATCATCAATATAACTTGGTAATTAGTGTAAGAACATGTCTAAACATGTTCAACCCGACAATTTCCTATTTAGACCCGGTTCGGAACCGAAAGTCGCATAGTTTGACTTATACTTTGACTTTCAGTTCTGACCCGTTATGGTATGTTTTAGAAATTCCTTAGAGCTTTATTTGGACCAGGTTACATGCTAGTATAACCCTCTGTGATTATATACCTCGGATCATTAGTTATCCAATTAATATGCATGATTCCGTTAATTGCTCATATGTTGACCATTATGCCCTTTTCACCTTAAAACGTGATTTTTGGAAATGTAAAAGAGTAGAAACTTTACTTACTGATATTTAAACTTGCATACAAAGTTTGACATCAGTTTGAGGTCTAGATTGAGAGTTATGCTCATTAGCGTAATTAAGAAGCTTTGTGTTAACTAAACGACGTAATTAGCGTATAGCCTAGTTAAGCCTACTTTTTGATATCAAACTTATTACCCACTGATGTAATACATTATTTTGGGATTTTTGAAGATTTTTAATTAATTTTAGGCTGAGCATAACTAATAGTCGTAGGCTTAATCCGGTAATTGTCGGTTTTGCCCTTACGGGCCATAAAATGAGTTTTACATATCTAATTGACTCCAAACCTTTTGCTACTAACTACATATGATAAATAAATTATTTTAAACCTCCTGGAATAATAAAAATATCAGATTTCTATATAGAACCCGGAAACGGCTTCTAATCGCCTAATTAAGCGTTTTTAACGCCTAGTATGTACTAGAACTATTTTAAACATACAAAGGGTGATACCTACTGATATTTGAGGTAAATTATAATATTTTAACAGTAAGCAAAGGTTGTTAAACTCAGACTTCAGTTTTGAGCTTTTCGGCTTATGTGAAATTACCAAAATGCCCATACGGTGCATAGTTTGGTTATATTTGATAAATTTCACATATCTACTTTACCTTACTGTTATAACTTAGTAAAATAAGTATTTTTTCTGATTACCTAAGACCTGTAACTCGGGTAAATACTTAAACTCTTTTATAACCTTTTAAATGGCCAAACTACCCCTACGGGGCATAGTTTGTGTTTAAATTCGTTTCGGGCATAATAAAAGACATCTTACTGATGTCACAACATATATGAAGCATATTAACTTAGGAAACCTGTAAATGGCTCATATGTATACCCGTTACGCTTATTACGCGTTCGGTTCGGTTTATGTAACTAGTTTACTTAAATTAGCCTGAACGGGTCAAACCTTATCGGTTTTATCTCAAAATCCAGAGTGTGTATGAAATACCCATATTAAAAAAGTCTCCGAACTTGTCGGGTATAAATCACATTCTATCCGGTCTTCGCTTAATCATGCGTTTGAACCATATTTTTCGGTAAGACTAGCCGGTCTAAGCTTAGGCTAAATTAAAGACCCGTTAGCATTCTAATTGGTTATTTATACCATCATTCCAGACTAGAGCCTTCCGGTAAATGGTACCTACGCTTACTTAAGTGAATACGGCTGAGTTATTAAATTCTTGATATTTAAGACAGGAGCTAGCTCAGGTAAATACTTTTAACTTATTTTCCCTATACGGGCTTGGGGTACGGTATATAAAATACCGCTTGATCGGGCATTAAATCTCCATCGTTTGGTGGGTAGTTGAATAATTTGATCGGCCCGTTTAAATAGTTTTGTTTACTTAAAGCCTTTGGGGGGTTAATGACCATGTCCCGGATATCCTTGACATCATTGTATTATAAAATGGCCACGGCTTATGCACGGGGTGTAGGCATACACCTGACAGTTGCTTAAGGGAAACGGTATCTCACTTCCATGTGGGCCTATACTTGTGGTGTGTCTATTGATCTTTAACCCGGACACGATCCGGGCTACTGAACGCAAAAGTAACATGTAATTCATTCACAAGATTATATATTTTAAATAATTATCCCAAGTATAAAAGATTAATTTTGCCTCTGTGCATTTTAATCAGATTATAAAAGATATTTTGTGCCACGTGCATTCAAACCAATTTTATAAAACCTTTCAAAATGAGTCAGTTAATTGTATTTACCAGTGAAAACTGACGTATTTTCCAAAAAGGTTAAGTGACAGGTACTGAACGTAATTGGCTGGAAGCTCAGGGCGTTAATAAGGAATCTTGCAAGTTCTAGGCGTCTAAAGTCTGTTGAACAATGATTATGTATATTTAATCCGCCTGTGGATTCTTTACTTTCCGTTGTAATACTGGATATTACTTTGTATTCGGATTGTAATATATTTATCTTTTGCTTCCGCTGTGCATTTATATATTGTGTTGATTGACTATGATGTTACCAACCACGTCACGATACTCCCCACCGGGCCCACCGGTGACACGTGGAAAGTCGGGGTGTGACAGGTTGGTATCAGAGCCAACATTGAGTGAATTAAACACTAGCTTTTTGGTGTTTAATCTCAATGACACAGTAGCACATTCCTTGACCTCCTGAGTCTAGACTTAACATAGGAATATCCTCAATCCTAATCTGGAAATTTTTGCTTCCAAATTTTTATATATACGTCGCCAAGCGAAGAAGCTGTAATAGAAATTCTCCACATCTGGAGCCCTGAAATGCTGACATGGCCAAGATGGTAAAACCTAGCCTAAATGTCAATGCAGACATGGCCAAGATGGTAAAACCTAGCCTAAATGTCATTGCAGACATGGCCAAGACGGTAAAACCTATCCAAAAGATTCCTAACCCCGCTGAATGATCTCTGAATCATGGGTTTAAATCATCAATTAAGATGATCATATTTAGACCATACGTGGTAATATGGTGCCTACGGGCCTTGCTCATTTCCATGTGAGCCAAAAGACAGTGGTAGCCTACAACTCCCAGTCAAGAAAAGGTAATGAACTTTGATTCGAACCTTAATGCATCGATTCTCTGAAATCATGGCTTATAAACTTGTCTACGTGACTAGGCCATTTGTGCCATTATTAAAACCTTAATGCCTCGATTCTCTGAAATCATGGCTTATAAACTTGTCTACGTGACTAGGCCATTGGTGCTATTATTAAAAACCTTAATGCCTCGATTCTCTGAAATCATGGCTTATAAATTAAACTTGTCTACGCGACTAGGCCAATTGTGCTATTATTAACTTGTAAATTAGGATTTATGATAAAAATCTTGAATAAAATAAATATCCTTCCTTCCCTGCCAGTATGCATTTTAAAAAGAATCTTAAAGGTGAAACCCAGCCTACGCGGCCAAGATGGTGAAACCTACTCAAGGGATTCAGATCCTTGTTAACACCTAAGAACGTGTTAGCATTCCTGACAAATGTGATTCGATAAAATCACAACAGTCATCCCTATATTGGAAATTTTTAAATTCCTAATTTGCCTTATGATCTAGAAATCATGGCTTATATCATCTTATAAGATGATCATATTATAAACATCCGTGAGTGTTGAAGTGCCTACGGGCTAAATTTGTTGTCCGATAAGACAACGACAGTGGTGGTCTTTGACCCTGTCTAAAGATGTTGGAATACGTCCAAGCATAATAGTCGGTAGGCTCCATACGATCTCGACTAATATCATCTGAAAAGATGATCATACCATAAAAATCCCTTAGGAGGAAAATGCCTACGGGCTATAATTAACGTCCTCTGAGACTAAAGACAGTGGTAGCCTACAACTCCCTGTCAAGAAAAGATGTTTTGCCTATGGGCTATAATAAATTGTCCATTTGAGACATTGACATTATGATCTTTATGATTCCTTGTCTAAGGTGGTGAGCTATGCTCAAGCCAAATAGTCAATATGATTAATGCAATCATGACTTATATCATCTAAAATGATAAATCTATTATAAACATCCATTAGTGATGTTTCGCCTACGGGCCATATTATATTGTCCATTGTGACACAAACATTGTGATCCCTACGATCCCCTATTTAAGGTAGTGAGCTGTGCTCAAGCCTAATAGTCTATATGATCAATGTGATCATGACTAAAATCATCAGTACGATGATTAAAAACTTAAACACCCCCAATAATGTTTTGCCTAAGGGCTATATTATATTGTCCAATTAAGACAAGGCAATTGTAATCTTTTGTGATTCTTTGCCCAAGGGGGTTAGCTACGCTCAAATCCCATAGTCTATGTGATCATTGTGATCCTGACCAATATCATCAGTATGATGATCATAATATTAACATCCCTAGCGATGAAATGCCTACGGGCTATACTTTACTCTATTGTCGATAAGACAAGGATAGTGGTGATCTTTATGATCCCCTATTCAAAATGGTGGGATTACACCCAAACCTAATAGTCAATATGATCAATATGATCATGACTAATATCATTAGATACGATAATTATATATAAACATCCATTAGCGATGATAATTGGTTTACCTTTCTGTTGAGGGAATCGCCTTTCAAGACGATGACAGTTGTAGTCTATGACTCCCTGTCCAAAGGTGAAGAACTATGTTCGAGTATGGAAATCTCGGATGAAGTAGACGACAGTCGCAATACTATTAATGCGATGAAAGTTAATAAAGCTACCAACGTAAACCTCAATATTAATGGAGTTAATCTCCAGGCTGTGGTTGACGCAGCAGTTGGAAGGACCAAAGCAGTGTGACATCTGCAAAGGAACGGGTCATCATTTTCCCATGAATGTAGGGACATAAAGAATGCAGTCTCTCACGGCTGTGGTGAGTAAGGCCGCATCAGAACTAGATACCATAAAGCTTCCAAAGAAGGTACAGCTAAGCCTAGAAAGGCTAAGAAAGGAAACGCCTGAACTCACCTGATGAAGGCCAAGAGACAAAACATGATGTCATCAAATACATTCCTTATCATTTACCAATGATAATTCCTGCTAAGTGTCCTGTTTTTAATACAGGAAATAATAAGTCTTCATGAACCATAAGCTTAGCAAACTTTTATATTATCCACGAGGTAGAACCTACTAAGGAAACCTCAGAGACTGTATCTTTTATTTTCTCAGCAATGATCTCTCTGAAAAATCTAAGAGTACTCTTTCTTCGAATAGAGTACGACAAGATATGTTATTTTAATTATTTTCCTCGTTGATTTTATCAACTGCGAGTGCCAAACTATGTTTGATAAAAGTGCCATACGAGGATTGGCGTATCCTAGTGTGTCCCATAGATTGCTTCCATGCCTGATCAGTATGGAGGTTTAATGCATGGAACCCCTGAGATATCCCAATGGTTATATGGTACTAAAGTCGACTAGCAGTATTCAAAGAAGATATCCATTATAAAAATGTCCTTATAAGTATCTCTACTTAGGGCATCCTTGCATTTGTAAAGAGAATGCGTCATTTATATGACATCGACATCGATAGATGAACCAGAGCCTAAGAATACGGACACCTCTGACATCTCTGTGTGTCATAATTGTCCTCTTTATAAGAATTACCATGTTTACCTCCTGTGAGGCTAGTAGAGATTAAGATTCATATCCCATTTAGGGCTGCATCATTATGAAATCTCCAAGACAATTAGTACCATTATTGGAAGAATCGAAACCCTGATTAAGTAAGTCTGCAAATAAAGGATTCATATAGCCTAACTCAATATCCTGAAAATTCGGTGTAGTTAATTATGAAAGACGGTTCATTTTGCTTATGCATTATTTACCGCAACCCTAACTAGGCAACGATTAAGAATTGCCATCAGCTGCCCTGGATCGTCGATTTGTTCGACTAACTACAAGGATCAGCTAATCCTTAAAAATTTGTTAAGTAGTGGTTGTAACAACCATCTCACCTTAAGATAAGGTTTGCTATAATAGTTGATATGTAAGCAACAAGGCTGCTCCTTTGGAGACCTTGTATAGATGGAATGTTAAACAATCTATTGTTAGGAAAATAGATTGGAAAGTCCAATTATCAGAATCTGAAAGTTGTATTGGAAACAACAAATAAGGCCACACAAATTCATAATCATCTGTAAGATGCCAATATTCGGCAGAAAATCAAGGATTAATGAAAGTAGCAACCCTCCTAAATTCTTGTTAAGGAATAGGGTTCAACAAGGGATATCACCCAAGAAGGGTGTGCCAAATTGTTAAATTTTCAGGCTAGTTAAGCTCTGAATATATAGAATCATTCGAAGGAAATCGAATGTATCAATATCAAGTAGCTTATAAGCTAAAACTTATTTAAGAAGCTTGACGGAGCTCGCAATACATTGCACACTAGTGACTGAAGGATGTGTTTCGCCAATAAGTCAAGAAGCACTATCACATAATGATATGCAGACTTATGATATGATGAGAAACCTGTGTCGATTGAAGATCGACAGGATTAGAAGCTCCAAAAAGATACATGTGCCTATTATAAAGGTCAATTGGAGAGCCTTAGAGGCTCAAAGGTACTGGGGAAGATTAGGCCCAATATAAGGCAGAAAATACTTCCTTTACTTTAGAAAATCTCGAGGTCGAGATTTCTTTTAAGGGGGTGATGATGTAACACCTCGTAAAATCACGTCCAATAAAGTATTGACACGTGTAATAAACCCTAATAAAGTCAAAGCTTGAATATAAGGGACTAATTTTTCGAAAAATCGAAAAACATTAATTATGAAAGAAATGGAAGTATTATCATACCTAACATAAGTTTCTAAATAACCTTTTATGGTTTTATATTCACAAAGGAGCCACTTGTTAATCAAGTGTAGCCGTTCATGTGATTAATTGAAAGTTTGCGCAATAAAGGGGTAAAAGCGTCAACATGTAAATTCTTACCTCTGAGTGACCTTTTAACAAACCGAGAGCCTCATGATATTTGATTATACTCTCGGGAATGCCAATCATTGGCCATCCAAGGCTTTTATGCCCAAAAGTGAAGTTACGCGCAACTTTGCAAGTATAAGGGACTAAAAGTGTCAATATGTTTAATTATACCTCTGAATGACCTTTTATCGAGCCCGAAGCATTATGATGTTAAATGATACTTTCAAGAATGCCCAATATGGATTATATGAGGCTTCAATGATGTTAAATGATGAGTTACGCAAGTTTGCGCATTAGAAGGACCTAAAGCGTCAAACTGCTAAAGTATACCGATTCGTAGGTTATCGGACCTCCTGGAATATGACCATGAGGTAAACATACCATAATTATCCCTAATATAGCTTAGATATAGGCTTAGAGGTGTTTGGTGCGCACAATTAAACTTTTAAGTCATGCAGGGACTAAAAGTGTCAAAAAGCGCACAAGTTTGCGTTTACACGCATAACTTACATTCTGAATATTCCCGGACACCCAAAAATTTATTTAAGCACTAAAATTTTTTATTTTAGTGTTTGGCCTGATAAAATTCCATTTGTTGCGTCGTTTGGATTGTTTTTCGCGTCCGTCCGTGTTTCGTCGTAATTAGCCGAACAACGTGACCGTACGACCAAACGAACCGACATCCGGCATATTTTTGAGCATGTTTCATGTTCTCTATGCTTAGGCATCATTATAAAGCCTTAAAAATGGTTTAACGGGCCTTAGAGGTGTCGGAAATCAAGTTTGGAAGTCCAGGGGTCAAAACTGTCAACATTTGAAAAATTCTGTTTGCTGGCCAAAGGCTTGCGCACCTCAACACTGTGGTTGTTACGGTGCACAAGCAAGCCCCAGATGCAGCAACTCGTTTTCTGTTGCCTGTTCAGCCTTTCAAACGACATGTCTTGCCTTTTAACACTTCCAGGTGTTGCCTAAACTGATTTTTAGCCCTTAGGGACATGTGTTGATGATTCATGGTCCATAATAGCTTGAGTTGTCAACAATCTAAGGTGTTTGAAATCACTATAAAAGGCCTTCAATGTTGCAACATTCTTAGATTCATTCCATCTGCAATTGTGGGACTTTCTGGAGCTCAAGAGTAGACACCAAGCATCCCTAATCGTGATTAGGACTTTGGTAAGCACCCTTGACCTTCCTTAATTAAGTTTAGCTTAGTTATTTAGCTAAAAGTCAAACCATCGTAATTACGGTTTGACTTCGAGATTAATTAATAATGGCTCAGTCAAATCTCGAATTAAAAGTACCTTTATGTAGGTAATTATGTGGGTAATAAACCCTTAAAAGGGTTCCCACTGATTCCCACTCTAACTAGGTCTAATGTCGGGTCAAACTTGTAATTAAAAAGTCAACAGAATGTTTAAATTCTAATTTAAGCATAATTAGCAATGTAGAACACATATAACCTGTTTGATCATCAATATAACTTGGTAATTAGTGTAAGAACATGTCTAAACATGTTCAACCCGACAATTTCCTATTTAGACCCGGTTCGGAACCGAAAGTCGCATAGTTTGACTTATACTTTGACTTTCAGTTCTGACCCGTTATGGTATGTTTTAGAAATTCCTTAGAGCTTTATTTGGACCAGGTTACATGCTAGTATAACCCTCTGTGATTATATACCTCGGATCATTAGTTATCCAATTAATATGCATGATTCCGTTAATTGCTCATATGTTGACCATTATGCCCTTTTCACCTTAAAACGTGATTTTTGGAAATGTAAAAGAGTAGAAACTTTACTTACTGATATTTAAACTTGCATACAAAGTTTGACATCAGTTTGAGGTCTAGATTGAGAGTTATGCTCATTAGCGTAATTAAGAAGCTTTGTGTTAACTAAACGACGTAATTAGCGTATAGCCTAGTTAAGCCTACTTTTTGATATCAAACTTATTACCCACTGATGTAATACATTATTTTGGGATTTTTGAAGATTTTTAATTAATTTTAGGCTGAGCATAACTAATAGTCGTAGGCTTAATCCGGTAATTGTCGGTTTTGCCCTTACGGGCCATAAAATGAGTTTTACATATCTAATTGACTCCAAACCTTTTGCTACTAACTACATATGATAAATAAATTATTTTAAACCTCCTGGAATAATAAAAATATCAGATTTCTATATAGAACCCGGAAACGGCTTCTAATCGCCTAATTAAGCGTTTTTAACGCCTAGTATGTACTAGAACTATTTTAAACATACAAAGGGTGATACCTACTGATATTTGAGGTAAATTATAATATTTTAACAGTAAGCAAAGGTTGTTAAACTCAGACTTCAGTTTTGAGCTTTTCGGCTTATGTGAAATTACCAAAATGCCCACACGGTGCATAGTTTGGTTATATTTGATAAATTTCACATATCTACTTTACCTTACTGTTATAACTTAGTAAAATAAGTATTTTTTCTGATTACCTAAGACCTGTAACTCGGGTAAATACTTAAACTCTTTTATAACCTTTTAAATGGCCAAACTACCCCTACGGGGCATAGTTTGTGTTTAAATTCGTTTCGGGCATAATAAAAGACATCTTACTGATGTCACAACATATATGAAGCATATTAACTTAGGAAACCTGTAAATGGCTCATATGTATACCCGTTACGCTTATTACGCGTTCGGTTCGGTTTATGTAACTAGTTTACTTAAATTAGCCTGAACGGGTCAAACCTTATCGGTTTTATCTCAAAATCCAGAGTGTGTATGAAATACCCATATTAAAAAAGTCTCCGAACTTGTCGGGTATAAATCACATTCTATCCGGTCTTCGCTTAATCATGCGTTTGAACCATATTTTTCGGTAAGACTAGCCGGTCTAAGCTTAGGCTAAATTAAAGACCCGTTAGCATTCTAATTGGTTATTTATACCATCATTCCAGACTAGAGCCTTCCGGTAAATGGTACCTACGCTTACTTAAGTGAATACGACTGAGTTATTAAATTCTTGATATTTAAGACAGGAGCTAGCTCAGGTAAATACTTTTAACTTATTTTCCCTATACGGGCTTGGGGTACGGTATATAAAATACCGCTTGATCGGGCATTAAATCTCCATCGTTTGGTGGGTAGTTGAATAATTTGATCGGCCCGTTTAAATAGTTTTGTTTACTTAAAGCCTTTGGGGGGTTAATGACCATGTCCCGGATATCCTTGACATCATTGTATTATAAAATGGCCACGGCTTATGCACGGGGTGTAGGCATACACCTGACAGTTGCTTAAGGGAAACGGTATCTCACTTCCATGTGGGCCTATACTTGTGGTGTGTCTATTGATCTTTAACCCGGACACGATCCGGGTTACTGAACGCAAAAGTAACATGTAATTTATTCACAAGATTATATATTTTAAATAATTATCCCAAGTATAAAAGATTAATTTTGCCTCTGTGCATTTTAATCAGATTATAAAAGATATTTTGTGCCACGTGCATTCAAACCAATTTTATAAAACCTTTCAAAATGAGTCAGTTAATTGTATTTACCAGTGAAAACTGACGTATTTTCCAAAAAGGTTAAGTGACAGGTACTGAACGTAATTGGCTGGAAGCTCAGGGCGTTAATAAGGAATCTTGCAAGTTCTAGGCGTCTAAAGTCTGTTGAACAATGATTATGTATATTTAATCCGCCTGTGGATTCTTTACTTTCCGTTGTAATACTGGATATTACTTTGTATTCGGATTGTAATATATTTATCTTTTGCTTCCGCTGTGCATTTATATATTGTGTTGTTTGACTATGATGTTACCAACCACGTCACGATACTCCCCACCGGGCCCACCGGTGACACGTGGAAAGTCGGGGTGTGACAGGAGGCCAGGAAGCGGATACGAACACGGATGCATAAGGTAAGTGATTTCTGGAATCACTTCTTAATTTGTTTAAGTAAAGTTAAGTACTAGTTATTTATGTATGATAATTGAAATCAAGTAGGGTTTTACACAGAATGGAAATGTTAGGATCCGCGTCAAAATGATAAGTGGACTCAAGGTTTGGTTATATAAAAGCGATGGATTTCTCTAAGTAAACCAAACGGTCATAATGAGATTTTATTGTATACTGGAATGGTTGCATAAGTAATGACTTCGATATAACACCCGGGTAATGAGTAGGATTGTATATAAGCACGCTAACCGAGAAACGAAGACTTGGATTAATAGTCTAAAGGTTCGGTTGTGAGTTATGATTAAATGGACAAACCATTTCGCATATGGGAATTGTACTAACAAAGTTCAATTACGTATAATTGAATGAGTTCAACGCATACCGGGTATCGGGTGCATAAACCCCATGTACGGAACTCCGGATAATGTAAAACTATTATAGTTATCATGTTCATGTGAGTTTTGTGTATAAACAAATGAGTTGTTTGATAAAAACATGAACGGGTTGAATAATTCATAAATGAATATTAAGTCAAAAACTTATAAGTTAAAAATTTCCTTAATTCGGATGTTGGATTTCTAGTCCATATGATAAAGGACAAAATTACGATCATGTGGGAAGAAACGGATCGTAAAACGGACAAGAAATGAGAAAGTTATGACCAAATTTGTAAAAATTTGTTAAGCTGAAAGTTGCAGCTCTGAACCAGTCGCAAGGTTGCGCCCCCAGGCACAAGTTGCGCCCCTGAATGATGTCATCTGTATTGTGCCAGAACTGACACAAGGTTGTGCCAGATTGGTTTCTTCTTGCGCTAATCGCTGGTTTTTTCATATTTTTCGCATTCTTCAACTCCAAACTTGTGTGAATGCTATCTAACTATGTTATATGCATTATATAACTATATGTAAGTATGTACGTATAGACATGTTTATGTTTGCATGTATGTTTTCGGGTGTATGTAAATAGATGTATGAGTATACATATATGAACGTATATACGTATGTATTAAATGGGATTGAATGCACACAAAGGAATAAAGCTTGTATGTATTCATGTAGGTATGTATGGGTGTATGAATATACGTGTGAAGGTACATATGCATGAAGTAGGTTTTATCGCCCATGAAAGAATGGGGCATGTATGTATGTATGCATAGTTTCAATACGTTTGAGTATTGACGTTACTAATAGTCTGCCTTGAGATTGAAATGTAATACAGGTACATTATGGAAGTCTCACCAAGAATTAGACACCCAAATGAAATGCGTGAATTTAGAAAGATATCAGAATGGAAAGTATACGAGGATAGAACGTAACGAGACTCCATAATTATGAATCTTGTTTATATATAATATGTGCTAATGTTACGAATGCATGTGGTGAGTGCAGGTTGTACATAATTATGGATCAATATTATGAAGAGCAAATGATTGAAGATCGAGTTAAAGAGACATGGATTGTACGGAATGGGTGGTCATGTAATCTGTATTAGTATGTTATAATCGGTACATTAATGAAAGGTAAACGGTGTAGTTCCTTACATAAAGATGTTTTTAAATGATTTTCAAGTATTAAAGGAACATTTTAAGAAAGAAATTTTATGGTACGTATTTCCGCTGTGTCTTTTTGATCAAAGCCTTTTAGGGTCATACATGCGTGCATGTTTTTATGTACGTGTCGGTAAAAATTCGATTTGCTCTACATTTCGACGTAAACTTTTTTTGGAAACGAGTTAGTTCAGATATAATATGTTTTCGTTTAAAAAAACAATTTTTTAAGTTCATGTTATATGTACGTTTTGGTATAAATTCGAGTTGGTCTACGTTTCAACGTTAACTTTTTTGGAAAAAGAGTCAGGTCAAATATAATATGTTTTCGACTTTTTATGTATGTTTCGTAAATTTTGTTTCCAATCGAGCAGAGTCAAATTGCGCTTTTCCTTTCTTTTTCAAAAGCTGCAATTAATCGCTTTTGATTACACATGTCGGTTTTTCCTTTATATGCATTGATGTTTTCTATGTATGAGTTGGGTAATATATAATACGTTATGATTGTACGATATAAACTCGATTTACTTTACGTTTTGATCCAATCACAATGCTTATATAAGTCACATTGAGTTTAGTCAGATCCTTCCAAACGTGAGTTTTCATATGAATATTGTTTTTTTATTATTTTTTAATTTTTTTTATGTATTTGCCTAAAAAAGAAATATAAAATTAAATTACTGGCAACCCCTTTGCAGCTTATCCAAAAAGAACCCCAAAGGTCCCATTATTGGGGGTGTTTGGGATTTCTTTTGAGAAGGACTTTTGGAAGTGAAAAGGATTTTTTGGAGCTTAAAAGTTAAAAAAAATCCCAAACAATCATCTGAAAAGAACTTTTGAGCTAAAAGGAATTCTAAACAATCATCTGAAAAGACCTTATTGTTGATTATGCCTTTAAAAAAGAAGAAGTGAATAAGTAAGTATTTCATTTCTTACTTATTCCTTCTCAAAAAGACTTTTCATAAAAAAGGAATCCCAAACACCCCCATTATTTACTGTAGAAATAGAACAAGAAATCAGGAATCATGATTGAATGTAATCCGCATGTAGATACGATTCAAGGGTTTCTTCTTCTTCTTCTTCTACTTGGTACACTTTTTTTCTTCTTCATCTTTTCTCTGTGATTAAACACAAACTTGACAACCAATTATTTGTTCTGTATATGTATAGTTCACCAATTTGTTTCTTGGAGTACTGATAGCACAATAATATGATGATGATTAGAGTTGTTGCATTCTTTTAATTTTCTGTTTTGTAGCGAAGAATGTGGTTGCTTTGATTATGGGCGAACTGTTATCAGTATCTTTGATAGGATGTATGAACAAATCTTTATCAATGAATAATAAACTAATTAATTGGTTAAAATTAAAAATAAAAGTGTCAATAAATGGGTTGATTTGGGCAATTTTTTTGGATAGGTAAATTAACAAGTTACTATCAAACTCATATTCTTCCATCCTAGTATCCTATGCAGTTAAATCAGTGATATATAACCGGTCCTCATGTAAAATATCGGTATCGTAGTATCGGCGATATTGACGGATATTTCACCGAACTTCCCGATATCAATACCTTTCTTCTTAGTTCTAACATTCGTCTTTCTTCTTATTGCTCCTATCCTATTAGTGTTTTAAGTCTTAATTGTTAAATGTTAGTGTTTTAATTAAGTCTCAGTTCCTACTTGCTACAATTGTTAGTGTTTTGCCGAGTTAAATGTCATTTTAGTCCCTGTGGTTTGGGCCATTTTGCCAGTTTAGGGGGTGTTTGGCCTAGCTTTTATTTTTTGGCTTATGCTTATATTTTAAAGTAGCTTATAACTTATTTTCTATCATTTAATAAGCTCTTTTTAAGTGTTTGGATTAGCTTATAGCTTATTTTCTATCATTTGCCCTTACACAAATAAGCTTCTTCAAATAAGCTAAAAAACCATCTTCAAATAAGCTTCTTCAAATTAGCTTATATAAGCTAATAATATTTATTATATAATAATTTACATCGAGATAGCTAATAAGCATAAGCTTAAAAAGCTAAACCAAACACCAAGTTAAGCTTATTTTGTAAAAAAAAGCTAAAAAAGCTACAAGCTTTGTTAAAAAAGCTAGTCCAAAGGTTTGAAACGTTGCCATTTTAGTCCAAATAGTTTTAAACCTTGCCATTTTAGTCCACTGGGTTAACTTCATCCCTTTATTCTGTTAACTAGAAGGGCATTTTGGTCATTTTATATGTAATTCTGTTAACTTGAAGGCAATTCGACCATATAAAATGATCGAATTACCCTTCTAGCTAACATAAAAATGGACGGAGTTAACCCAGTGGACTAAAATAACAACACTTGAAACTATTTGGACTAAAATGGCAACGTTTCAAACCTTTGGACTAAACTGGTAAAATAGCTCAAACCACAGGGACTAAAATGGCATTTAACTCGTGTTTTGCAAGTTGCAAAAGGTTGATTTGTTAATGGTAGGAGAGTATACCGAATGTTTTAAATTGCTATATAAATTTTGCATGATATTAAAATTACCGATATCCCCACCGCAGTAAACTATATCTCAAATATCGCTCCTTGATCGATATCCGATATTTTACCGCATTAACTGCTTAGCTACTATCAAAATCTAGATCGAAATCCATTCCTATATTCTAGACGTCCACATCTACTGTAATTCCGTGTGACTGTGTGAAAAATCATTTGCTCTCTATAAAGTGAAGTGTAAACCTTTTTTTTTGTTGTAAGTTGTCATATCTAAAGTAATCATTTTATTTAAGGCAAGATGGATGGTAAGGTAATGGGTCAAAACAGGTTCGGGTTAAAACGAGTCATTTTATTAGTATATGCAGGTTGAATTAACGTTCTCACCTGCAAACACTTCTTTTTTTAGTTTTTAATTTGTTTTATCGATAATTAATTCATTAACTGAGCTTACCGTTCGGGACAGAGAATGACGACTTTCTTCTCGTTGAAGATCTGCCCCCCTCCCATATTCGATAAAATCATATCAGAGAAAGAATGTAAGCTTATAATCTCTGTTTTAAATAATACGTATAAAATTACCATTTTACCCTTTCAACCAAATAAAATGATCACTTCAAATGCACTGTATTAAACGTCTCATCGTGTCCGTGTTTGTTAGTTAAACTGCAGGGCAGGTGCGAAAACGTGAATCCTGGGATAAGTTCTAGCCGGCGGCATTTGCTAGCAGGCTTTGGCGGTTCATTAGCGTTTAATGGTGGGTTTGCGCCGCTAGTAGCATGGGCGGAAGATGAACAACAAGATGAAAGTTTAGTTGGGGCGATTAAGTCTTTGTTTGATCCTAATGAGAAAACAAAGTCGGGTAAAGTGTTGCCGAAAGCTTACTTAAATTCACCAAGAGAAGTGGTGAAGACTCTGCGTGAGTCGTTGAAAGAAGACCCGAATGATATGGCTAAGTTTCGACGGGTTGCAGACGCAGCTAAAGAAGCCATAAGAGATTATCTTGCTAATTGGAGGGGACAACAGTCGGTAATTAATGAGGTAATTATTATTTGAGTAAAGTACACGGATGGTCCCTGTGGTTTACCAAATTTTGGATTTGGTCCCTAACTTTCCAAAAGTACATGGATGGTCCTTGTGGTTTGCACTTTGAAACGCATTTGGTCCATAACCAACAAATCAAAAGGTTTTAGCATGTCCAAATAAGGGACTAAATGCGTTACAAAGTACAAACCACATGGACCATTTGTGTACTTTTGGAAAAAGCTGGGGACTAAATGCGTTACAAAGTGCAAATCACCGGGACCATCAATGTACTTTTGGAAAGCTAGGGACCAAATCCAAAATTTTGGTAAACCACAAGGACCATCCGTATACTTTATTATTTTTGTGAGTGGTAAGAGTCTAGGTAACGGGTCGAAACAGGTCGGGTTGGCCTGTAAACATATTTTTGTTGGTGTGTATTTTTTTTTTAAATTAGTTTAGGTGGCTCTAAACAGGTAACCAAATGAGCGGGTTAGTTCGAACCTCTTAAGCACCTATTTGTTTTTTTAGTAAATAAATTGCGCGCTATTTGTGATTACAAAACTATATTAATAATGATGGTTTATTTTGAGGTGCAGGAATCATATGTTGTGATTGAGAAAGCAATTAGAGCTCTGGCAAGCTTTTACTCGAAGGCAGGCCCGTCTGCGCCTCTTCCAGAACAAGTGAAGTCAGAAATCATAAGCAATCTAGATACAGCAGACCAATTTTTGTAGGCTTTTGATCCTTTCTGTAATTAACTTTTTGTTTTTTCATTGGAAGCATTATTTTTCCATTTGTAATTTTGTTTTTGTAGTTATAATAATGAAGCTTTAATTTGGAGAAATAGTTTTCATTTTTGTTTAAGAGCAGCTAAAAGGGCGGTTTGTGGTTTTAAGGACGAGCTAGCAGTGATGTGGCACTCGTGGATGAGCAAGCCACGGATGCTCGCATTGTGCAGGTCTGTGGCTGTTTGTGTGCTTTGCGTTTGTCGGGAAGGATGGCCACAGATGGGGATAAATGGTTTGTAAAATGAATTTATGAAAGATTACTTAGAATAGCAAGTTCCAATACCGCATGAACAAGGTTTCCGAAGGATTTGTTGGGCAAAGGAGGTGAATACTTTTTATGAAGGATTCACGACTCACGATTTAACATAGTTTTGTGTTCGATGAGTTTGTTTGTTTGTTTTTCTTTTTTTAGAATGACCCACACCACTTGAGGGTGCAACATCTTACTGCACTCCTTGGTACCACCAGGCTACAAACCCTTTTCATAGGTGCTCATGCAGTTGGTTAGAACTTAGTTAAAAAAAACACGAGATTTTATGATATTGAAGACAAGCGTGACTGTGTGAGGAGTACCTTTAAGCAGGGGCGGATCCACCTTAGACCAAGGGGTAGCCTCCGCTACCGCTTGGTCGGAAAATTTTTGACGTTTTTAGTGTAAATTTTGGAAAAATTTGACGTTTTTTCGATTTCGTTACCGCTTATTTATAGAACGTTACCGCTTGGTCGAAATCCTAGATCCGCCATTGCCTTTAAGGTAGCTAAAGACTCTTTTGAAAGTTGCAAAATACGACTCTTTTGGACGGTCTAGCACAAAGGGTGGTGGATAACATGCGAAAGTTAAGTAAAGTAACGACTCAATCATATATCGTAAGTTAGTAAGTTGAGACATGTATCGCCTTACCATAAACATGTGCACTCATCCTAACAACTATAGACATCGGTGTGTTCATTGAAGAAATTGTTTGAAAAGAGATCGGTTTATTCATA
The DNA here is from genome assembly GCA_030545235.1 of Helianthus tuberosus. Lineage (NCBI taxonomy): Eukaryota > Viridiplantae > Streptophyta > Magnoliopsida > Asterales > Asteraceae > Helianthus > Helianthus tuberosus. The sequence continues at coordinate 168,968,297 of CM060368.1, forward strand.
TTTGTTTGAAAAGAGATCGGTTTATTTACTTTGATTAGTATAAATATCTATCATGAAGAAATTGTTTAATTTGAAGTATAAAGTAGCAAGTTAACTCACTCATCATGCTCATGTCATAGAACTACAAAATCTTAAAATGTGAGATTTTAATAAATATGGTTGTAAACGTTAAAAATAAATCTTGTTCTATCATCAATTCAGTAGTAACCTGTATATAAGCCATGTGATTTTTCATCTTTTTTTTTAATAATTAAATCAGAAGGTTAGGATCCATCATTTCTCCTTTTTTTATACATAAAACATATAACTGTGTTATAGACATTAGATATAAAGTAGTTAAACGGGTTGTATTAGGGGTGTGCAAAAAACTGAATTAACCGAACCATAACCGAATTAACCAACAAAACCGAACCAAATAAAAAACCGGTGGGTCGGTTAATGGTTTTTTTGAAAACCGAAAGTAGCGGGTCGGTTATGGTTATCATTTTTTCATGCCCGCCATAACCGAACCGAACCGAACCGAACCGACATGTAATAAATCTTTATAGGATTTAGGACTTTTCACCATATTTTTAATATTTGATGTCTTTGACCGAAGATTTTTAGTACTTATGGGTTTTTCATATCATTTTGTGGTTTTGGTTGGATATTTATTTGAATTTATGGAATGCATCATATCACTTTATTTGAATATTCGACAATAATAATTGGTATTAATATTATAGATTATATATATATATATATATATATAATATTATGTAATATACTAATAGGGCATGGATATATAGAAAACTTATTTCTACTTAGAAAACCTAGGAAACCCAATCTAGACCATTGATCATGATCATCCAATGGCTCATAAAATTTGAAGCCTTTTTGAATTAAATTAAATAGAGGTACAAAGTCAATAAAGTTACTTGAAGGGTATTTAGGTAAAATCAACCATAATTATAGTACATTATATATATTATAATATTATGTGATTTGACATGCATTAAAGGAGGTGCACAAATACCTATAAGAACTAATCAAATACCCCATCCTCATTTCAAACATTTCAAAATACTCAACCCAAATTCATCTCTTTCTCTCTCAAACAATCGATCTTCCCAAAACCCACCGGAGAAGAAAAGGGGCACCGGAGAAGATGATCTGACCGGAGAAGATAAGGGGCACCGAAAAAAGGTGTTTTGACCGGAGAAGATGATCTGACCGGAGAAGAAGATGATCTGACCGGAGAAGATGATCTGACCGGAGAAGAAAAGGGGCACCGGAGAAGATGATCTGACCGGTAAAAGTTGCCGGAAATGGAAGAAAGCAAAAACTAAGTGCAGAAGCAAGTAAGTTTGGTTCGATTTTTTATCAGTAGGTGTTTTGATCGGTGATGATTTTTTCTTTTTTCCGATCGGTAGGTGTTTTGATCGGATAAATGTTGGGTTTTCTGTTTTTTCCGATGGGTAGGTGTTTTGGTCCGATCGGTGTGTGATTTGATCGGTGGTGATTTTTGTTTTGAATGAGACTAGAAAGTGTTAATGTTGGTTTTTATGTTTTTTTTTCCAATCGGTAGGTGTGTTAAAACTATTGATTTGTAACATGTGTTAAACCCGTCTTGTTTACTGTCAAAAACATGTGTTAAACATGTGTTATATTTTTTATCAAAAGCATATTAGGTAACATGTGTTAGACCTGCCTTGTTTACTGCACGTTAAAACTATTGATTTGTAACATGTGTTAAACCCGTCTTGTTTACTGTCAAAAACATGTGTTAAACATGTCTTATATTTTTTATCAAAAACATATTAGGTAACATGTGTTAGACCTGCCTTGTTTTCTGTCAAAAACAAATTAGGTAAACCTCTGATATTAGGGTACAAGTCCAAGGGCTCAAAAGCATATAAATATATTAGCGTAACATGTGTTAAACTTGTCTGATATTAGGGTACAAGTCAACGGACTAAAAAGCATATAAACATATTAGCGTAACATATGTTAAACCTTCTTATTAGGGTACCATGTGTTAAACCTCCCTGATTAGGTAAACATATTAGTGTAACATGTGTTAAACCTGTCTCATTTTTATCAAATGATGTAAACGTGTGTTAAACCTGTCTTATTACCATGTGTTAAACCTCTCCTATTAGGTAAACATGTTAGTGTAACATGTGTTACACCTGTCTTATTTTTATCAAATTATGTAACATGTGTTAAACCTGTATTATTTAACAAGTGTTAAACTTGTCTTATTTTTATAAAAATAGGTAACATATGTTAAACCTGACTTTATTTTATCAAACACATATTAGGTTAATGAAATTAAGTAACATATGTTAAACCTGTTTTATTTGCAGCAACAAAGAGAGTAACAATATCGCAAACTGGTAAGATACCAAAAAAGCAAAAGAAAGTAGACGAAGAAACGGACGATGAATGGGATGAAGAAATAGAAGAAACGGACGATGAATGGGATAAATTATGGCCATAACCCAAAATACAATATGACCATTCTGGTCTTCTCTGTAATATGTTGGTGTCTGGATGTTAAATAATTATGGTGGGAAATGTATTTGGTTACCAGTTATCAGTTACATGTGTTATTAGTTAACATGTTTTATTCATTACCAATTGTAAGAAAAGTAGTAGACGAGCATTGGGTGGTCAACATATTGTTTCAATTGTAACCTTTGATACTAATTAACAAGTGTAACATGTGTTACACAGGATGAAGTAGAAAACAAGGTACATACCTTTAATGTTACTTGGAAACAATAGGCAATTGTAACATGTGTTACACATCTTACGTAAGTAAATGCAGTACATGGTGGAACATGTAAGTAACATGTGTTACATACGATGTAGTGAATAAAAAGAAGGTACATATATAGTGAATAACATACATATACATGTAACATGAGTAACATGTGTTACATACGATGTAGTGAATAACATACGTATACATGTAACATGAGTATATGCACCACAAAGGCATACGCATGTTACATGTGTGTATGAAACACACTTGGCATATATAAAACACTTAGTATATGTAACATGTAACAGTCACTATTACATGAATGAACAACATGTTGACAAATGTAACAGTCACTATCCATTTCCGGTTGTTTTATCACCCTTTTGTGGTCATCATAACTATATGATGTTTGTAACCTTAAAAGCCTTGGTAGGCTGCCACTTTTAATGATGTTAAGGGTTACAGTTAATGTTATATTACCCTTTTCTGACATTATGGTTTACGTTTAATGTAGTAGTTTACAACAACTTTTAATGATGTTATTGTTTATTTTTAATGATGTTATGTGTTACATGTAATGTTATATTATGTTTGATGTAATGGTTTGAAGAACTAGATCATACCCTACATTCAACAAATAATCCTCTTTACGAGATGTAATACTTCTTCTGATTTTAAGAGAATCTCTTTATGTTAACATATGTAACACCTCTAGGGTTTTGGTTCCTGGAAGTTGTAATTAGCTACATATGTAGTAACAATGTTACACATGTTACTTACGGTAAGAGCGGCCCTTTATTGGACAAAACAGGGCTGCGTATATGTAACACATATTTGTAACATGTGTTACACTAGATGGTAACACATGTATAGCCATGTTGCACATGTTATATAGTTGTTACATGTGTTACACTAGATGGTAACACATGTATATATAGTTGTAACACATGTTATATAGTTTTAACATGTGTTACACTAGATGGTAACACATGTTATATAGTTGTAACATGTGTTACACTAGATGGTAACACATGTATAGCCATGTTGCACATGTTATATAGTTGTTACGCATGTTATACAGAACCTGTACCATTTGTAACAGTCACTATTACATGAATGAACAGCATGTTGACAAATGTAACAGTCACTATCCATTTCCGGTTGTTTTATCACCCTTTTGTGGTCATCATAACTATATGATGTTTGTAACCTTAAAAGCCTTGGTAGGCTGCCACTTTTAGGGTTTTGATTTTAAGAGAATCTCTTTATGTTAACATATGTAACATCTCTCATATGTAACACCTCTAGGGTTTTGATTTTAAGAGAATCTCTTTATGTTAACATATGTAACACATATTTGTAACATGTGTTACACTAGATGGTAACACATGTATAGCCATGTTGCACATGTTATATAGTTGTTACATGTGTTACACTATATGGTAACACATGTATATATAGTTGTAACACATGTTATATAGTTTTAACATGTGTTACACTAGATGGTAACACATCCTATATAGTTGTAACATGTGTTACACTAGATGGTAACACATGTATAGCCATGTTGCACATGTTATATAGTTGTTACGCATGTTATACAGAACCTGTACCATTTGTAACAGTCACTATTACATGAATGAACAACATGTTGACAAATGTAACAGTCACTATCCATTTCCGGTTGTTTTATCACCCTTATGTCGTCATCATAACTATATGATGTTTGAAACCTTAAAAGCCTTGGTAGGCTGCCACTTTTAATGATGTTAAGGTTTACAGTTAATGTTTTATTACCCTTTTCTGACATTATGGTTTACGTTTAATGTTGTAGTTTACAACAACTTTTAATGATGTTATTGTTTATTTTTAATGATGTTATGTGTTACATGTAATGTTATATTATGTTTGATGTAATGGTATGACCAACATTAAACAAAGGAATGTTAAGGGTTACAGTTAATGTTATATTACCCTTTTAACGTATGTAACACATGTGTACCATGTTACGTCCAACACCAGTTACAGTTAATGTTATATTACCCTTTTAACGTATGTAACACATGTGTATCAGGTCATTCTTTGCTATTAGTTAGTTACCTCTCACATAGGTTACACATGTTACGTCCAACACCAGTTACAAATGTTAATCAAAACAAAACTCACTTGTCATCATGGGTTGTTAGTAATTGCACACATTACAATCATACTTAAAGGTAACAAAAATCTTTATAAAAACTTAAACATATAAAAATGATCCAAAACTATCATAAAGGTTACAAAAATCTAGCTACACTTTGCGTCTTGATAACCATCTTTATCTTGAACATAAACATCCATTCACCTGTGAACAAAACAAGTACATCAGTGTTAATCCCCTAAAGTTAAACTTATTAACACAAATGTAACTACAGGTATGTAACATGTGTTACGTGTTATACACGTGTAAAATTTTATTGTAACACATGTAACATGTGTTACCTCCTAGTATAACACACAACAACAGTTACTATTCAGATCAAAAGCCCAAACAAGCAACCAACCCAACAAAAAAACAGTTACTATTCAGATCAAAAGCCTCAAACAAGCAACCAAACCAAACACAACTTTTTACCACAAAAATGATTTTAACACAAAAATAAAAACCTACAAATTACATAAACATTTATCCATTTTTAGAACCATTTTAACAAAAGAATCATGTTCATCTCTAAAACATCCATTACACAAAAACCTATAAACAACCATTCACCTGTGAACAAAGCAAGTACATCAGTGTTAATCCCCTAAAGTTAAACTTATTAACACAAATGTAACTACAGGTATGTAACATGTGTTACGTGTTATACACGTGTAAAATTTTATTGTAACACATGTAACATGTGTTACCTCCTAGTATAACATACAATAACAGTTACTATTCAGATCAAAAGCCCAAACAAGCAACCAACCCAACAAAAAAACAGTTACTATTCAGATCAAAAGCCTCAAACAAGCAACCAAACCAAACACAACTTTTTACCACAAAAATGATTTTAACACAAAAATAAAAACCTGCAAATTACATAAACATTTACCCATTTTTAGAACCATTTTAACAAAAGAATCATGTTCATCTCTAAAACATCCATTACACAAAAACCTATAAACAACCATTTTAACTAAAACATCAAGTGTGAAATGATTTTTCAAAATAAAATACTCAAGAGATTGTTGTTTCTCTCTCTAAAATAGCAACTTTCTCTCTCTAAAAACACTTACCGAATCTAGAAACCGTGTGATGAACACGATGAAGATCTTCAAACTTGCTTCTCTCTATGTGTTCTTGGTGTTCTTGATGAATATGATGAAGATTGTTGTTTGTCACTCTAGAAATCAGCTTTCAACAAGCATCAGCACACCCGAGATGAAGATGACGACGTGAGATGAAGCATGAACACACCCGAACTCAGCTTTCAACAAGCATGAACACATCCGAAATAAACAAGATGAATATTGTTGTTTCTCTCTAAAAAAACATTAGCTTTCTCTCTCTAGGAGAACAAGCCTGAAAATCAGCCATGGAAGATGGGAGAAAGCAAAGGTATTTAGGGTTTTGGAAGAAGAAACGAATGGGGGGAAATAAGAAAGAAAGAGATGCAAGTTCTATATATTGGTTTTAAAAAAGTGATGAAATGATGGGTAATAAATGACTTGATGGGATGGGGAGAGATGGTGAAATGATGGCTTGAACAAATGACTATTTTGCCCTTTTAACATGTGTTTAAAGATATGATGTGGATCAATCTTGACCACACAATTAAGGTTTCCCAAGTTTTCTAGATTAAATGGGTTTTCCATAGATACTTACACTATACTAATATATACAAATATGCAATAACCATTTATTCTATGTTAAAAAAAATTAAGCTATTTTTAGCTAAGCTAAATACACGGTTAACCACCCATAACCGACCCGCTATAACCATCAAAACCGAATAACCATAACCACCATAACCGATCGGTTATGGTTATGATTATCCAATAACCGACATCGCGGTTATGGTTATGGTTTTTGGTCAAAACCGACCCATACACACCCCTAGGTTGTATTCATGTTTAGTATTTGTGTTGTTCGCGTCATCAGAGACCTATAAACTCGCTAAAACATAATTTGCCAGCCCTAAGCTAAACCATTAAACAACTTATATCTTTTCCAACAAATCTTTTCTTATTTAACTCATTCATTACTTATCTACACAAAAGGAATTACCTATCTACACAAAAAAAGTTGTTATGAATAGTATGTCTCCGCTAAATTGAGCCGCCCTATCTATGCTAAAATGAGTTCTTTTTTATTTTATTCTAATTTTTAAAGATTGCAAAAAGTTGCATTTTTCTTTTTGATTTTTTCAATACTTTTGTAATAGCTATGTATTTTGTTACAAATGGGGTTTTTTGTATTCACTTTTTTAATATTTTAGTTTCATCTCACTATTTTTTAATGTTTAACTTTTAGGTTTCTTTTTATTAACATTATGTTTTTTTGCTAGTATTATTACTAGCTAAATCGATACCAATCAAATTTCCCTCGTGACAACACGCGGTTCAATACATCTACTTTAAAATAAGAGTAAATTACAAGTTTTGTCCTTTATGTTTGTCCCAAATTTCAGGCGCCGTCCTTTACCTTTAAAATTGATGAGTTTTGTACTTAATGTTTCAAAATCCTGCATGTTATGTCCTTTAGGGCAAACCCAGTTAATTTTTTTTGTTAAATCTGGGGTATTTTTGTAATTTCATTTTTTAGGGAAATTTATGTAATTAACTTAAAAAAAATACCCCACCATCTTTAAAAGTTGCAGACAATCATCTCTCTTTCTACCCTCTCTCACTAACAACCACAATCACCTCCACCTCCACAGCCGCTGTCACCACTCCCCACCACCACTGCCGCCGCCATACCCTTCACCTCCACACTCACCGGTAACTTCAGATCTGCATTTTATCAACACGTCTCCACCATGCCCGGTTTAGTTTCCGTCAAAACGCCACCACGAATCTCCATTCCAAAAGACAACCACAACCACTAGATCCGCACCACTCCCGACTCAATCAACCCTAAAACAACACCACTGGCGCAACGGAGGCCTCCATCACCCTCTCCGTCATCCTCACGCGCCAAGCCATCGCCAGATCGGAGCTCCGGAAAGAAGAAATTGCCAAAAAAGCAGTTATTACTAGATGAATCCTCTCTCGATAACCCCGATCTAGATCCTTTTCTGTTAAAACTCGCGCGTGACACAATCGCGTCCGGTGACGGGTATGGCGGCAGCGATGGTGGTGGGGAGTGGTGACTGCGGCTGTGAAGGTGGAGGTGAAGGGTATGGCGGCGGCGGTGATGGTGGGGAGTGGTGACAGCAGCTGTGGAGGTGGAGGTGACTGTGGTTTTTAGTGAGAGAGGGTAGAAAGAGAGATGATTGTCTGCAACTTTTGAAGATGGTGGGGTATTTATTTTAAGTTAATTACATAAATTTCCCTAAAGAAACGAAATTACAAAAATGTCCTCATGTGCAGTGGCGGATCTTGCCCGTTGAACGTCTCAGGGCCGAAAACCACGAGCACTAAAAACATGACCGTGCCGAACATAGTAGGTATAAAAAATTTCGATCGAACCACGAAAATTAGCACTTCTAGCCGAAAAACGTGCCAGGGCCGTGGCCCTGGCACAACCCTTCTAAGATCCGCCAATGCTCATGTGCCTTGCACATGATCAGATTTAACAAAAAAAATTAACTGGGTTTGCCCTAAAGGACATAATGTGCAGGATTTTGAAACATTAAGTACAAAACTTATCAATTTTAAAGGTAAAGGACAGCGCCTGAAATTTGGGACAAACATAAAGGACAAAACTTGTAATTTACTCTTAAAATAATACACAATTCAAATGAGCTGAAATGTTTGCTCTAGTTTCATTTCAAAATATTATTTTACTCCTATTTTTGATAACAAATTAACAACTTTTACAGCAAGAAACGACATCTCAATCACCGTGATACCGACAACTATGATCAAGATCGACTACTCGACCACCGCCAGGCGCAAGCCCCTTTGGGCTCTCCCTTGTAACAAATTAACAACTTAAAGGCGGTTTATTCCCCCATATATATAATCCCCTCAATTCATCTTCCATTTTCACAATTTCAAAAAGCATAACCGTTTTTCCCTCTAAATCACACACACTCTCTCACTCCACAGTTCACATCTCAATTCGAAAATGCAATCGTTCAAGTAAGTTTCTAATCCTCTAACCTAATTCAACTGATAAAATCTGCAATCACGTTATTGATGTTGCATTTTAATCGATTATCTAACGTTTTTGTTCCAGATCGGAAGAACAGAGCCACTTGCAGCTCGTAGAACGTGAAGAAATCGATGAAGAAGAAGATCTGTTTGAAGCGATTGACAAGCGTAAGTAGATTCGTATCGATTATCTCATATTCTCTACGTCATTTATCTGAAATTCTGATTGTTTTCGTGAGTTGCATGCCGTGTTTGTTAGTCGAAGTATTGAAAATCGAAATCGTTATGAATATGTTCAAATTTATGAAATCGAACTTGTAGGTTATCTCGTATTCTCTACATCGATTATCTGAAATTATCTTCGTGTACGTGACTTGTGCATTCGTATTTTTGCTGTTTGTTAGTTGAAGCAACGCGTTATTCTATTGAAAATCAAAATCGTTGTGAATATGTTCAGATTTAGAAGATCGAAGTTGTAGAAATCATTCTCTTCATTACGTTACGATGCTAGTTGCTCAACTGAAAACTGAAATCAGTATGAATAGGTTCAGATTTATGGAATAGAACTTGTAAAATTCGTTATGAATAGGTTCAGATTTATGAATCGAACTTATAGAAGTTGTTATGTCCTCATGACGATGCTAATTGCTCTACTGAAAATCGAAATTGTTATATATATGCTCAGATTTATGGAATCAAACTTGTGGAAATGCTTATATCATGCTAATTGCTATATTGATAATCGAAATTGTTATGAATATGTTCAAATATATGGAATCAAACTTGTGGAACTTCGATTTGCTAATTAGCTTAAATCTGTGTGTGCGTGTGTAAATGATACAATATTCTGGCAATGCTTAGCAACTGAGTCTAGATGATATGATTATGTAACCGAGTCGTCCTATACTACCTTTCTGTTCCATCGTGATTATGAGCTAGAATTAGACCGAATGATCTGTGTGTATTGTGACCTAGTTTTGTGTATATGCGTATTGTATCTGAAATTCTCTTCGTTTTCGTGAGTTGCACATTCATATATTTGCTGTTTGTTACCTGAAGTTATGCGTTCTCCTCATTATGATTCCAATTGCTGTACTAAAATTCGAAATCATTTTGAATACGTTCAAATTTTTGGAATCGAACTTGTAGAACTTCGTTTGCTAGTTAACTTAGATTTGCGTGTGCGAGGAAATGATGGAAGGTTCTAGCAATGTTTATAACATTTAAGTTTCTATAATGCTATACATGTTTGATCTCGATGATTTGATTACGTAACTGAGTCATCTACACTGCCTTCTCATTCCATCATGATTACGACTTAGGAGCTACAATTCGACTGAATGATCTGTATGTAGTGTGAACTAGTTTTGTTTTATGTTTATTCAGTGACTTCTCATGGAATAAATGCTGGAGATGTGAAGAAGCTGCAAGATGCAGGAATATACACATGCAATGGCCTGATGATGCACACGAAGAAGGTAACCAAAACCTGCACTTTTTTCATTATTATTAATTGTTTGGTAACATTTGGCTTAAAATTAATTTACATTACAGAACTTGACTGGTATAAAAGGTCTGTCTGAGGCTAAAGTTGATAAAATCTGTGAAGCTGCTGAGAAGATAGTGGTTAGTAATCTGTTTATAACTTACAGATTCTGGTTTATCTGATTTTAAATAGCGTATATGTAAGTCTTGTTTTGCTTGTTTATGATTCAGAACTTCGGCTATATCACTGGAAGTGATGCTCTACTCAGAGTAAGATACTCATTTGTCTAACTTCTAATTTCAAATGCTACAAATGATCTTGTGTTAATTTAACTCGATATCGGATTTGTCATCCTTTGTTACACAGAGAAAGGCTGTTGTCCGCATCACTACTGGAAGTCAAGCACTTGATGAACTTCTAGGAGGTGAAAACTTGATATAAACTAAGTTGATATCTTTTAAACAAAAATATGAACTGTAGAGGAATAACTGTTTGCTTTTGAATTTGGCAAGGCGGCATTGAAACTCTGCAGATAACAGAAGCTTTTGGCGAGTTTAGGTTTGAACAAACATATCATTTATTAGATTATGTATGAAATATGAATCTCCATGATCTGTGTCTTATAATCTCTTCATTAATGTAATCATTCAGGTCTGGAAAGACGCAGCTGGCTCATACTCTCTGCGTTACAACACAGGTACGGACTTAACACAATATTCACGGGGTTGGGTTTTGTTTAAACACATTTGGGTCAGTTTTGGGTCGAACCCACGAACACATTTAGCTAAACATGTTATGGTTGTCCAGTTTTATAATATAACTTAAATAGATTTGAGTATTCTATGCTAGAATTTTATAATATAAAAGAGAAATTAGAATCAAGTTTTATTTTTTTAAATGAAGTTATTTGATATACATTTGTATTTTTGGTTGTAGATTTGTAATTTAGAGTACTAGTATGCAAAATTATAAAATAAAATTTAGTTCCAAACAGGTCGTGTTTGTGTCAACTCGTGAAAACTCGTGTCTAGTTCGGGTTCATGCTTTTCTGATTCGTGTCAATTGTCAAATTTTGGAGTTTATGTCGGATCAACCCGTGAAGACAACCCATTTAACACTCCTACTCGAGGCTAATTATGTTTGTTTAGTTTTTGATTAAATCCTTGCTTTATTCATGCAGCTTCCTACTAGCATGAAAGGAGGAAATGGGAAAGTTGCTTATATAGATACAGAGGGAACTTTGTATCCTTTGGTTTCTTTTTTTTTTTTTTACCTCTGTTACTTTTTTGCTAGTTTTTCCTTAATAAAATGTGCGTGCAGCCGACCTGATCGTATTGTACCCATTGCTGAACGGTTTGACATGGATGCTGGAGCCGTTCTTGATAACGTAATGTCGTAATAACTAACAACGCTTTTTTAAACTATATTGTTGTTTTGTATGGTAACTGATTGTCTGATTGCATCTTCACCCATGTATACTAAAGATTATATACGCACGCGCATACACATATGAACATCAATACAATCTGCTCCTTGGCTTGGCAGCAAAGATGTCTGAAGAACCGTTTAGACTACTGGTGTGTGTTTCTCGAGCCAAAGCTCTACATTCTTTCTAACATACTAATTCACATTCTGCATCTGATTATTTTCTAGGTTGTCGATTCTGTCATTGCACTGTTTCGAGTGGACTTCACTGGAAGAGGAGAACTTGCAGACCGCCAGGTAAGACTATATGATGCTGAATATGCTTCTATATTAATGTTCAAGAGTGACATCATTCATTCATACTGCATGCATCATCGTTGTTTCACAGCAAAAGCTGGCTCAGATGCTCTCCCGTTTGACCAAGATTGCGGAAGAATTCAATGTAGCAGTGTATATGACAAACCAAGGTTCTACTTCACTAATAATAACATGCTTTGTTGGATAAATTATGGAAATCTGAATTGGTGAATCTGTGAATGTTTATTGCAGTGATAGCTGATCCAGGTGGCGGGGTGTTCATATCTGATCCAAAGAAACCAGCAGGAGGTCATGTTCTTGCTCATGCAGCCACTGTGAGATTAATGTTTAGGAAGGGTAAAGGTGAACAGCGCGTCTGCAAGGTCTTCGAAGCACCAAATCTCCCAGAATCAGAAGCTATATCCTTAAAACCATAAAAAATGTTACTAGTTTGGTTATATTCGGTGTCTCAAATACTATATATTTTTTTCTTGACAAAAAGATACATATTTCAGATAACACCAGGAGGAATTGCAGATGCAAAAGATTGAAGTTGCTGCTGCATTGGATTCTTATGGATTCATTTGTGTACACTCAAATATACAATGTGTTACTCTTATGAAACTTACTCAGAATGAGTACAAATCGACCACCACGCCACCACTACTATGACACATTATAACCCGCAGCTATTGATTTTTAACACTCGCATAGTTTTAAAGCAACTAAATTTGATGCATATCCCCCTTTCGAAAATACAAGACCCTTTACCTTTTAACGATTGCTAAATTTCAAATACTGATTTCTTTACAAGTTGAACATAGTTAATCTAGGGTGCCTCTTAATTATAATAATACAAAAGTTATACACAAGACCTGAAACCACACATCATATACGTTTGCCGTTTGTGTTTGGTTAATTGTTTTGGTTTAATTTAATGGTTGTTGTAGATCAAGTACACATAACTTAGTATTTTTGCAATTTCATATATCTTTTTAGTTTAAAAGATTTTGCATGTTTTTTACTGACTGCTCTAACGAATGAATTAGTAGACACGTCAACTAGATGATCAAACGGGTTTTTAAATCATATTAGATAATGTCAAAGACAAAAGATCAAATACAAATACCTTATGTCAAAGACAAAAGATCAAATGCAAATACCTTTAACGTACAAAACGTACGAACAAAAGGTTTTTTTTTTTTTTTTTTTTTTGAAAAACAAGGTGACATTTTCGTAATTATTTTACTCGTAGAGTAATTATCAAAATTATTCTACAAATGATCTTGTAGGGTAATTTTGTAAAATGATCTTGTAGGGTAAAATTTTGTAGAGTAGCATAATTACTCTACAAATGATCATTTAGAGTAATTTTGATCGTGTAGGATAAATAAGATATGAGTATCATAATTACTCTATAAATGATCTTGTAGAGTAATTTTGAATTCTATGTTGTTTGATACACTTGTAGAGTAATTTTGATAATTACCCTACGAATAAATAATTATGAAAATGCCACCACATTCTTTTTACTTTTTTCATGCCTTTTGTACGTTAAAAGTATTTGTATCCGAACTTAACTCTAATGTCAAAACTTATAATTTCAATCCATAATCTGAACTGTTTCTACTCCAATAATGCCCTATACATTCCCCTATACATTCATCTCACTTTTTTCTTAAATACAAAAAACTCACCCACGCTTATGCATTTTATTCATGTTTGATGGACTCTTGTCATGTCAATTTGGCAATGCACCCACAAGTACATTTCAAATCTTTCCATGTATATGTAACCACTCAATGGTTGCAGTGTTGCACCTTGTGTGTGCATTTTCATTTTTTGTCTGTGACTGAAAAGAACAATAAGTATTACATGTTTTAAGTTCTTTCATATACAACTTTAACATAAAGTTTACAAATTAAAAAACTAGACATAGCATAACGTAAGGGAACTTTATGAACTCTATATCGGTCACATAGGGATCAACTCGTACTCCAATAGAACACGCTCGGAAACAGCAAGTTGATTAAACCTGAGAGAAAGTCATTGGAAGTGTATAAGAAAGATGCATAAACATCCTAAATCATTTTATTTTGAAGGTAAGAGTGTAAGACTATTATTGTACTAAAAGATTTTCCAACACATTAGTCAAATGGAAAAAAGAAAAAAAGAGTATGTGGGTTCGCCCATCCTGACCCGGATTATTGACCATATTAACAATTACCCATTGATATTATGAACGAGGCCGCTTTCTAAAACAGAAAAACTGACCTGATGAGCCCATGATGAAATGAGATGATGGGCGATTGCGAAAGGCCCAGGAACAAACATGGGCAGAAGCTCTCCACTTTCAACACCAAAATCCGCAGCAAGATTTTGACCCTTTTCAACCCCTTTGCAGATTTGGTCAACCTTTGATGCAGCTGTTTTTTGTGCTTTTCCATATTCGGTCATAGTCAACACTCTCTACACGTCTTCTCTACTATGCCATTCAGCATCTACGCGATATCGAATAACAACATAATCAATTAACTACTAGCCTGATATCATCATTATAGTAAAGGGATTCTAGATCATAATATTACCTTCTTTTATATCGACTGATGTGGCGTATGCTAAAAATCCTACCATTAGCTGGCATGGCATGCTACTACTTCCAACTGCAAAGAAACCCATGACCAAAAAACACTTGTTTATTCACCATATATAAGATTAGAGTTTATAACCTTGTAGACAAAAATAGGCTATGTTTAAAAGAGTGTGAGGCACTATGCAGTTAATATCAGTGATACATCACCGATATATCGGTTATCCGTCCCCATGTAAAATATCGGTGTCAAATATCGGTACCAATACTATCGGCGATATTGACCGATATATCACCGATTTTCCCAATATCTCACCGATCTTCCCA
Organism: Helianthus tuberosus; assembly: GCA_030545235.1. NCBI lineage: Eukaryota > Viridiplantae > Streptophyta > Magnoliopsida > Asterales > Asteraceae > Helianthus > Helianthus tuberosus. Next base: position 168,983,453 of record CM060368.1, read on the forward strand.
ATATCAGTACCTTTCTTCTTAGTTCTACCATTCATCTTTCTTCTTATTGCTGTTATTATTGTTTTAAGTGATATTTGTTAATTGTTAGTGTTTTAAGTCTTAATGAGTTCCTACTTGCTACAATTGTTAGTGTTTTGCAAGTTGCAAAACGTTAATTTGTTAATGGTAGGAGTGTATACTGAATTGTTAGTATTAAATTGTTTTATATATAATTTATGCATGATATTAAAATTACCGATATCCCACCGCGATAACCGATATCTCAACTCAAATATCGGTCCTTGACCGATATCCGGATTTTTACCGCATTAACTGCATAGGTGAGGTGCAGGAGCTGAGGCGCGGGGCGAAGGTGTAGATGCCGTCAAGCGCCAAGGTACACTTTTTACAGCAAACCAATTTTAAGACATTGCATTATGTTTTGGTTTCTTTCAAACAGAACAGTTATAAAGTATGGTCACTTGTTTGTGGTTTTCTGAAATATTTGAGGACTAAAAAAGGAATGGGCGTAATATATATATATATATTTAACGTGATATTAATCTTAAATTAAAAAATAAAAAATGAATATGATATCCTCACCAGGCCATGGTTGAGAACTATGATAAACGACTTCACCAACTTCAATGCCGGTTTCCTCCCATGTTTTTTTGTTGCGATTGAGATTGCGATGAGATAGAGTTACGATTGCGTTTACACTTCAAACATAAATATAAGCACACACATTTAACACATAATTAGCACACACACGTAAAACAATATCCAGAACCTGTAATTCACTGCGATTCGTATTGCGATGCGTTAGCGATGTGATTAGCGTTAAGTAGATTAGCGTTTCGTTAACTTTATCGCATTGTTACTTCCTATTGCTCATAGTCGTAATGCGATTACCGGCGATGAATATAGATCGATTAAACTGCGTTTATTAGCATATACTCCACATAATACAACTAACGTAAAACAATAAAAAGAAGTAGATTACAAGTCAAATAGCGCGATCGGTCGTTAAGCAAGGAGTGTTAGATTGCAATTAGCAATCTTTTCTTCCTTTGACTTTGACCTTGACTTTGACTTTGACTTCCAAAAACACGGGGTGTTACAATTAAGGGCTTGTACATTATGCATAATATCACTAGATGATCATGTGATTGTGAGCACATTCGTATCATGAGTAGGAGATGTATATAATGTCAATTGTATAGCCTATTATGATGTTACGGATATATGAGGATAAGTCAAAAGTTCATATGATAAAATGTTGACTTCTGAAAGTCAACTACGCATAAGAAGCATGATTTGACTTGTTGTCGTAAAGGTAGGATTATAGGAAGTCATATGGTACATGTTAAATCAATACGCATTATATGGAATGGCATGATGAATTATATGAGTTTGAAAGGATGTGAATTTGGGTATATGTCTTATGCTTGTTAGAATTGACTAACGAAATTCAAATATGAAATGTGCAATTGATATGATCGTTAACATGTACAATTGTGTATGCTAACAAGAATGTGATTTCGATGACATGAAAGTATAGGAATCATGTCGAGATGGACTCAAGCACGAAATACTAACGGGTCAAGTGGAGGCAAGGAAGCGGATACGAACACGGATGCATAAGGTAAGTGATTTCTGGAATCACTTCTTAATTTGTTTAAGTAAAGTTAAGTACTAGTTATTTATGTATGATAATTGAAATCAAGTAGGGTTTTACACAGAATGGAAATGTTAGGATCCGCGTCAAAATGATAAGTGGACTAAAGGTTTGGTTATATAAAAGCGATGGATTTCTCTAAGAAAACCAAACGGTCATAATGAGATTTTATTGTATACTGGAATGGTTGCATAAGTAATGATTTCGATATAACACCCGGGTAATGAGTAGGATTGTATATAAGCACGCTAACCGAGAAACGGAGACGTGGATTAATAGTCTAAAGGTTCGGTTGTGAGTTATGATTAAATGGACAAACCATTTCGCATATGGGAATTGTACTAACAAAGTTCAATTACGTATAATTGAATGAGTTTAACGCATACCGGGTATCGGGTGCATAAACCCCATGTACGGAACTCCGGATAATGTAAAACTATTATAGTTATCATGTTCATGTGAGTTTTGTGTATAAACAAATGAGTTGTTTGATAAAAACATGAACGGGTCGAATAATTCATAAATGAATATTAAGTAAAAAACTTATAAGTTAAAAATTTCCTTAATTCAGATGTTGGATTTCGAGTCCATGTGATAAAGGACCAAATTACGATCATGTGGGAAGAAACGGATCGTAAAACGGACAAGAAATGAGAAAGTTATGACCAAATTTGTAAAAAATTGTTAAGCTGAAAGTTGCAGCTCTGAACCAGGCGCAAGGTTGCGCCCCCAGGCACAAGTTGCGCCCCTGACTGATGTCATCTGTATTGTGCCAGAACTGACACAAGGTTGCGCCAGATTGGTTTCTTCTTGCGCCAATCGCTAGTTTTTTCATATTTTTTCACATTCTTCAACTCCAAACTTGTGTGAAGGCTATCTAACTATGTTATATGCATTATATAACTATATGTAAGTATGTAAGCATGTACGTATAGACATGTTTATGTTTGCATGTATGTTTTCGGGTGTATCTAAATAGATGTATGAGTATACATATATGAACGTATATACGTATGTATTAAATGGGATTGAATGCACACAAAGGAATAAAGCTTGTATGTATTCATGTAGGTATGTATGGGTGTATGAATATACGTGTGAAGGTACATAGGCACGAAGTAGGATTTATCGCCCATGAAAGAATGGGGCATGTATGTATGTATGCATAGTTTCAATACGTTTGAGTATTGACGTTACTAATAGTCTGCCTTGAGATTGAAATGTAATACAGGTACATTATGGAAGTCTCACCAAGAATTAGACACCCAAATGAAATGCGTGAATTTAGAAAGAGATCAGAATGGAAAGTATACGAGGATAGAACGTAACGAGACTCCATAATTATGAATCTTGTTTATATATAATATGTGCTAATGTTACGAATGCATGTGGTGAGTGCAGGTTGTACATAATTATGGATCAATATTATGAAGAGCAAATGATTGAAGATCGAGTTAAAGAGACATGGATTGTACGGAATGGGTGGTCATGTAATCTGTATTAGTATGTTATAATCGATACATTAATGAAAGGTAAACGGTGTAGTTCCTTACATAAAGACGTTTTTAAATGATTTTCAAGTATTAAAGGAACATTTTAAGAAAGAAATTTTATGGTACGTATTTCCGTTGTGTCTTTTTGATCAAAGCCTTTTAGGGTCTTACATGCGTGCATGTTTTTATGTACGTGTCGGTAAAAATTCGATTTGCTCTACATTTCGACGTAAACTTTTTCTGGAAACGAGTTAGTTCAGATATAATATGTTTTCGTTTAAAAAAACAATTTTTAAGTTCATGTTATATGTACGTTTTGGTATAAATTCGAGTTGGTCTACGTTTCAACGTAAACTTTTTTGGAAAAAGAGTCAGGTCAAATATAATATGTTTTCGTCTTTTTATGTATGTTTCGTAAATTTTGTTTCCAATCGAGCAGAGTCAAATTGCGCTTTTCCTTTCTTTTTCAAAAGCTGCAATTAATCGCTTTTGATTACACATGTCGGTTTTTCCTTTATACGCATTGATGTTTTCTATGTATGAGTTGGGTAATATATAATACGTTATGATTGTACGATATAAACTCGATTTACTTTACGTTTTGATCCAATCACAATGCTTATATAAGTCACATTGAGTTCAGTCAGATCCTTCCAAACGTGAGTTTTCATATGAATATTGTTTTTTTTATTATTATTTTTAATTTTTTATGTATTTGCCTAAAAAAGAAATATAAAATTAAATTACTGGCAACCCCTTTGCAGCTTATCCAAAAAGAACCCCAAAGGTCCCATTATTGGGGGTGTTTGGGATTTCTTTTGAGAAGGACTTTTGGAAGTGAAAAGGATTTTTTGGAGCTTAAAAGTTAAAAAAAAAATCCCAAACAATCATCTCAAAAGAACTTTTGAGCTAAAAGGAATTCTAAACAATCATCTGAAAAGACCTTATTGTTGATTATGCCTTTAAAAAAGAAGAAGTGAATAAGTAAGTATTTCATTTCTTACTTATTCCTTCTCAAAAAGACTTTTCATCAAAAAGGAATCCCAAACACCCCCATTATTTACTGTAGAAATAGAACAAGAAATCAAGAATCGTGATTGAATGTAATCCGCATGTAGATACGATTCAAGGGTTTCTTCTTCTTCTTCTTCTACTTGGTACACTTTTCTTCTTCTTCATCTTTTCTCTGTGATTAAACACAAACTTGACAACCAATTATTTGTTCTGTATATGTATAGTTCACCAATTTGTTTCTTGGAGTACTGATACCACAATAATATGATGATGATTAGAGTTGTTGCATTCTTTTAATTTTCTGTTTTGTAGCGAAGAATGTGGTTGCTTTGATTATGGGCGAACTGTTATCAGTATCTTTGATAGGATGTATGAACAAATCTTTATCAATGAATAATAAACTAATTAATTGGTTAAAATTTAAAAAAAAAAGTGTCAATAAATGGGTTGATTTGGGCAATTTTTTTGGATAGGTAAATTAACAAGTTACTATCAAACTCATATTCTTCCATCCTAGTATCCTATGCAGTTAAATCGGTGATATATAACCAGTCCTCATGTAAAATATCGGTATCGTAGTATCGGCGATATTGACGGATATTTCACCGAACTTCCTGATATCAATACCTTTCTTCTTAGTTCTAACATTCGTCTTTCTTCTTATTGCTCCTATCCTATTAGTGTTTTAAGTCTTAATTGTTAAATGTTAGTGTTTTAATTAAGTCTCAGTTCCTACTTGCTACAATTGTTAGTGTTTTGCAGAGTTAAATGTCATTTTAGTCCCTGTGGTTTGAGCCATTTTGCCAGTTTAGGGGGTGTTTGGCCTAGCTTTTATTTTTTGGCTTATGCTTATATTTTAAAGTAGCTTATAACTTATTTTCTATCATTTAATAAGCTCTTTTTAAGTGTTTGGATTAGCTTATAGCTTATTTTCTATCATTTGCCCTTACACAAATAAGCTTCTTCAAATAAGCTAAAAAACCATCTTCAAATAAGCTTCTTCAAATTAGCTTATATAAGCTAATAATATTTATTATATAATAATTTACATCGAGATAGCTAATAAGCATAAGCTTAAAAAACTAAACCAAACACCAAGTTAAGCTTATTTTGTAAAAAAAAGCTAAAATAGCTACAAGCTTTGTTAAAAAAAGCTAGTCCAAAGGTTTGAAACGTTGCCATTTTAGTCCAAATAGTTTTAAACCTTGCCATTTTAGTCCACTGGGTTAATTTCATCCCTTTATTCTGTTAACTAGAAGAGCATTTTGGTCATTTTATATGTAATTCTGTTAACTTGAAGGCAATTCGACCATATAAAATGATCGAATTACCCTTCTAGCTAACATAAAAAATGGACGGAGTTAACCCAGTGGACTAAAATGGCAACACTTGAAACTATTTGGACTAAAATGGCAACGTTTCAAACCTTTGGACTAAACTGGCAAAATGGCTCAAACCACAGGGACTAAAATGGCATTTAGCTCGTGTTTTGCAAGTTGCAAAAGGTTGATTTGTTAATGGTAGGAGAGTATACCGAATTGTTAGTTTTAAATTGCTATATAAATTTTGCATGATATTAAAATTACCGATATCCCCACCGCAATAAACTATATCTCAAATATCGGTCCTTGATCGATATCCGATATTTTACCGCATTAACTGCTTAGCTACTATCAAAATCTAGATCGAAATCCATTCCTATATTCTAGACGTCCACATCTACTGTAATTCCGTGTGACTGTGTGAAAAATCATTTGCTCTGTTGATCAGTTCTGTTTAAACATAATGGAAAACATGGAATAACATACCTTTGATTGCATCAGTAGAGAATCCAGTCAGAGACGCAGCCACGGAGTACGACATACTTGTCAGGATGATCTGGTTCCTCCTTAGGGTGTAAGGTGATGATGGTGAAGAACCAAAAGTAGGGTGAGTTTCGGTTATGGAGAGAGAGGGACGAATATTGATGTTATGTTATTAGGTTGTGTGTCTAACCTTTAACCTCTCTAATAATCTCCTTATATATACACCCAAGAGGAAACCCAATTAGTTAATAAGGGTAATATGGTCCATCAACAATTACCAACTAATTATTAATAGGTTATTAATATATTTTGATCTATATTATATAAATGATAATGATGGCTACTTGATTAAATATAAATAAATAAATATTTAATCTTACATGCTCTCTATAAAGTGAAGTGTAAACCTTTTTTTTTTTTGTTGTAAGTTGTCATATCTAAAGTAATCATTTTATTTAAGGCAAGATGGATGGTAAGGTAATGGGTCAAAACATGTTCGGGTTAAAACGAGTCATTTTATTAGTATATGCAGGTTGAATTGACGTTCTCACCTGCAAACACTTCTTTTTTTAGTTTTTAATTTGTTTTATCGATAATTAATTCATTAACTGAGCTTACCGTTCGGGACAGAGAATGACGACTTTCTTCTCGTTGAAGATCTGCCCCCCTCCCATATTTGATAAAATCATATCAGAGAAAGAATGTAAGTTTATAATCTCTGGTTTAAATCATACGTATAAAATTACCATTTTACCCTTTCAACCAAATAAAATGATCACTTCAAATGCACTGTATTTTAATAAATTTATTATGGTAAAGGATTTTGCTCGTTTACAGTGATTTTTATACAAAGGAAAAGCAAGATATATATAATAAAAAGAAAGACTCCATGCAAGGAATGAACGTGATTAAAGGCTGGCCAATAGGGGAATATTATCTTGATTTGTGGAGGACCAGTAATGGACGAGATTGAAGGATCACAGAGGAAGGAAAGTGGTTATGGGTGTTTGACAGAAGGATATTGCCATTTTTATTACTCCCCTCAAGTTGAGGCGTGAAGATCTCGAATGCCCAACTTGTCGAGAAGGGTACGGAAATGTTGAGTTCCCAACGGTTTGGTTAATATATCTGCGATCTGCATCTTGGTTGATATTTCCATGGGTTGTATCTCCCTTGATTCTACTCGTTCCCGAATGAAAAAAAACAGTCCATTTCGACATGCTTGGTACGTTCGTGAAATACGGGGTTGTTGGCAATGTGTCAAGCGGCTTGATTGTCACAAAATAGTTGCGTTGGACCGGTGCTGGGCATCCACAAGATTTCACTCACAGTCGTTCCCATCGCTCTGTATTCAGCTTCGGCAGACGATCGAGAAACAACAGATTGTTTCTTGGATTTCCAAGATATTGGTGATCCTCCTAGAAGAAGGAGGTATCCGGTTCTTGACCTTCTTGTAATGGGGCATCCAAGCCAGTCGGAGTCACAATAACCCGTGAGATTTGTACCTCCTTCTTTGGCGAGAAGGATGCCTTGACCGGGTGTGGTTTTTAAGTACCATAGGACTCTATGGGCTGCATCTAGATGGCCTCGTCTCGGGTCACTCACGAACTGGCTAAGAACATTTATAGTATAGGCGATGTCGGGACGAGTAGCTTGTAAGTAGATGAGTTTCCCAATAAGTCGTCTATACTCGTTGGCGTCAATACGAGGATCATCATGGCATTTGTCAAGTTTCAAGTTTTGTTCCATTGGGAAGAGACTTGGACGACATCCCAACATTCCTGTCTCTTCCAAAAGATCGAGGATATACTTGCGTTGATTCAGCACCATTCCTTGTTTTGTTCGAGTAACTTCTATACCGAGAAAGAACTTTAGTGGGCCGAGGTCTTTTATGCTGAATTGATCATCCAGAAATTGTTTCGTTGTATTTATTTTGCCCAAATCGTCTCCCACAAGAATAACGTCGTCCACATAAATAAGGGCAGCAATGAACACGTTTTCTTCCTTGTATAAGAACAAGGATTGGTCTGCCTTTGATTGTTTGAACCCAAGAGTTTGCAAGGACCTAGTGAATTTTTGGTACCAATTACGAGATGCCTGTTTGAGCCCATAAAGCGACTTCTTGAGTTTACAAACCCGATTGTCATTTTGTTTTCGGAATCCCTGAGGGACCTTCATGTACACTTCTTCGTGCAAATCTCCATGGAGAAAAGCATTGTTCACATCTAGTTGATGAACATGCCATTCTCTCTTCACTGCTACTGCGAGAAGTGTACGAACAGTGACTAGTTTCGCCACCGGTGCAAAGGTGTCATGGTAGTCAATGCCCTCCATTTGCGTGTATCCTTTTGCCACGAGACGCACCTTGTATCTCTCTATCTCTCCATTCGGTTTGAACTTTATTTTGTATACCCACTTTGAGTCTATGGCACGCTTTCCCTTTGGTAGTTCTTGAAGTATCCAAGTTCCGTTTGCTTCTAGCGCATGGATCTCCTTCTTCATAGCCTCCACCCATCTATGGTCTTGAATGGCTTCCTCAAAATTTTTCGGCTCATTACTTGAAGTAATGGCCGTCATAAACGCTTTATGTGAGTTAGTAAAATTGTTATATGAAACGTAATGTGCTAAGGGATGTACCGTAGAGGGCTCGTGATCGGACGTGGGTGATGAGTGTTCAGGATTTAGAGATGGTGGTAGCTTCACTTCGTAATCATTTAATCGAGCTGGCCTGCTACGACTTCTTTTTTCTCTGGGTTGACCCGCATCTTCGATATTTGGCCCAATGTTTACTTCCTCAGTGACATCGGTTTGCTCAACAAGGCTCTCGGCCTCATTTTCAACCTAGACATCAGTCCGAATGGGAGGGCTTTGGGAGTCATTTTCTGGGCTTTCTTCATTTTCAGGCCCATGAACGTCTTGGACTTCTGCCTCACCATCATGGTTTGTATCAGAAGACTCCCATTGGTCACTATTTTCATTAATGGGTTCTTCCTGATCATGAGAGCTTTGGTCAGCGGAAGCTTCATCTTCATTGTCATTGTATTGAATATTTTCCCATCTTTTTGGAAGAGTGAAAATTTCTTCCTCTTCACTCTTGGCCTTTTCATATGGGTAAATATCTTCAAAAAACTTGACGTCACGGGAGACTATCATCTTCTTGAGCTGGGGGTCATATATTTTGTAGCCTTTTGTTCCATAGGGGTATCCTAAAAATATTCCTGGTCTCCCCCTCCATTCAAATTTGTCTCCCCCTATGTTGGTATTCCTATAATATGCTAGACAACCAAAAACCTTCATGTATGTATAATCGGGTTTTTGCTTGTGTAACATTTCATAGGGTGTTTTGTTGTCTACCACGGTTGATGGTAGACGATTTATGATGTGTGCGGCAGTGAGAACGCATTCCCCCCAAAACCGTGTTGGAAGATTGGCTTCAAATTTCAATGCTCGCGCTGTCTCCAAAAGATGTCTATGCTTTCGTTCCACGACACCGTTTTGCTGTGGTGTGTGTGGACAACTTGTTTCCAACAAAATACCATTTTGGGCGTAAAAATCTAGCATGTTGTTGGACACAAATTCCCCACCATTATCACATCGAACTCTTTTGATGTTTTTGTCGAATTGCGTTTGCACCATTTTATAAAATTCTACAAGGCATGTGTTCACTTGGTGCTTGTGTTTTATGAGAAAAAACCCATACGGCATGGCTATAATCATCGACAATTGTTAAAAAATAATTTGCATGTGTGTATGACGGTGTACGGTACTTTCCCCACACATCGCAATGTATGAGATCAAAGCATGCATGTGTTTTAGTAAAACTCATGGGAAATGGTAATCTTGTGAATTTTGCCTTAACACAAGAATCACAAACACCTTTAGAGTCCAAAGAAATATTTTTAATAAAATCAACATGCAAAAGCTTAGAAATAGAAGTGTGTCCAAGCCTCCTATGCCAGGTTCCAGTCGTAACTGTCATAGCTTGCCTTTCACCTTTATTCATCTTCATCTTGTAGAGTCCTTCATCACACTCACCCACTCCAATCAATGCCCTCGTACTCAAGTCCTGTATGACAAAGAATTTTGGGAAAAAGGTCACAGCACATTGCAAATCATTACACAATTTACTAACTGACAAAAGGTTATAATTGAAGTTTGGGACATGAAGGACATTTTTTATTGTTATTCCCTTTAGAAGGTCATGTTCTCCCCTTCCTTCAACAGGTATTGCAGCCCCATTAGGAATGACCACAGGAGCCTCATAGTTTCTTTTTGTTTGATTTTTGAGAAGAGACATTTGGTGTATTATATATTCTGTGGCCCCTGAATCAACTACCCATGAGTTTTCATGATGCAACTTACCTGCCATGTTGGCAATAGGTCCTTTCTCTTCCTTCTTTGGTTCCTCCTTATTGCCGAACATCTTCATGAATTGCTTGTATTGTTCTTCATTCAGACCGCTTGCAGCACTGCTTTCTCCTTCAACGCACGCCGCCTTCGGTTTGGTTTTCTTGGCTTTTCCCGGCCACCACTCCGGGTAGCCGATGCGCTTGAAGCATCCTTCTTTGTTGTGCCCGTCTCTATCACAAAAATCACAATGCTCGGTTCCATTGTTGCGTTTCGGATCCCTTCGCATGTGTGACTTTGTTGATTCTCGTTTGTTAGAGACGAGGGCCTGGAATGCTGTACCGGTTTGTCCTGGTCTTTTGTTTCCCGAAACAGCCCTCTGTTGTTCATCATCTGCTACTAGATGGTAGGCTACGCCGAGGGTCAGGATTGGTTGCATAGCCAAAATTTGGGTACGTATGGTCCCGAAGTCAGCATCTAAGCCAAGGAGAAATTCATACAGCTTCTCCTTATCCTTTAGTTCAGCGTGTTTTTTGCCGATATTGCAACTACACTTTCCGCAGTTACATATCGGTGTAGGAAAAACGGACTGAATCTCATCCCATAAGGACCGTAGCTTTGTGTAGTATGCCGAGACAGACATACCGTCTTGTTTAATGGTGCTTAGGGCCTGTTTCAGTTCGTACGCCCTCGGGGCACTTTCTTTTCCAAACCGTTCCTTCAAATCTGCCCAGATTTCTTGAGCAGTTGCAGCGTACTTGACACTCGTTCTTATTTCTTTTTCCATGGCGGTGTTTAGCCATCCTTTGATCATGGCGTCACACCGCATCCAAGCCATGTAGTCGGCTTGATTTTGTTCAGGCTTCTTGATCGTTCCGTCGATGAACCCAACTTTGTTTTTTGCGAATAAGAAGTTGAGCATCTCTTGGGACCAATCAAGATAGTTTCCGTCGGTTAGCACGTCGTTGACATGCATCTGCCTTGGGTAATCTGAGGCGTGGATATAGTACGGAGAATTGTGATTGATGTTGCCATCATCTCCTTTCTTGTTGTTGCCGTCACCGGTCATGGTGATTTGATCGGAGTTTCGGTATTCAGGCGGTTATGCGAACCCGCTCTGATACCATAATAAATTTATTATGGTAAAGGATTTTGTCTCGTTTACAGTGATTTTTATACAAAGGAAAAGCAAGATATATATAATAAAAAGAAAGACTCCATGCAAGGAATGAACGTGATTAAAGGCTGGCCAATGGGGGAATATTATCTTGATTTGTGGAGGACCAGTAATGGACGAGATTGAAGGATCACAGAGGAAGGAAAGTGGTTATGGGTGATTGACAGAAGGATATTGCCATTTTTATTATATTTAACGTCTCATCGTGTTTGTTAGTTAAACCGCAGGCCAGGTGCGAAAACGTGAATCCCGGGATAAGTTCTAGCCGGCGGCATTTGCTAGCAGGCTTTGGCGGTTCATTAGCGTTTAATGGTGGGTTTGCGCCGCTAGTAGCATGGGCGGAAGATGAATAACTAGATGAAAGTTTAGTTGGGGCGATTAAGTCTTTGTTTGATCCTAATGAGAAAACAAAGTCGGGTAAAGTGTTGCCGAAAGCTTACTTAAGTTCGGCAAGAGAAGTGGTGAAGACTCTGCGTGAGTCGTTGAAAGAAGACCCGAATGATATGGCTAAGTTTCGACGGGTTGCAGATGCAGCTAAAGAAGCCATAAGAGATTACCTTGCTAATTGGAGGGGACAACAGTCAGTAATTAATGAGGTAATTATTACTTTGAGTAAAGTACACGGATGGTCCCTGTGGTTAACCAAATTTTGGATTTGGTCCCTAACTTTCCAAAAGTACATGGATGGTCCTTGTGGTTTGCACTTTGAAACGCATTTGGTCCATAAACAACAAATCAAAAGGTTTTAGCATGTCCAAATAAGGGACTAAATGCGTTACAAAGTACAAACCACATGGACCATCTGTGTACTTTTGGAAAAAGCTGGGGACTAAATGCGTTACAAAGTGCAAATCACCTGGACCATCAATGTACTTTTGGAAAGCTAGGGACCAAATCCAAAATTTTGGTAAACCACAAGGACCATCCATATACTTTATTATTTTTGTGAGTGGTAAGAGTCTAGGTAACGGGTCGAAACAGGTCGGGTTGGCCTGTAAACATATTTTTGTTGGTGTGTATTTTTTTTTAAATTAGTTTAGGTGGCTCTAAACAGGTAACCAAATGAGCGGGTCAGTTCGAACCTCTTAAGCACCTATTTGTTTTTTTAGTAAATAAATTGCGCGTTATTTGTGATTACAAAACTATATTAATAATGATGGTTTATTTTGAGGTGCAGGAATCACATGTTGTGATTGAGAAAGCAATTAGAGCTCTGGCAAGCTTTTACTCGAAGGCAGGCCCGTCTGCGCCTCTTCCAGAACAAGTGAAGTCAGAAATCATAAGCAATCTAGATACAGCAGACCAATTTTTGTAGGCTTTTGATCCTTTCTGTAATTAACTTTTTGTTTTTTCTTGGAAGCATTATTTTTCCATTTGCAATTTTGTTTTTGTAGTTATAATAATGAAGCTTTAATTTGGAGAAATAGTTTTCATTTTTGTTTAAGAGCAGCTAAAGGGCGGTTTGTGGTTTTAAGGACGAGCTAGCAGTGATGTGGCACTCGTGGATGAGCAAGCCACGGATGCTCGCATTGTGCAGGCTCGTCTGTGGCTGTTTGTGTGCTTTGCGTTTGTCGGGAAGGATGGCCACAGATGGGGATAAATGGTTTGTAAAATGAATTTATGAAAGGTTACTTAGAGTAGCAAGTTCCAATACCGCATGAACAAGGTTTCCGAAGGATTTGTTGGGCAAAGGAGGTGAATACTTTTTATGAAGGATTCACGTGTGACAACCCTCGTAATTACATGTATCCGTACGATTATTTAAAAATAATGAAAGTACTTAGTGACTATGTTGAATTACTTAACTGTTTCCTGATAAGTGTGTCATACTTACATGTGCTTGTTGACCTACTAGTCATGTGCAGAAAATTTACTAAATGGTCCTGAATATTTTTCCTAAGTGTTAGGAATTAATTGTGTTACAAAAATATATATATAAGACGCTTTTCGGAACAATTAAACACTTTAATGGAACAGTATCCGACCGAACAACCGGACAGTACCCGGGACACCAAATATTTTTCAAACACATTATTTAATTATTTTTGGCTAGTCATGATCCCCGTATACCATAACACCCCCTAAATATCAACATACTAATATAAGGAAGTATTATAAGTACTGATGGTTACTTGATTTGGTGGATAAGATATTAGATGGAAAGATTATAAGTAAGGTGGATATCTTCCAAGGTCTTTTCACTTCAACAATTTCACTCCAACTCCCTCACTCTCTCCTCCTCCCTCTCGGCTCACTTCCACCGCCACCATCACCACCCTTCCACCACCCCATTCATCCATCTTCAAGTCCCATTCAAGCTAAAACGTTGATACAAGAGGCTTGCATCTTGAGGAGCATTCAAAGGACTTTGTTCTTGCTTTTCATCATCATTTCTTCATCATCTACTTCTCTAAGAATCATCCCTAGCTATAAGCTAGTAGTAAGTCTTGATTTACCCTTATTCATGTCTATTTGGTGTAGTTAAAAAGATGTAGTATGTTAAATCTACAAGAACACTAAAAGGGTCTAAACAAGAAGATGAACATAAAAGTTACATGAAGATTTACATGATGAAATGTTGTGGTAGGATGTTGTAGTAAACATGTTGTTGATTACTTGATGATCTACTTGCTAAGGTTGATGTCAAATGTCGTTATTGATCTCTAAACATGTTAACGAAACCAATATAACTCGAGTTAGAATATTAAAAAGCTGAAGATAGGGGCTGGTTGGTGTTTACAGCCAACTTCAGTTGGCTGTAACCAGACCGTAACTTTACGAAAAACTGATTTTCTGAAGTCTAGATTTATGTATTATGAAATACGGTTCTAATGGCACTGGAATCATAATTTTTGGACTTCGTTTACTATTTTTAAAGACCCTTTTAAAAACAGCAGCTGAAGCTGAGTTTTTGCTGCAGTAAATGGGTGATATGTTTTTAGTTATAACTGGAAATCTATGTTGAATCAACTCATGAAATTTGTACAGTAGATGAAAACTGATGTATTTGTAATTATCCCACTGTAATTTCGTAAATCGAACTTACGAAGAATTTTTAATAAATTATTCCGTGGACTGCAATCAGAAAAAGATGAATCTGATTGCAGTCCGGAAAATGAATGTTTATAAAATATTGCTGATGAATTGGATCCCGAGATTTTTACACAATAATATTTGGATCGTTTAAGACCTTCTGTAAAAAGTTGTGAATTTTTGGAACAAGTTAACTATTTTATTAAAATCCCCGAAAACAGCCCAGTTTTGAATATAAAAGCTGAAACGACATAAGTAGTAATTTGCGTGTCTAAATGTCGGGTAGGTTATCCGAGAATGATATAACATGTTATATGTCTATAAAAGTGTTATGTGCAATATCGTATGTTTGTTTATGAGTGGGGATTAGATGGGAAGTTTATATGGGCATGAACCGTTAAAGTGATGCGTGTTGTGTGATAGATACGTGTAGGAACTTTGTGCTCTATTTGAAGTCACTAATAAACTAAGTGGTAATCATACTAGGACGTGATTGACCGACCTTGACTGTTAGCTATTTTTGAGAGTCAAACCGAGCAACCGAGGTGAGTTCACACTTTCTACAAGGCATGGGATTCTCGGTGGATTGGGAATGGGTTAAAGAATTAAAACTAAATCTACATATCCCCTTGGGAAGATATGTACGGCCATCCTCCATAGGTAGGATGCCATTATTAATCCTACGAATTCTCCTGGTGCAGAATACGTACGTTCGTCCTCCTTGGGTAGGACAACAACCTTAAAACTAGCTAGACAAAACTCTAACATTAAGTCCCTCTTAATTATATCGACTTAATCGCCGAGGCCAATGGCGAGAGGGTCATTAGTTAATAGCGCTATTAGGTTTAACAAACCTCACACCGTGCCGGTCGGACGGGCGTGTACTAATGGACTATGGCAAACTGTCAGTGATGATAGACACTGATGTAGGGCACTTTAAATGTTCGTCAGTTGTCGATATCAGAACGGTCTAGTAGTTCACATGGGGAAGTCCCCCACTAATTATGGATATGGTTTGGGTAATAAAGAAGGAACTGGTTAAACATACTTTCAACTTTGGGGTAACCCCCACGGCAATTAAGCCAACGAAAGTCAAACCACGTTTTCAGAAATAAAACTAAACAACCAACCGTGAACTCACTCAACTTTGTTGTTGACTCGTTGTTACATGCCTTACAGGTCGCTAGATGCTTATGGAGCTTGCACGAGGAGGAGGTTGTTGTGGGATGCGGACTATTATGTCCCATGCTTATTAATTAAACGTTATAAACTTATGGAACTTATGTTTTGGGTCTTAAAACTTATGAACTACGAACTTATGTTTTGGTTTCACGTTTTATGTTTCCCCTGTTTAAACTGAACATGGTTAACTAGCTTTGGTCACCAATCGTATTGTGGTTCGTCTTATTTACTTAATTACGTTGTTCAATATGATTGGTGGCTCGATCTTGGTCATGTCACGCCTCCAGCGGTGACGCTCCGCATGGTGGATTTTGGGGGTGTGACAGATTGGTATCAGAGCCATTGGTTATAGTGAACTTGGTTTTAAAAAGGGAAAAGCTTTTTGATAAAACCAGACTATAACCTGTACAGTGCTCAACGATCCACAACGACGCTTCGCTCTACGTGCAAGACTCAACATTCTAGGTGATATGATTTATGTTTATATATTACCTACCTGTTAGTTACGTAGTACATTGTTCATGGTATGCTTGGATAAATGTAGCAACTATTGTTAGATACTCCTTATGTGTTTACTCTCTTCTGTCACTCCACACTTACGCACTTTCGCGACACTTTTCTCACTTACGTTGCTTCTTTATGAAGATCATGAGCGGACGCGGAGGACGTATCAACCTCACTCAAGCCCAGTTGACGGCTTTGATCAATGAACGAGTTGCTGATGCACTCGTAGCTGTGCCTGCAGGAGGTCAACCTGCACAACCTCCTGTGTGCACGTTCAAAACCTTCATGGATTGCCGACCCAGTACCTTCAGCGGCACAGAAGGAGCGGTAGGTCTCCTTCACTGGTTCGAGAAGCTCGAATCTGTCTTCGAAATGTGTGAATGCCCAGAGGATCGTAGGGTGAAATATGCTACTGGAACGCTTGAAGGTGCTGCGTTAACATGGTGGAAGGCACAGGTTCAACTGCTGGGGCTGGCGGTTGCAAATGCCACCCCCTGGAACGGTTTCAAAGAACTGATCAAAGAAGAATACTGTAGTCACGATGACATCCACAAGCTAGAGGTGGAATTTTTCAATCTGAAGATGACGGGGTCTGAGATTGAGGCGTATACGAAAAGGTCAAACGAGTTGGCCATCTTGTGCCCTACCATGGTGGACCCTCCTATCAAACGAATTGAGCTGTATCTCAAGGGCCTTGTACCAGAGATTCAAAGTCACGTGACTTCAGCCAACCTGGGTACCATTCAGCAAGTTATCAAGTTGGTCCATCGTCTCACTGACCAGGCGGTGGAGCAAAACAAACTACCCAAACGTATTGGTGCTGCTACTATTGACGCTCCCAATGATAACAAGCGAAAATGGGATGGGGATTCCAGTAAGGGTTCAACTTCAGTTCAGTCTCAGCAGGGAAAGACCGATGACTACCAGAGTCCAGGTCAGCAACCTTCTGGTAATCAAGGACAGGGTGGATACCGAGGAAACCACCCCAAGTGTAACCGGTGCAACAAGCATCATAGTGGGCAGTGCCACAAGGGTCGTTGCCGGAGATGTAACAAACTGGGTCATGGAGCCAAGGATTGCAGGAGCCCACGTCCTGCGAATCAGAATCGTCAACAACAACAACAGGCTCCACAGAACCACCAGCAGCAACAACAGCAGGGCAATAAAGGATGCTTTCAGTGTGGCGCTGAAGGCCACTTTAAGAGGAACTGTCCTCAGCTGAACCAGAATCAGAATAACAACAACCAGGGAAACGGGAACAACAATGGAGGCAACAACGGGGGTAACAATAACGGCAATGGTGCCAGGGGACGTGTCTTCGTGCTGGGTCAGGGTGATGCAAGGAACGATCCCAACGTTGTGATGGGTAAGTTTCTTCTGGATGATTTCTTTGTTACTGTTTTATTCGATTCAGGTGCCGATACTAGTTATGTGTCCTTAAAAGTTAGTCAAATGCTTAAACGCACCCCAACACTTTTGACCACCAAACACACGGTAGAGCTAGCAAACGGTAAAAGTCTCGAGGCCACACACATAGTTAAGGGTTGTAACCTCGTCTTAGCTGGTCAGACCTTCTCTATCGATCTTATTCCTATCACTCTGGGTAGTTTCGACGTTGTTATTGAGATGGATTGGCTATCTCATCAGCAAGCGGAAATTCTTTGCAACGAGAAGATTGTCCGTGTTCCTCATTCTGGTAAAGAACCTCTCGTGATTCATGGCGACAAGAGTGGTGCTGTCGTAGGCATTATCTCTTTCCTTAAGGCCCAGAAGTGTTTGCGAAAGGGCCACACTGCCATTCTAGCACTCGTTACTGACACATCAACGGAAGAGAAGAGAATTGAAGACATTCCTGTTGTACGTGACTTTCCCGAGGTGTTTCCTGAGGAATTACCTGGTCTTCCGCCTCATCGACAGGTCGAATTTCAAATCGAGCTAGCTCCTGGAGCGGTGCCCATAGCTCGAGCACCTTACCGTCTAGCTCCATCAGAACTAGAAGAACTGTCCACGCAACTACAAGAACTCTTGGAAAAGGGTTTTATACGTCCTAGCTCTTCGCCCTGGGGAGCTCCAGTCTTGTTCGTTAAGAAGAAAGACGGTACTTTCAGAATGTGCATTGACTACCGCGAACTCAACAAGGTGACCGTGAAGAATCGTTATCCTCTCCCACGTATAGACGACTTGTTCGACCAGCTGCAAGGGTCGAGCTATTACTCTAAGATTGATTTGAGATCAGGATACCATCAGCTGAGAGTCCGAGAGGAGGACGTCTCCAAAACAGCATTCAGAACTCGTTACGGCCAGTACGAGTTTCTAGTTATGCCTTTCGGATTAACGAATGCACCTGCGGTCTTCATGGATCTCATGAACCGAGTGTGCAAACCTTACCTGGATAAGTTTGTCATAGTGTTCATCGACGACATCCTGATCTATTCTAAGAGTCAGGGGGAACACGAGCAACATCTGAGGCTTATTCTGGAACTTCTTCGAAAAGAGCAGTTGTATGCCAAGTTTTTGAAATGTGACTTCTGGCTTCGCGAAGTCCACTTTCTAGGCCATGTGGTAAACAAGGATGGGATTCATGTAGATCCATCCAAGGTCGACTCGATCAAGAACTGGCCTGCACCCCGTACACCAACAGAAATCCGCCAATTCTTGGGTTTGGCAGGATATTACAGAAGGTTTATCAAGGATTTTTCAAAGATTGCGCAACCTCTCACTTCACTGACTCAGAAGGGTGTCACCTATCGTTGGGGTGACGCACAGGAGTCCGCATTTCAGCACTTGAAGGATAGACTTTGTAGTGCGCCTATCCTCTCATTGCCTGAAGGCACAGATGATTTTGTGGTTTATTGCGACGCTTCCATCAAAGGACTTGGTTGCGTGTTGATGCAACGTGACAAGGTCATTGCCTACGCATCGCGCCAACTTAAAGTTCACGAAAGGAACTACACTACGCACGACTTGGAGCTGGGAGCAGTTGTTTTCGTGCTTAAGATATGGAGACATTACCTGTACAGTACCAAGTGCACCATTTACACCGATCACAGGAGTCTCGAGCATATCTTCAAGCAAAAGGAGTTAAACATGCGACAACGCCGATGGGTCGAGCTATTGAACGATTATGAGTGTGCAATCAAGTACCATCCGGGAAAAGTCAATGTTGTGGCCGACGCCCTCAGTCGAAAGGATACTATACCTAAGCGTGTACGTGCGTTACAGCTTACCATCCAATCTAGTCTTCCTGCTCAAATTCGTGATGCTCAGGTTGAAGCATTGAAAGCAGAGAACATCAGGGCTGAGTCCCTACGAGGATCGAGGCAGCGACTAGAACAAAAGGAAGACGGCGCTTACTACGTAACAGGGCGCATCTGGGTTCCACTTTATGGAAACTTATGCAAGCTTGTGATGGATGAAGCGCACAAGTCTCGTTATTTGGTACATCCTGGCTCGGATAAGATGTACCACGATCTCAAGACTACGTATTGGTGGCCTGGTATGAAAGCCCACATAGCAACCTACGTTAGCAAATGCTTGACTTGTGCGAGAGTCAAGACTGAATATCAGAAACCATCAGGCCTACTTCAACAACCAGAGATCCCGAAATGGAAATGGGAGCAAATTTCCCTGGATTTCATTACCGGCCTGCCTAGATCCCAACGCGGAAATGATACCATTTGGGTGATCGTGGATCGACTGACTAAGTCTCCACACTTCTTGGCTATCAAGGAAACTGATAAGTTTTCTACCCTAGCAGACATCTACCTAATGGAAGTAGTATCAATGCACGGAGTGCCAACCTCCATCATTTCTGATCATGACGCGCGTTTTACTTCTGAACTGTGGCAAGCCATGCACAAG
Source organism: Helianthus tuberosus (assembly GCA_030545235.1). Taxonomy (NCBI): domain Eukaryota; kingdom Viridiplantae; phylum Streptophyta; class Magnoliopsida; order Asterales; family Asteraceae; genus Helianthus; species Helianthus tuberosus. The sequence goes on from CM060368.1 coordinate 169,003,526, forward strand.
TCTTTTGGCTCACGTTTAGATATGAGCACCGCTTATCACCCACAGACAGACGGGCAATCTGAACGCACCATCCAGACCCTCGAAGACATGCTTAGGGCATGTGTAATCGATTTTGGTAATGGCTGGGAAAAGCACCTCCCGCTAGTGGAGTTCTCATATAACAACAGTTACCACACCAGCATCCGGGCCGCTCCGTTTGAGGCATTGTACGGACGTAAGTGCCGATCACCTCTTTGTTGGGCAGAAGTTGGTGACAGCCAAATAACTGGCCCAGAACTTGTAGTAGATACGACTGAGATGATTGCTCAGATACGACAACGAATGGCGGCAGCTCGTGACCGTCAGAAAAGCTATGCAGATAAGCGACGAAAACCACTCGAGTTCCAGGTTGGGGATCGAGTGCTACTCAAGGTCTCACCTTGGAAAGGTGTGGTCCGTTTTGGCAAACGAGGCAAGCTCAATCCGCGCTATGTCGGACCATTTGAATCATTGAGAAAATTGGCAAAGTCGCCTACAAGTTGAATCTACCAGAAGAACTCAGCGGAGTTCACAATGTTTTCCATGTGTCGAATCTGAAGAAGTGTCTGTCAGACGAGACCCTCATAGTTCCTCTCAAGGAGCTCACTATCGACGACCAGCTGCGATTCGTCGAGGAACCAGTAGAGATTACTGATCGAGATGTTAAGATTCTCAAGCGTACCAGGATACCTCTCGTCCGAGTTCGTTGGGATTCCCGTCGTGGCCCAGAGTATACCTGGGAACGAGAAGACCAAATGAAACTCAAGTATCCCCAGCAGTTTAGGAAAAGTGCAACCATTACTGAGACCGAAGCTACTGCAGAATTTCGGGACGAAATTCCAAATCAACGGGGGGAAGATGTGACACCCCAGGAAAAGCCAGTAAACACCGCAACTTAACTAGCTTCCTCAGTAACTACGCACTAAATTTCGGGATGAAATTTTCTTAACAGGGGGAGAATGTGACAACCCTCGTAATTACATGTATCCGTACGATTATTTAATAATAATGAAAGTACTTAGTGACTGTGTTGAATTACTTAACTGTTTCCTGATTACTGTGTCATACTTACATGTGCTTGTTAACCTACTAGTCATGTGCAGAAAATTTACTAAATGGTCCTGAATATTTTTCCTAAGTGTTAGGAATTAATTGTGTTACAAAAATATATATATAAGACGCTTTTCGGAACAATTAAACACTTTAACGGAACAGTATCCGACCGAACAACCGGACATTACCCGGGACACCAAATATTTGTCAAACACATTATTTAATTATTTTTGGCTAGTCATGATCCCCGTATACCATAACACCCCCTAAATATCAACATACTAATATAAGGAAGTATTATACTTGGATTCTAACTAGTTCTTACCTACTAGTTGCAAAATGTTACATAAACCCCCCCCCCCCACCCATAACCAAAATCAGTCACCATGGACCCACTAGATCACCAACATATCTTCTATAATATCTTGCCCATATTTGGTGTGATGGTTACTTGATTTGGTGGATAAGATATTAGATGGAAAGATTATAAGTAAGGTGGATATCTTCCAAGGTCTTTTCACTTCAACAATTTCACTCCAGCTCCCTCACTCTCTCCTCCTCCCTCTCGGCTCACTTCCACCGCCACCATCACCATCCTTCCACCACCCCATTCATCCATCTTCAAGTCCCATTCAAGCTAAAACGTTGATACAAGAGGCTTGCATCTTGAGGAGCATTCAAAGGACTTTGTTCTTGCTTTTCATCATCATTTCTTCATCATCTTCTTCTCTAAGAATCATCCCTAGCTATAAGCTAGTAGTAAGTCTTGATTTACCCTTATTCATGTCTATTTGGTGTAGTTAAAAAGATGTAGTATGTTAAATCTACAAGAACACTAAAAGGGTCTAAACAAGAAGATGAACATAAAAGTTACATGAAGATTTACATGATGAAATGTTGTGGTAGGATGTTGTAGTAAACATGTTGTTGATTACTTGATGATCTACTTGCTAAGGTTGATGTCAAATGTCGTTATTGATCTCTAAACATGTTAACGAAACCAATATAACTCGAGTTAGAATATTAAAAAGCTGAACACAGGGGCTGGTTGGTGTTTACAGCCAACTTCAGTTGGCTGTAACCAGACCGTAACTTTACGAAAAACTGATTTTCTGAAGTCTAGATTTATGTATTATGAAATACGGTTCTAATGGCACTAGAATCATAATTTTTGGACTTCGTTTACTATTTTTAAAGACCCTTTTAAAAACAGCAGCTGAAGCTATGGGTGATATGTTTTTAGTCATAACTGGAAATCTATGTTGAATCAACTCATGAAATTTGTACAGTAGATGAAAACTGATGTATTTGTAATTATCCCACTGTAATTTCGTAAATCGAACTTACGAAGAATTTTTAATAAATTATTCCGTGGACTGCAATCAGAAAAAGATGAATCTGATTGCAGTCCGGAAAATGAATGTTTATAAAATATTGGTGAGGAATTGGATCCCGAGATTTTTACACAATAATATTTGGATCGTTTAAGACCTTCTGTAAAAAGTTGTGAATTTTTGGAACAAGTTAACTATTTTATTAAAATCCCCGAAAACAGTCCAGTTTTGAATATAAAAGCTGAAACGACATAAGTAGTAATTTGCGTGTCTAAATGTCGGGTAGGTTATCCGAGAATGATATAACATGTTATATGTCTATAAAAGTGTTATGTGTAATATCGTATGTTTGTTTATGAGTGGGGATTAGATGGGAAGTTTATATGGGCATGAACCGTTAAAGTGATGCGTGTTGTGTGATAGATACGTGTAGGAACTTTGTGCTCTATTTGAAGTCACTAATAAACTAAGTGGTAATCATACTAGGACGTGATTGACCGACCTTGACTGTTAGCTATTTTTGAGAGTCAAACCGAGCAACCGAGGTGAGTTCACACTTTCTACAAGGCATGGGATTCCCGTTGGATTGGGAATTGGTTAAAGAATTAAAACTAAATCTACATATCCCCTTGGGAAGATATGTACGGCCATCCTCCATAGGTAGGATGCCATTATTAATCCTACGAATTCTCCTGGTGCAGAATACATACGTTCGTCCTCCTTGGGTAGGACAACAACCTTAAAACTAGCTAGACAAAACTCTATCATTAAGTCCCTTTTAATTATATCGACTTAATCGCCGAGGCCAATGGCGAGCGGGTCATTAGTTAATAGCGCTATTAGGTTTAACAAACCTCACACCGTGCCGGTCGGACGGGCGTGTACTAATGGACTATGGCAAACTGTCAGTGATGATAGACACTGATGTAGGGCACTTTAAATGTTCGTCAGTTGTCGATATCAGAACGGTCTAGTAGTTCACATGGGGAAGTCCCCCACTAATTATGGATATGGTTTGGGTAATAAAGAAGGAACTGGTTAAACATACTTTCAACTTTGGGGTAACCCCCACGGCAATTAAGCCAACGAAAGTCAAACCACGTTTTCAGAAATAAAACTAAACAACCAACCGTGAACTCACTCAACTTTGTTGTTGACTCGTTGTTACATGCCTTACAGGTCGCTAGATGCTTATGGAGCTTGCACAAGGAGGAGGTTGTTGTGGGATGCGGACTATTATGTCCCATGCTTATTAATTAAACGTTATAAACTTATGGAACTTATGTTTTGGGTCTTAAAACTTATGAACTACGAACTTATGTTTTGGTTTCACGTTTTATGCTTCCGCTGTTTAAACTGAACATGGTTAACTAGCTTTGGTCACCAATCGTATTGTGGTTGGTCTTATTTACTTAATTACGTTGTTCAATATGATTGGTGGCTCGATCCTGGTCATGTCACGCCTCCAAGCGGTGACGCTCCGCATGGTGGATTTTGGGGGTGTGACATCACGACTCACGATTTAACATAGTTTTGTATTCGATGAGTTTGTTTGTTTTTCTTTTTTTAGAATGACTCACACCACTTGAGGGTGCAACATCTTACTGCACTCTTTGGTACTACCAGGCTACAAGCCCTTTTCATAGGTGCTCATTCAGTCGGTTAGAACTTAGTTAAAAAAACACGAGATTTTATGATATTGAAGACAAGTGTGACTGTGTGAGGAGTACCTTTAAGGTAGCTAAAGACTCTTTTGGACGGTCTAGCACAAAGGGTGGTGGATAACATGCTAAAGTTAAGTAAAGAAACGACTCAAATCATATATCGTAAGTTAGTAAGTTGAGACATATATCGCCTTACCATAAAAATTGTGCACTCATCCTAACAACTATAGACATCATTGATGGAATAATCTTGAAATTCTTATTTGTTTGAAGAGAGATCGGTTTATTTACTTTGATTAGTTTAAGAAATTGTTTAATTTGAAGTATAAAGTAGCAAGTTAACTCACTCATCATGCTCATGTCATAGACATGAGTTTTGAAAACTATTGCACATGTTCACAACCTTTACATTTGTAGACCAAAAAAATTATATCACTCATAGGGCTGTAAACGAACCGAACGTTCAGCGAACAGTTCGTGAACCGTTCGGCGGGAAGTTCGTTTATGTTCGTTCGATAAGCTTAACGAACGAACACGAACAAAAAATTTTGTTCGATAAGCTTAACGAACGAACACGAACAAAGGTCTCGTTCGTTCAACTGCGTTCGTGAACGTTCGGTAATATGTTCGTTTAAGTTCGTTTAAGTTCGTTCGTGTTCGTTCGTTTATGTCCGTTCGTGTTTGGTTTTTTATGTTTATTTTTCTAAAAGTTTTTAATGTTTTATTAATTTTTTACTTTCCCCATATGTATTATTTCCCTCTCTCTAGCCCTCTCCTCTTTTGATATCACGCTCATTCATTCAGCTTATCTCCAATCGATTGAACCCAATATTATCCATCCCTTCAATCTTTAAATGGTTATATTTAACTACTTTCGTTGTGTACAATGTTAAAGATTAACGGTGCCTTTTTTAATTTTCAAAATTAAAGTTCATTTGTGTTCGTTTGCGTTCGTGGTTAGTGTTCACGAACTGTTCGCGAACAACCAAAATTCCTTAACGAACGAACATGAACACAAACTTCTGTTCGACATGTGTTCGCGAACAGTTCACGAACATCCAAATTTCCTTAACGAACGAACACGAACATAGCCTTGTTCGTGTTCGTTCGGTTCGTTTACAGCCCTAATCACTCACAAAACTTAGCACTAAATTTATATCATCAATTCAGTAGTAACCTGTATATACATCATGTTATTTTTCATCTTTTTTTTAAATAATTAAATCAGAAGGTTAGGATCCATCATTTCTCCCTTTTTGTACATAAAATATATAACTGTGTTATAGACATTGGATATAAAGTAGTTAAACAGGTTGTATTCATGTTTAGTATTTGTGTTGTTCACGTCATCAGAGACTTCTTAAACCCGCTAAAACATGATTTGCCAGCCCTAAGCTAAACCATTAAACTTATATCTTTTCCAACAAATCTTTTCTTATTTAACTCATTCATTACCTATCTACACAAAAGGAGTTACCTATCTACAAAAAAGAAGTTGTTATTGAATAGTATGGCTCGGCTAGATTGAGCCGCCCTATCTATGCTAAAATGAGTTCTTTTTTATTTTATTTTAATTTTTAAAGGTTGCAAAAATTTGCATTTTCTTTTTGATTTTTCAATATTTTTGTAATAGCTATGCATTTTGTTAGATTTTTTATTCACTTTTTTAATATTTTAGTTTCACCTCTCTGTTTTTTTAATGTTTAACTTTTATGTTTCTTTTTTATTAACATTATGTTTTTTTTCTAGTATTATTACTAGCTAAATCGATACCTATCAAATTTCCTTTGAATGCCCGTGACAACACGCGGTTCAATACATCTACTCTAAAATAATACACAATTATTTTATCTTACTCCTATTTCTGATATGGTGGGGCGTGGGTTGGGGGCATGGTGCGATACGTGGAGTATGGGCACCCAAGACCAAAAGCCAATTTCAAAGGGCTATGGTGGGGCGTGGCTAGTGCTCTTGGCTAATGAGGTTTCACCATGTCATGTGGGTAGCCCCGCCCAACGCCCGGGCTGAATCCCACGCCAATGGGGCCACGCCCAAACCCAAGCCCACTCGGGATGGTGACTCGAGCGTTTCTCTCCGGCCCACGCCCCAACCCCACCCCATACCCCATAGTCTAACAACTTAAAGGCGGTTTATTCCCCCATATAAATAATCCCCTCAATTCATCTTCCATTTTCACAATTTCAAAAAGCATAACCGTTTTTCCCTCTCAATCTCACTCCACAGTTCACATCTCAATTCGAAAATGCAATCGTTCAAGTAAGTTTCTAATCCTCTAACCTAATTCAACTGATAAAATCTGCAATCACGTTATCGATGTTGCATTTTAATCGATTATCTAACGTTTTTGTTCCAGATCGGAAGAACAGAGCCACTTGCAGCTCGTAGAACGTGAAGAAATCGATGAAGAAGAAGATCTGTTTGAAGCTATTGACAAGCGTAAGTAGATTCGTATCGATTATCTCATATTCTCTACGTCAGTTATCTAAAATTCTGATTGTTTTCGTGAGTTGCATGCCGTGTTTGTTAGTTGAAGTATTGAAAATCGAAATCGTTATGAATATGTTCAAATTTATGAAATCGAACTTGTACGTTATCTCGTATTCTCTACATCGATTATCTGAAATTCTCTTCGTGTACGTGACTTGTACATTCGTATTTTTGCTGTTTGTTAGTTGAAGTAACACGTTATTCTATTGAAAATCAAAATCGTTGTGAATATGTTCAGATTTAGAAGATCGAAGTTGTAGAAATCGTTCTCTTCATTATGTTACGATGCTAGTTGCTCAACTGAAAACTGAAATCAGTATGAATAGGTTCAGATTTATGAATCGAACTTATAGAAGTTGTTATGTCCTCATGACGATGCTAATTGCTCTACTGAAAATCGAAATTGTTAAATATATGCTCAGATTTATGGAATCAAACTTGTGGAAATACTTATATCATGCTAATTGCTATATTGATAATCGAAATTGTTATGAATATCAGAATATGTTCAAATATATGGAATCAAACTTGTGGAACTTCGATTTGCTAATTAACTTAAATCTGTGTGTGCTTGTGTAAATGATACAATGTTCTGGCAATGCTTAGTAACTGAGTCTAGATGATATGATTATGTAACCGAGTCGTCCTATACTACCTTCCTGTTCCATCATGATTATGAGTTAGAATTAGACCGAATGATCTGTGTGTATTGTGACCTAGTTTTGTGTTTATGCGTATTGTATCTGAAATTCTCTTCGCTTTCGTGAGTTGCACATTCGTATATTTGCTGTTTGTTACCTGAAGTAATGCGTTATCCTCATTATGATTCCAATTGCTGTACTAAAATTCGAAATCATTTTGAATACGCTCAAAATTTTGGAATCGAACTTGTAGAACTTCGTTTGCTAGTTAACTTAGATCTGCGTGTGCGAGGAAATGATGGAAGGTTCTAGCAATGTTTATAACATTTATGTTTCTATAATGCTATACATGTTTGATCTCGATGATTTGATTACGTAACTGAGTCATCTACACTGCCTTCTCATTCCATCATGATTACGACTTAGGAGCTACAATTCGACTGAATGATCTGTATGTAGTGTGAACTAGTTTTGTTTTATGTTTATTCAGTGACTTCTCATGGAATAAATGCTGGAGATGTGAAGAAGCTGCAAGATGCAGGAATATACACATGCAATGGCCTGATGATGCACACGAAGAAGGTACCAAAACCTGCACTTTTTCGTTATTATTAATTGTTTGGTAACATTTGGCTTAAAATTAAGTTACATTACAGAACTTGACTGGTATAAAAGGTCTGTCTGAGGCTAAAGTTGATAAAATCTGTGAAGCTGCTGAGAAGATAGTGGTTAGTAATCTGTTTATAACTTACAGATTCTGGTTTATCTGATTTTAAATAGCGTATATATAAGCCTTGTTTTGCTTGTTTATGATTCAGAACTTCGGCTATATCACTGGAAGTGATGCTCTACTCAGAGTAAGATACTCATTTGTCTAACTTCCAATTTCAAATGCTACAAATGATCTTGTGTTAATTTAACTCGATATCGGATTTGTCATCCTTTGTTACACAGAGAAAGGCTGTTGTCCGCATCACTACTGGAAGTCAAGCACTTGATGAACTTCTAGGAGGTGAAAACTTGATATAAACTAAGTTGATATAAACTTGTGTTAATAACTGTTTGCTTTTGAATTTGGCAAGGCGGCATTGAAACTCTGCAGATAACAGAAGCTTTTGGCGAGTTTAGGTTTGAATAAACATATCATATAATAGATTATGTATGAAATATGAATCTCCATGATCTGTGTCTTATAATCTCTTCATTTATGTAATCATTCAGGTCTGGAAAGACGCAGCTGGCTCATACTCTCTGCGTTACAACACAGGTATGGACTTAACACAATATTCACAGGGTTGGGTTTTGTCTAAGCACATTCGGGTCAGTTTTGGGTCGAACCCACGAACACATTTAGCTAAACATGTTATGGTTGTCCAATTTTATAATATAACCTAATTTTTTTTTGAACGACACTTAACTTGAATGATTTGAGTATAAAAGAGAAATTAGAATCAAGTTTTATTTTTTAAATGAAGTTATTTGATATACATTTGTATTTTTGGTTGTAGATTTTTAATTTAGAGTACTAGTATGCAAAATTATAAAATAAAATTTAGTTCTAAACAGGACGTGTTTGTGTCAACTCGTGAAAACTCGTGTCTAGTTCGGGTTCATGCTTTTCGGATTCGTGTCAATTGTCAAATTTTGGAGTTTATGTCGGGTCACCCGTGAACACAACCCATTTAACACCCCTACTCGAGGCTAATTATGTTTGTTTAGTTTTTGATTAAATCCTTGCTTTATTCATGCAGCTTCCTACTAGCATGAAAGGAGGAAATGGGAAAGTTGCTTATATAGATACAGAGGGAACTTTGTATCCTTTGGTTTCTTCTTTTCTTTTTTTATTTTATTTTAACCCCTGTTACTTTTTTTGCTAGTTTTTCCTTAATAAAAATGTGCGTGCAGCCGACCTGATCGTATTGTACCCATTGCTGAACGGTTTGGCATGGACGCTGGAGCCGTTCTTGATAACGTAATGTCGTAATAACTAACAACGTTTTTTAAACTGTATTGTTGTTTTGTATGGTAACTGATTGTCTGATTGCATCTTCACCCATGTATACTGAAGATTATATACGCACGCGCATACACATATGAACATCAATACAATCTGCTCCTTGGCTTGGCAGCAAAGATGTCTGAAGAACCGTTTAGACTACTGGTGTGTCTTTCTCGAGCCAAAGCTCTACATTCTTTCTAACGTACTAATTCACATTCTGAATCTGATTATTTTCTAGATTGTTGATTCTGTCATTGCACTGTTTCGAGTGGACTTCACTGGAAGAGGAGAACTTGCAGACCGCCAGGTAAGACTATATGATGCTGAATATGCTTCTATATTGATGTTCAAGAGTGACATCGTTCATTCATACTGCATGCATCATCGTTGTTTCACAGCAAAAGCTGGCTCAGATGCTCTCCCGTTTGACCAAGATTGCGGAAGAATTCAATGTAGCAGTGTATATGACAAACCAAGGTTCTACTTCACTAATAATAACATGCTTTGTTGGATAAATTATGGAAATCTGAATTGGTGAATCTGTGAATGTTTATTGCAGTGATAGCTGATCCAGGTGGCGGGGTGTTCATATCTGATCCAAAGAAACCGGCAGGAGGTCATGTTCTTGCTCATGCAGCCACTGTGAGATTAATGTTTAGGAAGGGTAAAGGTGAACAGCGCGTCTGCAAGGTCTTCGATGCACCAAATCTCCCAGAATCAGAAGCTATATCCTTAAAACCATAAAAAATGTTACTAGTTTGGTTATATTCGGTGTCTCGAATATTATATTTTTTTTCTTGACAAAAAGATCACATATTTCAGATAACACCAGGAGGAATTGCAGATGCAAAAGACTGAAGTTGCTGCTGCATTGGTACATGCCTAGTTTTTAAATATGTTTTATGTTTATATTTCATATCAGTTGGCTACTGAATACATATTCCATCTTAAGTACACGTGGTAATGATCCGTTCCGTTAATAAATGAGTTTTTATAGGTAATTATTGTTTTCTTATGGATTCATTTGTGTACACTCAAATATACATTGTGTTACTCTTATGAAACTTACTTAGAATGAGTACATGACACAAGTTGCACATAGTTAATCTTATAGCCATCTAGGGTGCCTCTTAGTTATAAAATACAAAAGACCTGAAACCACACATCATATAAGTTTGCCGTTTGTGTTTGGTTAATTGTTCTGTTTAATGGTTGTTGTAGATCAAGTACACATAACTTAGTATTTTTACAATTTCATATATCTTTTTAGTTTAAAAAAATTTGCAATGTTTTTTACATACCGCTTTAACGAATGAACTAGTAGACACGTCAACTAGATGATCAAACTGGTTTTTAAATCATATTAGATAATGTCAAAGACAAAAGATCAAATACAAATACCTTTAACGTACGCAACGTACGAACTGAATGTTTTCTTGAAAGAACACGGTGACATTTTCGTAATTATTTTACTCGTAGAGTAATTATCAAAATTACTCTACAAATGATATTGTAAGGTAATTTTGTAAAGCAGCATAATTATTCTACAAATTATCTTGTAGGGTAATTTTGATCGTGTAAGATAAATTTGGTAGGGTATGTATCATAATTACTCTATAAATGACCTCGTAGAGTAATTTTGAATTGTATGTTGTTTGATACACTTGTAGAGTAATTTTAATTATTACCCTACAAGATCATATTACAAAATTACCCTACAAGATCATTTGTAGAGTAATTTTGATAATTACCCTACAAATAAATAATTACGAAAATGACACCACATTCTTTTTACTTTTTTCATGTCTTTCGTACGTATTGTACGTTAAAAGTATTTGTATGCAAACTTAACTCTAATGTCAAAACTTATAATTTCAATCCATAATCTGAATTGTTTCCACTCCAAAAATGCCCTATACATTCATCTGACTTTTTTCTAAAATACAAAAAACTCACCCACGCTTATGCATTTTATTCATGTTTGATCAATTTGGCAATGCATCCACAAATACATTATATGTAACCGGGATAACCACTCAATGGTTGCAGTGTTGCACCTTGTGTGTGCATTTTCATTTTTTTTTCTGTGACTGAAAAGAACAATAAGTATTACATGTTTTAAGTTCTTTCATATACAACACTTTAACATAAAGTTTACAAGTAAAAAAACTAGACATAGCACAACGTAAGGGAACTTTATGAACTCTATATCGGTCACATAGGGATCAACTCGTACTCCAATAGAACACGCTCGGAGTCAACTCAAACATCAAGTTGATTAAACCTGAGAGAAAGTCATTGGAAGTGTATAAGAAAGGTGCATAAACATCCTAAATCATTTTATTTTGAAGGTAAGACTATTATTGTACTAAAAGATTTTCCAACACATTAGTCAATTATAAAAATGGAAAAAAGAAAAAAAAAAGAGTATGTGGGTTCGCCCATCCTGACCCGGATTATTGACCATATTAACAATTACCCATTGATATTATGAACGTGGCCGCTTTGGCCCGTTACCCTTTATAAAACAGAAAAACTGACCTGACGAGCCCATGATGAAATGAGATGATGAGCGATTGCGAAAGGCCCAGGAACAAACATGGGCAGAAGCTCTCCACTTTCAACACCAAAATCCGCAGCAAGATTTTGACCCTTTTCAACCCCTTTGCAGATTTGGTCAACCTTTGATGCAGCTGTTTTTTGTGCTTTTCCATATTCGGTCACAGTCAACGCTCTCTTCACGTCTTCTCTACTATGCCATTCAGCATCTACGCGATATTGAATAACATAATCAATTAACTACTAGCCTGATATCATCATTATAGTAAATCTATTCTATGAAAAAGGGATTCTAGATCATAATATTACCTTCTAATTCTTTCTTGTCCACGTTTATATCGACTGATGTGGCGTATGCTAAAAATCCTACCATTAGCTGGCATGGCATGCTACTACTTCCGACTGCAAAGAAACCCATGACCAAAAAAACAATTATTTATTCACCATATATAACATTAGGGTTTATAACCTTGTAGACAAAAATAGGCTATGTTTCAAAGAGCGTGAGGCACTATGCAGTTAAGATTAGAGGTTATCCGTCCCCATGTAAAATATCGGTGTCAAATATCGGTACCGATACTATCGGCGATATTGACCGATATATCACCGATTTTCCCAATATCTCTCACCGCTCTTCCCGATATCAGTACCTTTCTTCTTAGTTATACCATTCATCTTTCTTCTTATTGCTGTTATTATTGTTTTAAGTGATATTTATTAATTGTTAGTGTTAAATGTTAGTGTTTTAAGTCTTAATGAGTTCCTACTTGCTACAATTGTTAGTGTTTTGCAAGTTGCAAAACGTTAATTTGTTAATGGTAGGAGAGTATACTGAATTGTTAGTATTAAATTGCTTTATATATAAATTATGCATGATATTAAAATTATCGATATCCCACCGCGATAAAAGATATCTCAAATATCGGTCCTTGACCGCTATCCGGATTTTTACCGCATTAACTGCATAAGTGAGGTGCAGGAGCTGAGGCGCGGGGCGAAGGTGTAGATGCCGTCAAGCGCCAAGGCGCACTTTTTACAGCAAACCAATTTTAAGACATTGCATTATGTTTCGGTTTCTTTCAAACAGAACAGTTATAAAGTATGGTCACTTGTTAGTGGTTTTCTGAAATATTTGAGGACTAAAAAAGGAATGGGCGTAAAATATGTATATTTTTTTTTAACGTGATATTAATCTTAAATTTAAAAATAAAAAATGAATATGATATCCTCACCAGGCCATGGTTGAGAACTATGATAAACGACTTCACCAACTTCAATGCCGGTTTCCTCCCATGTTTCTCTCCTCACCGCCTCTTCCAAGCTTTCTCCGGGCTAAAAAAGGTAGAGAAAATTAGAAAAACACACGAATGTATAAACCATATGAACATCTGTTTATATTTTTTTAAATAGTGTTCGCGTATATACACACACTAGGATTACAAAATAGTATAAGTCTGTATTTGATATAACATTTATTTTGTTTAGTATCCATTTCAGTTTTTAGTCACAAGATGTAAAATATAAATATACTATATAAGGTTCAGATTAATTGTAATATTTTCATGAAACATACCTCAATAAAACCCGAAAGGCAACTCCACATTCTAGGCACAAATCTTGACTGTTTACTAAGAAGTACGCGGTCGTTCTCTTTATCGATGACCAACATAATTACAACCTGTAGCAAGGTCAAACGGGTCATTTTACATACCGCACGTTCAAAAAGACTAGGAGAAAAAAATACTTATAATAAATTAACATACTGGATCAACTCGCGGGTATATTCTCTTTTTGCAGGATGTGTTTATACATTGCTTTCTTCTACCAGCTTCAATGGGAATTAACTTTTCACCACATGATCCACAAAACCGAGATGTACTATGCCATTCTAGTAGCGCTCTTGCCTATATATATAACAAAAGTTTAGTAATATGTAGTTTAGATGCGCATTCTCAAAGTAATTATGTAATTATTGCAATTTCAAGTAAAAAATTATACGCTGTTTAGGTAACATGTATCTTCTTAGGATTATCTTTTCGGTAAACAAATAATGTGTCATACTAGCTAAAACAAAACTTACAACCATATGTTGAGTAAAATTACCTATATACCCCGTATTTTATCTATTATTTTCTTAAATAACCATGTAATTATTACAATTTCAAGCGACAAAAACACAATCAAACGCTACAAAGATCACTCTAGTATCACATTCAAACACCTCATGATCACTTACTGCAAATTGTATTTCCTTCATGAAATTTACTATGTTACAATCCAATCCAAAACAAGTCATTGGAGACTCCATCGTGCATATGCATATGTAGCGCGCAATTCAATACAATATAAGTTTTGGCTCGATAAAAAAATAATTTTGAGCATATATTTGTAAGAACCATATAAACACATGTACATATTGTTTTAACTATAATACATAAGACGGTTATGCAAAATTGGTTATGTAACAACATAACCGTTTTTCTTTCTCTCTCCCATTATATCTTGTCAGCACTACGTACAGGTGCAGTGCTTAAGTGGTTCTCTAATTCTTTACTGAAAATTGGTTATATATTAAACACACAGTGTAATGTTTAAAGACAAAGGACGCTTAACGTACAAAGGACTTCCATGCCATAATTACGCATGAAGTAACATAATTACGCAACATGTATAACTAATTACGCACAATAATTACGTAACAAAAATAACTACGCAACTTATGTTAATAATTACACAACCAATATATGTAATTATGCATAATGCTAACTAATCACGCGACATGTATAACTAATTACGCAGCTCATTACACAACTTATGTTAATAATTATGAAACCTATATAACCCTTTGTACGTTACGCAACCTATCCTGCATTAACTTACCCCTAAACACACCTATGGTAGTTATACATATCTTTTCATTTTTGAACGGCAAATTTCTTTTATTCCTGTTGTCTAGGACTTGAACCCAAGACCTCCCTCTCCCAAGGTGTTTAAAAGCTTTGCCTTTGCCAATGGACCACCAATGGTAGTTATACATATCTATATGCATATATATATCTATATGGATTAACAACTTACATGACCAGCAATTGCAAGTTGACCCATAGTCTTCTCATCAGCCCAATCAGTAGCCACCATCAAAGTAGTCAACTGCACAAAACAAAGCTGTTGACCACCAAACTTCTGCACCAAACTATCCCCTAAACTCACATCAACCCCCCAATACACAACACTCTTTTGAGTCTTTTCATCTCCCTCATTTTCATACCCCTCATTTTCATACCCCAAATAAACCAACAAATCTTCACTCAAAACAACCTCTGACCCTTCCAAAACATCCTTAAATTCATCAAAACTCAACCAACCCAGATGCCATTTTTTCACCAAATCACCTGTTGATCCAGCTAAAGGTCGCCCCTTTCTGAAAGGTAAGATCTTGAAAGTTAAAGAAGATGAATCTTGGATGTGGGTTTGGTTTGAAATTAAAATCTTTAGGGTTTCAAAGGCTGGTGTCGGTGAAAATGGGTCGGTTGATTTGGGGGTTTTTGATCTAATTGGATTGCCAGCAAAAACTGGTGATTTGAGGTTTATTGACATTGTTGTGAATTGGGTGTTTGTCAAAATTGAATCTTTATGAATTTATAGGGTTTTTAGGTGAATTTTGTTGAAGAAAAAGAGGATGATTGAATTTGAAGAAGAAATGGAACATGGGTATATGTTTGTTTTCAAATCTGACGGTTAGAAAAGAAAAATTAAATTATTAAAGCATGTGCTTTTTATTCAGATTAGGTCCATGCAACTAAATGACTAAATGTAGAGAAATGTACAAGTTGTAAAGATAAATGTACAAGTAGTAGATGCATGTTGTGAATTTGGACTTTGAATATTACATATTGGAGGAAAGAAAATGGCACGTAAGTGAACACGTATGGATGATGAATGTTAGCCGAATATGGGTTCATAAAACGAACAAAAGTTTGTTTGTTATTAAATTTTGAGGAAAGTAAAACTTGGTTATTTTTTTAACGGCCAACTAAATCACCGTATAAACATTCTGTAATCCCTTTAATCGAGTAAATGTATCATCTTCTTTATAACGATCAGAGTTGGATGCATACCCGAGTTTCCAAGCAACTAGTTTCGGGGAAAACTCGCCCGCCCGAAGACCCACTGTTGTAAAACCCGGTTTGGCTCGGTTTCGAACAGGCGACTTCTAAAGAGATCTAGTTTTAAACTTCATTGCCACCACCAATGTCTTTCAAAGTGGTGCTAGTGGGAGTTGAACTTGGGATCTCAAGAAGAGAAACTTGTTTACATGAAATTGCACTTTAGGACTATAACTTTTTTTCAACTCCTAAGTCTCTATGGTAGTTTACAGAGTTTGTTAGTTGATCGTTTGTTGACAGGGGTAAATTTGTCTTTTTTATCTTAATTACGAAGGACATTGTGTCATTAAACTTCATCTGCTCCCAATTTTATTTATCGTCCTTTCCAACAAACCTTCAGTATCAAATCGAACAACAGATAACTTCATTTTCAGATCTTCAAACAACAAAAATGCTAGAAAACAATCAAGATCTCAACAAGATTCCTTAAAACTATGAAGAGGGACTACCTTTACCTTTAAAATTAATGATTCTTTCTTATTTTCAACAATTCACTATGGTACTTGATATGTGTAAAATTTAACATATTTTTTTTATTAAATGGATGACGTTTTAACTGTTTTTTTGTATTAACTTTGAAAATAAGTCGTCTATTAGTTTACTTTTGATTTTCAGAGTTAAAAATGCATAAAGCAACAAAAGGAACAAATTCATGGCGAAAAACAATACTTTTACAAGAAACCAGAAAAATCACACACACCCGTGCTCCACCCACACGCCCTCTTGCTTCATCCCCAAAGGACAAAAGATGACTTTTGACACGGGGTCGTGCCTGATCAAACACGCCCCTATGTCACCCCTACAACATAACAAGACAAAACTGGCCACCACTCATGGGTCGTGCCTCATTGGCACGCCCCCGAGTCAAGCCTCATCAGATCAAGACAAATTAGGCCACCACCAACCTTAAAAATTTGTGGGCCTTAGACGAGTAAAAAACGTAAACCCTAAAACATATATTTAAAATATATATAAACTAGTAGGATTCTCTCGCCCCGCGGCGAGAATTCAATTGATGTTAATTTAATTAATTACCTTACCAGCATACAAACATGAACACGTAAGAAAAAAAACGAACGCTGATTTTTCCAAATTACAAAACACAAAAATTTGATTATCTTGATAAAAGAAACTAAGCAGACAATATAAAAATATATGGATCAAATAAACTAAGGCTACTCGGTATGGTGATGGACCATCCTTGGAGGATGATCCGTCACGTAGACGCCACGTCATAATCCTCCCAAGGATGGTCCATCCTCCAAAACTAGAGGGCATGGTAAGATGGTCCTAGTCATCATCCTCCACCACTTTTATGTTTTTTTATTTTTTTTTAATTTTCAACTTTTTTTTAACATTTAACAAATAAAGTAACAAAATATTTTCATAAATAATAAAACCACATTACATAAACATAAAAAAAAACATAAACCAAAAAAAAAACATAAACTTAAAAAAAAAAAAAAAAACACATAAACTTAAAAAAAATAAACTTAAAAATATCCTAATATATTAAAATAAGCTACTAGTCTTCGTCTTCGTCTTCCATGTCGTGGCCGGGTTCGTTTTGAGCGTTGTTCCAAATGTACTCCACCAAGTCCGCTTGTAGGTTATGATGTGTGTACTCGTTACGTAGAGCGAACATGTTCAAATCTTGTTGTTCCGCACTAACTGGAACAGAATTTCCAGTAGACGCGTTTTCGTCGTACTCGCATATCGCTCTACCTTCGTCTTCAATGACCATGTTATGAAGGATGATACAAGCGTACATAATGTGTCATAACCTCTTTGGTGTTTGCGAACGTGCTGGATGTTCAATGATGTGCCATTTTTTTGTAGAACACCAAAAGCCCGTTCAATATCTTTTCTCGCACCCTCTTGAAACTTCGCAAACTTTTTTCTTTTGTCGTCTGTCGGGTGCGGAATAGTTTTAATGATTGTCGAGTACTTTGGGTATATCCCATCGCCTAGGTAGTAACCTCGCCTGTATTCCACCCCCGAAACTGTAAAGCTTGTGTCTGGACCCGTACCCGCCACTACATCCTCAAATATCGGTGACTGGTATATGATGTTAAGGTCATTGAGCGAACCAGGTAGACCAAAAAAAACATGCCAGATCCAGAGATCCTGTGACGCAACCGCCTCTAGAATAATAGTCGCATGTCCATGATCTCCCCTAGTATACTGACCTTGCCATTGGACTGGGCAGTTCTGCCACGCCCAGTGCATGCAATCAATGCTCCCGAGCATTCCTGGGAAACCATGTCTCTGTTCGTGTGCTTGATATAATTTTTGAACGTCGTTTGCGTTTGGTTTCCGCAGGTATCGCTTGCTATACAATTTGACAACCCATTCGCAAAACTTGTGCAAACATCGACGTGAGGTTCTTTCAGACATCCTAATATACTCGTCTAATGCACCGGGTGCGTAACCGTACGCAAGTTGGCGAATGGCCGACGTGCATTTTTGTAAATTACTGAAACCCCTTAGCCCCCTAGCGTCGTTCCGCAATGTAAAAAATGGATCAGACTGGGCCATGTCGCCTGCAATGCGTAAAAACAGTGGACGACTCATGCGGAACCGACGTCGGAAAATCTCGGCGGGGTACACGGGTTCGTCGGCAAAATAATCGGCTAGTAGTTTAGCGTGGCCGGCTATAAATTTAAAACGAAACATAAATAAATTAATTATAAAATACAGTTTCAAATCTATATAAAACATAAGGAAAAAAAAGTAAAATACCTTCTTGGTCTCGGTTATATTTTGCTCGTCTAGTTAGCCGTTGGGACGACCCTTGATCAGCCGCCATGAAGACCTGAGCCGCGTTCATAATCATGTTGTGCATAATATCATCCTCTTCCGAAGATGATGAATACCACGCAGACGAAGCCGATGAAGACATAGAAGAAATTGAAGAAATGGAAGACATGGGTGAAGCCATGATAATTTTTGAGCGAGAAATGGGGTGGTAGCGGGTAAAAAATGGTATAAAATATGATGAGTTTTTATAAAAAGGGAAGAGTGGTTTATAAAATGTGAGAGAGATGGGGTGGTAGTGGGTGAAAAGTTGTGAAAAAAATGGTTAAAGAGGTGAGTATTTATAAAAATGG
Source organism: Helianthus tuberosus (assembly GCA_030545235.1). Lineage (NCBI taxonomy): Eukaryota > Viridiplantae > Streptophyta > Magnoliopsida > Asterales > Asteraceae > Helianthus > Helianthus tuberosus. The sequence goes on from CM060368.1 coordinate 169,022,578, forward strand.
AAGTGAATTGGGGTATATTTTGAATTATTACCGTTAAGAAAATAATTTTTTTTTAAACGGTTTACTTTTTGGTTGGGCCCCACTTATGTTGGATCGTCGCAAACGGCTGGAAGTCGACGCCGAAGACGGGACGCGGGGGGGGGGGGGGGGAGGCACGGTGTTTGGTCCGTCGCCGAAGCATGACGGAGCGGGGATGACCCCATACCGACTAGCCTAATAGGAAGTTAAGGCCGGAGGTGATAATGATTGATCATTACAAAAAGAAAACTAAGTATATAAAATGATCAAAATTATGTAGAATAAAATAAAAAAATTGTTCTTGTAATAATTAGGTATTTAATGGGGTATTGTGTATGAGACAACCTACTCAAATCCAAAACTCAATTCAAAGAAAAAAAATAAAGATAAAAAGGATAAGAGTTGGGTTTTGAACCTACCAACCCAATGTTTGAAAGTGCATTTAATAACCAGGCGCACTGGACTCTTGTAGCATAGGAGTTATATATACAGGGAAGGGTAAGAACACTAAATATTGCGAGAATTGTGAGAACAAATGAGAAAAGCAATTAAAACCGATTTTTTTAATACAAACCTCATTATAATTAAAATACAACATAAAAAAAGAATCCACAATATCAAATAATCCATTTCTCCTCTTAAAATCACTCTTACTAGATTTTTTACACATGTGTAAATATAACAAATTTACACATGTGTAAATGACAAACTTACACATGTGTAAATTTTCGTTATTTATGAATTCATGTAAATTTAAACGTGTAAATTTAATTTCTAACATTGTATTCGAATAATAATGACAAGTATAAAAAAATTTTGAATTTGAATTGGTTTTGACCAAGTTCTCGTGGTTTTTTCATTCGTTCATTAATATGATTTGATTAATTTAAACCATCTCTTATATATATAGAGATCGGGTAAAATGAGAACTACCTTAAGTTGTGAGAACTGTAGGAACCAATACTAACCATTGATTAAAGGTGTTTAGATTGATGAGATTAAAAGACAATAAAGTAAAGTAATGATTGTATTTTAATTAATGAGATTTTGTTTTTTAGTGACATAAGGGCAATTAGGTCTTTTACTATATCAATTAATGATTGGTGTCATTAATATGATTTGATTAATTTAATATGATTTGATTTAATTTATACAATAAAATTTAATAAATCAAAAAATTAAGAGTAAACTGCCATTTTGGTCCCTGAGGTTTGGCCAGTTTTGCCACTTTAATCCAAATCTCAAAGTTTTTGCAACTGGGTCCCTGTGATTTCAATTTTGTTGCCATTTTGGTCCAAAAATTAAGCCAGCTCAGATTTCTCAAAAAAAACCTGTTTTTTGTCTTTTTCCAAGGGGCAAATTGGTCATTTTCCCTTCTGTCTCTCTTCTATAAACACCCCCTGTCTCTCTTCTTTCTCTCGATCTCGAGCAACACCACCGCCACCTTCTCTCTCTTCAATCAACCTCCACCGCCACCGGAAGACCTAATCAACCGTTTCCGGCGAGTGTTTCGAACATTAGTGCTGTAGAGCGGTTAGATCTTTCAGGTAATGAGTTTTCCAGTCAGATTCCGTTTTCTATTAACAATTTGAAACGATTAAGTGAACCTAGGTTAGAGAACAACAGTTTTTCCAGTCAGCTTCCGAATATAAACCTAGCGAATAATAAACTCAACGGTTCGATTCCGAAATCGTTAGCTAGATTTCCAGAATCTTCATTATCTGGTAACATAAATCTGTGTGGAAATCCTTTACCGCCGTGTAACATGTTGGATCGATGTGTGACCCTAACGAGTCAATCAGAAGAGTTTTTGATCTATTTCAAAGGCGGGATCAGATAAATAGACTTGAAACAGCTTGATTCCTCTTAATTATCTTCTTATTAATGATTTCAAAGCTTTTACAAATCGTTTGACAAACTGGCAGCACCTCGGCTCTGAATCGGAAAAGTTACAAATGACTCAGCAGGCTTGGTATTTGTAGGTGTAACACCTCGAAAATTCACGTCCTATAATGTATTGACACGTGTCATAAGCTTGAGCATGTGAAAGAATACCCTAGAGGGACTAAAGTTGACAAACATGGAAAGTATGTGAATATAAGGGTTCAAATTGTCAACAATGGATAAATATACTTTACAATAACCCTACATAATGTTTAAACCTTCAAACGAATAAATCATGGATCATACGAGGCTAAATATGAAAGAAAGTGAGAGATTACAAACTACAGGGGTTAAATGTGTAAACATGTTTAAAGTATACCTCTGAGTGACCTTTTAGCAAACCCGAAGCTTTGTAACGATTAAATATGCTCACTAGAATACATGATAAAAATTTCATCAAGTTTCGTTATCGTATGAGAAAGTTATGATCAAATTCGTATGCGAGTGGTTAAAGCGTAAACGTTGAAAGTTATGGCTTTTCGGGTGATAACCAAGTTAACCAAGGGCTTAACAAAGTGGGTATAAGACTTGAAGCCTTATAAGTCAAGTTGAGGGGCTCAAAATGCAAGAAACAAAGTTTGGTTGACCTTTCGAAGAGCCAAGAGCCAAGGATGCAAACTGAAAAAGTTTTAAAACCTGAAGTTAGGCTCCAGGCGGGCCGCGTAAGGTCTTGGCAATCCTTACGCGGGCCGCGTCAGGCCCCCAGATGCAGAAAATCGTTTTTGTTGGCTGTTCAGCCTTGGAACCGACTTAGATCAGACATTTTCACTTCATGGGCGCCCCCTACATGTTCCTAGGCACTTAGGGACATCTGTTGATGATCCATGGCCATTGATAGCATGATTTGTCAATGATCTAAGGTGTTTAAAACACTATATAAAGGCCCTTAAGTTGCAACAATTGATCACACCTTCCATCTGCAATTGAGAAGCTTTCTGGAGCTTGAGAGCAGACACAAGTCCTTCCTAATCGTGCATAGGACTTCAGTAAGTATGCTTAACCTTTCTTAGTTGAGTTTTTACTTAGTTTTAGCTTAAAAGTCAAACCTTCGTAATTAACGGTTGACTTAGCGATTAATCATTGTTGGTCCAGTGATTAGTCGAATTGAAAGTAGTTATAAGTTGGTAATTATGTGGGCATTAAACCCTTAAAAGGGCTCCCTCTGATTCTCACTCTAACTAGATCAAATGTCGGGTCAAAGTTGATTAGAAAAAGTCAACAGAACCTTAATTTGCGAATTAACGCCTAATTAACAATGTAGAAGGCATGCAACCTATTTTATCATTCATATAACTTAGTAATAAATGTGAGAACATGTCTAAACATGTTCGACCCGACAATTTCCTGTTTAGACCCGGTTCGGAACCGAAAGTCGCAAAACTTTGACTTTTGCTTTGACTTCAGTTCTGACCCGATTTAGTATAATTTGGAAATGCCATAGAGCTTCCTTAGGACCAGGCTACATGTTAGCATAACCCTCTGTGGTTAGTTCATTGATTATCCGATTCGTTTACATGTTTCCGTTAATTGCTTAAATGTTGACCAATATGCCCTTTTGACCATAAAACGAGAATTTTAGAAATGTGAAAGGACATAAATCTTTGCTACTGAATTATAAACATGTCCCTAAAATTTCACATCAGTTGGAGGTTTAGATTCGGAGTTATGCTCATTAGCGTAATTATAACGCCTTTTAGTAATTAAACGGCGCAATTAGCATAAAGCCTATCTAAACCCAATTTTTGACACCAAACCTTTTACCCACTGATGTAATATAATATTTTGAGAATTTTAAAGATTTTTAATTATTTTTAACCTGCTCATAACCTAAGGTTATGGCGTTGATTCGGTAAATACTGATTATACCCTTTTTGGTCATAAAATGAGTTTTACAAAGTATTTTGACACCAATCCAATTGCTACTGATTTTATATGATAAATAAAGTATTTTGAACTTTATAACCTGATCAGAAAACTCAGATTTCCTGTATAACCCGGAAATCGCTTAAAATGGCTTTTAAAGAGTATTAAACGCATAGTTTGGGGTTTAAAACCATTTTGTCATATAAGACCTATTACCAACTGACATGACCTAATAAAATAAGTTATTTTACTGATGTATCCAAACCCGAACCTCAGAAGTTCATTAAATCTATTTTATAATCTTTAAAATGACCAAAATACCCCTACGGGGCTTATTTTGAGTTTAAACTCGTTTTGGGCATAATGGAAGATATCCTACTGATATCACAATATATTTAAGGCATATTAACTTAGGAAACCTGTACATGATTCATTTGGTTACTCGTTACGCACTTTTCGCGTTCAGATCGGCTTATGTAACTAGTTTGCATATATTAGCCGAAACGGGTCAAACCATATCATTTTTGTCTCAAAAATCCAGAATGTGTTTAAGTTACCCATATTAAACAAGCATACAAGCTTGTCGGGTCAAAACCACATTCTAATCCGGTCTTCGCTTTATCATGCGTTTGAACCTTATCTTCTTTAAGACTAACCGGTCTAAGCTTAGGCTTAATTAAAGATCCGTTAGCATTCTAATTGGTTATTTATACCATCACTCCAGACTAGAGCCTTCCGGTAAATTGTACCTACGCTTACTTAAGTGAATACGGCTGAGTTATTAAATTCTTGCTATTTAAGACAGGAGCTAGCTCAGGTAAATACTCTTAACTTATTTTCCCTATACGGGCTTGGGATACGGTATAATGATACCGCTTGGTCGGGTATTGAATGTTTAATCGGATTGTGATTAAATTATTGAGGTAACCCGTTTTAATCTGTCTTGTTTGAAATAAAAGCCTTTAGGGGTTAATGACCATGTCCCGGATATCCTTGACATCATTGGATTATAAAATGGCCACGCCTTAAGCACGGGGTGTAGGCATACACTGAAAGTTGCTTAAAGGGAAACGGTATCTCACTCTCTTGTGGGCTTATACTTGTGGCGTGTCTGTTAATCTTGACTCGGTTTCTACATCGGGCCCTGAACGTATCACGAACCTGTAAATCTGTATACAAGATTATAAATATAATTGTCCCAAGTTATAAAAGATTAATTTTGCCTTGTGCATTTTAATCAAAGTGTCAAAATATTTGTGCCTGGTGCATCTAAATCAATTTTCTTAAACTCTTTTCAAATGAGTCGGTTGAGTGTATTTACCAGTGAAAACTGACGTATTTTCCAAAGTCTAAGTGACAGGTACAAGTACGTAATTGGCTGGAAGCTCAGGGCGTTAATAAGGAATCTTGCAAGTTCTAGGCGCCTAAAGTCTGTTGAACAATGTTTATATTTTAAGATCCGCCTGTGGATCCTTTACTTTCCGTTGTAATACTTGGATATTACTTTATATTCGGATTGTAATATATTTATCTTTTACTTCCGCTGTGCATTTATATATTGTGTTGCTTGACTATGATGATATCAACTACGTCACGATACTCCCCACCGGGCCCATCGGTGAAACGTGGAAATATCGGGGTGTGACAGGTTGGTATCAGAGCCAACACTGAGTGAATTAAACACTAGCCTTTTGTGTTTAATCTCAGTTACACAGTTGCACATTCTTGAGTCTAGATAAGAACATAGGACTAATCCTAATTCGTTTCATTGTCTTTTAAATTGCTTCTTTTGTTATTTTTCTGATTTGCCCTTGCATGGACAAGTCATTTTTAGTTTGAAGTCCCGTTTAGGGCAACCATATACTTATTTAAATTTTAATGGAATGATTATATTTAAAATATCATTCCTATATTATAAGATCTACCATTATAATAAAATGGCAATATCTAAAAAGGACAAGACCTAGCTCATGTGTCATTTTAAGACAGGGCCAAGATGGTGGTTCCACAATTAGATTCAGATCCCTGTTAACATCTGTAAATATGCTAACATTTTTGGTAAACTGTGAATCGTTAAAGTCACACAGGCCATCTTTAAAAAGGGGGTTAATCTAAATTCCCTTATTTGAAATAATCATCCCTTAGTGATGAAGTGCCTACGGGCTAAACTTGTTGTCCGATAAGACAAGACTACGTCCAAGCATAATAGTTTGTATGATCAATGCGATCCTGACTAACATCACCAAATGAAGATGATCATATTATAAACATCCATAAGTGATGAAATGCCTACGGGCCATACTTATTGTCCTAAGGGACTAAAGACAGTAATAGTCTTTGACTCTCTGTCCAGAAAAGGGTAATGAACTTTGATTAAAACCTTAATGCCTCGATTCTCTGAAATCGTGGCTTGTAAATTTGAAACTGTCCTTGTGACTAGGCCCTTTGCACCACCTTAATATCCTTAATGTTTTATAACTAGGATAAATTATAATGAAAATGCTAAACGTCCTCTGAGACTAAAGACAATAGTAGTCTTTGACTCTCTGTCCAGAGAAGGTAATGAAATATGTTCAAACCTTAATGCCTCGATTCTCTGAAATCATGGCTTATAAATTAAACTTGTCCACGTGACTAGGCCTTTTGCGCCACTTTTATATCCTTAATGTTTTATAACTAGGGTAAATTATAATGAAAATACTAATTAAATATAACTAACAAATTAACCAATATGGTTTATATTACCATGGTTAATAAATCATCAAGAATGATAGTACTGAATGGGCTTCTAAATAAACCTTGCCCTTATTTTCTTTTTGTAGCAATTAAGACTACATGGCTGACTCTGATGAGATAAACAGTCATCCTCTGGAAAACCGCGATGATGATAAGATCAATATAACCAGAGGAGAACTTCGTACACTGATTGATACGGCTGTATCTAAAGCTGTAGAGGAGCAATTTAGGGAGTATAGTGGGACGCATAGTAAAGCCTCATCTGTACCCCACTCTAAGTCTGTCCCTAAGACTCACTCAGAGGCTCACAGCAAGCCACCCTCTAAGAAAGAGGAACCAAAGAAGGATGATGATCGACATTCATCTATTCAACACAGTGTCCCATCCAAGAGGTTAGTGTTCGATAATGAACCACGTACCAAGTCCAGTACCTATAAATACTTTGTTTCCTGCAAACCCCGGGATTTCACTAGGGAGAAAGGGGCAGTTGATTGTATGACCTGGTTGGATGAAATGGACACAGCTGTCGATATCAGCGGTTGTGCTGAGAGGGATGTAGTGAAGTATGTATCCCAATCGTTCAAGGGAGAGGCACTAGCATGGTGGAAGGCTCTCATTCAAGCTGCTGGGAAGATCCCACTTTACAACATGTCATGGGAACAGTTTGTTGCTCTCATTATGGAGAACTACTGCCCTCAACACGAGGTCGAAAGAATTGAATCAGATTTCTTATCATTGGTGATGACAAACTTAGATTGTCAAGCTTACCTCACCAGTTTCAATACCCTGTCCAGACTGGTTCCTTACCTAGTAACACCAGAACCCAAGAGAATTGCTCGCTTCATCGGGGGTTTAGCCCCAGAAATCAAAGCCAGTGTTAAGTCTTCAAGACCTACTACATTCAGGTCAGCGGCAGATCTGTCGCTATCCCTCACACTCGATGTGGTCAGATACAAGGCTGCCAAAGTCTCTGAAGATGGAAAGCGTAAAAGGGAGGATGAGAATTCTCATCGTTCCGATAGGAAGAGGAACTCTGAGGATAAGAAGAGTTCCGGGTTTAAAAGAGACAGCCAGCAGTCGGTTGAGAAGACCAGGTGCGAAACCTGTAGGAAATACCACCTCGGGAAATGCAGATTTGAATCTCAGCCTCTACCGTGTGGAATTTGCAAGTCTCAGGAACATAAAACCCTGGATTGCAAGAAGCTAAAAGATGCAACCTGTTATGGTTGCAACAAGAAGGGGCATATCAAGACCAACTGCCCTAGGAATCAGAAGAAGCCCGAAGAGGCCAAGAGAACAAACGCATGAGTTTTCCAGATGAACGCCCAGGAGATGGTGCAGAATGATGACTATATAGCAGGTACCTTTCCTTATCAAGCAGTTTATACAGAAATTTATTTGATACTGGAAAATATGATTCTATAAGAAACGATAAATATTGGGAACTATTGTCTCCGTTGATTTGGACTCCGGTCATTTAACGCAAGATAGAAATTGGCCGATGACACCATAGAAAACGCTCCAACAAATCTTAGATTGATATTTTATATCTATTAGGAATCACTCTTTTCTGATATCCTTATGGCAAGCTTTCAAGCTATCCAAATTCATCACTATAATAAAAACAGATGTGACATTTTGATCCCCTGTAAAAAAAAAAAAAAAGAAGATGATGGATTAGGACCAAACTTTAAATGCCATTAATGGTCTTTTGTGATCAAAGCTAAGTATAATTGATATATATTAAATAACGTTCATTAAGAATGTTAATGCTATATTGACCTGTATGGTTTAATGAAACCAAGGTTAGTATATAAGGCCATGAGGATGAGGAATAGTAGTTGTCGGATCGCAACCAAGAAATGGATTCATTCAGTAATAGGAACCATTTCTTCTATTCCGGTCAGAAATCTTTAAGTCATAAAATTCTAATGTACCCTCCCTATAGATAAAGGACATTCGCATGAAATTGATATCTCTTTAATCCCTATTGATTACGAATACCAAATGGTATGACAAAATCGCCGTATGAAAATTGATGTATCTTAATAAGTTCCATAGATTGCTTCCATGCCTGATCAGTATGGAGGTTTAATGCATGGAACCACAAAGATATCTCAATGATCATATGGTACTAAAGTCAGCTAATAGTATTCAAAGAAGATATCCAGAATGAAATTGTCCAAGTAAGTGTCTCTGATTAAATCTGTGGACTCGTAACATAAATGTGTCACTCATTTGACCCAAACAAGGATGGACGAACTGGAGCCTGAGATTTGGAAAATCTCTGTAACTCCCTTGTGTCTTGTTTACCTTCTGCAAAGGCTACCCTGTTTACCTCCCGAGAGGCAAGTAGAGTTAAGATTAACATCCCACTTTAGGTTGGAATGTTGTAGAACTCCATGTTGATTATGGAATAATCGAAACCCTAATTAAGTAAATTTTAAGATAAGAGATTCATATAGCCTAACTTAATATTCCGAGAGTTTGATATTGCTAAATAAGAAAGACGGTTCATTTGGCTTATGCATTCATTACCGCAACCCTGTTTAGACAACGATTAAGAATCGCCATCAACTACCCAGGATCGTCGAGTTATTCAACTAGCTATAAGGATTAGTGTAACACCCCAAATTTCGTATGATATAAAATAATATTATATTTGTTTTTGTGATGATAAATAACAGAAAAACGGTAACTATTAAATGGTACCGTAAGAAAATGATAGTAAGTTTGAATTATATGTATGTAACTAAGTTAACCAAAGGAAAGGTAACCTAGTTAATGTGAAAAGAAAGAATGTGACATGTATTAAAAGACATGGGACTAAAAGTGTAAAGGTGTAATGAAAAATTTGTAACACCACAAAAATATTTATTTCAATTAGGATAAAATGTAGAAATAAAAAAAAAGGTAGTATTTAAATTTAATAAGTGATTGAAATCAAGGGACTAAAGATGTAAATGCCCAAAAGTTAGTTTACTAAAATGATATATGACAAAAACCCACACACAATACGCGTGTGGGGTTCTGGTCGATCAACAGAAGGGAGCAAAGGGGATTGAACCCTAGTTTATAAAAAATCCACAAGAATCAAATGAAATCTTGAGAAAATCGAAAATATAAACAACGAATTCTCAGCTCCTACATCTGTTCTTCGAAGTGGTAAGTTCAATTTTATGATTTAGCAAATTGTAGGAAATGGGTCTTGATCAAATCTGATTTGCATGATATGAAATTTATGAAATTTAGTTAAGATTATGATATAGCATCAGAATCATGTCTGATTTCTAGCAATTTTGTTGTTTATAGCCAAGACCCAAATTGATGAAAAGTTACTAGGGTTGGAATGATCAAGTTTTGATATATGTGTGTGTGTTGATGAGGAATAACCTTGTCTATGATGTAAAATCATTAGATAATCTGATATAGAGTAAAGCTTAATTGATTGATGTTGAATGATTAAAGTAACTAGCTTAGAAATATATGTTAGTTAGATGGGTAAATGTCCCGAAAATGCGAAACCCGCCATGTGTTCGATGAAATGCTTGAATGAACAACTATGTGTAATTTAGAAAATAATGGAACGAAAGTTCGGGTACTAAACGAATGAACGGATGTGTTAATATATAGGCGTAAAGGAAGAGGGCTCAAGTATTAAGAAGTCGGAAGGCTCGCAGGATCGAGGTATGTTTCGTTGCATACAAACCTTATTTAAAATTTTGTTTATAATATGATAAACAATCCTTGTTAAAATGTTATGGTGATTAGTAAGTAATTAGCAAATCCCTTGCGGATTTGGTTATAATGAAAGTTATAATACGCTATGCAAGTCGACCGGTTCTAGTTGAACAAGTCGAGTAAGAATAAGCTACCAACCGTTTTGAACGGGTGGTTTTGAATGCTATGATGAATGTTAAAAGCTTAATCCGTTATGCGGATAGAAAGAAGGATTCATGTTGAAAGCAATTAACCCAATTAAACGGGTCGAAATTGTATGCTTAACTCTCATTAAGAGTGTTTATGCCAAACCCAAGTACTTGGGTAGTCGAATGTGTAAGAAAGATGAAAGCTCATATACGAATGGAACTAAAACGAAGGATTTATGATTTAACAAGTGTGATGACTAACTTTTAAGCCTTGTTGTTGAATGTAGGTAAATCCTCACTTTAGGCGATTTGGAGATTTGGAGCGAGCACGTATCCATGTCTTTTTATACCAAACGCTTCCGCTAGCTTTTTCGCATCTTTTTGGTCCATGACTTGTTATTTTGTCCAACTTTGTTAGTAGTCGTACATTTGTAAAACTTGTTATCTTTGTTTGTGGTGGTTTTATGTCAAACGGATCGTAGAAAGTTATTTAGTGGATCAAGTTAAAAACAGGGGGCATGTTCGTATTTCGAACGGGTCATGCCCAATTTTTGTAAAAATTTTAATTATGTATCAAAGTTGGTATTTTTGATGTCTATTAAATTACTCTAGTAAGTAATTTTTATAATTACGGAAAAGCGGACCTTACAAGTTGGTATCAGAGCCTAGGTTGAGGGATTCGTGCACTAATAGTGGTGCTTGAACTCAACCGACGGCTCGTTCGAAAGTGTGCTCGCTCCAAGATCGCCAATGAGGTAACGTTTAAGTTATAAACAGATTGCAAGAGTGTTTATGATATGTATGATGAAAATAATAAATTAGATATGTGGGGAGGTTAAATGAAAAGTTCAGGAGCAGTAGAGCCGAAACGAAATGGGAAGAAACAAACAAGAATGCTAAAAATCAATATGCAGCGTTTCTGCCTAACGAAAGACCGTCGGCGACGGCTAAGACACCCGTCGCCGACGCCCTAATCTCCTGTCGACGGGTAAACCAGTCCGACGCCTATTTTTAAAGCCCGTTGCCGACGGGCATCTTAGTCGTCGCCGACGGCTTACCCAATATCAATCCGCTGAAACTTTTGTTTTTCACGTCTTGTGTTGTTGGGCTGTCCGAAAACTTATTTCATGACTACAAAGAGTCCATATGAGGCTTAATAGGTGTAGGTAATCATGATTAGTGATTACAACAAGAATGAATTAGTAAAGAATTAAAGGTAACGATGTGAATAACATAAGTTGAATAATGAGGCTTAGGTGATCAAGATTTTGAATTGTACAATTACAAGTGTAGTAAACAAAAGTCGAAGTATGTGTTATATGGAAAGCTTATGATTTGTATTAAACGGAAACATGATATTGTGTTAAGCTGGTCCGCCAGATTTTTATGTTTTTCATGTTTTAGCCAAAAGTACTTTCCGAAAGCCACTTTAATGTTTATTTAGGGTCCATGTAAGACCTAACATGATATATGTAACCACAATTAGTGGTTACGATTGAAAGAAATTTGTAAAGGTCAAAAGTAAAGTGTCGAATGACACGAATGAATGCTGAAAGTTTAAAAAGTGAGTAAAGTCTAAAATATGAGAATGCGAATGAAGTAAATACGGACTAATGAATTATGAAGTATTGAGAGCTTGTGAAATATAATTTAATTTCCATACTTCTCAGAAATGCCCGTCTTATGTTCCTGCCAAGTTATTAGAAGATATAATAAGTTATGTAAAGTTATGTAGATCGTTGGCGATAAAGTAAAATTTATAAAAGTCGAATGTAACGTATGGGATGGCATGAAATGAATGACGAACGTATAAAGTGGAGTTGGAAACGTATGATAATGGATAATAAAGGAAGTAAATATAGACTGAAGTACTTAGATATGCGAAGGAACCGGAATTGTTAATAAATGAATGTAAAAAAAAATGATGATGAGAATAGTGGTGAAAATAATTTGAAGAATGTGAGTTAGATGGAATTCGTATGAAAATTCGGATGAATGTATGCTTTGATAGAATTATGCACTAGAGGCTTGTACCTTGTACATGAATGGTGTGATGCTTATGTGTATTTAATGATTTGCCTTGTTATGATTAAGAGGCGAATATGAGCCAAATGCAAATCATACGAGCTTGTTAGTAAAGAATGTGTTAGAATTATGTTATATAGTTAACTTGAATGATATTTATTATTTGTAGAATCGTGAAGCATTAGCATGAGAAGGTACGCGAAGGTGAATGTATACATGTGTATTGTTTGGAGGATTACGTAAATTATATGTATAAGATACGTAGAGCATTAATATTACGGTCTATCATATTTAAATGACCACATGTTCAAAAGTTTGAAGTGTGTAAGCAAAACAGTGACTAACTAAAAGTCAACAATATAGGAATATCATGGAATGACCCTTTAGACGCAAATGTTAAAGTAAAAAAAAAGTTAATGTGTTATGTATTAAGTAATATACGTATTATGCTTGACGATAAGTTTAGTGGTATGGATTGGAAATGAGATAACTGATAATAAATGTCTCGTTTATACAAGTCAAATTTCGTATAAACAAAAAGAAAATGAATTATAGTATGTATGCTCACATAAGCTAACAATATTATGAATGTAATAATAATATATGAAAGGTATGGAAATAATATTAGTTGGGATGTTAGCTAAAGACATTATGTAATATGTTCGAATTGAAAGTAAGTACAATGCGTACAACAATAAGTACTGGGTGGTGGTTGACCTTAAAAGGCTATATTGTAGAAGCCAGTGAATAATAATCACTTACAAATGCTGGAAGTATTACGTAAGAATTACGTGTAAAGTAGAATACTCATTAGTAAAAGACATGTTAGAGAACGTAGGTGAATTAACACCTATTACGGTGAACAAACAAATGGAAATGATATATTAAGCGATGGACATGTATTGACCGAAGCTCGAGAAAAAAAAAACATGAGAATCACCTCACTTACGTCCGGTCAAGCTAGCAAAAAGGGGTCTAACGATTCTTAAAGGATCAGATTAATAAAAGAAAGAAAGATAAGAATGAAAAGTATAAGCCTGCGATTGAATGTAAAACAAACTTAAGAAAGAAGGGTGAGAACACCACTAGAAATAGGATGTAGAGTGTCGCGTTGAAACGCGCTACATGAATTAGGACATGGAATTAAGCGTTAGGACCCAACACTTGAAGTTGAATATAGAAGATTAATACGGAAACGATTCATAAGAAATTACATGGTAAATGATATGGCAGAAGAAAGAAAGGTTCGGAGGAAAATGTTTGAATCTGAGAAATTGATTCAACCATGTAAGAATGAAAGATAATAAATTAAAAGTTCAAATCCGTAAGTGAAGACGGATTAAAAAAAAAAATTAATTAAGCACCAAACTCAAATAAGTTATACGGGTCAAACGGTGATCGCCAATTGAACCCGGTATTTAATGTTCGGTTTGTCAAAGTTTATTACTAATAGGTGAGGGGGTGTTAGTCTAACCTTGAAAGGTCAAACTGCGAAAGTTGGAGAAATAACCAATAAAAAGAAAGGATTGTATGTAAGAAATGGAATGTATGATATATTTTAGCATGTACGTAAGAAAATTGTGAAAGAGGCAATGGGCGAACAAACACCCCGCAGGACGCAGTTATGAAGGGTTATGTGCTAACTGTTTATTTATAGACAAATATGATGGAATTCTTAGTGAGATGTTAGTAATGAAGCTAGTGGAAGGATGCCCACGAGTGGGAGCATATTTCATGAATGAATGAGACCAAGTCTGGTACGGAGGGTACATATAAAGAAGCGGATCGATCCGGCGCACGGATAACCGACTTATGCATTAAAGGCGAGGTTAGTAAAATGTTCAATTCTTGATTAATGATAAGAATCCGTAGATTTATTTGTAAGTATGAACAAAATGAATGGTAGAATAATTATGGTATGGTATACAATGATTGACCTGTAACGGTCAGCGTGAGAAGGTATGAATGTCATTAAGAGGGAGATCTAAAGGCCTTAAATGAAAGTTTGAGCTGAATTAGTTAGATGATCGTATGGTGCTCGTACACAACATACCTAGTTGTTATCATAAAGTAGTTCATGCAAGGAACTAATAATAAAGTGTGCGAAGGATTAAAATTAAGGCTAAACTCAAAACTTGTGATTAGTTCAAGTGATAGTAGTAACCGTAGAATGATACCTCATACTCGTATTAAGTATGAAAAAGTAATTAGGAAGTGGGTAGCTTTGTATTAGTACCACAAAATCATCAAATGTTTATAGTACACGTATAATGCTATGCTAAGCCCTCATATGAACAAGAAAATAATTAAGAAGAATGTTAGTAATGGGATGGTAGGGTTTCCTTATGGTTACAATAATGAATTATATTGTGTATGATACGTAAGTGGAATGAAATAAATCAAATTATTCTCGTTAGCAAATTTATGAATATGTTATGCTGAGTTAGAAAAATAGAAACGAGTCGTAAACATAGGCTTGTACGACCAATAGTATACAATTGAAATAAATTTCAATGAACGAACCGTTAGTAATGATGTACGCTAGGAACTTGCATTATAAGGTGAAAACGACACTAATAAGAGCTTTGGATCAGATTCTGACTTATATGCGAATATGAAAGTAATTTACTTTAATTTAAGAACGGAGGGACAATGTGTACAAATATGTTTATGCATGAATGAAACTTTTGCTAAGATCCCGATTGCATCTATGTGTAGTAGGCATCATGAATGAATAGATGAAAAAGTAAGGGTAAAATTGGTCTAGTTGGAATGAGAAAGGTTTCGGGGACGAAACCTCTTTTAAGGGGGGTAGACTTGTAACACCCCAAATTTCGTATGATATAAAATAATATTATATTTGTTTTAGTGATGATAAATAACAGAAAAACGGTAACTATTAAATGGTACCGTAAGAAAATGATAGTAAGTTTGAATTATATGTATGTAACTAAGTTAACCAAAGGAAAGGTAACCTAGTTAATGTGAAAAGAAAGAATGTGACATGTATTAAAAGACAAGGGACTAAAAGTGTAAAGGTGTAATGAAAAATTTGTAACACCACAAAAATATTTATTTCAATTAGGATAAAATATAGAAATAAAAAAAAAGGTAGTATTTAAATTTAATAAGTGATTGAAATCAAGGGACTAAAGATGTAAATGCCCAAAAGTTAGTTTACTAAAATGATATATGACAAAAACCCACACACAATACGCGTGTGGGGTTCTGGTCGATCAACAGAAGGGAGCAAAGGGGATTGAACCCTAGTTTATAAAAAATCCACAAGAATCAAATGAAATCTTGAGAAAATCGAAAGCTGTAGAGGAGCAATTTAGGGAGTATAGTGGGACGCATAGTAAAGCCTCATCTGTACCCCACTCTAAGTCTGTCCCTAAGACTCACTCAGAGGCTCACAGCAAGCCACCCTCTAAGAAAGAGGAACCAAAGAAGGATGATGATCGACATTCATCTATTCAACACAGTGTCCCATCCAAGAGGTTAGTGTTCGATAATGAACCACGTACCAAGTCCAGTACCTATAAATACTTTGTTTCCTGCAAACCCCGGGATTTCACTAGGGAGAAAGGGGCAGTTGATTGTATGACCTGGTTGGATGAAATGGACACAGCTGTCGATATCAGCGGTTGTGCTGAGAGGGATGTAGTGAAGTATGTATCCCAATCGTTCAAGGGAGAGGCACTAGCATGGTGGAAGGCTCTCATTCAAGCTGCTGGGAAGATCCCACTTTACAACATGTCATGGGAACAGTTTGTTGCTCTCATTATGGAGAACTACTGCCCTCAACACGAGGTCGAAAGAATTGAATCAGATTTCTTATCATTGGTGATGACAAACTTAGATTGTCAAGCTTACCTCACCAGTTTCAATACCCTGTCCAGACTGGTTCCTTACCTAGTAACACCAGAACCCAAGAGAATTGCTCGCTTCATCGGGGGTTTAGCCCCAGAAATCAAAGCCAGTGTTAAGTCTTCAAGACCTACTACATTCAGGTCAGCGGCAGATCTGTCGCTATCCCTCACACTCGATGTGGTCAGATACAAGGCTGCCAAAGTCTCTGAAGATGGAAAGCGTAAAAGGGAGGATGAGAATTCTCATCGTTCCGATAGGAAGAGGAACTCTGAGGATAAGAAGAGTTCCGGGTTTAAAAGAGACAGCCAGCAGTCGGTTGAGAAGACCAGGTGCGAAACCTGTAGGAAATACCACCTCGGGAAATGCAGATTTGAATCTCAGCCTCTACCGTGTGGAATTTGCAAGTCTCAGGAACATAAAACCCTGGATTGCAAGAAGCTAAAAGATGCAACCTGTTATGGTTGCAACAAGAAGGGGCATATCAAGACCAACTGCCCTAGGAATCAGAAGAAGCCCGAAGAGGCCAAGAGAACAAACGCATGAGTTTTCCAGATGAACGCCCAGGAGATGGTGCAGAATGATGACTATATAGCAGGTACCTTTCCTTATCAAGCAGTTTATACAGAAATTTATTTGATACTGGAAAATATGATTCTATAAGAAACGATAAATATTGGGAACTATTGTCTCCGTTGATTTGGACTCCGGTCATTTAACGCAAGATAGAAATTGGCCGATGACACCATAGAAAACGCTCCAACAAATCTTAGATTGATATTTTATATCTATTAGGAATCACTCTTTTCTGATATCCTTATGGCAAGCTTTCAAGCTATCCAAATTCATCACTATAATAAAAACAGATGTGACATTTTGATCCCCTGTAAAAAAAAAAAAAAAGAAGATGATGGATTAGGACCAAACTTTAAATGCCATTAATGGTCTTTTGTGATCAAAGCTAAGTATAATTGATATATATTAAATAACGTTCATTAAGAATGTTAATGCTATATTGACCTGTATGGTTTAATGAAACCAAGGTTAGTATATAAGGCCATGAGGATGAGGAATAGTAGTTGTCGGATCGCAACCAAGAAATGGATTCATTCAGTAATAGGAACCATTTCTTCTATTCCGGTCAGAAATCTTTAAGTCATAAAATTCTAATGTACCCTCCCTATAGATAAAGGACATTCGCATGAAATTGATATCTCTTTAATCCCTATTGATTACGAATACCAAATGGTATGACAAAATCGCCGTATGAAAATTGATGTATCTTAATAAGTTCCATAGATTGCTTCCATGCCTGATCAGTATGGAGGTTTAATGCATGGAACCACAAAGATATCTCAATGATCATATGGTACTAAAGTCAGCTAATAGTATTCAAAGAAGATATCCAGAATGAAATTGTCCAAGTAAGTGTCTCTGATTAAATCTGTGGACTCGTAACATAAATGTGTCACTCATTTGACCCAAACAAGGATGGACGAACTGGAGCCTGAGATTTGGAAAATCTCTGTAACTCCCTTGTGTCTTGTTTACCTTCTGCAAAGGCTACCCTGTTTACCTCCCGAGAGGCAAGTAGAGTTAAGATTAACATCCCACTTTAGGTTGGAATGTTGTAGAACTCCATGTTGATTATGGAATAATCGAAACCCTAATTAAGTAAATTTTAAGATAAGAGATTCATATAGCCTAACTTAATATTCCGAGAGTTTGATATTGCTAAATAAGAAAGACGGTTCATTTGGCTTATGCATTCATTACCGCAACCCTGTTTAGACAACGATTAAGAATCGCCATCAACTACCCAGGATCGTCGAGTTATTCAACTAGCTATAAGGATTAGTGTAACACCCCAAATTTCGTATGATATAAAATAATATTATATTTGTTTTTGTGATGATAAATAACAGAAAAACGGTAACTATTAAATGGTACCGTAAGAAAATGATAGTAAGTTTGAATTATATGTATGTAACTAAGTTAACCAAAGGAAAGGTAACCTAGTTAATGTGAAAAGAAAGAATGTGACATGTATTAAAAGACATGGGACTAAAAGTGTAAAGGTGTAATGAAAAATTTGTAACACCACAAAAATATTTATTTCAATTAGGATAAAATGTAGAAATAAAAAAAAAAGGTAGTATTTAAATTTAATAAGTGATTGAAATCAAGGGACTAAAGATGTAAATGCCCAAAAGTTAGTTTACTAAAATGATATATGACAAAAACCCACACACAATACGCGTGTGGGGTTCTGGTCGATCAACAGAAGGGAGCAAAGGGGATTGAACCCTAGTTTATAAAAAATCCACAAGAATCAAATGAAATCTTGAGAAAATCGAAAATATAAACAACGAATTCTCAGCTCCTACATCTGTTCTTCGAAGTGGTAAGTTCAATTTTATGATTTAGCAAATTGTAGGAAATGGGTCTTGATCAAATCTGATTTGCATGATATGAAATTTATGAAATTTAGTTAAGATTATGATATAGCATCAGAATCATGTCTGATTTCTAGCAATTTTGTTGTTTATAGCCAAGACCCAAATTGATGAAAAGTTACTAGGGTTGGAATGATCAAGTTTTGATATATGTGTGTGTGTTGATGAGGAATAACCTTGTCTATGATGTAAAATCATTAGATAATCTGATATAGAGTAAAGCTTAATTGATTGATGTTGAATGATTAAAGTAACTAGCTTAGAAATATATGTTAGTTAGATGGGTAAATGTCCCGAAAATGCGAAACCCGCCATGTGTTCGATGAAATGCTTGAATGAACAACTATGTGTAATTTAGAAAATAATGGAACGAAAGTTCGGGTACTAAACGAATGAACGGATGTGTTAATATATAGGCGTAAAGGAAGAGGGCTCAAGTATTAAGAAGTCGGAAGGCTCGCAGGATCGAGGTATGTTTCGTTGCATACAAACCTTATTTAAAATTTTGTTTATAATATGATAAACAATCCTTGTTAAAATGTTATGGTGATTAGTAAGTAATTAGCAAATCCCTTGCGGATTTGGTTATAATGAAAGTTATAATACGCTATGCAAGTCGACCGGTTCTAGTTGAACAAGTCGAGTAAGAATAAGCTACCAACCGTTTTGAACGGGTGGTTTTGAATGCTATGATGAATGTTAAAAGCTTAATCCGTTATGCGGATAGAAAGAAGGATTCATGTTGAAAGCAATTAACCCAATTAAACGGGTCGAAATTGTATGCTTAACTCTCATTAAGAGTGTTTATGCCAAACCCAAGTACTTGGGTAGTCGAATGTGTAAGAAAGATGAAAGCTCATATACGAATGGAACTAAAACGAAGGATTTATGATTTAACAAGTGTGATGACTAACTTTTAAGCCTTGTTGTTGAATGTAGGTAAATCCTCACTTTAGGCGATTTGGAGATTTGGAGCGAGCACGTATCCATGTCTTTTTATACCAAACGCTTCCGCTAGCTTTTTCGCATCTTTTTGGTCCATGACTTGTTATTTTGTCCAACTTTGTTAGTAGTCGTACATTTGTAAAACTTGTTATCTTTGTTTGTGGTGGTTTTATGTCAAACGGATCGTAGAAAGTTATTTAGTGGATCAAGTTAAAAACAGGGGGCATGTTCGTATTTCGAACGGGTCATGCCCAATTTTTGTAAAAATTTTAATTATGTATCAAAGTTGGTATTTTTGATGTCTATTAAATTACTCTAGTAAGTAATTTTTATAATTACGGAAAAGCGGACCTTACAATTAGCTATTCCTTAATAATAGTTTTAAGCAACAGTTGGGATAACCATCTCACCTTAAGATAAACTTTCTATAATAGTTGATATATAAGCATCAAGGCTGCTCCTTTGAAGACCTTGTATAGATGGAATGTTAAACGTCCATTGATAGGACAATAGATTGGTAAGTCCAATCATCAGGATCTGAAAGTTGCATTAGAAATGACAAATAAGATCACGTAAATTCATAATCATCTGTAAGATGCCAGTATTCGGCAGAAAATCAAGGATTAATGAAAGTAGCAAACCTCCTAAATTCTTGTTAGGGAATAAGGTTCAACAAAAGGTATCACCCAGGAAGGGTGTGCCAAATTTATTAAATTATCAGGCTAGTTAAGCTCTGAATATATAGAATCATTCGAAGGAAATCGAATGTATCAAGATCAAGTAGCTTTTAAACTAAAACCTATTTAGGGAGCTTGGGGGAGCTCGCGATACATTGCACACTAATGACCGAACGATGTGTTTCGCCAATAAGTCAAGAAGCACTATCACATAATGATATGCGGATTTATGTAGTGATGAGCAACCTGTGTCGATTAAGGATCGACAGGATTAGAAGCTCCAAAAAGATACATGTACCTATTATAAAGGTCAATTGGAGTGCCATAGAGGCTCAAAGGTACTGGGGAAGATTAAGCCCAATATAAGGCGGAAATTACTTCCTTTACTGTAACAAATCTCGAGGTCGAGATTTCTTTTAAGAGGGTGAGGATGTAACACCTCGAAAATTCACGTCCTATAATGTATTGACACGTGTCATAAGCTTGAACGTGTGATAGAATACTCTAGAGGGACTAAAGTTGACAAACATGGAAAGTATGTGAATATAAGGGTTCAAATTGTCAACAATGGATAAATATACTTTACAATAACCCTACATAATGTTTAAACCTTCAAACGAATAAATCATGGATCATACGAGGCTAAATATGAAAGAAAGTGAGAGATTACAAACTACAGGGGTTAAATGTGTCAACATGTTTAAAGTATACCTCTGAGTGACCTTTTAGCAAACCCGAAGCTTTGTAACGATTAAATATGCTCACTAGAATACATGATAAGAATTTCATCAAGTTTCGTTATCGTATGAGAAAGTTATGATCAAATTCGTATGCGAGGGGTTAAAGCGTAAACGTTGAAAGTTATGGCTTTTCGGGTGATAACCAAGTTAACCAAGGGCTTAACAAAGTGGGTATAAGACTTGAAGCCTTATAAGTCAAGTTGAGGGGCTCAAAATGCAAGAAACAAAGTTTGGTTGACCTTTCGAAGAGCCAAGAGCCAAGGATGCAAACTGAAAAAGTTTTAAAACCTGAAGTTAGGCTCCAGGCGGGCCGCGTAAGGTCTTGGCAATCCTTACGCGGGCCGCGTCAGGCCCCCAGATGCAGAAAATCGTTTTTGTTGGCTGTTCAGCCTTGGAACTGACTTAGATCAGATATTTTCACTTCATGGGCGCCCCCTACATGTTCCTAGGCACTTAGGGACATCTGTTGATGATTCATGGCCATTGATAGCATGATTTGTCAATGATCTAAGGTGTTTAAAACACTATATAAAGGCCCTTAAGTTGCAACAATTGATCACACCTTCCATCTGCAATTGAGAAGCTTTCTGGAGCTTGAGAGCAGACACAAGTCCTTCCTAATCGTGCATAGGACTTCAGTAAGTATGCTTAACCTTTCTTAGTTGAGTTTTTACTTAGTTTTAGCTTAAAAGTCAAACCGTCGTAATTAACGGTTGACTTAGCGATTAATCATTGTTGGTCCAGTGATTAGTCGAATTGAAAGTAGTTATAAGTTGGTAATTATGTGGGCATTAAACCCTTAAAAGGGCTCCATCTGATTCCCACTCTAACTAGATCAAATGTCGGGTCAAAGTTGATTAGAAAAAGTCAACAGAACCTTAATTTGTGAATTAACGCCTAATTAACAATGTAGAAGGCATGCAACCTATTTTATCATTCATATAACTTAGTAATAAATGTGAGAACATGTCTAAACATTTTCGACCCGACAATTTCCTGTTTAGACCCGGTTCGGAACCGAAAGTCGCAAAACTTTGACTTTTGCTTTGACTTCAGTTCTGACCCGATTTAGTATGATTTGGAAATGCCGTAGAGCTTCCTTAGGACCAGGCTACATGTTAGCATAACCCTCTGTGGTTAGTTCATTGATTATCCGATTCGTTTACATGTTTCCGTTAATTGCTTAAATGTTGACCAATATGCCCTTTTGACCATAAAACGAGAATTTTAGAAATGTGAAAGGACATAAATCTTTGCTACTGAATTATAAACATGTCCCTAAAATTTCACATCAGTTGGAGGTTTAGATTCGGAGTTATGCTCACTAGCGTAATTATAACGCCTTTTAGTAATTAAACGGCGCAATTAGCATAAAGCCTATCTAAACCCAATTTTTGACACCAAACCTTTTACCCACTGATGTAATATAATATTTTGAGAATTTTAAATATTTTTAATTATTTTTAACCTGCTCATAACCTAAGGTTATGGCGTTGATTCGGTAAATACCGATTATACCCTTTTTGGTCATAAAATGAGTTTTACAAAGTATTTTGACACCGATCCAATTGCTACTGATTTTATATGATAAATAAAGTATTTTGAACTTTATACCCTGATCAGAAAACTCAGATTTCCTGTATAACCCGGAAATCGCTTAAAATGGCTTTTAAAGAGTATTAAACGCATAGTTTGGGGTTTAAAACCATTTTGTCATATAATACCTATTACCAACTGACATGACCTAATAAAATAAGTTATTTTACTGATGTATCCAGACCCGAACCTCAGAAGTTCATTAAATCTATTTTATAATCTCTAAAATGACCAAAATACCCCTACGGGGCTTATTTTGAGTTTAAACTCGTTTTGGGAATAATGGAAGATATCCTACTGATATCACAATATATTTAAGGCATATTAACTTAGGAAACCTGTACACGATTCATTTGGTTACTCGTTACGCACTTTTCGCGTTCAGATCGGCTTATGTAACTAGTTTGCATATATTAGCCGAAACGGGTCAAACCATATCATTTTTGTCTCAATAATCCAGAATGTGTTTAAGTTACCCATATTAAACAAGCATACAAACTTGTCGGGTCAAAACCACATTCTAATCCGGTCTTCGCTTTATCATGCGTTTGAACCTTATCTTCTTTAAGGCTAACCGGTATAAGCTTAGGCTTAATTAAAGATCCGTTAGAATTCTAATTGGTTATTTATACCATCACTCCAGACTAGAGCCTTCCGGTAAATTGTACCTACGCTTACTTAAGTGAATACGACTGAGTTATTAAATTCTTGCTATTTAAGACAGGAGCTAGCTCAGGTAAATACTCTTAACTTATTTTCCCTATACGGGCTTGGGATACGGTATAATGATACCGCTTGGTCGGGTATTGAATGTTTAATCGGATTGTGATTAAATTATTGAGGTAACCCGTTTTAATCTGTCTTGTTTGAAATAAAAGCCTTTAGGGGTTAATGACCATGTTCCGGATATCCTTGACATCATTGTATTATAAAATGGCCACGCCTTAAGCACGGGGTGTAGGCATACACTGAAAGTTGCTTAAAGGGAAACGGTATCTCACTCTCTTGTGGGCTTATACTTGTGGCGTGTCTGTTAATCTTGACTCGGTTTCTACATCGGGCCCTGAACGTATCACGAACCTGTAAATCTGTATACAAGATTATAAATATAATTGTCCCAAGTTATAAAAGATTAATTTTGCCTTGTGCATTTTAATCAAAGTGTCAAAATATTTGTGCCTGGTGCATCTAAATCAATTTTCTTAAACTCTTTTCAAATGAGTCGGTTGAGTGTATTTACCAGTGAAAACTGACGTATTTTCCAAAGTCTAAGTGACAGGTACAAGTACGTAATTGGCTGGAAGCTCAGGGCGTTAATAAGGAATCTTGCAAGTTCTAGGCGCCTAAAGTCTGTTGAACAATGTTTATATTTTAAGATCCGCCTGTGGATCCTTTACTTTCCGTTGTAATACTTGGATATTACTTTATATTCTAATTGTAATATATTTATCTTTTGCTTCCGCTGTGCATTTATATATTGTGTTGCTTGACTATGATGATATCAACTACGTCACGATACTCCCCACCGGGCCCACCGATGAAACGTGGAAATATCGAGGTGTGACAATAGGGGTTTTAATTTCGTACGAAATAGAACTTGCTATTTCGTGCGAAATACCCCTTAAACATGCAAAACCTAATTTCTAACCTGCTGTGCACTGATTTATTCTATCTAGATACAAGACTCTATAAAGACGAAGTTAACAGACATCTATGCACCAACATACTCCCCCTTGGATGTTGATGAAGTCTTTAGCATCAAATCTTTAGTCTTTAGTCTTGATCTATCTTTTTCTCTGTCCAATTTGTCTAACACTGTAAGCATCCTTCAATCTTTATCTTCAAACTCCCCTTTGAATGTTGATCCAGAATGTAGACTCCCTCTTTCAATATTCTGGAGCTCAAATTCTGCTTCAATCTTTACATTTTCTTTGCCATGGGGATCTTGTTTCCTGTTTCTCAAGAATATAACATTACAATCTATTGACTTATAACATCTTTTCTCGTTTTTATCAGTTTATAGAAATCCACTTAAGTATCTAGGTCCAAGTTAATGACCCTAGGCACTTAATTTGTCTACCAAGTCCAACTTAATGACCTTGGTTGATCTAAACGAAACAAAAACTAACTTTGTTCAACATTTTTCAAAACATTATCTGAAAATTACAAGTTTTAACTTAATGAACTTGTTTTGACTTTTCAAGTTTCACAGTTTTTAACATAATAAGCTCCCAACTCATCTTCCAGCTCAGAAACTTCCTGCATCTGCTTCAAATTTTGAATCTGAAGATCAACTTTCCACTTTGGTTTGTCGGAAAAAATAAAGCAGAAATGTAAAATCTTTTTGAATTTTGAATAAAATATCTAAACTAGAATGCTAAACAGAAATGAAATGCAGTAAATGTAAACTATTTACAAACATATTTTTGGTGAGCGTGTTAGGGAATCATATCAGCTATTCGACAAGTCACAAATACCGTTAAGCTTTGATTTCATATTCAGAATTAAACAATTCGCTTAGATTGTCGATATACTGATCCACTTAAATTCTCACACAATTTTCAACCTGTCCAGGATGCGAGGGCCGTGAGAGCTCAGGCTATTGCTTCCGCAAAATCAGAGAGATGACGGCTTCGACTTTAGGTATGTCCCCTTTAGAGGATCTTTTTTACAACAACACATGATTAGCATTTTTCAATGTTTCATCATTTTTTATGCTGAGGGCGGTGCTATATTTCAAGCAAGCAGTAAAGTATTATACGGGGACTAGGCCATTGTTTCCACATTATCAGAAGTCCCGGGATAATACCCCAGATATCACTGAGTATAAAGACCTAGTATTTCAGAAAGATGGATCTTTCAAACAAGATTTCAGGGGCTACCTATATATCCAAGTAGTGTTCCCACGAAATAAGTAAGTAAAGATTTAGGTTTATATCCCTAACAAACCTACTAAATGTGTAAAAACCTATCGGCATATCATCAGCGAGACTGCTTAAGACTTTTAAACTTTACATATCTTTAGCATACTGTAACTGTCAAGCCAATGTACTATCATTTTCCCTTTTTACACAAGCTCTTTTCCAGTTTTCTATTGTTTTTGGATTTTTAAAATATCTCATGTTTTTGGTTTTTTGGTTTTTTGAATTTTTTTATTGTTTTTGTATTTTCTGAAAATATTACCCTATACTCCCCCTAAATACCAAAACAAGTAAAAAATCGACAAACCATTGCAGATTGCTTCTCAACATCATCTACAGTGGTACCTTCATCTACGCCAAGAATCTCCTCCGACACCGATAAAAGATTCATACTGTTCAATTTTAAAAGATATTGAAAACGATTTTTATCAAACGCTTTGGTATGTAAATCAGCTTTTTGTTCGTCAGTGTGGATTTTCTCAATTCGTATCAACTTATTCTCGAAACAATCTCGGATGAAGTGATGACGAATTTCAATGTGTTTCGTTTTAGCGTGATGAACAGGATTTTTTGTTATGTTTATCACTGCCTCATTATCAACAAAGATATGGGTGTTAAGAAATTGCAAACCGTAGTCGCGCATCTGTTGCTGGATCCACAAGATCTGAGAGCAGCAGCTACTAGCAGATACATACTCGGTTTCACATGTGGATAAAGCTACAGAGGTCTGCTTCTTGCATTGCCAGGTAACCAATCGTGGTCCGAAAAACTGGCACCCCGCTGTTGTTGACTTAGCGTTAACTTTGCAGCATCCGAAATCGGAATCGGAATACCCTTCGAGCATGAAATTGCCTTCTCTTGGATACCACAACCCCAATGATGGAGTTCCTTTCAGGTAGCGTAATATCCGTTTCATAATCACCATATGCGAAGCTCTCGGGTTAAATTGAAATCTTTCTACGAGGTAGGTTGGATACATGATATCGGGTCTAGAAGCTGTCAAGTACATCAGCGATCCGATCATGGAACGATACAACGTTTCATCTACCTTCTCTCCGGTGAGATCAGGGTTTATCCCATGGTTCGTCGCTAATGGGGTGGAAGCTGGAGTAGAACCTGACATCCCAAATTTCTCTAAGATATCATGAACATACTTCGTTTTATGTATGAAAATTCCTTTAGGCAGTTGATCAACCTGAAGTCCCAAGAAGAATTTCATCTCACCCATCGATGACATTTCAAATTTTTGCTTCATAACTCTTTCGAAATCTTTGCACATATTTTCATTTGTAGACCCAAATATGATGTCGTCCACATATATCTGAACTATCAGAAGATGTCCGTCGACTTCTTTGGTGAAGAGAGTGGCATCCACTTTTCCACGGATGAAGCTGTTGGCAAGTAAATGTTGAGACAATGTCTCGTACCAAGCTCTCGGGGCCTGGTGTAAACCATACATCGCTTTATCCAGTAAGTACACCTTGTCTTTGTGGATTGGATCGGTGAAGCCCGGTGGCTGTCCGACATATACCTCCTCTTTTACCTTCCCATAGAGAAACGCCGATTTAACATCTAGCTGATAAACTTTAAAATCTTTCCAAGATGCAAATGCTAGGAAGATTCTGATCGCTTCAAGTCTAGCAACCGGAGCATACACTTCAGTGAAATCTATACCCTCCTGCTGACTAAAACCCTAGACTACGAGTCGAGCTTTGTTACGAATAATAACCCCTCGATCGTCTCTCTTGCACTTGAACACCCACTTGGTGTTTATCTTCCTGTGACCATCAGGCAAGTCTACCAATTTCCACACTCCTAACTTCTCAAACTGACTCAGCTCCTCTTGCATCGCGTTGACCCAAGAATCTTCAGTTAGTGCTTCCTTGTATGTTCGCGGTTCAATCTGTGAAATAAAACAACTAAGTGAAAACTCAGTTTGTAACGGAGTAACTGTAGAATAAAAACAAGTAAGGCCTTGGTCAATTTGACGTCTAGTGCAAACGCCTGATTGTAATTCTCCAATAATCAGCTCTTCTGGATGGTACGAAAGAGTTCTCGGCATCACCTCGCTTGGAACATCTACCTTGCCTTCCAAATTTGTGACATTCTGATTTGCACCTTGTTCACTGACTGGAATTGTTTGACTTGAAATCTGGATCTGCTCCCCCTCAGAATCTGAATCACCACGATCGAATACAGGTCTATCATCAGATTCTTGATTATCATTGACTGTCGTCTGATTGTCAAGAGATTGTTGAATATCATCATGTTCTCCAGCATTACTAGGACCGGCTTCATCGTCATTTGAAGTTTGCCGTTGACGTCTAGAATACTCAGCTGGAAACCTTTCTTGTGATTCTTCATACTCTCTTAGAATATCCAACTCGTCAAAGAAATCTGGTTCTTCTTCTATGTCAAACGAATCCCACAGTGTATCGTAATTAAAACGCCATGAGTCGCCTGGATTCTGCGGTGGCATGGTATAACCTTGACACTCAACATTATGTGCTTCGATAATCTGCTTCAAGCTTGGAACAAAGACTCGTTTCAATGGACTTGCATAACCCACGAAAATTCATTCAATGCTCTTTGCACCAAATTTACCAAAAGGTTCTAGAACTGTACAGGGAGACCCAAATGGTTCCAGATACTTCAGGTTCGGTTTGCGGTTATTGATCAGCTCGAAACATGTCTTGTTGAATTTCTTCACTGTAAGAACCCGGTTAAGTATATAGCAAGCGGCTGATACTGCTTCGGCCCAAAAATTAACTAGCAGTTTGGAATCAGTAAGCATCGTCCTAGCCGTTTCAATTAGCGTCCTGTTCTTTCTTTCAGCTACTCCATTTTGCTGTGGAGTGTAAGGAGCACTAAATTCTTGCAGTATACCTCTCTCATCACAATATTCTTCCATCTTGTTGTTCTTGACTCTGTACCGTTGTCACTCCTGATTCTTCTGATTCGAGTTTGGTACAAGTTTTCAATTTTCCTGAACAACGTCATCAAGCTTTCAAATGTCTCATCTTTTGACTTCAGAAATGATACCCATGAAAATCTCGAGTAGTCATCTGTTACTACTAGACAGTAGAGATCTCCAGTTATGCTTTTGACGTTTACTGGACTAAGAAGATCCATATGAAGTCTCTCTAACAGTCTTGAAACTGAGTTAACCTTCTTTCCAGGGTGAGATTTCTTCTTTTGCTTGCCTTTGACACAGC
This sequence comes from Helianthus tuberosus, assembly GCA_030545235.1. Taxonomy (NCBI): domain Eukaryota; kingdom Viridiplantae; phylum Streptophyta; class Magnoliopsida; order Asterales; family Asteraceae; genus Helianthus; species Helianthus tuberosus. The sequence continues at coordinate 169,051,453 of CM060368.1, forward strand.
TAATACACTCCCCCTCAAGATGAAAACCTTTTACATGAACACCAATTACTAAGTCGTTATGGACCAGGTGATTCATTTTTCGCAGGTGAATATGGCCCATCTTTCGATGCCACAATTGTGATTCTTTTTCCGTTGCTCTTGACATAAAACAGTGAGCCTGACCCGTGGTAGTAGTTGCTACACTCATGTCCAACACGTATAGATCATTGACTCTGGGTGCTCTCATGATAACCCACTCTTCGGGAACAACAAATCCTGGTTTCAAGATCAAACATTCTTTGTCTGTAAAGTGCGTTGTATACATACGATCACAAATCTGAGATATGCTTAGAAGATTGTTTTCAAGCTCGGCGATGTAGTTTACTTTTTCAAACATGACAATTCCATTTGATAAAGTTCCTTCACTAACTATTCGATCACCTTGATTGCCTACAAATCCCACATATCCTCCATTAAACCCTCGAACATCGTACAGTAGGGTTTTCTTCCCCGTCATGTGCCGAGAAGCTCCACTACCACAATCCAACGTGAAACGGATCTTGGAAGCTCCTGCACATATCACAAATATTTATTTAGATTTTGATGCCACCCAAGCCTCTTTTGACTCAGGTAACATGACTTTGATGTGAGTTTTAGCAGTGTAAAGTGGCGGAAAATTCTTGTCATTCATCTTTAAGCTCTCCTCAGATCCAATCTCAACCTCTTTGTATAAAAAGAAATCATTTTTAGAAGGTTGACCAGATGATTGATCTTTCTTTGGTACATACTTCTTTTCAGAAGTAGTAGACTTTTGATCTTCAAATTTCTCATAATAATCCACAGGAACATTCATCTTTACCGGAGCGGTAGAAGACGATTGTTTTTCCTTTTCAGAAACCTTTGGTTTTAGAGAACTTGAATTCTTTTCAACTGATTTTGGTTTCCATGCTTGTTGAGGCGAAGCAACCCGTTTGTAAAATTTGTCAGTTTTAGTTACCACATTCTTTACGGGTTCAGTTTTGATCTTGGTGTTTTCATTTTTCAAATTTTTTTTCTCAACAACCATTAGAGCTTTGCCTTTTGCATCAACTTTCTTTTTCTGACTCTCAACAACTTTAGACTTAGGCTTTAAGTTGGTGCACTTTCGTGTAATATGTCCAACTTTGTTGCACTTAAAGCATGTACGAGTATCAACTACCCGACTTGTACCTTTGGTCTGAGGCTGTGAGGCCTTTTCTTCAAAAAACTCTTCATTTGATTTTGAAAAAATTTCAGATTCCTGCTCAGAATAAGAACTCGAGCTTTTTACAAACTCCTTTTTCTCAACAAACTTCTTGTTTTGAAAATTCATTCTTTGATAATTCTTACCACCCTTATAACCACCCGACCATTTGTTTTGATTGTTGTTAGAAAAACGCGACGGTACAACAGGTTTTTTATAGTAAGCTTTATCTTTTTCAAAATTTAATTGCCGTTTGGAACGTTTCAAACCTTCAAGTTCACAAACATCAATCTCAACCAACTTGAACACATTTTTCAATTTATCAACATTCACATTCTCCAAAGGAAAATCACGATCCGAATACAACTTATCAGATCCCGCCATCTTGTACATCACAAGATTAGGTTCTTCACTTAAGTTGTTTTTGGATTTTGATTTTGGAATATATTTGTCCAAAAAGCATTCATCATCCTCAGTAGTGTCACTTTCAGACTTTAAAACATTTTCAACCATGCTTTTCACAACTTCAGATTGGACACTATCTTCATCAGATGATTTGGTAAATGTAACATCAATCGTGTTTGGAAGTTTAACTTCATTTTCTTCTTCATCATTAACCAACCCGGATTTTTTCTTTGAAAAATTGTTTAAAACCGGTGGTGGAACCTGATGAAACCCAATCCCAGTTCCATCCGAATAAACATCTTCGCCTGCTCTGTTCTTCCCAATTGGTTTAGGAACTATATGTTGAAGAACAAAGCTTGCGGAGTTGTAACTGTTCAGTTTCTACTGAATGCGTTCATTTTCAATTTTAGCTTCTTGAAACTGAAGCTTCAACTTAGCAATTTCATCCAGTTGTTGATTGATTAGCTCTTCTTTTACCCTAAGAACACCTGACAGTTGAACATTTTCTTTGTTTGTCTTACCATTTCTCTCATCAGAATCTTTTACCGTTCGTTTTAGCTTCTCAAAATTTTCTGAAAGTTGACGATTTTCATGAATTAATTTTTCGTTTTCTTTCCTAATTCTTTCTACGTCACTTTTATCTTTTTCGATTTTCTCAGTTAATTCTTTTAATCGTTCATTTGAAGCTTTTAACATTTTGTCACGGTTTAAGATCTGATCTTCAACGTCTCTGACTCTTCCTGTCAGTTTTTCGGTCTTTTTACCGTTAAGGTAAGCAAGTGTACTACAAACCTTGCAGTCTTTCATGCAATTTTTGCAGTCGCTCTCATTTTTAGCTTTCTTACCTGACTCATTGATTGCATCATTTTGACTGACCTTGCTTTTAGACTCAGTTCCAGAACCAGAAACTACCTCTAGCTCTTTCGCAGCAAACACTTTGTTAGCCATCTTCTTCAAATTTTCAGCTATGAATTCTTGTGACGTATCGATAATCCCGTCATCCACTTTCTTCGTCTGCAGCTCCTTCTCTTTTTCTTGTTCCTCAGCTTCTCCTCCTCCCCACCACAATCTTTGATTTGCTTCTTCTTCTTCTGCTGCAATTTGCTGGGTGAGAGTTTCAACATCAACTGGATCAACAACAATGTTTCCCTTGGGATCTAGGTAACATTCTCTATCAGCATCCCATCTATTCGCTTTTTTAGCTACTTTGTATGTACGATAGATTCTACTAATCATGTTCTGAGCTAACATCTTTCTGTTGATGTATTTCACTTCTTCTATTCTGGAGTCTTTGAAAGGAACAATCTTTGTCACAAACGCATAGCCCACTGCATCTTCTTATGGTAACACTTCACTCCAATCATATCCCTCATCATCATGGATAACAGCAAGTGCTCTGGATTTTTCTTTGGGATTTTCTTCTATCTGCTTCATTTTGGGGGATTCAGATTTGTTTTGATGATAGATGGCTCTTTTGTAATAATCTTCACGGAACGGATTTGCCGTATCATCAGCATATGCATTTCGACATTCTCTTTTAAAATGACCTTTTTTGTTTACATTTAAAGCACGTGACCTTCGACTTATCAAACCCTAGCTTGGTTGAAGGTCCACCAATAGAATGTCTACCGGTAATCTCCATGAATCTTTGCACTCGTCTGACTGCACTAGCCATACACCACCTGATATTGATCAACTCCATCTCTTCTGGATCGATCTGATCATAATCCTCCTTGGTAAGGTTAGTGTTTCCAATCTTGCCTGCAACAAGGCTCTCATAAGACTCTAACACAGAAGCTAAGAACACCATCTGCTGCTTTGCGGATTCTTCACTGAAATTTTGTGCATTCTTCAGATCCACAGCAATATTACATTGGAACAGATTCTTTGGAACTGATTGACTTGAAGTAGTTGACGATGAACCACTATGAAAACCACTGCTTGAACTTTCTTGATTTGACGTGTTAGAACTTTCAGCTGAGAAAGCTGTCTTAGGAGACATATTCTTCGGGTTCATACTTCCTCGGTAATACAGCTCAACATTATGCTGATATGAGGAATTATTGACTTTGTTTGATTTCTTGATCTCCAATTCACGACTCTCCAATCTTTCAATTAATAGATCAACCATCAGATCCTCCGACTTGATTGTATTCTTCAGCATCAAAGCAAAGTATTGCCAGTCTTTATCTTCCGGCAGTGAGTCAAATAGTTTGTCAACCAACTCTTCTTGAGTGTACACGATTACATGTCTTGCAAGTTCCAGTTTCAAATGCCCAAATCTTTCAATCATCTTAGATACAGATTCATTTTTCAAACATCCAAACAAATCAAATTCTTTTCTTAACAACTTCTTTTTGTTTTTAACTATCTTGGCACTACCCACACATTTCACTCTCAATTTCTCCCATAGATCTTTCACATTTGTGTACTCAATTAACGATATTATGTCGTCTCTCACAGACTGATGAAGCAATGCAATGCACTTTTGTTCGGCAACGAAACTTTCTATACCATCAGTATCTGTTATATTTTCATAATCCGATCTTCTCATATTAAAACTATTCTTCAAGATTTTCCAGCTTGGATACGCAAACGCTTTTAGCCACTCTTCAAACCTTTTAGCCCATCTATTGTATTCTTCAATCGCCATCAGTTTGGGAGGTTTGTTGTATGTGCCATATGCACTCTCCACACTTAAAGCACCAGACAGGGTTTTCTTTGCACTCGGATTAGGAGCATTTTCATTTGTGTTGTTTGATGTATCATCTCCAGTGTTTCCCGTGAAAGCAAACATGTCACTGAATGGATTCATAAACTCATCCATCTTCACGTATCTGAAACAATCAACAAACACTTAGAAAAATTTTTGAATTTTTAACAACAATCTCAAACGAAATCACTTCACACGAAATGACTTCAAACGAAAATAGATTTAACGCGAAATAAGCTTTTCACATGAAATACCAACTCAAACGAAATCAGGGTTTTCAAACGAAATAGTAATTTCGTTCGAACTGACCAAACAAAATATGATTTCGTGCGAAATTAGCTTGGATTCAAATGAAAATAGCCTCTTTGGTGCGAAATAGTAATTTCGTATGAAATCCTTAAACGAAATCTAATTTCGTACGAAATTAAACAGCAATTTCAAACGAAATTAATCACAAACTGTAATTTCGTGCGAAATTAAGAAGCTATTTCATGCGAAATCAGGATGATATCAGCATGTCGGCCACCATTTTGTCAAATTGATCCGGTTTTTGTTCGAATTTTGGTCCAATTCTTTCAAGGATTCATTAAAACTATGTTTCACGTGTAATGTGTGAAAATTACGCCATTTTAACCGTAAAATCTCGTTTAATTTTGAAAAGAAGGAGTAGAAGTCAGAAATTATGGCTGTTTTGGTATAAACTCTTCTTCCTGAGCTCTGATACCACTTGTTGGATCGATGTGTGACCCTAACGAGTCAATCAGAAGAGTTTTTGATCTATTTCAAAGGCGGAATCAGAGAAATAGACTTGAAACAGCTTGATTCCTCTTAATTATCTTCTTATTAATGATTTCAAAGCTTTTACAGATCGTTTGACAAACTGGCAGCACCTCGGCTCTGAATCGGAAAAGTTACAAATGACTCAGCAGGCTTGGTATTTATAGGGGTTGTAATTTCGTATGAAATAGCACTTGCTATTTCGTGCGAAATACCAGTGTGTAATTTCGTACAAAATAGCACTTGCTATTTCGTGCGAAATACCCCTTAAACATGCAAAACCTAATTTCTAACCTGCTGTGCACTGATTTATCCTATCTAGATACAAGACTCTATAAAGACTAAGTTAACAGACATCTATGCACCAACATAACAGCTCGTTTTTCTGTCTCCGGCGCCATCTCCATCGTCGATTTCAACGCCTCCAGTCGGGGAAAGTCTAAAAAGCTCTCCACCGGAGCAATCGTCGCTATAGTAGTCGGATCTGCGTTAATTCTCGCATTATTATTACTAATCCTGTTACTATGCCTACGAAAAAACGTAATCAACAAGCGAAACAACCTCCTAAACCGCCGGTGTAAACTTCGGCAGCCGCATGAGCAACCAGAGCGGTTACAGAAGTAGGAACATACAATCTAGTGTTCTTCGACGGAGGAATATACAACTTCGATTTGGAGGATTTGTTACTAGCATCAGCGGAGGTGTTAGGTAAGGGTAGCGTAGGGATGTCGTACAAGGCGATGCTGGAGGAAGGTACGACGGTGGTGGTTAAGCGGTTGAAGGATGTGGTTGTTACGAAGGAGGAGTTTGAGGCACAAATGGAGATATTGGGGAAGATGAAGATATTAGAGATATTATTTGTGTGCCTTTTATAGGGTCAAGGTTTATTAATTTAGTTTTATTATTTTTAATTAATAACCAGTTATAATAAAACGAAAATGATAAAATTACCCCTGATGAAAAGGACAAAACAGGGGGGGGGGGTTTAATTTGGGAAATTTGAGCTGATTTAATTTTTGGACCAAAATGGCAACAAAACTGAAACAATAGGGACCCAGTTGCAAAAACTTTGAGATTTGGACCAAAGTGGCAAAACTAGCCAAACCTCAGGGACTAAAATGATAGTTTACTAAAAAATTAATATAATTTAATTAATTTGATTTATAGTAAAATTTAATAAATAAAAAAATTAACATAATTTAATTAATGTGATTTACAGTAAGAAAAATTTACGCCCGTTTTTTACGCCCCGTTTTTACGCGCCCTCTTTACACACGTTTTTTACGCCTGTTTTTTACGCCTGTTTTTACACCCGTTTTTTACTGTCACATCCCAACCGATGGCGGAAACATCGGAGTGAGACGAAAACGAGATTGCAAGAGACTTCATAACACGTACTATTGGTGACAATAGATTTAAAAATAATTCGATTTCATTCATAACAAAATGTTACAATACATGGAACATGTTCAATACAAGAAAACAATACAACAAACAAGTACAAAATTGATACAACATATTAAAACCTAAGACGTCTAAGTGTGTATCTAAGCATCATAACTACTTCAGTTTCATATCATCGTCATCATCAACCTGTAACATGTTAAAAAGTATAGTTCAATACAAATATGTATTGGCGAGTATACAGGTTTTCATATATAGCATAAAAAGATAAGTTGTAAACAATTCCACATGGCAAGCTATTGATACAAGATAAACAATAAAATCGGCATGTGTTCGACTAATCAACCCAATGATGAAACGCAATAAGCTCTTAACATAACCCAAAGTTTACAGGGGTGCGTTAATCCTATAGCGCTATATATGTCAAGGATAGGCTCGTACGAAGTTAATGATAAGTCTAACACAAAACGTATAACCCCAAGTTTAAAATATCAAGTAATCAAGTATGCAAGCATGTATAAGGAATGTTTGTGCATTTACGAATAAAGTTTAAGTGTAAGCTTTATAGATCAACATGTTACACCCCAAAAAGGTGGTAAATGAAAAGGGGGTTCAAGTATACTCACAGTTTTGCAAAGTTTCCTTTGGTGATTCCGTGAAGAGTTGGAGGTTGGAGCTTCAAAGCTTCATTTAAAACACTTAGTGTTTTCTTTTAGAACTATTAGAGTTCTCTTCCTTGCTTGGAAGATTTAAGAGAAGTAGAGAGGTTGAGAGAAGAATGGTTAGTGTTAGGACTGGTTTTGACTCCATTTTGATCGCGTAACAACACGTTCAACGTGCGAAATCCGTGAACGTGCATGACCGAACACACGTGACGTAATTATAACCGTGATTCTATTAACAGATCTGAAATAGTACATCACCTGAATCACGTACACGAGCTTTCTCTATCTAAACTCTCTCTCTAGATCTAGATCTCCAAAGCTCCAAATGCCAAAAGTAGCAAAAGTCCCAAACTCTATCCCTAACTCTACTATTTATAGGCCAAGGCTTTAATGAGAAAACTCATTAATTACAATATTGCCACCTTGCCTTTCTTAACTAGATATTACAATATAAGGCTAGAATTAAAGTGTTTCCGCTACGATTTGAGATGACGGAGGCGATAGACATAAATGCACTAACAAACTCTCCCTTGGATATTGCCGCAGTCAATCTCAATCATTGAGACAAACTCGTAGCGTCTTGTCTTTCTCTCTCTCTGAGTCTTCTTGAAAGCTTTAACACGTTTAGCAAACACAGACTCCCTCTTTCTTGAACAGAATCCCCGTGGATTTGTCTTTGGCTTCAGCTTCTCCCCCTTTCAGTAGACTCTTTAGGCTCCCCCTTTCGTCAAGCTTCCGTGCTTTTGGGATCGACACCTGGCTTTCCGGTTACAAGCTCCTCCAGAATAGTTCATGGGTCCTTGAATGCACGCTTCCCTTTGCGTTGAGCTCGTCTTCAGACTCCCCCTTAGACTCGGCTATCGGGATCGTAGTCTGGAATCTGCAATCCTCAAACATTTATAAGTAAAACATTTTATAGTGAAAACATTTTTAGTTGTCCAGGTATCGTAACCTGGCTCTATCAAACTTTCTAAATCAAGATCCTGGCTCTAAAGATATAATAATATGAATATATCCAGGATTACTTGAATCTCTTCCCCTATCAATAATCCTTAAAGATTTGGCAGTTTCAACGAACTGGATCGGAAACTAGCTCTTTTACAGATTTTAACAGTATAAGCATTCAAATCCCTCACAGTTAATCATCCAAGTCCAAATTAATGACCTTGGAGATATCACAAACTGTTTTTGATTTTTGATTTTAAAAACTTCAAGTTTCAAATTAATGAACTTGTTTTTATTTTTAGAAACACGATCAACATACTTAGATTTTGAAACTCAGCTCTCAGACATCGGTTGTCGAAAATAAAGCAGAAATCAAAATCTTTTTGTACCTTTTCTGAAATGTAAAACAGTAAAGAAATATTTACAAACATATTTACAAATAATATTTTTGTTTGAGTTTGCGTCAGAGGATCATATCAGTTTCTGACAAGTCACAAGTACCGTTGAGCTTAGTTACACATTAAGAATTAAACAATTCACTTAGATTGTCGATATACTGATCCACTTAAATTTTCACACAAATTTCAACTGATTCAGGATACGAATTAGGTGTATTAAGAACTTAAACTCATTCATGTGTCCCACCTCTTGAATATACTCCCATATCCAGATCCCAATATTCAGTCTTACAGGTGAGTATACCTAGATGATATTTGTAAGGGGTTAAATTGCGAAAATCGTGAGAGCTCAGGTCAGAACTTCCGTTCAGCAGAGAGATGACGGCTTCGACTTTTGGTGTGTCCCCTTTAGAGGATCTTTTCTTCAACAACAATGATTATCAATTTTATTGTTTCATCATTTTTGCTGAGGGCGGCGCTATATTTCAAGCAAGCAGAAAGTATTATACGGGGACTAGGCCATTGCTTCCGCAAAATCAGAAGTCCCGGGATAATACCCCAGATATCACTAAGCATAAAGACCTAGTATCTCAGAAAGAGGGGTCCTTCAAACGAGATTTCAGGGGTTACCTATATATCCAAGTAGTGTTCCCCACGAAATAAGCAAGTTTGAATTTAGGTTTATATCCCGAAAAAGTTTACTAAATGTATAAAAACCTATCGGCATATCATCAGTGAGACCGTTTAACGCTATTTAAACATTACATTTCTTTAGCATACTGTAACTGTCTACTGATGTACTATCATTTCCTCTTTTTACACAAAAACTCAAATTTTTGAATTTTATCATGTTTTTGGCTTTTTCAAATTTTCTAATGTTTTTGGATTTTCTGACAATTTTTTACTCCCCCTAAAATGCAAAATCATTAAAAAATTTGAAAAACCGATACTGATAGCTTTGTCTCGCCATCCATTTTCTGCATCTCATGCTCTAATTTGCATAAAAATATAACGTACCCCCATGATTTACAACACATTGATATTTTACAGTTTGAAAACCGTTTTTCAATCTTGTGAAATTAATCATGTTTGTTCAGCCGTGAGGGTTTCGGCGTATTCAATCAACACATATTTTTGTAATTTTCTATTTTTGACAAAAATTAAAAACAAACATATTTTTGGTTTTTAAATTTTCAATTTTTAGGGTTTTGAAATATTGTTTATTTATATATAGAAAACAAGCAAACTCCCTGTTTCAACCAAACCAGGGTTCAGCAGCCTTCTCATCTCGTGCCAGGCTGCTTCGACACTCCTCTTGTTGACATTCAGAATTTTTCAGAAGCACCTGCACATTCAAAATATTCAATTACTTGAACAATTTAGCCCAGGTCTGTTTGACCTTTGGCATTTCAACACAATATGCATCAGTTAACTTCGGAAAATCTTTGTCATTTTGCACAAAGACTTTTTCAATTCTAACTTCAACTTTTTCATCATTTACCGAAGCCATTTGTTTTTTAACAGACCATGTTTGACCTTTAGGAGTACCTCTTTTGTAAAAATGTGACTCTTTTTGAACATTTTGATTTTGAACAACAGTTTTTGGTTTCCAAAACTGGTTTGGTTTTGTTGCATCAACAGTTGTTTTCCAACTTTGTGTTGTTCTAAGTCTAGACGTCACTGGTTTCCATGTTTGTTGTGAGTCAGCCTTTGACATTTTCGGCTTCCAAGTTTGCTTAGAATCAAACTTGGTTGACTTCTGAGTCACAACTTCAGATTTCTGTTTTTCAACATAAACAGACTTCTTTTTCGTCTCAACATCAGCATGTTTCAGATTTGGACACTTACGTGCAAGATGTCCTGTTTGATCACATTTGAAACATGTTCTCTTGGACACATCCTTGACCTGTTGTTGTTGTCTTTTCTTTTGAGCACTGAACTCTTCATTAGACTGTTGTCTAAATTTGAGTTTTTCCTCTTCTTCAAAACTTTTTCCTTGAACAAAACTCATTTTTGTCTGAAAATTCGGAGTTTCATTTCTTTTCCAACCTTGTTTCTTCTTATAACCCAACCCAGCCTTCATGTTTTTCTTTTTGTAACCAGGTTTGTTATAAAAAGTTTTGTGACTTTTTCCAGCTAACTTTGGAATCTCAGACTTTTCAATTTCAACCATTTTGAAAACTTTATCAACCTTTTCTGAAGTCACATTCTGAATCGGGAATACAACATCTAAGAATAATTTGTCCGATCCAATCATGGTATAAACCAATCCTTTTGAATCATCACTCAAATTTTTCTCGGATTTTGTGTTTTTAAGATATCCATCATGAAAATTACCTTCATTTTCATCCTGTGATTCAGATTTACCTGTATCAACCGACTCTTCTTTCAACACACTTTCAACGACCTTACCTACCACCTCTGAATCACTAGAATCATCAGATTTGGAATAGGTTATGTCAATGTTATCTGGAAATTGATCTACCATGTTGAAAGCTTTTTCGACCTTTTCATCATCATAAAATAAAACTTTTCCGGTGGTGGAACTTGATGAAACTCTGAGCCAATGCCTTTCTTGTTTTGCTCAGACTCACCATCCTCCGGTTTTATGTTGAAAATACGTTCAAGCACATATGATGACGCGTGATAACTTTTTAATTTGTTGTTATCCTGTTCTAGATCAGCAATCTGACGCTTTAGCTTTGCAACATCTTCAATGTAAGAATTAACAACTTGTTGCTTTATTTCATACATTCGTTTATACTCATTAGTTGTTTCAGAACAATATTTCAATCTTGATTGAACAAGTTTCATTTCACTTTTTACTTTTTCATATGATTCTTTTGTAATGTGATAAGCCAATTTTATTGAATCATATTCCTTTTTCATTTCCTGAAAAGCATTCTCTTTTTTATCACATTCTTCTGTCATTTTTGAAACCTTTTCTTTCAAAACTTCATTTTCTTTTTCTAACTTTTTACATTTTTCCAAAAGTTTTTCATCATTATCTTTCAAAACTTTTTCATTTTCAAACATTTCTTTGTATTTTCTTTTAAAAACAGTTTCAATTTTTGTGAATTCAAGATCTCTTGTTCTAAACTTTTCGTCTTTTTCAGTACAAGCACTGCATGGTTCCATGCATTTCTTGCACTCTTCATCGATTTTAATTTGAGTTTCAGAATCGGTGTTTGCAGCAACTTCTGTCTGCTTCTGATCAACAGCTTCAATATCAACACCAACATCACCAGCAACCTTCAAATTCTCATTCTTCACTTCAATCAAACTTTCAATCTTCTTCTCAAATTCTTCAACCTGCTGTTCTTCAGTAACAACTTCTTTCACAACTTCTACATTCACCACCACTTCTTCTTTCACTTCTTCAACAATCTTCACATCTTCTTCTTTAATTGCTTCTGTTTTAACCTCTTCAGCAGCTTTCTTCAAATCATCAACTAAATTCTCAATGTTCTTCTTCATTCTTTCTTCATTTCTCTTCCTCAGTTTTGTTGTCATAGCATCCCTGATGATTTTATCCAGCCTTTTCACATATGTCTTGTCTTTTGCAACATTTGAGTAATATTCGCCGGATCAAGGAATAACAAGAAGAACATCATCATGAACTATGTCACTTCTTGGAACAACCGGTTCACCTTGTTTGTTGACAAAACATTCTTGCTTCTTATCCCATCTTTTGTTCGCAACAGCATTCTCATATTCTTCTTGCATTTTCTCCATTCTGCACCCCACAGTGAATCTTTCTCTTTCAGTCTTTTCTTTCAAAATCTCTTCTCGAGTTTTCTCTTTTATCTCAACTGTGTCTTTTACTTTGATTTCTTCACGAATTTAAGCAACAAGAACATGATGCTGGGCTTTTGATGCTTTTCTGCCATGAGCTGTTACAGGACGATCTTCATCTAGAAGAATCTGACTCCAGTCAAAACCTTCATCGTCATGAATTACGGCATAAGCTCTGGACTTATCTTCGATCATTTTCGGCTCTTCTTTACTTCGGTGGTAGATCGCCTTTCGATAATAATCATCATTGAAAGGACGTTCATTTCCTCCGGCTTCAGAATTAGTGCATTCTCTTTTGAAATGACCTTTCTGCTTACATTTGAAGCAGGTCACCTTGGACTTATCAAATCCATGCTTAGTTGATGGACCGCCCAATGATTGCTTCCCAGTAATCTCCATGTATCTTTGAGCTCTGCGTATGCAACTTGCCAAACACCAACGAATGTCTATGAGCTCCATTTCCTCTGGATCAATCTAGTCGTAGTCTTCTTTGGTTAATTCTGAGTTTCCAATTTTACCAGCTACAAGACCTTCATACGATTCCAGAACAGATGCTAGAAAACTCATTTGTTGTTTAGCTGCATTGATGCTCATCGACGGAGAATTCTTCAGTTTGAGAGCAATGTTGCACATAATTTCCTCATTTTCATCAGAACTTGATTTTGAAGATCAATGATATCCAGAATGATAACTTGATGAAGTTGTTTGTGGTTCTTTTATCTTTTCACCACTGAATGCTGTCTTTGGTGAACTAGCAACTTTCTCCGAAGGTACATTGCCTTTGTAGTATAGACCAACATTCTGATGATGCGATGAACCACTCATCTTGTTTTGCTTTTGTAGCTCCAGATCATGACTCTCAATCTTTTCTAACAATGCATCAAGAGAAATTGTATCAAATTTATCATCATTTTTCAAGATAAAAACAAACGTTTGCCACTGATCAGCTCGTGGTAACGCTTCAATTACTTTATCAACAATTTCTTCTCTAGTTTTCACAATTTTAAACCTTTCAAGTTCAATTTTTAAATGGCAAAACCTCTCAATCATTTGCCTTACTGTCTCTCCCTTTAAACTGTCAAACAAATCAAATTCTTTTTTCAATAACGCGATTTTGTTTTTCTGAATTTGTTTACCCCCCTTAGCTTTTGCCTTTAAAGCTTTCCACACAGACTGCGATGACCCATCATGTATTAATAATGAAAAAATATCATCTCGAACTGATTGCTGGATTAAAGCAATCATCTTCTGTTCGTATGAAAATTTCTTTTTGTCTTCCTCTGAAAAATCTTTGATCAGAATTTCTTCTCCTTTGTCATTTGTTGGGTTAGCATATCCAAACTTCAAACAAAACCAACTCTCATGTGCATATGCCTTCGTCCAATTGACAAATCTCTCCTTCCACCATACATAATCTTCAATGTTATCCAGCTTCGGAGGTTTTGAATAGGTTCTATAAAAGTTGTCATGTTTGATGTTGTCTTTGATCGTTTTAGTTATCGCTTTAGGTGTAACATCTGAAGCTTCCACTGTATCCGAGGTAAACGCGTTGTAGAAAGTGTTGAAAAATTCTTCAGCCATAATGTGATCTTCTCGATTTACAAGCACCTTTATAATCACCTGAATCACGAACAAACAAACACAATGAGTTTAAACAATATCAAACAGATGAATCGGACGGGTATCCGATCGAGTGAGTCAACACAAGTCAACAGTGAAAATAATCTCGTGACAACGCTGTCCGTTCGGGTGAGATTGCTATCCGTTCGGGTGAGATTGTATCCGTTCGGATGAGATAGTATCCGTTCGGATGAGATAGTATCCGTTTGGATGACCTGATGTTGTCCGATCGGATGAAAATATGCTGGTCCGATTGGATGAGAAGTGGCCCGTTCGGATGACCTGATGTGGTCCGATCGGATGAGATGTGATCCGATCGGATGAGATATGCTGGTCCGTTCGGATGGGATATGCTGGTCGATCGGATGGGATATGCTGGTCCGATCGGATGGGATATGCTGGTCCGATCGGATGAGATATGATGGTCGACCGGATGAGATATGATCCGATCGGATGAGATGTGCTGGTCCGATCGGATGAGAGGTGACCCAATCGGATGAGGTGTGATCCGATCGGATGAGAGTGATCCGAACGGATGAAAGGTGATCCGAAACGGATGATCTGATGTGATCCGATCGGATGAGATGTGATCCGATCGGATGATGACGAACAGTTCAGCACAATCGACCACAGAAACTCAGATTTCTCTCAAACAGCATGGAATTTTGACCTGAAAATTTGTAGGGTTATAGATCAGCTAATTTTGCATAACATATCAAAAAATAAGCTAATTTGAACCGTAAAAACCCTGTCAATTTTGCAAAATTCAGAGAAAAACGTGAAGAACAAGAAAGTTAAGAGAAATTTGACAAATCTGGATGTTTTGGCTCTGAATCTGATCAATTTCTTGTACGAAACTGTGCGTTTGATCTTCACAACTGAGCACCTGCTCTGATACCACTTGTTAGGACCGGTTTTGACTCCGTTTTGATTGCGTAACAACACGTTCAACGTGCGGAATCCGTGAACATGCGTGACCGAACACACGTGACATAATTATAACCGTGATTCTATTAACAGATCTGAAATAGTACAGCACCTGGATCACGTACACGAGCTTTCTCTCTCTAAACTCTCTCTCTAGATCTAGATCTCCAAAGCTCCAAATGCCAAAAGTAGCAAAAGTCCCAAACTCTATCCCTAACTCCACTATTTATAGGCCAAGGCTTTAATGAGAAAACTCATTAATTACAATATTGCCACCTTGCCTTTCTTAACTAGATATTACAATATAAGGCTAGAATTAAAGTGTTTCCGCTACGATTTGAGATGACGGAGGCGATAGACATAAATGCACTAACAGTTAGAACACTTAGTGTCCTTTTAGAATTCTTAGAATTCTTAATTTAGAGAGATTGAGAGAATTAGAGAGATGGAAAAAAGAATGGTGTCAAGAAAATGGTAGAAGGAGGTTGGTATTTATAGGTAGAGAAGGTGGAAAATGGTGAAATATGATTGGTTAACAAAGGTGGAAGAGGATTGAAAAGATGATTGGTGGAGAAAGGAGGTGGAAAATGGTGAAATATGATTGGTTAAAGAAGGTGGAAGAAGATTGATGAGGTGGAAAGATGATTGGTATATTTCTTGAGTATATATTATGTAATTGAGGATGTGCGTATAAGTATTTATACGTATAATTATGTCGGTTTGCGTATAAATACGTATTTAAATGATCGGTTGTGTGAATAAAAAAATATGTATAAAATATGAATTTTGTTATGATTAACGCCTCGAATTGTGAGATTGAAATTAAAATGTGAATGTAAGGTTTCTAAAATTAGAATACGAATATGAATATTTTTAAAATAGAAATATGAAGATACGAGGCGTTACAATCTCCCATACTTTAGGAAATTTCGTCCTGAAATTTATTCAAGAGTAAGACCTTGGAGAAAAAATATTTTGGCTAGAAGAATGATTGTCTAAAATCGAGACTTGGAAGTGTTGAAATGTGTTGAAAAATATGAAGTTTCGAGGAACGAAAAGGTAGGTTTTTAAAAAGGGTTCGTTTGTCTAAAATGATTCGAGGCATTGAGCATAAGTAAAACGTGCATGTGTGTGTATAGACAAGCGAGTTTAAACAAGTTTGAATAACTCAATGATGAGGTATTTTAAAATGTGTTACCTAAGGAGGAAGCTTTCGTATAAACGATATGTATTTTGATGAAAAGTGTGGCCACACTGTTGGTTGTAAGAAAAAGTTTCATTGGATTTAAAGAGCATTGACAATCTCAGTTTTGTAGCGAATTCTTTATCGGTGAAAAACAAGGAAGTTAGGTATTGATGTGTGCAAAATGCAACATATAAATTACATCAACTGAGCCATAAAACTAACTCTTTTTTAGTACTAATGTTGGAAAAAGTGTGCTTTTGTCTTCCTTTGAATTTACAGGACCAAATGAGCTTAAAATAGCAAAAGGAACAAATATACAACAAAAACCAACATAAATATAAAGAAAAGGAATAAACGTGACATGCCCGACTCCTCGGCAGGATCCCCAAGAGCAAAAAGAAGAAACAGAAGGCTGACCACGGCCCGTGCCCACTGAAGACGGGGGCGTGGTCAGATGTCTGCAGAAAGGACAAAGCTGTGGAAGCTTCCACACCCACCACGGGGGCGTGCCCAGCTCAGCACGGGGCGTGGTCAACGCTAAGATTCATAGAATCTTGCAAAATCTTGGTAGTACAGATACGCTTCTACCCACGAGGCCGTGCCCAGCGAACACGGGTCGTGTGGAGCAAAATGCTGACAAATGCAATTAATGAGGGAAGAGAAAAAGATGGCCACGGGGGCGTGTCCGCTGGACACGGGACCGTGGCCAGGCTTCTGTTCAGGCTATAAATAGGGGTGCTTGGTTTACTTCAACGGCATCCCTTGGCAAACCACTACTCTCCCACTTTGCCACCACTCCACCACAACTACACCACCAACACCCACCACCATCATCCATCATCCACCTTTAGAGTGTGTAGTAGTCTCGGGATCCAAGATTGATAGTAAGAGTTCTTGTCCATCAAAGGCCATGATTGGCTAAGTGTCTTAAATCACTTGGTGAAGACAAGTCTTTAATGTATTACTTTTGATTTTTAATCTTTTCACACTTTTTTATTTGGTTTTGTATTAATGACTTTAATAACTAGTTTCTTATGTTGAAGGTGAAACTTCTTTATCATTTGTCTGTGGTGTCTTGGCATTACTTTACTGTCTATATAAAGTAAAAGATTTACACCATTCATATCTCTACGGTCTATATAGAGATATGTTGGCTACCTGGTCGGGGGTTAAGGAAATGGTTTAGTAAGGTTCTTGCCTTGTTGAGTGTATAGATCCTGCAAGGACCTGGGTCAAGCTTACCAGAACCTCCTTCAATACCCACTGGTATTGGATGGCGGGGGTGCGAATGGCTTGATCCCCTCATATGTAAACTACTATTAATACATTAAACCGGTTACTTGGGATTGTATCCCTGCTGACTCAAACCACTTAGCCGAGGGTAACGTCACCTTCAAAAGAGGGGCCTACCACTTTTCGCATTAATAACTTAATTAATTATCTTTCAATATTCCAACCCTTTGGGATTGTATCCTTGCTGACTCAAACCACTGGGTTGAGGGTAACGTCACCTTCAAAAGAGGGGCTTACTACTATAACTAAGATAATCTCTTAAAAATTGCAAAAATGCGGAAATCATCAAAGGATGCATTAAAGGCGAGTCGGATCCAAGTGATTCATCTTGTCTATCTGTTTTTATTTTATTTCTGCATTTTTAGTTTTAATCTTTCATGTTTAAAACCTTTTCTCAAAAAAATTAGATTGATTAGACGTTGAGGATAAACCGGTACTAAAAGCTCTTTTGTCCTTGGACGACCTCGGTATCTTACCAACGCTATACTACGCTCACGATAGGTGCACTTGCCCAAGTGTGTGTTTAGTGTTAGTAGAATATCGTGTTTTATAAATTTAAAACTTGACTAATGCGTAAAATGGGCTTAAAATATCAATAAAAACATATCACGCTGAACGCACACCAGTATTTTAAATAAAAAATTGTTTTGGAGGTAACGGCCAACTAAGTATGTTTGCGTATAAATAAAGAATGGAAAATTGTTTTAAAAGTAAGAAAGCATTTTAGGGTTCGAATGTTTAAACCGATTGATTGCAAATGGGGTTTGTATAAAAGGCAGAGAATAGCGGGGAATAATGGAGGTATAAGAGTGAACTATTGACCTAATAAACGAATGTGAGTATAAGAATGGTATGCGTATTGAAAACGATGAGTTAAGAATGGGGTCTCATCGTGGATAATCGGATATCGCGCGTTTAGCAATGCGTTTGTGAGTTGTTAAAGTTTGTATCGGGTCCAAATAGGTCTGCAAAACACCGAATGACACGTTTTATGAAAGTTTGGTAACATGGTGAAAACACTTATATATAAGAAGTACAGGGGCGTATCCACCATGTTTTAACCATGTTACGTCCGTTTCGTTATTCGGTGTCATGTTACGTTCTATGTCTTACCATACACAGTAGTACACCCTATGATTCTCATGCGCCTATCACTATAATCCCGTGTGCACCCGCGATTATATTGATCGTCGCATGATCCGCATAGTTTGTACTAGTTGTGTATGAATCAGGGTATACATAAATTTGAAAATAATAATGTGTGCGTATAAGAATGTAGTATATAAGCATGTTTACGTTCAAATAAGTATGAGACCAACGTGAGCGAACCCCCTCGGGTTATGCTCACGTATTGGTACGAATGTATGAATTTGAATATAAGTATGAGCATGAATGTGAGTATAAATATAAGTATGCATATGAGTATAAGTACAAAAATAAAACATATGATTTATGAATATGTTCATAAGTATGAATATAAGTAGGTATAAATGACAATGATTGAGTGTATGGTATGAATTGAATACAATGAATTTAAGTATATAAAACGATCGAGAAGTTCGAGTATGTAAAAAAACGAATGATATAAATGAAATTGTCGCGAGATATCGACTAAAATGTGTACGATGTTATGAGAATTTATGTAATGTAGAATTTAGTTTGTGAATGTAAAAAGAATATAAAGTACTTACTAGTTATGCGTGACATATTTGTAAAGAACGAAAATGCTACTCTTGTTTTAGAAGAATTTATGTAAGTCGAAAATGGTCAGTCCCCATGAAGTTTCCTTGCCTACGTGTTTTGAAATTTAAATGACGTATTGGGCGGTGTATGAAACGGTTTCTGAAAATAGTAAGTTTGCATCGTTTTAAAAGATCTTGCATTAAAATATGGAATTTAAAATTTGGAGGTTCTCGTGAAAACGTTGATCCTTAAAAAGAAATTTAGCATAATGAACCTAGTGATCGTCAACAATAAGTGTTTTAGCAAAATGATTCGTTGATTTTGAAAGGAGTTTTAGTAAAACGATCTTATAATATCTATAAGATCTTATAGGCATGTGAGAAAGGTTGGTTTGATTTCGTTTGAGAATGAAAGTCTTTAGTATGATGATATAATGTGAGCGTGTTTTAGTGATTAGGTTGAGTATGAAGTTCATGGGCAAGAGATTCATTGGACCGATTAAGTTGATAGGTAGCATTTCGTAAGGTTTTGAAATTCGGGTAATAAAACGTTTTAAGGTATGATTAAGAATTTCGTGTATGTGAGTTATGTGAAATTAGATTGTATGGTAAGAACTACGTTTAATAAAACAATGCATTTTGAAATTGATATAAGTAGGGATTTTGACGAATGATAAATGATTTAGGTGTAAAACATGATCGTGTTTACATAATAAAGTATTTTGAAGGAAATTTTTTTGGTAACGATCACCTAGGTAAGGGAATCACCCCTAACTCATTGGTGAGGTCGTTTTAAGAAAAGAAAGGAGCGGAGTTAATCGTCAAGGTAAGGAAATCACTCCTATCTCGATGATATGTCTCCATTTTGGGGTTACAAGAAATGTAAATCTAGTTGGTGACGTTTTTGAAATCATGCATGTGAATGACGTATAGATGTATGAAAAGATTTAGTATGATGTGTGTATAAAACAAAATAATCTCGAAATTGAATTTGAAAAGAGAGGATTGCATCGTATAAGATTGATAATAGTAAAACGTAGGTTTGATTAAAACTTGGATTGTTCCAAAACGGAACTTAGACTAAACCGAAGTGGTCGAAAATTCTTTTGAAATTGGAGAAACATGCTTTGGCTTAATAGGTGGAATACTATCGCCGAAATTTCGGTTAACGGTATTCACCCTTCCAGTTACTACATGTTCCAAATCAATTGAAAGTTCGAGACTTGGCGGGATTTTTGAAAATCAAGGAGTGGGACTAGTCGACAAGATGCGGTTTCACCCCTAACTTGACGATTTCAT
Source organism: Helianthus tuberosus (assembly GCA_030545235.1). NCBI lineage: Eukaryota > Viridiplantae > Streptophyta > Magnoliopsida > Asterales > Asteraceae > Helianthus > Helianthus tuberosus. The sequence continues at coordinate 169,071,763 of CM060368.1, forward strand.
ACCCTAAGTGTGGTTGGTACTCGTCGGGTCAAAATTTAAGTTCGACACTTTGATGAGGGTCCACTAGAATTTGAAATGAAAATTCTTTATCAAGGTGAGAATCTCACTCCTAACTTGATGGTGAATTTCATGTAAAAGAATAGGCGGATTGAGAGTCGTTCACCAAATTGTAGGTTTCACGCCTATTTTGGTGAAGTCGTCTCATTTGTGTATTACGAGTGTTTGCAAATTTAGTATAATCAAGTGAAATGCCTTAGGAAAGGCATATGTTATGAAATAAATAAACAAGCATGAGCACATAAAAGACATTTCAAGGATAACACATAAAGGCATCTCAAGAAAATTAACATATGAATCAAGTATGGTCGAATTTGGTACTTAACTATAGACTAGGTCAAAAGCATGGCAATTTTCCTAATTCCCTATAGTTATGGCTCTGATACCAATCTGTCACACCCCAAGCGATGGCGGAAACATCGGAATGAGACGAAAACGAGATTGCAAGAGACTTCATAACACTATTGGTGACAATAGATTTAAAAATAAATTGATTTCATTCATAACAAAATGTTACAATACATGGAACTTGAAATACAACATGTTCAGTACAAGGAAACAATACAACAAACAAGTACGAAATTGATACAACATATTAAAACCTAAGACGTCTAAGTGTGTATCTATGCATCATCACTACTTCACTTTCATAACATCGTCATCATCAACCTGTAACATGTTAAAAAGTATAGTTCAATCCAAATATGTATTGGCGAGTATACAGGTTTTCATACATAGCATAAAAAGATAAGTTGTAAACAATTCCACATGGCAAGCTATTGATTCAAGATAAATAATAAAATCGGCATGTGTTCGACTAATCAACCCAATGATGAAATGCAATAAGCTCCTAACATAACCCAAAGTTTACAGGCGGTGCGTTAATCCTATAGCGCTATATATGTCAAGGATAGGCTCGTACGAAGTTAATGATAAGTCTAACACAAAACGTATAACCCCAAGTTTAAAGTGTCACACCCTGGCTTTGCGGAAGCGTGGGTTTATTTGGTGTGACTTCTTAATACCATAGCTTAATCACAACAAAGCTATATGAAAATAAAACCATGCAGGTCATCCATTGATTTAAGTTTGAAAAGTAAAATACCACAACATTGTCTTAAGGCGTTGACACATGCAACGGAAATTACAACCTAATAACATAAAAACATTGTTCATAAGACGCAACCATAAACTTAAAATAGACGTAGTTTAAGAACTGTGACTCGTCCAGGTAAAAGCCACAACCCCTAAACTTGGATGATCCCATAACTCTAACGCAGCGTGAAAACGTAGCATACCGTGCCAGATCCTTAGTTCCCTGAAATACATGTAAGTTGGAAAAATCAACAAAAATTGTTGAGCGAGTTCATGTGTAGTGAGTATGTAAAACCTTTGTAAGTATAAAAATCCTGGTATGTAGCAAATAAGGAAATAAAGAGATCACCAATGGTTTGCAATGCCATTGATATGTGTGAAGTGCAGTAGGAAGACTCAAACTAGCAGATTTTTGCGTCGGGTACCAAGTCACCCCGAGGTCCGTACTGTTGGGCTTGGGGCTGGGCTCGCTACACCCAGATAGATCTACCGCTATTGTCCCTCGGTCCGACACTGAGGATTAATGGCCTTCAGTTCCCGCCTACTCACTCACATGATCTAAGTAGTAACCCTCCTTATGCTAAACATACCATGTGTAAAGTATTCGTAATCACAGTAACATGTATTTCACCCCCGCAGTTTAAAAAACTGAAAACAGTTAAGAGAAAAGGGGGACATGAACTCACCGAAATGCGTCTCTAACAAGAAATCTCCCGGTCAACCTGCTGTGCGACGACCTACACGTACTAACTTCTATTAGACGGACGGCCGTGCCTTAGCTTAAGGTTTAATGTCTTTGGGAAATAGTTAGGCAACTATTTCGTAATTACAGTTCGTAATTATTTTGTAAATATATTCCTTCCCAAGGATGGAGGTTTTAATATATGTGCGTTCGTATAACTTCGAAATATATTATTAAGTCTCACTTAATGTAATATATTTCATTTAATTTGTCCAAAACATTCTATCTCCAAAATATAAATATTTTTCCCAAAATAATACTTTTATCAAAATACACATCTAAAAGTATTTTATGAAAATACGTAAGTTACATTTAAAGTTCGGGTGGTAATAATAATACCGGTGTAACTTAAATATTTATTGTGAGGGCGTTAGTATTATTTTGGAGTCGTTACTATTCAGTGTGTTCCAGTAATATTATTTTTACTCTAAAAATAATATTTATGTAGTTCACAAAATAATCATAAAAACTACACAAGTGTTACTATGAAAAATATATATTCTAAATATATATTTAACATGTTTTATTTCTAAAAATCCCACCTCCGACATTTGGAAGTTTTGTAATAAAATTGTAGCGAAATTTACATTTTGAGAACAAGTTAAAAATATAGTTATAACACTTGTTGTAAATTTTTTTTTTCCAAGTGTTTATATTTCTGTAAAAAATTTCGCCAGAGTTTCCTCTGTAACTTGAGGTGGCCACGCTTTCAAGCGTATCATTTTCTTTTATAAATTCAATCAACAATGTTCCCAACATCAACAAACAATACTCCAACATCAAACTAGTCAAGAATATAAGTAATTTGCAAACACATGAACTTGTGGGTTATGTAAAAGTAGGTAGTAACCTTCCATTATCTTCACTAGATCTTTTTATTCTTATAAATGAAATCGGTTTCTTGAAAATCTTATTTTTAAAGAAAGTGTAAGTTTACAACTTCTTGTCAAAAATCTCAAAAATAATTCTTTGTTAAAACCTTTCGTTACACAAGTGTCTACACACTTGTTTGTTCACAAAAACACCTTTAGTTTAGGAAAGATCCGGTTTTAAAACATGGGTTCGTCTTACAGTTGGTTCTTTGAAAATACCACTTGTAGATCTTTAGATCTACTAGTTTAGAACTCCATTTCATAAGAAAAAATGTTTTTACACAAGTTCATGTTAATAAGTAGTAGTGTTCGTCATCTAATCATTTTTCACACTTAAACATACACTAGTTCATGCTCCATGAACATGACTTAGCCTGGTTAGATGACGATCCGCACTACTACTAGCATAAAATAATCATAACAAAACAAGTTTCAAGAGTTTTACACTAATATTCATTCTTTAACCAACATGTTCATTTTTAGTAAACTTTTAGTTTTGATCTCTAGTGTTCATGATTTTTATCCGACAAATCTCTTATTAACTTCTTTAGATATGAACAATAGGGTGTTTAGAGTCACTTACTACTAGCTCGAGGCTAGGGAAGAAACTAGACGAAAAATGGGTGGTTAATAGCGTTGTGGTGAGGTCCTTGGCAATCCGTAAGCACTGAGCCTACTTATATGAACCCTTTCACCTTTGAGTATACTTGGAAATGCAAGTTAAAAATTGAAAAGTGGTGGTGGATGTGGGTTGGCTCTCGGCCGTGAATCAAGAGAGGGAAAGGATGAGTGATCAAGTTTTGTGAGGTGTCATGAAGTGAATGTAATAACCCTTAAGCCTTTTTATAATCCATCCATTAGCTTTAACCATTGGTTACTATGTCTAAAAGACATTAAGCACATGTTATAATTATAATCAAAATTTTGTGGGGTGTCTCCACAAAGAAACCGAGTTCGGTCAAGGGGGGTGGGTAAATGGGTTGGATTTGAACTAAGTAGTTAGAGTATAGTTAGTTAGTTGGTGTTAAGATTAGTTGTTATGTGTGTTGTAATTTACAACGGGTGTTAGGTATTCGGGGACCCTAACTGGCTCAGAAAAAGAAAATAATGTTATGTCAATATTTTTATGTGCCGGGTTAAGTCCGGTTGTTGGGTTGGATACTGATCCGTTAAAGTGCTAAATAAGCATTTAAAGTGTCGTTAATATTATTTTTAGTGACACAATTTATTCCCGACACTTTGGAAAGTGTCTAGTATTATTTTCCCATGTTTTTACACTTTACTAGTTAGTTTTAAATGCTGAATTTTTATTTAAAGTGCAGAATTTTGTACTCAAAGTACGTTTTAGGCACATCCGGTCACTATAACTATCACCTAGTGACGCAGTTCTACAATCCTCACCTCCCTACACTCTCTACTAGTGTAGTAATCTATTCCCGGCTCATACTGGCCTCAGAGACAGTAACTGTCTGATGCTGGCTATGTCAGCATGTTTACTGGGTATCCCGTATAGTGTGCTCACTGTGCTTTTGTGCATCAAGGTTGTCACTAAGGTTTGTGTGTAATTAATAGAGTGACAGTAATAAAGTATGATGCATGAAAATGTATATATCAGAATTCAAGTAGCAGTTTAATCACAACTGTAAGCAAGCACAGTAATTAAGCAGTAATTAAATATTAATTAATTCATACGGATACCTGGTTTGGTGAGGGTTGTCACATTCTCCCCCCGTTAAATAAATTTCTTCCCGAAATTTAAGCTCTGCTTCTAGATGCAGGGTTCTTAGGAAATAAATGGGGGTATTTCTCTTTCATACGATCCTCACGTTCCCACGTGAATTCAGGTCCATGCCTAGCATTCCAACAAACTTTGACGAGTTTGACACTGCTCCTGCGAGTTTTGTTAACTTTCCAATCAGTGACCTCAACAGGTTCTTAAGTGAAGTGGAGCGTGTCGTCGATATGAACTTCGTCAGCAGGAATGATCACCGTTTCTTGTGTTGGACTCTTTCTCAAATTTGATACATGAAATGTATCGTGAACACCGTTGAGTTCAGCAGGTAGGTCCAACTTGTAGGCAACAAGCCCAATCCTTTGCAGGATTCTGAAAGGGCCAATGTAACGCGGATTCAACTTTCCACGCTTCCCGAAGCGTGCCACACCCTTCCAGGGTGAAACTTTCAATAAAACCATATCTCCAACTTGGAATTCCAAAGGTTTCCTCTTTGGATCTCCATAGGCTTTCTGTCTGTTGCGAGCCGCTTCGATGCGTTTTCGAATCTGCGCAATCTTGTCCGTTGTCTCTTGGGCTATTTCAGGACCAACAAGCTGCCTATCACCTGCATCAGCCCAGCATAGTGGTGATCGACACTTGCGTCCATAAAGCGCTTCGAATGGCGCGGCTCCGATGCTGGTGTGGTAGCTGTTGTTGTACGAAAATTCGACCAATGGTAAATGATTATCCCAGCTACCACCTAGATCCATTACACATGCTCTCAGCATATCCTCCAGAGTCTGTATAGTTCGTTCACTTTGGCCATCAGTTTGCGGATGAAACGCAATACTTAGATTCAATTGTGAGCCAAAAGCTTCTTGGAAGGATTGCCAAATCCTTGATACAAATCTCCCATCTCTATCAGAGATGATCGAGAGAGGCACTCCATGACGCGCAAGGATCTCTCGCATGTATATTTCCGCAAGTTTACTAGTGTTGTCTTTCTCTTTGATTGGCAAGAAATGTGCAGACTTTTTTAGGCGGTCGACTATTACCCAAATCATATCATGGCCTCTGGGCGTCTTAGGCAGTTTCGTTATGAAGTCCATTGAAATCTGTTCCCATTTCCACTTGGGAATCTCAGGTTGTTGCAGAAGTCCTGAAGGCTTCTGGTATTCAGCTTTTACTTTAGCGCACGTTAAACACTTGCTAACATAAACAGCAACGTCGCCTTTCATCCTAGGCCACCAATAATAATCCTTAATATCTTAGTACATCTTATCCGCTCCTGGATGGATAGAGTACCGTGATTTGTGTGCCTCATCAAAAGTAACTTTTCTCAAACCACCAAACAGAGGAACCCAAATTATTTTCATAAAACATAACGTTCCTTCCTCGTTTAGCACTAATTGCTTCTCCATCCCACGGAGATATTCTTCTTCAAGGTTTCTTTCCTTAAGAGCTTCTTTCTGCGCGGCACGAATTCGCAGAGAAAGTCCTGTTTGGATAATCATTTCTAAAGCCCTAGCCCTTATGGGCTTGATCCTTTCTTTACGACTTAGGGCATCGACGACCACATTCGCCTTCCCAGGATGGTACTTGATCTCGCAGTCGTAATCATTCAATAATTCGACCCAACGTCTTTGTCTCATATTCAGCTCTTTCTGGTCGAATATGTGTTGCAGGCTTTTATGATCTGTGAAGATTGTGCACTTCGTACTGTATAGGTAATGTCTCCAGATCTTCAATGTAAATATCACTGCGCCTAGTTCCAAGTCATGCGTTGTATAGTTCTTTTCATGTACCTTCAGTTGGCGTGATGCGTAAGCTATAACTTTCTGGCGCTGCATCAACACGCAACCCAATCCTTGGCGCGAAGCGTCACAATATACCACAAAATCGTCTGTACCTTCTGGTAGTGCTAAGATCGGCGCATTGCAGAGCTTGTTCTTCAACAATTGAAACGCTTCTTCCTGTTTGATTCCCCAATCAAACTTCTTATCCTTCTGTGTGAGTGCGGTCAGTGGTTGAGCGATTTTTGAAAAATCCTCAATGAATCTTTGGTAGTAGCCAGCCAAACCTAAGAAATGTCGAATCTCGGTTGGCGTCTTTGGGGTTTCCCAATTTTTGATCGCTTCAATCTTTGTTGGATCCACGTGAATCCCATCTCCATTCACCACTTGTCCAAGGAATTGGACTTCACGTAGCCAAAACTCGCACTTAGAAAATTTGGCATACAACTGTTCCTTTTTCAGCAACTCCAAAATAGCTCTTAAGTGTTGTTCATGTTCATCCTTTGTCTTTGAATAAATCAAAATATCGTCGATGAACACAATCACGAACTTATCCAAATATGGCTTGCAAACTCGGTTCATTAAATCCATAAAAACAGCAGGCGCGTTTGTCAACCCAAACGGCATAACTAGGAACTCGTAGTGTCCATAACGAGTTCTGAAGGCTGTCTTCGGGATACTCTCCTCTTGTATCCTTAGCTGATGGTACCCAGATCGAAGATCGATCTTAGAGTAAAAGCTTGAACCTTGCAATTGATCGAAAAGATCATCGATTCTCGGCAAAGGGTATCTGTTCTTGATAGTCAACTTGTTCAACTCCCGGTAGTCAATGCACATACGAAAACTACCGTCTTTTTTCTTAACAAACAGGACCGGAGCTCCCCAAGGTGAGAAGCTTGGTCTGATGAATCCTTTGTCTAGCAACTCTTGGAGTTGTGTCGACAATTCCTGCATCTTTGACGGTGCAAGTCTATAAGGTGCCCTAGCTACAGGCGCGTCACCTGGAACTAAGTATATACGGAACTCCACTTGCCTCTGGGGTGGCAATCCTGGCAAGTCCTCAGGGAAGACTTCAGGATACTCCCTTACGACAGGGATGGCTTCGATTTTCGGCTCAGCAGCTTTCTTATCCACAATGTGTGCCAGGAAGGCCGCACATTCCTTCTGTAAACACTTTCGCGCTTTCAGGCAGCTGATGATTCTTAAAGGCGTATCACGCTTTTCACCATGAACCACAATCGTTTCACCATCTTCGGTTGGGATGCGAATGATCTTCTCGTGGCAGACAATTTCTGCCTTGTTACTTGATAACCAATCCATTCCTACTACCACGTCGAAGCTTCCCAACTTGACTGGTAGTAGATCCAAAGCAAACTCACGCTCTCCCAATTCGATTACACAACCTCTGACCACTTCATTAGCTTCTACTAACTTTCCATTCGCCAATTCGATTGAGTATGGGATATCTAGTTTACTAGCGGCTAAACCAAGCATATTCTTAAACTCTAATGATACGAAGCTATAATCGGCACCAGTATCAAATAAAACGGATGCAAAGCGTTGGTTTATAGGGAACGTACCAGTAACAACATTGGGATCCTGGCGCGCTTCCCTCGCTTCGATATTGAAAACCCTTCCCCGTGCTTGGTTCAATTCTGGGCAGTTCCTCTTATAGTGCCCAATGTCACCACAGTTAAAGCAACCCGGTCTTTGCCCGTTTCCACCTCCATTCCGAACTTGATTGTTGTTTTGGTTACGATTCACAGCACCAGCTTGATTCGCGGTGTTGCCTCGAATGCCATTTCCTCCACTATTTCCTTGAGCACGATTTCCATTACCACCATGATTATTGTTTCTATTTCCAAAACCTCCTTGGCCTCCCCGGCCAGCGTTAGCCCAACAGTTATCCTTCAAATGTCCGGTTTTTCCACAAGCTTCGCATACCCTTGAACCACACCGGCCTGAATGGTGACGCTGGCAGGTGTTACACTTGGGGTGTGTACCCATATACCCTTTTCCTTTCTTTCCACCAACGGTTGTAGCTTGAACCGGTGCGCTTGGTTCTCCTTTCCTGCCATCACTGCTTGTGCCTTGTTTGAAGTTCGAGAATTTTCTTTTATTACCCTCAGACGACTCTACGTGAGTCTCCTTCTTCTTTTGCTCAACATCAGAAAACTTGTTTAGGCGGATAGCCTCCTCAGTAAGAGCCACGCTCAGATCAATTGCCTCAGTGATTGTTGCCGGCTTTGAAGAAGTCACCATACTTATGATTTGAGGAGCTAAACCCCAAATGAAGCGCTCGATTCGCTTGAATTCCGGTGTAACCATGTAAGGAACCACATGAGATAAGTCGTGAAACCTCTGAACATATTCCGCAATTTTCGGGCCTTCCATCTTCAGATGCCAAAACTCAGTTTCCAACTTTTGAATTTCAGCGCGGGAGCAATACTTTCTTCGCATCAGCTCTTTTAGCTCGTTCCATGTCATTGCATATGCAGCGGCTTCACCAAGAGTTTGAACTTGTAAATTCCATCAGGACAGGGCTCCGTCCAAGAATAGCCCAGAAATGTAAGTAACTTGTTGGTCTGGAGCGCACTTGCTCATTCGGAGGACAGAGTCTGTTTTCTCAGCCCATCTTACAAAAGCAACAGCACCTCCGGTGCCGTCAAAGTTCACCGGCTTGCAGTCTAGGAACTGCTTGTAAGTGCACCCTGCACATGCGTTAGAATATACAAATGTCATTAGCAAACATGCTAGAGATATCCAATTGTATCATGGTATGCCTTAATGACTTAGTATTACCATGAGGTGGATTGTTATTGCCGTTATTGTTCGAACTGCTCCCGCTGGGTCCTCCTTGTGAGGCTGCGTACTGCGCTATGGCGGTAGCGATGATTTGTTGAAGTTCTGCCTCGTTGGCAGGCATGCGCGGATCGCGTTTTGGTGGCATCTTCTAAAAGATGGTTCACGTAGGTCAGGTCATATGTAAGTAAAGCGTACGTATATAACGATAGTAATAATACATAACATCTAATGTTAAAATAAACCAAACACATAACATCTCATGTTATAGAACATAAACAATCCATCAAACATCACATATGATGAGAATACTGCGATTGCGTTGCCATAAATCGAGACCACAATGTAAAGTTTACAAGTACACAACTGTATCATACAACATCAATGACTAAGGGCTACATTACCCCAGTCCAAAATATCAAATCAGTGTCAACAATATCCAATATACATAACAACAAAAGTCAGGATCAATATGCAGTCTCCCAAAAGCTGTGCAATCTGTGTAATCGCCGTCTTCTCAACAAAAGTCCACCCAAGTCGTACAAAATAGCCCTACACTGATGGCGGTGGAGGAGGGGGAAAATGAGAAAAGAGCAAACGTCGCATGTGAAGCCAATCCTCCTCCATGGCTCGATGAGAACGTAACAGATATGCTATCTGCTGCTCCTGAGTCCAAAAACGGGCAGCAGAATCGGAAGATAACGGACGAGGAGGGTGTAATATCGCAGGGTGAGTCTGGCCCTGGCATTAGCATGGTGGTCGCTGTGCTCTCTCAAGCTCCTGCACGCGACGAGTCAGTGCCTCCTGCTGGATCATGAAAGAAACAAGGACATCCTCGGTAGAAGATCCCACATGATATGGGTGTTACGGATCCGTCGGTGGCATAATGGGTGGTGAAGTCCAGAGAAAAGGCTCGCCAGGTGGAACAAAGGGTGGCACAGTAAATGGTGAAACAGGGGGAACAAGAGAAGAAAACTGTGGTATAACCGGGACAGATGTCGGCACATGACCAAAGGGGTGAGTCGAGGAACCCTCTCCCGGGCGCGATGGCGGTGTAAACTGACGGAACATAACAGGTAAGTCGGTGTGGTGAACACCGGTAGTATGAACGGGATGCAAAGGAACGTTAGTAGGAACTGAAACAGGTGCTGAAGCAGGTGTAACGGGTACCACAAAAGGCGGGTAGTCATCATCATCGTCTATCCACCCATTTCGGGTGTCAGCATATCGTGGGTCAACGTGTGTCGCAAAGGGTGCATGATCAGGCTCTACAGGCACAGGGTCAGGAAGAGGGGCAACAACAGGATCAGCGGGTATATCAGCAACATGAGGAGCATCAAAATGAGCATCAATAGCAACATGATCATCCTCCAATACTGGAGCAACAATAGGATGATCGTCAACAGGTATATCAGCAATCAAAGGATCAACAACGGGTACATCAGCATGAATAGGGTCATGCTCGAATGCGGGGTCTGGAGCGACTACTAGCTCGGGGGCCACAGCAGGCTCCGGATCGTCAAACTCCATCTCGAAATCTGCGGGATCAGCAAACACAGGATCAACAGGGTCAACAGGGTCCTCCATGGGCTGATCTAGGTGGATAAACTCAATCTCCTGGTTTGGATCAAAACCAGGTGGGAAAACGGGGTCTAAATCATCATCAATGTCATGATCGATAGCAAAACTAGGGGCAGGGGCAGGTGCAGCGGACGATGCTCTACCAGGGTCTGTATCATACGAATAGTGCTGCGCTCCCTGCGCGTGTGAGGGTGCAGATTCCACAGACTCAAAGGAGTCTGGGACGGGTGAATGGATGGGTGCCTCCTCTGCAGGAGCATCCGTGAGAAGTAAGAGATCACCAGCAGCTATGTGGGCCTCACCCTCAAAGTCATCCTCTAATGGATCCTCGTCAAACAAGTCGACCTCGTCGTCAGCGACTACGTCAAGGGGCATGTCAACAATAGGGTACGCGGCAAGGGGTACAGGGGCAGGGATCACCGCGAGCGGCAAATCCCCAGCGATAGGGCCATCAGTGGGCTCAGCAACGACATCGGGTAGCGCGAATGGCTGAAAATCGTCCTCATCCGTGCTGGTGGTGTCCGAAGTATGCACCTCGTGCTCTGATAACACTCTGTCGTCCGATACTATGGGCATGGGGTCAATGGTGTCTGACTCTCCTGTGCCGGATGAGGGCATACCGTCTGTAACACATATGCACAAATAATCAATCATATAGTCAGATAAACATATTAGTCACCAATAAGCAATCAAATAGTTCTCCTAGTCCCACTAGCCTCCCAGCCTCTCAGACTGAATCTCCTAGTGCCACTAGATTAACCTCCCAGCCTCCCAGACTGACTCCCTAGTCCCACTAGACAATTCTCTCAGCCTCCCAAACCGACTCCCTAGTCCCACTAGACAATTCTCTCAGCCTCCCAGACTGACTCCTTAGTCCCACTAGATAATTCTCTCAGCCTCCCAAATTGAGCCATAACTAACAAATAAAATATGCCCAACATTTATTTGTAAACACGTTTTGTGACCTGGATCTGGACTTAAGTGGTATGCAGTGTAAAAATGTTTTCGTGAGAGCCCTAGCGATCATAGTCTAGACTCGAGAAGGAATCCTAGTTCGCTATGATCAGAGCTCTGATACCAAGCTGTCACACCCTGGCTTTGCGGAAGCGTGAGTTTATTTGGTGTGACTTCTTAGTACCATAGCTTAATCACAACAAAGCTATATGTAAATAAAACCATGCAGGTCATCCATTGATTTAAGTTTGAAAAGTAAAATACCACAACATTGTCTTAAGGCGTTGACACATGCAACGGAAATTACAACCTAATAACATAAAAAACATTGTTCATAAGACGCAACCACAAACTTAAAATAGACGTAGTTTAAGAACTGTGACTCGTCCAGGTAAAAGCCACAACCCCTAAACTTGGATGATCCCATAACTCTAATGCAGCGTGAAAACGTAGCATACCGTGCCAGATCCTTAGTTCCCTGAAATACATGTAAGTTGGAAAAATAAAAAAAAATTGTTGAGCGAGTTCATGTGTAGTGAGTATGTAAAACCTTTGTAAGTATAAAAATCCTGGTATGTAGAAAATAAGGAAATAAAGAGATCACCAATGGTTTGCAAGGCCATTGATATGTGTGAAGTTCAGTAGGAAGACTCAAACCTAGCAAATTTTTGCGTCGGGTACCAAGTCACCCCGAGGTCCGTACTGTTGGGCCTGGGGCTGGGCTCGCTACACCCAGATAGATCTACCGCTATTGTCACTCGGTCCTACACTGAGGATTAATGGCCTTCAGTTCCCGCCTACTCACTCACATGATCTAAGTAGTAACCCTCCTTACGCTAAACATACCATGTGTAAAGTATTCGTAATCACAGTAACATGTATTTCACCCCTGCAGTTTAAAAAACTGAAAACAGTTAAGAGAAAAGGGGGACATGAACTCACCGAAATGCGTCTCTAACAAGAAATCTCCCGGTCAACCTGCTGTGCGACGACCTACACGTACTAACTTCTATTAGACGGACGGCCGTGCCTTAGCTTAAGGTTTAATGTCTTTGGGAAATAGTTAGGCAACTATTTCGTAATTACACTTCGTAATTATTTTGTAAATATATTCCTTCCCAAGGATGGGGGTTTTAATACATGTGCGTTCGTATAACTTCGAAATATATTATTAAGTCTCACTTAATGTAATATATTTCATTTCATTTGTCCAAAACATTCTATCTCCAAAATATAAATATTTTTCCCAAAATAATACTTTTATCAAAATACACATATAAAAGTATTTTCTGAAAATACGTAAGTTACATTTAAAGTTCGGGTGGTAATAATAATACCGGTGTAACTTAAATATTTATTGTGAGGGCGTTAGTATTATTTTGGAGTCGTTACTATTCAGTGTGTTCCAGTAATATTATTTTTACTCTAAAAATAATATTTATGTAGTTCACAAAATAATCATAAAAACTACACAAGTGTTACTATGAAAAATATATATTCTAAATATATATTTAACATGTTTTATTTCAAAAAATCCCACCTCCGAAACTTGGAAGTTTTGTAATAAAATTGTGGCGAAATTTACATTTTGAGAACAAGTAAAAAATATAGTTATAACACTTGTTGTAAAAAAAAAATATTTTCCAAGTGTTTATATTTCTGTAAAAAATTTCGCCAGAGTTTCCTCTGTAACTGGAGGTGGCCACGCTTTCAAGCGTATCATTTTCTTTTATAAATTCAGTCAACAATGTTCCCAACATCAACAAACAATACTCCAACATCAAACTAGTCAAGAATATACGTAATTTGCAAACACATGAACTTGTGGGTTATGTAAAAGTAGGTAGTAACCTTCCATTATCTTCACTAGATCTTTTTATTCTTATAAATGAAATCGGTTTCTTAAAAATCTTATTTTTAAAGAAAGTGTAAGTTTACAACTTCTTGTCAAAAATCTCAAAAATAATTCTTTGTTAAAACCTTTCGTTACACAAGTGTCTACACACTTGTTTGTTCACAAAAACACCTTTAGTTTAGGAAAGATCCGGTTTTAAAACATGGTTTCGTCTTACAGTTGGTTCTTCGAAAATACCACTTGTAGATCTTTAGATCTACTAGTTTAGAACTCCATTTCATAAGAAAAATTGTTTTTACACAAGTTCATGTTAATAAGTAGTAGTGTTCGTCATCTAATCATTTTTCACACTTAAACATACACTAGTTCATGCTCCATGAACATGACTTAGCCGGGTTAGATGACGATCCGCACTACTACTAGCATAAAATAATCATAACAAACCAAGTTTCAAGAGTTTTACACTAATATTCATTCTTTAACCAACATGTTCATCATTTTTAGTAAACTTTTAGTTTTGATCTCTAGTGTTCATGATTTTTATCCAACAAATCTCTTATTAACCACTTTAGATATGAACAACAGGGTGTTTAGAGTCACTTACTACTAGCTCGAGGCTAGGGAAAAAACTAGACGAAAAATGGGTGGTTAATAGCGTTGTGGTGAGGTCCTTGGCAATCCGTAAGCACCGAGCCTCCTTATATGAACCCTTTCACCTTTGAGTATAGTTGGAAATGCAAGTTAAAAATTGAAAAGTGGTGGTGGATGTGGGTTGGCTCTCGGCCGTGAATCAAGAGAGGGAAAGGATGAGTGATCAAGTTTTGTGAGGTGTCATGAAGTGAATGTAATAACCCTTAAGCCTTTTTATAATCCATCCATTAGCTTTAACCATTGGTTACTATGTCTAAAAGATATTAAGCACATGTTATTATTATAATCAAAATTTTGTGGGGTGTCTCCACAAAGAAACCGAGTCCGGTCAAGGGGGGTGGGTAAATGGGTTGGATTTGAACTAAGTATTTAGAGTATAGTTAGTTAGTTGGTGTTAAGACTAGTTGTTATGTGTGTTGTAATTTACAACGGGTGTTAGGTATTCGGGGACCCTAACTGGCTCAGAAAAAGAAAATAATGTTATGTCAATATTTTTATGTCCCGGGTTAAGTCCGGTTGTTGGGTTGGATACTGATCCGTTAAAGTGCTAAATAAGCATTTAAAGTGTCGTTAATATTATTTTTAGTGACACAATTTATTCCCGACACTTTGGAAAGTGTCTAGTATTATTTTCCCATGTTTTTACACTTTACTAGTTAGTTTTAAATGCTGAATTTTAATTTAAAGTGCAGAATTTTGTACTCAAAGTACGTTTTAGGCACATCCGGTCACTATAACTATCACCTAGTGACGCAGTTCTACAATCCTCACCTCCCTACACTCTCTACTAGTGTAGTAATCTATTCCCGGCTCATACTGGCCTCAGAGACAATAACTGTCTGATGCTGGCTATGTCAGCATGTTTACTGGGTATCCCATATAGTGTGCTCACTGTGCTTTTGTGCATCAAGGTTGTCACTAAGGTTTGTGTGTAATTAATAGAGTGACAGTAATAAAGTATGATGCATGAAAATGTATATATCAGAATTCAAGTAGCAGTTTAATCACAACTGTAAGCAAGCACAGTAATTAAGCAGTAATTAAATATTAATTAAATCGTACGGATACCTGGTTTGGTGAGGGTTGTCACATAAAGTATCAAGTAATCAAGTATGCAAGCATGTATAAGGAATGTTTGTGCATTTACGAATAAAGTTTAAGTGTAAGCTTTATAGATCAACATGTTACACCCCAAAAGGTGGTAAACGAAAAGGGGGTTCAAGTATACTCACAGTTTTGCAAAGTTTCCTTTGGTGATTCCGTGAAGAGTTGGAGGTTGGAAGTTGGAGCTTCAAAGTTTCCTTTAAAACACTTAGTGTTTTCTTTTAGAACTCTTAGAGTTCTCTTCCTTGCTTGGAAGATTTGAGAGAAGTAGAGAGGTTGAGAGAAGAATGGTTGGAACACTTAGTGTCCTTTTAGAATTCTTGGAATTCTTGATTTAGAGAGATTGAGAGAATTAGAGAGATGGAGAGAAGAATGGTGTGAAGAAAATGGTAGAAGGAGGTTGGTATTTATAGGTAGAGAAGGTGGAAAATGGTGAAATATGATTGGTTAAAGAAGGTGGAAGAGGATTGAAAAGATGATTGGTGGAGAAAGGAGGTGGAAAAAGGATGAAATATGATTGGTTAAAGAAGATTGAAGTGGATTGATGAGGTGGAAAGATGATTGGTATATTTCTTGGTATTTCTTGAGTATATATTATGTAATTGAGTATATGAAAAGTATAAAAGTATAATTCAAGTATTGAGGATGTGCGTATAAGTATTTATACGTATAATTATGTCGGTTTGCGTATAAATACGTATTTAAATGATCGGTGTGTGAATAAAAAAGTATGTATAAAATATGAATTTTATTATGATTAATGCCTCGAATTGTGAGATTGAAATTAAAATGTGAATGTAAGGTTTCTAAAATTAGAATACGAATATGAACATTTTTAAAATTGAAATACGAAGATACGAGGCGTTACAATCTCCTCTACTTTAGGAAATTTTATCCCGAAATTTATTCAAGAGTAAGAACTTGGAGAAAAAATATTTGGCTAGAAGAATGATTGTCTAAAATTGAGACTTGGAAGTTTTGAAATGTGTTGAAAAATATGAAGTTTCGAGGAACGAAAAGGTAGGTTTGTAAAAAGGGTTCCTTTGTCTAAAAAGATTCGAGGCATTGAGCATAAGGAAAACATGCAAGTGTGTGTATAGACAAGCGAGATTAACAAGTTTGAATAACTCAATGATGAGGTATTTTAAAATGTGTTACCTAAGGAGGAAGCTTTCGTATAAACGATATGTATTTTGATGAAAAGTGTGGCCGCACTATTGGTTGTAAGAAAAAGTTTCGTTGGATTTAAAGAGCATTGACAATCTTAGTTTTGTAGAGAATTCTTTATCGGTGAAAAAAGAGGAAGTTAGGTATTTTAAATAAAAAATGGTTTTGGAGGTAACGGCCAACTAAGTATGTTTGCGCATAAATAAAGAATGCAAAATAGTTTTAAAAGTAAGAAAGCATTTAGGGTTCGAATGTTTAAACCGATTGATTGCAAATGGGGTTTGTATAAAAGGCAGAGAATAGCGGGGATTAATGGAGGGATAAGAGTGAACTATTGACCTAATAAACGAATGTGAGTATAAGAATGGTATGTGTATTGAAACTGATGAGTTAAGAATGGGGTCTCGTCGTGGATAATCGGATATCGCGCGTTTAGCAATGCGTTTGTGAGTTGTTAAAGTTTGTATCATGTCCAAATAGGTCTGCAAAACACCGAATGGCAAGTTTTACGAAAGTTTGGTAACATGGTGAAAACACTTATATATAAGAAGTACCAACGACGTATCCACCATGTTTTGACCATGTTACGTCCGTTTCGTTATTCGGTGTCATGTTACGTTCTGTGTCTTACCATACACAGTATTACACCCTATGATTATCATGTGCCTATCCCTATAATCCCGTGTGCACCCGCGATTATATTAATCATTGCATGATCCGCATAGTTTGTACTAGTTGTGTATGAATCACGGTATACATAAATTTGAAAATAATAATGTGTGCGTATAAGAATGTAGTATATAAGCATGTTTACGTTCAAATAAGTATGAGACCAACGTGAGCGAACCCCCTCGGGTTATGCTCATGTATAGGTACAAATGTATGAATTTGAATATAAGTATGAGCATGAGCATGAATATGAGTATAAATATAAGTATGCATATGAGTATACGTACAAAAATAAAACGTATGAGTTACGAATATGTGCATAAGTATGAATATAAGTTGGTCTAAATGACGACGATTGAGTGTATGGTATGAATTGAATACAATGAATTTAAGTATATAAAACGATCGAGAAGTTCGAGTATGTAAAAAAAACGAATGATATAAATGAAATTGTCGCGAGATATCAACTAAAATGTGTACGATGTTATGAGAATTTATGTAATGTAGAATTTAGTTTGTGAGTGTAAAAAGAATATAAAGTACTTATTGGTTATGCGTGACGTATTTTGTAAAGAACGGAAAATGCTACTCTTGTTTTAGAAGAATTTATGTAAGTTGAAGATGGTCGGTCCCCATGAAGTTTCCTTGCCCACGTGTTTTGAAATTTAAATGACGTATTGGGTGGTGTATGAAATGGTTTCTGAAAATAGTAAGTTTGAATCGTTTTAAAAGATCTTGCATTAAAATATGGAATTTGATGTGAATGTAAGGTTTCTAAAATTAGAATATGAATATGAACATTTTTAAAATAGAAATACGAAGATACGAGGCATTACATTTACGCCCCATTTTTACGCCTGTTTTTTACGCCCTGTTTTTGTGGCTGTTTTTCAAGCGCCGTTTTTTCGCGCCTGTTAAAAAATTTAAACCTTTTTTACACCGCGATTGAAAACTTTTTTTAAACCGCTACACGTAAAACTATACACTAAAACCTTTAAAGCTTTACGCTACACGTAAAACTATACACTATAACTTTTTTACATTCATGTAAAAATGTTTTTTTTATGTAGAGTTTTTCGGGAACCTATGATCACCTCTAAAAAAACTTTTTACACCCAAGGTAAAATTTAAAAAAAAATTTACAAGCATTTAAACAAACACACTAAAAATAAGTTTATTTAACCTTTACGCTTCACGTAAAAAAGTATACGCTAACACTTTTTTACATCAATGTAAACTGTTTTTTTAACATCAATTGTTTAAAATTAAAAAAAATAAAAAACCTTTTAACCGAGGCGTAAAAGCTATATTAAAAGTCTACTATAACCGTAAATATATGTATTCTCGAAGTTAGAATTAAAAACTTTTTACACCAAAGTGTTAGAATTAAAAAAATATATAAGCCTTTAAAACAACTCCGTCAAAAAAATTATTTCATAGCTTTACGCTACATGTAAAAAGTATACGCTAAATCTTTTTTACATCCATGTAAAACTGCTTTTTTTAAACATCAATAATTTAACCCACGCGTAAAAAATATATTAAAAATATACACTAACCGTAAATACCTAATCTATAACTTTTTTTACAGGTGGTTTAAGATTTTACGAAAAAATCTCTAAGTACAAAAATCCACAAAAAAAAAATCAACGTAAAAAACTAATTTATACTAAAACCGCATGCCTAAATTTCTTTAAAAAAATACAACCATTTAAAAAACCCGTAATAAAAAAAAGTTTTTTTAAAGCTTTACGCTACACGTAAAACAATACACAAAAACTTTTTTACAACAATGTGAAAAGGTTTTTTTTTATGTAGAGATTTTCGGAAACCTATGACCACCCGTAATATAACAACTCTCCTAAAACCCTTAACATGCCCTAAAATGCCCATAATATACCCCGTATATGAAAAACGGACCTAATATACATTTATATTAATAAAAATCAAATAAAAACAAAAATATTAGGTTGTCGCGGGCCGCAACCCAGTTCTCTGGGTCTGTCGCGAGGCGCGACGGAGTGACACCAGACGACTCCTCAGGCCGCCACGTGTCCTTGAATGTGTGAAGGCTAATGGGTTGAGTCGACCAAGCTAGGCCCTAGCCTAGAGTCCTCGCGGGCCGCGAAGGACTTGGCAAAACCTCAATTGTTTACAAAACCTCAATTGTTTTTCTCACTATTTGTGAGTACATCTTATTTTTATAAACTGTCTTTACAAAACCTCAATTGTTTAAAGTATAATTAACAGTGATTGAGTCTATGTATTCTACAATTACTGTCGGTATGTTGGGGTTTTGTATACACTACTTGTTACTACACTGTGAGTAGTATCATGACCACAAGCCAGGATTGATAGTACCGTGGGTGGTAACTGGGTAGATAAAAAAATTGTAATCGCTCTCAATACTGTAAAACTTTAAAAGCTTGTTTTGTTTAAACTAGGATGCACTCGCCAGTATTTCTTGCTGATAAAACTTTTTAAAACGCGTTTCAGGTAACAAAATGTGAAAGCCAAATAGAAGCCAGCTGGAGAGCACTGAAGGCTTGGAAAAGTGGCTATAAAAGTTACCTAAATAAGAAAGACGTTTTATTTCAATAAATTAGGGTTTATCCCTATAAACATATTGTAGTGGAAACTTGGGTTTTCCCATGTATTTATTATTTATAAAAGTGTGGTGTTTTAACTCTGATAAACTATTTCCTAACTACGGTCCTGATGTTAATTTCCGCTGCCAAATTAATAAA
Organism: Helianthus tuberosus; assembly: GCA_030545235.1. NCBI lineage: Eukaryota > Viridiplantae > Streptophyta > Magnoliopsida > Asterales > Asteraceae > Helianthus > Helianthus tuberosus. Next base: position 169,091,566 of record CM060368.1, read on the forward strand.
CACCGATACCACTAATCTGGATCTCGCGGCCACCCGCTCCTGGGGTAGGGGTCGGGGGTTGCGACAGAGAGTGGTATCAGAGCTACAACCACTGGTTTAAGCCGCAGACGTATTCTGCTGACACCAAGATTTTATCAATTTTAGGAAATGATCTATGTGACTATGTGTATTATTGTTTTGTGTTATTTGACAATCTATTAGTTTACAGTATGAGTGAGCAAGGTACGTCTGACGCCTATCGTCACCTAGCTAGTTCTCCCAAAAGTGAAGGAACTTCATCACAGCCTACTCCTTCGGGGTATTCTACTGACACTGAAGAAGGAATCTTCATTTTTAAGGCGCAATCCGAAGAACCATTCCCTTCGAAAAAGAGAGGATGGTTCAGTTGGGGAGCACACGAGAGGAGAAAACGGATGAGAAAGTTGCAACAACAAAGAGCGTTAGCAGCAACCAATAGGGAAGTAAATGCCCAGACACAAGAAGCAGTTAATAGACGATTGGCAAACTTTCATATATTAGCTACCACTGCAGCAGATCCTAACCTAGATCAGATAATTGCACCACAACCACTGCCACTATTCCCAACCCAACCAATGGAGATAGAACTTACCCAAGGAAACCAAATTCCCATACTAGCATTTGACCCTAACGAGATACCTAGAATCCCAGCACCTAATCCTTTAGCATATGATCCATGGGAAGATGACCATAGGGAATATCAGGAATTTTATCCATAGGGAGGACCGATGCCAAAAATGTTGGCGAGTCCATATAATCAAAACAAGCTTTTATAACTTTACAGTATTGAGAGCGATTACAAATTTTATATCTACCAATATACTCATTCAGTATTTGTCATGTTCACAGTTCCATGACTGTGGTCATGTTACTCATTGGCTAACTCGTCGTACAATAGTAACGGATTACAAGTAGTGTATACAAAACCCCACAAACCGACAACAATTGTAGAATACATAGACTCAATCACTGTAAGTATAACTGAAAATATTTAAGGTTTTGTAAAACAGTTTGGTAGAAAAAGAGAATGACTCACATTGATAACTTAGGTAATACTAAGGCTTCCTGATGCTTTTCCTGATTATTATCTATTAAAAATAAACAATGCACACGTGTTAGTAAGATAACCCAAATCACATTAGCCATATAACACGAGACAAAACTCCAACGAACTGAGTCAGGCAGAGCCTTGACATGCGTTACAGAGCCCTAGATCAATCGGGTAGGGTAAGGAATACGTGATTGGGGGTTAAAATACTTACAAGGAGGTAGAGCTTCGTGTTTTAGGGGTATAATACCCGTTAAATTTCGCACTATAGCTTTGAGAGAGAAAAGAAAATTGAACAAGGAACAACTGAGGTTGAACACCCCTTTTATAGGCTGGAATAGGGGCGGCTCGCCCCCGCGTCCCTTTCCTCTCTCTGTCTCACGGCCCGTGAGAGACCTAGGCTAGGGCCTAGTCTTGGAGACTCACATCGTAGATCTACCATGCACAAGGACACGTGGCTGCATAGGGTTCCGGCATACCCGGGGCTGTCGCGCCCCATGACTCACAAGACCAGGAGGGTCGCGGCCCGCGAGGGACCTATTTTATTTATTTTATTTGATTTTTGTTATAATTAATGTTATTCAAGTTCGTTTATGCGTATTCAGGGTATATTAGGAGCGTTTAGGGGTGTTTTACGAGGGTTGTTATATCTTCTCCACCTTGTTTTAAATCTCGTCCTCGAGATTTTCAGGAACAGGTGCGGATATTTCCGTTGCATCTCTGACTCGAGCTCCCAAGTGTATTCTGGTCCTCTCTTGGAATCCCATTTTACTTTGACCAGAATTAATCTCTTGTGTTTGAGATTCTTGATCTTTCTATCTTCAATCTGAATGGGTTTTTCTACAAACTTAAGTTTCTCATTTATCTCTATGTCCTGAAGAGGTACCACTAATGATTCGTTTGCTACGCACTTTTTTAGATTACATACATGAAATACAACACGTATTCGTGCCATTTCCTCTGGCAGTTGTAGCTGATAAGCTACTGGTCCTATTCTCTTGATAATATCAAAAGGTCCAACATACCTGGGGCTTACCTTTCCTCTTTTAATGAATCTGACTACTCCTTTCCATGGAGAAACTTTTAACAATACTTTATCTCCAACTTGAAATTCCAATTGTTTTCGTCTGTTATCTGCATAACTCTTTTGACGATCTCTTGCTGCTTTAGTCTTTCCTTGACTTGAACAATTTTGTCCGTTGTTTCTTACACTATCTCTGGTCCAGATAATTGCTTTTCTTCAATTTCTGCCCAACAGACTAGAGTTCGGAACTTTCGTCCATAAAGTGCTTCAAAGGGTGCAACATTAATGCTAGTATGATAGCTGTTATTGTAAGAAAATTTTATTAATGGCAAATGATCGTCCCAATATCATCCGAAATCAATTACACAGGATCTAAGTATATCCTCCATTATCTGAATTGTCCTTTCGCTCTGTTCGTCCGTTTGAGGATGATAAGCTATGCTTAGATTTAACCTGGTTCCCATTGCTTTTTGGAAACTTGTCCAAAAATGAGATGTAAAATGCCTATCTCTATCAGTCACAATGGATAATAGAATTCCATGAAATGAAACTATTTCATTTACATATAACTTGGCTAACTGTTCCATACTGAAAGTTTCCTTCATAGGTAAGAAATGAGCAGATTTGGTTAATCTGTCTACAATCACCCATATTGTATCATTACCTATTCGTGTCTTAGGTAATTTGGTAACAAAGTCCATTGTTATCGATTCCCATTTCCAAATTGCCATCTCTAATTGTTGCAATAACCCTGAAGGTTTTTGATGCTCAACTTTAACCTGTGAACATGTTAGATATTTAGCAACATAGTTTGCTATATCCTTTTTCATTCCTATCCACCAGAAATTCTTTCTTAAATCTTCATACATCTTATCACTACCGGGCTGTATCGTATATTTAGACTTATGAGCTTCTTCTAAAATTTGGTCTCGTAGGTTTCCTTGAATAGGTATCCAGATCCTTTTCTTATGGAATCTCCAAATTCCATCTGTTCCTTTTTCTAATTCCTTAATCATTCCTTTTAAACCTTCAGCATCATCCTTGATTGCTATTTCTTGTATCTATCTAATTTGCTCATTTAAATCTATCTGCAGATTTAGTCTGAGAGAGCGTACTCGTTTTGGCTTTTCGTGATACTTTCGACTTAAAGCATCAGCTACTACATTAGCTTTTCCTTCATGATACTGGATATCAGAATCATAATCACTAAGAATTTCCATCCAACGTCTTTGTCTCATATTTAATTCCTTTTGCCCAAAAACATATCTTAAACTCTTATGATTTGTGAAGACAACGAACTTACTACCATAAAGATAGTGTCTCCAAATCTTAAGGGCAAAAATTATGGCTCCTAATTCTAGATCATGGGTTGTATAATTCTCTTCATGTTTCTTAAGTTATCTAGAAGCATAAGCTATAACCTTTTGACGTTGCATCAGCACACATTCGTATCCTAACTTAGACTCGTCACAATAGACTATCAAGTCTTCAGTTCCTTCTGGTAACGCGAGTATCGGTGCATTGGTTAACCTTTGCTTTAAAATCCTAAAGGCTTCATCCTGTTTTGGTCCCCATTCAAACTTAACTGATTTGCAGGTCAGTTTGGTTAATGAAATGGCTATTCTAGAAAAAATCTTGAATAAAACGTCTATAATATCCTGCCAATCCAAGAAAACTTCTTACTTCCATTGGTGATCCAGGGACTTTCCAATTGGTAATTGCCTCGATCTTTGTGGGATCCACATGAATTCCTTCATGATTAACCAGATGTCCAAGGAATTGCACTTCTTGTAACCAGAATTCGCATTTTGAGAATTTAGTGTAAATCTTTTCTTTTCTCAACAATGTCAGAAGTGTATACAGATGCTCTGCAGATCTTCTTTACTCTTAGAGTAAATTAGAATATCATCTATAAAGAAAATTATGAATTTATCCAGGTATGGCTTACATATCATGTTCATCATGTCCATAAATATGGTTGGGGCATTGGTTAAACCAAATGGCATGACTGTAAATTCATAATGACCGTACCTTGTTCTGAAAGCAGTTTTAGGAATGTCCTCTTCCTGTACTTTCAATTAATGATATCCTGAGCGTAAGTTTATCTTAGAAAAGAATCGAGCTCCTTGAAGTTGATCGAACAGGTCATCTATTCTCGGTAGTGGGTACCGATTTTTAATCATAACCTTGTTCAATTCCCAGTAATCAATGCACTTACGCATTGAACCGTCCTTCTTTTTGACAAACAACACCGGTGCTCCCCACGGCGATTAGCTAGGTTGTATAAAACCTTTTCAAGTAGTTCGTCCAACTGTTTCTTTAGTTCTTGCATCTCCGTTGGTGCTAGTCGGTATGGTGCTTTGGCAATCGGTGCCGTTCCTGGTATTAGGTGAATTCTAAATTCAACCTCTCTATCTGGCGGTAATCCAGGTAACTCTTCTGGAAAAACGTCTGAGAATTTATATACTACGGGAATATCTTTTAATTCTTTTCCTTTAATGTTAATGATTACGGATATCATATACACCATTCCTCCTTTCCTTGCATAACTTGCAGCTTTCATCACAGAGATGAATTTTGTTGATCTGGTTGGCTTGTCTCCTTTAATTGTGATCTTTTCATCATTTGGTGTACTTACTTGCACAGAATTTTGATCACATAAAATATTGACATGATTGGCTACCAACCAATCCATTCCTAATACAACATCAAATCCGGCTAGATTCATTGGAAAGAGATTAGCAGTAAAATTATGGTTCAGAATTTCTATTCTTGCTCCCTGCAAGATTTCGCTTATCTTAATGGAATCTCCATTTGCTATCTCCACCAGACAGTCTTGTTGAAGTTTAGTTAATGGTTGGTTAAGAAGTTTGTAGAAAGAAGTATTGATAAAACTTTGGTTTGCACCATAGTCAAACAATAATTTAGCAAAAACATCATTAACTAAAAACGTATCGGCAATCACATCCAGAATCATCTTGGCTTCTTCAGCTGTCAGAACGAATGCTCTGGCATTCTTCTTAGGTCCTTCGGTTGCCTTGGCTTTGCTGGTTGTCTCTAGAGCTAGTTTCGGACAGTTCGGTTTGATATGACCAGCTTCTCCAGAATTGAAGCATAGCCTATTGCTAGCTTTCTTCTAGTAGTCTTCTTCCTTGTGTCCAGACATTTTGCAGAAGTTGCAGTATATGGAGCACCTTCCTGAGTGCTTCCTTTTGCAATACTTGCAGTTGGGTGAAGAGGAAGAACCTGTTCCTTTTCCACAGTAAGGATTACCAGAACGGAATTCTTGGGTAAGCCTTTGAGCTAGGTTCTTTCTCTGGTTTTCCTCTTGTGTACGCACCAATTCATCAGTCAGGGTGTTAGCCAGTTCTACTGCTTCTTCTATGGTCTGTGGCCTAGCTGCCTTGACTACATGTTTGATCTCACTAATTAATCCCCAGATGTAACGGGAGACTAATACTGGCTCAGGTGAGGCTAAGGTTGGTACTATCCTAGCATATTCAAAGAATATGGTAGTGTACTCCCTGCACTCTATTCCAGTCATTTTAAGATTCAGAAACTTATTGAAATTTGTTCTTTTTCATGAGGGGGACAAAATTTCCTTTCAACTATCTCTTTAAAGTTAGTCCATTCCATATTATAAACTATGTCACTTCCTCTAGACTGGAGAATGATATTCCACCACTCTAAGGCTGCATTCTTAAAAAGATTAGAAGCAAACATAATCTTTTCTTCATCTGCGCATTTACTTATTTTTATGACTGCTTCTGTCTTTTCTATCCAGCGCAAGGCTGAAATGGCTCCTTCATTGCCTGAGAATTCTACTGGTTTGCAGGCCAAAAATTCTTTATAAGAACAACCATATGAGATGGCTCTCCTTCTTTTTGGAATTGGAGCTTGGATCAGGGGTCCGTGATTTTCGTTCACGTTGTGACTTGGTTAAGTGATTTGACGTTTACTTCCAATTACATAATTATTATTTTCTGCTTATTTAATAGTCTTGATAATATATGGCATAACATCTATAATTCCTTGTGCTACGATATGTTCGATGGCACTTTTATTCACTTAGTTCTCGTTATTATTGTTATTCTGGTTTTTCCTAATTTACTTCGTTCGACATCTGAATTGGAAACGTTTATCAGGTATTAACATCACAGAATAAGATTTAATACAAACAATCACACAAACAGATTGATCTAAAACGTCGAACATTGCGACTTACTCTTTTTTTAGATATATATATATATATATATCTATACATATGCATCGATTACAAATTACAACTGAAAATTAAACACACTAGTAATTATGCATCGATAGGTATTTTAATTTATATATTTCAGTTGATTTTTTTTTATCAAAGTAAACAAATTACACACACACACACACACATATATATATATATTATACTAGGCGCTAGTTTGTCTAATACTGCATCTCACGCTCGTCATACTTCCAGAAGAGTTTCTCTCCTATCTGACAAATTCTATTTCCTTCTTCCACTAATTCTTTGCCATATTGGCGAAGTTCCTGCACATTTTCTCTGCTCATGGGAGGTAGTGGTGCTGGTACTAGGTCAGGGTAATGTGGTATGGGTTCTTCATAAGGGTTGTTTAATAATTCCTGAAATGACCTGTTGTCGTCCCACCAGGGGTCATAGTCTAAAGGGATTGGGGTGGGAATTCTTGGGATCTCAATGGGGTCGAATGCTGGGATTGGGAATTGGTTCTCTTGGTTAGGTTCTAACACCATTTGTTGGTTGGGGAACAAGGGTAGAAGTTCTGGTTCAGCTACTTGGTTCAGATTTGGGTTTATAGCTGTATCTGCTAACATGTGGAAATCAGCTAACTGTCTATCAAGTTCCTCCTCCCATAATGGTCTATTAGTTTCCTGGGTTTGGGCATTCATCTCTCTATTGTCTCTTGCTATCGCTCGTTGTTGTTGAAGTTTTTTCATTCTTTTCCTTCTCTCATGCGCTCCTCTACTAAACCATCCTCTCTTTTTAGGAGGGAAGGGTTTCTCAGATTGTGCCTTAAAGATAAAGATTCCTTCCTCAGTATCAGTTGAGTAGCCTGAGGTAGGCTGAGATGAGGTTCCTTCATTCTTTGGGGAATTAGGCAATTGACGGTAAGCGTCAGATGTACCTTGCTCACTCATACTGTAAACTAATAAATTGTCAAATAAAAGAAAATAATAATATACATATTTACACAGAATCACATAATTTATTTCCTAACACAGTTGGTTAAAATTTAGGTATTAACAGAACACCTAAACAACTTAAACCAGTGGCTTTGGCTCTGATACCACCTTCTGTCGCAACCCTCGACTCCTATCCCGGGAGCGGGCGCCGCGAGAACACAGAGCGGGTGGTATCGGTGTTTATTAATTTGGCAGCGGAATTTAAACATCAGGACCGTAGTTAGGAAATATTTATCAGAGTTTCAAAACGCCAACTTTATAATAAATAAATGGGATAAAACCCAAGTTTCACTCGCAATACATTTATAGGGGGATAAACCCTAATTACTGAAAACATAAACTCCTTTTTATTTAGGTAACTTTTATAGCCACTTCTTTAAGCTTTCAGTGCTCCCCTGCTAGCTTCTATTCGCTTCACATTAAGTTACATGAAACATGTTTTAAAAAGATTTTATCAGCAAGAAATACTAGCGAGTGCATCCCAGTTTAATCAAAACAAGCTTTTATAACTTTACAGTATTGAGAGAGATTACAATGTTTATATCTATCAATATACTCATTCAGTATTTGTCATGTTCACAGTTCCATGACTGTGGTCATGTTACTAATTGGCTAACTTGTCGTCCAATAGTAACGGATTACAAGTAGTGTATACAAAACCCTACACACCGGCAACAATTGTAGAATACATAGACTCAATCACTGTAAGTATAATTGAAAATATTTAAGGTTTTGTAAAACAGTTTGGTAGAAAAAGAGAATGACTCACATTGTTGACTTAGGTAATACTAAGGCTTCCTGATGCTTTTCTTGATTATTATCTATTAAAAATAAACAATGCACACGTGTTAGTAAGATAACCCAAATCACATTAGCCATACAACACGAGACAAAACTCCAACGAACTGAGTCAGGCAGAGCCTTGACATGCGCTACGGAGCCCTAGATCAATCGGGTAAGGGTAACGAATACGTGATCGGGGGTTAAAATACTTACAACAAGGCAGAGCTTCGTGTTTTAGGGGTATAATACCCGTTAAATTTCACACTATAGCTTTGAGAGAGAAAAAAAATTTGAACGAGGAACGACTGAGGTTGAATGCCCCTTTTATAGGCTTGAACAGGGGTGGCTCCCGCCCTGCAACCCATTCCTCTCTCTGTCTCGCCTCCTGCGAGAGACCTAGGCTAGGGCCTAGCCTTGGCGACTCACACAGTAGATCTACCACACTCAAGGACATGTGGCTGCATGGGGTTCCGGCATACCCGGGGCTGTCACGCCCCGCGACTCGCAAGACCAGGAGGGTCGCGGCCCGCGAGGGACCTATTTTATTTATTTTATTTGATTTTTGTTATAATTAATGTTATTTAGGTTCGTTTACGAGTATTCAGGGTATATTAGGAGTGTTTAGGGGTGTTTTACGAGGGTTGTTATATTTTCTGACTCTCAAAATGAAGAATTTGGATTGTAGGAAGTATGTATCTAACTACAACTCCATGTCTAGGCTTGTACCTTATCTGATCTCACCCCAGTCTAAGCGCATTGCACGTTTTATTGGGGGCCTAGCATCAGAGATTAAGGGGATGGTTAAATCTTCCAAACCCGCTATTCTAGAGCGATGGTGGATTTAGCCCTTTCACTAACTAAAGACGAAGTGAGATTAAGGGCAATCAAAACCGAGGTTGATGGGAAAAGGAAGCGTGAGGATAACCTCTTCAGAGATTCAAAGAAAGAAAAGTTCAATTCGAATAAGAATCAACCCAGGTTCGTTGAAAATTGGATCGGGTGCAAGACATGTGGAAAGAGACATTGGGAGCAATGCCGAATGGAATAACAGCAAAAACCATGTGGCATATGCAAGAAAACTGGCAACAGAACTCACGAGTGTAAGAAGGTCAAGAACGCAATTTGTTTCGAATGTGGTGAGAAAGGTCACATCAGAACAATTGCACCAAACGTGCAGTAGGTGGAAGCTCAAAGGCTGGGGAAGCCAAAAATTTAAATGCTCAAGTTTTCCAGCTTACCGCAAAAGAGGCGATGAAAGATACAAATGTTATAAAAGGTATATTTGTTGTTAATAACATTTTCGCACGAGTTTTATTTGATTCTTGAGCTGATAAGAGTTTTGTAGATCATAAATATAGCAAACTATTAAATCTACCCTTAAGAACTCTAGATCTTACATATGAGGTTGAAATAGTTGACGGTACTACTGAGATAGACTCTCTGATTCTAGAAGGATGAGCTATATCCATCAAGAATCAATCCATTCCTATTAATCTTTTACCCATGATTCTTGCAGGATGCGATACAGTTTTTGGTATGCACTGGTTATCACAAAACCAGGCCCGTATTGCCTGCGACAAAAAGCTAATCAAAATTAAATCCCCATCTAGTGAGACACTCACTATTCATGGAGACCGACACTATGGGTTGCTTGAGGATGCATCTCTGCTTAAGGCATCCAAGTGTCTAAAGAGAGGATGTGTCATTTACATGGCACAAGTAACTATGGATGCCCCAAAACCAAAGATAGAAGATATACCGGTCATCTCTGAATACCCCGACGTACTTCCAGAAGATTTACCTGGTTTACCCTTAGAAAGGCAAGTCAAATTCCGAATCAACATATTGCCTGGGTTAGCTCTTATAGCTAGAGCTCCATATCACTTGGCGCCAACGGAGATGAAAGAATCGAAGGCACAATTTGAGGGGCTACTAGAGAAAGGTTTCATACAACCAAGTTCTTCTCCTTGGGGAACTCCTATCCCGTTTGTCAAAAAGAAAGACGGCTCAATGCGAATGTGCATTGACTACCGTCAGTTGAACTAGATAACAATCAAGATTCGTTATCCCTTGCCGAGAATTAACGACTTGTTCGATCAACTACAAGGAGCAAGTTTCTTCTCAAAAATCGGTCTTCGGTCTAGTTATCACTAACTGAAGGTCAGGAGTGAATATGTTCCAAAGACTGCTTTCAGAATGAGGTATGGTCATTATGAGTTCTTGTTTATGCCATTCGGACTCACTAATGCACCAACAACTTTCATTGATCTCACGAGAAGAGTCTATAAATCTATCTGGATAAGTTTGTCTTTGTCTTCATAGACGGCATACGTATCTACTCCTGTAATAAAGATGATCACGAGAAACACCTAAGATGCATTATTGAGTTACTAAAGCAAGAAAAGTTTATGCAAAATTCTCTAAGTGCGAGTTTTGGCTTAGAGAAGTCTAATTCTTAGGATATGTGATCAGTGAACGTGGAATTCAAGTAGATCAAGCAAAGATCGAAGCAATCATGAATTGGTAAGCACCCAAAGCACCTTCTGAAATCCGTAGTTTTTTGGGATTGGCTGGTTATTATAGAAGGTTCATCGAGAACTTCTCTAGAATAACAACTCTCCTAACTACATTGAGTTATAAGAATGCCAAGTTTGACTGGGGGCCGAAACAAAAAGAATCTTTCTAGATTCTAAAGCAAAAGATGAGAAATGCCCCAGTATTATCATTACCTGAAGAAGTTGAAGATTTCGTAGTTTACTGTGATGTTTCGCACACAATATTGGGTTGCGTATTAATGCAAAGAGGAAAAGTAATTACTTATGCATCATGACAACTCAAGATACACGAAAAGGCCTACGCCACCCATGATTTAGAACTGGGTGCAATAGTATTCGCACTAAAGCTATGGAGACACTATCTATATGGAACAAAGTGTTTAATATACACGGACCACAAAAGCCTCCAACACATATTTAATAAAAAAGATTTAAATATGCGACAACGCCGTTGGATGGAAACATTAAATGATTACGAATGTGAGATTCGTTATCATCCTGGCAAGGCTAATGTTGTTGCCGATGCCTTGAGCCGTAAAGAAAGGATAAAACCAATAAGGGTTCACTCTAAGAGGATCAAGCTACGAACTAGTTTAAATGAGAAACTACTTGATGTTCATAAGCAAGCCTTATTAGAAGCAAATGCTCCTAATGAAGGAATAGGTGGAACTGTTGAACATTTAGCACCTGGAAGCGATGGAATATTGAGATTTAATGATAGAATTTGGGTTCCCATTTTTGGAGGTCTCAGAGATCTGATTCTCGAGGAATCACATAACTCAAAATATTCGGTACATCCTGGTGGAGATAAAATGTATTAGGATTTGAAAAAGAACTATTAGTGGATGGGGGCATGGAGAAGTCCATAGCCACCCATGTAGCCAAATGTTTGACATGTTTGCAAGTTAAAGCCGAACATCAGAAACCATTAGGTTTGCTACAACAACTTGAAATACCCACATGGAAATGGGAAATGGTAACTATTTTGGTCAAAAATTACCGAAGCAATTTAGTGATCAAATTAGTTAAGTGAGGTAGTGTGCTAGAAATATGTGTGAAAAATATTTTATCCAAGTTAATTGTAAAAACAGTTTCAGGATACGGCTCAGGATATAGAGCTGTATCTGTGATCAAACAATGAGCAAAAAAGTAAAGGTTGACACGTGATGTACGAGGAAAGCCCTTGATCAATCTAGATCGCCGGCACAAAACCTTGGGAGCTGACAATCGCAGCTGCCTTGTTCTTCTATTGCTTCAAATATCAGGATACAGTGCAGGAAGTGATGCGGATCAACTAGGTGTTACAATGTAATTCGAATACAAGTGTTTGTGTATAGTATTTGTAGTGAGCTAGAGAGCAAAAGTGTTCGAAAGTGTGTGTGAAAATTGCGTGCCTTAATCTGATCCGCCCCCATCTATTTATAGTAAAAGAAATGCAACAAACTATCCTAAATAACCGGGATCCGGCGAATATTCCCCACTCGAACGTTGTAGACCTGGTCTTTCGGGTTCAACGTCTCTCACATAACAGATACGTCCGAGTCTTGAGGAGAAGAAGTCCATCTGACCGTTAGTAACCCACAGCCTCTAACCTGCACGTGGTTAATTTAGTTAACACCAGGATATCGCCCAGGATGTTAGCAATATCCTAATCCAGTATCCTGATCACAAGCAAACAACCAAAAGCAGGATATTACTAAGGATATGTACGCTCAGAAAATGACCCATAACAATTGTCCCCAAATATATCTGTTGGTATACCAATCCAACGGATATATTTTAAAAATTCTATCTCGTAAATCAAGGCAATTAAAACGAAACGATGGTTGAGGTGACATTGTGCCATTTTCAAAGCAATATTTACTCTTTACCCCTATATTCAGCCTATAATTAGCTGAGATATTTCTTCTTGTTATCATTACTCTTCAAGCGATTTTCAGGTAACCATCCTTTCCCTCATCCTCTGTTCTTTTTCCAGAGTTTCTTTTAGTTTGCTTAATACACTTCATGGCATCTCGGACAAGATCTCGTTCGGATGAACCAATCCCAACTCTCGTGAGTCAAAACCTCATACGAGAACCGGAAAAAGAAATCTGCTGCTTCAACAATGCCGATATCGCTGCCCTTAAGAATTCTGGCGCCTTTCCCGCTGGAACAGTCATTCGCCCTTTTGATCGGGAGATCCGATCAGACGTGTCATCAGACGAGTGGGTCTGTTTTTTCGCCTACCCCTTTTCTTTGGGGCTCTGGTACCCATTTCCACCCTTTATCTCTCGTTTCTTCGACCTTACCGACCTTAGTTATGCTCAAACTATGCCAATGGTCTGGCGAGTTTTGATGGTGCTAGATCAAATCAGATCTCGCCATTGCCCTGACCTGTGTATTGAAGACCTCCCTATAGCATACCGGTTGAGGTCCCATGGCGACAGTCGTTTTCTTTTGTTTTCCACCTCCAAAAGCCCTTTAGTCCTTAAGGCCACCAAGAACGAAGACCGATGGCGGCGAAAGTTCTTTTTTGTGAAAAGAGACTCTATCGACAAGGGTTTCGATCTGCTAGTTAGATGGTTAACCAAGGGTAGGATCTAGGGTTTTAGGAATATCCCTAAGTGTATCCTTAAACTATATCCCAAACTTATATCCTGATGTTTTTATGCAGCGAACTTCAGAGATTTAGCACCCCCAAGTGCGGAATGCAAGTCCAGGATCAAAGGAATCTACCAACTTCCTGCCAGTGAAAGAACTTTCTCCCTGTCTCTTACAGATTCAAGCCAAAAATCAAGTTCAGAGATGTCTAGTAAGCATATTCTCAGTAATTATCTTTATTTATCAAACCGATTATTTTTAAGAGGTATTGTGAGTTTTAAAAATATCTTCCCTTGTGCAGTACCAGTTGTCAACCTTGAAGGCTTCCAACTTGACGAGTTGGATAGTTACTCCAGCCTTGTACCTGTCAAACAAGAATCTAAGCCGAAGTCATCTGCCACACATAAGCCTACCACTTCAAAGACTGCTACCGCTCCTAAAGCTCCTCCGGCATCCAGGACCCGGGCCTCTAGCTCCCGGAAGAGGAAAGAAATGGATTCTCCTGCCGCCTCTGAGACATTCTCTCTTGAGAATCATGGATTTAATGAAGCTACTTCATTCCTCAAGCAGGTAAAAATTCCCTTCCAATATCCTGAACATGCATGTTAGTCATTATCCTGCTCATTTTACACTAATACCTGTATCTTTAACTGCAGGGCTTGGAACGTCTCATGCACTTGTATGAAGATGCCTGTGGGCTTAACAAGATGCTGGAGATTAAGCTCGAAAAAGTTGAAGCCACCATAGTTGATCAAGGAACAATCGCAGCTGCCAAGTCCCAGCACTATGAAGACAAATACAAGGTAATGACCCAGGAACACCAAGCTGCCCTCCACAAAGCCAATGAGGATGCTCAAGCCAAACTAGATGCCGCTCTTCTTCAATACCAGCAGGATATGAGTTCATATCGGGACAGTCTTAAAGCATCCGTTGTTATCTCCCTTCTCCAAGCTAGGTTAAGGATGGCTTATGAGGCCAAGAGCTTGGGCTTCGAATGCCCCTCCTGGAAAGTAAAGGCCTGGGAAGCGAAACTACAGGATCTTGGAGGTCATCCCGTCGCTCATCCTGCAAAGCATGCTGGTGAAGAGCCTTCTAAGGCGGCAGAGGAAGTGGCCAATGCTGGTGATGGTGCCGAGAAGAATCCTGAGGGGATGCTGGTGCAGACGCTGGGAAAGAAGTTGTTGATCAAGAAGGTGCTGCCCCTTAGGTGGCGAAGTGGGCGATGATGGATATACGTGCCAAGGCCGGAGCCCACTTTTTTTAAATTTCATGGTTGTGGTTTGTACAAACAATTTACTTTTCCTGTCGTTGAACAATTTATATTTCCTGCACTAGAACAATACGATGACCAAAGGTGGATGGGTCCTGGGTTTCAGGATGAAGCCCTTGGTCATCGGTTAGTATAACCTGTTTTGAATGTCGTAACGGTTGAAGGTGGACAGGTCCCGTTTTGAGATAGAACCTTCAACCGTTACATAAGTATGGTAAAGACTAATTGTGCTTTTGGTGGATGGGCCTCGGTTTGAGGTGAATCCAAAAGCACAACTTTTGACATGTTAATAATATAACTTCCTTTTGACTTATTTGTTGTTGCCTTTTAATTTCTGTCATGCATTCCTTAATGTAGATTTTAGCTTTGCAAAATTTCGTACAACTATCTTTTGGAAATATCCTGATCAATATACTCAGTGATATATTATGAAAACTTTTATTAAATAGAACTTCTAAAAATTCAATCATCTTTAGAGAAAACTTTTAAAGAATAAGAGATAGTCCACTTTCTAGAACCTGTTTTGATAATACGTGTTTGATCAAGGTTTTAATTTCAAACTAGTATTACTTCCAAATATTTTAATCAAATATCCTGAAACATATTTTGAAAATACATTTTGAGAATATATCCCGAGAATTTATCCTAATCAGGATGCTTAAGCTTTTGTCAAACATAGTTTCAAAAACTCAAATGATTTAAATAACGTCTACAAAGGAAAGATCATACCAGGAATAAAGTGTAACACTATTCTCAAACTTCAATCCTTTTGCAACTTTTCCAACGAAGATGTCCCCTGCCTGAGACATTTAGTGTACTAGGTCCGAGCTTTATCCTTTGAGCTTTACACAATTGCCTCAGTAGGAATGTCCCCTGTGCATAATGTCCTCGAATACTTAGAAATTTTCTGGAAATCAGTTCCAATTGTATAGACAATTTTTTTGTGTTACAGGGGTAAAACCCAAAATATACTGGAGATAAATCCTTCCTATCCAGGGGAAATCCCAAATTTTCGTGCGCTACAGGCGGGAGTGTATAAACTCCAAGACTTAGAAAGGTGAAAACCTTTAAACCTTAGAGAGTATGAAAATACCCTTTCGTGAGAGAGGGTGATCAATCCTCATATACCTTTAGGATTCAGGATATAGCCAATAGTAACGAAATTGTCAGCCACTTTTACATGGACTGGTCCCGCCACCTTGAACTATTCCCGAATAACTTGCGCTCCAGGCGGGGTGTTTAAACCCAATTCGGAAGAAAGGTGAATACCTTTAAACCTATGAAGAGATCATGATCCCTTATCCGTGAGAGAGGGGGCCAATCCTCTAATCTTCCGAAGTATCCTGAGTGTGTATCCTGGTGCTATATCCCGAAGCATATACTGCAAAACATCTTCAAACTAAGGTGGGTGTTAGCTTGACTAACACCCCTCCGATGCTTAAGTCAGTATTGGGTTTCAAAGGATAAATCAAATCAAACATATTTAAAAGAGATAGAATTCATACCATCCTGAGTTAGAAATTAAATTCTAAACTCACTTGAAATAAAGCTTAAGGTGTATAGCATTCCAAGATCTCGGTAACATATCCCCCTCCATATTCTTGAGTCGGTATGCACCTTTTCCTGATTCTGATTCAACCTCATATGGTCCTTCCCATTTTGGAGCCAGCTTTCCATCAGCAGGATTAGTAGTATTCTGAAAAGCCTTTCTTAACACCCAATCCCCAACTTTGAACCTTCTAGTCCTTATATTCTTGTTGTATGCTCTGGACATCCTTTGTTGATATGCTGCCATTCTTAGCCGTACTGCATCTCTTGTCTCATCAATAGTATCCAGCTCCTGGCATAGGACTTCAGCATTCTGCTCAGGATTCTTAAGGTTGGATCTTGCTGTAGGTATCACCATTTACGTCGGGATCACCGCTTCTGCTCCAAACACTAAGGAAAATGGGGTTTGACCAGTTGCATTTTTTACCATTGTTCTATCAGCCCACAAAACAAAGGGTAGTTCTTCTGCCCATCTTCCTTTCTTGGCCCCTAATCTCTTCTTCAAGTTGTTGACAATTATCTTGTTTGAGGATTCAGCTTGTCCATTTGCTTGAGGATGTACCGGGGTAGACGTAATCATTTTGATTCCCCAACTCTCGCAGAAGTCAGTAGTCCTTTTACTTATAAATTGAGATCCGTTGTCACAAATTATCTCAGCTGGTACTCCAAACCTAGTCAGGATATTCCTTTTTATGAAGGATACCACTTCCTGATCTCTAACTTGAACAAATGCTTCTGCTTCAACCCACTTGGAGAAATAATCCGTCATTGCCAACATGAAAACCTTTCCTCCTGGAGCCTTTGGAAGCTTTCCCACTATATCCATACCCCACTTCATAAACAGCCAAGGGGAAACAATAGGATATAGCGGTTCAGCAGGCTGATGTAATATGTTACTATGTCTTTGACATGCATCACATCTTCGAGCATATTATGTGGCATCTTTCCTCATTGTCGGCCAATAATATCATGTCCTTAATATTTTTGAGAATAAGGACCTGCCCCCAGTATGGTTGCCATAATCCCCTTCATGTATATCCTGAAGTACTTCTTTGGTTTCGGGATCCTCCAAGCACCTTAGATATGGTCCTGCAAGAGATTTCTTATACAAAACATCATTTATAATAGTGAATCGTGATACCTTCATTCTAAAGGCTTTAGGATTCTCATTCTTTGGGATGTGTCCTTCCTTGAGATATCTCATGATTGGAGCCGTCCAGGACTTAGGATCCTCCTCAGGATACTCCTCATCAGGATTCTGAATACTTATTACTTCCTTATCCTGAGGATTCATCGCAGGATATAGGATATGTAATATTGGTATTCGGGTCCCTTCCGGTATCCTGACCGATGATCCCAGATTTGCTAAGGCATCAGCTTCAGCATTATCCTCTCTTGGTACCTGTTCAAGTGTAAAAATATCGAAATATCCTGCTAATTTTTTGAGAATTTCGAGATACTCGATTAACTTCTCTCCTTTAACTGCATAGGTTCCATTAAAATGATTAGTGATTAACAAGGAGTCAACATATACTTGCAAATTCTTGATATTCATATTTTTAGCCAACTCTAATCCTGCAATTAAAACCTCATATTCTGCCTCATTATTAGTAGCAGGAAATTCACACCTAATAGCATGGGGTAATATGTCCCCCTGTGGCGATTTTAGTAGTATACCTAAACCTACACCTCTTACGTTAGATGCACCATCAGTATATAATGTCCAGCATTCTAAGTTTTCTCCTAGCTGCTGTACTTCTAAATCTACTTCATTTTGAATGTCACTACTGAAATCAGCCACAAAGTCAGCTAAAGCCTGAGACTTTATGGCATTTCTAGGCTCATATACTAAGTCATAAGCACTCAATTTTACTAACCACTTAGCCATCCTACCTGACATCTCTGGTTTCCTAAGCACGTTTTTAACAGGATAATTGGTTTTAACATGAATCCTATGTGTCTCAAAATAATGTCTAAGTTTTGTTGATGCCATAACTAATGCTAATATCAATTTCTCTAGATGAGAATATCTATTTTAGCATCTAGTAAACTTTTACTAACATAATAGACAGGATATTGCTGACCTTCAAGGTCCTTTATAAGAACGGCACTTACAGCATTCCCTGATACAGAGAGGTATAGGGATAGTGGTTCACCATTTTCAGGCTTCATCAATAGAGGTGCAGTTGAGAGATATCGCTTCAAATCCTGCAAGGCTGCTTCATGCTTTGCTCCCCATTCGAACTTCTTATTCTTCTTGAGGATATCATAAAATTCCTTGCATTTTTCAGAGGATCTTGAAATAAATCTGTTCAATGCTGCTACTCGGCCTGTTAACCATTGAACATCCTTCATATTCGAAGGTGATTTTATATCCAGGATAGCTCTAATCTGCTCCGGGCTCGCCTCTGTGCCTCTTTTCGTTACCATATATCCTAGAAACTTTCCTGCCCCCACTCCGAAATGGCACTTAGCAGGATTCAGTTTCATGTTATACTGATCCAGGATATCAAATGCTCCCTTGATATCCCAGAGGTGATCCTCAGCCTTTTTAGATTTCACCACCATATCGTCAATATATACCTCCATGGTGTCCCCCAGCTTATCTTTAAACATCATGTTTACCAACCTTTGGTATCTTGCACCTGCATTTTTGAAACCAAAGGGCATAGCAGTATAACAATATATACCTGTTGGTGTCATGAAGGCAGTATCCTCCTGGTCCGAAGGCTCCATTTGAATCTGCTGAAATCCTGAGGATGCATCCATGAAGGTTAACATCTCATGCCCGGCAGTAGCATCCACCATTGCATCAATATGGGGAAGAGGAAATGGGTCTTTAGGACAAGCCTTGTTCAAGTCCGTGTAATCTACACAGACTCTCCATGTCCCATTTTTCTTCTGTACCACGACTACATTTTCCAGCCATCTTGGAAACTTGACTTCTCTGATCATTTTGGACTTCAAAAATCTTTCAACTTCCTCTTGTATGATTGTATTTCGTTCAGGAGCAAACTTCCTTCTTTTTTGCTGAACAGGCTTGAACGACTTGTCAATTCCAAGCTTGTGAGTAATAATGTCTTTGGATATGCCTGTCATATCCACATGCTTCCATGCAAATGTTGACATCCTGCACTTCAAAAAGTTAGTTAATTGTTCTTCAATATCCTGAGGGATATTGGTTCCTACGAGCACCGAGATATCAGGATTATCCTGATCTAGGATAACTTTCTTCATATCCTGCTCTGAAGCCTCCACGATATCTTGGGCCCGCATCTTTAATTGCTATGCTGGATTAGGCTTGGTTGGGGATTTCATTGAGGATGAGTAGCATTCCTTAGCCTCCTGCTGATCACTATTAACTTTGACGACCCCCCAAGGGGTAGGGATCTTGATGCACTGGTGATAAGTCGATGGCACAGCCTTCATGTCATGGATCCATGGCCTGCCTAGTATGATGTTATAGCAGGATAGGGAGTCCATCACACAGAAGCGTTGTATCGAGTTGACCCCTTCAACATATACTGGTAACTTTATCTCTCCTACGGTATTCCTAGCTTCTCCACTGAAACCAACGAGCACAGTGGACTTTGAAGTAATGTCCATCGGAGATACATTCATCATCTTCAATGTTTCCAGCTGAATTATGTTGACGGAGCTACCATTGTCCACCATTATCCTGCGTACAAAATGGTTAGCAACATATAATGTTATTACGAGAGCATCGTGGTGAGGATCCTGGACAGTATCCCTGTCATCACTATCAAAAGTGATCACTTTATCGGTTGTAAGGGTAGTTATCCTAGCTGGTTTGTCCCCCCTTTCAGTCTTAGCTTCCTTTGCATGTCTCTTGGCCGCAGAATACGAAGTCCCAAAAATGTCGGATCCTCCTGAAATAAAGTTAATTATTTTGGCATCTGCTGGGGGTGATGCTGCTCGTTCAGGATCCTTCTCAGGATCCTGCCCTTTATTCTTCTTTCTTCCCAGCAAATCCTTCAGATACCCCTTGCTTAACAGGTAACTTATTTCTTTCCTTAGAGCAATGCAATCCTCGGTCACATGCCCGAAATCTTCATGGAAGGCACACCATTTGGATTTATCCTTCCAATCAGCTTTCTGTTGATTCTTTCGAGGCCACCTAGCTTTGTCTCCTAAACCTTGCTATCATTTCTACCATATGGCTTGGAGCGATATGGTTTATACGAGGATTCTGATTTCCTGTTGGTTGATTCGTAGGTTGAGGTAGAATTCATCCTCTCTTGCATCTTTTTGTCATCTTCCAAGCGGATATATCTTAAAGCCCTGTTACGAGCTTCGTCGAGATTCCTGCAGGGATTCATCACAAGATCTTGACAAAACTGAGAATCCTTTTGTAACCCCATCTTAAAAGCCTGCACAGCTGTTGCAACATCAAGTTGTGGGATATCCAAGGTTTCTCGACTAAACTTGTTCACATAATCCCTCAAGGATTCCTGAGGTCCTTGAGTTATCCTGTAAAGATCACTGGTTAGTTTCTCAAAACTCCGACTGCAAGAAAACTGACTATTAAATAAATTAACCAAATGAGCAAACGAAGTAATTGAGTGAGGAGGAACATTTAACAGCCATTTTAAGGCTGATCTTGTCAAGGTAGAACCGAAACCCTTGCATAAGCATGCTTCCTTGAGTTCCGGAGGGATAGGGTTAATCTCCATTCTTTCTCTATACTGGGCAATATGCTCTTCAGGATCCGTAGTCCCATCATACAGTTTCATGTTGGGGGTCTGAAATCTTTTTGGGATTTCAGCATCATAGATAGGATATGCAAAGCGGGATATCCTGTGGCTGTCTTGAGATACTTCCGGAATTGGTTGGACCACTCCAGGTACACTGGTTATCATGTCCTTCAATTTCTGAAGCTCCCTAGTAAATGTTGACGTCATACCTGCATCCTGCAAAGACCCATTGTTGTTAGTAGCAAGAATATTATTATTTGACACGTTACCGGTCTGAGGATTCTGGCCATATCCTGAAGCATATCCTGAGCTCCTCACAGTTGACATCCTGACCGAGGAGGGTATCTCAGGGGTATGATTCTGAGAATGGCTTGGGACGATGTTCCCCCGGTTATCCTCAGTGTAAACTGCAGAACTGAAGTTCAAAGCCCTAGGCTGTATAGGAGTGACAGTTTCTTCAGCAGGTCTACTTGGGCCGGATTTCAAGAGTTGTATTTCTCTCATCAGCATCCGATTAGTTTCCTGCTGCTGCCTCATCTGTTCGTGTACACTACCAAACAAATTCAGAATTTCATCATTAGATGCCAAAACAGGACCGGATCCCTGGGTACTAGGAGCGGGGATAACATCCCGAGCTACATGACTTTCAGCTCCGTGTGATGAAGCGTGCATTCTTGGAGGAGGAGGTGGAAGCACCGAACCAATTGTTACAGAGGTTGTAGCAGACATGGTGGAAGAGCTCATGTTTGATCTCGAGGCCATTGAAAACAATGTAGCAAAAAGTTTTGACAAAAGAAAACCGAGTAATGATTTTACTAAAGTTTTTAGCAAAAATAGCACCACTTGCCCCACGGTGGGCGCCAAATTGTTTTGGTCAAAATTACCGAAGCAATTTAGTGATCAAATTAGTTAAGTGAGGTAGTGTGCTAGAAATATGTGTGAAAAATATTTTATCCAAGTTAATTGTAAAAACAGTTTCAGGATACGGCTCAGGATATAGAGTTGTATCTGTGATCAAACAATGAGCAAAAAAGTAAAGGTTGACACGTGATGTACGAGGAAAGCCCTTGATCAATTTAGATCGCCGGCACAAAACCTCGGGAGCTGACAATCGCAGCTGCCTTGTTCTTCTATTACTTCAAATATCAGGATACAGTGCAGGAAGTGATGCGGATCAACTAGGTGTTACAATGTAATTCGAATACAAGTGTTTGTGTATAGTGTTTGCAGTGAGCTAGAGAGAAAAAGTGTTCGAAAGTGTGTGTGAAAATTGCGTGCCTTAATCTGATCCGCCCCCATCTATTTATAGTAAAAGAAATGCAACAAACTATCCTAAATAACCGGGATCCGGTGAATATTCGCCACTCGAACGTTGTAGACCTGGTCTTTCGGGTTCAACGTCTCTCACATAACAGATACGTCCAAGTCTTGAGGAGAAGAAGTCCATCTGACCGTTAGTAACCCACAGCCTCTAACCTGCACGTGGTTAATTTAGTTAACACCAGGATATCGCCCAGGATGTTAGCAATATCCTAATCCAGTATCCTGATCACAAGCAAACAACCAAAAGCAGGATATTAGTAAGGATATGGACGCTCAGAAAATGACCCATAACAGTAACAATGGACTTGATTACCAAGTTACCAAAGAAAAAATGTGGCAATGACATGATATGGGTTATAGTGGACAAATTAACTAAGTCAACCCATTTTATGCCAATTAAGGAAACTTTTAGTTCGGAAAAATTGGCCAAATTTTATGTGGACAACATCATGTCCCTTAACGAAGTTCTAGTATCCATAATATCAGATAGAAATACTAGGTACACATCACATTTTTGGAAAAGTTTCCAACAAGCTCTGGGTATGCGCTTAAATTTCAGTAAGAGTTACCATCCACAAACAGATGGTCAAAGTAAGCGTACAATCCAAACTCTATAAGACATGCTGAGAGCATGTGTTATCGATTTAGGTGGTAGTTGGATGATCACCTACCGCTGATTGAGTTCTCCTACAATAACAGTTATCTTACAAGTATAAAGGCCGCTCCATTTGAAGCCTTATACGGGAGAAAATGTAGAACACCCGTTTGTTGGGCTGAAGTTGGAGAAAGCCAACTATCTGAGCCTGAGATAGTCCTTGAGGACTACAGATAAGATAACACAAATCCGTGATAGGCTCAAGGCTACCCGTGATAGGCAGAAAAGCTATTCTGACAAGAGAATAAAACTTCTTAAATTCTAAATCAGGGATAAAGTCCTATTAAAAATATCACCTTGGAAAGGTGTGATGATATTTGGAAAGAAGGGCAAATTGGGCCCAAGATATATTAGAGCATTCGAGATAATCGAATATGTCGGTTTCGTAGCTTATAAGCTTAAGCTACCTGAGGAACTAAATGGAATCCATGATGTATTCCAAATTTCAAATATGAAGAAATGTCTAGCCGATGAGTCGCTAGCTATGCCGCACCATGATGTGCAAACTGATGAAAAACTGAGGTTTATTAAAAAACCTTTATCGATCGAGGATAGGTTAAAAAGCTTCGAAAGAAAATGATCCCAATCATGAAAGTTAAATGGGATTCTCATCGTGGCCCTGAATTCACAAGGGAGGTTGAATTAAATATGAGACAAAAGTACCCCTATCTATTTAAATAAAATCTCGAGGACGAGATTTATTTAAGGAGTGAGAATGTAACACCTCGGAAATTTATGATGAACAATATGGAAACACATGTCTGGAAACTCTCCAAATATTCCAAATTTGTTGGATGAGAGGGTCAAAATTTATAATTATGGAAGATGAATAATAGGCACCAGATTCCTAATTGATGGAGAACGGTCTAGTGGCAAGAAAAGCCGCTTCCAGGAGGTTGTCAAGTGTTTTCGCTCGATGATTCTGTTGGTGCATATGTCTGTCGACTTCGTCTTGTATCGAGTCTTGTAATAGTGTAGAAAGATCAGCCTTCTTCATAGCAGCTTGATGCTTCTGGGTCATCGCCTTGAATTTATCCTCATAATGCTGGGATTTGGCGGGGGCAATCATTCCCTAATCGGTGATGGTGACTTCGGCCTTCTTCAGTTTGACCTCCAACATTTTGTTGAGCCCGCAGGATTCCACATATAGATGCATCAGACGCTCAAGGCCCTACAACAAAAACACAGGTATTAGTCTATATAAACTGATCAGGGTATTAGTTCAACATGCGTGTGCAGGATACAAGATTCATACCTGGTTAAGAAAGGAAGTCATGAAGCCGCTGGCTTCAACGAATCCATGATTCTCGTAAAGAAATGTCTCGGAAGTGGCAGGAGAATCAGTTTCTTTCCCCTTTCGGGTACTGGAAGCACGGGTCTTGGTAGCCGGAGAAGGCTTTGGGATCGCGGTAGGTTTTGAGCCGGTGGGCTTGGATGAAGTGGCTGCTTTGGGGCTTGGCTCTTTCTTAACTTGGACAAGACCAGAGTAACTGTCCAACTCATCGAGATCAAAAATTTCGGGGGTTTTGATTGGTGCTGAACAAAGGGAGAAACTCTAAACTCTTTTTTACCCTTTCATTATAATAAACTAATCAAATACATGCAGAATTAGATAACCCTTACCAGACATTTCGGATGAAGAGTATTGACTGGAAGTTGGAAGGTGTGTGGAAAAGCTTCTGTCACTTTCCGGTAACCGGTAGACCGTTTGGATTCTTCTTTCGGATTCTTCGGTAGGGGGAGCTAGCTCTCTGAAGTTCGCTGCAGGATAAATAATAGAATGTCAGTACAGGATATAAGCTCAAGATACGTTTAGGGATATTCCTAGAACCCTAAACCTTACCGGTGGTTAACCATTTAACCGGAAGACTGTTACCCTCGGCGATGAAATCTCGCCTGACAAAGAAAAACTTCCTTTGCCATTCGTCCTCGTTTTTGATCACCTTGAGGACGAGAGGATTACTGGATGTGGAAAATAGTAAAAATTGGCTAGAACCGTGAGATCGAAGACGATAAGCGATTGGGATATCTTCAATGCAAAGGTCAGGAACATGAAGGGCCCTGATCTGATTAAGAACGATCAACACCCTCCAAACCATAGGCATTGTTTGAGAGAAGCTAAGGCCGGTTTTTTGAAAGAACTGCATTATAAATTCAGGGAAGGGGTACCGAAAGGCCTAGAGAAAAGGGGTATGCCGGAAAACAGATCCATTCCTAGGATGATACGTCTGTTCGGATTGACCGGTCGAACGGCCTGATGATTGCCTTACCAGGAAAGGCACCGGAGGCTCTCAATGCTGCGATGTCTTCGTTATCAAAAGCACAGACCTCCTTCTCGGGATTCTTGAGAAGATTCTGTTGAGGTCTCGCTCGATTCGCCGGTGTGGGAACGAGTTCTGGTAGCCATTAGGAGAGAGAAATGAGGAAAGTCACAAGAGAAAAAGAAGAGATAAATGATTACCTGGAAATTCTGTTAAAGATGGTTGAATTTCAAACAAGAAGAGAGAAGATATAGCGGCCTCATAGATAGCCATCGAGTAATTATCGCGTTGGAAGTTGCAGCTTGTCATTCTAACCGTCTAATCAACTTAAGTGCCTCGATCCAAGAGATAAGATTTAAAAAATATCAGTTTGAATCTGGGATTCCAATAGATATATTTTGGGGACAATTGTTATGGGTGGTTTTCTGCTCATATATCCTAGATAATATTCTGACTCTATTACTTTTGATTGTGATCAGGATACCGGATCAGGGTATTGGTAACATCCTGATGCAGTATCCTGATAATAACTAATTAGTTCACGTGCAGATTAACAAGGCAAGCTTATAACGTTCGAGTGGACTAGTTCTCCTAAAGATTCGGACTAATCAGTTGAAAAAGGGACGTTGAAGCCGGAAGAAGTGGTCTACAACGTTCAAGAAGGGAATATTCGCAGCATCCCGGTTTTATAGGCTAGTTTGTTATTTTCATTTTACTATAAAAGGGAATGTACGGATCGATAGACATAATTTTTTCACACAATTTTTTCACACACTCTTGCTTTCTACTAGCTGCAATCACTCGCAATCACCAACACTTACACACGAAATTCATTGTAACACTTAGCTGATCTGTATCATATCCTGCACTATATCCTGACATTTGAAGTAATAAGAAGAACAAGGCAGTTGTGATTGTCAGCTCCCGAGGTTTTGTGCCGACGATCTAGATCGATCAAGGGCTTTCCTCGTACAACTGTGTCACCCTTTACCTTTATTGCTAATTGTTTGATTGTAGATACAGCTCGATATCCTTAGCTGTATCCAGAAAACTGTTTTTGTTAACAAGATAATCTGAATATTTTCAATACACATTGCTAGCACACTACCTCACTTAACTAATTTGATCACTAAAATTCTTAGGTAATTTTTGACCAAAACAATGTTGACATTTAAGAGATATACAGTCAAGAAAATCAAGAGCAATGGTGATATATATGCGGATTAGACACCAAAAAATAAACACTCAAAAAATGGCTACAATTTAAGGAATGTGTTTAGTCATGGCATCAGATTCCTAATTGATGGAGAAAGGTCTGGTGGCAAGAAAAGCCGCTTCCAGGAGGTTGTCAAGTGTTTTCGCTCGACGGTTCCATTCTTGGGTGGTTGGTTTGGCCCATGTTCCTGTAACTCGAATCCTAGCCTGTTATATCCCAATTTAGTTTTACCCCATTGTGAACCTTATGCATTTTTTACTCTCTGATCGAGGGTTTCGGCATAGAAAAATCTTCGTAAACTAAATCACACGTGCATATGTTGACATTTAAGAGATATACAGTTAAGAAAATCAAGAGCAATGATGATATATATATGCGTATTAGACACCAAAAAATAAACACTAAAAAAATGACTACAATTTAAGGAATGTGTTTAGTGACGGCATCAGATTCCTAATTGATGGAGAAAGGTCTGGTAGCAAGAAAAGCTGCTTCCAGGTGGTTGTCAAGTGTTTTCGCTCGACGATTCCATTCTTGGGTGGTTGGTTTGGCCCTTGTTCCTGTAACTTGAATCCTAGCCCGGTATATCCCATTTTAGTTTTACAACATTGTGAACCTTACGCCTTTTTTACTCTCTAATCGAGGTTCTCGGCATTGAAAAAATCTACGTAAACTAAATCACACGTGTATATGTTGACATTTAAGAGATATACAGTCAAGAAAATCAAGAGCAATGGTGATATATATGTGGATTAGACACCAAAAAATAAATACTCAAAAAATGGCTACAATTTAAGGAATGTGTTTAGTGACGGAATCAGATTCCTAATTGATGGAGAAAGGTCTGGTGGCAAGAAAAACTGCTTCCACGAGGTTGTCAAGTGTTTTCGCTCGACGATTCCATTCTTGGGTGGTTGGTTTTGCCCTTTTTCCTGTAACTCGAATCCTAGCCCGGTATATCCTATTTTAGTTTTACACCATTGTGAATCTTACGCCTTTTTTATTCTCTGATCGAGGATCACGACATTGAAAAATCTTCGTAAACTAAATCACACGTGTATATGTTGACATTTAAGACATATACAATCAAGAAAATCAAGAGCAATGGTGATATGTATGCGGATTAGACACCAAAAAATAAACACTCAAATAATGGCTACAATTTAAGGAATGTGTTTAGTGACGGCATCAGATTCCTAATTGATGGATAAAGGTCTGGTGGCAAGAAAAGCTGCTTCCAGGAGGTTGTCAAGTGTTTTCGCTCGACGATTCCATTCTTGGGTGGTTGGTTTGGCCCTTGTTCCTGTAACTCAAATCCTAGCCCGGTATATCCCATTTTAGTTTTACACCATTGTGAACCTTACGCCTTTTTTACTCTCTGATCGAGGTTCTCGACATTGAAAAATATTCGTAAACTAAATCACACGTATATATGTTGACATTTAAGAGATATACAGTCAAGAAAATCAAGAGCAATGGTGATATATATGCGGATTAGACACCAAAAAATCAAGAGCAAGTTGAGGATAAATCGGTACTAAAAGCTCTTGTGTCCTTGGACGACCTCGGTATCTTACCAACGCTATACTACGCTCACGATGGGTGCACTTGCCCATATGTGTGTTTAGTGTTAGTAAAATATCATGTTTTATAAATTTAAAACTTGACTAAAGTGTTAAAAAGGGCTAAAAATATACATTAAAAACTAAATAACACTCGACACGCATCAAGTTTTTGGCGCAGTTGCCGGGGACACAAGGATTTTAAGAAAGCTTAAAATCGACGGCCTAATCAGTTTTTCAAAACCTTTAAAAAAACGCGCGCATTTTTCTGCATTTTAGTTAGTTTATGCATTTTCAGTAGGTTGAACACGGGCCATGTTCATCGAACACGGGGCCGTGCTGCACATTTTTTTTAAAAACTCCCAGATACAGAGTCTGAACACGGGGTCGTGCTCACTGAACACGCCCCCGTGCTGCACAAAACCAGTCACTTTTATTAAAACGCCCAGATACAGAACCTGAACACGGGCCGTGCTCACTGTACACGGGGCCATGTCCAGCCTCTGTTTCCGTTTTTATTTTTGTTTTCTGGTCTCGAGACTTTGTTGTGGTCTGCTGAGTAATTCTTATGGATCAATACTCAGGAGATTACAACTACACCTATGAGGAGGATGATTATAGGGAAGACTATTGCACCATTTGTGGTAACCTCACTCGGTACAATATTGTGACTTATTTTAACCATCCACTTCATACACCTACTATGAGGAGCCCAGGTACGAGCCAACCACTTCATATACATCCTATGAAGACCCAAGGTATGAACCTTCTCCCTCATACTCATATTTTGATGAACCAAGGTATGAGCCTTCATACTCATACTTTGAGGAACCAAGATATGAGCAACCACCTTCATATGCTTAGTATGAGGAACCATGGCGTGAACAACCCACCTCATATGAGTATTATGAAGAACAAAGTTACGACCCTTATCCATCATATACTTACAATGAAGAACAATGGTGTGAACCATCTACTTCATATGAGTATTATGAGGAACCAAGGATCGAACATCCGAATTCAAGCTTTGAGGATCCAGATCCTTACTCTATCACCTACATAGCCGATAAGATAATAGAACACATTAAAACTATCGAGCGCTGTATTAAAGAAGCCCGCGCAAGGGAAGAGGAGTCCCGCGTAAGGGAATAATTAACTTGTAATAAAGAAGATATAGTTGAAAATGTAAAAATGGAAGAGCAAGAAAGTGAAAAGCCGACACATGAATTAAACAACGAAAAAGGTGAGTCCAACAACGTTAAAATTCAAGAAGAGTCTAATTTTGAAAAAAAATAATCTCATGTCTCCTTTTTTCGAAAATCATTGTTTAGTACCCACTCATGCTAAGTTTTTAAAAGAGTTCAACACTAACACTAAAATTGACGAAACGGCAAGCATTAAGTTAACAAATGATCAAACTTCGCTAATAAAAGAAGATCCATTTGAAATTGACATTACACCGGTTCCATTTTTTTTTTCAAAATTCCTTTATTAGTAATATTACAATTGATAAATATCTTTGTGTTAATATAATGCCAAACTACATTTTCGAAAAATTAAGTATTGGTGATTTCTCTCCACTTCAAATACCCATTTTTCTATCTAATCGGAAAGTAATAAAATCAATAGGGGTAGTTGAGGATGTTTTGGTCCAAACAAATCAAATGGTAATCCCAACTGACTTTGTCATCCTCGATGACGCTCCACTAGTGTTGGGACGACCTTTTGTAAAAACCAACGAAGCCTTGAAAAACCGGAAGTACAACAACTTATCTATTCAATTAGGGGCATTTAAAAAAGTGTCGATCTTGAGCGTTCAATGAAATATCCATTCGGCAATAATGACCCGCTAATTGAAGATTGAGATGAACCACCCGATACAAGAGAAGAAATTGACCACTTTGTTGAAGAAGAGGTCGCCATTGAACAAACCTTTGTGGTTCTTGATCAAAATGAGCAACCAAATAAGGAGTCTCCTAAAGACCCATCTCTTGAGCTCAAAGAACTTCCAAAAGGTTTGGAATATGCTTTTCTAGACAAAGATGGTAAATCACCTGTAATTATTTCCTCAAAATTAACTAGTTTAGAAAAATTAATTACACTTTTGAAAAAAATACAAAAATGTGATCGCTTGTAGATATTAAAGGCATAAGTCCTTCCATGTGCACGCACAAAATTTTAATTAATGATGACTATAAATCGGTAATACAACCACAACGTAGAGTAAATCCAAATGTCCAAGAAGTGGTTAAAAACGAAGCCATCAAATTACTTGACGCCAGACTCATTTACCCAATTTCCGATAGTCCTTGGGTAAGTCCCGTCCAAGTAGTTCTGAAGAAAGGAGGTATGACGGTAATAACTAATGAGAAAAATGAATTAATACCAACAAGAACCTTCACAGGATGGAGGGTATGTATAGATTATCGTCGATTAAATGAGGCAACAAGGAAAGATCACTTTCCTTTGCCTTTTATTGATCAAATGTTAGAAAGATTATCCGGTCATAAATTTTATTGTTTCTTGGATGGTTTTTCAGGTTACTTTCAAATACCAATAGCACCCGAAGACCAAGAAAAGACAACATTCACATGTCCCTATGGAACTTTTGCTTATCGACGCATGCCTTTTGTTCTATGTAATGCCCCCGCAACCTTCCAACGTTGCATGGTGGCCATCTTCCATGACATGATAGAAAAGACAATGGAAGTCTTCATGGATGACTTTTCTATCTTTGGAGATTCATATGACCAATGCCTTGATAACCTTGAACGAATGCTATCCCGATGTGAGGAAACTAACCTCGCCCTTAACTAGGAAAAATGCCATTTCATGGTAACGGAGGGAATAGTAATCGGTCACAAAATCTCAAGCGAAGGAATGGAGGTAGATCGAGCAAAAATAGACACCATTTCTCGATTACCACCCCATCCTCCGTTAGAGATATCAGAAGTTTCCTAGGGCATGCCGGATTTTATAGGCGATTTATTAAAGACTTTTCAAAAATCTCAAGGCCTCTAACAAAATTAATTGAAAAAGATGCTCCTTTCATCTTTGACAAGGATTGCAATCAATCATTTCTAACGCTAAAGGAAATGCTAGTCAATGCACCTATCATGATAGCGCATGATTGGAAATTACCTTTCGAAATCATGTGTGATCCAAGTGACTTTGCAGTTGGAGCCGTCTTGGGACAAAGAAAAGATAAGCATTTTCACCCTATTTATTACGCTAGTAAAACACTTAATGATGCACAAGAAAATTATATAACAACAGAAAAGGACTTACTAGCCGTGGTATTTGCTTTTGATTAATTTCATTCTTATTTTGTTCTTTCTAAAACGATAGTCTATACAGATCATGCAGCCATTCAATATCTCTTCAACAAACAGGATGCTAAACCGCGATTGATTCGGTGGATTCTACTCCTCCAAGAATTTGACATTGAAATAAAAGACAAAAGAGGAGCAGAAAACACCACAGCAGATCATCTTTCGCGCTTGGAAGACCCAGCTTTGGAGGCAACCAGGGACGAGCAAATCAATGAAAAATTTCCAACGGACTCCCTGGAAATGGTGGAATACCGAGAAGATCCATGGTACGCCGACTATGCTAACTACTTAGCTAGCGGTATAGTCACAAAAGGATGGCCACATCATCAAAGAAAGAAATTCTTTGCTGATGTAATGCATTATTTTTTGGTAGATCCTTATCTTTTCAAAATGTGTGCTGATCAACTCATCCGTCGATGCGTTCATGGTAGCGAAGCAAGAAGAATTCTCCGCCATTGTCATGAAGGTCCATACGGAGGACATCATGGTGCCGCTAGTACCGCACGAAAGGTATTTGATTCAGGATTTTATTGGCCAACCATTTACAAAGACGCCCAAAGTTTTGTCAAGACATGTGATGCTTGCCAAAGAACATGTAATATTTCTTCCAAAAACGAAATGCCACAAAATGGCATTCTTGTTTGTGAAATTTTTGATGTGTGGGGACTCGACTTTATGGGACCTTTCCCATCGTCAAAAGGAAACAAATATATACTTGTGGCGGTAGATTACTTGTCTAAATGGGCCGAGGCACTTCCAACCAATGATGGAAGAGTCGTGGTAAGATTTCTGAAAAGATTATTCTATCGTTTTGGAACACCAAAAGCTTTAATAAGTGATAGAGGTACCCATTTTTGTAACCATCAACTTGAAAAAATCTTAACAAGGTATGGGGTCTGTCACCGGGTCTCAACGGCATATCACCCTAAAACAAATGGACAAGCCGAAGTGACTAATAGAGGTTTAAAAAGAATACTTGAAAAAACCGTAGGGTTAAATAAAAAAGAATGGGCCGATAAATTAGACGATGATTTATGGGATTTTCAAACAGCGTACAAAACAACAATAGGTACAACCCCATATAAGCTCCTCTATGGAAAAAGTTGTCACTTGCCAGTAGAAATAGCACATAAAGCCTACTGGGCAATTAAAAATGTAAACTTAGACTTAGAAATTGCAGGTAAAAATTGATTTTTCCAATTAAATGAATTAAGGAATTATGCATACTCTAACTCCGAAATTTATAAGGAAAGAATGAAAAACTTGCATGATAAACACATTAAACCTAATGAATTTTGGGTAGGGGATCAAGTTCTATTGTTTAATTCACGACTTCGATTATTTCTTGGTAAATTAAAGTCTAGGTGGTCAGGACCTTTTTCCATCAGCCATATTTTCCCACACGGTGCAGTCGAAATTAAATCTCGGAATGGAATTCCATTCAAAGTCAATGGCCAACAGCTAAAGCTTTATCAAGGATTCATTGAGGATGAAGAGGAAGAAATCTCACTTCAAACGGTCGAAGAATGAAACAAAGGTTCCAACATCAACATCATACCTGGTAAGTTACGAACAATCGGGAAAACATATAAATCGGTAAGATTTCTAGAGCCAAGTTTTGGGAAACAGGTCACTCACACGAGCACTTAAAAAAATTTTAATCTGCCCGCCCACGGGGCCGTGTCCAGTGGACACGGGGACGTGTTCACGCAACTGTCGGGATAAAACCCCCTTTTTCATTCAGTTTCTTCATTCCACACGCCCCGTTTCCCAAAAAACTCTCTTGTTTCGGAGATTTTTTCTGCAGATTTCAACGTTTCCCCTTCTTCTAACAACATCAAGGTATGATTCTATCCTTATAATTAGTTAGATTAAGTACTTTCATGTAGTTTAACATCAAAATTTGGGGATAAATCTAGGGTTCTTCAACTTGAACCGGATCCAACCCCAAATTTTTGCATAAATCTGTTAGCATTAGTTTAGATATGTGCTATAGGAAGTAAAGTAACTTGTATTGTCTGAAGGTTTGCCCGATTTCTCACAAAAACCCCAAACCCTTGTTTTTGAACCGAAAAAGATGAAATTGAAGGGGTAAACGGTTTGTTTTGGGAAAAACGGTACTTGGGGTTTCATTTTCGGAGAAAACCGCCCCTACTGGACCAAAAATTTTCAAGTTTTCGGGACCGGGTCGAAAATTGGGAATTTGGAGAAACAGACGCCTGGACACGGGGTCGTGCACAGCGAGTACGGGGTCGTGTCCAGCCAAATTTAGTCCAACATAGGGCGTGTCCGCTGAACACGGGGGCTTGTTCAGCCGACTGTTTTCAGTTTTCTTCGAAAGTTTCACTATTTCGTGCTAATTGTTTGGTGTTTTCTTTCAGATGGCCAAGAAATTTACTAGATTCAACGGAAGTAAGTTGGCTGCTCAGGCGCGGTATGATGTATTGAGAACTAGGCCCAAAGAGAATCCCAGACAAGTGTGCATGGACACTCTTGAAGCAGTGAACCAAATTGACCGACTCAACAACATTGTCATCGGCCGACTACGAGTGGCTCTTTGCACTCGGCTTCACTCCGAGCATGAATATAACATGGAATTTTACAGCACGTTTGTCCTTAAGCCAAGAGCCGATCCGTTTGACAAAGATGGGGTAGAGTTCCGTTGTGGAGGGACCTTGTACTCGATCTCAGTCGCACAATTTGGGGCAATAGTCGGGTTGTATTCGGAAGAGGATGCTGGGGATGAAGAGAACACCGGGGGTCTACGCAAGCTTTTGGAAAATCAACGCCAAGCTGCTTGGGCTTAGATCGGGGAGGGCCACTATAACCCGAGCCGAACTAAGAGCACACAGTTGAGAGACCCTCTTTACCGCTACATCCACAAGGTTCTCAGCTACTCCCTCTGCCAGAGACACGACAGTGGTGGTGTTGTAGGGTTGCGTGATCTGCTAGTTCTCCATTGCATTCACAACAGTGTCAACCTTGATGTTCCATACCTGCTACTCCGAAACATGCACTTGAACCAACTTGCTACTCCCCCGACTCCTATCCTGTTTGGAGGGTGGATTTACCGCCTTTTCAAACACTTTGTGCGGATGCCAAGGTTCTTTCACAAGGGACCGTGGTCGGGAAAAGTGGACATGGTCATTTGCCGCTCCATGAGCTTGATCTATGAAGCGGATGACAGAACGGTCAGTTTTCAAACGGTTCAAGGGCATGCATGGAACCCTCAAGAAGCTCTAGTCCTACACGCTCCACACATCCGTCCTCCTCCCAAGTACCACTACCAGCACGAGGGTGATCCGGGTCAATCCTCCTCTCAAGGAGGTGGTTTTCCTAACTTTCAGAGCTTACATGATTTATCGCAGGAAAACCTTATGTGCACCAGGAACACCTACAACATGGCCAGCAACACATACGCCCGGGTCGGAGCGATAGAAAGAAATATCTCCGACATGCAGGATGATATTGGGAACATCCGGGAGTATATGGCGGGCCACAGAGGGGATGATGATGAAGACGAGGACATGGATTGAGCGGGAGGAGTTGGAGGTAGCGGCACACGGTTGGAGGTCTAACAGGTTAACCCTTTTATCTCATGAACAATTGCATGGCCTGCGTGCCATTTGTTGAACAATTTACTTCTCTTAACACTTTTTAATTTTCTGCATTTCTTTTTATTTTGTTACAATGATGCTGAAACTTTGGTAATTTAGGATGTTGGTTATTGCTTGGTGTGGTATTCATTAGTAAAACAGGTACCTACGAGGCTTAAAGCACTTAACATTAATGCTACTAAAGCCGAGACAGCAGAACCGAAGAAAGAACCCAGTTTTACATGTTTGTAGATTGTCCACACGGGGTCGTGCCCAGCCGACACGCCCCCGTGTCCACCGCCTAGACCTGCTGTTTGTGTATTTTATGCAGACTTTTGCTACACACGGGGTCGTGCTCACCAGACACGCCCCCATGTCCACCTTCTATAATTTATTGTTACTGGCAATCTGACCACAGGGTCGTGCTCATCCGACACGGGGTCGTGTCCAGACGCCCAGTAACATAATTTTTTTTTGTTTAACACACCTTCTTCCACATTCAATCAACCTAAAAACTTATTTTTGAGACACATTGAGGACAATGTGTAATTTAAGTGTGGGGGGGGGGGGGATGCTAAAACCTTGAATTTTGCAAGTCCTAATTACAAGCCTTACACAAAACTCTATTGGAACCGCTAAACACCCCAATTTTTTTCAAAAACTTTTCATTTTTTTACTTGTCTTGGTTTAAATTGGGAATACCAAGTTCTAAAAAGGTTATGTTTTTACGAATTTACAACCGATGACGTCGTGATAAAAAGAACCAACATAAGAAAATTATAAAACGGCATGACAAAACTAGTTAAAATTTGATTATATATACTTGATCACATTAAAATCCCATTCCCACAAAAAGTGAGTTTTGAGACTTTAATTGAGCATACAAATACACATCTTTAAATTAAATGCTCATTTTTCGTTTCTTGTGTGAATAGCCGCTTGGTTTCTTACGACTCTAGAACTTGCCATGACAATACATTCCCGATCCTTACCAACTTAAACCCAAGTAAGTAAATGATGGAGGCATTAGGACTAACCCTTTCTATTTCAACACCATTATTTTTCTTTTTTTACCACCTACCCAAAATCCCCCTAGTTAACCCCTTTGAGCCTAAACTTTTTCATTTCTAAAGCCAAAACAAACACCCTTTACCCACCAAAACCCCTTTTCATTTTAAACCCTTTATTTTAGTAAAAAAACTCGGTTTCCATGTGACATTACTTATAAAAAAAAGAAGTATAGCAATAAGCAAACAAGTTCCTCAAAAGAAACTTTGTTTGAAAAATACTTCGGTTGAATAAAAAGTCACAAAAACAAAATGTTTTACGAAAACCGACGCTTTTTACACCTTTTAGCCCTTTTCTACTAACCACTAACCCAAAAACCACCTCCTTGAACCCAAGCCTAACCCTTCCCCAAAGTCCTCTTGATATTTACAAAGGTTTATAGTTAAAAAGGAGGAGGATTTATTGCTTGGCAAGCATATGGTAGAAGTAAGTTCCATGCCGGTCTCGAGTGTTTCACAAAAATACATCTTCGGGCGAGTGTTGAGTGATCCCCAGTGAGGTATGTGAACTTGTATATAAATGGAATTTTAAAGAGGCATGTTATGCCCAAATAAGTAATTTATCTTATGAAATGTTCTAAATAAATCATAACGAATAGGATTGTAAATAATATAAAAATAAAACCTAATAAAGATCTTGGAATCCCGACACTCTAGACAAGCCCAAAACTTCTCTTTTACCCATTCCATTTGGGTGTGTAAGCCACATTATAAAGAGTTTTGCTTGAGGACAAGCAAAGATTCAAGTGTGGGGGTATTTGATGTGTGTAAAATGCAACATATAAATTACATCAAATGAGGCATAAAACTAACCCTTTTTTAGTACTAATGTTGGAAAAAGTGTGCTTTTGTCTTCCTTTTGTATTTTCAGGGTTAAATGAGAGTAAATGAACAAAAGAAGCAAAAATACAGCTAAATCTAACACAAATACAAGAAAAGGAATAAACATGGCATGCCCGACCCCTCGACAGCATCTTCCCAAGCAAAAACAAAACATCAGAAGGCTGAACACGCCCCGTGCCCAGCGGACACGGGGGCGTGCCCAAGTGTTCGCAGAAAAGACAAAAGCATAGAAGCTTCTATTTCCCAACACGGGGGCGTGCCCAGCTCCACACGGCCGTGGTCAACACTAAGATTCGCAGAATCCAAGCAAATCTTGATAGTACAGATACGCTTCTGCACACGGGGCCGTGCCCAGCGGACACGGGGGCGTGGTCAACTAATAAAGACAAACTGCATTAAATGAACAAAGAGAAAGTGGATGGACATGGGGCCGTGCCCACCAGACACGGGGCCGTGTCCGGGCTTCTGTGCAGGCTATAAATAGGGTTGCTTGGTTCATTTCAAAGGCATCCCTTGACAATCCACCTCTCTCCCAATTCACCCACACTCCGCCACCATCACAACACCCACATCCACAACCATCATACGTCATCCATCATAGAGTGTTTGTAGTAGTCTCGGGATCCAAGATTGATAGTAAGAGTTCTTGACAATCAAAGGCCATGTTTGCCTAAGTCTCTTACATCACTTGGTGAAGACAAGCATTTAGTGTAATACTTTTGTTTTCTAATCTTTTCGCACTTTTTTTTTGGTTTTGTATTAATGACTTTAATAACTAGTTTCTTATGTTGAAGGTGAAACTTCCTTATCATTTGTCTGTGGTGTCTTGGCGTTATTTTTCTGTCTCTATAAAATAAAAGATTTACACCATTCATATCTCCACGGTCTATATGGAGATATGTTGGCTACCCGGCGGGGTGCGAATGGCTTGATCCCCTCATATGTAAACTACTATTAATACATTAACCCGACTACTTGGGATTGTATCCCTGCTGACTCAAACCACTTAGCCGAGGGTAACGTCACCTTTAAAAGAGGGGCCTACCACATTAAGCATTAATAACTTAATTAATTATCTTCTAATATTCCAACCCTTTAGGATTGTATCCTTGCTGACTCAAACTACTGGGTTGAGAGTAACGTCACCTTCAAAAGAGGGGCCTACTACTATAACTAAGATAATCTCTTAAAAAGTGCAAAAGTGCGGAAAACATCAAAGGTTACACTAAAGGCGAGTCGGATCCAAGTAATTCATCTTGTCTATCTGTTTTATTTTATTTTTATTTTTCAGCATTTTTAGTTAATTTTTATTTTCATTTTAAAACCTTTTTCTAACTTTTTGATTTGATTAGACGTTGAGGATAAACCGGTACTAAAAGCTCTTGTGTCCTTGGACGACCTCGGTATCTTACCAACGCTATACTACGCTCACGATGGGTGCACTTGCCCATATGTCTGTTTAGTGTTAGTAAAATATCGTGTTTTATAAATTTAAAACTTGACTAAAGTGTTAAAAAGGGCTAAAAATATACATTAAAACTATATAACACTCGACATGCATCATAAATCACACGTGTATATGTTGACATTTAAGAGATACACAGTCAAGAAAATCAAGAGCAATGGTGATATATATGCGGATTAGACACCAAAAAATAAACACTAAAAAATGGCTAATATTTAAGGAATGTGTTTAGTGACGTCATCAGATTCCTAATTGATGGAGAAATGTCTGGTGGTAAGAAAAGCTGCTTCCAGGAGGTTGTTAAGTATTATCGCTCGACGATTCCATTCTTCGGTGGTTGGTTTGGCCCTTGTTCCTGTAACTCGAATCCTAGCCCGGTATATCCCATTTTAGTTTTACACAATTGTGAACCTTACGTCTTTTTTACTCTCTGATCAAGGTTCTCGGCATTGAAAAATATTCGTAAACTAAATCACATGTGTATATGTTAACATTTAAGAGATATACAGTCAAGAAAATCAAGAGCAATGGTGATATATATGCGGATTAGACACCAAAAAATAAACACTCAAAAAATGGCTACAATTTAAGGAATGTGTTTAGTGACGGCATCAGATTCCTAATTGATGGAGAACGGTCTGGTGGCAAGAAAAGCAGCTTCCAGGAGGTTGTCAAGTGTTTTCGCTCGACGATTCAATTCTTGGGTGGTTAGTTTGGCCCTTATTCCTGTAACTCGAATCCTAGCCCGGTATATCTCATTTTAGTTTTACCCCATTGTGAACCTTACGCCTTTTTTACTCTCTGATCGAGGTTCTAAGCGTTGAAAAATCTTCGTAAGCTAAATCACACGTGTATATGTTGACATTTAAGAGATATACAATCAAGAAAATCAAGAGCAATGGTGATATGTATGCGGATAAGACACCAAAAAATAAACACTCAAAAAATGGCTACAATTTAAGGAATGTGTTTAGTGACGGCATCAGATTTCTGGTTGATGGAGAAAGGTCTGGTGGCAAGAAAAGCTACTTCCAGCAGGTTGTCAAGTGTTTTCGCTAGACGATTCTATTCTTGGGTGGTTAGTTTGGCCCTTGTTACTGTAACTCGAATCCTAAACCGATGTATCCCATTTTAGTTTGTGAACATTAAGCCTTTTTTACTCTCTGATAGAGGTTCTCGCCATTGAAAAATCTTCGTAAACTAAATCACACGTGTATATGTTGACTTTTAAGAGATATACAATTATGAAAATTAAGAGCAATAGTGATATATATGCGGATTAGACACCAAAAAATAAACACTCAAAAATGGCTACAATTCAAGGAATGTGTTTAGTGACGGCATCAGCTTCCTAATTGATGGAGAAAGGTCTGGTTGCAAGAAAAGATGCTTCCAGCAGGTTGTCAATTGTTTTCGCTCGACGATTCCATTCTTGGATGGTTGGTTTTGGCCCTTGTTTCGGTAACTCGAATCCTAGCCCGGTATATCCCATTTTAGTTTTACACCATTGTGAATCTAACGCCTTTTTTACTCTCTGATCGAGGTTCTCGGTATTGAAATATCTTCGTAAACTAAATCACACGTGTATATGTTGACATTTAAGAGATATACAGTCAAGAAAATCAAGAGCAATGGCGATATATATGCTGATTAGACACCAAAAATAAACATTAAAAAATGGCTACAATTTATGAAATGTGTTTAGTGACGGCGTTAGATTCCTAATTGATGGAGAAAGGTCAGGTGGCAAGAAAAGCTGCTTCCAGGAGGTTGTCAAGTGTTTTCGCTCGACGATTCCTTTCTTAGGTGGGTGGTTTGGCCCTTGTTCCTGTAACTCGAATCCTAGGATATCTGAAGGATCTTCTGGGAAGAAAGAAGAATTAGGGTCAGGATACTAAGAAGGATCCTGAACGAGCAGCATCACTTCCTGCGGATGCCAAGATAATTAACTTTATTTCAGGAGGATTCGACATTTGTGGAACTTCTTACTCTGCAGCAAAAAACATGCAAATGAGGCTAAGGCAGAATGAGGAGACAAGCCAACCAGGATGATGACCCTTACAACCGATAAAGCGATAACTTTTGACAGTGATGACAGGGATACTGTCCAGGATCCCCATCATGATGGTTTGGTAATAACTTTGTATGTTGCTAATCACTTTGTGCACAGGATACTGGTGGATAATGGCAGCTCCGTCAACATTATTTAACTAGAAACGCTGAAAAGGATGAATGTCTCCCCGATGGATATCACTTCAAAATCCACTGTACTTGTTGGGTTCAGTGGAGAGGCCAAGAATACTGTGGGAGAAATAAAGTTGCTAGTATATGTTGAAGGAGTCAACTCAATGCAACGCTTCTGTGTCATGGACTCCTTATCCTGCTACAATATCACATTGGGTAGGCTATGGATCCATGATATGAAAGTTGTGCCATCAACCTATCATCAGTGTATCAAGATCCCTACCCCTTGGGGGGTTATCAAGGTGGAAAGTGATCAACAAGAAGCGAAGGAGTGTTATTCTTCCTCGGTGAAATCCTCAACAAAGCCTAAAGAAGGATAGCAATTAAAGATGCGAGCCTAGGATATCGTGGAAGCCTCAGAGCAGGATGTTAAGAAAATTATCTTGGACCAGGATAATCCAGATATCTCGGTGCTCGTAGGAGCCAATAACCTCAAGATATTGAAGATCAGTTAACTAACTTTTTGAAATGCAGGTTGTCAACATTCGCATAGAAACATGAGGATATGACAGGTATTTCCAAGGATGTTAAAACTCATAAGCTCAGAATTGACAGGTCTTTCAAGCCTGTCCAGCAAAAATGAAGGAAGTTTGCTCCCTAACGGAACACAATAATTCAGGAGGAGGTTGAAAGATTATTAAAGTCCAAGATGATTAGGGAAGTCCAATTCCCCAGATGGCTAGCAAATGTAGTTGTAGTTCAAAAGAAAAATGGGAAATGGAGAGTTTGTGTAGATTACACAGACTTGAACAAAGCATGTCCTAAAGACCCGTTCCTGCTTCCTCATATAGACTCAATGGTGGATGCCACTACCGGTCATGAAATGTTAACCTTCATGGATGCATCCTCAGGATTTCAGCAGATACAAATGGAACCTTCGGACCAGGAGGATATTGCTTTTATGACACCAACAGGTATTTATTGTTATACTGCTATGTCTTTTGGTCTGAAAAATGCAGGTGCAACATATCAAAGATTGGTGAACATGATGTTTAAAGACAAACTGGGGGACACCATGAAGGTGTACATCGATGATATGGTGATAATATCCAAAAAGGCTGAGGATCATCTCCGGGATATTAAAGGAGCATTTGATATCCTGGATCAGTACAACATGAAACTAAATCCTGCCAAATTCCATTTTGGAGTGGGGGCAGGAAAATTTTTGGGATATATGGTGACTAAAAGGGGGATAGAAGCAAGCCCGAAACAAATTAAAG
This sequence comes from Helianthus tuberosus, assembly GCA_030545235.1. Taxonomy (NCBI): domain Eukaryota; kingdom Viridiplantae; phylum Streptophyta; class Magnoliopsida; order Asterales; family Asteraceae; genus Helianthus; species Helianthus tuberosus. The sequence continues at coordinate 169,133,099 of CM060368.1, forward strand.
CTATCCTGGATATCAAGTCACCTTCCAACATAAAAGATGTACAAAGATTAACAGGGCGAGTAGCAGCATTAAACAGGTTTATATCGAGATCCTCGGAGAAATGCAAGGAATTCTACGATATCCTGAAAAAGAATAAGAAATTCGAATGGGGAGAGAAGCATGAAGCAGCCTTGCAAGAATTGAAGCAATATCTTTCAACTGCACCTCTATTGATGAGGCCCAAGGATGGTGAACCATTATCCCTGTATCTTGCAGTATCAGGGAATGCAGTAAGTGCTGTTCTGGTAAAGGATCATGAAGGTCAGCAGTATCCAGTCTATTATGTTAGTAAAAGTTTATTAGATGCTGAAACTAGGTATTCTCATTTAGAAAAAAATGATATTGGCCCTAGTTATGGCATCAACTAAACTTAGACATTATTTTGAGACACATAGGATTCATGTTAAAACTAATTATCCTGTTAAAAATGTGCTTAGGAAACCTGAGATGTCGGGTAGAATGGCTAAGTGGTCAGTAAAATTAAGTGCCTATGATCTAGTGTATGAACCTAGAAATGCTATAAAGTCTCAGGCTCTAGCAGACTTTATGGCTGATTTCAGTAGTGATATTCAAAATGAAGTACACCTAGAATACAACAGCTAGGAGAAAACTTAGAATCCTAGACATTATATACTGATGGTGCATCTAATGTGAGAGGTGTAGGATTGGGTATACTACTAAAATCGCAACAGGGGGACATATTACCCCAGGCTATTAGATGTGAATTTCCTGCCACTAATAATGAAGCAAAATATGAAGCTTTGATTGCAGGATTAGAGTTGCCCAGGAATATGAATGTTAAAAGTTTGCAAGTATTTGTTGATTCCTAATTAATTACTAATCATTTTAATGGATCCTATGCAGTCAAAGATGAAAGGTTAATCGAGTATCTTGAAATTCTCAAAAAGTTAGCAGGATATTTCGATGTTTTTACACTTAAACAGGTACCAAGAGAGGATAATGCTGAAGCAGATGCCTTGGCAAATTTAGGATCGTCAGTCAGGATACCGAAAGGAACCCAAATACCAATACTTCATATCCTGTATCCTGCAGTGGACCTCTTCAAATCCCAGGATAAGGAGATAGCAAGTATTCAGGATCCTGATGATGAATATCCTGAGGAAGATCCTAAGTCCTGGACGGCTCCAATCGTGAGATATCTCAAGGAAGGACACATCCCAAAGGATGAGAATCCTAAGGATTTTAGGATGAAGGTATCCCGATTCACTATTATAAATGATGTTTTGTATAAGAAATCTCTTGCAGGACCATACCTGAGGTGCTTGGAGGATCCTGAAACTAAGGAAGTACTTCAGGATATACACGAAGGAGATTGTGGCAACCATACTGGGGGCAGATCGTTATTTTCAAAGGTGTTAAGAACATGATACTATTGGCCGATGATGAGGAAAGATGCTGCAGAATATGCTCGAAGATGTGATGCGTGTCAAAGGCACAGCAATATACTACATCAACCTGCCGAACCACTGTATCCTATTACTTCCCCTTGGCCATTCATGAAATGGGGTATGGACATAGTGGCAAAGTTGCCGAAAGCTCTAGGAGGAAAAGTTTTTATGCTGGAAATGACGGATTATTTCTCCAAATGGGTTGAAGCTGAGGCATTTGTTCAAGTCAGGGATCAAGAAGTAGTGTCTTTCATAAAGAGGAATATCCTGACCAGGTTTGGGGTACCAGCTGAGATAATTTGTGACAATGGCTCACAGTTTATCAGTAAGAGGACAACCGATTTTTGCAAGAGTTGGGTAATCAAAATGATCACATCCACACTGGTACATCCTCAAGCAAATGGACAAGCAAAATCCTTGAACAAGATAATTGTCAACAATTTGAAGAAAAGGCTAGGAGCTAAGAAAGGAAGATGGGCAGAAGAGTTACCCTTTGTTTTATGGGCCGACAGGACAACAGTAAAAAGTGCAACCGAGCAAACCCCATTTTCCTTAGTATTTGGAGCAGAAGCAGTAATCTCGACAGAGATGGTGATACCTATAGCAAGATCCAACCTCCGGGATCCTGAGAAGAATCCTGAAGCCTTATGCCAAGAATTGGATACTATCGATGAGACAAGGGATGCGGAAAAGTTGAGAATGGCAGCATACCAACAGAGGATGTCCAGAGCATATAACAAGAACCTAAGGACTAGAAGGTTTCAAGTTGGAGATTGGGTATTAAGAAAGGCTTTTCAGAACACTACTAATCTTGCTGATGGAAAGTTACCTCCAAAGTGGGAAGGACCTTATGAGATTGAATCGGAATCTGGGAAAGGAGCATACAGGCTTAAGAATATGGAGGGGATATATTGCCAAGATCCTTGAACGCTATACACCTCAAACCCTATTTCAAGTGAGTTTAGAATTTAATTTCTAACTCAGGATGGTATGAATTCTATCTCTTTTAAATATAATTTTATTCTATTCTTATTGAACCCAATACTGACTTAGGCATCAAAGGGGTGTTAGCTTGTTTAAGGTTGTTTTGCAGAATATGCTTCGGGATGTCTGTGACAACCCGAGTTTTCAAGGTTTCTACGTGACTTAATACTTGTTCTCAAAGAGTTGTTCTTATAAGTATATTTTTGGTGTACAATATATTTGATGTATGTGATATATGGTTGGTAGTAATTATGTTAATTAATAAAAAGTGAAATCACTGGACTACATTAATCCAACGAAAACACCCCCACTCACAACCCTCTAGACGAAATCAAGGGATTTCGTCGGTTCTGTTTTCGCCGGCCCAAGGCCCAGTCAAGGCCCAACGTGTTATAATTTTCTTTTATAATCGAGTGGGTCGCATAAATCAGTTTAGAAAAACCCTAGACTCCTAGAACTAGCGACAACAGCCTGAGGACTCGAGGAAGCATCCTCCCCCTACTTGCTCTAGTGCACACTCTACAATCGTTTGGTTAGTATAATCATATTTGCTTCGGCCTTGATTAATTGTATGTTTTTTTATGAGAGATCCCATGTGATGTACGGGTATGACTACATGAGTTATATTGATTGTATAAGGTGTGTTTGTCAATGTCGATGATGATGATGGTAATTATTAGGCTGTATGATTTAAGTGTGTGATCTTCGAATTGAGTGTAGACTGCATTAATTAAACATCAGAAGTCATGTGATTTATAATACACAATTCATGTGATTCAAGGTGGAGGTCCAATCAGAATGTATAGTTGTCGGCCATTAAAAATTAATTCAATTAATAACTGTGAAATTAGGATTGCATGATAATAAGTGAAACACATCAAACCAGTTGCACAATCAAGTTGGGCCGAAGTTGTTTAATTATTTTCCTGATGAACCGACTAACTATGTTGAATAATTGGAGGTATTTTGTTATTAGATTTGGGGTGTGAATTTTATAATAATAATAATAAATTACCAATGAGAACTAAAAGGGATATATGGGTTTCATGCTAACCGAACCTGCCTGTTGATTATTTGGGATGTAAAAAAAAGTATTGAGCCTCTTGGGTATGCATACAAGCTGGGCCGAATATTTTGGTAGATGACATGCATCTTAATTTGATTAAATGCTCCTGTACACGAATCTGATGGGTGTGATGATTAGTGGGCTGTAACTTTTGAATTAGTTGGCTAAGATAATGTTTTGGATGGACCGACTTTGTTATGTAATTGAGGATAACTTGATTTATTATTTGAAGTGATGTGTGATTTAATGTGGGCCTATTATCTTGAAACATGAAATAAGAGAAATCCACTGTGTGTTGTGTGATCGAATATTATAACTTGTGTGATGACTTGTGTATGCTACTTGTGTAAAATGTTGTGCAACTCGGATACATGGATAAGAAACTAATTGTCTTTGGTAACCACAGTAGCGTTTGGTTGACCATCTCGGAACGGGTAAAGTAAATTAGCATACCGAGCAAACCAAGGTGAGTTCACACTCTTACCAAGGCATGGGATTCCCCGGTGGGTTGGGAATGGGATTGAATGATTACTTGTACTCACATTATTACTAGACTACTTACCACCGTCCTCGGATTGGGAAGGACGCCTGTGCTAAAACCTACGTAAAACCTACGTACTACTGTCCTCGGATTGGGAAGGACACCAGCACAAAACCTACGTAAAACCTACGTACTACCGTCCTCGGATTGGGAAGGACGCCAGCGCTAAATCTACGTACTCGTTACGTACCACTGTCCTCGGATTGGGAAGGGCACTTACGTAAAACCTACGTAAACTTATACTTACTACTGTCCTCGGTTGGGAAGGGCACTTACGTATAACCTACGTAAACTTATACTTACTACTATCCTCGGATTGGGAAGGATACTCATGGATACAACCAGTCTAGTAACTTACAACATGGGAAGCCCCCACTAATTGAACTTACAACATGGGAAGCCCCCACTAATTGAACTTACAACATGGGAAGCCCCCACTAGATGAACATACAAATGGCCTAGTAATACACGGCATGGTTATAAACGAACTTACGATTTGTTAAACGAACTTATTTCTGAACAACCAACTGTGAACTCGCTCAACTTTGTTGTTGACTCTCTGTTACATGCCTTGCAGGTCGTTAGGTATCTATGGAGCTTGCATGGGAGTGGAGAGGAGTCGTTGTGGGACATGGACAGCTGTGTGCCATGCTAAACATTTGAAACATTTGAACTTATGTTGGGTTTACATATTTATGCTTCCGCTAAACACTTAACTATGTTATGGTTTTGAACACCTTTCGTATTGATGAATGACTTTTATTTATTACTTACAATGTTCAATATGATTGGTGGCTTGATCCTGGTCATGTCACGCCTTCAAGCGGTGATACTCCGCGTGTGGATTTTGGGGGTGTGACAGATTGGTATCAGAGCCATTGGTTATAGTGAACTTGGTTTTAATAAGGGAAAAAGTTTTTGTTAAAACCAGACTATAACCTGAACAGTGCTCAACGATCCACAACGACGCTTCACTCTACGTGCAAGGCTCGACATTCTAGGTGATATGATTTATGTTTATGTTGCCTACTTGCTAGTTACATAGAACTTTACTCACGGTATGCTTAGATAAACGTAGCAACTGTTAATTGAAAACACATGTGTGCTTACTCTCTTCTGTCGTCGCACTTTCGCGAACCTTTCTCACTCATATTTCCTTCAATGTGGAGAATCATGAGTGTACGTGTGAACCTAACGCAAGCCCAGTTGACGGCTCTTATCAACGAACAAGTTACGGCAGCACTCGCAGCCGCTCAGGCAGGAGGTATAACCTGCTATTCCGAACCTATCCTAGGATGTTAGATCCTACTCTCATGACCCAACTCTCGCGCTTAACCCAGTCTTTTCTTTCTCGCGCAACAAGGTCAGAAACGCTCAGCCACCTGTGTGCACATTCAAAACTTTTATGGACTGCCGACCTACTACTTTCAGCGGCACTGAAGGAGCTGCTGGACTCCTCCACTGGTTCGAGAAGCTCGAATCGGTCTTTGAAATGTGTGAATGCCCCGAGGCTCGTAGGGTGCAATATGCCACTGGTACTCTCAAAGGCACTGCGCTAACTTGGTGGAACGCGCAAGTTCAGATGCTGGGGCTGGCGGCTGCTAATGCCACCCCATGGAATGATACTAAGGAACTGATCAAACGTGAATACTGTAACCATGATGACATCCACAAACTGGAAGGGGAGTTCTTTAACCTGAAGATGACGGGGTCAGAGATAGAAGCGTACACGAAACGATCCAACGAATTGGCAATGTTATGCCCAACTATGGTAGATCCTCTAATCAAGCGCATCGAGCTGTATCTCAAGGGTCTTGTACCAGAAGTTCAAAGCCATGTGACTTCGGCTAATCTTGCTACCATTCAAGATGTTGCTCGTCTAGCTCATCGTCTCACAGACCAAGCAGTGGAACAGAACAGGCTGCCTAAACGTATCAGTGCTACTACTACTGCTACTCCTAGTGACAACAAGCGAAAATGGGATGGAACCTCCAGCAAGGGTTCAACTTCGGTTCAGTCCCAGGCACAACAGCGAAAGACAGATAATTACCAGAGCCCCAGTCAGCAGTCTTCTGGTAATCAAAGGCAGGGTGGATATCGAGGAAATCACCCAAAGTGCAATAGATGCAACAGACACCACAGTGGTCACATAGTCAAGGGTTGTAACCTCGTCTTAGCTGGTCAGACTTTCTCTATCGATCTCATTCCTATAGTTTTGGGTAGTTTCGACATCGTCATGGGGATGGATTGGTTATCTCAACAGCAACCAGAAATCCTATGCAAAGAGAAGATTGTTCGTATACCCCGTTCTGGCAAAGAACCTCTCGAAATTCAAGGCGACAAGAGTGGTGCTGTAGTGGGCATCATCTCCTTCCTTAAGGCCCAGAAGTGTTTGCAAAAGGGGCACACCGCTATTTTAGCGCTTGTTACGGACGCGTCAACGAAAGAGAAGAAGATTGAGGATATTCCAGGTGTACGCGATTTTCCTCAAGTGTTTCCTGAAGATTTACCTGGGCTACCGCCTCATCGCCAGGTCGAATTTCAGATCGAGCTAGCTCCTGGAGCAGCACCCATAGCTCGAGCACCTTATCGCTTAGCTCCAACCGAACTGGAAGAACTGTCTAATCAATTGCAAGAACTCTTGGAAAAGGGTTTCATTCGCCCTAGCTCTTCACCCTGGGGAGCTCCAGTATTATTTGTGAAGAAAGACGGTACCTTCCGCATGTGCATAGATTACCGCGAACTGAACAAGGTAACAGTGAAGAATCGCTATCCCCTTCCACGCATTGACGACTTGTTCGACCAGCTGCAAGGGTCGAGCTACTATTCAAAGATTGATCTGAGGTCAGGCTACCATCAACTGAGAGTCCGGGACGAGGACGTCTCCAAAACAGCATTCAGAACCCGCTACGGCCATTACGAGTTTTTGGTCATGCCATTCGGTTTAACAAACGCGCCTGCAGGCTTCATGGATCTTATGAACAGAGTGTGCAAGCCCTACCTGGATAAGTTTGTGATTGTATTCATCGACGACATTCTGATCTACTCTAAGAATCAGGAGGAACACGAGCAGCATTTACAACTTATTTTGGAACTCCTTCGAATAGAACAGCTGTACGCCAAGTTTTCGAAATGCGACTTCTGGCTTCGTGAAGTCCACTTTCTAGGCCACGTGGTAAACAAGGATGGGATTCATGTTGATCCATCCAAGGTTGATTCGATCGGGAACTGGCCTGCACCTCGTACACCAACAGAAATCCGCCAGTTCTTGGGTTTGGCGGGCTATTATAGAAGGTTCATCAATGACTTCTCCAAGAATGCACAACCCCTCACCTCACTAACTCAGAAAGGCGTTATCTATTGTTGGGGTAATACACAGGAATCAGCATTCCAGCACTTAAAGGATAGACTTTGTAGCGCACCTATTCTTTCATTGCCAGAGGGCACAGACGATTTTGTAGTCTACTACGACGCATCTATTCAGGGTCTTGGATGTGTGTTGATGCAACGGGATAAAGACATTGCTTATGCTTCGCGCCAACTTAAGATTCACGATCGGAATTACACTACACACGATTTAGAGCTGGGAGCTGTTGTTTTTGCGCTCAAGATATGGAGACATTACCTGTACGGTACCAAGTGCACCATCTACACCGATCACAGGAGTCTCGAGCATACCTTCAAGCAGAAAGAGTTAAACATGCGTCAGCGTCGATGGGTTGAGCTTTTAAACGATTACGAATGTGCTATAAAGTGCGATCCGGGTAAAGCAAATGTTGTGGCTGACGCCCTCAGTCGAAAGGATACTACACCTAGGCGTGTACGAGCGTTGCAACTCACTATTCAGTCTAGTCTTCCTTCTCAGATACGAGATGCTCAGGTAGAAGCATTGAAATAAGAAAACGTCAGGGCTGAAGCCCTACGCGGCTCAAGGCAACCGCTAGAACAAAAGGCAGACGACGCCTACTACGTAACAGGACGCATCTGGGTCCCACTCTATGGCAACCTACGAGAACTTGTGATGGATGAAGCACACAAGTCTCGCTACTCAGTACATCCTGGTTCAGATAAGATGTACCATGACTTGAAAACTACATATTGGTGGCCTAGCATGAAAGCTCATATAGCAACTTATGTTAGCAAGTGTTTGACTTGTGCGAGAGTCAAGACTGAATACCAGAAACCCTTAGGCCTACTCCCATAACCAGAAATACCACAGTGGAAATGGGAGCAAATTTCCATGGATTTTGTTACTGGCCTGCCTAGATCTCAACGTGGGAATGATACTATTTGGGTGATCGTGGATCGACTCACAAAGTCTGCACACTTCTTGGCCATCAAGGAAACGGATAAGTTCTCCACTTTAGCAGACGTTTATTTGAAGGAAGTGGTTTCGAGGCACGGGGTGCCGACCTCTATCATCTCTGATCGTGATGCACGATTTACTTCAGAACTGTGGCAGGCAATGCACAAATCTTTTGGCTCTCGATTAGACATGAGCACCGCTTACCATCCGCAAACGGATGGGCAGTCTGAACGCACCATCCAAACCCTAGAAGACATGCTGCGGGCATGTGTAATCGATTTCGGCAACGGCTGGGAAAAACATCTCCCGTTAGTGGAGTTTTCGTATAACAACAGTTACCACACCAGCATTCAAGCCGCTCCATTCGAGGCATTGTACGGGTGTAAATGTCGATCACCTCTTTGTTGGGCAGAGGTGGGTGACAGACAGATCACGGGTCCAGAACTGGTGGTAGACGCAACGGAAAGAATTGCTCAGATACGACAACGCATGGCGGCTGCGCGTGACCGTCAGAAAGCCTACGCAAACAAACGTCGGAAACCACTCGAGTTCCAAGTTGGGGATCGAGTGCTACTCAAAGTTTCACCCTGGAAGGGTGTGGTTCGTTTTGGCAAACGGGGAAAGCTCAATCCGCGATATGTCGGACCATTCGAAATCATTGAGAAAATAGGCAGGGTGGCCTACAAACTAAACCTACCAGCAGAACTCAGTGCAGTTCACAGCGTTTTTCACGTGTCAAATCTGAAGAAGTGTCTGTCAGATGAGACCCTCATAGTTCCTTTGAAGGAGCTCACTATCGACAATCAGTTACGATTCATCGAGGAACCAGTTGAAATCACGGACCGAGACGTTAAGGTCCTCAAGCACACTAGAATACCTCTTGTTCGAGTTCGTTGGAACTCCCGTCGTGGCCCAGAGTTCACCTGGGAACGAGAAGATCAAATGAAACTCAAGTATCCCCAGTTGTTCGGAAACAGTGCAACCACTACTGAGGCTGAAGCTACTTCAGAATTTCGGGACGAAATTCCAAACCAACGGGGGGATGATGTGACACCCCAGGAAAACCAGGAAACAACACAACACAACTAGCATCCTCAATAACCGCATACTAAATTTCGGGACGAAATTTCTTTCAAGTTGGGGATAATGTGACAACCCAAGTTTTCAAGGTTTCTACGTGACTTAATACTTGTTCGCAAAGAGTTGTTCTTATAAGTATATTTTTGGTGTACAACATATTTGATGTATGTGATATATGGTTGGTAGTAATTATGTTAATTAATAAAAAGTGAAATCACTGGACTACATTAATCCAACGAAAACACCCCCACTCACAACCCTCTAGACGAAATCAAGGGATTTCGTCGGTTCTGTTTTCGCCGGCCCAAGGCCCAGTCAAGGCCCAACGTGTTATAATTTTCTTTTATAATCGAGTGGGTCGCATAAATCAGTTTAGAAAAACCCTAGACTCCTAGAACTAGCGACAACAGCCTGAGGACTCGAAGAAGCACCCTCCCCCTACTTGCTCTAGTGCACACTCTACAATCGTTTGGTTAGTATAATCATACTTGCTTCGGCCTTGATTAATTGTATGTTTTTTTATGAGCGATCCCATGTGATGTACAGGTATGACTACATGAGTTATATTGATTGTATAAGGTGTGTTTGTCAATGTCGATGATGATGATGGTAATTATTAGGCTGTATGATTTAAGTGTGTGATCTTCGAATTGAGTGTAGACTGCATTAATTAAACATCAGAAGTCATGTGATTTATAATACACAATTCATGTGATTCAAGGTGGAGGTCCAATCAGAATGTATAGTTGTCGGCCATTAAAAATTAATTCAATTAATAACTGTGAAATTAGGATTGCAAAATAATAAGTGAAACACATCAAACCAGTTCACAATCAAGTTGGGCCGAAGTTGTTTAATTATTTTCCTGATGAACCGACTAACTATGTTGAATAATTGGAGGTATTTTGTTATTAGATTTGGGGTGTGAATTTTATAATAATAATAATAAATTACCAATGAGAACTAAAAGGGATATATGGGTTTCATGCTAACCGAACCTGCCTGTTGATTATTTGGGATGTAAAAAAAAGTATTGAGCCTCTTGGGTATGCATACAAGCTGGGCCGAATATTTTGGTAGATGACATGCATCTTAATTTGATTAAATGCTCCTGTACACGAATCTGATGGGTGTGATGATTAGTGGGCTGTAACTTTTGAATTAGTTGGCTAAGATAATGTTTTGGATGGACCGACTTTGTTATGTAATTGAGGATAACTTGATTTATTATTTGAAGTGATGTGTGATTTAATGTGGGCCTATTATCTTGAAACATGAAATAAGAGAAATCCACTGTGTTGTGTGATCGAATATTATAACTTGTGTGATGACTTGTGTATGCTACTTGTGTAAAATGTTGTGCAACTCGCATACATGGATAAGAAACTAATTGTCTTTGGTAACCACAGTAGCGTTTGGTTGACCATCTCGGAACGGGTAAAGTAAATTAGCATACCGAGCAAACCAAGGTGAGTTCACACTCTTACCAAGGCATGGGATTCCCCGGTGGGTTGGGAATGGGATTGAATAATTACTTGTACTCACATTATTACTAGACTACTTACCACCGTCCTCGGATTGGGAAGGACGCATGTGCTAAAACCTATGTAAAACCTACGTACTACTGTCCTCGGATTGGGAAGGACACCAGCACAAAACCTACGTACTACCGTCCTCGGATTGGGAAGGACGCCAGCGCTAAATCTACGTACTCGTTACGTACCACTGTCCTCGGATTGGGAAGGGCACTTACGTAAAACCTACGTAAACTTATACTTACTACTGTCCTTGGTTGGGAAGGGCACTTACGTAAAACCTACGTAAACTTATACTTACTACTATCCTCGGATTGGGAAGGATACTCATGGATACAACCAGTCTAGTAACTTACAACATGGGAAGCCCCCACTAATTGAACTTACAACATGGGAAGCCCCCACTAGATGAACATACAAATGGCCTAGTAATACACGGCATGGTTATAAACGAACTTACGATTTGTTAAACGAACTTATTTCTGAACAACCAACTGTGAACTCGCTCAACTTTGTTGTTGACTCTCTGTTACATGCCTTGCAGGTCGTTAGGTATCTATGGAGCTTGCATGGGAGTGGAGAGGAGTCGTTGTGGGACATGGACAGCAGTGTGCCATGCTAAACATTTGAAACATTTGAACTTATGTTGGGTTTACATATTTATGCTTCCGCTAAACACTTAACTATGTTATGGTTTTGAACACCTTTCGTATTGATGAATGACTTTTATTTATTACTTACAATGTTCAATATGATTGGTGGCTTGATCCTGGTCATGTCACGCCTTCAAGCGGCGATACTCCGCGTGTGGATTTTGGGGGTGTGACAATGTCACTCCAGGATATACACTCAGGATGAATCAAAAGATTATAGGATTGGCCTACTCTCTCACGTTTAAGGGATCCTGATCCCTTCACAGGTTTAAAGGTATTCACCTTTCTCTCGAATTGAGTTTAAACACCCCGCCTGGAGCGCAAGTTATCCTGGGATAGTTCAAGATAGCGGGACCAGTCCATGTAAAAGTGGCTGATAATTTCGTTATTGTTGGCTATATCCTGGATCCTAAAGGTACATGAGGATTGATCACCCTCTCTCACGAAAGGGTATTTTCATACTCTCTAAGGTTTAAAGGTTTTCACATTTCTAAGTCTTGGAGTTTATACACTCCCACTTGTAGCGCACGAAAATTTGGGATTTTCCCCAGTATACTTAGGGTTTACCCCCAGAATATTAAGGATCTATCTCCAGGATATTTAGGGTTTATACCCTGTAATACTAAAGTTATACACAAGTGTACAATCAGTTGCAATTGATGCCCAAAAATTTCTAAGTATTTAAAGGCACCGTGCACAGGGGACATTCCCACTAAGGCATCGTGAACAGTTCAAAGGATCAAGTTTGGACATGATTTACTAAGTCTCCCAAACTGGGGAGATCTTCAATGGGATGGTTGCAAAAGAATTGAAGGTTAAAGACATGTTCTATCTCTGGTATGGTCTCTCCTTTTTATTCTTTTAGAAGCCTTATCTAAATTGTCTGAGTTCTTGAAACTATGTTCGACAAAAGTCTTGATAAAATATCTATAAGTATCCTGACCAGGATATATTTTCTGGATATTTGGTTAGAATAATTGAAATATTACACTAAGATTGAATAATTGAAATTGCATTCAATTCAAACAACACATAACAAGATCTACAAAAATGGACAACAATGGATAAGGCCAAAAGAAGTTAGTTTATTAACATAGCAAGAGGTTGTGCTTTTGGTTTCATCTCAAACCGAGACCCATCCACTAAAAGCACAATTAGTCTTAAATATATTTACTTAAACAATTGAAGGCTTCATCTTGAAACCCAAGATCCCTCCACCTTCAATTGTCGAATTGTTCAGAATAAAGCATACTAATTGATGACCAAGGGCTTCGTCCTGAAACTCAGGATCCCTCCACCTTTGGCCATCATATTGTCTAGGTGCAGGAAAGTAAATTGTTTGACAGGCAAGGAAAGTAAATTATTTGATAACTACCACAACCATCAAATTTAAAAAGTGGGCTCCGGCCTTGGTATCAATTTAAGGAATGTGTTTAGTGACGGCATCAGATTCCTAATTGATGGAGAAAGGTCTGGTAGCAAGAAAAGCTGCTTCCAGGTGGTTGTCAAGTGTTTTCGCTCGACGATTCCTTTCTTGGGTGGTTGGTTTGGCCCTTGTTCCTGTAACTTGAATCCTAGCCCGGTATATCTCATTTTAGTTTTACAACATTGTGAACCTTACGCCTTTTTTACTCTCTGATCGAGGTTCCCGGCATTGAAAAATCTTCGTAAACTAAATCACACGTGTATATGTTGACATTTAAGAGATATACAGTCAAGAAAATCAAGAGCAATGGTGATATATATGCGGATTAGACACCAAAAAATAAATACTCAAAAAATGGCTACAATTTAAGGAATGTGTTTAGTGACGGCATCAGATTCCTAATTGATGGAGAAAGGTCTGGTGGCAAGAAAAGCTGCTTCCAAGAGGTTTTCAAGTGTTTTCGCTCGACGATTCCATTCTTGGGTGGTTGGTTTGGCCCTTGTTCCTGTAACTCGAATCCTAGCCCAGTATATCCTATTTTAGTTTTACACCATTGTTAATCTTACGTCTTTTTTATTCTCTGATCGAGGATCTCGGCATTGAAAAATCTTCGTAAACTAAATCACACGTGTATATGTTGACATTTAAGACATATACAGTCAAGAAAATCAAGAGCAATGGTGATATGTATGCGAATTAGACACCAAAAAATAAACACTCAAAAAATGGCTACAATTTAAGGAATGTGTTTAGTGATGGCATCAGATTCCAAATTGATGGAGAAAGGTCTGGTGGCAAGAAAATCTGCTTCCAGGAGGTTGTCAAGTGTTTTCGCTCGACGATTCCATTCTTGGGTGGTTGGTTTGGCCCTTGTTCCTGTAACTCAAATCCTAGCCCGGTATATCCCATTTTAGTTTTACACCATTGTGAACCTTACGCCTTTTTTACTCTCTGATAGAGGTTCTCGACATTGAAAAATCTTCGTAAACTAAATCACACGTGTATATGTTGACATTTAAGAGATATACAGTCAAGAAAATAAAGAGCAATTGTGATATATATGCAGATTAGACACCAAAAAATCAAGAGCAAGTTGAGGATAAATCGGTACTAAAAGCTCTTGTGTCCTTTGACGACCTCGATATCTTACCAACGCTATACTACGCTCACGATGGTATAAACCTTCTCCCTCGTACTCATATTTTGATGAACCAAGGTATGAGCCTTCATACTCATACTTTGAGGAACCAAGATATGAGCAACCACCTTCATATGCTTATTATGAGGAACCATGGCGTGAACAACCCACCTCATATGAGTATTATGAAGAACAAAGTTACGACCCTTATCTATCATATACTTACAATGAAGAAAAATGGTGTGAACCATCTACTTCATATGAGTATTATGAGGAACCAAGGATCGAACATCCGAATTCAAGCTTTGAGGATCCAGATCCTTACTCTATCACCCACATAGCCGATAAGATAACAGAACACATTAAAACTATCGAGCGCTGTATTAAAGAAGCCCGCGCAAGGGAAGAGGAGTCCTGCGTAAGGGAAGAATTAACTTGTAATAAAGAACAGATAGTTGAAAATGTAAAAATGGAAGAGCAAAAAAGTGAAAAGCCGACACATGAATTAAACAACGAAAAAGGTGAGTCCGACAACGTTAAAATTCAAGAAGAGTCTAATTTTGAAAAAAAATAATCTCATGTCTCCTTTTTTCGAAAATCATTGTTTAGTACCCACTCATGCTAAGTTTTTAAAAGAGTTAAACACTAACACTAAAATTGACGAAACGACAAGCATTAAGTTAACAAATGATCAAACTTCGCTAATAAAAGAAGATCTATTTGAAATTGACATTACACTGATTCCACGTTTTTTTTTAAATTCCTTTATTAGTAATATTACAATTGATAAATATCTATGTGTTAATATAATGCCAAACTACATTTTCAAAAAAATAAGTATTGGTGATTTTTCTCCACTTCAAATACCCATTTTTCTATCTAATCGGAAAGTAATAAAATCAATAGGGGTAGTTGAGGATGTTTTGGTCCAAACAAATCAAATGGTAATCCCAACTGACTTTGTCATCCTCGATGACGCTCCACTAGTGTTGGGATGACCTTTTGTAAAAACCCACGAAGCCTTGAAAAACCGGAAGTACAACAACTTATCTATTCAATTAGGGGCATTTAAAAAAAGTGTCGATCTTGAGCGTTCAATGAAATATCCATTCGGCAATAATGACCCGCTAATTGAAGATTGAGATGAACCACCCGATACAAGAGAAGAAATTGACCACTTTGTTGAAGAAGAGGTCGCCATTGAACAAACCTTTGTGGTTCTTGATCAAAATGAGCAACCAAATAAGGAGTCTCCTAAAGACCCATCTCTTGAACTCAAAGAACTTCCAAAAGGTTTGGAATATGCTTTTCTAGACAAAGATGGTAAATCACCTGTAATTATTTCGTCAAAATTAACTAGTTTAGAAAAATTAATTACACTTTTGAAAAAACACAAAAATGCGATCGCTTGGAAGCTTGTAGATATTAAAGGCATAAGTCCTTCCATGTGCACGCACAAAATTTTAATGAATGATGACTATAAATCGGTAATACAACCACAACGTAGAGTAAATCCAAATGTCCAAGAAGTGGTTAAAAATGAAGTCATCAAATTACTTGACGCCAGACTCATTTACCCAATTTCCGATAATCCTTGGGTAACTCCCGTCCAAGTAGTTCTGAAAAAAGGAGGTATGACGGTAATAACTAATGAGAAAAATGAATTAATACCAACAAGAACCGTCACAGGATGGAGGGTATGTATAGATTATCGTCGATTAAATGAGGCAACAAGGAAAGATCACTTTCCTTTGCCTTTTATTGATCAAATGTTAGAAAGATTATCCGGTCATAAATTTTATTGTTTCTTGGATGGTTTTTCAGGTTACTTTCAATTACCAATAGCACCCGAAGACCAAGAAAAGACAACATTCACATGTCCCTATGGAACTTTTGCTTATCGACGCATGCCTTTTGTTCTATGTAATGCCCCCGCAACCTTCCAACGTTGCATGGTGGCCATCTTCCAAGACATGATAGAAAAGACAATGGAAGTCTTCATGGATGACTTTTCTATCTTTGGAGATTCATATGACCAATGCCTCGATAACCTTGAACGAATGCTATCCCGATGTGAGGAAACTAACCTCGCCCTTAACTGGGAAAAATGCCATTTCATGGTAACAGAGGGAATAGTACTCGGTCACAAAATCTCAAGCGAAGGAATGGAGGTAGATCGAGCAAAAATAGACACCATTTCTCGATTACCACCCCATCCTCCGTTAGAGCTATCAGAAGTTTCCTAGGGCATGCCGGATTTTATAGGCGATTTATCAAAGACTTTTCAAAAATCTCAAGGCCTCTAACAAAATTACTTGAAAAAGATGCCCCTTTCATCTTTGACAAGGATTGCAATCAAGCATTTCTAACGCTAAAGGAAATGCTAGTCAATGAACCTATCATGATAGCGCATGATTGGAAATTACCTTTCGAAATCATGTGTGATGCAAGTGACTTTGCAGTTGGAGCCGTCTTGGGACAAAGAAAAGATAAGCATTTTCACCCTATTTATTATGCTAGTAAAACACTTAATGATGCACAAGAAAATTATATAACAACAGAAAAGGACTTACTAGCCGTGGAATTTGCTTTTGATTAATTTCGTTCTTATCTTGTTCTTTCTAAAACGATAGTCTATACAGATCATGCAGCCATTCGATATCTCTTCAAGAAACAGGATGCTAAACCGCGATTGATTCGGTGGATTCTACTCCTCCAAGAATTTGACATTGAAATAAAAGACAAAAGAGGAGCAGAAAACACCGCAGCAGATCATCTTTCACGCTTGGAAGACCCAGCTTTGGAGGCAACCAGGGACGAGCAAATCAATGAAAAATTTCCAACGGACTCCCTGGAAATGGTGGAATAGCGAGAAGATCCATGGTACGCCGACTATGCAAACTACTTAGCTAGCGGTATAGTCACAAAAGGATGGCCACATCACCAATGAAAGAAATTCTTTGCTGATGTAAAGCATTATTTTTGGGTAGATCCTTATCTTTTCAAAATGTGTGCTGATCAACTCATCCGTCGATGCGTTCATGGTAGCGAAGCAAGAAGAATTCT
Organism: Helianthus tuberosus; assembly: GCA_030545235.1. Taxonomy (NCBI): domain Eukaryota; kingdom Viridiplantae; phylum Streptophyta; class Magnoliopsida; order Asterales; family Asteraceae; genus Helianthus; species Helianthus tuberosus. Next base: position 169,150,342 of record CM060368.1, read on the forward strand.
CCGCCATTGTCATGAAGGTCCATACGGAGGACATCATGGTGCCGCTAGTACCGCACGAAAGGTATTTGATTCAGGATTTTATTGGCCAACCATTTACAAAGACGCCCAAAGTCTTGTCAAGACATGTGATGCTTGCCAAAGAACAGGTAATATTTCTTCCAAAAACGAAATGCCACAAAATGGCATTCTTGTTTGTGAAATTTTTGATGTGTGGGGACTCGACTTTATGGGACCTTTCCCACCGTCAAAAGGAAACAAATATATACTTGTGGCGGTAGATTACTTTTCTAAATGGGCCGAGGCCGAGGCTCTTCCAACCAATGATGGAAGAGTTGTGGTAAGATTTTCTGAAAAGATTATTCTATCATTTTGGAACACCAAAAGCTTTATTAAGTGATAGAGGTACCCATTTTTGTAACCATCAACTTGAAAAAATCTAAACAAGGTATGGGGTCTGTCACCGGGTCTCAACGGCATATCACCCTAAAACAAACGGACAAGCCAAACTGACTAATAGAGGTTTAAAAAAAATACTTGAAAAAACCGTAGGGTTAAATAAAAAAGAATGGGCCGATAAATTAGACGATGATTTATGGGCTTTTCGAACAGAGTACAAAACAACAATAGGTACAACCCCATATAAGCTCGTCTATGGAAAAAGTTGTCACTTGCCAGTAGAAATAGCACACAAATCCTACTGGCCAATTAAAAATGTAAACTTAGACTTAGAAATTGCAGGTAAAAATCGATTTTTCCAATTAAATGAATTAAGGAATTATGCATACTCAAACTCCGAAATTTATAAGGAAAGAATGAAAAACTTGCATGATAACCACATTAAACCTAATGAATTTTGGGTAGGGGATCAAGTTCTATTGTTTAATTCACGACTTCGATTATTTCCTGGTAAATTAAAGTCTAGGCGGTCAGGACCTTTTTCCATCACCCATATTTTCCCACACGGTGCAGTCGAAATTAAATCTCGGAATGGAATTCCATTCAAAGTCAATGGCCAACAGCTAAAGCTTTATCAAGGATTCATTGAGGATGAAGAGGAAGAAATCTCACTTCAAACGGTCGAAGAATGAAACAAAGGTTCCAGCATCAACATCATACCTGGTAAGTTACGAACAATCGGGAAAACATCTAAATCGGTAAGATTTCTAGAGCCAAGTTTTGGGAAACAGGTCACTCACACGAGCACTTAAAAAAAAATTTAATCTGCCCGCCCACGGGGCCGTGTTCGCGCAACTGTCGGGATAAAACCCCCTTTTTTCATTCAGTTTCTTCATTCCACACGCCCTGTTTCCCAAAAAACTCTCTGGTTTCAGAGATTTTTTCTGCAGATTTAAACGGTTCCCCTTCTTCTAACAACATCAAGGTATGATTCTATCCTTATAATTAGTTAGATTAAGTACTTTCATGTAGTTTAACATCAAAATTTGGGGATAAATCTAGGGTTCTTCAACTTGAACCGGATCCAACCCCAAATTTTTGCATAAATCTGTTAGCATTAGTTTAGATATGTGCTATAGGAAGTAAAGTAACTTGTATTGTCTGAAGATTTGCCCGATTTCTCACAAAAACCCCCAAACCCTTGTTTTTGAACCGAAAAAGATGATATTGAAGGGGTAAACGGTTTGTTTTGGGAAAAAACAGCACTTAGGGTTTCATTTTCGGAGAAAACCGCCCCTACTGGACCAAAAATTTTCAAGTTTTCGGGACCGGGTCGAAAATTGGGAATTTGGAGAAACAGACGCCTGGACACGGGGTCGTGCACAGCGAGTACGGGGTCGTGTCCAGCCAAATTTAGTCCAACATAGGGCGTGTCCGCTGAACACGGGGACGTGTTCAGCCGACTGTTTTCAGTTTTCTTCAAAAGTTTCACTGTTTCATGCTAATTGTTTGGTGTTTTCTTTCAGATGGCCAAGAAATTTACCAGATTCAACGGAAGTAAGTTGGTTGCTCAGGCGCGGTATGATGTATTGAGAACTAGGCCCGAAGAGAATCCCAGACAAGTGTGCATGGACACTCTTGAAGCAGCGAACCAAATTGACCGACTCAACAACATTGTCATTACGAGTGGCTCTTTGCACTCGGCTTCACTCCGAGCATGAATATAACATGGAATTTTACAGCACGTTTGTCCTTAAGCCAAGAGCCGATCCGTTTGACAAAGATGGGGTAGAGTTCCGTTATGGAGGGACCTTGTGCTCGATCTCAGTCGAACAATTTGGGGCAATAGTCGGGTTGTATTCGGAAGAGGATGCTGGGGATGAAGAGAACACCGGGGGTCTACGCGAGCTTTCAGAAAATCAACGCTAAGCTGCTTGGGCTTAGATCGTGGAGGGCCACTACAACCCGAGCCGAACTAAGAGCACACAGTTGAGAGACCCTCTTTACCGCTACATCCACAGGGTTCTCAGCTACTCGCTCTGCCAGAGACACGACAGTTGTGGTGTTGTAGGGTTGCGTGATCTGCTAGTTCTCCATTGCATTCACAACCGTGTCAACCTTGATGTTCCATACCTGCTACTCCGAAACATGCACTTGAACCAACTTGCTACTCCCCCGACTCCTATCCTGTTTGGAGGGTGGATTTACCACCTTTTCAAACACTTTGTGCGGATGCCAAGGTTCTTTCACAAGGGACCGTGGACGGGAAAAGTGGACATGGTCATTTGCCGCTCCATGAGCTTGATCTATGAAGCGGATGACAGAACGGTCAGTTTTCAAACGGTTCAAGGGCCTGCATGGAACCCTCAAGAAGCTCTAGTCCTACACGCTCCTCACATCCGTCCTCCTCCCAAGTACCACTACCAGCACGAGGGTGATCCGGGTCAATCCTCCTCTCAAGGAGGTGGTTTTCCTAACTTTCAGAGCTTACATGATTTATTGCAAGAAAACCATATGTGCACCAGGAACACCTACAACATGGCCAGCAACACATACGCTCGGGTCGGAGCGATAGAAAGAAATATCTCCGACATGCAGGATGATATTGGGAACATCCGGGAGTATATGGCGGGCCACAGAGGGGATGATGATGATGAAGACGAGGACATGGATTGAGCGGGAGGAGTTAGAGGTAGCGGCACACGGTTGGAGGTCTAACAGGTTAACCCCTTTATATCATGAACAATTGCATGGCCCGCGTGCCATTTGTTGAACAATTTACTTCTCTTAACACTTTTTAATTTTCTGCATTTCTTTTCTTTTTATTTTGTGACATTGATGCTGAAACTTTGGTAATTTAGGATGTTGGTTATTGCTTGGTGTGGTATTCATTAGTAAAACAGGTACCTACGAGGCTTAAAGCACTTAACATTAATGCTACTAAATCCGAGACAACAGAACCGAAGAAAGAACCCTGTTTTACATGTTTGTAGATTGTCCACACGGGGTCGTGCCCAGCCGACACGCCCCCGTGCCCACCGCCCAGACCTGTTGTTTGTGTATTTTATGCAGACTTTTGCTACACACGGGGTCGTGCTCACCAGACACGCCCCCGTGTCCACCTTCTATAATTTATTGTTACTGGCAATCTGACCACAGGGTAGTGCTCATCCGACATGGGGTCGTGTCCAGACGCCCAGTAACATATTTTTTTTTTGTTTAACACACCTTCTCCCACATTCAATCAACCTAAAAACTTATTTTTGGGACACATTGAGGACAATGTGTAATTTAAGTGTGGGGGGGGGGGGGGGATGCTAAAACCTTGAATTTTGCAAGTCCTAATTACAAGCCTTACACAAAACTATAATGGAACCGCTAAACACCCCAAATTTTTTCAAAAACTTTTCATTTTTTTACTTGTCTTGGTTTAAATTGGGAATACCAAGTTCTATAAAAGGTTATGTTTTTACGAATTTACAAACGATGGCGTCGTGATAAAAAGAACCAACATAAGAAAATTATAAAACAGCATGACAAATCTAGTTAAAATTTGATTATATATACTTGATCACATTAAAATCCCATTCCCACAAAAAGTGAGTTTTGAGTCTTTAATTGAGCATACAAATACACATCTTTAAACTAAATGCTCATTTTTCGTTTCTTGTGTGAATAGCCGCTTGGTTTCTTACGACTCTAGAACTTGCCATGACAATACATTCCCGATCCTTACCAACTTAAACCCAAGTAAGTAAATGATGGAGGCATTAGGACTAACCCTTTCTATTTCAACACAATTATTTTTCTTTTTTTTACCACCTACCCAAAATCCCCCTAGTTAACCCCTTTTAGCCTAAACCTTCTCATTTCTAAACCCAAAACAAACACCCTTTACCCACCAAAACCCTTTTTCATTTTAAACCCTTTATTTTAGTAAAAAGCTCGGTTTCCATGTGACATTACTTATAAAAAAAAAAGAAGTATAGCAATAAGTAAACAAGTTCCTCAAAAGAAACTTTGTTTGAAAAATACTTCTGTTGAATAAAAAGTCACAAAAACAAAATGTTTTACGAAAACCGACGCTTTTTACGCCTTTTAGCCCTTTTCTACTAACCACTAACCCAAAAACCACCTACCTTGAACCCAAGCCTAACCCTTCCCCAAAGTCCTCTTGATATTTACAAAGGTTTATAGTTAAAAAGGAGGAGGATTGATTGTTTGGCAAGCATATGGTAGAAGTAAGTTCCATGCCGGTCTCAAGTGTTTCACAAAAATACATCTTCGGGCGAGTGTTGAGTGATGCCCAGTGAGGTATGTGAACTTGTATATAAATGGAATTTTAAAGAGGCATGTTATGCCCAAATAAGTAATTTATCTTATGAAATGTTCTAAATAAATCATAACAAATAGGATTGTAAATAATATAAAAATAAAACCTAATAAATATCTTGGAATCCCGACACTCTAGACAAGCCCAAAACTTCTCTTCTACCCATTCCATTTGAGTGTGTAAGCCACATTATAAAGAGTTTTGCTTGAGGACAAGCAAAGATTCAAGTGTGGGTGTATTTGATGTGTGTAAAATGCAACATATAAATTACATCAAATGAGGTATAAAACTAACCCTTTTTTAGTACTAATGTTGGAAAAAGTGTGCTTTTGTCTTCCTTTTGTATTTTCAGGGTTAAATGAGCGTAAATGAACAAAAGAAGCAAAAATACAGTTAAATCTAACACAAATACAAGAAAAGGAATAAACATGGCATGCCCCATCCGTCGACAGCATCTTCCCAAGCAAAAACAAAACATCAGAAGGCTGAACATGCCCCGTGCCCAGCAGACACGGGGGCGTGCCCAAGTGTCCGCAGAAAAGACAAAAGCATAGAAGCTTCTATTTCCCAACACGGGGGCATGCCCAGCTCCACACAGGCGTGGTCAACACTAAGATTCGCAGAATCCAAGCAAATCTTGATAGTACAGATACGCTTCTGCACACGGGGCCGTGCCCAGCGGACACGGGGGCGTGGTCAACTAATAAAGACAAACTGCATTAAATGAAGAAAGATAAAGTGGATGGACATGGGGCCGTGCCCACCGGACACGGGGCCGTGTCCGGGCTTCTGTGCAGGCTATAAATAGGGGTGCTTGGTTCAATTCAAAGACATCCCTTGACAATCCACCTCTCTCCCACTTCGCCCACACTCCGCCACCATCACAACACCCACATCCACCACCATCATCCATCATCCATCATAGAGTGTTTGTAGTAGTCTCGGGATCCAAGATTGATAGTAAGAGTTCTTGACAATCAAAGGCCATGTTTGCCTAAGTCTTTTACATCACTTGGTGAAGACAAGCATTTAGTGTAATACTTTTGTTTTTTAATATTTTCGCACTTTTTATTTGGTTTTGTATTAATGACTTTAATAACTAGTTTCTTATGTTGAAGGTGAAACTTCCTTATCATTTGTCCGTGGTGTCTTGGCATTATTTTTCTGTCTATATAAAATAAAATATTTACACCATTCATATCTCCATGGTCTATATGGAGATATGTTGGCTACCTGGCGGGGTGCGAATTGCTTGATCCCCTCATATGTAAACTACTATTAATACATTAACCCGGCTACTTGGGATTGTATCCCTGCTGACTCAAACCACTTAGCCGAGGGTAACGTCACCTTTAAAAGAGGGGCCTACCACATTAAGCATTAATAACTTAATTAATTATCTTCCAATATTCCAACCCTTTAGGATTGTATCCTTGCTGACTCAAATTACTGGGTTGAGAGTAACGTCACCTTCAAAAGAGGGGTCTACTACTATAACTAAGATAATCTCTTAAAAAGTGCAAAAGTGCGGAAAACATCAAAGGTTACACTAAAGGCTAGTCGGATCCAAGTGATTCATCTTGTCTATCTGTTTTATTTTATTTTTATTTTTCAGCATTTTTAGTTAATTTTTATTTTCATTTTAAAACCTGTTTCTATCTTTTTGATTTGATTAGACGTTGAGGATAAACCGGTACTAAAAGCTCTTGTGTCCTTGGACGGCCTCGGTATCTTACCAACGCTATACTACGCTCACGATGGGTGCACTTACCCATATGTGTGTTTAGTGTTAGTAAAATATCGTGTTTTATAAATTTAAAACTTGACTAAAGTGTTAAAAAGGGCTAAAAATATACATTAAAAACTATATAACACTCGACATGCATCATAAATCACACGTGTATATGTTGACATTTAAGAGATATACAGTCAAGAAAATCAAGAGCAATGGTGATATATATGCGGATTAGACACCAAAAAATAAACACTAAAAAATGGCTACAATTTAAGGAATGTGTTTAGTGACGTCATCAGATTCCTAATTGATGGAGAAAGGTCTGGTGGCAAGAAAAGCTGCTTCCAGGAGGTTGTCAAGTGTTATCGCTCGACGATTCCATTATTGGGTGGTTGGTTTGGCCCTTGTTTCTGTAACTCGAATCCTAGCCCGGTATATCCCATTTTAGTTTTACACAATTGTGAACCTTACGCCGTTTTTACTCTCTGATCGAGGTTCTCGACATTGAAAAATCTTCATAAACTAAATCACACGTGTATATGTTAACATTTAAGAGATATACAGTCAAGAAAATCAAGCGCAATTGTGATATATATGCGGATTAGACACCAAAAAATAAACACTCAAAAATGGCTACAATTTAAGGAATGTGTTTAGTGACGGCATCAGATTCCTAATTGATAGAGAACGGTCTGGTGGCAAGAAAAGCAGCTTCCAGGAGGTTGTCAAGTGTTTTCGCTCGACGATTCCATTCTTGGGTGGTTAGTTTGGCCCCTGTTACTGTAACTCAAATCCTAGCCCGGTATATCTCATTTTAGTTTTACACCGTTGTGAACCTTACGCCTTTTTTACTCTCTGATCGGGGTTCTAAGTGTTGAAAAATCTTCGTAAGCTAAATCACACGTGTATATGTTGACATTTAAGAGATATACAGTCAAGAAAATCAAGAGCAATGGTGATATGTATGCGGATAAGACACCAAAAAATAAACACTCAAAAAATGGCTACAATTTAAGGAATGTGTTTAGTGACGGCATCAGATTTCTAGTTGATGGAGAAAGGTCTGGTGGCAAGAAAAGCTACTTCCAGCAGGTTGTCAAGTGTTTTCTCTCGACGATTCTATTCTTAGGTGGTTAGTTTGGCCCTTGTTATTGTAACTCGAATCCTAAACCGATGTATCCCATTTTAGTTTGTGAACCTTACGTCTTTTTTACTCTCTGATCGAGGTTCTCGCCATTGAAAAATATTCGTAAACTAAATCACACGTGTATATGTTGACTTTTAAGAGATATACAGTCATGAAAATTAAGAGCAATAGTGATATATATGCGGATTAGACACCAAAAAATAAACACTTAAAAAATGGCTACAATTCAAGGAATGTGTTTAGTGACGACATCAGCTTCCTAATTGATGGAGAAATGTCAGGTGGCAAGAAAAGCTGCTTCCAGCAGGTTGTCAATTGTTTTCGCTCGACATTTCCATTCTTGGATGGTTGGTTTTGGCCCTTGTTCCGGTAACTCGAATCCTAGCCCGGTATATCCCATTTTAGTTTTACACCATTGTGAATCTAACACATTTTTTACTCTCTGATCGAGGTTCTCGGTATTGAAAAATCTTCGTAAACTAAATCACACGTGTATATGTTGACATTTAAGAGATATACTGTCAAGAAAATCAAGAGCAATGACGATATATATGCGAATTAGACACCAAAAATAAACATTAAAAAATGGCTACAATTTAAGAAATGTGTTTAGTGACGGCGTCAGATTCCTAATTGATGGAGAAATGTCAGGTGGCAAGAAAAGCTGCTTCCAGGAGGTTGTCAAGTGTTTTCTCTCGACGATTCTATTCTTGGGTGGGTGGTTTGGCCCTTGTTCCTGTAACTCGAATCCTAGACCGATATATCCCATTTTAGTTTTACACCATTGTGAACCTTACGCCTTTTTTACTCTCTGATCATGGTTCTCGACATTAAAAAACCTTCGTAAACCAAATCACACGTGTAAATGTTGACATTTAAGAGATATACAGTCAAGAAAGTCAAGAGCAATGGTGATATGTATGCGGATTAAACACCAAAAAATAAACACTAAAAAAATGGCTACAATTTAAGGTCAAGTGTTTTCGCCCGATGATTACATTCTTAGAAGGTTGGTTTGCCCCTTGTTCCTGTAACTCGAATCCTAACCCCGTTATATCCCATTTTAGTTTTACACCATTGTGAACCTTACGCCTTTTTTACTCTCTAATTGAGGTTCTCGGCGTTGAAAAGTCTTCGTAAACTAAATCACACGTTTATATGTTGACATTTAAGAGATATACAGTCAAGAAAATCAAGAGCAATGGTGATATAAATGCGGATTAGACACCAAAAAATGAACACTCAAAAAATGGCTACAATTTAAGTAATGTGTTTAGTGACAGCATCAGATTTCTAATTGATGGGGAAAGGTCTGGTGGCAAGAAAAGATCCTTCCAGCAGGTTGTCAAGTGTTTTCGCTAGACGATTCCAGTCTTGGGTGGTTGGTTTGGCCCTTGTTTCTGTAACTGGAACCCTAGCCCGATATATCCCATTTTAATTTTGCACAATTGTGAACTTTACGCCTTTTTTACTCTCTGATCGTGGTTCTCGGCATTGAAAAAATTTTTGTAAACTAAATCACACGTGTATATGTTGACATTTAAGAGATATACAATCAAGAAAATCAAGAGCATTGGTGATATGTATATGGATTAGACACCAAAAAATAAACAATAAAAAAATGGCTACAATTTAATTAATGTGTTTAGTGAAAGCATCAGATTCCTAATTAATGGAGAAAAGTCTGGAGGAAAGAAAAGCTGCTTCCAGGAGGTTGTCAAGTGTTTTGGCCTAACGATTCCATTCTTGGTTGGTTGGTTTGGCCCTTGTTCCTGTAACTCGAATCCTAGCCCGGTATATCTCATTTTAGTTTACACCATTGTGAACATTACGCCTTTTTTATTCTATGATCGAGGTTCTCGGCATTGAAAAATCTTTGTAAACTAAATCACACGTGTATATGTTGACATTTCAGAGATATACAGTTAAGAAAATCAAGAGCAATGGTGATATATATGCGGATTAGACACCAAAAAAATAAATACTCAAAAAATGGCTACAATTTAAGGAAGGTGTTTAGTGACGGCATCAGATTTCTAATTGATAGAGAAAAGTCTGGGGGCAAGAAAAGCTGCTTCCAGAAGGTTGTCATGTGTTTTCGCTAGACGATTCCATTATTGGGTGGTTGGTTTGGCCCTTTTTCCTGTAACTCGAATGCTAGCCCGGTATATCGCATTTTAGTTTTACACCATTGTGAAACTTACGCCCTTTTTATTCTCTGATCGAGGTTCTCGGCACTGAAAAATCTTTGTAAACTAAATCACACGTGTATATGTTGACATTTAAGAGATATACAGTCAAGAAAATCAAGAGCAATGGTGATATATATGCGGATTAGACACCAAAAAATAAACACTCAAAAAATGGCTACAATTTAAGGAATGTGTTTAATGACGGCATAAGATTCCTAATTGATGGAGAAAGGTCTGGTGGCAAGAAAAGCTGCTTCCAGGAGGTTGTCAAGTGTTTTCACTCGATGATTCCATTCTTGGGTGGTTGGTTTGGTCCTTGTTCCTGTAACTCGAATTCTAGCCCGATATATCTCAATTTAGTTTTACACCCTCAAAATCCACACGCGGAATACTACCGCGAGGCGTGTGACATGACCAGGATCCAACCACTGATTTTTTTGAACCGTTTAGTTATTCATACAAATAATGGTGTAATTAGCGTCCAATTTAAATTTTTCAAAACATAGTTTAAGTTTGCAGCGGAAAGGAAAGTAGAACATATCGTAATTTAAAACCACAAGTTTACTAGTTATGAAATTACAAACCACGCACTCCAGCCGATTGCAATGTCCGTCCAAAACTGTTTCGAGCAACCTGCAAAGCATGCAGTAGGGTGTCAACATAATGTTGGCGAGTTCACGAGTTGTCCAGTTTTAACTTTTCGAAAATGTAAGTTGTTTAGATAAAGCATTTATAATCACGTCATGGGGAGCTACCCCATATGAAAGCTACTAAACTGGCGTTACCGAAACTGTTGACGAGAAGATTTTGTGCCCCGAGTCAATGTCTATCGTCATTGACCAAGATGCAAGGTATACTAGTTCACGCCCGATCTCCCCCGGTCACGGTGTGAGGTTGTCAAACCTAATAGCGCTATCAACTAATAACCCGTTCGCCCCCGGCGATTAATCGGTACTATAAGCAGGGATTTTACGTGATAGAGATTCGTTTAGTTTCGCTAGTTGTGATTTATAAATAATATCCAAACGTATCTCCCCCGGAGATAGTAATTTAAAAGTACCCATTTGCATTTTCCCCTGGAAATATTAATTGAAAGCAATCTTTAAGGATGGCAGTTTGTTCGTGTCCCTCCCTGGGACGCATGCTTTTAGTGTGTGAACTCACCTTGGTTTGCTCGGCAGACAATTTACTTGTGTTATGTTGGTCAACCATACCCGGGTGGTATGTGGCTGAAGGATGTGCAGAAATGATGATGAATCAGGCTCCTGAGATGACGTTTTTCAACTGTTCCTCAGGAGAGTATGCCGACCGTTAGTTAGAGGAAAAAGAAGAAGGAGATTTGGTATAACTTTTTGGGTTTTTAGAGAGTGGGAGGCTAGAGAAAGAGGCAGAGCATATGAGAATGTTTGGGGATTTGACAAAAATGATTTCTTCCAAAACAAGGTTTGGATGTCGGCTGAAAAGGCCATTTATGCGACCAACTTAGGGCAACGCATGGGGACTTGGGCCTGAAATATTGGGCAGAGGAGTGATCGTGCGGTTCCTTTAGTGGACTCGTTCATCCTAACAGCCCAACAAAAGAGGAGGTAGGGATAATTTATTCGTATACACCATCAATTGTTTAGATAATACCATCTTTTATATTCATAACAAATTTTTGAAGTCACATAATATGCATTGAACCAATTAACCAACTCAGATAAATTTAATAGCAAAATCTCTTAATTTAGAAATAGAACGTGCGGGTAAAACCTGAAGTGTTACATTATCCCCAAGTTGTGAAAAATGATGTCTTTCTATTTAGGGTTTTTAGAAGCAAATATAAGGGGGTATTATGGATAGGGTGTATAAATAGGCTAGGGTCTTGATTTAAGTGTGTTGGGTTGGGCTTGGGCTCATGCGAGTGGATTCGTAATATTTCGGGTGTTACGTTTAACTGACCGACCCGCTTATCATAACTCTCAAATTTATAACGGGTTAACAATAATAATATTAATAATAGTAATAATAATAATAATGATAGTAAATTATTAATACTCTTCTCTTAATAACGAGGGTAACAAGCTCGTCTCACGACGATCGAGATCAAGAGTTCGAGTTGTCACATTCTCCCCAAGTTACAGGAATTTCGTCCTCGAAATTTAAGCAAACGTCATACACTTCGCACTATATGTATACAAGGACTCCATTACCATACGTAGATACAAGCAGATTCACGAAAGTCCACAAAATGAACAAGTAAGCCACATAGCACATAAAATCACATAGCACGAAAAATTACGTAGCACAAGATCCACAGAGTTTGTACGTATTTCACATAGTATAGAATTTCACAAATTTAATTATAACATCCAAGTAACGTATAGGAAGACCCGGAGTGTCACATCATCCCCAAGTTCAAGAAATTTCGTCCCGAAATTTAGCACGCAGCCACTGACAAGCTAGTGTGTTTAAACGTTTTCGTAGGGCGTCACATCACCCCCTGTTGGTTTGAAATTTCTCCCCGAAATTTAGCGGTAGCCTCAGTGCTGGAAGTAATGTTTGTAAACAACTGGGGATACATGCGCATCATCTGGTTTTCCCGTTCCCAGGTAAGCCATGGGCCACAGCGCGAGACCCAACGAACTCGGTCTGTTGGCGTATCATCCCACGCTCGAGGGTTTTGATTTATTGATCCTTGATCTCAACCGGTTTCTCAACGAAGCGTAGTTTGTTGCTGATCACGAGTTCCTAAAAAGGAACAACGAATGTTTCATCAGACATCACTTCTTCAGATTAGGCATGCGAAAGACGTGTACCGCACTCAGCTCTTCAAGCAGGTTTAGTCTGCAAAGCTACCTGAACGGTCCAACATATCGCGGATTAAGTTCGTCCCGTAGCCAAAACATACCACACCCTTCCAGGGTGAAACTTTAAGTAGAACCCAGTCTCCGACTAGGAATTCTAGAGGTTCCCTATGCTTATCCACATAGCCTTTCTGACGGTCTATAACTGCCGCCATACGTTGTCAGTTCTGGGCAATCCTACCCGTTGTGTCAAGTGCAAGTTCCGAGCCGGTAATTTGGCTTCCACCCAACATAGAGGTGACTGGCATTTGCGTTCGCGCAATGCCTCAAATGGTGCTGCCTAAATGCTAGTGTGGTAATAGCTGTTGGAAGAGATTCTACAAAAAGGAAGTTTCACTAGTTTTCCAATGTTGATAACACATGCTCTCAGCATGCCTCCTAAGGTTTCAAAGAGTGCGTTCGATCGACCACCCATCCGCGGGTATAAACAATGCTCATGTCTAACTGTGAGCCAAAGGGTCTGGCCGCAGCTCACGACGATTCGAATGCAAAACGTGGATTACGATCACAGACAATAGAAGTTAGCACCCTATGCCTGACATCTACTTCTTTCAGGTAGACTGTTGCAAGTTCAAGAAGTTGTCAGTTCTTTCGTCGCGTAAAGATACCGGCAATTATTTCATCGATGCCCTGGGATAGGAGTACCTCATAGCTTACCTTTCAACTGTTGGAACGATGAATTGCTGACATTTCTCCATGGTTAAGCGATGCCCCTTCGGGTTTAAACCATGAGGGGGTTGCGTATATGATCGAGAAATGTGGACCTTGCGACGTAAAAAGTCACGCGTTGAAAATTTTAGCGTAAAGCGGTTTGTGTCGTAGAACTTCCAGGGTAAGACGTAGGAGTCGTTCGGATCCCTACGGGTTCTTGGAGTAGATTCAGACGTCGTCGAAGGAAACAGGCGTCGAATTTTGACAGGATGGAATAAATTCGAGTGTCGTAACTGGGCGCCGATCGTATCGAGTTCGAAGAACAGTGCTTGCGATACCCTTTTTACCCCCGGGGTATCCTTGGCTCGTTGCTCCAGCGAGTAACATTTGTAGGAAGTAATTCATCCAAACGGAGATTTGTGCAGAGTAGAGTAGGATAAGGATCATGGAATCCATGAAACATAACACGGGTAGCGAGATAATGAAAGAAAGGGTAGTCAAAATCGATGCGTTCAACTTGAGACCAAAACATAAAGGCTTTGGGGATCGGCAATAGGGATTTATCTGATGTTGATGAGGTAGCTGACCGTACACAAGCCATGGGCGTTTAGAATAAAGAACGTTGCTTGCTGATAAGGGGTGTGACGTCGATGTGGTTAGCGCAAAATGAAGTAGCTAGAGAGGAATGGTCGTCGTGCGGGTCTGTAGGTTCCTACTGAGACGTCTGGCAGGATGTGATTTCTCATGTCGGTAGGAAATCAAGTTCGAGTGGGTTGTTCTAAGTCGTGCGAATGAGTTCGAAGTAGCGCTTGCGTCGTCGGAGGGGGGTTCGTTGTGAAAATGCGGAAACAGGTTTTCGAGAAAGTACGATACGTTGCCATATTTCAGGGGTTTGAGAAGTTTGTCGACTAAAGGTCGCGCTTGCTGAATTCACTAAACTGGAAGGAAATGAAGAAACGTGGATGTCGCGATAAGGAAACATTAGGAGTGAGGATACCGTCTTAAGAAATAAATGTTGGTTCATACGAAAGCAAGCGAAAGGAATCACAAAAATCAGAAAAGTCGTCAAGGAATAATGGCTCTGGCAAATGAAGGATAAGGTAAGCGTTTAGGTCACTGTGCTCGTTGGTGGGTGGACTGGTTCATGTCTTCGTCATGTCACGCCTCTCAAATACATAGATTTGTAAGGAAGATATCAATTTGTTGGGTTTTGGGGCGTGCTAAGATATAAGGTTCAACTTGAATAAGGATTAACCATGTTTCGAGGAATTAGGGGAAATAACTTCGTGGTCGATGGAAAGGTGATATGATTGCTGGCACTACAGTGAGGAACATACACCACGCATACTTTTCGTGTTCGAGACGCGCAAACAGAAACCCGAAAAGTGTAGGTTTACTAGAACGCTTCAAGAACCCAGGCGATCGGTCGGATGAGGGAATGAGTCTCACCACTTAAGTCGGGAAAAGAAATACGTAAGTAAAAAGGATGCGAATGACGTCGTCGTTCCCTCTAATATCCCATGAGGTAGGGGTGGCACCTCTTCGTCGATTCGTTCTCATAGCTTCTCTATGTGCTTCGTAGCAGGCCTTTCCTGTAAGCATGTACATCGTGTGAACGTTTCCCGCGTCGATTCGTCATAGCCCAGTAGCGACGTCAAGAAATATGTGGGCGAGGACTTGGAATAACTGGTTCCTTGCCCTAAGAGTGTCATGGTTTCGGACCAGGTTTAGGAGGACTCGCTCCTATTCTAACCCGCATCGCGTTCACATGATTCACATAGTTGGATGCTAAAGATACGCATACGTACTAACACATATATGCTAATCATACACATACACACATAAGTTATGCACAAGTAAATACCGATAACTATAATTACTATGTGAGTACCTGAATCTGAAGAACCTTGCAATCCGGAGTGTGGTGTCGTTGTGGTTTTCATTAAAGAACGGTTATAGTCTGGTTTTCATATAAAAATATTTTATTTCCCAAACCAAAATATTTTATATTTAAAACCTAGTTCACTATAACCAATGGCTCTGATACCAATCTGTCACACCCTCAAAATCCACACGCGGAATACTACCGCGAGGCGTGTGACATGACCAGGATCCAACCACTGATTTTTTTGAACCGTTTAGTTATTCATACAAATAATGGTGTAATTAGCGTCCAATTTAAATTTTTCAAAACATAGTTTAAGTTTGCAGCGGAAAGGAAAGTAGAACATATCGTAATTTAAAACCACAAGTTTACTAGTTATGAAATTACAAACCACGCACTCCAGCCGATTGCAATGTCCGTCCAAAACTGTTTCGAGCAACCTGCAAAGCATGCAGTAGGGTGTCAACATAATGTTGGCGAGTTCACGAGTTGTCCAGTTTTAACTTTTCGAAAATGTAAGTTGTTTAGATAAAGCATTTATAATCACGTCATGGGGAGCTACCCCATATGAAAGCTACTAAACTGGCGTTACCGAAACTGTTGACGAGAAGATTTTGTGCCCCGAGTCAATGTCTATCGTCATTGACCAAGATGCAAGGTATACTAGTTCACGCCCGATCTCCCCCGGTCACGGTGTGAGGTTGTCAAACCTAATAGCGCTATCAACTAATAACCCGTTCGCCCCCGGCGATTAATCGGTACTATAAGCAGGGACTTTACGTGATAGAGATTCGTTTAGTTTCGCTAGTTGTGATTTATAAATAATATCCAAACGTATCTCCCCCGGAGATAGTAATTTAAAAGTACCCATTTGCATTTTCCCCCGGAAATATTAATTGAAAGCAATCTTTAAGGATGTCAGTTTGTTCGTGTCCCTCCCTGGGACGCATGCTTTTAGTGTGTGAACTCACCTTGGTTTGCTCGGCAGACAATTTACTTGTGTTATGTTGGTCAACCATACCCGGGTGGTATGTGGCTGAAGGATGTGCAGAAATGATGATGAATCAGGCTCCTGAGATGACGTTTTTCAACTGTTCCTCAGGAGAGTATGCCGACCGTTAGTTAGAGGAAAAAGAAGAAGGAGATTTGGTATAACTTTTTGGGTTTTTAGAGAGTGGGAGGCTAGAGAAAGAGGCAGAGCATATGAGAATGTTTGGGGATTTGACAAAAATGATTTCTTCCAAAACAAGGTTTGGATGTCGGCTGAAAAGGCCATTTATGCGACCAACTTAGGGCAACGCATGGGGACTTGGGCCTGAAATATTGGGCAGAGGAGTGATCGTGCGGTTCCTTTAGTGGACTCGTTCATCCTAACAGCCCAACAAAAGAGGAGGTAGGGATAATTTATTCGTATACACCATCAATTGTTTAGATAATACCATCTTTTATATTCATAACAAATTTTTGAAGTCACATAATATGCATTGAACCAATTAACCAACTCAGATAAATTTAATAGCAAAATCTCTTAATTTAGAAATAGAACGTGCGGGTAAAACCTGAAGTGTTACATTATCCCCAAGTTGTGAAAAATGATGTCTTTCTATTTAGGGTTTTTAGAAGCAAATATAAGGGGGTATTATGGATAGGGTGTATAAATAGGCTAGGGTCTTGATTTAAGTGTGTTGGGTTGGGCTTGGGCTCATGCGAGTGGATTCGTAATATTTCGGGTGTTACGTTTAACTGACCGACCCGCTTATCATAACTCTCAAATTTATAACGGGTTAACAATAATAATATTAATAATAGTAATAATAATAATAATGATAGTAAATTATTAATACTCTTCTCTTAATAACGAGGGTAACAAGCTCGTCTCACGACGATCGAGATCAAGAGTTCGAGTTGTCACATTCTCCCCAAGTTACAGGAATTTCGTCCTCGAAATTTAAGCAAACGTCATACACTTCGCACTATATGTATACAAGGACTCCATTACCATACGTAGATACAAGCAGATTCACGAAAGTCCACAAAATGAACAAGTAAGCCACATAGCACATAAAATCACATAGCACGAAAAATTACGTAGCACAAGATCCACAGAGTTTGTACGTATTTCACATAGTATAGAATTTCACAAATTTAATTATAACATCCAAGTAACGTATAGGAAGACCCGGAGTGTCACATCATCCCCAAGTTCAAGAAATTTCGTCCCGAAATTTAGCACGCAGCCACTGACAAGCTAGTGTGTTTAAACGTTTTCGTAGGGCGTCACATCACCCCCTGTTGGTTTGAAATTTCTCCCCGAAATTTAGCGGTAGCCTCAGTGCTGGAAGTAATGTTTGTAAACAACTGGGGATACATGCGCATCATCTGGTTTTCCCGTTCCCAGGTAAGCCATGGGCCACAGCGCGAGACCCAACGAACTCGGTCTGTTGGCGTATCATCCCACGCTCGAGGGTTTTGATTTATTGATCCTTGATCTCAACCGGTTTCTCAACGAAGCGTAGTTTGTTGCTGATCACGAGTTCCTAAAAAGGAACAACGAATGTTTCATCAGACATCACTTCTTCAGATTAGGCATGCGAAAGACGTGTACCGCACTCAGCTCTTCAAGCAGGTTTAGTCTGCAAAGCTACCTGAACGGTCCAACATATCGCGGATTAAGTTCGTCCCGTAGCCAAAACATACCACACCCTTCCAGGGTGAAACTTTAAGTAGAACCCAGTCTCCGACTAGGAATTCTAGAGGTTCCCTACGCTTATCCACATAGCCTTTCTGACGGTCTATAACTGCCGCCATACGTTGTCAGTTCTGGGCAATCCTACCCGTTGTGTCAAGTGCAAGTTCCGAGCCGGTAATTTGGCTTCCACCCAACATAGAGGTGACTGGCATTTGCGTTCGCGCAATGCCTCAAATGGTGCTGCCTAAATGCTAGTGTGGTAATAGCTGTTGGAAGAGATTCTACAAAAAGGAAGTTTCACTAGTTTTCCAACGTTGATAACACATGCTCTCAGCATGCCTCCTAAGGTTTCAAAGAGTGCGTTCGATCGACCACCCATCCGCGGGTATAAACAATGCTCATGTCTAACTGTGAGCCAAAGGGTCTGGCCGCAGCTCACGACGATTCGAATGCAAAACGTGGATTACGATCACAGACAATAGAAGTTAGCACCCTATGCCTGACATCTACTTCTTTCAGGTAGACTGTTGCAAGTTCAAGAAGTTGTCAGTTCTTTCGTCGCGTAAAGATACCGGCAATTATTTCATCGATGCCCTGGGATAGGAGTACCTCATAGCTTACCTTTCAACTGTTGGAACGATGAATTGCTGACATTTCTCCATGGTTAAGCGATGCCCCTTCAGGTTTAAACCATGAGGGGGTTGCGTATATGATCGAGAAATGTGGGCCTTGCGACGTAAAAAGTCACGCGTTGAAAATTTTAGCGTAAAGCGGTTTGTGTCGTAGAACTTCCAGGGTAAGACGTAGGAGTCGTTCGGATCCCTACGGGTTCTTGGAGTAGATTCAGACGTCGTCGAAGGAAACAGGCGTCGAATTTTGACAGGATGGAATAAATTCGAGTGTCGTAACTGGGCGCCGATCGTATCGAGTTCGAAGAACAGTGCTTGCGATACCCTTTTTACCCCCGGGGTATCCTTGGCTCGTTGCTCCAGCGAGTAACATTTGTAGGAAGTAATTCATCCAAACGGAGATTTGTGCAGAGTAGAGTAGGATAAGGATCATGGAATCCATGAAACATAACACGGGTAGCGAGATAATGAAAGAAAGGGTAGTCAAAATCGATGCGTTCAACTTGAGACCAAAACATAAAGGCTTTGGGGATCGGCAATAGGGATTTATCTGATGTTGATGAGGTAGCTAACCGTACACAAGCCATGGGCGTTTAGAATAAAGAACGTTGCTTGCTGATAAGGGGTGTGACGTCGATGTGGTTAGCGCAAAATGAAGTAGCTAGAGAGGAATGGTCGTCGTGCGGGTCTGTAGGTTCCTACTGAGACGTCTGGCAGGATGTGATTTCTCATGTCGGTAGGAAATCAAGTTCGAGTGGGTTGTTCTAAGTCGTGCGAATGAGTTCGAAGTAGCGCTTGCGTCGTCGGAGGGGGGTTCGTTGTGAAAATGCGGAAACAGGTTTTCGAGAAAGTACGATACGTTGCCATATTTCAGGGGTTTGAGAAGTTTGTCGACTAAAGGTCGCGCTTGCTGAATTCACTAAACTGGAAGGAAATGAAGAAACGTGGATGTCGCGATAAGGAAACATTAGGAGTGAGGATACCGTCTTAAGAAATAAATGTTGGTTCATACGAAAGCAAGCAAAAGGAATCACAAAAATCAGAAAAGTCGTCAAGGAATAATGGCTCTGGCAAATGAAGGATAAGGTAAGCGTTTAGGTCACTGTGCTCGTTGGTGGGTGGACTGGTTCATGTCTTCGTCATGTCACGCCTCTCAAATACATAGATTTGTAAGGAAGATATCAATTTGTTGGGTTTTGGGGCGTGCTAAGATATAAGGTTCAACTTGAATAAGGATTAACCATGTTTCGAGGAATTAGGGGAAATAACTTCGTGGTCGATGGAAAGGTGATATGATTGCTGGCACTACAGTGAGGAACATACACCACGCATACTTTTCGTGTTCGAGACGCGCAAACAGAAACCCGAAAAGTGTAGGTTTACTAGAACGCTTCAAGAACCCAGGCGATCGGTCGGATGAGGGAATGAGTCTCACCACTTAAGTCGGGAAAAGAAATACGTAAGTAAAAAGGATGCGAATGACGTCGTCGTTCCCTCTAATATCCCATGAGGTAGGGGTGGCACCTCTTCGTCGATTCGTTCTCATAGCTTCTCTATGTGCTTCGTAGCAGGCCTTTCCTGTAAGCATGTACATCGTGTGAACGTTTCCCGCGTCGATTCGTCATAGCCCAGTAGCGACGTCAAGAAATATGTGGGCGAGGACTTGGAATAACTGGTTCCTTGCCCTAAGAGTGTCATGGTTTCGGACCAGGTTTAGGAGGACTCGCTCCTATTCTAACCCGCATCGCGTTCACATGATTCACATAGTTGGATGCTAAAGATACGCATACGTACTAACACATATATGCTAATCATACACATACACACATAAGTTATGCACAAGTAAATACCGATAACTATAATTACTATGTGAGTACCTGAATCTGAAGAACCTTGCAATCCGGAGTGTGGTGTCGTTGTGGTTTTCATTAAAGAACGGTTATAGTCTGGTTTTCATATAAAAATATTTTATTTCCCAAACCAAAATATTTTATATTTAAAACCTAGTTCACTATAACCAATGGCTCTGATACCAATCTGTCACACCCTCAAAATCCACACGCGGAATACTACCGCGAGGCGTGTGACATGACCAGGATCCAACCACTGATTTTTTTGAACCGTTTAGTTATTCATACAAATAATGGTGTAATTAGCGTCCAATTTAAATTTTTCAAAACATAGTTTAAGTTTGCAGCGGAAAGGAAAGTAGAACATATCGTAATTTAAAACCACAAGTTTACTAGTTATGAAATTACAAACCACGCACTCCAGCCGATTGCAATGTCCGTCCAAAACTGTTTCGAGCAACCTGCAAAGCATGCAGTAGGGTGTCAACATAATGTTGGCGAGTTCACGAGTTGTCCAGTTTTAACTTTTCGAAAATGTAAGTTGTTTAGATAAAGCATTTATAATCACGTCATGGGGAGCTACCCCATATGAAAGCTACTAAACTGGCGTTACCGAAACTGTTGACGAGAAGATTTTGTGCCCCGAGTCAATGTCTATCGTCATTGACCAAGATGCAAGGTATACTAGTTCACGCCCGATCTCCCCCGGTCACGGTGTGAGGTTGTCAAACCTAATAGCGCTATCAACTAATAACCCGTTCGCCCCCGGCGATTAATCGGTACTATAAGCAGGGACTTTACGTGATAGAGATTCGTTTAGTTTCGCTAGTTGTGATTTATAAATAATATCCAAACGTATCTCCCCCGGAGATAGTAATTTAAAAGTACCCATTTGCATTTTCCCCCGGAAATATTAATTGAAAGCAATCTTTAAGGATGTCAGTTTGTTCGTGTCCCTCCCTGGGACGCATGCTTTTAGTGTGTGAACTCACCTTGGTTTGCTCGGCAGACAATTTACTTGTGTTATGTTGGTCAACCATACCCGGGTGGTATGTGGCTGAAGGATGTGCAGAAATGATGATGAATCAGGCTCCTGAGATGACGTTTTTCAACTGTTCCTCAGGAGAGTATGCCGACCGTTAGTTAGAGGAAAAAGAAGAAGGAGATTTGGTATAACTTTTTGGGTTTTTAGAGAGTGGGAGGCTAGAGAAAGAGGCAGAGCATATGAGAATGTTTGGGGATTTGACAAAAATGATTTCTTCCAAAACAAGGTTTGGATGTCGGCTGAAAAGGCCATTTATGCGACCAACTTAGGGCAACGCATGGGGACTTGGGCCTGAAATATTGGGCAGAGGAGTGATCGTGCGGTTCCTTTAGTGGACTCGTTCATCCTAACAGCCCAACAAAAGAGGAGGTAGGGATAATTTATTCGTATACACCATCAATTGTTTAGATAATACCATCTTTTATATTCATAACAAATTTTTGAAGTCACATAATATGCATTGAACCAATTAACCAACTCAGATAAATTTAATAGCAAAATCTCTTAATTTAGAAATAGAACGTGCGGGTAAAACCTGAAGTGTTACATTATCCCCAAGTTGTGAAAAATGATGTCTTTCTATTTAGGGTTTTTAGAAGCAAATATAAGGGGGTATTATGGATAGGGTGTATAAATAGGCTAGGGTCTTGATTTAAGTGTGTTGGGTTGGGCTTGGGCTCATGCGAGTGGATTCGTAATATTTCGGGTGTTACGTTTAACTGACCGACCCGCTTATCATAACTCTCAAATTTATAACGGGTTAACAATAATAATATTAATAATAGTAATAATAATAATAATGATAGTAAATTATTAATACTCTTCTCTTAATAACGAGGGTAACAAGCTCGTCTCACGACGATCGAGATCAAGAGTTCGAGTTGTCACAAAAATAAACACTCAAAAATGGGTAAAATTGAAGGAATGTGTTTAGTGACGGCATCAGATTCTTAATTGATGGAGAAAGGTCTGGTGGCATGAAAAGCTGCTTCCAGGAGGTTGTCAAGTGTTTTCGCTCGACGATTCCATTCTTGGGTGGTTGGTTTGGCCATTGTTCCTGTAACTCGAATACTAGCCCGGTATACCCCATTTTAGTTTTGCATCATTGTGAACCTTACGCCTTTTTACTCTCTGATCGAGATACTCGGCATTGAAAAATATTCGTAAACTAAATTATACGTGTATATGTTGACATTTAAGAGATATATAGCTAAGAAATCAAGAGCAATGGTGATATGTATGCGGATTAGACACCAAAAAATAAACACTCAAAAAATACCTACAATTTAAGAAAATTTTAGTGATGGAATCAAATTACTAATTGATGCAGAAAGGTCTGGTGGAAAGAAAAACTGCTTCCAGGAGGTTTTCAAGTGTTTTCGCTCGACGAATCCATTCTTGAGTAGTTGGTTTGGCCCTTGGTCCTGTAACTCGAATCCTAGCCCGTTATATCCCATTTTAGTTTTACACCATTATGAACCTTACGCCTTTTTTACTCTCTGATCGAAGTTCTCGGTATCAGACCCCCAAATTCACTAGCGGAGTATCACCGCAGTGAGCGTGACTGACCAGGATTCAACAACCAATCATATTGAACAATATAATTAAATAAATAAAAGTCCAAACCCAACAATATAATTGGTGTCAAAACAATTCAACAAAGTTTAAGTAATCAGCTGAAGCATAAAGTTCAAAACCCAAAACATAAGTTTAAAAGTTCATAAGTTTATCATGAACACTCAATGGTCCATGCTCCACAATGACACCTCCCATGCAAGCTCCTACTAAGTACCTAATGACCTGCAAGGCATGTAACAGCGAGTCAACAACAAAGTTGAGCGAGTTCACAGTTGGTTGTCCATTTTAGTGTCGTTCCAAAAAAAAAAAAAAACCATAAGTTATTTCAAAAAAACCACGAGTTAACCAGTTCCTTGTTTCTCAAACCATAACCAATGGGGACTTCCCCATGTAATCCACTAGACCTGTTACCATATCGACTACTGACTGTAGTTATGTTTATATGCCCTGCGTCAATGTCTATCATCATTGACTAAGTACCCAGATCCATTAGTTCACTCCCGTCCTCTGCGGCACGGTGTGAGGCTTGTCAAATCTAATAGCGCTATTTAACTAATGACCCGTTCACCATTGGGCCGGCGATTAAGTCGATATAAAAATGAGGGACTTAATGAGAGAGTTTTTGTCTAGTGTCAATGTTGTCACCCTTCAGTTAAGAGGGTGGAGGTATGTGTCCCATACAAGGAGATCACGCAGGTTCCAATGTTGTCACCCTTCAGTTAAGAGGGTGGAGCTACGTATCTACCCAAAGAGAATACGTAGGTTTCCTTTTTAATCATTAACCCATTCCCAAACCACCGGGAATCCCATGCTTTGTAGAAAGTGTGAACTCACCTTTGCTTTGCTCGGCAGATAATTTATTTGTGTTATGTCGGTCAACCATACCCTATTATGGTTACCAATGTTTGTTAGGTTTGTTATGCAAGCATTTCACGTATTTGTACACATATTTAGCACATAGCATACAACTCTTAACATCACATATAAGCATATGGGCCATGTATAAATTTATAACATATTAATGTAATCCAAGCTAATTCACATGTTCCAAGTGTGCAGCCCAATTAATTAATGACCCAGTTAAGATGCACGGCCCACTTGTCAAGTGTGCAGTCCACACAAAAGTGTGCGACCTCTTGACAAGTGTGAGGTCATGCAACGGTGCAACTAAATCAAGTGTGCGGCCGCTAGGTAGTGTGCGGTTTAACTAAATCATAAAATTGTTATTACAATTCACGTATCAAAGTCAATCATCCAAATCGTCATCATTAGTTCAATCATACCTATTATGAATCTCATATTATCAATTGAACCTCTACAGCCACAACATCCTTAATTCAAAATGAGTGAACACATGGGTTGGTTTAAACTAACAGTTTTGTCACCAAGCATTTACAAACATACTTTCATAAATCAAATGTAATGTGGAATGTAAGAATATCTTTACCAAAACAAATCACAGATTAAATCCCTTTTTACACCACAATAACAAGATTTCTTATCATTAATTCATACCCAATTTCTAAACACCTGATTCAGTTAACAACTAAACATTTGACCGTATTCATCGGCTTAAATATCACACCACAAATTACATCAAAACTCCACAGTTAACCAACGAATCAAGGTATAGCAGTTTTTAGAGACTTTATAAAAATCTCATCATCATCACAAACATCAGTTGTTAAAGAGAACATATACTATATCAACAATCATAAGTGTAGGACTTAAACTATCCGTTTTTCACAAATCATTTATACATTTTCATTTTACAAAAAAATCACGATCTCGGACAATCAATCGACCCAAAACCATCAGACCATTTAATTGTTTGTACCTTAACCATTATTCCACTAATCAATCAATTCCAAGTTAGATTGTTTATACAATACGCACACTAAACCATTCCAACTACCCGTTATATATATATATATATATATATATATATATATATATATGAAGAGTACAAAACAGTTTCTAACAATCATATACACAAAAGCATGAAGCTCAAAATAAAAACAATATTCGGATAAACGTTAACTAACCGAGAGTCACAAGACAAAAGGATGTGTCCGCTGCAGCCTGAATCGGAGCTCTGGTGGTCGGTCTTCGCCGATGAGCTTCGCCGGTGAGTTTTTCTATTAACGTCACTTGTCGGAGCCATACTACAGCCACCGTCGCCGTCGTCCACGAAACTGAAGTTACGGACCGGAGTGGCGTTTCCCGATTCAATGCGAACCCACACCACCTGTTGCCATTTGTGGCGTTTTCGGCCACCCGCTGCGACGGCTCCGCCTTCGTTCCGTCTCCGTAGTCGTCGAGCACCGCCGCTATGGGTGGTGGCGGCCCTTAAACTTTTTCCGATCAATCATTCTTTCTCACTGATCTCTCGCTCTATTTCTGGATGTGTGCGTGTACAATAATACAAGAAAGGGTTTAAGAAGGAACGAGGGTTGGGGGTGTGTAGTTCGCCGACAAATCATCGCCAGAGCGCCCGCCAGAACCGACTCAGGTGACTGGTGATTGGAGAGGGGAGAGATGGTGCGGCTTTGTTGTTTTAAATAGGGTTTCTTCTAAAGTAAAATTATAAGAGTATCTATTATATATAATAAATGAAACTTATTTGGGCCACGTGTCAACATCAGAGAGCCCCTAAATGCCCTTTTTCCCGCCCAACAGTGTTTTCCCCTTCTTTATTTAATCCTTTTGTCTGCTTCTCAATCCAGATTTTTTTTCCCTCTTCTCTCTCTTCTCTCTGGCGATTCAAATGGCGATTCAAAAACCAGATCTTGGATTCCAGGTACCTTTCATCTAATAACCTAAAATCATCTTGAATCTCTCTTATGTTAATCGTTGATATATGGATAGATCTGTATGTTTTTCATTTTGTTGTTCAACCCTAGGGTCCTCCACATCTTCTAATCTTCTCTGGCGATTCAAAAACCAGGTAAATCTCTGCTTTCATCTAATAACCTAAAATCATCTTGAATCTCTCTTATGTTAATCGTTGAAGTATATGATGACGGAATATGATCAGGTTCAAGTAAGTTTGATTCATCCAACTTTTGTTACGATCTGTTAGGGTTTGATTTTATCACTTTCGGTTTTCGATCTGTTAGGGTTTCATCAACCAACTTCAGTTTCTTCAAAAATTCTGACAAATTCATAATTTCTGATTACAAACCCTAAATCCATTGTTCTTTATTGAAGCTTGAAGATCTGGCGTGTTTTCCAATTGAAGACTTTGATAGGTTAGTAATCTTATGTTTCTTTTTTCCTTTTTTTCCTTTGGGAGATCATGATGTTGATCTTTGTCATGGTGTAGTAGGTACAACTTTGAGCGTAGTGGGTAGCGTCAAGGGGAAGACGAAGACTCCAGTAACTTTGTTCAACATAACAAAACTATCAGAATAAAGAGTGTAATTTGCGTTCATCCATTTACACAAAACTAAGAGGAAAGTTGTTTACATTTAGATTACTATATTGATACCGCTGTAAACTCTTAACATCAGTTTTGTATTATTTTGTAGAACTATGTATGTTCCCTTGAGCTCTAATGGCACGAGTAATCTTCACTTTGATTCTATGTCATACCCGGGTTACAACTACTTGAGCTATAATAGCATGAGGTATGTGGTGTACCAAATATGTTCAAAAGTTGTTACATAGTTACAGCTAAATCGCTGAGCCATTGTGATTGATATTATTCTATTTCATTTTTCTGTATTTTGGTTAGTGAGAGCTTGAGGAATCTTAGTGGAATGAGTTATGTATAATGATCCTATATGATTAATCTAAAGAGAAAATGATCTTCTTTCAATGTATTAAAAAACCTGTCATCAGATTGTTCACTGCAACATATGGCATGAATCGATGATTTACGAATGTAACATCACTAGAATATGAAGCTACTTACCAGCCAAAAACCGATTTATTAAAAGCTCTCGCAGTATTTGGAGCTGCGGCCACAGGGGCAGCTGCAATTAGTCATTCCTGGGTGGCTGCAAACCAGGTAGGTGTTTTTCATAATCTCAATATTGTGATCCGATTTAACTGATATTCTTTTAAATAATTTTTATCATGCCTTTTGGTGCAGGATCTTGCAATGGCACTGTTGTTTGGAATAGGGTATGCTGGCATAATTTTTGAAGAGTCACTTGCCTTTAATAAAAGCGGAGTAGGGTTACTAATGGCAGTAAGCTTGTGGGTTATTAGGAGCATTGGAGTAAGAGATTAACTTCCTTAAATTTGGATTTTATTTGTTATTTGGGCAAACTGCATACAATAGAAATAAACTTTACACTTTTTTCATGATTTTAGCAACCTACGTTAAACTAGGCGCAATCTAGAAATCAACTTACAAATATATATAGACACACACACATATTGTAACTAATTACATTTATTGCGCAAAATTGCAAATGTGACATGCAGGCCCCGTCAACTGACATAGCTGTAGCAGAGTTAACACACATCAGCAGAAGTCAGTGAAATAGTTTTTTTACGTATGTTGGTGCAATGACAATAGTGGAAATAATTGATGCTCATCAGGGATTCAAGTTGGTTACTGACAATATTACCACTCGCAAACCACGTACCCTCCTTTGGGTGGTTAGTAATCTATTTTATCATTTTTAAACAGTTATAACTTATAATATTCATATCTAGCATTATTATGTATACACGTTGCCGATGATTTCAGGTTGGATTTGTGACTTTCTTCCTTATTGAGGAAATTGGTACCTCTATCAGAATACCGAAAGTAAGTAATTGCAACTAAATAGTATGTATATACGCCTTTTCTTTTTCTTTCTAAGAAAGTCTTCCCTTATGATTAAGTTTTTATTATCATTCACATATATATTTTTTTTCTTTTTGCAGCAGCCGGGACAATGCTAACACTATTGTTAACAGATAGCGCCTCAAGCGTGGGCCTAAGCAAGTAACCAGCTCTGTTTTTTTTTTACACACGGTGAATTGTTTCAAATTCTTGAAGATGATAAGTGCCTGCCTGAAGAAGAAGTGCAGAAAATTGCAAAGCAGCTGGTACTCCCTTAGCTGAATGGGCTTTAAAAGCTTAAATTTACATTATATGTTGCTGTCTTGCTGACGATTCTTTATATAAACTGTAAGATATTAACAGTTTTAACATGTTTATGCTTTTTAACATGTCTGCACTTATTGCATATGACCCTTCTGTCATTGAACTTGCTGGTAATCCATTGGTCCGAGCTGCCCAGCTTCTTCCAGGTAGGAAAACTTGTACCAGATAAACATTTGAGACGTTTTCTCATTTTAGTTATAGAGTATACTTACCGTTCTTTTTTTCTCTTTAATTTTTATTTGTGACAGAACCTGCATTGCATCGTGGAGAGAGTGTATATCTTGTGGGATTGAGTAAGAGCTTACAAGCAAAATCTAGAAAATCTGTTGTTACCAACCCATCTGCAACTCTAAAGATAACTTCAGCTGATTCACCGGAAGTTATAGAGCTTAATACCCGTACATACTGCATTATCTTATCCACCTTTCAAATGAATCTTTTACATATTTATATTGATTCATTACTTAATTACTTATCAATGTTGCTTGCTTTATGCAGACTTTGGTAGCAACTTTACAGGAGTACTGACTGATGAGCATGGAAGAGTTAAAGCTTTGTGGGGGAGCTTTCCGACTCAGGTTCGTACCAACTTGGTTCTTTTCGAGTCGATAAAAGGTTGACAAAATCTGATGATTAATTCATTTTAGATCAAATATGGCGAGAACTCATCTAAAGGTCATCAATTAGTGAGAGGTATTCCGATACATTTAATTAGCCAAGTTCTTAATGAAATAATATCAGGCGCCAAAGGACCGTCACTTGTAATAAATGGTATCAAAAGACGAATTTCGGAACTACAAGTAATACGACAGCGATTCTTCATAAATTAAATTCGTTACAACCGTACTTTAACATAATCTAATTAACTCATGTTGGGTTTTCTTAATATCTTATTTAGGAGGAGAAAAGAACATTAGAAAGGGAGCTAGCAAGAGCAAACGTCTCAGCCAATCGCGTTGCAACGACAGTGGCTCGTGAATGGAAAGATGAGAAAGATAAGGTCATGCCTGTAAAGCAATGGTTGGAAGAAAGGAGGCTTATGCAGGCTATGCACCTTTTTCTATTTTGGCAACCAACTGTGAGTTAGGTGCAAAATAGAAACCAACTTACACTTATTACCAATTTTAGCTGCCAACTAATATTTTATTACCGTTTGTGGCAAATGAATGACATGTTCAACCTATTACCGCAACATTTTATTTAGATCAACGGTAAAGGAAGCAAGGTGTGAAGCTTTTGGCAGAGCCATTAAAAATACGACTTTGAATATGTTTAATAGTTATTGAAGCACATTTGGATTCATCAAGTGGTGAGCTTTCTGTCAACAATATATAGATTTTAATAGGATATTGTTTAACAGTTATTGAACCGCATTTGGAATATGTTTAACAGTTATTGAACCACTTAATTTTAAGTCCCATGAAGTGTTTTGAAACCACTGTTTTGGGTTAAAAGTTTGTTTTGAAACCACTTTTGGGTTAAAACAGTGTTTTGAAACCACTTTTGGGTTAATAGTGTTTGAACCACTGTTTTAACCCAAAAGTGGTTTCAAAACACTGTTTTAACAACACTGTTTTAACCCAACAGTGGTTTGGCCTTGGTTAAACAGCGGTTTGACCAAGGGCAAACAGCGGTTTGACCAAGGGCAAACAGCGGTTTGACCAAGTGCAAACAGCGGTTTGACCAATGTCAAACAGCGGTTTGACCAAGGCCAAACCGCGGTTTGACCAAGGTCAAACAGTGGTCAAACAGCGTTTTGACCTTGGTCAAACAGCGTTTTGACCTTGGTCAAACAGCGTTTTGACCTTGGTCAAACAGCGTTACAAGAGTCCAGCCAGGATGAAGTCGAGATCTATTATCTATTATAAACATGAATAATTTGGGCCACGTGTCGGCATTATATTACATCTCAGATTGGTTTTTGGCATAATATCTCCAGATTCAAGGTTAGTATACCAGTTAGTAAGTTATACATTGATGTTTAGTTATAACTCTTGATTTGGGGCTTTTATGTTTTATTGATGTTTAGGTATTCAAAATATAAATAATCGATGTTAATCATTTTGTACCAGGTTCTTCATTGTGTTTAAATATTTTGAATGATGACTTCCACTCTGTAGAGTTCTCTTCTCTAACAAATGTGTAAGCTTGTGAATGTCAAGTTAAAAGTTCACCTAAGATACTGTGAAAGCTTGAAGAATAACGCACGAAAAACCTGCAGTTCAGGTATTGACGCGAATAACGCACCAAAAACTTGCAGTTCAGGTATTGACGCTTAATGGGTGTGATATGAGTGGATGTACTAATTAAGCAATTCTATTAACATCCGATATTCCCATGATTGCAGCAACCAAACGCAGCCCAGCGCGGTAGTTAAGTTAAATTGTTGGTTGCAGTCTAGATTTTTTTTTAGATTTTTTTTATTTTTTTAGACTTTTTAGATTTTTTAGATTTTTTTTAGAATTTTTTCGATTTTTTTATTTATTTTTATTTTATTTTTTTAGATTCTTTTTATTTATTTCTTTACATTTTTTTTTATTTTTTATGATTTTTTTTATTTTTAGAGGTTTTTTATTATATTTTTTTATTTGGATCGATCCGAATAGTGATCCATCCATTTAAAATTATTTGGATATGGATCGGATCACGATCCAATATGTTGGATCATGGATCGGATCATGATCCATTTAAGTTTATTTCATTTAATTATGTTGAATTTGATGTTATTTGTTTACGTTACTGTTTGATTCGTATGAAATATTGAAATTAGAGAAGCATTTGATCGTAAGTTCCTGTTCTTCACTTACATATTGACTGTTGTTGATTATTGTGTTCATTAATGTTTACTGAAAATTTGAGTGGATTGTTTAGATCTGTAGTAAGATATTATGAATCATAATTGTTTTAAAGTTTGTAACGTGAGTGTATTTAATTGATGTTACTGTTGATGCGATGAAATATTGAAATTAGAGTAGCATTTGATCATAAGTTATTCAGCTAGATATTGACTATTGTTGATTGTGCTCATTAATGTTTACTGAAAGTTATAGTAGATCTGTTTGATCTGTAGTAGCTCAACTTCCAACATTTTGCATTATCAATGTAATTGGCAGAAGCTATAGAGAGATTGAATTTTGGTCACCAGCATTTGGTTTCTTAAATGATAAACTTGGAACTGGAGAGGCAAGCCTCAATTTGATTTATTGGCCCGGTGGTACCTAAAGAATTCCTATGGGTCGCGTACTGAGAAATGAAGAGAAACCACTAAAGATTGGTGTGCCAGCAAGAGGTGCTTTCAGGCAATTTGTTAATGTTAGTTATGATCCAGACAAGAATGAAACCTACATGACTGGATTTTCGATACAAGTATTTGAAGCTGCCATGAAGAAGCTTAATTATTCGTTGTCTATTATGTCTTTATTCCCTATAATGGCACATATGATGACCTGGTCGCTGAAGTTCATAACAAGTTCCTAAGCTTTATATTTGCATAATATATTAAGGGTGTAGGTCTAATCGGATTGTTCATGGGTCACGGGTCAGCTGTGGATAGTTTGGAATGGGTCAACAGAAAAGTTGTTATTTAGTCACAGGTTTATTGTTTATAATAGGTGATGGGTCATTTTTTGTGATTATGCAAGTAGTGTGTCTAGAACAAGGGTTAATTAGTTTATCTTCGAGTCAAAGTAACGGGTAGTGGGTCAAGATACTACACGTCAGTTTTGTTTCTGTTCTATTTACATGTAAATTTTACAATGAATGAAGATCGGTATGAGTATGCCTCAACCTTACTTGGAGTCGGGATTAGTCATAGTGGTGCCTGTGAAACCAAATATCATGAAGGAAAGGTTTATCTTCTGGTGATTAGTTGTAAAGGGGGTGATTATTAATGAAGACAACATTGGATACATGGTTGATTAGTATAATAGGCAACACTGGTAATTTCATAATCATAATAGACATCAATACTATTTCAGTGTTGCGTAATGACAGTGATTTCATAATTATTAAACAAAGATTTTTAAAGAAGTACAAAAACAAAGATTTTTACAAAATCCCAAATCACCCTATCATGTAAGTGCATTGAAGTAAAAGTGGAAATGATATTATTCATGTGGTCCTTTTGTGCTTTTGTTTGTCCTCTAATATGAGTTCATGATCTAATCCGGTGATTTGAAGACGTTGTTGAATAGAATGAGATGGTTGATGTAATGTGGTCGTATTAATAACAAATAGTAATTAATATAACTAAGTTTCCCGAGCCCGGGAAGCAATCCCGGGTAAAAACCTAGTATATCTATATATATGTAGTAGGGTTTTAGGGGTTTAGCTAGGTTGGGTTGGGCTTGGCCCATGTGCACACTCGTTCAAATATCATGTCTTGTCTAACGAACTTGCCCGTTGGAATTATTAAATAAACATGTCGGTTGATTTTAATATATATATACGCGTGTGTCAAATTAAAAACACTTGTTTCGAGTTATCAGTTAAACGGTGTGTTTCTCTCGTCGCGATTTATTATTTAATAAATAATAATAATAGTAATAAGATCCTTCTCTCGACGACTCGGGTCAAGAGTACGGGATGTCACATTCTCCTCATGTTACAGGAATTTCGTCCTCGAAATTTAAACTAAGACATACGATGCGCTCTTTATTATAGATTCGTTAGTAACCCTATTGTTAAGCGTAAGTACACGTAGTTTCAGGAAAGTTCACAAAACGAATCACGTTAATCACATAGCACATAAAGTCATGTAGCACGTAAACTCACATAATTCGCATAACATAAAATTTCACATAGTTTACACTCGTTTCACATAACAGGGGATATCACATAACTATTTACTTAAGTATACCGTGTCGTGAGCGTTTATAAAATTTCTAAGGTACTAGGTCTACTCGAACTCAATTGTAATGCCTAAGTGAATGTATAAGTTAACGGAGTTAACGGAGCTTGTGTTCACTCTGTGAAGGCCGGGTGTCACATCATCCCCTAGTTGAAAGAATTTTCATCCCAAAAATTTAAATAACGTGATTCTAAAAATGGTGCTGGAAGTTTGTTCTTAAACGACTGGGTACACGTGCGCATCACCTGGTCTCTCCGTTCCTGAGTAAACCCTGGGCCACGACGTGAGTTCCAACAAACTCGATCTATAGGTAGGTTACTATGCCTGAGGGTTATGGTCCCACCCGGTCCCTCAACGAAGTGACAAAGTTGAGTTTATTAGCTACCCATCAAAATTATACCAATACCTCTATAAGTATTTCTCCCCAATCCAGGGATAGTAGTACTTTAATCCAGAAATATAAAGCGGTCCCAATCCAGGGATAGTAATGGTTCCCAACACTCGGGAATATGTACTATTCTATGAACGTGCGTGTAGTCCAAAGCTAGGGTACCATATGTATTTCCCAAACCGGGGAAATAGTGTGCTGTCCCAAACCATGGACACTTGTTTTTAGTAAAAAGTTGTTAACTCACTTTAGGGTGTGGGATGTATCAAAGGTTTTGTGACGACGACGCGAACGGGCATAGTATGCAAGCAATCACCAAGACATTCTTAATAATGTTTACACGTCCTGAGTGACCCATACTAGGGTACGGTTGTTTCTCATAAGGTTGAGTTCCATCAGTACTCTAAACGAGGTAGGTGTTGTTTCCAGCCGTTGTTAAAATTCCTGACACATGTTGCATCATGTCTTCAAGAGTTTGGACGGTATGTTTGGTTCGACCTTTCATTCGTCGATGCTAAGTAGTGCTCATGCACGATCGCGAGCTGAAGGATTTGTGCATGGCTTGCCACAAATCGGGCGTGAAACATAAGTCATAATTAGAGACAATGGGAGTCGGCACCCTGTGCCTGGCAGCTACTTTCTTCAAGTAGATATTTGAAAGATTTGAAAACTTGTCGGTTTCCTTTGCCACGAGAAAACGTTCAGTTTTAGTCAGGTGATCCATCACAACTCAACAGATGCCATCTTCGAGTTTGAGTTACTTACCCATGCCCTACATGGACTTGGGTAAAAGGTTTTCCTCTTTCTCGAGTATGGAAGCTACCGTTCCCAATTCTAGATCATGAGTAGGGTAGTTTCCTCGCAACTTTGCGTTGTCGAGCTACGTAGGCAATGATTATCATGGTGTCTCTTCAGCTAGTGATTCGAGTACTCGAATGGGTATACTACAGCAAGCAGTAATTTCATCAATGCCTTGGGCAGGATAGCGTAGGATAGGAGCACCTCATAGCTTACCCTTCAATTGCTGGAATTGCGTATTCCTGAGCATTTTTCTAATGCTAGGTGACACTCCTTCAAGGAAAGGCAGGCTTTGCGACGTTAAAAGTTACGCGTTGGAAACTTAGCGTAATGCGGTTTGTGTCGTAGAAGTTTTTAGGGCAAGGCGTAGGAGTCGTTCGGATTCCTACTGGTTCTCGATGCAGGTTCAGATCTCGTCAAAGAAAGCGAGTGACAAATCTGTTAAGGTAGGGTAAATTCGAATGTCGTGATTGGGGATCTATATCGGTCGTATCGGGTTCCAGGGACAATGCTTGTGATATCATCATGTCTATGATATTTATGGCCCAATGCTCCTCGGGTAACATTCGTAGAGAGTAACTCGTCCAAGCGAAAGTTCACGAAGAATGTGGTTAGGATCATAGGATTCGAGAAGTATATCGTGTATGGATGTGGAAACATGCAAAAAGGGTGGTCGCATACGATGCGTAAGCGTTTAAGAATCCGTAGCAGGAGTTTACCTGATGTCGAGGGCATAGCTGGTCGTACGCAAGTTGTATAAAGTTAAAATAAAGTACGCCGTTTTTCAAATGGAGATGTCACGTGGATATATCAATCATAACAAGAATTTACCATCGATGAATGGTTGTCGCACAAGTTTGTAGTGTTAAGGTTCGCTAAAACTTTCATCAAAGTTGTTGGGCTCGCCCACATGTGAAGGAGGAATAATTCACCTTGATCAATGAACTTAGATGAGTTTGCGATTTATCGAGTCGGTAAGCAACCAAATTCGGAGGAGTTTCCTTAAGTCGTGTGAATGAATCTGAAATATGCCTGTGTAGTCAAGAGGTTTCAAGGAAAGGACGCGAAAACATGTTCAAGAGGGTATGATCGTATCAACGATACATCACCATCCCGAGGGTTTCAAGAAGTGA
This sequence comes from Helianthus tuberosus, assembly GCA_030545235.1. Lineage (NCBI taxonomy): Eukaryota > Viridiplantae > Streptophyta > Magnoliopsida > Asterales > Asteraceae > Helianthus > Helianthus tuberosus. Next base: position 169,185,590 of record CM060368.1, read on the forward strand.
TCACCAATGATCGAAAGTCGAGCCTTCCAAATTCTCTAAACTAGAGTGAGTTCGTATTAGTGTCTCTGCATGGAGAAGCGAGGACGTAGTGTCACTGTGGTGAAGGGATGATGGTTTTGTCTAACTCAGTAGTAGAAATTAGGCACTACATTAATCGACAAGTATAGGTCGATACAAAGGCTGGCAAAAAGACTTCACATAATTAAGATAAACTATCATAGAATCAAAGTGCGACTCTTGTAGCGTAAGGGGGAAAGGGGTGAGGTAAATGTGTAGTTCATCGTGTCCGTATGTAGGTTGAGTAATCCGTATAGCCGTCCTCGAATGTCCCAAAGACTATCCCATCATTAGGAGGCATCCACTTGCTAAATTGGGTATAGAAGGTGTAAACCAGAGCAAGATAATAATTAACCACCGAATAGGGTAATGGGGGGGGGGGGTAATCTTGTGATCGGTGGAAATCATGGTATGGTTGTTAGTGTTTCGTTATATCGGTTGCGGATCGAAGAAACAGGAGGTTGGTGATGTTCATACGAAGAATTAAGCGAAAATAAAATTCAACAAATAACCGAAGAATTACGCCAACTATTATGTGCTCCAGAGGCAGTTCCAGTAATGGTAGATGGCGGAAATGACACGAAAGGAAAGTTTGTTGCCTCATGGTCACGTGAGTATATCATTGGTCCAAAACAGAGTTTGGATAACAGGGTTTCGAGTTGTGCAAAGACAAACACGTGTAATTGTGACTGCTTCGTTTCTGGTGACGACGACTAGTGGAGATGATGGGGTTTGTTGACATGGACGCGTGGGTATACTGTTCTCCTAAATCCGAGTTCGTTTGGGCTGGCTCCGGTCTACGTGAATGTTGTCGTGCCAAACGAATGTACGGAGGGTCAGATCTGAATTCTGGCTGTAACGGCGACGTCATGTCGAGGCAATCGTATGAATATATAGAACGCATAAAACAGTTGTCGTAGTGGGGTGAGGAGAAAACAGGAAAAGAATTTGATCACCACACGTCAAATTTCAAGTAAATGGTTGAGTGTCATAAAGAGCACATTCGGGCTAGTAGATAATGTAGGTCCCGTGAGCCGTGCGGATCGTAACAGAATCGTCAATCTAACCTAGAGTGCGGAATCCCCTAGATCAGATTTCACAGAAAACGAGTAGAAACAGAATCAAGAACACGATACACTTTCAATCCGGTCTTCTATTGATTATCCAACACGAAGTTTACAATCAATTCAAGACCCACTAGAAATCTCTCAGCCACTCTCTGTAGATTTCTCTAACTCTCCAAAATGTCTAACATAAACCCTTATGCCAAGCCTTGTTTATATAGGACAAGGTTTGCACATGGGCTTTGGTCTGGGCCAGGCCATTCTCCAAGCCCATAACACTAAATAACTCCCTAACCAATAATGCTAAGCCCAATACAAAATATCCAAAGACTAAATAATCAAACTATTAAGCTGTTGTCACAAAACATGCACCAACAAACTCCCCCTTGACAATAGCTTCATAGTGTAACTTTGTCTTCAAACATCCTGCAGTCTTTTGGTCTTTGGATAGCGTCAGCTACACAGTTTCTGACATCAACAAACTCCCCCTTAGCTGATGCTTCCAATCGCCAAAACTTTAATTCGTTGTAGATCAGTGAACTAGCAATCTTTGGTTAAGCAAGTATCTTCAAAACTTCCATATCTCTTTCTCTTTCTGCAATGTAGTAGAAGGATCCTACCATGCATCTTCACACGTTCTTCACTTCACTCTCAATCTGCACTTTACTTGTATTCTGCACTTCATTTTGATAACTGCATCAATCTGTTTAGCAACACAAGCAAGTCTCTCGAAAAACCATTAGTCTTTTTCACATTTAAAGATAAACCAATATTTTATCTTATCATGCAAAAACAACAACTTGTCAGTTCAAAATGGAAGTCTTTTGAAAGAAAATATTTTTGGTATTTTTGATATTTTTCAAAACAACTAAACAAACTAAACTAAACTCAAAAATATTTACAATATATCTTTTTGTGAGAATCACCGGTAAGAAGATCATATCAGCACAATCAAACTTGTAGGTCCGGCTAGGAGGATCTAGTCGCCTAATCCTTGTTATCGAACACACCCGGTTGTGCGGAATCCAACCGGAGATGCAAACCGAGATCGAGAAAGTGAACAATACGTAAAGATATCAACGATTAACAGGTACGTGTATTGATTTCGACAAAGTTTCGGTACAATATTTGACAAATACAAAGCTCACCGGAACTTTCTCTCACTACACTCTCTCTCTAGTTTTCTGCCTGCCTTGTCTGACTGAAATGAACACACATCATGGGTATATATACCCGAACACAGCAGGGTCTGGTCGAAGGATCAGATAGATGATCGAAGGATCATCTATCGATCAGAAACAGCTCGAATGATCAATATGTACCTCGAAGAATGTCATCTTTCGAGGTCCATCAATCGAAGGCTATCTTTCGAGCTCATCGAAGGATATAAGCAATCCTTCGATGACACATATCCTTCGACACAACCAGCTTTCAAACCATTGTTCAAACTGTTTGGCCAAGTCAAACCGGAGGATGGTTGACTTGGTCAAACTTACAGGACTACAAAGACATCGTTTGGTATCGTTACAAAATACAGACAAAGTACAGACACAAGTGCACCAACAAACTCCCCCTTGGCTGTAGCTTTGTCTTTATCTTTATAACTTTGTCTCGATCTTTGTGTCTTCAACTTTGATGTCCTTTCATGTCTTCAATGTCGGAGGATCTTTAAAGTCTTCACGTCTTGAAAGCAGAAAGTGTATCAACAAACTCCCCGTTTCATGTAGGAAGTGTGTTGACAAACTCCCCCTTAACATAAGCTCCCCCTTGAGTTATGCTCGTGAAATACTTGTTCGTTATGAAGTGAGATCCTTGTAGTATTGATGATGGTCAGCGGCAACTCAATCATCTTCATCTCTTGAGTGCCTTCACGTCGTGTCTTCATTCCGAGGCTTTGTCATCGACCATGTTCTCCTTGCCTTTAGAATCTGCACATGCAAGAAATCTAAACGCGTAATGAGAACAACTGCTTGGAATATCATAAGCAAACGACACACATGTGACCATTGTTCAATCAAACACCGTCCGACAGTTTGAAAGTTCAATAAAATTTATCAATTTCAGGTTTTTAACTTTCAAAACTTGCAAATTTCGACCGTTTATGAAGATTTAGTCGTTTCGGTTTTCGTTCAGGTTTCAGGTAACGAAGACTCGAGCTCCAACATCGTACGATCGAAAATAAAATAGAAATAAAATCTTTTTGGCTTTTTGAATATTTCAAATTTAAAGACTGAAAGCAGTAAATAAATATATACAGACATTCTTTTTGCGAGTTTCGAGGGTAAGAGAATCATATCAGTGTACGGTCATGCCAAAACGTTCTTGTTGTTCTTTTAGTTAACATTAAGATAAGCATCCTATAAAGATTATCGGTATTGTTGTCCACATAAACTCAACTTATCATTTGTAATCATGGCGAGGGGATACGTTAAGGTATGATTTATACTTACCGACCGGTGTTCATCCACATCACGACACATTCCCGTATCAAGGTATGCACGAGGGTTCATCTTACCGGTGAGTATACCGATTATCATCTGTTTGACCGTATATGATGTGAGATTCTCACTTATTTTGATTTGAAAACAAGCCCTATGTGATAGAATCACTTATTGATGAGGAACTTGATTTTCGTATGCATGAGGGCACAGGAGCAAGTCCGTGAACAGGTCAGTACTTTCGTACAGCAGAGAGACGAACTTGACTCCCGGAAAGAATTTGTGATATATTATCACTTATTTGTTTGGACATGTGATTGTTTATCACTTATTGAGGTCGTATGCAATATGTACACGTATGTATGGTATCATGGAAGATCTAGACTTGCGTCCCCGTTATTTTTCGGTAAAAGATACAACCATGATACCCAGATGATAAGCAGCATAAAGACCGAATATCTCAGAACCTCGGCAATCTCTCAAACGAAATTTCGGTACCAAGACCATATGCCAATGAATGGTTCCCACCCAGTCTTCAGTCGATTTAAGTTTATATCACCCTGCACACTTTAAAATGATTGTGAGCCTACCGATACATCTTATATAGAGCTGTTTATCGTTTTTCAATTTAGGGTTTAAAGAGGTTTAGACAGACCACCGATGTACTATCATTTTCTCTTTTGCTCGCCAGGAAACTCATTTTTGTTTTTCTATTGTTTTTGTGTTTTTGAAATTTTTCGATGTTTTTGGATTTTCAAATTTTGGATTTACTCCCCCTAAAATCAATAAACTAAGACAAATTTAAAACACAAAGGTATTTACAAAAATGATTTTCCGATGTTGGTTTACTCTTGCTTGACCTTAATGCCGTTTACCAATAATAAATAGTCAAATCTTGATTTGTCAAATGCTTTGGTAAAAAGGTCGGCACGTTGGTCATCGGTGCGGACCATGACAACATTGATGAGTTTCATAGTGAAACAATCACGTGTGAGGTGATATTCGAGATCAAAGTGTCTGGTCAAAGAGTGCTGTATGAGATGATAATAATTCATAAAGCAGCTAAAATATCGACAAGTATAGGAGAGATTAGAAATTTAGAACCGTATCCTGCAACTGCTTCGTGCATTGCAAGGAATCTGAGTGCTCTCCCAAACTGGATATCCACCCGGTGTGGATTTCAAAGTCGATTCTTTGTGGCTACTGAGAAGTCTCTTGACAGCAACAAGATCATAAACCTTTGGGTCCGGCTGGTCTTCCACATTTTACCAGCGAAGGTTTTCGTCTTTCTCTTTGAGAAGTAGTGTGCGGTTGTTCGACCCATGCCAAGGCATCCGCACACCCGGTTGGTTTGTTCAACAAACACATTTTCTCTTCAATCACACCGTGGAGAAAAGTACACTGCACGTTCATCTTGTTGATTTTGAACTTCAAACGTGCTGCTGGTGCGTACTTTTCATTTGAATCTATCCTGAGTACCCGATCAAAAACCATGACAACCAAATTTTGGAACATATTTCATCTGGTCGAAAATTTTTCTAACTTCATTCCTTTTTCCTTCATTCGACATCTTTTTGTCTTCTTTCCTCCTCTCTCCATCAAAGGCAACAACATTCTCCTAGATGTAACAATATTTCGGAGCCTTATGTCGCCGATCTTGTGCATGGACGCTCCACTATCAACAATCCTAAGACTATCAATAGTTCCTCCTGGAACATCCTGCACACTCATTCAGAGATTAGTTGGAGAGGGGGACCCAAGCCTTCACAGACTTGGGTCGTCCATCATCATCGAGAATCGTAACATCCATTTCCCGATGATTTGGAATTGATGTAGCTCCCCCTGAAACAGTTACTGGTTTTGGTTTCCAAATCTGTTTTTGGTTTTCATGTTTAACATTTGATTCAACAGATTTTGTTTGGACAACCTCCGGTTTCAAAACCTTTTCAACATTTTTCCGTTGTTTCTTTCTCTGTTTCACTTCTTGTTGTTTAACAAGACGAGGGTCCTGTTTTGGTGAAACAAATATTTTATGGTAATTGTTACCATGGGGGGCATCAACTTTTGCTTTCAACTTATGAAGATACGGACAATTTCGAATTATGTGTCCAATTGTACCACATTCAAAACATGATCTTCGTTCAACAAACCCCGAAGTATCATGTGATCGTCTTGCCGATGATGAACTTTGTGATCCCGAGGTACTAGGTTTTGAACTATTTGGTTCATTCCTTTTCATCACCATTGCTTTCTTGACAAAATCTAAGTTAGATTGGTTTTCAAACTTTGCAATTTTGTCCGTTCCCTTAGACTTCACAAAGTTCACATTCTTGTTCTTCTTCTGGTTCGGCTTCCTTGGACTTTGAGTCGGTGCTTTACCTTTTGGTTTGGCATGTTTTTGCACTGTTGGTAATTTTTGATTGCCAAATTGTTTTCGAACTTCGGCCTTTGGGATAGGAGGGCACTGTGTTACAGTAACACGTGATCCTGTCTTTCCCAAAAACTTACTTGTAGAATTTTCAAAGACTTTACTGATTAAAGATTGATTAACATTCTTAATAGGAAAATCTTTGTCTGAATAAACTTTATCATCACCAACAAGAGTGTACAGCAAATCCACACTCTCCGACTCTTTGGCAGATGTGGACTCGGTTGGAACAGTCTTAGCGGGTTTTGCGGGAGGATCACATAGAATATGATTCTCAAGAGGTATGTCCTCTTCTTTGATTACCGCATCAGACTTTTCCGAATCAGTATCATCAGATTCATCATCAGAAGAATCAGTATCCTCAATCACAACTGGAGGAGCCTGATTCGGTTCGGCAGAAGACACACAAGTATCTGCTGACACATCTGAAACTGATGATACCTCTTTCTTGTATCCGAGTCCTGCTGCAAATTCATTAACATCTAGAGGAACAGATGGTTCAAAGTGAGTTCTATATTCCTCATCAGGCAGTGCATCGTAATTGTGTCTCACAGGTGGTGGACAATTTTTGTAACCTATGCATGTGACATCCTTTTTCTCCTTTTGTACGTCAATGATGTGATCCAACACATAGCTAGAGCTCAAATAACTATCTAACTTGAGCCGAATCGCCTCACTTTCGGTTTTAACACAAGCCATCTCTTTTTGCATTATCTCAAGACGTGTGATATACAAATTTATGTCAGTTGGTTTTCTGGAAACCATTTTTGTTAACTCAGTTTTATCTTTCTTTAATTTTTCAATCATCGATTTAAACTCTTTTTCATGGTTTTCATAAAACATGTTGGCTTCAGTGCACTTCGAAAGATCAACGGTCAACTTCTGATTATGAATAAATGTCACATCATATTTCTCTTGCAAAGCCTCGTGCTTGCTTTGCAATTCACACCACTTATCATTCAACGAAACATGTTTGTCTTGCAAGTCAAACAAACTAGCTTGTACAGCATCATGTTTGCCTTGCAACTCAGACATGTTTGCCTCTAAATCAAAACATTTAACGCTTAAGCTAGCACAATTATCACAATTAACAGCAGTGGGTTCATTGACACATACTTGACTGGAATCACTCTCAGATGTTGACCTTTCTGCATCAGAATCAACAACCTCCCTTGATGATTCATATTCAGATCCATCCTCGCTTGAACTTGAAGTTGTATCATCCTCAACTGAAGTTGAAACATCTTCATCTGAACTACTGTCATGTTTAGAACTGTCATTATTTCCCGAGGATTCACCATTGCTGGCATCTTTGACAACTTCAGCAAAACAAGCTGTTCCAACTGGAGCATCACTACTCAACTTGATTGACCAATCACCACCTTCATATACTTGAATCACAAGTGCCTGGTTAGCATTTGATGGTCCTGCTTGGCTTTGGTTGTTGACAGGTATCAACATACGCTCATTGTTCCTGTTTTGATTCTGCTGGTCTCCTTGATTTCTGAAAGGGTTCTGGTTCCCATGCTGAGCTGGCTTAACAGAAACTTGAATGGGATTGCCATATAAATCTGTTGTCACAGGAGGCCTTTGGGTTTGCTGTTGAGGCACCGGTTGAGGAACTGGTTGAGGAACTGGATTAATCGGATTTCCATATATGTCTGTTGTTGGAGGAGGAGTGCCATACAAGCTAGTGCTAGACACAAATGCCGTCTGAATCGGAGCATGGGTGATAGCTTTTGCAGGAGTGCTGGGTGTTCCATAATACATTTCTGTAAATAAATCCTCACTGCTTCTATACTTGTTTTCTGTATTTGACGGAGTTCCCCAGGCCGGATTCATTTTTGATCAAGAAAAATGATACACTAACCAGCCGAAGGATCTGAGATCGAAAGACACTGAAAAAACACAAACTTGTTAAACTTAAACAACCTGGGATCGAAGGATCAAGACTTGTTCGAAGGATCAACAGTGTTCGAAAGATCACTGTTGAATCTCGAACAATGATTTCGAAAGATTCACAAACTCGAAAGATTCACAATTTGAAAGATCCTTATCTTTCGAGTATATATCCTTATCTTTCGAATAACTATCCTTCGAATAGATTCCCTTGATCGAAGGATAAGCCTCTGACTTCGAAGGATGGGTCGAAAGATGATTATCTATCGAACCTTCTATGATCGAAAGATGAACTTTCGACTTCGAAGGATATCCTTCGATCCGGTCTGACACAGTTGACTAAGGATGACAGGTTGGTGAAAAAGGTGATGGGTTGGTAGAAACTTTCGGCAGAAAGTATGTTCAGACCATATCTTTCAACTCATGACATGCAGGTTTCACCAAAACAGGTAAGGTTCGAATATTTTAATCAGTTTACAACTTCCAACAACAAACAAGTTTCAAACAATTTTTGAAAGATCAAAAAGTGTAACTTTTGAAGAGCACAATGAAGATTTCAAGAACACCACCCAGAAAAATAAGAATTCCGGTGAACCGAAACTCTCCGAACACAATATTTGCTAAAATGTTTAACAAAAACCCATGACTAACATGTAAACATGAAAAATAACAAGGTTTTTAGTCAAACACAAGGCAAAACAACAAGATTAAATCCGATTTTAACAAGTGTTTCCAGAAAATATGAACTTTTAAAGCCCGAAAAAAAAACAGCAAGAACACCTCGGTTTTAACAAGGAAAAGAGCCACGGCTCTGATACCACTTGTAGGTCCCTCGGAGGTTGAGGTTTAACCTATTCCTTGATATATCTAACACACTAGCGAGTGCGGAATCCAAGCTAGCATGCAAACCGGGATCGAGAAAGTGAACAATACGTAAAGATATCAACGATTAACAGGTACGTGTATTGATTTCGACAAAGTTTCGGTACAATATTTGACAAATACAAAGCTCACCGGAACTTTCTCTCACTACACTCTCTCTCTAGTTTTCTGCCTGCCTTGTCTGACTGAAATGAACACACATCATGGGTATATATACCCGAACACAGCAGGGTCTGGTCGAAGGATCAGATAGATGATCGAAGGATCATCTATCGATCAGAAACAGCTCGAATGATCAATATGTACCTCGAAGAATGTCATCTTTCGAGGTCCATCAATCGAAGGCTATCTTTCGAGCTCATCGAAGGATATAAGCAATCCTTCGATGACACATATCCTTCGACACAACCAGCTTTCAAACCATTGTTCAAATTGTTTGGCCAAGTCAAACCGGAGGATGGTTGACTTGGTCAAACTTACAGGACTACAAAGACATCGTTTGGTATCGTTACAAAATACAGACAAAGTACAGACACAAGTGCACCAACAAAACTGTTTCACACCAATAGTTAATTCTATATGTAATTTTCCGTGAAAAGCAGTTCAAGACGATTACCAGTATGTTTGTCCACTTAAACAAAATGCATGAACATTTCAAGTACCATTACCGTATGATACGTTAAGGTAATATTAATTCTGATATATTAGTGTGTCCCACTTCAGGATATACCCCCGCGATCAAGGTATGCACAAAGATTCATCGTAGTAGGTGAGTATACTGAATTCATCCGTTTTATTTTTCAACGATAGATAATTGGTGAACAGGTCAGTACTTCCGTACAACAGAGAGACCAAAATATCTTATCGAGGGCTAAGACAAATACCATTTTTGGTACGATTTGTGCATTTAGCACTTATTTTGAATGACTCTCTATGAGAGCTTCTTCATTTTCAGGGTTTTGGCATTTTTAGCTCTTTTAAGATATCCTGGGTGTGTCTAGGTCAGCATGTATCTGGATGCAGCAGAAGGACACCCCTGATATCCCCAGATGAAATAACATTATAAAGACCCAAAACTTCAGATTTTGGCAATCTATCAACGCAAGATTTAAGGTCATTAAACCATACACCACTGATGTGTTCCCCACTCATACTCAGTGCATTTAGGTTTATATCACTTTGGTAAGTTGATTATTTCATGCTTTTGCCTACTGGTACATCATATGATGAAGCTGCTATCACACTTAAGCAATTTAATTCAATTTGAGTGTGACAGTCTAACATGCTGATGTACTATCATTTCTTCTTTTTCACACCATGAAAACTCATTTTTGATTTTCTATTTTTTATGTTTTTTTTTATTTTTAAAATTTTGTAACTTACTCCCCCTAAACTCACGCACTATCTAAACTCTTTTTGGCTTAGAGGAATTTCTCCCCCTAAATTTTTGTTTTCATGGAGGAAGTTTTAAAAACACAAACAAACTCCCACCTTAACCTGACTACAGTTTTTCACGTTTTAAGTTTAAAAACAATCAAAATGATCACATAAGTAAATAGTTCGTTACCCATGTTAACCTGCTATTCACCTCAGATGCTTTACAGGAACAACCACTGTCGAACACATCAACAGTCCTTCTTGGTCATCCTGCACTCACTCAACAACTCAGTTAGACTTTAGAACCCAAGCCCTGATAGTCTTGGGTTTTCCAAATTCATCCATTTCAGGAACATCCATCCAATATCCATCACACTTCAGTGGATTATCTGGATACCTGCTTCTCCCATTATTATACCATGAATTTTGGAAAAATTTTGGATGTTGTTGAACATTTGAGTTACTAAAACCCCTATGTCCATTTCTTTGTTGAAAATTTCGATTACCAGCAGTTTGGTATCGAGTTTGATATCCAAAATTTCTATTTTGACTTTGAAATTGATTTGATTTACCATTATAATGACTAAATTATGGAGAAATACTTCTTGGTCTATCAAATCTCTTTGAAGTTGAAGGTTTAGATTGAGATTCAGGTTTATTTGTCTGACAACTAGTTTTTACACTATTGTTTGACCCAACTTGATTCCCATCCTTAACATCATCAACCTTTAGTTTACCTTTCTTCAAAGGACAACAACTTGCCACGTGCCCTTTGTTGTGACATTTAAAACAGGATCTTTTCTTATAAGTTTTCTTTTTGTTTGATCCCTTTTTAAATGTTTTGACCTTTTTGTCTTCAGTATCCTCATCCACTTTATGAGGTGTACTGTTAGACCCTACAGATTCTTTCAAAGAAACTGGACTATTTGGCATATGTATTTTCTGAAAGCTCGTTAGTCTTTTCTTTCACAGTTTCACGAGCCAAATCAATGACCTGTAACAGTTCATTGACTTTGCTTGTTAAACTGCTAATTTCTTGTTCATTTGATTTGAGTTTTTCTAAAGAATTTGACTCTCTTTTAATCAAAAGAACATTTAACTCTTTTCGGTTTTCCAAATCGGCTAACAGAATTTTGTTTTGCTCCGATAGTCTGTCAACTTTAACCTGTAGTTCAGTGCACTTAAGACATGTATGACTTACAGATTCTGATGATACCTTTACCTCTGCTGTAAGTCCATTCACATCAGCCAAGCCCTTTGAAACTCCTGCATCCTTCTTCTCAGCAGTTTCCTTATCAGCTTTCTTCTCCTCTACCTCAGCAGCTACCTCTCCTATAGCACAATCTCCTACACTCTGACTTGATGAACTCTGATAACGTTTTTCTAAAGCTTCCCACAGATCTCTAGAATTCCCATAGTTCTTGAAGGTATGCTTAATGCCCTCAGGTAAGGATTTCTTGAGCACTGCTAAAGCTCTCTTCTCAGCATCAACCACCTGTCTCTCAGATTCATCCATCTTCTCATAAGAAATCACCTTATCTCTTCCTTCAACACGACATGTAGGAGCAACATATCCATCAATCATACAGCACCACATTCTGAAATCCTCACTCTTCATAAACAACTCAAACTTCTCTTTCCAGTCAACATATTCTTTAACATTTGTAAGCTTTGGCCATTTTTTAACAATCTCCCTTCCATTGTTCATCTTAGCCATCACGCAACGTAAAAATTTAAATGAATTTTGGTAACCTGTGTCAAAATCCAAATCTAACTTCTCTACTGGTCCTTTTCGAGCCTTTACCGTAAGCGAACTGATAAAACCGTACAAAATATTTTCTGAAAACTGTTTTTAATAAGTTATACCGTTAGATTCGTCTCGAGATTACGATTCCAATGATATATAATGTCGAAAACCGTTCCAATGATATATAATGTCGAAAATCCAAATCTAACTTCTCTACTGGTCCTTTTTTTTTTACCCTAAAAATCCAAGGATTCCAACGGTACAAACGGTTCCTAAATGCGAAACTGTGAAATTTTTCTTACGCAAGCCTAGAAAAATTCCACCACTTGTCCGAAATGGTTATCCAGAATTGTTCTTTATCCGAAATGAAAAAGACTGATCCGAAATGAAGTAGCCTGATCCGAAATCAACACCCTCAGATCCGAAATGGTTCGTCTGATCCGAAATGGAACTGTCTAATCCGAAATACAAGGTTCCTGGTCCGAAATGCTTGCTTTTAATCCGAAATGGATTCGAAATGCAACAACTCTGGTCCGAAATGCTGATATTTGATCCGAAATGCAAGCCTGTGAATCCGAAATGATCCGAAATCAAATGTTTCTAGTCCGAAATGCTTGATATTAATCCGAAATGCAATTCGAAATGCAGTCTAGATGATCCGAAATGCAAGCAGAAGATCCGAAATCTTGCTGTTTTATCCGAAATGAGTGATTTCTTGTCCGAAATTGATCAGAAATGCAAGATTTCAATCCAAAATCCTTTATTTCTATCAGAAATGGTCCGAAATCACCAGCAGAACTCCGAAACAGCCTTCAAACTCATCCAAAAACTCCGATTTTCTACAGAAACGATTCTGAACCAAGCCAATCAAGAGCCTAAGGCTCTGATACCAATTGTAGGTCCCGTGAGCCGTGCGGATCGTAACAGAATCGTCGATCTAACCTAGAGTGCGAAATCCCCTAGATCAGATTTCACAGAAAACGAGTAGAAACAGAATCAAGAACACGATACACTTTCAATCCGGTCTTCTATTGATTATCCAACACGAATTTTACAATCAATTCAAGACCCACTAGAAATCTCTCAGCCACTCTCTATAGATTTCTCTAACTCTCCAAAATGTCTAACATAAACCCTTATGCTAAGCCTTGTTTATATAGGACAAGGTTTGCACATGGGCTTTGGTCTGGGCCAGGCCATTCTCCAATCCCATAACACTAAATAACTCCCTAACCAATAATGCTAAGCCCAATACAAAATATCCAAAGACTAAATAATCAAACTATTAAGCTGTTGTCACAAAACATGCACCAACAGATAACATGCTACTACTCTAACTGGCAGACCATGTGCAACACACAATGTAAATGTAAACTAGCAAGTAAGCAATACAAACATAAATCATACCACCTAGTGTGTTGAGTCTTGCACGTGAAGCGAAGAGTCGTTGTGGATCGTTGAGCACTGATCTGGTTATAGTCTGGTTTTTGTTAAAAAGATTTTTTTCCTTTTGAAAACCAAGTTCACTATAACCAATGGCTCTGATACCAATCTATCACACCCCCAAATCCACAAGCGGATTATCACCGCAGGGAGCGTGACTGACCAGGATCCAGCCACCAATCATATTATACAATATAATTAAATAAATAAAAGTCCAAACCCAACAATATAATTGGTGTCAAAACAATTCAACAAAGTTTAAGTCATCAGCGGAAGCATAAATTTCAAAACCCAAAACATAAGTTTAAAAGTTCATAAGTTTATCATGAACACTCAATGGTCCATGCTCCACAATGACACCTCCCATGCAAGCTCCTACTAAGTACCTAACGACCTGCAAGGCATGTAACAACGAGTCAACAACAAAGTTGAGCGAGTTCACAGTTGGTTGTCCATTTTAGTGTTGTTCCAAAAAAAAAACCATAAGTTATTTCGAAAAAACCACGAGTTAACCATTTCCTTGTTTCCCAAACCATAACCAGTGGGGGCTTCCCCATGTAATCCACTAGACCCGTTACCATATCGACTACTGACTATAGTTATGTTTATGTGCCCTGCGTCAATGTCTATCATCATTGACTAAGTGCCCAGATCCATAAGTCCACTCCCGTCCTCTGCGGCACGGTGTGAGGCTTGTCAAACCTAATAGCGCTATTTAACTAATGACTCGTTCGCCATTGGCCTGATGATTAAGTCGATATAAAAATGAGGGACTTAATGATAGCGTTTTTGTCTAGTGTCAATGTTGTCACCCTTCAGTTAAGAGGGTGGAGGTATGTGTCCCATACAAGGAGATCACGCAGGTTCCAATGTCGAATCCTAGCCTGTTATATCCCATTTTAGTTTTACACCACTGTGAACCTTACACCTTTTTTACTCTCTGATCGAGGTTCTCGGCATTGAAAAATCTTCGTAAACTAAATCACACATGTATATGTTGACATTTAAGAGATACACAGTCAAGAAAATCAAGAGCAATGGTGATATATATGCGGATTAGACACCAAAAAATAAACACTCAAAAAATGGCTACAATTTAAGGAATGTGTTTAGTGACGGCATTAGATTCTTAATTGATGGAGAAAGGTCTGGTGGCAAGAAAATCTACTTCCAGGAGATTGTCAAGTGTTTTCGCTCGACGATTCCATTCTTGGGTGGTTGGTTTCGCCCATGTTTCTGTAACTCGAATCCTAGCTCAGTATATCCCATTTTAGTTTTGTACCATTGTGAACCTTACGCCTTTTTTACTCTCTGATCGATGCTCTTGGCATTGAAAAATCTTCATAAACTAAATCACACATGTATATGTTGACATTTAAGAGATATACAGTCAAGAAAATCAAGAATAATGGTGATATATATGCGGATTAGACACCAAAAAATAAACACTCAAAAAATGGCTACAATTTAGGGAATGTGTTTAGTGACGGCATCAGATTCATAATTGATGACGAAAGGTCTGGTGGCAAGAAAAGCTGCTTCCAGGAGGTTGTCAAGTGTTTTCGCTCGACGATTCCATTCTTGGGTGGTTGGTTTGGCCCTTGTTCCCGTAACTCGAATCCTAGCCCTGTATATCCCATTTTAGTTTTACACAATTGTCAACCTTACGCCTTTTTTTCTCTCTGATCGAGGTTCTCGGCATTGAAAAATCTTCGTAAACTAAATCACACGTGTATATGTTGACATTTAAGATATATAAAGTCAAGAAAATCAAGTGCGATGGTGATATATATGCGGATTAGACACCAAAAAATAAACACTCAAAAATTGGCTACAATTTAAGGAATGTGTTTAGGGACGACATCAGATTCCTAATTGATTGAGAAAGGTCTGTTGGCAAAAAAAGCTGCTTTCAGGAGGTTGTCAAGTGTTTTCGCTCGACGATTCAATTCCTGGGTGGTTGGTTTGGCCCTTGTTCCTGTAACTCGAATTCTAGCCTGGTATATCCCATCTTAGTTTTACACCATTGTGAACCTTGCGCCTTTTTTAATCTCTTATCAAGGCTCTCGGCATTGAAAATTTTTCATAAACTAAATCATACGTGTATATGTTGACATTTAAGAGATATACAGTCAAGAAAATCTAGAGCAATGGTGATATATATGCAGATTATACACCAAAAAATAAACACTAAAAAAATGGCTACAATTTAGGGAATGTGTTTAGTGACCGCATCAGATTCATAATTGATGAAGAAAGGTTTCGTGGCATGAAAAGCTGCTTCCAGGAGGTTGTCAAGTGTTTTCGCTCGACGATTCCATTCTTGGGTGGTTGGTTTGGCCCTTGTTCCTGTAACTCGAATCCTAGCCTTGTATATCCCATTTTAGTTTTACACAATTGTGAAGCTTACGCCTTTTTTACTCTATGATCGAGGTTCTCGGCATTGAAAAATCTTCATAAACAACATCAAACGTGTATATGTTGACATTTAAGAGATATACAGTCAAGAAAATCAAGAGCAATGGTGATATATATGCGGATTAGACACCAAAAAATAAACACTCAAAAAATGGCTACAATTTAAGAAATGTGTTTAGTGACGGCATCAGATTCCTAATTGCTGGAGAAAGGTCTGGTGGCAAGAAACGCTGGTTCCTGGACGTTGTCAAGTGCTTTCGCTCGACGATTCCATTATTGGGTGGTTGGTTTGTCTCTTGTTCCTGTAACTCGAATCCTAGCCTGGTACATCCCATTTTAGTTTTACACCATTGTGAACCTTACGCCTTTTTTACTCTCTGATCGAGGTTCTCGGCATTGAAAAATCTTCGTAAACTAAATCACACGTGTATATGTTGACACTTAAGAGATATACAGTCAAGAAAATCAAGAGCAACGGTGATATATATGAGGATTAGACCCCAAAAATAAACACTCAAAAAATGGCTACAATTTAAGGAATGCGTTTAGTGATGGCATCAGATTCCTAATTGATTGAGAAAGGTCTCGTGGCAAGAAAAGCTGCTTCCTGGAGGTTGTCAAGTGTTTTCGCTTGACGATTCCATTTTTGGGAGGTTGGTTTGGCCCTTGTTCTTGTAAATCGAATCCTTGCCCGGTGTATCCCATTTTAGTTTTACACCATTGTGAACCTTACGCCTTTTTTACTCTATGATCGAGGTTCTCGGCATTGAAAAATCTTTGTAAACTAAATAACACGTGTATATGTTGACATTTAAGAGATATACAGACAAGAAAATCAAGAGCAATGGTGATATATATGCGGATTAGGCCCCAAAAATAAACACTCAAAAAATGGCTACAATTGAAGGAATGTGTTTAGTGACGGCATCAGATTACTAATTGATGGAGAAACTTCTGGTGGCAAGAAAAGCCGCTTCCAAGAGGTTGTCAAGTGTTTTCGCTCGATGATTCCATTCTTGGGTGGTTGGTTTGGCCCTTGTTCCCTGTAACTCGAATCCTATCCCGTTATATCCCATTTTAGTTTTACACCACTATGAACCTTACACCTTTTTTACTCTCTGATCGAGGTTCTCGGCATTGAAAAATCTTCGTAAACTAAATCACACGTGTATATGTTGACATTTAAGAGTTACACAGTCAAGAAAATCAAGAGCAATGGTGATATATATGCGGATTAGACACCAAAAAATAAACACTCAAAAAATGGCTACAATTTAAGGAATGTGTTTAGTGACGGCATTAGATTCCTAATTGATGGAGAAAGGTCTGGTGGCAAGAAAATCTACTTCCAGGAGATTGTCAAGTGTTTTCGCTCGACGATTCCATTCTTGGGTGGTTGGTTTCGCCCATGTTTCTGTAACTCGAATCCTAGCCCAATATATCCCATTTTAGTTTTGTACCATTGTGAACCTTACGCCTTTTTTACTCTCTGATCGACGCTCTCGGCATTGAAAAATCTTCATAAACTAAATCACACGTGTATATGTTGACATTTAAGAGATATACAGTCAAGAAAATCAAGAACAATGGTGATATATATGCGGATTAGACACCAAAAAATAAACACTCAAAAAATGGCTACAATTTAGGGAATGTGTTTAGTGACGGCATCAGATTCATAATTGATGAAGAAAGGTCTGGTGGCAAGAAAAGCTGCTTCCAGGAGGTTGTCAAGTGTTTTCGCTCGACGATTCCATTCTTGGGTGGTTGGTTTGGCCCTTGTTCCCGTAACTCGAATCCTAGCCCTGTATATCCCATTTTAGTTTTACACAATTGTCAACCTTACGCCTTTTTTTCTCTCTGATCGAGGTTCTCGGCCTTGAAAAATCTTCGTAAACTAAATCACACGTGTATATGTTGACATTTAAGATATATAAAGTCAAGAAAATCAAGTGCGATGGTGATATATATGCGGATTAGACACCAAAAATAAACACTCAAAAATTGGCTACAATTTAAGGAATGTGTTTAGGGACGGCATCAGATTCCTAATTGCTGGAGAAAGGTCTGGTGGCAAGAAACGCTGGTTCCAGGAGGTTGTCAAGTGCTTTCGCTCGACGATTACATTCTTGGGTGGTTGGTTTGTCTCTTGTTCCTGTAACTCGAATCCTAGCCTGGTACATCCCATTTTAGTTTTACACCATTGTGAACCTTACGCCTTTTTTACTCTCTGATCGAGGTTCTCGGCATTGAAAAATCATCGTAAACTAAATCACACGTGTATAAGTTGACATTTAAGAGATATACAGTCAAGAAAATCAAGAGCAATGGTGATATATATGAGGATTAGAATCCAAAAATAAACACTCAAAAAATGGCTACAATTTAAGGAATGTGTTTAGTGATGGCATCAGATTCTTAATTGATGGAGAAAGGTCTCATGGTAAGAAAAGCTGCTTCCTGGAGGTTGTCAAGTGTTTTCGCTTGACGATTCCATTTTTGGGTGGTTGGTTTGGCCCTTGTTCTTGTAACTCGAATCCTAGCCTGCTATATCCCATTTTAGTTTTACACCTTTGTGAACCTTACGCCTTTTTTACTCTCTGATCGAGGTTCTCGGCATTGAAAAATCTTTGTAAAAAAAATCACACGTGTATATGTTGACATTTAAGAGATATACAGTCAAAAAAATCAAGAGCAATGGTGATATATATGCAGATTAGACACCAAAAAATAAACACTCAAAAAATGGCTACAATTTAGGGAATGTGTTTAGTGACGGCATCAGATTCCTAATTGATGGAGAAAGGTTTAGTGGCAAGAAAAGCTGCTTCCAGGAGGTTTTTAAGTGCTTTCGCTCGACGATTCCATTCTTCGGTGGTTGGTTTGGCTCTTGTTCCTGTAACTCGAATCCTAGCCTGGTAAATCTCATTTTAGTTTTACACCATTGTGAACCTTACGCCTTTTTTACTCTCTGATAGAGGTTCTCGGCATTGAAAAATCTTCGTAAACTAAATAACACGTGTATATGTTGACATTTAAGAGATATACGGTCAAGAAAATCAAGAGCAATGGTGATATGTATGCGGATTAGACACCAAAAAATAAACACCCAAAAAATGGCTACAATTTAAGGAATGTGTTTAGTGGCGTCATCAGATTCCTAATTGATGGGGAAAGGTTTGATGGCAAGAAAAGCTGCTTCCAGGAGGTTGTCAAGTGTTTTCGCTCGACGATTCCATTCTTGGGTGGTTGGTTTGGCACTTGTTCATGTAACTCGAATCCTAGCCCGGTATATCCCATTTTAGTTTTACCCCATTGTGAACCTTACGCCTTTTTTACTCTTTGATCGAGGTTCTCGACATTGAAAAATCTTCGTAAACAAAATCACACGTGTATATGTTGACATTTAAGAGATATACAGTCAAGAAAATCAAGAGCAATGGTGATATATATGCGGATTCGACACCAAAAAATTAACACTCAAAAAATGGCTACAATTTAAGGAATGTGTTTTGTGATGGCATCAGATTCCTAATTGATGGAGAAAGGTCTGGTGGCAATAAAAGCTGCTTCCACGAGGTTGTCAGGTGTTTTCGCTCGATGATTCCATTCTTGGGTGGCTGGTTTGGCCCTTGTTCCTGTAACTCGAATCCTAGCCCGGTATATCCCATTTTAGTTTTACACCATTGTGAACCTTACGCCTTCTTTAATCTTTGATCGAGGTTCTCGGCATTGAAAAATCTTCGTAAACTAAATCACACGTGTATATGTTGACATTTAAGAGATATACAGTCAAGAAAATCAAGAGCAATGGTGATATATATTCGGATTAGGCCCCAAAAATAAACACTCAAAAATGGCTACAATTGAAGGATTGTGTTTAGTGACGGCATCAGATTCCTAATTGATGGAGAAACTTCTGGTGGCAAGAAAAGCCGCTTCCAAGAGGTTGTCAAGTGGTTTCGCTTGATGATTCCATTTTGGGTGGTTGGTTTGGCCCTTGTTCCCTATAACTCGAATCCTAGCCTGGTAAATCCCATTTTAGTTTTACACCATTGTGAACCTTACGCCTTTTTTACTCTCTGATAGAGGTTCTCGGCATTGAAAAATCTTCGTAAACTAAATAACACGTGTATATGTTGACATTTAAGAGATATACGGTCAAGAAAATCAAGAGCAATGGTGATATGTATGCGGATTATACACCAAAAAATAAACACCCAAAAAATGGCTACAATTTAAGGAATGTGTTTAGTGGCGTCATCAGATTCCTAATTGATGGGGAAAGGTTTGATGGCAAGAAAAGCTGCTTCCAGGAGGTTGTCAAGTGTTTTCGCTCGACGATTCCATTCTTGGGTGGTTGGTTTGGCACTTGTTCATGTAACTCGAATCCTAGCCCGGTATATCCCATTTTAGTTTTACCCCATTGTGAACCTTACGCCTTTTTTACTCTTTGATCGAGGTTCTCGACATTGAAAAATCTTCGTAAACAAAATCACACGTGTATATGTTTACATTTAAGAGATATACAGTCAAGAAAATCAAGAGCAATGGTGATATATATGCGGATTCGACACCAAAAAATTAACACTAAAAAATGGCTACAATTTAAGGAATGTGTTTTGTGATGGCATCAGATTCCTAATTGATGGAGAAAGGTCTGGTGGCAAGAAAAGCTGCTTCCACGAGGTTGTCAGGTGTTTTCGCTCGATGATTCCATTCTTGGGTGGCTGGTTTGGCCCTTGTTCCTGTAACTCGAATCCTAGCCCGGTATATCCCATTTTAGTTTTACACCATTGTGAACCTTACGCCTTCTTTAATCTTTGATCGAGGTTCTCGGCATTGAAAAATCTTCGTAAACTAAATCACACGTGTATATGTTGACATTTAAGAGATATACAGTCAAGAAAATCAAGAGCAATGGTGATTTATATTCGGATTAGGCCCCAAAAATAAACACTCAAAAAATGGCTACAATTGAAGGAATGTGTTTAGTGACGGCATCAGATTCCTAACTGATGGAGAAACTTCTGGTGGCAAGAAAAGCCGCTTCCAAGAGGTTGTCAAGTGGTTTCGCTCGATGATTCCATTTTGGGTGGTTGGTTTGGCCCTTGTTCCCTATAACTCGAATCCTAGCCTGTTATATCCCTTTTTAGTTTTACACCATTGTGAACCTTACACCTTTTTTACTCTCTGATCGAGGTTCTCAACATTGAAAAATCTTCGTAAATTAGATCACACGTGTATATGTTGACATTTAAGAGATATACAGTCAAGAAAATCAAGAGCAATGGTGATATATATGCGGATTAGACACCAAAAAATAAACACTCAAAAAATGGATACAATTTAAGGAATGTGTTTAGTGACGGCATCATATTCCTAATTGATGAAGAAAGGTCTGGTGGCAAGAAAAACTACTTCCAGGAGGTTGTCAAGTGTTTTCGCTCGACGATTCCATTCTTGGGTGGTTAGTTTCGCCCATATTTCTGTAACTCGAATCCTACCCCAGTATATCCCATTCTAGTTTTATACCATTGTGAACCTTACGCCTTTTTTTCTCTCTGATCGAGGCACTCGGCATTGAAAAATCTTCATAAACTAAATCACACGTGTATATGTTGATATTTAAGAGATATACAGTCAAGAAAATCAAGAGCAATGGTGATATATATGAGAATTAGACACCACAAAATAAACACTCAAAAAATGGCTATAATTTAGGGAATGTGCTTAGTGACGGCATCAGATTCATAATTGATGAAGAAAGGTCTGGTGGCAAGAAAAGCTGCTTCCAGGAGGTTGTCAAGTGTTTTCGCACGACGATTCCATTCTTGGGTGGTTGGTTTGACCCTTGTTCATGTAACTCGAATCCTAGCCCGGTATATCCCATTTTAGTTTTACACTATTGTGAACTTTACGGCTTTTTTACTCTCTGATCGAGGTTCTCGGCATTGAAAAATCTTCGTAAACTAAATCACACGTGTATATGTTGACATTTAAGATATATAAAGTCAAGAAAATCAAGAACGATGGTGATATATATGCGGATTAGACACCAAAAAATAAACACTCAAAAATTGGCTACAATTTAAGGAATGTGTTTAGTGATGACATCAGATTCCTAATTGATGGAGAAAGGTCTGTTGGCAAGAAAAGCTGCTTTCAGGAGGTTGTCAAGTGTTTTCGATGGACGATTCAATTCTTGGGTGGTTGGTTTGGCTCTTGTTCCTGTAACTCGAATCCTAGCCTGGTATATCCCATTTTAGTTTTACACCATTGTGAACCTTACGCCTTTTTTAATCTCTGATCGAGGCTCTCGGCATTGAAAAATCTTCATAAACTAAATCACATGTGTATATGTTGACATTTAAGAGATATACAGTCAAGAAAATCAAGAGCAATGGTGATATACATGAGGATTAGACCCCAAAAATAAACACTCAAAAAATGGCTACAATTTAAGGAATGTATTTAGTGACGGTATCAGATTCCAAACTGATGGAGAAAGGTCTGGTGGAAAGAAAAGCTGCTTCCAGGAGGTTGACAAGTGTTTTCGCTCGACGATTCCATTCTTGGGTGTTTGGTTTGGCCCTTGTTCCTGTAACTCGAATCCTTGCCCGGTATATCCCATTTTAGTTTTACACCGTTGTGAACCTTACGCCTTTTTTACTCTCTGATCGAGGTTCTCGGTATTGAAAAATCTTCGTAAACTAAATCACACGTGTATATGTTGACATTTAAGAGATATACAGTCTAGAGAATCAAGAGCAATGGTGACATATATGCGGATTAGACACCAAAAAATAACCACTCGAAAAATGGCTTCAATTTAAGGAATGTGTTTAGTGACGGCATCAGATTCCTAATTGATGGAGAAAGGTCTGGTGGCAAGAAAAGCTGCTTCCAGGAGGTTGTCAAGTGTTTTCGCTCAACGATTCCATTCTTGGGTGGTTGGTTTGGCCCTTGTTCCCGTAACTCGAATCCTAGCCCTGTATATCCCATTTTAGTTTTACACAATTGTCAACCTTACGCCTTTTTTACTCTCTGATCGAGGTTCTCGGCCTTGAAAAATCTTCGTAAACTAAATCACACGTGTATATGTTGACATTTAAGAGATATACAGTCAAGAAAATCAAGAGCAATGGTGATATATATGCGGATTAGGCCCCAAAAATAAACAATCAAAAAATGGCTACAATTGAAGGAATGTGTTTAGTGACGACATCAGATTACTAATTGATGGAGAAACTTCTGGTGGCAAGAAAAGCCGCTTCCAAGAGGTTGTCAAGTGTTTTTACTCGATGATTCCATTCTTGGGTGGTTGGTTTGGCCCTTGTTCCCTGTAACTCGGATCCTATCCATTTGTATCCCATTTTAGTTTTACACCATTGTGAACCTTACACCTTTTTTACTCTTTGATCGACGTTCTCAGCATTGAAAAACCTTCGTAAACTAAATCACACGTGTATATGTTTACATTTAAGAGATACACAGTCAAGAAAATCAAGAGCAATGGTGATATATATGCGGATTAGACACCAAAAAATAAACACTCAAAAAATGGCTACAATTTAAGGAATGTGTTTAGTGACAGCATCAGATTCCTAATTGTTGGAGAAAGGTCTGGTGGCAGGAAAATCTACTTCCAGGAGATTGTCAAGTGTTTTCGCTCGACGATTCCATTCTTGGGTGGTTGGTTTCGCCCATGTTTCTGTAACTCGAATCCTAGCCTGTTATATCCCATTTTGGTTTTACACCATTGTGTACCTTACACCTTTTTTACTCTCTGATCGAGGTTCTCAGCATTGAAAAACCTTCGTAAACTAAATCACACGTGTATATGTTGACATTTAAGAGATATACAGTCAAGAAAATCAAGAGCAATGGTGATATATCTGCGGATTAGACACCAAAAAATAAACACTCAAAAAATGGATACAATTTAAGGAATGTGTTTAGTGACGGCATCATATTCCTAATTGATGAAGAAAGGTCTGGTGGCAAGAAAAACTACTTCCAGGAGGTTGTCAAGTGTTTTCGCTCGACGATTCCATTCTTGGGTGGTTAGTTTCGCCCATATTTCTGTAACTCGAATCCTACCCCAGTATATCCCATTCTAGTTTTATACCATTGTGAACCTTACGCCTTTTTTTCTCTCTGATCGAGGCACTCGGCATTGAAAAATCTTCATAAACTAAATCACACGTGTATATGTTGATATTTAAGAGATATACAGTCAAGAAAATCAAGAGCAATGGTGATATATATGAGAATTAGACACCACAAAATAAACACTCAAAAAATGGCTATAATTTAGGGAATGTGCTTAGTGACGGCATCAGATTCATAATTGATGAAGAAAGGTCTGGTGGCAAGAAAAGCTGCTTCCAGGAGGTTGTCAAGTGTTTTCGCACGACGATTCCATTCTTGGGTGGTTGGTTTGACCCTTGTTCATGTAACTCGAATCCTAGCCCGGTATATCCCATTTTAGTTTTACACTATTGTGAACTTTACGGCTTTTTTACTCTCTGATCGAGGTTCTCGGCATTGAAAAATCTTCGTAAACTAAATCACACGTGTATATGTTGACATTTAAGATATATAAAGTCAAGAAAATCAAGAACGATGGTGATATATATGCGGATTAGACACCAAAAAATAAACACTCAAAAATTGGCTACAATTTAAGGAATGTGTTTAGTGATGACATCAGATTCCTAATTGATGGAGAAAGGTCTGTTGGCAAGAAAAGCTGCTTTCAGGAGGTTGTCAAGTGTTTTCGATGGACGATTCAATTCTTGGGTGGTTGGTTTGGCTCTTGTTCCTGTAACTCGAATCCTAGCCTGGTATATCCCATTTTAGTTTTACACCATTGTGAACCTTACGCCTTTTTTAATCTCTGATCGAGGCTCTCGGCATTGAAAAATCTTCATAAACTAAATCACACGTGTATATGTTGACATTTAAGAGATATACAGTCAAGAAAATCAAGAGCAATGGTGATATACATGAGGATTAGACCCCAAAAATAAACACTCAAAAAATGGCTACAATTTAAGGAATGTATTTAGTGACGGTATCAGATTCCAAACTGATGGAGAAAGGTCTGGTGGAAAGAAAAGCTGCTTCCAGGAGGTTGACAAGTGTTTTCGCTCGACGATTCCATTCTTGGGTGTTTGGTTTGGCCCTTGTTCCTGTAACTCGAATCCTTGCCCGGTATATCCCATTTTAGTTTTACACCGTTGTGAACCTTACGCCTTTTTTACTCTCTGATCGAGGTTCTCGGTATTGAAAAATCTTCGTAAACTAAATCACACGTGTATATGTTGACATTTAAGAGATATACAGTCTAGAGAATCAAGAGCAA
Organism: Helianthus tuberosus; assembly: GCA_030545235.1. Taxonomy (NCBI): domain Eukaryota; kingdom Viridiplantae; phylum Streptophyta; class Magnoliopsida; order Asterales; family Asteraceae; genus Helianthus; species Helianthus tuberosus. Next base: position 169,210,713 of record CM060368.1, read on the forward strand.
TGGTGACATATATGCGGATTAGACACCAAAAAATAACCACTCGAAAAATGGCTTCAATTTAAGGAATGTGTTTAGTGACGGCATCAGATTCCTAATTGATGGAGAAAGGTCTGGTGGCAAGAAAAGCTGCTTCCAGGAGGTTGTCAAGTGTTTTCGCTCAACGATTCCATTCTTGGGTGGTTGGTTTGGCCCTTGTTCCCGTAACTCGAATCCTAGCCCTGTATATCCCATTTTAGTTTTACACAATTGTCAACCTTACGCCTTTTTTACTCTCTGATCGAGGTTCTCGGCCTTGAAAAATCTTCGTAAACTAAATCACACGTGTATATGTTGACATTTAAGAGATATACAGTCAAGAAAATCAAGAGCAATGGTGATATATATGCGGATTAGGCCCCAAAAATAAACAATCAAAAAATGGCTACAATTGAAGGAATGTGTTTAGTGACGACATCAGATTACTAATTGATGGAGAAACTTCTGGTGGCAAGAAAAGCCGCTTCCAAGAGGTTGTCAAGTGTTTTTACTCGATGATTCCATTCTTGGGTGGTTGGTTTGGCCCTTGTTCCCTGTAACTCGGATCCTATCCATTTGTATCCCATTTTAGTTTTACACCATTGTGAACCTTACACCTTTTTTACTCTTTGATCGACGTTCTCAGCATTGAAAAACCTTCGTAAACTAAATCACACGTGTATATGTTTACATTTAAGAGATACACAGTCAAGAAAATCAAGAGCAATGGTGATATATATGCGGATTAGACACCAAAAAATAAACACTCAAAAAATGGCTACAATTTAAGGAATGTGTTTAGTGACAGCATCAGATTCCTAATTGTTGGAGAAAGGTCTGGTGGCAGGAAAATCTACTTCCAGGAGATTGTCAAGTGTTTTCGCTCGACGATTCCATTCTTGGGTGGTTGGTTTCGCCCATGTTTCTGTAACTCGAATCCTAGCCTGTTATATCCCATTTTGGTTTTACACCATTGTGTACCTTACACCTTTTTTACTCTCTGATCGAGGTTCTCAGCATTGAAAAACCTTCGTAAACTAAATCACACGTGTATATGTTGACATTTAAGAGATATACAGTCAAGAAAATCAAGAGCAATGGTGATATATCTGCGGATTAGACACCAAAAAATAAACACTCAAAAAATGGCTACAATTTAGGGAATGTGTTTAGTGACGGCATCAGATTCATAATTGATGAAGAAAGGTCTGGTGGCAAGAAAAGCTGCTTCCAGGAGGTTGTAAAGTGTTTTCGCTCGATGATTCCATTCTTGGGTGGTTGGTTTGGCCCTTGTTCCTGTAACTCGAACCCTAGCCCGGTATATCCCATTTTAGTTTTACACAATTGTGAACCTTACGCCTTTTTTTCTCTCTGATCGAGGTTCTCGGCATTGAAAAATCTTCGTAAACTAAATCACACGTTTATATGTTGACATTTAAGATATATAAAGTCAAGAAAATCAAGAGTGATGGTGATATATATGCGGATTAGACACCAAAAAATAAACACTAAAAATTGGCTACAATTTAAGGAATGTGTTTAGTGACGACTTCAGATTCCTAATTGACGGAGAAAGGTCTCTTGGCAAGAAAAGCTGCTTTCAGGAGGTTGTCAAGTGTTTTCGCTCGACGATTCAATTCCTGGTTGGTTGGTTTGGCCCTTGTTCCTATAACTCGAATTCTAGCCTGGTATATCCCATTTTAGTTTTACACCATTGTGAACCTTACGCCTTTTTTAATCTCTGATCAAGGCTCTCGGCATTGAAAAATCTTCATAAACTAAATCATACGTGTATATGTTGACATTTAAGAGATATACTGTCAAGAAAATCAAGAGCAATGGTGATATATATATGGATTAGACACCAAAAAATAAACACTCAAAAAATGGGTACAATTTAGGGAATGTGTTTAGTGACGGCATCAGATTAATAATTGATGAAGAAAGGTCTGGTGGCAAGAAAAGCTGCTTCCAGGAGGTTATTAAGTGTTTTCGCTCGACGATTCCATTCTTGGGTGGTTGGTTTGGCCCTTGTTCCTGTAACTCGAATCCTAGCCTTGTATATCCCATTTTAGTTTTACACAATTGTGAACCTTACGCCTTTTTTACTCTCTGATCGAGGTTCTCGGCATTGAAAAATCTTCATAAACAAAATCACACGTGTATATGTTGACATTTAAGAGATATACAGTCAAGAAACTCAAGAGCAATGGTGATATATATGAGGATTAGACTTCAAAAAATAAACACTAAAAAAATGGCTACAATTTAAGAAATGTGTTTAGTGACGGCATTAGATTCCTAATTGCTGGAGAAAGGTCTGGTGGCAAGAAAAGCTACTTCCAGGCGGTTGTCAAGTGCTTTCACTCGACGATTCCTTTCTTGGGTGGTTGGTTTGGCTCTTGTTCCTGTAACTCGAATCGTAGCCTGCTATATCCCATTTTAGTTTTACACCATTGTGAACCTTACGCCTTTTTTACTCTTTGATCGAGGTTCTCGGCATTGAAAATTCTTCGTAAATTAAATCACACATGTATATGTTGACATTTAAGAGATATACAGTCTATAAAATCAAGAGCAATGGTGATATATATGAGGATTAGACCCCAAAAATAAACACTAAAAAATGGCTACAATTTAAGGAATGTGTTTAGCGATGGCATCAGATTCCTAATTGATGGAGAAAGGTCTGGTGGCATGAAAAGCTGCTTCGTGGAGGTTGTCAAGTGTTTTCGCTTGACGATTCCATTTTTGGGTGGTTGGTTTGGCCCTTGTTCCTGTAAATCGAATCCTAGCCTGGTATATCCCATTTTAGTTTTACACCATTGTGAACCTTACGCCTTTTTTACTCTCTGATCGAGGTTCTCGGCATTGAAAAATCTTAGTAAACAAAATCACACGTGTATATGTTGACATTTAAGAGATATACAGTCAAGAAAATCAAGAGCAATGGTTATATATATGCAGATTAGACACCAAAAAATAAACACTCAAAAAATGGCTACAATTAAAGGAATGTGTTTAGTGACGGCATCAGATTCCTAATTGACGGAGAAAGGTCTGGTGGCAAGAAAAGCTGCTTCCAGGAGGTTGTTAAGTGCTTTCGCTCGACGATTCCATTCTTGGGTGGTTGGTTTGGCACTTGTTCATGTAACTCGAATCCTAGCCCGGTATATCCCATTTTAGTTTTACACCATTGTGAACCTTACGCCTTTTTTACTTTCTGATCGAGGTTCTCGGCATTGAAAAATCTTCGTAAACAAAGTCACACGTGTATATGTTGACATTTAAGAGATATACAGTCAAGAAAATCAAGAGCAATGGTGATATATATGCGGATTTGACACCAAAAAATAAACACTCAAAAAATGGCTACAATTTAAGGAATGTTTTTTGTGATGGCATCAGATTCCTAATTGATGGAGAAAGGTCTGGTGGCAAGAAAAGCTGCTTCCACGAGGTTGTCAAGTGTTTTCGCTCGATGATTCCATTCTTGGGTGGCTAGTTTGTGTTGGATCTGAGTTTCTTTTTGATTGTATTTTTGTTTGAAATTAAGATGAAAATGAAAGAGTTGTGCAGCGGAATTAAGATGAAAGCAAACTTTGCATACAATCAAACGAGAGTAATACTTTAATCAAACATCTTTACACAATGAATCGAAAGATTGAATTTGTTTCAACAACGATTACAATGATTGATTTATGAATGCAAACTCCCCCTCAGCCAGAGCTCAGTAGTTTGTTCGTGCAAAGAAGACGATGTGATGAAAGAGCTAATAGAACAGTACAAAGTACTGAACTATTTATAGGCACTTGCAAACCACTGAGCATCTTAGCTGACATCACCATGAAAGTGACATCTAACCTCCTAACAAACTCTAACTACTGATCTATACAACCTCTGATCTACTAACTACTGCTATTACATTTCTTTACATAAAAGACACTTAAACAGCTGCTGCATCCTTCCACTGCTGTGAACCCAGCAGTGCTTGTCCGGATCAGCAGTACTTGACTCAAGGCAGTAGATTGAGTCAGCAGAGCCTTGGTCTTCCATCAGTCTTTGACATTGGGCAGTAGATGCAAAGCAGCAATTGTAGGTCAGCACTTAGTATGATCAGCAGATAGGAGGTCAGCAGATATAAAACCACTTTCAAGGGGAGAGATTTGCATTAGCCAACTGTAATCGTCTGCTTATTCTGGATCCACTGCTCTGATCCAGTTTTGGCTTTAATTATCTGTTCCTCTGATAGGGTTCAATCCCAACAATCTCCCCCTGGAACAGATAATGCCAAAACTCTTCATTATTTGTGGAATTCTTTATTGCCTCATCAACAGCTCCCTTATCTGACCTTTAAATTGTAGTTCAAAGTCTAGGGCATCTGTATCTTCATCATCCCTGCTAAGTGGAAGATCAAGGAGATCCTGCAAATCTTCAAGACTCAGGCCAAGAGCTTGTTCCCTTGATATTTTCTCCACTACTCCACCAGGCCTGAGCAAAGTCAATACGCAGGTCTGTTTGTCAGTTTCCCACTTTTGTTTTTTTTGAGCCTGGTGGGTTTCTTGGGAGATGTTTATTTGCAGAAGTGTTTGGAGAGGCTGGCCTGTTCATAGCTGGCTGAGCAGCACTTGCAGATTGTTCCAATTCAAGATCTTCTTTTATCATTACTTCCGTGCCTGCTTTTACAATAGCATCTCCAGATAATAGATCTTGAATTGTTTCCATGCTAAACTGGTTTTTGCTCCTTCTTTTGTAGATGGCAGCACCAGCTGGAGCAGTGGTTCTTTTGATTTACAGCTTTGGTGGTCTTTTTGAGACCTCTGCTTTGGAGTAGTCAGGCTTTTGTGGAACTCTTGGATCTTTCTTTCTAAGTTCCTCTAAGCGTTTATAGGTTGCCCTGACTCTATCTTCTCCCCACTTTGTCACAGAGTTCTTTGACCCATAATCAGCTGCAATCAGCTCCTCTTTCATTCTTCTTAACTCTAACATCTTCTCAGCTTCAAATTGTTTAAACTTTTCAGGAGGAGTCTGCTTGACCTTATTTTTGATCATATTTTGAATCCTGGCTGCTTCTTTTTCAAGCTCAGGAATGGTCCAGCTCTTGTACATGTGTTTCTCCCCCTTGTATTTCTTGTAGGTCATGATGTTCTCAATGTAGTCTTTCCTCAAGGACTCATCTGCCCTTTCTAAAATTTGCTGACATACATTTTTTGCAAAACGCTCCATAGCATTGACCTGTGAAAGTAAAAACTGATAGTTTTGTTGAAACTCTCTATCAGATTTCCCTTTTTTGTTTTTGATTGCAGTATCCTCTGCTTGTTTGGCCTTGAGTTTCAAGTATTCTTCAATATTGTTAGGCCTGGGATATTCTGCAATTGATGGCAAACTCCTTTTGGCTGGGTCATCCTCATAATAAAAGGATTTTATTTCTTCTCTAACTGCAATGAGTTCTAGAGGAAATGAGACACCAGCAGGAGGTAATGGCTTTCAAATTTGAGCTGAAGAGAGAGGTATGGGTTTTGGAATAGTGACAAGTGACAGGGATTTTGAAGATGTTGGTGATTTTATTGTTAGGATCGGAGGCTCTCATGATAGTGTTTGTTTGTTTAAAATGAATGATTAATGAATATGAAAACATGTAAAGTGCAGCGGAAATGAAAACAAACTTTGTAAACACAATCAAAGGAGAAAATAGTTTGATAAACAATTGCTTCACATAGAGTCAAAAGATTACAAATCAAAGCAAAAGATTACAGTCATGCTTACAAACTATACTCCCCCTCAGCCAGATGCCCTAAGGTTGGTTGCACACAAGATGAAAGGATTAGACATGAGGAGAAGAACTCGCTCAGTCAATCAAATGTAACAGTACAGGGTACTGATACATTTATAGGCAAACCAAACTACTGAGGTATCTCAGCTGACGTCACCATGAAAGCGACGTCTAACAGCCTAACAACCTGTATCTACTGTCCTTACACAAACACTGCTAACCTAACCACTGACTATACATAACACAGATATTTCACTAAACAACTGCTTTCTCTTTATGTCAGTGCTTTCCTCAAGGTTGATCAGTCCTTGACTGGGCAGTGCTTTATCATCAGTAGATAGGACCAGCAGTGTTGGAAACTTCAGGGCTTTCATCAGCAGTTGAAAGGGCAGCAGCAGTTGAATATGAGCAGCAGATAGAGACCATCAGTAGTTATAAATCACTTTCAAGGGGAGAGCAAAGTGTAAACTGCTGCTTATTGTGAATCCTCTGTTTTGACCTGGTTTTGGCTTTACATTATCTGTTCCTCTGGTAGGGTTCAATCCCAACAATCTCCCCCTGGAACAGATAATGCCAAAACCTTTCATTATTCAGGACCTTTATTACTCATCAAGAGTGCCTTAACTTGTTCTTTGAATTCAGCTTCAAATTCCTTTGCACTCTGGTCATCCTCATCCCTACACAGTGAAAGTTCAAGGAGATCCTGCAAATCTTGAACACTAAGGCCTAGTGCTTCTTTCCTTGATATGTACTTCACATTTCCATTGGATCTGACAATAGTCAATACATGGGTCTTTTGGTCAGACATCCACTTTAGTACTTTCGAACCCAATGGATTTCTTGGGAGAGATTTATTTGACGATGAGTTGAGGGATAATGGCCTTGAAAACATCTGCAGACTTTCAGACATTCTTTTGAAAGCTTCTTCAATGACTTTGTCTGCTGCAGCTATATCTTCTGCAGTTTCTTGTTCAATAAATTCTTGTCTTTCAGCTTCTGTCTTGTCTTTAGCAGTGTTTGGAGACGCAGGTTTGTTTAATGCCTTAAAAAGGCTTTGAAGCTTTGTTGAAGTTTCTTCTTTTAGACCCATTTTCGTGATGGTATCTTTGAAGTACTCTGCTTCCTTTTCTACTACCTCTTCTTCAGTCAGCTGTTCTCCCTCTTTTTGATTTGTTACAAAAGTAGACCGGAACAGTGTGTCGAGGTTTCCCATCTTCTGTTCAAGCTTCATCATTTATTCTTGCTTCTTAGAAGTGCCTGAGACAGTTATCTTTCTTTTCTTCAGCCTTTCGTAGGCTTCATCGGTCTGCTGTTTTGACCATTTTGATATGGCTTCAGCAGTATCCATTTTTGCATCCACCAGCTCCTTTTTCTTTCTCTTATATTCAGCAGTTAAGTCAGCAATGAGCTTTTCATATTTTCTCCAGTTAGGAGCATTCCTCTTCTTCTTAGGATCATTCTTAATCTTCTCAATCCTTTCTGCTTCACGCTTAAGAGCTACTACTGGCCATTCTTTGAACTGTTGTTCTTCAGCAGGATAGAATTTTTCTTTCATGATGTAGGCTAGATATTGTTTTCTTAATTCTTTCTTTTGATCAGCCTTTTCTTTGTTTAGTTCTTGTACAAATTCTTCTATCTGCTTTACTTTTGTTAAGTAGAACTCTAGTCTTTTAGCAATGCCAACTTCGCTTAAATGGTCACGATCACTTTCAAATTTTGCTCTTGCTTTAGCCTGCCTTGCCTTGAGTTTGAGGTAATCATCCATATCCTCTGGAGGCATGTAGCCTATGAGTGAGGAAAATCTCCTTTTTGAAGGATCTTCTTCTGTATAGAATTGCCTCATCTCATTTTTGATAGCTTCAAGTTCCAGTGGATGTTTTACAGCATTAGGATCATATGTACCCTCATCAGCAGGTATCGGTTTTCTTATTCTGTTGAAGAGCCTTGGCTGTGAAGTAGGAGAGGTGAGAGCAGTGGTGGATGACTTACTAACAGCTGTTGTCTCAACATCTGCTGGCATTACAACTGCTGATATGTCAGCAGTTGTCTTCTGCTTTTGAGCAGGGGATGGAAGTGGTGAAGGTGGTGGTGAATCAACATCTGATATGAGATTCCTTCTCCTTTTTAATGAAGAAGGAGCAGATGATGTTTTGGGTGGATCAGTGGTGGTAGATTGAATAGCAGTGGTTTGTGATAGTGATTGACTGACAATGGTTGAAACAACTGGTGTTTCAATCACTGTTGTCATTACAACAGATGTTGTAACATCTGTTGTCTTCTGTTTTAAGACAGGAGGCAGTGGTGATGGTGTGATTGTAGATGATGGTGGTAGAGCAGTAGTTGTGGTGGTGTGTGGTAGAGTGGTGTGTGTTGAAAGTGTGTGTGTTGATGACATGGCAGCTGTTTGGCTACTGACAGCAGTTTTTGTAACTGCTGCTGCAACAGTTTTTGTAACTGCTGTTGTATCAGCTGTTTGGCTAACAGGTTTTGAGACCTGCTTTTCTTTTTCTTTTTCTTTTTCAGGCTCAATATGAAGGCCATGTACTATTCCCTTCTTCTTCATTTGCTTCATTATCTCCCCCTTTTTGGCATTATCTGCAAGGGAGTCATCAAAGAATAGTAAAGTTGAAGGAGCCTTTCCAGTGGTAGTTTGGATACTGGCCTTAATAGCCTTGATATCTGCTTGAGCATCCTTGAACCTGGATTCCACCATGTTGGTCAGCAGTTGTACCTGAATAGCGTGCTTTTGATCAGCCATTTGTTGCTGTTTTTCAAGCATGGGTTGGAAGATATTCCAAAGCTCATTTGCAGCAGGTGCTTGTTGTGGAGCAGGTGCTTGAGCAGGAACATCATTGGATTGTGCTTTCTGAGCTTTTAAAATCTCTTGCACCATCTCTTTTATTTCAGAAACTGATTCTTCAAGTTTTTCCACTCTGCCCGTCAATTCCTGATATCTTGAATCATCACCCATTTTACTGGGATCATCTGAATCCCCACTTGTAGTGGTTATATCAATATTTGACTTAGGAACTGAGTCCCAAAAATCACCTATTGATGCCCCTTTTTCTTGGTACTGGGGACTTCTTTCTTCAGCACTTGATAAACCTTTGATGGTACCAGTGGTTAGATCTAACTCACTGGTGGTTATCGAAGTTGCCATGGAAGAAATTTCCTTCAAGGGAGTCTTACTTATGAAACAACTGTCCAACTGAGGATCTGTTGATCCACCAGTTGTAGTTGCTGCTCCACTTGAACTACCACCGAGAGTTACTTGTAACTCAGGGGGTGTAACCTCCTCAATTGTTGCTGGGATAGCAGGAGTAGTAGCATCAGACCCAGTCACCTGTGGGGGTATACTCTCAGTGACGGGTGATAGAGAGGAATTGGTTTGTGTCTAAGCTATAGCAGCTGCATGCAACAAAGGTAGCATGGAATGTGGCATTATTATTGGTGAGGGGATGGGAGTTGAAAGAGACATGTCCTTGGGATCAGGACTGAGGAAGATGGATCCAAGTGGATTCAGAGCTTCATATTGTGGTGTCCCTGTGTTTACAACCTGATCCTTTTGTGAGGATGCAGGAGGAGTTTTAGGCATGGGTTGAGATCTTTCTTCCAACTGCTGTGAAGAAGTAGCAGCAGTGGTTTGTGGTGACTTTTGTGTTGTCACAGGCATTTCCTCTGGGATCTCATCTTCCAGAGTTGCCTTTGTTTTGGGTTTGGTGGGTTTTCTGGATGTTTTTCTTTTGGTCTTTTTGGTTATGTCAGGTGTGGGTTTCAAAGCAGTGGTTGTGCTTCTATGATCACCTGGAGCAGTGGGCTCAGCAGCTGATACCTGAGGAGCAGTTGTAACCGCTAAAATCTGCTCAGGTACCCCTGCTTTTGTTTTTATTGGTGCCATCATCCTTGAAAATGTTTCTTTTGTTAAGCTTTTTATTTGACAATGAACACCTTGTTTTAGCAAATTTAAACTTTCCTTTTCAAATTTTTGTTCAAAATAGTAACTCAAAAATCTTGGAAAAAGTAAAAATGCTTTACTTTCAACGTTTTTCACCATGTCATTGAAAATCTCCTGGGAGTAGTTGTAGTCCTTATTATTCAAAATAGCGTAACCCAGGCATTGAATTTTCAATGGTATTTCGTTAAAAGATGTTGTTTTATTCGAAGCACACATCAGAAGTGTGTGAAATAAAAATCTTGGAGCAGAAGGAAAATAACCTTTTTGTAAGGTATCAACCTTTGATTGTTCTGCATACCCCCTGTTTACAAAATCAGTTTTCATCTCGGCTTTCTCAAAAGAGAGTTTACCTTCCTGATCGTTGAGATTAAAGACTTCGGAGATCGACTGTGGGGTTATTTGAACTGCTTTACCCTGTATTGAGGAGTTAATGGCGATGACTTTTCCGTCTTGTTTTTCAAGCGACGCCTTTTTCCAAAACTCTCTCTGGGTTTGCAGATAGATGGGAGCATTTGCTGTCAACAAAGTTTTGTACTTTGATGCAGATAATGTCTCAATGATGGTGTCAAATGTGTGATTATCAGTAGGTTTTGTGAGTAAACCCAGATATTTGTGAGATTGTTTGAATGGTATTTCGATGGGTTCTTCGGCCGTTTGAGCGACCTCTTTGGAAGGTGATGGTGATTTAGATTTTGATTTTGATTTTGTCATTTTTGCGGAGAAGAACGAAGGAGAATTTTGGAGATTTTGAGAAGAAGGGTTGGAAACTGCTATGAGAAGAGAATTTTGGAATTCAATTCGACAGTGTAAAACCCTGTTTGGGGTTTAGGGCAGGGTTTTATTTGAAAAAAAATGATCGCTGATGTGGCAGCGGTTATTAAGATCTGAGGGCTAAAAACTGACCACGTGTCAAACACTGATGAGACGGATGAAGTATGTAGAACAGTTGTTTTAAGAGCCACTGACGTATCAAACATCAGAGGTTACAACGGTAAAAATTTTGGGCAGTAGATGATTTTTACTATCAGTGGATAGCATATCAGTGGATAAGACACTGATTTTGAGCATCAGTGTTTTTCAAGAAAATGAGGGATCAGTGGTTAACTTTCAGCAGTGGACAGTGTTTAGAGATCAGATGTTTGAACAAAACAGTGGTTAGGGTAAATAGTACAACTCTGAAGGACAGGTGTTTCAGCAACAGTTTTGAAGATTTTCATTCAAGGTTTTGCCACATGTCAATTTTGAAAGACAGTGGTTTAGTACCCCAGATGATGAAAACTTTTTTTACTAAGGCAACTCATTTTCATTTAATATTCAATTAACACATGAGTACCTTAGTAATCTAAGCACAGTTTGCCATCAACCTTTGATAAAACTTTAGGAGCAAACCTGAGTAAGACATGATCACGACATATGTACCATTTCCTTTTGACCCATTAATGAGGACACCAATACCACCAAAAATAAGGTATGACATCCTGTCAGGAGCTGAAACTATTGCCAACAAAAACAAGCAACAGTTTCAAATATATTGTTCCCCAAAAAAAATGAACAATATATCCTGATTATTCGAGAAAAACCCAAAAAAAAATGGTTAAGGATTTTCTGAGAACAGCATCAAAAAGGATCTGGTGTATTTTCAAAAGAAAACATAATCATATCATTCTCAAGTTATTGGAAATGGTCAGTGGTTTGAAATATTGAATACATTTTGACCACTGTTAAAGACCATTTGATTTTCAGTTGATTGCAAACATGGTTCTCTTTTGAAGTTCATTCACTGGAATCAAAACCTTTTCCTGAATCAGATGAATGCACACAGTTGCATAATGACCATTTTTACCCTAAACTTGACTCATAAGTGTTTTATGTTTATACTCTTTTCTTTTGACATCAAAAGTTTTGAGATAAACACACTTCTGAGTTTTTGTGAATTTTCTTAATGTATTTTAACATAGTTGATTTTGTCCTTTTGAGGAACTCAACCTGTTTTCAACACATAAGATCTGAATGACTAAAGTTTTAATTCCCTCTTTATAGAAAAACAAAACACTAATGTCTTATGAATCATAGGTTTTGTTAATCTGAGGTTCATACTTTAGCATTTAATGAAAACATCACAAATATCAAAACAACAGTTGAAATCAATATCGAAAAATATAGAACAATCCCATAATTTAACAGACATGTTTACAGATCTGAAAACTATGAGTGACTTCTGCATGATATCACTTGTTGTGTGAAATTTGTGTGTCATATGACATCTTGGTTGATTTACAGAGTTTTTGATTAACCATTTTGAACATGATTTACTCGATACTCTGTTTTTCAACAAAATACAACCAACCTTAGTATCAACGAATTTTGAGCCGAACTATTATGTCAATTTGACTGTTAAATCGAAATTGACTGTCCAGGCTCTGATACCAATTGTTGGATCTGAGTTTCTTTTTGATTGTATTTTTGTTTGAAATTAAGATGAAAATGAAAGAGTTGTGCAGCGGAATTAAGATGAAAGCAAACTTTGCATACAATCAAACGAGAGTAATACTTTAATCAAACATCTTTACACAATGAATCGAAAGATTGAATTTGTTTCAACAACGATTACAATGATTGATGAATGAATGCAAACTCCCCCTCAGCCAGAGCTCAGTAGTTTGTTCGTGCAAAGAAGACGATGTGATGAAAGAGCTAATAGAACAGTACAAAGTACTGAACTATTTATAGGCACTTGCAAACCACTGAGCATCTTAGCTGACGTCACCATGAAAGTGACATCTAACCTCCTAACAAACTCTAACTACTGATCTATACAACCTCTGATCTACTAACTACTGCTATTACATTTCTTTACATAAAAGACACTTAAACAGCTGCTGCATCCTTCCACTGCTGTGAACCCAGCAGTGCTTGTCCGGATCAGCAGTACTTGACTCAAGGCAGTAGATTGAGTCAGCAGAGCTTTGGTCTTCCATCAGTCTTTGACATTGGGCAGTAGATGCAAAGCAGCAATTGTAGGTCAACACTTAGTATGATCAGCAGATAGGAGGTCAGCAGATATAAAACCACTTTCAAGGGGAGAGATTTGCATTAGCCAACTGTAATCGTCTGCTTATTCTGGATCCACTGCTCTGATCCAGTTTTGGCATTAATTATCTGTTCCTCTGATAGGGTTCAATCCCAACAGTTTGGCCCTTGTTCCTGTAACTCGAATCCTAGCCCGGTATATCCCATTTTAGTTTTACACCATTGTGAACCTTACGCCTTTTTTACTCTTTGATCGAGGTTCTCGGCATTGAAAAATCTTCGTAAACTAAATCACACGTGTATATGTTGACATTTAAGAGATATACAGTCAAGAAAATCAAGAGCAATGGTGATATATATACGGATTAGGCCCCAAAAATAAACACTAAAAAAAAGGCTACAATTGAAGGAATGTGTTTAGTGACGGCATCAGATTCCTAATTGATGGAGAAACTTCTGGTGGCAAGAAAAGCCGCTTCCAAGAGGTTGTCAAGTGTTTTCGCTCGATGATTCCATTCTTGGGTGGTTGGTTTGGCCCTTGTTCCCTATAAATCGAATCCTAGCCTGTTATATCCCATTTTAGTTTTACACCATTGTGAACTTTACACCTTTTTTACTCTCTGATCGAGGTTCTCAGCATTGAAAAATCTTCGTAAACTAAATCACACGTGTATATGTTGACATTTAAGAGATATACAGTCAAGAAAATCAAGAGCAATGGTGATATATATGCGGATTAGACACCAAAAAATAAACACTCAAAAAATGGCTACAATTTAAGGAATGTGTTTAGTGACAGCATCAGATTCCTAATTGATGGAGAAAGGTCTGGTGGCAAGAAAAGCTGCTTCCAGGAGGTTGTTAAGTGCTTTCGTTCGTCGATTCCATTCTTGGGTGGTTGATTTGGCTCTTGTTCCTGTAACTCGAATCCTTGCCTGGTATATCCCATTTTAGTTTTACACCATTGTGAACCTTACGCCTTTTTTACTCTCTGATCGAGGTTCTCGGCATTGAAAAATCTTCGTAACCTAAATAACACGTGTATATGTTGACATTTAAGAGATATACGGTCAAGAAAATCAAGAGCAATGGTGATATGTATGCGGATTAGACACCAAAAAATAAACACCCAAAAAATGGCTACAATTTAAGGAATGTGTTTAGTGGCGTCATCAGACTCCTAATTGATGAAGAAAGGTCTGGTGGAAAGAAAAGCTGCTTCCAGGAGGCTGTCAAGTGTTTTCGCTCGACGATTCCATTCTTGGGTGGTTGGTTTGGCCCCTGTTCCTGTAACTCGAATCCTAGCCCTGTATATCCCATTTTAGTTTTACACAATTGTCAACCTTACGCCTTTTTTTCTCTGTGATCGAGGTTCTCGGCATTGAAAAATCTTTGTAAACTAAATCACACGTGTATATGTTTACATTTAAGAGATATACAGTCAAGAAAATCAAGAGCAATGGTGATATATATGCGGATTTGACACCAAAAAATAAACACTCAAAAAATGGCTATAATTTAAGGAATGTGTTTTGTGATGGCATCAGATTCCTAATTGATGGAGAAAGGTCCGGTGGCAAGAAAAGCTGCTTCCAAGAGGTTCAAGTGTTTTCGCTCGATGATTCCATTTTGGGTGGTTGGTTTCGCCCATGTTTCTGTAACTCGAATCCTACCCCAGTATATCCCATTTTAGTTTTACACCATTGTGATCAAGGCTCTCGGCATTGAAAAATCTTCATAAACTAAATCATACGTGTATATGTTGACATTTAAGAGATATACAGTCAAGAAAATCTAGAGCAATGGTGATATATATGCAGATTTGACACCAAAAAATAAACACTAAAAAAATGGCTACAATTTAGGGAATGTGTTTAGTGACGGCATCAGATTCATAATTGATGAAGAAAGGTCTGGTGGCATGAAAAGCTGCTTCCAGGAGGTTGTCAAGTGTTTTCGCTCGACGATTCCATTCTTGGGTGGTTGGTTTGGCCCTTGTTCCTGTAACTCGAATCCTAGCCTTGTATATCCCATTTTAGTTTTACACAATTGTGAAGCTTACGCCTTTTTTACTCTCTGATCGAGGTTCTCGGCATTGAAAAATCTTCATAAACAACATCACACGTGTATATGTTGACATTTAAGAGATATACAGTCAAGAAATTCAAGAGCAATGGTGATATATATGCGGATTAGACACCAAAAAATAAACTCTCAAAAAATGGCTACAATTTAAGAAATGTGTTTAGTGACGGCATCAAATTCCTTATTGCTGGAGAAAGGTCTAGTGGCAAGAAACGCTGGTTCCAGGAGGTTGTCAAGTGCTTTCGCTCGACGATTCCATTCTTGGGTGGTTGGTTTGTCTCTTGTTCCTGTAACTCGAATCCTAGCCCTGTATATCCCATTTTAGTTTTACACAATTGTCAACCTTACGCCTTTTTTTCTCTGTGATCGAGGTTCTCGGCATTGAAAAATCTTTGTAAACTAAATCACACGTGTATATGTTGACATTTAAGATATATAAAGTCAAGAAAATCAAGTGCGATGGTGATATATATGCGGATTAGACACCAAAAAATAAACACTCAAAAAATGGCTACAATTTAAGGAATGTGTTTAGTGACTGCATCAGATTCCAAATTGATGGAGAAAGGTCTGGTGGCAAGAAAATCTACTTCTAGGAGATTGTCAAGTGTTTTCGCTCGACAATTCCATTCGTGGGTGGTTGGTTTCGCCCATGTTTCTGTAACTCGAATCCTACCCCAGTATATCCCATTTTAGTTTTACACCATTGTGATCAAGGCTCTCGGCATTGAAAAATCTTCATAAACTAAATCATACGTGTATATGTTGACATTTAAGAGATATACAGTCAAGAAAATCTAGAGCAATGGTGATATATATGCAGATTTGACACCAAAAAATAAACACTAAAAAAATGGCTACAATTTAGGGAATGTGTTTAGTGACGGCATCAGATTCATAATTGATGAAGAAAGGTCTGGTGGCATGAAAAGCTGCTTCCAGGAGGTTGTCAAGTGTTTTCGCTCGACGATTCCATTCTTGGGTGGTTGGTTTGGCCCTTGTTCCTGTAACTCGAATCCTAGCCTTGTATATCCCATTTTAGTTTTACACAATTGTGAAGCTTACGCCTTTTTTACTCTCTGATCGAGGTTCTCGGCATTGAAAAATCTTCATAAACAACATCACACGTGTATATGTTGACATTTAAGAGATATACAATCAAGAAATTCAAGAGCAATGGTGATATATATGCGGATTAGACACCAAAAAATAAACTCTCAAAAAATGGCTACAATTTAAGAAATGTGTTTAGTGACGGCATCAAATTCCTAATTGCTGGAGAAAGGTCTAGTGGCAAGAAACGCTGGTTCCAGGAGGTTGTCAAGTGCTTTCGCTCGACGATTCCATTCTTGGGTGGTTGGTTTGTCTCTTGTTCCTGTAACTCGAATCCTAGCTTGGTACATCCCATTTTAGTTTTACACCATTGTGAACCTTACGCCTTTTTTACTCTCTGATCGAGGTTCTCGGCATTGAAAAATCTTCGTAAACTAAATCACACGTGTATATGTCGACATTTAAGAGATATACAGTCAAGAAAATCAAGAGCAATGGTGATATATATGAGGATTAGACCCCAAAAATAAACACTCAAAAAATGGCTACAATTTAAGGAATGTGTTTAGTGATGGCATCAGATTCCTAATTGATGGAGAAAGGTCTAGTGGCAAGAAAAGCTGCTTCTTGGAGGTTGTCAAGTGTTTTCGCTTGACGATTCCATTTTTGGGTGGTTGGTTTGGCCCTTGTTCTTGTAACTCGAATCCTAGCCTGGTATATCCCATTTTAGTTTTACACCATTGTGAACCTTACGCCTTTTTTACTCTCTGATCGAGGTTCTCGGCATTGAAAAATCTTCGTAAAAAAATCACACGTGTATATGTTGACATTTAAGAGATATACAGTCAAGAAAATCAAGAGCAATGGTGATATATATGCGGATTAGACACCAAAAAATAAACACTCAAAAAATGGCTACAATTTAAGGAATGTGTTTAGTGACGGCATCAGATTCCTAATTGATGGAGAAAGGTCTGGTGGCAAGAAAAGCTGCTTCCAGGAGGTTGTTAAGTGCTTTCGTTCGTCGATTCCATTCTTGGGTGGTTGGTTTGGCTCTTGTTCCTGTAACTCGAATCCTTGCCTGGTATATCCCATTTTAGTTTTACACCATTGTGAACCTTACGCCTTTTTTACTCTCTGATCGAGGTTCTCGGCATTGAAAAATCTTCGTAACCTAAATAACACGTGTATATGTTGACATTTAAGAGATATACGATCAAGAAAATCAAGAGCAATGGTGATATGTATGCGGATTAGACACCAAAAAATAAACACCCATAAAATGGCTACAATTTAAGGAATGTGTTTAGTGGCGTCATCAGATTCCTAATTGATGGAGAAAGGTTTGATGGCAAGAAAAGCTGCTTTTAGGAGGTTGTCAAGTGTTTTCGCTCGACGATTCCATTCTTGGGTGGTTGGTTTGGCACTTGTTCATGTAACTCGAATCCTAGCCCGGTATATCCCATTTTAGTTTTACACCATTGTGAACCTTACGCCTTTTTTACTCTTTGATCGAGGTTCTCGGCATTGAAAAATCTTCGTAAACAAAATCACACGTGTATATGTTGACATTTAAGAGATATACAGTCAAGAAAATCAAGAGCAATGGTGATATATATGCCGATTTGACACCAAAAAATAAACACTCAAAAAATGGCTACAATTTAAGGAATGTGTTTTGTGATGGCATCAGATTCCTAATTGATGGAGAAAGGTCCGGTGGCAAGAAAAGCTGCTTCCAAGAGGTTCAAGTGTTTTCGCTCGATGATTCCATTTTGGGTGGTTGGTTTGGCCCTTGTTCCCAATAACTCGAATCCTAGCCTGTTATATCCCATTTTAGTTTTACACCAATGTGAACCTTACACCTTTTTTACTCTCTGATCGAGGTTCTCGGCATTGAAAAATCTTCGTAAATTAGATCACACGTGTATATGTTGACATTTAAGAGATATACAGTCAAGAAAATCAAGAGCAATGGTGATATATATGCGGATTAGACACCAAAAAATAAACACTCAAAAAATGGCTACAATTTAAGGAATGTGTTTAGTGACGGCATCATATTCCTAATTAATGAAGAAAGGTCTGGTGGCAAGAAAAGCTGCTTCCAGGAGGTTGTCAAGTGTTTTCGCTCGACGATTCCATTCTTGAGTGGTTTGTTTCGCCCATGTTTCTGTAACTCGAATCCTAGCCCAGTATATCCCATTCTAGTTTTATACCATTGTGAACCTTACGCCTTTTTTCTCTCTGATCGAGGCTCTCGGCATTGAAAAATCTTCATAAACTAAATCACACGTGTATATGTTGATATTTAAGAGATATACAGTCAAGAAAATCAAGAGCAATGGTGATATATATGCGAATTAGACACCACAAAATAAACACTCAAAAATGGCTGTAATTTAGGGAATGTGTTTAGTGATGGCATCAGATTCATAATTGATGAAGAAAGGTCTGGTGGCAAGAAAAGCTGCTTCCAGGAGGTTGTCAAGTGTTTTCGCTCGACGATTCCATTGTTGGGTGGTTGGTTTGGCCCTTGTTCATGTAACTCGAATCCTAGCCCGGTATATCCCATTTTAGTTTTACACAATTGTGAACTTTACGGCTTTTTTACTCTCTGATGGAGGTTCTCGGCATTGAAAAATATTCGTAAACTAAATCACACATGTATATGTTGACATTTAAGATATATAATGTCAAGAAAATCAAGAACGATGGTGATATATATGCGGATTAGACACCAAAAAATAAACACTCAAAAATTGGCTACAATTTAAGGAATGTGTTTAGTGATGACATCAGATTCCTAATTGATGGAGAAAGGTCTGTTGGCAAGAAAAGCTGCTTTCAGGAGGTTGTCAAGTGTTTTCGCTCGACGATTCAATTCTTGGGTGGTTGGTTTGGCTCTTGTTCCTGTAACTCGAATCCTAGCCTGGTATATCCCATTTTAGTTTTACACCATTGTGAACCTTACGCCTTTTTTAATCTCTGATCTAGGCTCTCGGCATTGAAAAATCTTCATAAACTAAATCACACGTGTATATGTTGACATTTAAGAGATATACAGTCAAGAAAATCAAGAGCAATGGTGATATACATGAGGATTAGACCCAAAAAATAAACACTCAAAAAATGGCTACAATTTAAGGAATGTATTTAGTGACGGTATCAGATTCCAAACTGATGGAGAAAGGTCTGGTGGAAAGAAAAGATGCTTCCAAGAGGTTGTCAAGTGTTTTCGCTCGACGATTCCATTCATGGGTGGTTAGTGTGGTCCTTGTTCATGTAACTCGAATCCTTGCCCGGTATATCCCATTTTAGTTTTACACCGTTGTGAACCTTACGCCTTTTTTACTCTCTGATCGAGGTTCTCGGCATTGAAAAATCTTCGTAAACTAAATCACACGTGTATATGTTGACATTTAAGAGATATACAGTCTAGAGAATCAAGAGCAACGGTGATATATATGCGGATTAGACACCAAAATATAAACACTAAAAAAATGGCTACAATTTAAGGAATGTGTTTAGTGACGGCATCAGATTCCTAATTGATAGAGAAAGGTCTGGTGGCAAGAAAAGCTGCTTCCAGGAGGTTATCAAGTGTTTTCACTCGACGATTCTATTCTTGGGTGGTTGGTTTGGCCTTTGTTCCCGCAACTCGAATCCTAGCCAGATATATCCCATTTCAGTTTTACAGTATTGTGAACCTTACGCCTTTTTTACACTCTGATCGAGGTTCTCGGCATTGAAAAGTCTTCGTAAACTAAATCACACATGTATATGTTGACATTTAAGAGATATACAGTCAAGAAAATCAAGAGCAATGGTGATATATATGCGGATTAGACACTAAAAAATGAGTACATTTGAAGGAATGTGTTTAGTTACGACATCAGATTCATAATTGATGGAGAAAGGTCTGGTGGCAAGAAAAGCCGCTTCCAAGAGGTTGTCAAGTGTTTTCGCTCGATGATTCCATTTTGGGTGGTTGGTTTGGCCCTTGTTCCCTATAACTCGAATCCTAGCCTGTTATATCTCATTTTAGTTTTACACCAATGTGAACCTTACACCTTTTTTACTCTCTGATCGAGGTTCTCAGCATTGAAAAATCTTCGTAAATTAGATCATACGTGTATATGTTGACATTTAAGAGATATACAGTCAAGAAAATCAAGAGCAATGGTGATATATATGCGGATTAGACACCAAAAAATAAACACTCAAAAAATGGCTACAATTTAAGGAATGTGTTTAGTGACGGCATCATATTCCTAATTGATGAAGAAAGGTCTGGTGGCAAGAAAAGCTACTTCCAGGAGGTTGTCAAGTGTTTTCGCTCGACGATTCCATTCTTGGGTGGTTTGTTTCGCCCATGTTTCTGTAACTCGAATCCTAGCCCAGTATATCCCATTCTAGTTTTATACCATTGTGAACCTTACGCCTTTTTTTCTCTCTGATCGAGGCTCTCGGCATTGAAAAATCTTCATAAACTAAATCACACGTGTATATGTTGATATTTAAGAGATATACAGTCAAGAAAATCAAGAGCAATGGTGATATATATGCGAATTAGACACCACAAAATAAACACTCAAAAATGGCTGTAATTTAGGGAATGTGTTTAGTGACGGCATCAGATTCATAATTGATGAAGAAAGGTCTGGTGGCAAGAAAAGCTGCTTCCAGGAGGTTGTCAAGTGTTTTCGCTCGACGATTCCATTGTTGGGTGGTTGGTTTGGCCCTTGTTCATGTAACTCGAATCCTAGCCCGGTATATCCCATTTTAGTTTTACACAATTGTGAACTTTACGGCTTTTTTACTCTCTGATCGAGGTTCTCGGCATTGAAAAATATTCGTAAACTAAATCACACATGTATATGTTGACATTTAAGATATATAATGTCAAGAAAATCAAGAACGATGGTGATATATATGCGGATTAGACACCAAAAAATAAACACTCAAAAATTGGCTACAATTTAAGGAATGTGTTTAGTGATGACATCAGATTCCTAATTGATGGAGAAAGGTCTGTTGGCAAGAAAAGCTGCTTTCAGGAGGTTGTCAAGTGTTTTCGCTCGACGATTCAATTCTTGGGTGGTTGGTTTGGCTCTTGTTCCTGTAACTCGAATCCTAGCCTGGTATATCCCATTTTAGTTTTACACCATTGTGAACCTTACGCCTTTTTTAATCTCTGATCTAGGCTCTCGGCATTGAAAAATCTTCATAAACTAAATCACACGTGTATATGTTGACATTTAAGAGATATACAGTCAAGAAAATCAAGAGCAATGGTGATATACATGAGGATTAGACCCAAAAAATAAACACTCAAAAAATGGCTACAATTTAAGGAATGTATTTAGTGACGGTATCAGATTCCAAACTAATGGAGAAAGGTCTGGTGGAAAGAAAAGATGCTTCCAAGAGGTTGTCAAGTGTTTTCGCTCGACGATTCCATTCTCGGGTGGTTAGTGTGGTCCTTGTTCATGTAACTCGAATCCTTGCCCGGTATATCCCATTTTAGTTTTACACCGTTGTGAACCTTACGCCTTTTTTACTCTCTGATCGAGGTTCTCGGCATTGAAAAATCTTCGTAAACTAAATCACACGTGTATATGTTGACATTTAAGAGATATACAGTCTAGAGAATCAAGAGCAACGGTGATATATATGCGGATTAGACACCAAAATATAAACACTAAAAAAATGGCTACAATTTAAGGAATGTGTTTAGTGACGGCATCAGATTCCTAATTGATAGAGAAAGGTCTGGTGGCAAGAAAAGCTGCTTCCAGGAGGTTGTCAAGTGTTTTCACTCGACGATTCTATTCTTGGGTGGTTGGTTTGGCCTTTGTTCCCGTAACTCGAATCCTAGCCAGATATATCCCATTTCAGTTTTACAGCATTGTGAACCTTACGCCTTTTTTACTCTCTGATCGAGGTTCTCGGCATTGAAAAGTCTTCGTAAACTAAATCACACGTGTATATGTTGACATTTAAGAGATATACAGTCAAGAAAATCAAGAGCAATGGTGATATATATGCGGATTAGACACTAAAAAATGAGTACATTTGAAGGAATGTGTTTAGTTACGACATCAGATTCATAATTGATGGAGAAAGGTCTGGTGGCAAGAAAAGCCGCTTCCAAGAGGTTGTCAAGTGTTTTCGCTCGATGATTCCATTTTGGGTGGTTGGTTTGGCCCTTGTTCCCTATAACTCGAATCCTAGCCTGTTATATCTCATTTTAGTTTTACACCAATGTGAACCTTACACCTTTTTTACTCTCTGATCGTGGTTCTCAGCATTGAAAAATCTTCGTAAATTAGATCATACGTGTATATGTTGACATTTAAGAGATATACAGTCAAGAAAATCAAGAGCAATGGTGATATATATGCGGATTAGACACCAAAAAATAAACACTCAAAAAATGGCTACAATTTAAGGAATGTGTTTAGTGACGGCATCATATTCCTAATTGATGAAGAAAGGTCTGGTGGCAAGAAAAGCTACTTCCAGGAGGTTGTCAAGTGTTTTCGCTCGACGATTCCATTCTTGGGTGGTTTGTTTCGCCCATGTTTCTGTAACTCGAATCCTAGCCCAGTATATCCCATTCTAGTTTTATACCATTGTGAACCTTACGCCTTTTTTTCTCTCTGATCGAGGCTCTCGGCATTGAAAAATCTTCATAAACTAAATCACACGTGTATATGTTGATATTTAAGAGATATACAGTCAAGAAAATCAAGAGCAATGGTGATATATATGCGAATTAGACACCACAAAATAAACACTCAAAAAATGGCTATAATTTAGGGAATGTGTTTAGTGAAGGCATCAGATTCATAATTGATGAAGAAAGGTCTGGTGGCAAGAAAAGCTGCTTCCAGGAGGTTGTCAAGTGTTTTCGCTCGACGATTCCATTGTTGGGTGGTTGGTTTGGCCCTTGTTCATGTAACTCGAATCCTAGCCCGGTATATCCCATTTTAGTTTTACACAATTGTGAACTTTACGGCTTTTTTACTCTCTGATAGAGGTTCTCGGCATTGAAAAATATTCGTAAACTAAATCACTCATGTATATGTTGACATTTAAGATATATAAAGGCAAGAAAATCAAGAACGATGGTGATATATATGCGGATTAGACACCAAAAAAAAAGTAAACACTAAAAAATTGGCTACAATTTTAGGAATGTGTTTAGGGATGACATCAGATTCCTAATTGATGGAGAAAGGTCTGTTGGCAAGAAAAGCTGCTTTCAGGAGGTTGTCAAGTGTTTTCGCTCGACGATTCAATTCTTGGGTGGTTGCTTTGGCTCTTGTTCCTGTAACTCGAATCCTAGTCTGGTATATCCCATTTTAGTTTTACACCATTGTGAACCTTACGCCTTTTTTAATCTCTGATCTAGGCTCTCGGCATTGAAAAATCTTCATAAACTAAATCACACGTGTATATGTTGACATTTAAGAGATATACAGTCAAGAAAATCAAGAGCAATGGTGATATACATGAGGATTAGACCCCAAAAATAAACACTCAAAAAATGGCTACAATTTAAGGAGTGTATTTAGTGACGGAATCAGATTCCAAACTGATGGAGAAAGGTCTGGTGGAAAGAAAAGCTGCTTCCAGGAGGTTGTCAAGTGTTTTCGCTCGACGATTCCATTCTTGGGTGGTTGGTTTGGCCCTTGTTCCTGTAACTCGAATCCTTGCCCGGTATATCCCATTTTAGTTTTACACCGTTGTGAACCTTACGCCTTTTTTACTCTCTGATCGAGGTTCTCGGCATTGAAAAGTCTTCGTAAACTAAATCACACGTGTATATGTTGACATTTAAGAGATATACAGTCAAGAAAATCAAGAGCAATGGTGATATATATGCGGATTAGACACTAAAAAATGAGTACATTTGAAGGAATGTGTTTAGTGACGACATCAGATTCATAATTGATGGAGAAAGGTCTGGTGGCAAGAAAACCTGCTTCCCGGAGGTTGTCAAGTGTTTTCGCTCGACGATTCCATTCTTGGGTGGTTGGTTTGGCCCTTGTTGCTGTAACTCTAATCCTAGCCCGGTATATCCCATTTTAGTTTTACACCATTGTGAACCTTAAGCCTTTTATACACCATGATCGAGGTTCTCGGCATTGAAAAATCTTCGTAAACTAAATCACACGTGTATATGTTGACATTTAAGAGATATACAGTCAAGAAAATCAATAGCAATGGTGATATATATGCGGATTAGACACCAAAAAATAAACACTCAAAAAATGGCTACAATTTAAGGAATGTACATGTTTAGTGACGGTATCAGATTCCTAACTGATGGAGAAAACTCTAGTGGCAAGAAAAGATGATTCCTGGAGGTTGTCAAGTGTTTTCGCTCAACGATTCCATTCTTGGGAGGTTGGTTTGTCCCTTGTTCCTGTAACTCGAATCCTAGCCCGGTATATCCCATTTTAGTTTTTAACCATTGTGAACCTTACGCCTTTTTTACTCTGATCGAGGTTCTCAACTTTGAAACATCTCCGTAAACTAAATCACACGTGTATATGTTGATATTTAAGAGATATACAGTTAAGAAAATCAAGAGCAATGGTGATATATATGCGGATTAGACACCAAAAAATAAACACTCGAAAAATGGCTACAATTTAAGGAATGTGTTTAGTGACGGCATCAGATTCCTAATTGATGGAGAAAGGTCTGGTGGCAAGAAAAGCTGCTTCCAGGAGGTTGTCAAGTGTTTTCACTTGACGATTCCATTCTTGGGTGGTTGGTTGGGCCCTTGTTCCTGTAACTCGAATCCTAGTCCGGTGTATCCCATTTTAGTTTCACACCATTGTGAACCTTACGCCTTTTTTACTCTCTGATCGAGGTTCTCGGCATTGAAAAATATTCGTAAACTAAATCACACATGTATATGTTGACATTTAAGATATATAAATTCAAGAAAATCAAGAACGATGGTGATATATATGCGGATTAGACACCAAAAAATAAACACTCAAAAATTGGCTACAATTTTAGGAATGTGTTTAGGGATGACATCAGATTCCTAATTGATGGAGAAAGGTCTGTTGGCAAGAAAAGCTGCTTTTAGGAGGTTGTCAAGTGTTTTCGCTCGACGATTCAATTCTTGGGTGGTTGCTTTGGCTCTTGTTCTTGTAACTCGAATCCTAGCCTGGTATATCCCATTTTAGTTTTACACCATTGTGAACCTTACGCCTTTTTTAATCTCTGATCTAGGCTCTCGGCATTGAAAAATCTTCATAAACTAAATCACACGTGTATATGTTGACATTTAAGAGATATACAGTCAAGAAACTCAAGAGCAATGGTGATATACATGAGGATTAGACCCCAAAAATAAACACTCAAAAAATGGCTACAATTTAAGGAATGTATTTAGTGACGGTATCAGATTCCAAACTGATGGAGAAAGGTCTGGTGGAAAGAAAAGCTGCTTCCAGGAGGTTGTCAAGTGTTTTCGCTCGACGATTCCATTCTTGGGTGGTTGGTTTGGCCCTTGTTCCTGTAACTCGAATCCTTGCCCGGTATATCCCATTTTAGTTTTACACCGTTGTGAACCTTACGCCTTTTTTACTCTCTGATCGAGGTTCTCGGCATTGAAAAATCTTCGTAAACTAAATCACACGTGTATATGTTGACATTTAAGAGATATACAGTCTAGAGAACCAAGAGCAATGGTGACATATATGCGGATTAGACACCAAAATACAAACACTCAAAAAATGGCTACAATTTAAGGAATGTGTTTAGTGACGACATCAGATTCCTAATTGATAGAGAAAGGTCTGGTGGCAAGAAAAGCAGCTTCCAGGAGGTTGTCAAGTGTTTTCACTCGACGATTCTATTCTTGGGCTGGTTGGTTTGGCCTTTGTTCCCGTAACTCGAATCCTAGCCAGATATATCCCATTTCAGTTTTACAGCATTGTGAACCTTACGCCTTTTTTTACTCTCTGATCGAGGTTCTCGGCATTGAAAAGTCTTCGTAAACTAAATCACACGTGTATATGTTGACATTTAAGGGATATACAGTCAAGAAAATCAAGAGCAATGGTGATATATATGCGGATTAGACACTAAAAAATGAGTACATTTGAAGGAATGTGTTTAGTGACGGCATCAGATTCCTAATTGATGGAGAAAGGTCTGGTGGCAAGAAAAGCTGCTTCCAGGAGGTTGTCAAGTGTTTTCACTTGACGATTCCATTCTTGGGTGGTTGGTTTGGCCCTTGTTCTTGTAACTCGAATCCTAGCCCGGTGTATCCCATTTTAGTTTCACACCATTGTGAACCTTACGCCTTTTTTACTCTCTGATCGAGGTTCTCGGCATTTAAAAATCTTCATAAACTAAATCACACGTGTATATGTTGACATTTAAGAGATATACAGTCAAGAAAATCAAGAGCAATGGTGATATATATGCGGATTAGGCCCCAAAAATAAACACTCAAAAAATGGCTACAATTGAAGGAATGTGTTTAGTGACGGCATCAGATTACTAATTGATGGAGAAACTTCTGGTGGCAAGAAAAGCCGCTTCCAAGAGGCTGTCAAGTGTTTTTGCTGGATGATTCCATTATTGGGTGGTTGGTTTGGCCCCTGTTCCCAGTAACTCGAATCCTAGCCTGTTATATTCCATTTTAGTTTTACACCATTGTGAACCTTACACCTTTTTTACTCTCTGATCGAGGTTCTCAGCATTGAAAAACCTTCGTAAACTAAATCACACGTGTATATGTTTACATTTAAGAGATACACAGTCAAGAAAATCAAGAGCAATGGTGATATATATGCGGATTAGACACCAAAAAATAAACACTCAAAAAATGGCTACAATTTAAGGAATGTGTTTAGTGACTGCATCAGATTCCAAATTGATGGAGAAAGGTCTGGTGGCAAGAAAATCTACTTCTAGGAGATTGTCAAGTGTTTTCGCTCGACAATTCCATTCTTGGGTGGTTGGTTTCGCCCATGTTTCTGTAACTCGAATCCTACCCCAGTATATCCCATTTTAGTTTTATACCATTGTGCACCTTACGCCTTTTTGACTCTCTGATCGACGCTCTCGGCATTGAAAAATCTTCATAAACTAAATCACACGTGTATATGTTGACATTTAAGAGATATACAGTCAAGAAAATCAAGAGCAATGGTGATATATATGCGGATTAGACACCAAAAAATAAACACTCAAAAAATGGCTACAATTTAGGGAATGTGTTTAGTGACGGCATCAGATTCATAATTGATGAAGAAAGGTCTGGTGGCAAGAAAAGCTGCTTCCAGGAGGTTGTCAAGTGTTTTCGCTCGACGATTCCATTCTTGGGTGGTTGGTTTGGCCCTTGTTCCTGTAACTCGAACCCTAGCCCGGTATATCCCATTTTAGTTGTACACAATTGTGAACCTTACGCCTTTTTTACTCTCTGATCAAGGCTCTCGGCATTGAAAAATCTTCATAAACTAAATCATACGTGTATATGTGGGCATTTAAGAGATATACTGTCAAGAAAAACAAGAGCAATGGTGATATATATACGGATTAGACACCAAAAAATAAACACTCAAAAAATGGCTACAATTTAGGGAATGTGTTTAGTGACGGCATCAGATTAATAATTGATGAAGAAAGGTCTGGTGGCAAGAAAATCTGCTTCCGGGAGGTTATTAAGTGTTTTCGCTCGACGATTCCTTTCTTGGGTGGTTGGTTTGGACCTTGTTCCTGTAACTCGAATCCTAGCCTTGTATATCCCATTTTAGTTTTACACAATTGTGAACCTTACGCCTTTTTTACTCTCTGATCGAGGTTCTCGGCATTGAAAAATCTTCACATACAAAATCACACGTGTATATGTTGACATTTAAGAGATATACAGTCAAGAAAATCAAGAGCAATGGTGATATATATGAGGATTAGACACCAAAAAATAAACACTCAAAAAATGGCTACAATTTAAGAAATGTGTTTAGTGACAGCATCAGATTCCTAATTGATGGAGAAAGGTCTGGTGGCAAGAAAATCTGCTTCCTTGAGGTTGTCAAGTGTTTTCGCTTGACGATTACATTTTTGGGTGGTTGGTTTGGCCCTTGTTCCTGTAACTCGAATCCTAGCCTGGTATATCCCATTTTAGTTTTACACCATTGTGAACCTTACGCCTTTTTTACTCTCTGATCGAGGTTCTCGGCATTGAAAAATCTTAGTAAACAAAATCACACGTGTATATGTTGACATTTAAGAGATATACAGTCAAGAAAATCAAGAGTAATGGTGATATATATGCGGATTAGACACCAAAAAATAAACACTCAAATAATGGCTACAATTTAAGGAATGTGTTTAGTGACGGCATCAGATTCCTAATTGACGGAGAAAGGTCTGGTGGCAAGAAAAGCTGCTTCCAGGAGGTTGTTAAGTGCTTTCGCTCGACGATTCCATTCTTGGGTGGTTGGTTTGGCTCTTGTTCCTGTAACTCGAATCCTAGCCTGGTATATCCCATTTTAGTTTTACACCATTGTGAACCTTACGCCTTTTTTACTCTCTGATCGAGGTTCTCGGCTTTGAAAAATCTTCGTAAACTAAATAACACGTGTATATGTTGACATTTAAGAGATATACGATCAAGAAAATCAGGAGCAATGGTGATATGTATGCGGATTAGACACCAGAAAATAAACACCCAAAAAATGGCTACAATTTAACGAATGTGTTTAGTGGCGTCATCAGATTCCTAATTGATGGAGAAAGGTCTGATGGCAAGAAAAGCTGCTTCCAGGAGGTTGTCAAGTGTTTTCGCTCGACGATTCCATTCTTGGGTGGTTGGTTTGGCATTTGTTCATGTAACTCGAATCCTAGCCCGGTATATCCCGTTTTAGTTTTACACCATTGTGAACCTTACGCCTTTTTTACATTCTGATCGAGGTTCTCGGCATTGAAAAATCTTCGTA
The DNA here is from genome assembly GCA_030545235.1 of Helianthus tuberosus. Lineage (NCBI taxonomy): Eukaryota > Viridiplantae > Streptophyta > Magnoliopsida > Asterales > Asteraceae > Helianthus > Helianthus tuberosus. Next base: position 169,239,607 of record CM060368.1, read on the forward strand.
AACAAAATCACACGTGTATATGTTGACATTTAAGAGATATACAGTCAAGAAAATCAAGAGCAATGGTGATATATATGCGGATTTGACACCAAAAAATAAACATTGAAAAAATGGCTACAATTTAAGGAATGTGTTTTGTGATGGCATCAGATTCCTAATTGATGGAGAACGGTCTGGTGGCAAGAAAAGCTGCTTCCACGAGGTTGTCAAGTGTTTTCACTCGATGATTCCATTCTTGGGTGGCTGGTTTGGCCCTTGTTCCTGTAACTCGAATCCTAGCCCGGTATATCCCATTTTAGTTTTACACCATTGTGAACCTTACGCCTTTTTTACTCTTTGATCGAGTTCTCGGCATTGAAAAATCTTCGTAAACTAAATCACACGTGTATATGTTGACATTTAAGAGATATACAGTCAAGAAAATCAAGAGCAATGGTGATATATATACGGATTAGGCCCCAAAAATAAACACTCCAAAAATGGCTACAATTGAAGGAATGTGTTTAGTGACGGCATCAGATTCCTAATTGATGGAGAAACTTCTGGTGGCAAGAAAAGCCGCTTCCAAGAGGTTGTCAAGTGTTTTCGCTCGATGATTCCATTCTTGGGTGGTTGGTTTGGCCCTTGTTCCCTATAAATCAAATCCTAGCCTGTTATATCCCATTTTAGTTTTACACCATTGTGAACTTTACACCTTTTTTACTCTCTGATCGAGGTTCTCAGCATTGAAAAATCTTTGTAAACTAAATCACACGTGTATATGTTGACATTTAAGAGATATACAGTCAATAAAATCAAGAGCAATGGTGATATATATGCGGATTAGACACCAAAAAATAAACACTAAAAAAATGGCTACAATTTAAGGAATGTGTTTAGTGACGGCATCAGATTCCTAATTGATGAAGAAATGTCTGGTGGCAAGAAAAGCTACTTCCAGGCGGTTGTCAAGTGTTTTCGCTCGACGATTCCATTCTTCGGTGGTTTGTTTCGCCCATGTTTCTGTAACTCAAATCCAAGCCCAGTATATCCCATTTTAGTTTTATACCATTGTGAACCTTACGCCTTTTTTACTCCCTGATCGAGGCTCTCGGCATTAAAAAATCTTCATAAACAAAATCACACGTGTATATGTTGACATTTAAGAAATATACAGTCAAGAAAATCAAGAGCAATGGTGATATATATACGGATTAGACACCACAAAATAAACACTCAAAAAATGGCTACAATTTAGGGAATGTGTTTAGTGACGGCATCAGATTCATAATTGATGAATAACGGTCTGGTGGCAAAAAAAATTTCCAGGAGGTTGTCAAGTGTTTTCGCTCGACGATTCCATTCTTGGGTGGTTGGTTTGGCCCTTATTCCTGTAACTCGAATCCTAGCCCGGTATATCCCATTTTAGTTTTACACAATTGTGAACCTTAAGCCTTTTTTACTCTCTGATCGAGGTTCTCGGCATTGAAAAATCTTCGTAAACTAAATCACACGTGTATATGTTGACATTTAAGATATATAAAGTCAAGAAAATCAAGAGCGATGGTGATATATATGCGGATTAGACACCAAAAAATAAACACTAAAAAATTGGCTACAATTTAAGGAACGTGTTTAGTGACGACATCAGATTCCTAATTGATGGAGAAAGGTCTGTTGGCAAGAAAAGCTGCTTTCAGGAGGTTGTCAAGTGGTTTCGCTCGACGATTCAATTCTTGGGTGGTTGGTTTGGCTGTTGTTCCTGTAACTCGAATCCTAGCCTGGTATATCCCATTTTAGTTTTACACCATTGTGAACCTTACGCCTTTTTTAATCTCTGTTCGAGGCTCTCGGCATTGAAAAATCTTCATAAACTAAATCATACGTGTATATGTTGACATTTAAGAGATATACAGTCAAGAAACTCAAGAGCAATGGTGTTATATATGCGGATTAGACACCAAAAAATAAACACTCAAAAAATGGCTACAATTTAGGGAATGTGTTTAGTGATGACATCAGATTCATAATTGATGAAGAAAGGTCTGGTGGCAAGAAAAGCTGCTTCCAGGAGGTTTTCAAGTGTTTTCGCTTTACGATTCCATTCTAGGGTGGTTGGTTTGGCCCTTGTTCCTGTAACTCGAATCCTAGCATTGTATATCCCATTTTAGTTTTACATAATTGTGAACCTTACGCCTTTTTTACTCTCTGATCGAGGTTCTCAGCATTGAAAAATCTTCATAAACAAAATCACACGTGTATATGTTGACATTTAAGAGATATACAGTCAAGAAAATCAATAGCAATGGTGATATATATGCGGATTAGACACCAATAAATAAACACTCAAAAAATGGCTAGAATTTAAGAAATGTGTTTAGTGATGGCATCAGATTCCTAATTGATAGAGAAAGGTCAAGTGGCAAGAAAAGCTGCTTCCAGGAGGTTGTCAAGTGCTTTCGCTCGATGATTCCATTCTTGGGTGGTTAGTTTGGCTCTTGTTCCTGTAACTCGAATCCTAGCCTGGTATATCCCATTTTAGTTTTACACCATTGTGAACCTTATGCCTTTTTTACTCTCTGATCGAGGTTCTCGGCATTGAAAAATCTTCGTAAACTAAATCACACGTGTATATGTTGACATTTAAGAGATATACAATCGAGAAAATCAAGAGCAATGGTGATATATATGAGGATTAGACCTCAAAAATAAACACTCAAAAAATGGCTACAATTTAAGGAGTTTGTTTAGTGATGGCATCAGATTCCTAATTGATGGAGAAAGGTCTGGTGGCAAGAAAAGCTGCTTCCAGGAGGTTGTCAAGTGTTTTCGCTTGACGATTCCATTTTTGGGTGGTTGGTTTGGCCCTTGTTCCTGTAACTCGAATCCTAGCCTGGTATATCCCATTTTAGTTTTAGACCATTGTGAACCTTACGCCTTTTTTACTCTCTGATTGAGGTTCTCGGCATTGAAAAATCTTCGTAAACAATATCACACATTTAAGAGATATACAGTCAAGAAAATCAAGAGCAATGGTGATATATATGCGGATTAGACGCCAAAAAATAAACACTCAAAAAATGGCTACAATTTAAGGAATGTGTTTAGTGACGGTATCAGATTCCTAATTGATGGAGAAAGGTCTATTGGCAAGAAAAGCTGCTTCCAGGAGGTTGTTAAGTGCTTTCGCTCGACGATTCCATTCTTGGGTGGTTGGTTTGGCTCTTGTTCCTGTAACTCGAATCCTAGCCTGGTATATCCCATTTTAGTTTTACACCATTGTGAACCTTACGCCTTTTTTAATCTCTGATCGAGGCTCTCGGCATTGAAAAATCTTCATAAACTAAATCATACGTGTATATGTTGACATTTAAGAGATATACAGTCAAGAAACTCAAGAGCAATGGTGTTATATATGCGGATTAGACACCAAAAAATAAACACTCAAAAAATGGCTACAATTTAGGGAATGTGTTTAGTGATGACATCAGATTCATAATTGATGAAGAAAGGTCTGGTGGCAAGAAAAGCTGCTTCCAGGAGGTTTTCAAGTGTTTTCGCTTTACGATTCCATTCTAGGGTGGTTGGTTTGGCCCTTGTTCCTGTAACTCGAATCCTAGCATTGTATATCCCATTTTAGTTTTACATAATTGTGAACCTTACGCCTTTTTTACTCTCTGATCGAGGTTCTCAGCATTGAAAAATCTTCATAAACAAAATCACACGTGTATATGTTGACATTTAAGAGATATACAGTCAAGAAAATCAATAGCAATGGTGATATATATGCGGATTAGACACCAATAAATAAACACTCAAAAAATGGCTAGAATTTAAGAAATGTGTTTAGTGATGGCAACAGATTCCTAATTGATAGAGAAAGGTCAAGTGGCAAGAAAAGCTGCTTCCAGGAGGTTGTCAAGTGCTTTCGCTCGATGATTCCATTCTTGGGTGGTTAGTTTGGCTCTTGTTCCTGTAACTCGAATCCTAGCCTGGTATATCCCATTTTAGTTTTACACCATTGTGAACCTTATGCCTTTTTTACTCTCTGATCGAGGTTCTCGGCATTGAAAAATCTTCGTAAACTAAATCACACGTGTATATGTTGACATTTAAGAGATATACAATCGAGAAAATCAAGAGCAATGGTGATATATATGAGGATTAGACCTCAAAAATAAACACTCAAAAAATGGCTACAATTTAAGGAGTTTGTTTAGTGATGGCATCAGATTCCTAATTGATGGAGAAAGGTCTGGTGGCAAGAAAAGCTGCTTCCAGGAGGTTGTCAAGTGTTTTCGCTTGACGATTCCATTTTTGGGTGGTTGGTTTGGCCCTTGTTCCTGTAACTCGAATCCTAGCCTGGTATATCCCATTTTAGTTTTAGACCATTGTGAACCTTACGCCTTTTTTACTCTCTGATTGAGGTTCTCGGCATTGAAAAATCTTCGTAAACAATATCACACATTTAAGAGATATACAGTCAAGAAAATCAAGAGCAATGGTGATATATATGCGGATTAGACGCCAAAAAATAAACACTCAAAAAATGGCTACAATTTAAGGAATGTGTTTAGTGACGGTATCAGATTCCTAATTGATGGAGAAAGGTCTATTGGCAAGAAAAGCTGCTTCCAGGAGGTTGTTAAGTGCTTTCGCTCGACGATTCCATTCTTGGGTGGTTGGTTTGGCTCTTGTTCCTGTAACTCGAATCCTAGCCTGGTATATCCCATTTTAGTTTTACACCATTGTGAACCTTACGCCTTTTTTAATCTCTGATCGAGGCTCTCGGCATTGAAAAATCTTCATAAACTAAATCATACGTGTATATGTTGACATTTAAGAGATATACAGTCAAGAAACTCAAGAGCAATGGTGTTATATATGCGGATTAGACACCAAAAAATAAACACTCAAAAAATGGCTACAATTTAGGGAATGTGTTTAGTGATGACATCAGATTCATAATTGATGAAGAAAGGTCTGGTGGCAAGAAAAGCTGCTTCCAGGAGGTTTTCAAGTGTTTTCGCTTTACGATTCCATTCTAGGGTGGTTGGTTTGGCCCTTGTTCCTGTAACTCGAATCCTAGCATTGTATATCCCATTTTAGTTTTACATAATTGTGAACCTTACGCCTTTTTTACTCTCTGATCGAGGTTCTCAGCATTGAAAAATCTTCATAAACAAAATCACACGTGTATATGTTGACATTTAAGAGATATACAGTCAAGAAAATCAATAGCAATGGTGATATATATGCGGATTAGACACCAATAAATAAACACTCAAAAAATGGCTAGAATTTAAGAAATGTGTTTAGTGATGGCATCAGATTCCTAATTGATAGAGAAAGGTCAAGTGGCAAGAAAAGCTGCTTCCAGGAGGTTGTCAAGTGCTTTCGCTCGATGATTCCATTCTTGGGTGGTTAGTTTGGCTCTTGTTCCTGTAACTCGAATCCTAGCCTGGTATATCCCATTTTAGTTTTACACCATTGTGAACCTTATGCCTTTTTTACTCTCTGATCGAGGTTCTCGGCATTGAAAAATCTTCGTAAACTAAATCACACGTGTATATGTTGACATTTAAGAGATATACAATCGAGAAAATCAAGAGCAATGGTGATATATATGAGGATTAGACCTCAAAAATAAACACTCAAAAAATGGCTACAATTTAAGGAGTTTGTTTAGTGATGGCATCAGATTCCTAATTGATGGAGAAAGGTCTGGTGGCAAGAAAAGCTGCTTCCAGGAGGTTGTCAAGTGTTTTCGCTTGACGATTCCATTTTTGGGTGGTTGGTTTGGCCCTTGTTCCTGTAACTCGAATCCTAGCCTGGTATATCCCATTTTAGTTTTAGACCATTGTGAACCTTACGCCTTTTTTACTCTCTGATTGAGGTTCTCGGCATTGAAAAATCTTCGTAAACAATATCACACATGTATATGTTGACATTTAAGAGATATACAGTCAAGAAAATCAAGAGCAATGGTGATATATATGCGGATTAGACGCCAAAAAATAAACACTCAAAAAATGGCTACAATTTAAGGAATGTGTTTAGTGACGGTATCAGATTCCTAATTGATGGAGAAAGGTCTATTGGCAAGAAAAGCTGCTTCCAGGAGGTTGTTAAGTGCTTTCGCTCGACGATTCCATTCTTGGGTGGTTGGTTTGGCTCTTGTTCCTGTAACTCGAATCCTAGCCTGGGATATCCCATTTTAGTTTTACACCATTGTGAACCTTACGCCTTTTTTACTCTCTGATCGTGGTTGTCGGCATTGAAAAATCTTCGTAAACTAAATAACACGTGTATATGTTGACATTTAAGAGATATACAGTCAAGAAAATCAAGAGCAATGATGATATGTATGCGGATTAGACACCAAAAAATAAACACCCAAAAAATGGCTACAATTTAAGGAATGTGTTTAGTGGCGTCATCAGATTCCTAATTTATGGAGAAAGGTCTGATGGCAAGAAAAGCTGCTTCCAGGAGGTTGTCAAGTGTTTTCGCTCGACGATTCCATTCTTGGGTGGTTGGTCTGGCACTTGTTCATGTAACTCGAATCCTAGCCCGGTATATCGCATTTTAGTTTTACACCATTGTGAATCTTACGCCTTTTTTATTCTCTGATCGAGGTTCTCGGCATTGAAAAATCTTCGTAAACAAAATCACACGTGTATATGTTGACATTTAAGAGATATACAGTCAAGAAAATCAAGAGCAATGGTGATATATATGCGGATTTGACACCAAAAAATAAACACTAAAAAAATGGCTACAATTTAAGGAATGTGTTTTGTGATGGCATCAGATTCCTAATTGATGGAGAAAGGTCTGGTGGCAAGAAAAGCTGCTTCTACGAAGTTGTCAAGTGTTTTCGCTCGTCGATTCCATTCTTGGGTGGTTGGTTTGGCCCTTGTTCATGTAACTCGAATCCTAGCCCGGTATATCCCATTTTAGTTTTACGCCATTGTGAACCTTACGCCTTTTTTACTCTCTGATCGAGGTTCCCGGCATTGAAAAATCTTCGTAAACTAAACACACGTGTATATGTTGACATTTAAGAGATATACAGTCAAGAAAATCAAGAGACATGGTGATATATATGCGGATTAGACACCAAAAAATAAACACTCAAAAAATGGCTACAATTTAAGGAATGTGTTTAGTGACGGCATCAGATTCCTAATTGACGAAGAAAGGTCTGGTGGCAAGAAAAGCTGCTTCCAGGAGGTTGTTAAGTGTTTTCGCTTGATGATTCCATTCTTGGTGGTTGGTTAGGCCCTTGTTCCTGTAACTCGAATCCTAGCCCGGTATATCCAATTTTAGTTTTACACCATTGTGAACCTTAAGCCTTTTTAATCTCTGATCGAGGTTCTCGGCATTGAAAAATTGTTAGGTCCTTTTGTACAGGATCTGATTGACACAAACGTAGACGAATCGACCTTGATCAATGTGCGGAATCCATTGGATCAAGTCTCAGAAGTACGACAAATTATTCAACGTTTAACACCGTCTGATCTATCTATTAAGAAGATATGAAAGTACACAAGTGCCAGTAGAAGTCAGACTTGACAGAGTACACCAACAGTATCAGAAAAAGTTCTCAAAGTCCTACCCTGTCCTGGTATTTTTAGGCAGACTCAGGAGGCTACTAAGTGCTGTCCGATCGGATGACAATGCAACTCGATCGGATGACAGTGCTGTCCATTCGGATGGCCCATCCGATCGGGTGACACTGGTTAACATTCAGTCAACACTTTTACATACAAGTTCCATTTCCTGAGCTGTCTAACCACATACATACATAAACATAAATGTTCACAAAGGACATAAACAGACAAAATACGACTAAATGCTGACGGAAGCTACAGTAGCATGAACTAACAAACTCCCCCTCGGATGTAGCTGCTGTTCCTTCCAGCATAGTCTTCATTCCTTCTTGTTACGCCTTCGTTCTTTGGCCCTTTGTCTTCTTTTCTCAGCTTTCTCTTCTAACATTCTACGTCTCAGAAGCCTTCCCTCTTCGATCCACCATTTCCTGTAAACTGGATCACCATCACACTTCCGGTCCCACTTGGGAATCTTGTTTTCCTCTTTCTCGATTGGCGTTTGATCCGTTGGTGGCGGCCTCATCCACTTCAGCTTTCCCATCTTTGCAGCTTTATCTGATATAGCCTTGAATCTTTGCTCCTGCTTGTACTTCTTAAGAAACTCATCAATATCCAAGTCTCTCCAATTAGACTTCCAATATCTGCCGGAGTTGATGTCTTGAGCAAAGCATACATCTACAATCTTTTGGTACTGCAACGCTTGTTCTTTATCTCTTTTCTCATACACAATCTTGTTATAGAATAAGCAGTCGATGTCTTTCTTCGAACGGTTGACAAGCCACATAGGATCCAGAATGCTGATTCTTCGTGACTTTCTGGTGGACTTGTCAAATAATGAGATTACTGCCTCAACCATTGTTTCATTGTATAGCCAGCCTTCGAATAAATCATGAAAATCCTGCTCCATTGCCCTAAGAGGCATGTTCTTTAGACATCTTGGAGGCTTGATATCCAAAGTTACATCTTTCTCTCCATTTTATAGGATAGTCACAATCTGCTTTGGACATTGTGGCTTCCAATCAGGATATCCAACCTTAGCCTACTGCTTTATGTAATCCCACAAATGTTGATCATGTAATTTCGCTTCTAGACCATAATAGAACTGCTTTATATTCTTCGTCTACACAAGTTCATCAACATCCCACCAAGGAAGTGTTTTGATATCCGACAGAAATTCAAATTACTGAACACCCTGCTCACGTTGAATTGCATAAACCTGCAAATCTTCCAGATATCCCCACGATAAAATGTCACCCCATGAGATGTCTTTGTCATGCGTGAAGTACTGAAGTGCCCTTAAAGACTTCCTCACCTTCAGCATCACTTTAAACCACTTTTTCCTCTCTTTAGCCAGATTTTCTCTTGGGATTGACTTTGGAACACCTTCAGTTGAAACCTTTTCCACAATTTTTCTCCTGGTCTCATCTTCGTTTCAATCCTTGAACATTTCCGCCAAAGAAGGAAATGTTTCATCAATTCCAGAATAATGAAAATCAGTTTCTTCACCAGAGGAGTCTGAAGCACCTTAAACAATCACATTATTATAGATATCAGCTTCCTGAGCATACCTAGACTCAAATTCCTTTTCTGGAGATGCAGGGATTTCATCTTCAATGTCAAACTTGAACTTCCCATCATCCAATCCCAACTCCTCCAACATTTCTTCCCTGGACCTCGGTATCTCTATCTTTCCCTCATAATGAGCATTTAAGTAAATCACAGTTGGCTGAGTGAGATATACCTGGTCAGCATGTTGATTTCCAGATGTAGAGGCTTCTTGATGATCATCATCTTCTTGTTCGTTGATCTTATCATTCAGAAAATCTTCAATTCTCTGCTCAACATTAGGATTCTCAACCAACAATCCAGACGTACCCTGATCATCATCATCATCATCATCATCATTACCCTTATCATCTTTATCGTCTTTATCATCTTTTTTATCAGACTTATCATTTTCATCTTATTCTTCTTCTTCATCACCAAAGATTTCCAAACCAGAATCACTTTCAACAATCTCTCCTCGAGCCTTCCTAGCCTCTCTTCGTCTTTCATCAATTTTGACTCTGTGAACAATCTCCTTAAGGCTATAAGGTACTGAGGATGGTTTTCCAATAAGAATAAACTTTGGTGTCTCTTCCTCTACTTCTTCCTCATCTTTCCATTTCAACATCAGCACTTCTCTTGCGTTTCTTTTCTTTTGTATGACATGAACTCGGCGAACAATGTCATTAAGATCAAAGGTTGGAGTAGAAAACTCACCAACTAGCAGGAATCCCAGAGGATTTGCTGCTTCAGCATCAACCATCTCAACATTGACTTGGCTTGAAGAACCTCCAGCTTCTTGAGTTTCTTCTACAACACTTTTCTTCTTCTTCTTCTGTGTGGCTTCTTCAGCCAGTCGCCTTTCTCTTTCAATTCTCCGATCCTCAGCTCTTTTCACTTCAATCTCATTGAATGCATCATGAACATCAATTTTCAGATGACTTTCCATGACAGCATATAGCATGTTGAGCTGATTATCTTTCATCACTTTGTCTGCCTTCATCGCTTCCATTTCCAACTTCATTGTCTTCATTTCATTCGATGAAGCTTCACTGATTTCACTCAAAAGCTGATTTAAAGTTTGATTCACATCTTCTAGATTCTTCATCTTCTGATGCATCTCAACATTTTCAGCTGACAAGATCTCAAACAGTTGTAAGTTGTCATGATTGTCATTTTTCACTTTCTTCAACTTTTGTTGTTGCTTAATCATGACTGACTTGATTTCATTGTTGACTTTCATCAACTCCTCAACTTGCTTCTTCAACACATCTCTCTCAGCAACAACTTTGTCTTTTTCCTTTTCAAGTTCAGCAACTTTCTTTGTCAATTCTTTCACAGCTTTGTTGTTGAACATATCGTAATCTTCATCAGGAATATCTTCTCTGTATACTCCAGTTGCAGGAGGAAGATCTCCAAACAGATTATCAAAAGTTGTATTCTTTTGTTGAGAAGATTCAGGAATATCTGGATTCGGCTGATCTTGTGGTGGAGGTGGTGGTGGAGGTGTAGCCTCTCTAAACCCTGTGATTTCAACATAATCATCACTAACACCTGTTTGCTTTTGAAATTCAACTTCTGGTTCTTTTGGAATTTCAACACTTTGAGTCTTTTATGCTATATGAACCTCTGAAGTTGCCACATGCTTTTCTTTCTTTCCAGCTTGACTTTCAGGTAAAGAAACACCACCTTTTCTTGCACGAACTTTTCTCGGAAGAACCCCAGCTTGAATTGCCTTTCGCTTGATTCTTAGCTTCTTTGTTTTCTCAGGTGGAGCATATGTAGAGTCTTCTTCATCAGATCCCTTTTTCTTCTTTGTTGGCTTTTTCTTCAACTGAGCTTTACCTCTTCCAAGTGTTGTAGGATCTAGTTCTGATTCTGACTCAGTAGCCTCAGAATCTGCTTCTTCACTTGAATCATCTTGAACCACACCTTCGAGCTCTGTAGCTTTGACAACTTCAGCTTGAACACTTGCACTTTGACCTTCTTAAGCAGCAACTTCCTTATTTCTTTTCAGATAGCTTTCAAGAGAATGCTTCAGTAGATCAACTCCTTATTGAACAACCTCAGAAGGATCTAACACTGGTTCGTCCACCAATCTTTGTTGTGGTTCCTTTGATGGTCCCTTAACAACTATTTTCGGAACTGGCTTCATTGGAATAGTAACTGCAGGGGACGTCTTTGGTGTTCGTTTTCTTTTTCCATCTCTCTCAAACCACCATCTAGTCTTCTTCTCAACCATCTCAGTCATCCTCTGATCTTCATTATCAGAATCACTTTTCTCATGTCTCAACTTATCATTCTCTGGAGCTATATAAGTTGGTCTGCTAATTCTGCATATCATTTCCTTAGCATTGGTTTCTGGTCCTTTGGTCAATCTGGTAATCGTTTCAGATGTCATGTTCCTTAGACCTAGCACATCATTAGCATCCTTCAGAAGGTCTTTGAATTGATCGTTAATCATCGTCATGATGAACCTTGGATACATAATGTACTTTCCACTTCCAGCTCTTATGTTTTCTTTCAAGTATTCAAAAAATCACCTGTGAACCATTGTAGGGCCGATTCAGCACCAGACATGTAATAATGTTCATGATGTAGTCAGACGTTTCATCATATGCTCCCTTCCTGTGAGATAGAGAATGTACCACACAGTGAATCTTGAACCTGTAAGCACTAGAGAACATTGTTTTTATCATTTTTCCATTTATGTGACCAGTGAATCCCATCCTGCACCATAATCCTTTACATAGTCATTCGGGAATGATGGTAGGATCTTTATCACTGTCTCCCAGCTCCAACACTCGTCTAAGATCTTCAACTCCAAACTTTATTTCCAAGTCTACGTCATTTCCATTCTCATCCTTCTTTGTTACGGCAGAATAAATCATCTTATCTGATTCTTCGTATCTAGCTGAGTTCCAAAATCTCCTCACATGAGATTCATAAACAATGGTCTTATCAGTTAAAGCTTTTCCAATCCTGCTTTCTCTAAAAAACTTGGCTATTTCCTCAACCACAGTTTTGTCTATAAAAGTTGCATCTAACAAACAATATACGTTATGACCCTTGTCCCAGTCTTTTCCCTGCAAAAATATTCACTGTTAATCATTTGCACAAGGTTTGAGACATAAAGGTGATTGATGAAAATTTTGAAAAATTCAAAATTTTTCTAACTCTGGAACTCTCTATGTGATAGTACTGAGGATCGGATGGCTGTCCGATCGGATTGCTGTCCGATCGGATTGCCATCTTGTGCAATAAACAAGTCAACATAGACAACAACATTTAAATCGGATGCCCACTCGATCGGATTGCTACCTGATCGAGTTGCCACTCGATTCATGTGACATGCAAATTAATTCCTTTGACCAGTCAACAATATGAGAGAATGTTTTGAATCGGATGACCACCTGATCGAATTGCCACCCGATCGGGTTGACTCTTGACTCTTGGCAATTATGGAACAGTTGACATGTTTTTGTCGTTTAGTGGCTGTCCGATCGGATTGCTATCTGATTGGATTGCCATCTTATTCATGAATAGTGAATGCTTTTGGACTTTAGTGGCTGTCCGATAAGATTGCTGTCCGATCGGATTGCCACACTATCCATGAATAATGAATGAAATATGGAACGAGTTGTCACCCGATCAGATTGTCACCCGATCGGATTGTCACCCGATCGGGTTGCCAAACATTCTAAGTGACAATGTGAAACATATTGGCACACAAATAGACGCAAAAACAATCAAGTGCTTATGAATCGAATTACTGTCCGATCAGATTGCTGTCCGATCGGGTTGCCATCCTATCAAAGCAACTGTTTATCATTTGAAGGCACAAATTTCAAAGAATCAAATAATTTTAACAATTAAGGCACAGATTCCTAGGCACAAACACTTAGAAAATTTATCAAGTAAACATTCAAAAAAATCAGGTGGTCACCCGATCGGACATCAACTTATTCCAAGAACATTCAAGAACACTCATGATCATCAAAAAATTTCTAAGTCTAAATATCAAATTGAACATAAATCTACGTAGAGTTTTCAAACGCGATCACAATCCTATATTCTTCAAGTTCTAATTCGGCTTAGTCTAGGTTTAATTTGTCAAAAACAACACCGACTGCCGATACATTCTAACTCTTAGATCCACATATTTTAACATGTTATGACACAAATTGGACCGGTAAACCTGTAGATCTAATCATTGCAATCAAAACCTAGTGCTTAAATCTCATCAAAACAGCCTGAATTTGCCTAGATCTATCATTAAAGTCCGAACAGTTTCGTTGAACAAGAACAGTCAATAAACATCAAGTTTTAACACATTTGAGCATGAAAAACTTACCTTTGCCATTGTAAAAGTTGTGCAAACCAACAATCCAACGTTCTTGTGCAAAGAGAAAGTGTGAAATCAGATCAAGAATGATAGTGTTTGAGAGAGAATAAGTCGGTCGGTCGAACGAGTGAAAGGTTTGACCGAACTATTGACCAACTATTTATAGTGACTTTGAATTGAAGTGCTGTCCGATCGAGCTGCTGTTCGATCCGGTTGCCGCCCGAGCCAATTTCACTTCTTTGACTTTCATATGTTTGACCTTTTGACCATTTGACTTTGATTTTGATTTCATAAGTTTTTAAGAATCCACTTAAGTATCTAGGTCCAAGTTAATGACCCGAGGTACTTAATTTGCCTACCAAGTCCAACTTAATGACCTTGGTTGACCTGAAACAAAGCACACTGATGTTTTATTTATTCTTTTTTCAAACATTTTTCCAAAAATTACAAGTTTCAAATTAATGAACTTGCTTTGACTTTGCATTTGAACAGCTTTAACATGATAAGCTCCCAACCCATCAGTTCAGCTCATAAACTTCCTGCATCTGCCTCAAACTGCGAATCTAAAGATCAGCTTTCCACTTTGGTTTGTCGAAGAAACTAAAGCAGAAATGTAAAATCTTTTTGTGATTTTTAAGTCTAGAAACTTATGAAATCTTTTTGGGTTTTGAATATTAAACTTGAAATGAAATGAGATGCAATAAACGTAAACTATTTACAAACATATTTTTGGTGAGCGTGTTAGGAGATCATATCAGCTGTCGACAAGTTACAAGTACTGTTAAGCTTGATTTCATACTAAGCATTAAACAATTCACAGTGATTGCCGATATACTGATCCAATTTAAATTTTCACACAATTTTCAATCTGTTCAGGATATGAATTAGTGTTTTAAAGTCTTAACTTATACGCGTGTACCACCTCAAAATATACTCCCGTATCCAGACTTTCTATATTCAGTCTTACATGTGAATGTACACTAATGATATCTGTAAACGGGTAATGCGAGGCCATGAGAGCTCAGGTTAGAACTTCCGTTCAGAAAGAGAGATGATGGCTCGACTTTCGGTGTGTCCCGTTTGGGGATCTTTTCTTCAACAGCACATGATTAGCATTTTTCAATGTTTCATCATTTTTTATGCTGAGGGTGAGCTTTAAGAATAAAGCAGTGCAGAGTATTATATGAGGACTAGGCTATTGCTTCCGCAAAATCAGAAGTCCAGGTATAATACCCCAGATATCATCACGCACATAGACCTAGTATGTCAGAAATAGAGTCTTTCAAATAGAATTTCAGGGGTTACCTATATATCTGAGAGATGTTCCCCACGTAATAAGCAAGTAATGATTTAGGTTTATATCCCAAACAAACTTACTAAATGTGTAAAAACCTATCGGCATATCATCAGCGAGACTGCTTAACACTTTTAAATTTTACATTTCTTTAGCGTACTGCAACTGTCTAGCTGATGTACTATCATTTCCCCTTTTTACACAAGCTCTTTTTCAGATTATCTATTGTTTTTGGATTTTGAAATATTTCATGTTTTTGGGTTTTTAAATTTTTTATTGTTTTTGTATTTTCTGAAAATATAACCTAACTCCCCCTAAATACCAAAACAGCTAAAAAAATCGACAAACCATTGCAGATTGCTTTTCAACATCATCTACAGTGGTACCTTCATCTACGCCAAGAATCCCCTCTGCAACCGATAGTAACTTTATACCATTAAGTTTCAAAAGATATTGAAAATGAATTTTGCCAAACGCTTTGGTATGTAAGTCAGCTTTTTGTTCATCGGTGTGGATTTTTTCTATTCGTATCAACTTCTTTTCGAAACAGTCTCGAATGAAGTGATGACGAATTTCAATGTGTTTGGTTTTAGCGTGATGAACATGAATTTTTGTTATGTTTATAGCTGCCTCATTATCAACAAAGATAGGGGTGATAAGAAATTGGAAACCGTAGTCACGCATCTATTGCTGGATCCACAAGATCTGGGAGCAGCAACTGCTAGCAGATACATACTCAGCTTCACATGTAGACAAAGAAACAGAGGTCTGCTTCTTACATTTCCAGGTGACCAATCGGGGTCCAAAAAACTGGCATCCCGCAGTTGTTGACTTAGCGTTTACTTTGCAGCAACCGAAATCGGAATCAGAGTACCCCTCAAGCATGAAATCGCCATCTTTTGGATACCATAATCCCAAGCTAGGAGTTCCTTTCAGGTAGCATAATATCCTCTTGACGATCATCATATGCGAAGCTCTGGGACTTGATTGAAATCGGGCCGCGAGGAAGGTTGGATACAAAATATCCGGTCTTGATGCCATCAAATACATCAGCGATCCGATCATGGAGCGATACAACGTTTCATCCACCTTCTCTCCGGTGAGATCAGGATTTATTCCATGGTTCGTCGCTAACGGGGTGGAAGTTGGAGCAGTCCCAGACATCCCAAATTTCTCTAAGACATCGTGAACATACTTTGTCTGATGTATGAACGTTCCCTCGGGCAGTTGATCAACCTGAGGCCCTAAGAAGAACTTCATCTCACCCATTGATGACATTTCAAACTTCTGCTTCATCACTTTTTCAAAATCTTTGCAGAGTTCTTCATTTGTTAACCCAAAAATTATGTCGTCCACGTAAATCTGGACTATCAGAAGATGGCTGTCGACTTCTTTTGTGAAGAGGGTGGCGTCTATCTTTCCTCGGATGAAGTTGTTGGCTATCAGATGTTGAGACAAGGTCTCGTACCAGGCTCTCGGGGCCTGATGTAAGCCGTATAACACCTTATCCAAGAGTTAAACCTTATCCTTGTGGATTGGGTCGGTGAAGCCCGGTGGCTGTCCGACATATACCTCTTCCTTCACTTTACCATAGAGAAATGCCGACTTCACATCTAGCTGGTACACTTTAAATCCTTTCCAAGATGCAAATGCTAGGAAGATTCTGATCGCCTCAAGTCGAGCAACCGGAGCATATACTTCAGTGAAATCTATACCCTCCTGCTGACTGAAACCCTGGACTACGAGTCAAGCTTTGTTGCGAACAATAACCCCTCGATCATCCCTTTTGCACCTGAACACCCACTTGGTGTTTATCTTCCTATGACCATCAGGAAAATCCACCAGTTTCCATACGCCCAACTTCTCAAACTGATTTAGTTCCTCCTGCATAGCGTTGACCCAGGAATCTTCAGTTAGTGCTTCCTTGTAAGTTCGCGGCTCAATCTGTGAAATGAAACAACTAAGTGAAAACTCTGTTTGTAAAGGAGCAACTTTTGTATAAAAGCAAGTAAGGCCCTGGTCAATCTGTCGTCTGGTGCGGAGGCCTGTTTGTAGCTCTCCGATAATCAATTCTTTTGGATGATATGAAAGAGTTCTTGGCATCACCTCGCCTGGAACATCTACCTCACTTTCCAAATTCGTAATGTTCTGATTTGCGACTTGTTCGCTGACAGGAATTGTCTGATCTTGAGACTGGATTTGCTCCCCCTCAGACTCTGAATCACCACGATCGAATATAGGCCTTTCATCAGATTCTGAATTATCATTGCCTGCCGTCTGATTATTAGGAGCTTGTTTTCATGTTCCGAAGATGTCGGAGTTTGTAAAACTTCATCATTCTCTCCATCATTGCTTGACTAGCCTCATCATCGTTCGAAGTTTGTCGTTGACGTTTCAGAGATTCTGCTGGGAATCTTTCTTGTGATGCTTCGTATTCTCTTAGAATATCCAACTCATCAAAGAACTCTGGTTCTTCCTCTATTTCGAATGAATCCCATAGAGTATAATAATTGAAGCGCCATGAGTCAGCGGGTTTCTGAGGTGGCATTGTATAACCTTGGCATTCAACGTGATGCGCTTCGATAATCCGCTTTAAGCTTGGAACAAAGACTCTTCTCATAGGACTTGCATAACCCACGAAGATACCTTCAATGCTCTTTAGACCAAATTTGCCATATGGTTCTAGAACTGTGCAAGGAGACCCGAACGGTTCTAAATACTTCAAGTTAGGTTTGCGGTTGTTAATCAGCTCGAAACACATCTTGTTGAATTTCTTCACCGTAAGAACCCTGTTAAGCGTATAGCAAGCGGCTGACACTGCTTCTGCCCAGAAATTGACAGGTAACTTTGAATCAGCAAGCATCGTCCTGGCCATTTCAATCAGTGTCCTATTCTTTCTTTCTGCGACTCCATTTTGCTACGGAGTATAAGGCGCACTGAATTCTTGCAGAATACCTTGTTCATCACAATATTCTTCCATTTTGTTGTTCTTAAACTCTGTACCGTTGTCACATCTTATTCTTCTAATTCGGGTTCGGTGTAAGTTCTCAATCTTTCTGAAAAGTGTCATCAAACTCTCAAATGTCTCATCCTTTGTCTTCAGGAACGTCACCCACGAAAATCTCAAAAAGTCGTATGTGACAACTAAGCAGTATAAATCACTAGTTATGCTTTTGACATTCAAAGGACCCAAAAGATCCATGTGAAGTCTCTCCAACGGCCTCGAAACAGAGTTCATCTTCTTTCCAGGGTGAGATTTCTTTCGCTGTTTACCTTTGATACAACTAATACACTCGCCCTAAATACCAAAACAGCTAAAAAATCGACAAACCATTGCAGATTGCTTTTCAACATCATCTACAGTGGTACCTTCATCTACGCCAAGAATCCCCTCCACAACCGATAGTAACTTCATACCATTAAGTTTCAAAAGATATTGAAAACGATTTTTGTCAAATGCTTTGGTATGTAAGTCAGCCTTTTGTTCATCGGTGTGGATTTTTTCTATTAGTATCAACTTCTTTTCGAAATAGTCTCGAATGAAGTGATGACGAATTTCAATGTGTTTGGTTTTAGCGCGATGAACAGGATTTTTTGTTATGTTTATAGCTGCCTAATTATCAACAAAGATAGGGGTGGTAAGAAATTGCAAACCGTAGTAGCGCAACTATTGCTGGATCCACAAGATCTGGGAGCAGCAACTGCTAGCAGATACATACTCGGCTTCACATGTAGACAAAGCAACAGAGGTCTGCTTCTTACATTACCAGGTGACCAATCGGGGTCTGAAAAACTGGCATCCCGCAGTTGTTGACTTAGTGTTTACATTGCAACAACTGAAATCAGAATCAGAGTACCCCTCAAGCGTGAAATCGCCATCTTTTGGATACCACAATCCCAAGCTAGGAGTTCCTTTTAGGTAGCGTAATATCCTCTTGACGATCGTCATATGCGAAGCTCTGGGACTTGATGGAAATCGGGCCGCGAGGCAGGTTGGATACATAATATCTGGTCTTGATGTCGTCAAATACATCAGTGATCCGATCATGGAGCGATACAACGTTTCATCCACCTTCTCTCCGGTGAGATCAGGTTTTATTCCATGGTTCGTCGCTAACGGGATGGAAGTTGGAGCAGTCCCAGACATCCCAAATTTCTCTAAGACATCGTGAACATACTTTGTCTGATGTATGAATGTTCCCTCGGGCAGTTGATCAACCTGAAGCCCTAAGAAGAACTTCATCTCACCCATTGATGACATTTCAAACTTCTGCTTCATCACTTTTTCAAAATCTTTGCAGAGTTCTTCATTTGTTGACCCGAAAATTATATCATCCACATAAATATGGACAATCAAAAGATGGCTGTCGACTTCTTTTGTGAAGAGGGTGGCGTCTATCTTTCCTCGGATGAAGTTGTTGGCTTTCAGATGTTGAGACAAGGTCTCGTACCAGGCTCTCAGGGCCTGATGTAAGCCGTATAACGCCTTATCCAAGAGATAAACCTTATCCTTGTGGATTGGGTCGGTGAAGCCCGGTGGCAGTCCGACATATACCTCCTCCTTCAATTTACCATAGAGAAATGCCGACTTCACATCTAGCTGGTACACTTTAAATCCTTTCCAAGATGCAAATGCTAGGAAGATTCTGATCGCCTCAAGTGAAGCAACCGGAGCATATACTTCAGTGAAATCTATACCCTCCTGCTGACTGAAACCCTGGACTATGAGTCGAGCTTTGTTATGAACAATAACCCCTCGATCATCCCTTTTGCACTTGAACACCCACTTCGTGTTTATCTTCATATGACCATCAGGCAAGTCCACCAGTTTCCTTACGCCCAACTTCTCAAACTGATTGAGTTCCTCATGCATAGCATTAACCCAGGAATCTTCATTTAGTGCTTCCTTGTAAGTTCGCGGCTCAACCTGCGAAATGAAACAACTAAGTGAAAACTCTGTTTGCACAGAAGCGACTTTTGTATAAAAGCAAGTAAGGCCCTGGTCAATCTGTCGTCTGGTGCGGACGCCTGTTTGTAGCTCTCCGATAATCAATTCTTCTGGATGATATGAAAGAGATCTTGGCATCACCTCGCCTGGAACATCTACCTCAATTTCCAAATTCGTAATGTTCTGATTTGCAACTTGTTCGCTGACAGGAATTGTCTGATCTTGAGACTGGATTTGCTCCCCCTCAGACTCTGAATCACCACGATCGAATGTTGGCCTTTCAAAAAATCAGGTGGTCACCCGATCGGACAGCACGGCCACTGTAACATCCCAAAAAAAAAAAAAATATAAAACTTTATATTGGAACCATAAAGTAAAAAACAGACAATAATTTACTAACTAAAATTATAACCTAGTTAGTTAGTTTACTAGAAATAGCCTATAATAGGGTTTAGAGCTACCAAAAGACATGTTGAACAAAGTAGAGGGGCTAAACTTGTAAAAACTGAAAGTTGATTTTTACTAAACAAATAAAACAAGCCAAACACCCCCAAATGGAGGTGTCTGGTCGTACGAACAAGGCCAGGGGCGACCCCAACCCTTCAAAAACCTAGAACCTCACTAAATCTACAAATTGAAGGCTCAATTCAAGTCGAAATCGAAATTTAATCATAGATTCGTGATCCTCATTGCGAGAGGATTCTAAGGTATGTAAAATCTGATGAAATCCTTCAACTTGAATTTCTCATGATTTTGTAAAATCTGGAATTTGAGGTTGCATGTGTGTTATGTAGTTAGATTAGGGTTGATATGGTGTCTAGATGTGAAATCTAGCCAACTACATGTGAAATCACTACCAAAATTCTGGAAATTTCATGAACACCTTGAAGGTGGATTGTGGGTATTACAATATGATGATGAACACTAGGATTTGGAATGAATGATTTAGTGTAATTCGATCTTAGAAAATGATTTCAGAAAATGCATGATGTGTAAATGATATATGAAGGTTATATTGATGATTTAGTTAGCTAACTAACAAGCTATAAACTTGAATATGGGAGATATAAAATTCTGCCTTTAAAGTGTTTGATGAAATGCCTCTATGAAGGCCTAAAACAGAAATTCTGAGCTTAAACTCATAATCATGATGTTTTGGCGAAATATGCGAATCATGATTTGAATAGAGTTCTAAAACGCATTGTGAATGAACTCTATAGGATCGGACGCAGGAGCGTCAAGTGGACAAGCGGGAGGCGAACCACGTTTGAAGGGCAAACTTTGAAGGTATGTGACTTGACCCGTTACATTAAGCAATGATTGTTGGTTATAAAATGCGTAGTTGAATTGTAGATTAAGAGTTGTGTTAAATTAAAGCGGTGATGTCGTTATAATGAATGATTGATCAGAAATCGATTTGAACTTGTTGGTAGTCGTCATATGGAAAGGTCCTCTAGACGAGCCAAACGGGTCAAACAATCCAATAAAGCATGGATGTTGTTTCGAATAATGATTGACTTGGTTTTTGTTATGAGTGGGTAAATAACATATTAATAATGCAGGGAATTAACATGTTGGTGTGTTAGAATGAAATATCTGCGAATTGGTCGAGTGAAATGAACAAACCAAACCAAAACGTAAATCCCCAGGTACTACCGTAAATTACGGTAATACCGTAATTTACGGTGGAGGGTATACTTGTTACGGTATGAACCTACTGATTTACGGTGATCATACAAATCCAAGACTCACCGTAAATTACGGTGATACCGTAATTTACGGTGGACCCAGATTTAACTTTTATATTTTGTTATTTCAATCTTGATGTTAAATTCTTGTAACTATATTACATAATAACATCAAAACTAACGTTTTGATGGTCTTGATCTTAGGTAAATTGGTAGTTCTTAAGGATGGCGATCAAGTGATAAACTGAAGAACCGAACACTCTATCTTGAAGCTTCCGCAACGTTTAGATCTTTTGTAGTTCTTTTGTGTATGGTTGTTAATACATTTTAAACAGTTGACAAAATTTTGTATCTTAGTCATTACTCGACTAAGGTCATGGTTATTATTAAGATTTTGTAAATGAAAATCATGTACTTAACTATATTTCGTAATTTAAATCAAGGGTTTAAATTCTAGGGTGTTACAAGTTGGTAATCAGAGCTCATGGTTGTCAATAAGTGTTCGGTTCAAGCTTGATCGATCGTCCGGTAAGAATTAACTTGTTTTGTTAATAAATTATGTACTACGTATAAAATGAGAAATGGACAATATGCATGAAAAGAGTGTGTAAGCTCACTCAAAAAGCAAGAAATGCATGAAACATGAATTATCAAATCAAGTTACGGACTTGATTAAATAGAAACATGAATTATCAAATCAAGTTACGGACTTGATTAAATAGAAACATGAATTATCAAATCAAGTTACGGACTTGATTAAATAGAAACATGAATTATCAAATCAAGTTACGGACTTGATTAAATAGAAACATGAATTATCAAATCAAGTTACGGACTTGATTAAATAGAAACATGAATTATCAAATCAAGTTACGGACTTGATTAAATAGAAACATGAATGAATCAAATCAAGCTATGGACTTGATTGGATAGAAACAAGAATTATCAAATCAAGTTACGGACTTGATTAAATAGAAACATGAATGAATCAAATCAAGCTATGGACTTGATTGGATAGAAACAAGAATTATCAAATCAAGTTACGAACTTGATTAAATCGAAACAAGTAAAGCATGTGTTATAAATAGAATGTTTAACAATCTATGTAAACATTTCAGAAATCGAGATGGCTGATGGAGGCAATGATAATGCGGTGCCAAGAGTCACCGAACAAGTGAGGGAAGTGATTGCCGAAGAGGTTGGAAAGGCGATCGAAAACAGTTTGTCGGACTTTATTGATAAAATCCAAGACACGGTTTTATCAATAGTAGAAGATAGAATCAAGAAACTGGAAGATGATTCAAACGTAGTAAAGGAAAAGCGTGGAGGACGAAAGCCCTGTTCATACAAGGAATTCATGGCTTGTAAACCACCAGTATACAATGGGGAGGTTGACCCGATAGTGTGCCAACGATGGCTAAGTGACATCGAAGGGGTATTTGAGAGAACCCATTGTGACGAAGAAGACTACGTAGCCTTTGGTACGGGTCAACTAAGGAATCAAGCGAAGGATTGGTGGGACAACAAAAAGAAGGAGATTGGAAGCGAAGCGGCTAAGGCCATGACTTGGGAGGAGTTTAAGACGCCGTTTCTTAAACACCATAGTCCCAAGGCGGTCGTAAATAAAATCAAGGAAGAGTTCATGCAACTCAGACACAAAGGTGAATCCATAGACAAGATCACGGGGATGTTTATGGACAAGATGAAGTTCTGTGACGAATTGATAACGAATGAAGAGCAAAAGGTCTATTATTACCATAACATGCTAAGCGCGGAATATAGAGAGTTCATAACCCCTTCAAAGTATGAGACCCTTACCGAGATTGTCAATGCTGCTCGGGAAAGGGAGATTGAATTGAAAAAGAGCATAGAACGGGGTGAACGAAGGGCACTAGATGTGAATCCAAGCCCTACCAAGAAAGCAAGAACGAATGAATCCGCAAAGAGATCAGATGCTAAAGGTAGCACATCAGGTTGCAAAATTTGTGGGAAGAATCATAAGGGCGAATGTCGTTACAAGGATAAGCCTTGTCCCATATGCAAGAAAAAGGGACATATGGCTATGTCATGCCCGGAGAAGGTGACGGTTTGTTACAATTGTTATCGAACGGGTCACAAAAAGTCGGAATGCCCGGAACTGGTTGGAAGGAAAGATGGGCAAGAAGCGAAAGATGAAGCCCCGAAAGCAAAGGCAAGATCTTTCCAACTAACTGCCGCAGAAGCGAAGATTGAACCTGACGTGGTCTCAGGTATATTTGCTGTAAATTCAATTCCCGCACACGTGTTATTTGATACGGGTGCGAATAAATCCTTTGTTTCATATGGGTTTATTCGACATCCTTCGTTTATTTTAACAAAATTACCTGTGCCTTTAGAAGTAGAGATAGGTAATAACAAAAGCTTTATTGTTTGTGATGTATGTGAGAATTGTAAACTGAGCATCGATGATGAAGAATATTTGATAAACCTAATCCCGATGTCGATGGGAGAATTCCAAGTGGTCGTGGGGATGGATTGGCTATCTCAATACCATGCAAAGGTCGTGTGTTTTCGCAAAGAGATAAAACTAACATCTCCGAGCGGAAAACACGTCACCATTTACGGCGAAAAACGAGGCAACCCCATAGTATGTTCGATGTTGAAAGCTCACAAGCTCATGAAGCGAGGATGCAAGGCATTCATAATTTATGCAAATGAGGCCGAGAAAGAATCACGGAAGATTGGAGATGTACCGGTAGTACGAGATTATGGAGATGTTTTTCCGGAAGATTTACCGGGGATACCGCCTGAACGGGAAGTAGAGTTCGGGATCGAATTGATTCCGGGCGCGAAACCTGTGGCAAAAGCCCCGTACCGACTTGCACCGTCGGAACTACAAGAGTTGATGTCCCAAATTCAAGATTTGCTAGACAAGGGATTCATAAGGCCGAGTGTGTCTCCTTGGGGCGCACCGGTGTTGTTTGTGAGAAAGAAGGACGGGAGCATGCGCATGTGTATCGATTATCGGGAGTTAAACAAACTCACGGTAAAGAACCGATACCCGCTTCCGAGGATAGACGATTTATTTGATCAACTACAAGGCGCGAGTTGGTTTTCAAAAATTGACCTTAGGTCGGGGTATCACCAACTAAAGGTCAAAGAAGAAGATGTGCCGAAGACGGCTTTTCGCACAAGATATGGACATTACGAATTTCTCGTAATGTCATTTGGGCTAACAAATGCGCCCGCCGCTTTCATGGACCTCATGAACCGGGTTTGCAAGCCAATGTTAGATAAGTCGGTCATCGTGTTTATCGATGATATCTTGGTGTATTCGAAAAGTGAAGCTGAACACGCGCGCCACTTGCAAGAAGTGTTAGAGACACTTAGACGAGAGAAGCTTTATGCAAAATTTTCTAAATGTGCCTTTTGGTTACGAGAGGTACAATTTCTCGGCCATGTCATAAATGCCGACGGAGTTTTGGTGGATCCGTCAAAGATAGAGGCGGTGTCAAAATGGAATCCTCCGAAGAACCCTTCGGAAATTAGAAGCTTTTTGGGGCTTGCTGGATATTATAGGAGATTCATCCAAGATTTCTCCAAGATTGCATCGCCGCTAACAAAGCTAACCCAAAAGAAAGCAAGGTTTATTTGGGGAGTCGATCAAGAAAAAGCGTTTCGGACGCTAAAGGAAAGGCTAACTCAAGCTCCGGTACTGACATTGCCGGACGGAGTCGAAGACATGGTGGTTTATTCGGATGCTTCATTATCAGGGCTCGGTTGCGTGTTGATGCAACGGGGCAAGGTAATAGCCTATGCCTCGAGACAATTGAAGTTACACGAGAAGAAATACCCCACGCACGATCTAGAGTTGGCAGCGGTGGTATTTGCATTAAAAATATGGAGGCATTACTTGTATGGAGTAAAATGCACCATATTCACCGACCACAAGAGCTTGAAATACTTCTTCGATCAGAAGGAGTTAAATATGCGACAAAGGCGATGGTTGGAAACGGTGAAAGACTATGATTGTGAGATACATTATCACCCCGGAAAGGCAAATGTGGTAGCGGACGCACTGAGCAGAAAAGCGGATTATGTTCCGATACGAGTACGATCGATGCAACTCGTGGTAACCTCGGGTATACTTGAACGTATTCGAGAGGCACAAATAGAAGCAGTAAAAGAAGAGAATTGGAAGAAGGAAAGGATAATTGGTCAGTTGAAAGACTTGTCGGATGGGAATCACGGGTTAAAGACTCGATCCGGAAGGATATGGGTCCCACATACCTGTGGAGTAAAGGCGCTTCTACTTGATGAAGCTCATAAATCCCGTTATTCAATTCATCCGGGTGCGACCAAGATGTACAATGATTTGAAACAAAACTATTGGTGGCCCGGAATGAAGAGGGATGTGGCGAAGTATGTGGAAAAATGCTTGACATGTTTACAAGTCAAGGCGGAGCATCAGAAACCCTATGGCAAACTCCAACCGTTGGAAATTCCGGTTTGGAAATGGGAACATATTACAATGGACCTGTTAACCAAGTTGCCTAAGAAGAATCGTGGTTTTGATGCAATATGGGTAGTGGTGGATAGATTGACGAAAAGTGCTCACTTCATTCCGATTCGTGAGACTTATACGTCAGAAAAGATGTCAGAAGTCTATACCAATGAAATCATAGCACGTCATGGAGTGCCGGTGTCCATTGTGTCTGATAGGGATACCCGGTTTACTTCGAATTTCTGGCGCGATTTCCAAGAACAAATGGGGACCAAGTTGTACATTAGCACTGCGTACCATCCCCAAACGGATGGACAAAGTGAAAGAACGATACAAATATTGGGAGATATGCTACGGGCGTGTATAATCGACTTTGGAGGCAGTTGGGATGTTCACCTACCGTTAGTCGAGTTTTCGTACAACAACAGTTACCAATCTAGTATTAAAATGGCACCATACGAACTGCTGTACGGTAGGAAGTGTCGAACCCCGGTTTGTTGGGGTGAAGTGGGTCCACGTGAACTCGCCCATCAAGACATAGTAAGAGCCACGAATGAAAAGATCGATAAAGTTCGGGCACACTTGAAAGCGGCTCAAGACCGACAAAAAGCATATGTTGATAAAAGGAAAAGGCCAATTGAATTTCAAGTCGGTGACATGGTCATGCTAAAAGTGTCCCCATGGAAAGGCGTTATTAGATTTAGAAAGAAGGGGAAGTTAAGTCCAAGGTTTATCGGACCATTTAAAATTATCGGAAGAGTTGGCAAAGTAGCTTACCGTCTGGAATTACCGGAAGAGCTAAGTGGGATCCATGGCACGTTTCACGTATCGCAATTAAGAAAGTGCCTAGCAGACGAAACGACTTATATCCATTACGATGATATCGAAGTGGATAATAGTCTAAATTATGTGGTAAGACCGGTGAAAATTTTAGACAGAAAGGTCAAACGTTTACGAAATAAACAAATTGACCAAGTCAAAGTCAAATGGGAGCATAGGAAAGGTTCGGACACTACATGGGAGTCCGAAGAGGAGATACGACGTCTTCATCCTACATTATTTGGTACGTAAATCGGTTTCGGGGACGAAACCCTTTTTAAGGGGGGTGGACTTGTAACATCCCAAAAAAAAATATATATATAAAACTTTATATTGGAACCATAAAGTAAAAACAGACAATAATTTACTAACTAAAATTATAACCTAGTTAGTTAGTTTACTAGAAATAGCCTATAATAGGGTTTAGAGCTACCAAAAGACATGTTGAACAAAGTAGAGGGGCTAAACTTGTAAAAACTGAAAGTTGATTTTTACTAAACAAATAAAACAAGCCAAACACCCCCAAATGGAGGTGTCTGGTCGTACGAACAAGGCCAGGGGCGACCCCAACCCTTCAAAAACCTAGAACCTCACTAAATCTACAAATTGAAGGCTCAATTCAAGTCGAAATCGAAATTTAATCATAGATTCGTGATCCTCATTGCGAGAGGATTCTAAGGTATGTAAAATCTGATGAAATCCTTCAACTTGAATTTCTCATGATTTTGTAAAATCTGGAATTTGAGGTTGCATGTGTGTTATGTAGTTAGATTAGGGTTGATATGGTGTCTAGATGTGAAATCTAGCCAACTACATGTGAAATCACTACCAAAATTCTGGAAATTTCATGAACACCTTGAAGGTGGATTGTGGGTATTACAATATGATGATGAACACTAGGATTTGGAATGAATGATTTAGTGTAATTCGATCTTAGAAAATGATTTCAGAAAATGCATGATGTGTAAATGATATATGAAGGTTATATTGATGATTTAGTTAGCTAACTAACAAGCTATAAACTTGAATATGGGAGATATAAAATTCTGCCTTTAAAGTGTTTGATGAAATGCCTCTATGAAGGCCTAAAACAGAAATTCTGAGCTTAAACTCATAATCATGATGTTTTGGCGAAATATGCGAATCATGATTTGAATAGAGTTCTAAAACGCATTGTGAATGAACTCTATAGGATCGGACGCAGGAGCGTCAAGTGGACAAGCGGGAGGCGAACCACGTTTGAAGGGCAAACTTTGAAGGTATGTGACTTGACCCGTTACATTAAGCAATGATTGTTGGTTATAAAATGCGTAGTTGAATTGTAGATTAAGAGTTGTGTTAAATTAAAGCGGTGATGTCGTTATAATGAATGATTGATCAGAAATCGATTTGAACTTGTTGGTAGTCGTCATATGGAAAGGTCCTCTAGACGAGCCAAACGGGTCAAACAATCCAATAAAGCATGGATGTTGTTTCGAATAATGATTGACTTGGTTTTTGTTATGAGTGGGTAAATAACATATTAATAATGCAGGGAATTAACATGTTGGTGTGTTAGAATGAAATATCTGCGAATTGGTCGAGTGAAATGAACAAACCAAACCAAAACGTAAATCCCCAGGTACTACCGTAAATTACGGTAATACCGTAATTTACGGTGGAGGGTATACTTGTTACGGTATGAACCTACTGATTTACGGTGATCATACAAATCCAAGACTCACCATAAATTACGGTGATACCGTAATTTACGGTGGACCCAGATTTAACTTTTATATTTTGTTATTTCAATCTTGATGTTAAATTCTTGTAACTATATTACATAATAACATCAAAACTAACGTTTCGATGGTCTTGATCTTAGGTAAATTGGTAGTTCTTAAGGATGGCGATCAAGTGATAAACTGAAGAACCGAACACTCTATCTTGAAGCTTCCGCAACGTTTAGATCTTTTGTAGTTCTTTTGTGTATGGTGGTTAATACATTTTAAACAGTTGACAAAATTTTGTATCTTAGTCATTACTCGACTAAGGTCATGGTTATTATTAAGATTTTGTAAATGAAAATCATGTACTTAACTATATTTCGTAATTTAAATCAAGGGTTTAAATTCTAGGGTGTTACAGCCACCCGATCGGACAGCACCTTGTTCCAAGAACATTCAAGAACACTCATGATCATCAAAAATTTTCTAAGTCTAAATATCAAATTGAACATAGATCTACGTGGAGTTTTCAAACACGATCACAATCCTATGTTCATCAAGTTCTAATTCGGCTTAATCTAGGTTTAATTTGTCAAAAAAACACCGACTGCCGATACGTTCTAACTCTTAGATCTACAGATTTTATCATGTTATGACACAAATTGGACCGGTAAACCTGTAGATCTAATCATTGCGATCAAAACCTAGTGATTAAATCTCATCAAAACAGCCTAAATTTGCCTAGATCTATCATTAAATGTCCGCACAGTTTCGTTGAACCAGAACAGTCAATAAACATCAAGTTTTAACAGATTTAAGCATGAAAAACTTACCTTTGCCATTGTAAAAGTTGTGCAAACCAACAATCCAACGTTCTTGTGTAAAGAGAAAGTGTGAAATCAGATCAAGAATGAAAGTGTTTGAGAGAGAATAGGTCTGTTGGTCGAACGAGTGAAAGGTGTGACTGAACTATTTATAGTGACTTTGAATCGGAGTGCTGTCCGATCGAGCTGCTGCTCGATCGGGTTGTCGCCCGAGCCAATTTCACTTCTTTGACTTTCATATGTTTGACCATTTGACCATTTGTACTTTGATTTTGATTTCATCAGTTTTTAAGAATCCACTTAAGTATCTAGGTCCAAGTTAATGATCCTAGGTACTTAATTTGCCTACCAAGTCCAAATTAATGACCTTGGTTGACCCGAAACAAAGCACATTGACGTTTTGTTTATTCTTTTTTCAAACATTTTTCTGAAAATTACAAGTTTCAAATTAATGAACTTGCTTTGACTTTGCATTTGATCAGGTTTAACATGATAAGCTCCCAACCCATCAGTTTAGCTCAGAAACTTCCTGCATCTGCTTCAAACTACGAATCTGAAGATCAGCTTTTCACTTTGGTTTGTCGAAGAAACTAAAGTAGAAATGTAAAATCTTTTTTGTGATTTTTAAGTCTAGAAACTTATGAAATCCTTTTGGGTTTTGAATATTAAACTTGAAATGAAATGAGATGCAGTAAACATAAACTATTTACAAACATATTTTTGGTGAGCGTGTTAGGAGATCATATCAGCTGTCGACAAGTTACAAGTACCGTTAAGCTTGATTTCATACTAAGCAATAAACAATTCACAGTGATTGCCGATATACTGATCCAATTTAAATTTTCACACAATTTTCAATCTGTTCATGATACGAATTAGTGTTTTAAAGCCTTAACTTATACGCGTGTACCACCTCAGAATATACTCCCATATCCAGGCAATCTATATTCAGTCTTACAGGTGAACGTACAATAATGATATCTGTAAACGGGTAATGTGAGGCCCTGAGAGCTCAGGTTAGAACTTCCGTTCAGACAGAGAGATGATGGCTCGACTTTCAGTGTGTCCCGTTTGGGGATCTTTTCTTCAACAACACATGATTAGCATTTTTCAATGTTTCATCATTTTTTATGATGGGGGTGAGCTTTAAGAATAAAGCAGTGCAGAGTATTATACGAGGACTAGGCTATTGCTTCCGCAAAATCAGAAGTCCTTGTATAATACCCCAGATATCATCACGCACATAGACCTAGTATGTCAGAAATAGAGTCTTTCAAACAGGATTTCAGGGGTTACCTATATATCCGAGAGATGTTCCCCATGTAATAAGCAAGAAATGATTTAGGTTTATATCCCGAACAAACTTACTAAATGTGTAAAAACCTATCGGCATATCATCAGCGAGAATGCTTAACACTTATAAACTTTACATTTCTTTAGCGTACTGCAACCGTCTAACTGATATACTATCATTTCGACTTTTTACACAAGCTCTTTTTCAGATTTTCTATTGTTTTTGGATTTTTAAATATCTCATGTTTTTGGGTTTTTGAATTTTTTATTGTTTTTGTATTTTCTGAAAATATAACCTATTGGTATCACTTGTTAGGTCCTTTTGTATAGGATTTGATTGACACAAACGTAGACGAATCGACCTTGATCAATATGCAGAATCCATTGGATCAAGTCTCAGAAGTACGACAAAGTATTCAACGTTTAACACCGTCTGATCTTTCTATTAAGAAGATATGAAAGTACACAAGTGCCAGTAGAAGTCAGACTTGACAGAGTACACCAACAGAATCAGCAAAAGTTCTGGAAGTCCTACCCTAACCTGGTATTTATAGGCAGACTCGGGAGGCTACTAAGTGTTGTCCGATCGGATGACAATGCTGTCCGATCGGATGACAGTGTTGTTTGTTCAGATGGCCCATCCAATTGGGTGACACTGGTCAGCATTCAGTCAACACTTTTACATACAAGTTCCATTTCCTGAGCTGTCTAACCACGTACATACATACATAAACATAAATGTTCACAAAGGACATAAACAGACAAAATACGACTAAATGCTGACGGAAGCTACAGACGCGTGAACTAACAGACTCCCATCAAGATCTAAACCCCTCAAGTGAACACCATTTACTAAGTCGTTCTGCACCAGGTAGTTCATTTTGCGCAGGTGAATGTGGCCTATCTTTCGATGCCACAGGTGTGACTCCTTTTCGGTGGCTCTTGACATGAAGCAGTGAGTCTGACCCGTGGTAGTAGTGGCTACGCTCATGTCTAACACGTACAGATCGTCGACTCTTGGTGCTCTCATGATGACCCACTCTTCGGGGACAACAAATCCCGGTTTTAAGATCAAACATTCTTTGTCCGTGAAGTGCGTTGAATACATTCGATCACAAATTTGAGATATGCTCAGAAGATTGTTTTCCAGCTCGGCGATGCAGTTTACTCTTTTAAACGTGACAGTATCATACGATAACATTCCCTCACCAACTATACGACCTCCTTGATTTCCGGCGAATCCCACATATCCTCCAATAAACCCTCGAACATCATACAGTAGGGTCTTCTTCCCCGTTATGTGCCGAGAAGCTCCACTATCCATAATCCAACGTGAAACAGATCTCGGTAGCTTGACGTTTAGAATTGTGGTTTTGGTGTATAATGGCGTGAAATTCTTGTCATTCATTTTTAAACTTTCTTCAGATCCAACCTCAACCTCTTTGTATAAGAAAAATTCATCTTTCTGAGGTTGACCAGATGGTTGGTCTTTCTTCGGAACACACTTCTTCCCTGGTGGGGTAGAAGTTTGTTTCTCAAGTTTCTTATAGTAATCCAAAGGAACATTCATCTTTACCGGTGTGGTAGAGGATGATTGTTTTGTGGACTCAGAAACCTTTGGTTTTGGATAACTTGATTTCTTTTCAACAGATTTTGGTTTCCAAGTTTGTTGAGACGAAGCGACCCGTTTGTAAAATTTATCAGTTTTAGTTACCAACTTCTTTACGGGTTCAGTTTTGAATTTGGTGTTGTCATTTTTCAAAACTTTCTTCTCAACAATCATTGGAGCTTTGCCTTTTACATCGTCTCTCTTCTTTTGACCCTCGACAACCACAGACTTAGGCTTCGCGTTGGTGCACTTTCGTGCAATGTGTCCAACTTGATTGCATTTGAAGCATGTTCGGGTGTCAACTACCCGACTTGTGCCTTCGGTCTGAGGCTGTGAGGCCTTCTTTTCAAAGAATTCTTCATTTGATTTTGAAAAGATCTCAGATTCTAGCTCGGAATGAGAACTCGAGCTTTTCACAAACACCTTTTTCTCAACAAATTTCTAGTTTTAAAAGTTCCCTTTTTATTATTCTAACCACCCTGATAACCACCCGACCATTTGTTTTGGTTGTTGTTAGAAAAACGTGGTGGTATAACAAGTTTTTTGTAGTAAGATTTATCCTTTTCAAAGTTCAATTGCCTTTCGGAACGTTTCAAACCTTCGATTTCAGAAACATCAATTTCAACCAGTTTAAACACATTTTTCAATTTGTCTACATTCACGTTCTCTAGAGGAAACTCAAAATCCGAATACAACTTATCTGAACCCGACATCTTGTACATCACAAGAGTAGGTTTTTCACTTAAGTTATTTTTGGATTTTGATTTCGGAATGTATTTATCCAAAAAAGCACTCTTCGTCCTCAGTTGAGTCACTGTCAGATTTCAAAACATTTTCAACCACATTTTTAACAACTTCGGACTGAACACTATCTTCATCGGATGATGAAGTGAATGTGATATCAATTGTTTATGGAAGTTTAATCTCATTTGTTTCATCATCATTAACCAACCCAGACTTTTTCTTTGAAAAATTATTCAACACTGGCGGTGGAACTTGATGATACCCAACCCCAGTTCCGTCTGACTATACATCTTCACCACCTTTGTTCTTCCCAATGGGTTTGGGAACTATGTGTTGAATAATTTTTCAAATTGATGATATTCAACACTGGTTAGTTTCAGATTGATTCGTTCGTTTTCAATCTTAGCTTCCTGAAACTGAAGCTTTAGATTAGCAATCTCATCCAACTGTTGGTTGATTTGCCTTTCTTTTGACTGAAGTACTCCCGACAGTTGAAGATTTTCTTTGGTTGTTTTACTGTTTCTCTCATCAGAA
This sequence comes from Helianthus tuberosus, assembly GCA_030545235.1. Taxonomy (NCBI): domain Eukaryota; kingdom Viridiplantae; phylum Streptophyta; class Magnoliopsida; order Asterales; family Asteraceae; genus Helianthus; species Helianthus tuberosus. The sequence continues at coordinate 169,273,034 of CM060368.1, forward strand.
TCTTTTATCATTCTTTTTAGCTTCTCATAATTTTCAAAAAGTTGACGGTTTTCATGAATTAACTTTTCATTTTCTTTCCTAATTTGTTCTACTTCAATTTTATCTTTTTCAATTTTACCAGTTAACTCCTTGATTCGATCATTTGAAGCTTTCACCAGTTTGTCACGACTTAAGATTTGATTTTCAACTTCTCTGACTCTTTCAGTCAGCTCTTAGTCTTTTTAGCGCTGAGATAAGCATGTGTACTACAAAACTTGCAGTTTTTCATGCAATTTTTGCAGTCACTTTCAATTTTGTCTTTATAAGTCTTACCTGACCCATTTGTTGAATCATTAGAACTGACCTTGACCTTTGACTCAGATCCGGACTTAGAATCTACCTCTAATTCCTTTGCTGCGAGCACCTTATCTGCCATTTTCTTTAGGTTCTCTGCAGTCATCTCTTTTGAAGTGTCGATTATCCCATCATCGACTTTCTTTGACTTTTGCTTCTCTTCTTCTTCTTGCCTTGGCCACATTCTCTGTCTCTCTTCTTCCTGTTCAGCTATTTGTTCGATAAGAGTTTCAACAAGAAGTGTCGATGGTTCTACCAGTATATTGCCTTTAGGATCCAAATAGCATTCCCTATCAGCATCCCATCTATTTGCACTTTTTGCCTCTTTCCAGGCACGATAATGTCTATCTTTCATGGTTTGTGCTAACACCTTTCTGTTGACATATTTTTCTTCTTCAGTCCGGGTGTCTTTGAATGGCACAATCTTTGGCATGAAGGCATATCCCACAACATCTTCTTCAGGTAACAGATCACTCCAGTCAAAGCCCTCATCATCATGGATTACTGCTAAGGCTCTTAACTTTTCTTTAGGAGCTTCTTCTAACTGTTTCATTCTCAGAGGTTCTGCTTTGTTTTGATGATAGATGGCCTTTTTATAATAATCATCACGGAATGGATTTACCATTTCATTAGAAGCTGCATTTCTGCATTCTCATTTAAAGTGCCCCTTTTGCTTGCACTTAAAACTTGTAACCTTCGATTTATCAAAACCTAATTTTGTTGAAGGTCCACCAATGGAATGTCTACCGGTTATTTCCATGAACCTGTGATCCCTTCTAACAACACTCGCCATGCACCATCTAATGTCAATCAACTCCATTTCTTCGGGGTCGATTTGATCATAGTCTTCTTTGGTAAGGTTAGTTTTTCCGATCTTCCCTGCTACTAAACCACCATCTGCAGCTTGGCTGCTTCTTCGCTAAAGTTCTGTGTATTGTTGAGATTTACAGCAATGTTGCACTGGAAGATGTTCTTCGAAACAGATTGTTGCTGTTGGCTTGGGGCAGATGAAGACGATCCTCCATGATATCTACTGCTTGGAGCATAACTGCTGTTTTGATTTTCTTGATTCGACATGCTTGAGTTTTCAGTTGAGAACGCAGTCTTTGGAGACACAGTCTTTGGAATCATGCTTCCCCGATAGTACAGATCAACGTTTTGTTGATACGGGGTGCTGTTGACTTTGTTTGTCTTTCTAATCTCAAGCTCGTGGCTTTCAAGCCTCTCAATCAGCAAATCGACTGTCAGATCCTCCTTCTTTACTATGTTCCTCAACAGCAGAGCAAAATACATTCAATCTTTTTCGTCGGGCATTGAATCCAACTACTTATCAACCAATTCTTCCTCGGTAAAGTTAAACCCATGTCTAGAAATCTCGATCTTTAAGTGACAAAACCGTTCTATCATCATTGAAACTGATTTATTCTTCATATAACCGAACAGATCAAATTCTTTCTTCAACAATTTTTTCTTGTTCTTAACAATTTCTTCTCCTCCCACACACTTCTTTTCTAGTTTTGCCCATAAATCTCTGGAATCTTTGTAATCGATTAAAGATATGATATCATCCCTCACTGATTAATGTAGCAATGCAAGACATTTCTTTTCAGCAATAAAACTTTCTTGTTCAGTATCGATCAGGTTTTCATAGTCACTTCTCCCAATATTGAAACCATTCCTTAAACACTTCCAACTTTGGTAAGCGAAAGCCATGAGCTTGGGCGGTTTGTTGTAGGTGCCATAAGCGTTATCCACGCTTAGTGAGTCAGCAATGGCTTTCTTAGGATTCGGGTTTGGACCAGTGTTGTTTGTGTTGCTTGACGTGGCCTCTCCTGTGTTGCTGGTGTAAGCAAATATGTCACTAAATGGGTTTAGAAAATCATCCCCCATTTTTAGAGTACCTGAAACAGTTTTCAAACACTTAGACAAATTTTTGGAATTTTCAAATGTTTTACACTGGTGCACTTGAATCGAATGGTGATTCGATCGAGTGGCACAGTATTACAAAAGAGAAGTACACAAATCGGATTGCAACCCGATCGGGTGGTTGTCCGAACGAGTAACATAACAACCTTTGAAAAAAATTGACTTTTCAACCCTTCACCGATCGGGTGGTTGTCCGATCGAGTGAGAAGATGACGTAATCACCAGAAAACAATAACAACAATGCTGTCCGATCGGGTGACACTGATGACGTCAGCAACAAATGATCAAGAACAATCTAAGCCAAATCGTTCGAGCAGATGTTCGAACGAGTGAATGACGTCAGTACACATGAACAGTTCAACATAGTTTTTGATTATTTTGATATAGTTTTTGAAGGAATTTTCTTATGAAATTTTGAAGGATTGTACTATGATTGATTGCGAACAGATGGATAACAAAATCGTCAAATTTTAATCGTAATTTCCTGTTCAATTTTATGTTTTTCTGGTTTTTAAGGTATAAAAGTGAAAAACTCTGAAAGAAATGAGTAGAAAGTGAGAGAATTCGTCAAATTTCCGGTGAAATTTGACTCTAATCGGCAAGAAAAGCTTGAATTCCGGTGAATTCGTTGCCGTAGATCTCGATTCAGTCTCCTAGATGCTCTGATACCACTTGTTAGGTCCTTTTGTACAGGATCTGATTGACACAAACGTAGACGAATCGACCTTGATCAATGTATGAAATCCATTGGATCAAGTCACAAAAGTATGACAAAGTATTCAACGTTTAACACCGTCTGATCTATCAATTAAGAAGATACGTAAGTACACAAGTACCAGTAGAAGTCAGACTTCACAGAGTACACCAACAAAATCAGCAAAAGTTCTCAAAGTCCTACCCTGAACTGGTATTTATAGGCAGACTCAGGAGGCTACTAAGTGCTGTCCGATCGGATGACAATGCAACTCGATCGGACGACAGTGCTGTCCGTTCGGATGGCCCATCCGATCAGGTGACACAGGTCAACATTCAGTCAACACTTTTACATACAAGTTCCATTTCCTGAGCTGTTTAACCACGTACATACATACATAAGCATAAATGTTCACAAAGGACATAAACAGAAAAAATACGACTAAATGCTGACGGAAGCTACATACGCATGAACTAACAAAAATCTTCATAAACTAAATCACACATATATATGTTGATATTTAAGAGACATGCAGTTAAGAAAATCAAGAGAAATGGTGATATATATGCGGATAAGACACCAAAAAATAAACACTCAAAAAATGGCTATAATTTAAGGAATGTGTTTAGTGACGGCATTAGATTCCTAATTGATGGAGAAAGGTCTGGTGGCAAGAAAAGCTGCATCCAAGAGGTTGTCAAGTGTTTTCGCTCGATAAATTCCATTCTTGGTGGTTGGTTTGGCCCTTATTCCTGTAACTCGAATCCTAGCCCGGTATATCCCATTTTAGTTTTACACCATTGTGAACCTTACGACTTTTTTACTCTCTGATCGAGGTTCTCGGCGTTGAAAAATCTTCGTAAACTAAATCACACGTGTATATGTTGAAATTTAAGAGATATACAGTCAAGAAAATCAAGAGCAATGGTGATATATATGCGGATTAGACCCCAAAAATAAACACTCAAAAATGGCTTCAATTTAAGGAATGAGTTTAGTGACGACATCAGATTCTTAATTGATGGAGAAAGGTCTGGTGGCAAGAAAAGCTGCTTCCCGGAGGTTGTCAAGTGTTTTCGCTGAACGATTCCATTCTTGGGTGGTTGGTTTGGCCCTTGTTCCTGTAACTCGAATCCTAGCCCGGTGTATCCCATTTTAGTTTTACACCATTGTGAACCTTACGCCTTTTTTACTCTCTGATCGAGGTTCTTGGCATTGAAAAATCTACGTAAACTTAATCACACGTGTATATGCTGACATTTAAGAGATATACAGTCAAGAAAATCAAGAGCAATGGTAATATATATGCGGATTAGACACCGAAAAATAAACACTCAAAAAACGGCTACAATTTAAGGAATGTGTTTAGTGACGGCATCAGATTCCTAAATGATGGAGAAAGGTCTGGTGGCAAGAAAAGCTTTTCCAGGGGGTTGTCAAGTGTTTTCGCTCGACGATTCCATTCGTGGGTGGTTGGTTTGGCCCTTGTTCCTTGTAAGTCGAATCCTAGCCCGGTATATCCCATTTTAGTTTTACACAATTGTGAACGTTACGCCTTTTTTACTCTCTGATCGAGGTTCTCGGCATTGAAAAATCTTCGTAAACTAAATCACACGTGTATATGTTGACATTTAAGAGATATACAGTCAAGAAAATCAAGAGCAATGGTGATATATATGCGGATTTGACACCAAAAATAAACACACAAAAACTGGCTACAATTTAAGGAATATGTTTAGTGAAGGCATCATATTCCTAATTGATGGAGAAAGGCCTGGTGGCAAGAAAAGCTGCTTCCAGGAGGTTGTCAAGTGTTTTCGCTCGACGATTCCATTCTTGGGTGGTTAGTTTGGCCCTTGTTCCTGTAACTCGAATCTTAGCCCGGTGTATCCCATTTTAGTTTTACACCATTGTGAACCTTACGCGTTTTTTACTCCTCTGATGGAGGTTATCGGCATTGAAAAATCTTCGTAAACTAAATCACACGTGTATGTGTTGACATTTAAGATATATACAGTCAAGAAAATCAAGAGCAATGGTGATATATATGCGGATAAGACACCAAATAATAAACAATCAAAAAATGGCTACAATTTAAGGAATGTGTTTAGTGACAACATCAGATTCCTAATTAATGGAGAAAGGTCTGGTGGTAAGAAAAGTTGCTTCCAGGAGGTTGTCAAGTGTTTTCGCTTGACGATTCCATTCTTGGGTGGTTGGTTTGGCCCTTGTTCCTGTAACTCAAATCCTAGCTCGGTATATCCCATTTTAGTTTTACACCATTGTGAACCTTACGCCTTTTTTACTCTCTGATCGAGGTTCTTGGCATTGAAAAATCTTCATGAACTAAATCAGACGTGTATATGTTGACAGTTAAGAGATATACAGTCAAGAAAATCAAGAGCAATGGTGATATATTTGCGGATTAGACACCAAAAAATAAACAGTAAAAAAATGGCTACAATTTAAGGAATGTGTTTAGTGACGGCATCAGATTCTTAATTGATGGAGAAAGGTCTGGTGACAAGAAAAGCTGCTTCCAGGAGTTTGTAAAGTGTTTTCGCTCGACGATTCCATTCTTGGGTGGTTGGTTTGGCCCTTGATCCTGTAACTCGAATCCTAGCCCGGTGTATACCATTTTAGTTTTACACCATTGTAAACCTTACGCCTTTTTTACTCTCTGATCGAGGTTCTCGGCATTGAAAAATCTTCGTAAACTAAATCACACGTGTATATGTTGACATTTAACAGATATACATTCAAGAAAATCAAGAGCAATGGTGATGTATATGCGGATAAGACACCAAAAAATAAACACTAAAAAATGGCTACAATTTAAGGAATGTGTTTAGTGACGGCTTCAGATTCCAAATTGTTGGAGAAAGGTATGGTGGCAAGAAAAGCCGCTTCCAGGAGGTTGTCAAGTGTTTTCTCTCGACGATTCCATTCTTTGGTGGTTGGTTTGGCCCTTGTTCCTGTAACTCGAATCCTAGCCCGGAATATCCTATTTTAGTTTTACACCATTGTGAACCTTACACCTTTTTTACTCTCTGATCGAGGTTCTCGGCATTGAAAAATCTCCGTAAACTATATCACACGTGTATATGTTGACATTTAAGAGATATATACAGTCAAGAAAATCAAGAGCAATGGTAATGTATATGCGAATAAGACACTAAAAAATAAACACTCAATAAATGGCTACAATTTAAGGAATGTGTTTAGTGACGACATCAGATTCCTAATTAATGGAGAAAGTTCTGGTTGCAAGAGAAGCTGCTTCCAGGAGGTTGTTAAGTTTTTTCGCTTGACGATTCCATTGTTGGGTGGTTCGTTTGGCCCTTGTTCCTGTAACTCGAATCCTAGCCCGGTATATCCCATTTTAGTTTTACACCATTGTAAACCTTATGCCTTTTTTACTCTCTGATCGAGGTTCTTGGCATTGAAAAATCTTCATAAACTTAATCACACGTGTATATGCTGACATTTAAGAGATATACAGTCAAGAAAATCAAGAGCAATGGTAATATATATGCGGATTAGACACCGAAAAATAAACACTAAAAAAACGGCTACAATTTAAGGAATGTGTTTAGTGACGGCATCATATTCCTAAATGATTTAGAAAGGTCTGGTGGCAAAAAAAGTCGCTTCCAGGAGGTTGTCAAGTGTTTTCGCTCGACGATTCCATTCGTGGTTGGTTGGTTTGGCCCTTGTTCCCTGTAACTCGAATCCTAGCCCGGTATATCCCATTTTAGTTTTACACAATTGTGAACGTTACGCCTTTTTTACTCTTTGATCGAGGTTCTCGGCATTGAAAAATCTTCGTAAACTAAATCACACGTGTATATGTTGACATTTAAGAGATATACAGTCAAGAAAATAAAGAGCAGTGGTGATATATATGCGGATTTAACACCAAAAATTAACACACAAAAACTGGCTACAATTTAAGGAATATGTTTAGTGAAGGCATCATATTCCTAATTGATGGAGAAAGGTCTGGTGGCAAGAAAAGCTGCTTCCAGGAGGTTGTCAAGTGTTTTCGCTTGACGATTCCATTCTTGGGTGGTTTGTTTTGCCCTTGTTCCTGTAACTCGAATCCTAGCCCGGTGTATCCCATTTTAGTTTTACACCATTGTGAACCTTACGCGTTTTTTAATCCTCTGATAGAGGTTCTCGGCATTGAAAAATCTTCGTAAACTAAATCACACGTGTATGTGTTGACATTTAAGAGATATACAGTCAAGAAAATCAAGAGCAATGGTGATATATATGCTGATAAGACACCAAAAAATAAACAATCAAAAAATGGCTACAATTTAAGGAATGTGTTTAGTGACAACATCAGATTCCTAATTAATTGAGAAATGTCTGGTGGTAAGAAAAGCTGCTTCCAGGAGGTTGTCAAGTGTTTTCGCTTGACGATTCCATTCTTGGGTGGTTGGTTTGGCCCTTGATCCTGTAACTCGAATCCTAGCCCGGTGTATACCATTTTAGTTTTACACCATTTTAAACCTTACGCCTTTTTTACTCTTTGATCGAGGTTCTCGGCATTGAAAAATCTTCGTAAACTAAATCACACGTGTATATGTTGACATTTAAGAGATATACAGTCAAGAAAATAAAGAGCAGTGGTGATATATATGCGGATTTAACACCAAAAATTAACACACAAAAACTGGCTACAATTTAAGGAATATGTTTAGTGAAGGCATCATATTCCTAATTGATGGAGAAAGGTCTGGTGGCAAGAAAAGCTGCTTCCAGGAGGTTGTCAAGTGTTTTCGCTTGACGATTCCATTCTTGGGTGGTTTGTTTTGCCCTTGTTCCTGTAACTCGAATCCTAGCCCGGTGTATCCCATTTTAGTTTTACACCATTGTGAACCTTACGCGTTTTTTAATCCTCTGATAGAGGTTCTCGGCATTGAAAAATCTTCGTAAACTAAATCACACGTGTATGTGTTGACATTTAAGAGATATACAGTCAAGAAAATCAAGAGCAATGGTGATATATATGCTGATAAGACACCAAAAAATAAACAATCAAAAAATGGCTACAATTTAAGGAATGTGTTTAGTGACAACATCAGATTCCTAATTAATTGAGAAATGTCTGGTGGTAAGAAAAGCTGCTTCCAGGAGGTTGTCAAGTGTTTTCGCTTGACGATTCCATTCTTGGGTGGTTGGTTTGGCCCTTGATCCTGTAACTCGAATCCTGGCCCGGTGTATACCATTTTAGTTTTACACCATTTTAAACCTTACGCCTTTTTTACTCTCTGATCGAGGTTCTCGGCATTGAAAAATCTTCGTAAACTAAATCACACGTGTATATGTTGACATTTAACAGATATACATTCAAGAAAGTCAAGAGCAATGGTGATGTATATGCGGATAAGACACCAAAAAATAAACACTAAAAAAATGGCTACAATTTAAGGAATGTGTTTAGTGACGGCATCAGATTCCTAATTGATGGAGAAAGGTCTGGTGGCAAGAAAAGCCGCTTCGAGGAGGTTGTCAAGTGTTTTCGCTCGACGATTCCATTCTTGGGTGGTTGGTTTGGCCCTTGTTCCTGTAACTCGAATCCTAGCCCGATATATCCCATTGTAGTTTTACACAATTGTGAACCTTACGCCTTTTTTACTCTCTGATTGAGGTTCTCGGCATTGAAAAATCTTTGTAAACTAAATCACACGTGTATATGTTGACATTTAACAGATATACAGTCAAGAATATCAAGAGCAATGGTGATATATATCCGGATTAGACACCAAAAAATAAACACTAAAAAAATGGCTACAATTTAAGGAATGTGTTTAGTGACGGCATCCGATTCCTAATTGATGGAGAAAGGTCTGGTGGCAAGAATAGCTACTTCTAGGAGGTTGTCAAGTATTTTCGCTCGACGATTCGATTCTTGGGTGGTTGGTTTGGCCCTTGTTCCTGTAACTTGAATCCTAGCCCGGTATATCCCATTTTAGTTTTACACCATTGTGAACCTTACGCCTTTTTTACTCTCTGATCGAGGTTCTCGGCATTGAAAAATCATCGTGAACTAAATCACACATGTATATGTTGACATTTAAGAGATATACAGTCAAGAAAATCAAGAGTAATTGTGTTATATATGTGGATTAGACAGCAAAAAATAAACATTCAAAAAACGGCTACAATTTAAGAAATGTGTTTAGAGACGGCATCAGATTCCTAATTGATGGAGAAAGGTCTGGAGGCAAGAAAAGCCGCTTCTAGGAGGTTGTCAAGAGTTTTACATCGACGATTCCATTCTTAGGTGGTTGGTTTGGCCCTTGTTCCTGTAACTCGAATCCTAGCCCGGTGTATCCCATTTTAGTTTTACACCCTTGTGAACCCTACACCTTTTTTACAATCTGATCGAGGTTCTCGGCATTGAAAAATCTTCGTAAACTAAATCACACGTGTATATGTTGACATTTAAGATACATACAATCAAGAATATCAAGAGCAATGGTGATATATATGCGGATTAGACACAAAAAAATAAACACTCAAAAAATGGCTACAATTTAATGAATGTGTTTAGTGACGGCATCAGATTCCTAATTAATGAAGAAAGGTCTGGTGGTAAGAAAAGCTGCTTCCAGGAGGTTGTTAAGTGTTTTCTCTTGACCATTCCATTCTTGGGTGGTTGGTTTGGCCCTTGTTCCTGTAACTCGAATCCTAGCCCGGTATATCCCATTTTAGTTTTGCACCATTGTTAACCTTACGCCTTTTTTACTCTCTGATCGAGGTTCTCGGGCATTGAAAAATCTTCGTAAACTAAATCACACGTTTATATGTTGACATTTAACAGATATACATTCAAGAAAATCAAGAGCAATGGTGATGTATATGCGGATAAGACACCCAAAAATAAACACTAAAAATGGCTACAATTTAAGGAATGTGTTTAGTGACGGCTTCAAATTCCTAATTGTTGGAGAAAGGTATGGTGACAATAAAAGCCGCTTCCAAGAGGTTGTCAAGTGTTTTCGCTCGACGATTCCATTCTTGGGTGGTTAGTTTGGCCCTTGTTCCTGTAACTCGAATCTTAGCCCGGTGTATCCCATTTTAGTTTTACACCATTGTGAACCTTACGCGTTTTTTACTCCTCTGATGGAGGTTATCGGCATTGAAAAATCTTCGTAAACTAAATCACACGTGTATGTGTTGACATTTAAGATATATACAGTCAAGAAAATCAAGAGCAATGGTGATATATATGCGGATAAGACACCAAATAATAAACAATCAAAAAATGGCTACAATTTAAGGAATGTGTTTAGTGACAACATCAGATTCCTAATTAATGGAGAAAGGTCTGGTGGTAAGAAAAGTTGCTTCCAGGAGGTTGTCAAGTGTTTTCGCTTGACGATTCCATTCTTGGGTGGTTGGTTTGGCCCTTGTTCCTGTAACTCAAATCCTAGCTCGGTATATCCCATTTTAGTTTTACACCATTGTGAACCTTACGCCTTTTTTACTCTCTGATCGAGGTTCTTGGCATTGAAAAATCTTCATGAACTAAATCAGACGTGTATATGTTGACAGTTAAGAGATATACAGTCAAGAAAATCAAGAGCAATGGTGATATATTTGCGGATTAGACACCAAAAAATAAACAGTAAAAAAATGGCTACAATTTAAGGAATGTGTTTAGTGACGGCATCAGATTCTTAATTGATGGAGAAAGGTCTGGTGACAAGAAAAGCTGCTTCCAGGAGTTTGTAAAGTGTTTTCGCTCGACGATTCCATTCTTGGGTGGTTGGTTTGGCCCTTGATCCTGTAACTCGAATCCTAGCCCGGTGTATACCATTTTAGTTTTACACCATTGTAAACCTTACGCCTTTTTTACTCTCTGATCGAGGTTCTCGGCATTGAAAAATCTTCGTAAACTAAATCACACGTGTATATGTTGACATTTAACAGATATACATTCAAGAAAATCAAGAGCAATGGTGATGTATATGCGGATAAGACACCAAAAAATAAACACTAAAAAATGGCTACAATTTAAGGAATGTGTTTAGTGACGGCTTCAGATTCCTAATTGTTGGAGAAAGGTATGGTGGCAAGAAAAGCCGCTTCCAGGAGGTTGTCAAGTGTTTTCTCTCGACGATTCCATTCTTTGGTGGTTGGTTTGGCCCTTGTTCCTGTAACTCGAATCCTAGCCCGGAATATCCTATTTTAGTTTTACACCATTGTGAACCTTACACCTTTTTTACTCTCTGATCGAGGTTCTCGGCATTGAAAAATCTCCGTAAACTATATCACACGTGTATATGTTGACATTTAAGAGATATATACAGTCAAGAAAATCAAGAGCAATGGTAATGTATATGCGAATAAGACACTAAAAAATAAACACTCAATAAATGGCTACAATTTAAGGAATGTGTTTAGTGACGACATCAGATTCCTAATTAATGGAGAAAGTTCTGGTTGCAAGAGAAGCTGCTTCCAGGAGGTTGTTAAGTTTTTTCGCTTGACGATTCCATTGTTGGGTGGTTCGTTTGGCCCTTGTTCCTGTAACTCGAATCCTAGCCCGGTATATCCCATTTTAGTTTTACACCATTGTAAACCTTATGCCTTTTTTACTCTCTGATCGAGGTTCTTGGCATTGAAAAATCTTCATAAACTTAATCACACGTGTATATGCTGACATTTAAGAGATATACAGTCAAGAAAATCAAGAGCAATGGTAATATATATGCGGATTAGACACCGAAAAATAAACACTAAAAAAACGGCTACAATTTAAGGAATGTGTTTAGTGACGGCATCATATTCCTAAATGATTTAGAAAGGTCTGGTGGCAAAAAAAGTCGCTTCCAGGAGGTTGTCAAGTGTTTTCGCTCGACGATTCCATTCGTGGTTGGTTGGTTTGGCCCTTGTTCCCTGTAACTCGAATCCTAGCCCGGTATATCCCATTTTAGTTTTACACAATTGTGAACGTTACGCCTTTTTTACTCTTTGATCGAGGTTCTCGGCATTGAAAAATCTTCGTAAACTAAATCACACGTGTATATGTTGACATTTAAGAGATATACAGTCAAGAAAATAAAGAGCAGTGGTGATATATATGCGGATTTAACACCAAAAATTAACACACAAAAACTGGCTACAATTTAAGGAATATGTTTAGTGAAGGCATCATATTCCTAATTGATGGAGAAAGGTCTGGTGGCAAGAAAAGCTGCTTCCAGGAGGTTGTCAAGTGTTTTCGCTTGACGATTCCATTCTTGGGTGGTTTGTTTTGCCCTTGTTCCTGTAACTCGAATCCTAGCCCGGTGTATCCCATTTTAGTTTTACACCATTGTGAACCTTACGCGTTTTTTAATCCTCTGATAGAGGTTCTCGGCATTGAAAAATCTTCGTAAACTAAATCACACGTGTATGTGTTGACATTTAAGAGATATACAGTCAAGAAAATCAAGAGCAATGGTGATATATATGCTGATAAGACACCAAAAAATAAACAATCAAAAAATGGCTACAATTTAAGGAATGTGTTTAGTGACAACATCAGATTCCTAATTAATTGAGAAATGTCTGGTGGTAAGAAAAGCTGCTTCCAGGAGGTTGTCAAGTGTTTTCGCTTGACGATTCCATTCTTGGGTGGTTGGTTTGGCCCTTGATCCTGTAACTCGAATCCTAGCCCGGTGTATACCATTTTAGTTTTACACCATTTTAAACCTTACGCCTTTTTTACTCTCTGATCGAGGTTCTCGGCATTGAAAAATCTTCGTAAACTAAATCACACGTGTATATGTTGACATTTAACAGATATACATTCAAGAAAGTCAAGAGCAATGGTGATGTATATGCGGATAAGACACCAAAAAATAAACACTAAAAAAATGGCTACAATTTAAGGAATGTGTTTAGTGACGGCATCAGATTCCTAATTGATGGAGAAAGGTCTGGTGGCAAGAAAAGCCGCTTCGAGGAGGTTGTCAAGTGTTTTCGCTCGACGATTCCATTCTTGGGTGGTTGGTTTGGCCCTTGTTCCTGTAACTCGAATCCTAGCCCGATATATCCCATTGTAGTTTTACACAATTGTGAACCTTACGCCTTTTTTACTCTCTGATTGAGGTTCTCGGCATTGAAAAATCTTTGTAAACTAAATCACACGTGTATATGTTGACATTTAACAGATATACAGTCAAGAATATCAAGAGCAATGGTGATATATATCCGGATTAGACACCAAAAAATAAACACTAAAAAAATGGCTACAATTTAAGGAATGTGTTTAGTGACGGCATCCGATTCCTAATTGATGGAGAAAGGTCTGGTGGCAAGAATAGCTACTTCTAGGAGGTTGTCAAGTATTTTCGCTCGACGATTCGATTCTTGGGTGGTTGGTTTGGCCCTTGTTCCTGTAACTTGAATCCTAGCCCGGTATATCCCATTTTAGTTTTACACCATTGTGAACCTTACGCCTTTTTTACTCTCTGATCGAGGTTCTCGGCATTGAAAAATCATCGTGAACTAAATCACACATGTATATGTTGACATTTAAGAGATATACAGTCAAGAAAATCAAGAGTAATTGTGTTATATATGTGGATTAGACAGCAAAAAATAAACATTCAAAAAACGGCTACAATTTAAGAAATGTGTTTAGAGACGGCATCAGATTCCTAATTGATGGAGAAAGGTCTGGAGGCAAGAAAAGCCGCTTCTAGGAGGTTGTCAAGAGTTTTACATCGACGATTCCATTCTTAGGTGGTTGGTTTGGCCCTTGTTCCTGTAACTCGAATCCTAGCCCGGTGTATCCCATTTTAGTTTTACACCCTTGTGAACCCTACACCTTTTTTACAATCTGATCGAGGTTCTCGGCATTGAAAAATCTTCGTAAACTAAATCACACGTGTATATGTTGACATTTAAGATACATACAATCAAGAATATCAAGAGCAATGGTGATATATATGCGGATTAGACACAAAAAAATAAACACTCAAAAAATGGCTACAATTTAATGAATGTGTTTAGTGACGGCATCAGATTCCTAATTAATGAAGAAAGGTCTGGTGGTAAGAAAAGCTGCTTCCAGGAGGTTGTTAAGTGTTTTCTCTTGACCATTCCATTCTTGGGTGGTTGGTTTGGCCCTTGTTCCTGTAACTCGAATCCTAGCCCGGTATATCCCATTTTAGTTTTGCACCATTGTTAACCTTACGCCTTTTTTACTCTCTGATCGAGGTTCTCGGGCATTGAAAAATCTTCGTAAACTAAATCACACGTTTATATGTTGACATTTAACAGATATACATTCAAGAAAATCAAGAGCAATGGTGATGTATATGCGGATAAGACACCCAAAAATAAACACTAAAAATGGCTACAATTTAAGGAATGTGTTTAGTGACGGCTTCAAATTCCTAATTGTTGGAGAAAGGTATGGTGACAATAAAAGCCGCTTCCAAGAGGTTGTCAAGTGTTTTCGCTCGACGATTCCAATCTTGGGTGGTTGGTTTGGCCCTTGTTCCTGTAACTCGAATCCTAGCCCAGAATATCCCATTTTAGTTTTACACCATTTTGAACCTTATGCCTTTTTTACTCTCTGATCGAGGTTCTCGGCATTGAAAAATCTTCGTAAACTATATCACACGTGTATATGTTGACATTTAATAGATATATACAGTCAAGAAAATCAAGAGCAATGGTAATGTATATGCGGATAAGACACTAAAAATTAAACACTCAAAAAATGGCTACAATTTAAGGAATGTGTTTAGTGACGACATCAGATTCCTAATTAATGGAGAAAGTTCTGGTGGCAAGAGAAGCTGCTTCCAGGAGGTTGTTAAGTTTTTTCGCTTGACGATTCCCTTCTTGAGTGGTTCGTTTGGCCCTTGTTCCTGTAACTCGAATCCTAGCCCGGTATATCCCATTTTAGTTTTACACCATTGTGAACCTTATGCCTTTTTTACTCTCTGATAGAGGTTCTCGGGCATTGAAAAATCTTCGTAAAGTAAATCACACGTGTATATGTTGACATTTATGAGATATCTAGTCAAGAAAATCAAGAGCAATGGTGATATATATGCGGATAAGACACCAAAAAATAACACTGTAATAATGGCTACAATTTAAGGAATGTGTTTAGTGACGGCATCAGATTCCTAATTGATGGAGAAAGGTCTGGTGGCAAGAAAAGCCGCTTCGAGAAGGTTGTCAAGTGTTTTCGCTCAACGATTCCATTCTTGGGAGGTTGGTTTGGCCCTTGTTTCTCTAAGTCGAATCCTAGCCAGTATATCCCATTGTAGTTTTACACCATTGTGAACCTTACGCCTTTTTTACTCCCTGATCGAGGTTATCGGCATTGAAAAATCTTCGTAAACTAAATAACACGTGTATATGTTGACATTTAAGAGATATACAGTCAAGAAAATCAAGAGCAATGGTGATATATGTGCGGATTAGACACCAAAAAATAAACACTCAAAAAATGGCTACAATTTTAGGAATGTGTTTAGTGACGGCATCAGATTCCCAATTGATGGAGAAAGGTATGGTGGCAAGAAAAGCCGCTCCCAGGAGGTTGTCAAGAGTTTTCTCTTGACGATTCCATTCTTGGGTGGTTGGTTTGGCCCTTATTCCTGTAACTCGAATCCTAGCCCGATATATCCCAATTTAGTTTTACACCTTTGTGAACCTTACGCATTTTTAATCTATGATCGAGGTTCTCGGCATTGAAAAATCTTCGTAAACTAAATCACACGTGTATATGTTGACATTTAAAAGATATACAGTCGAGAATATTAAGAGCAATGGTGATATATATGCGGATTGGACACCAAAAAATAAACACTCAAAAATGGCTACAATTTAATGAATGTGTTTAGTGACGGCATAAGATTCCTAATTGATGGAGAAAGGTCTGGTGGCAAGAAAAGCTGCTTCCAGGAGGTTGTCAAGAGTTTTCACTCAAAGTTTCCATTCTTGGGTGGTTGGTTTCGCCCTTGTTCCTGTAACTCGAATCCTAGCCCGGTATTTCCCATTTTAGTTTTACACCTAGACACCAAAAAATAAACACTCAAAAAATGGTTAGAATTTAAGGAATGTGTTTAGTGACGACATCAGATTCCTAATTGATTGAGAAAGGTCTGGTGGAAAGAAAAGCTGCTTCCAGGAGGTTGTCAAGTGGTTTCTCTCGACGATTCAATTCTTGGGTGGTTCGTTTGGCCCTTGTTTCTGTAACTTGAATCCTAGCCCAGTATATCCCATTGTAGTTTTACACCATTGTGAACCTTACGCCTTTTTTACTCCCTGATCGAGGTTATCGGCGTTGAAAAATCTTCTTAAACTAAATCACACGTGTATATGTTGACATTTAACAGATATACAGTCAAGAAAATCAAGAGCAATGGTGATATATATGCGGATTAGACCCCAAAATATAAACACTCAAAAAATGGCTACAATTTAAGGAATGTGTTTAGTGACGGCATCAGATTCCCAATTGATGGAGAAAGGTCTGGTGGCAAGAAAAGCCGCGTCCCGGAGGTTGTCAAGAGTTTTCTCTTGACGATTCCATTCTTGGGTGGTTGGTTTGGCCCTTATTCCTGTAACTCGAATCCTAGCCTGATATATCCCATTTTAGTTTTACACCTTTGTGAACCTTACGCCTTTTTTACTCTCTGATCGAGGTTCTCGGCATTGAAAAATCTTCGTAAACTAAATCACACGTGTATATGTTGACATTTAAAAGATATACAGTCAAGAATATTAAGAGCAATGGTGATATATATGCAGATTGGACACAACAAATAAACACTCAAAAAATGGCTACAATTTAATGATTGTGTTTAGTGACGGCATCAGATTCCTAATTGATGGAGAAAGGTCTGGTGGCAAGAAAAGCTGCTTCCAGGAGGTTGTCAAGAGTTTTGACTCGAAGTTTCCATTCTTGGGTGGTTGGTTTCGCCCTTGTTCCTGTAACTCGAATCCTAGCCCGGTATATCCCATTTTAGTTTTACACCATTGTGAACCTTACGCCTTTTTTACTCTCCGATCGAGGTTCTCGGCATTGGAAAATATTTGTAAACTAAATCACACGTGTTATATGTTGACATTTAAGAGATATACAGTCAAGAAAATCAAGAGCAATGGTGATATATAAGCTAATTAGACCCCAAAATATAAACACTCAAAAAATGGCTACAATTTAAGGAATTTGTTTTGTGACGGCATCCGATTCCTAATTGATGGAGAAAGGTCTGGTGGCAGGACTAGCTACTTCTAGGAGGATGTCAAGTGTTTTCGCTCGACGATTCGATTCTTGGGTGGTTGGTTTGGCCATTGTTCCTGTACCTCGAATCCAAGCCCGGTATATCCCATTTTAGTTTTACACCATTGTGAACCTTACGCCCTTTTTACTCTCTGATCGAGGTTCTCCGCATTGAAAAATCTTCGTAAACTAAATCACACGTGTATATGATGACATTTAAGAGATATTCAATCAAGAAAATCAAGATAAATGGTGATATATATGCGGATTAGACACCAAAATATAAAACTCAAAAAATGGTTACAATTTAAGGAATGTGTTTAGTGACGGCATCCGATTCCTAATTGATGGAGAAAGGTCTGGTGGCAAGAAAAGCCGCTTCCAGGAGGTTGTCAAGAGTTTTCGCTCTACGATTCCACTCTTGGGTGGTTGGTTTGGCCCTTGTTCCAATAACTCAATACAAGCACGGTATATACTATTTTAGTTTTACACCATTGTGAACCTTACGCCCTTTTTACCCTCTGATCGAGGTTCTCCGCATTGAAAAATCTTCTAAAATAAATCACACGTGTATATGTTGACATTTAAGAGATATACAGTCAAGAATATTAAGAGCAATGGTGATATATATGCGGATTGGACACCAAAAGATAGACACTCAAAATATGGCGACAATTTAATGAATGTGTTTAGTAACGGCATTAGATTCCTAATTGATGGAGAGTGGTCTGGTGGAAAGAAAAGCTGCTTCTAGGAGGTTGTCAAGAGTTTTCACTCGAAGTTTCCATTCTTGGGTGGTTGGTTTAGCCCTTGTTCCTGTAACTCGAATCCTAGCCCGGTATTTCCCATTTTAGTTTTACACCAATGTGAACCTTACGCCTTTTTTACTCTCCGATCGAGGTTCTCCGCATTGAAAAATCTTTGTAAACTAAATCACGCGTGTATATGTTGACATTTAAGAGATATATATACAGTCAAGAAAATCAAGAGCAATGGTGATATATATGCAGATTAGACACCAAAATATAAAAAGTCAAAAAATGGCTACAATTTAAGGAATGTGTTTAGTGACGGCATCCGATTCCTAATTGATGGAGAAAGGTCTGGTGGCAAGAAAAGCCGCTTCCAGGAGGTTGTCAAGAGTTTTCGCTCGACGATTCCATTCTTGGGTGGTTGGTCTGCCCTTGTTCCTGTAACTCGAATCCAAGCCCGGTATATCCTATTTTAGTTTTACACCATTGTGAACCTTACGCCCTTTTTACTCTCTGATCGAGGTTCTCCGCATTGAAAAATCTTCGTAAACTAAATCACACGTGTATATGATGACATTTAAGAGATATTCAATCAAGAAAATCAAGATAAATGGTGATATATATGCGGATTAGACACCAAAATATAAAAACTCAAAAAATGGCTACAATTTAAGGAATGTGTTTAGTGACGGCATCAGATTCCCAATTGATAGAGGAAGGTCTGGTGGCAAGAAAAGCCGTATCCAAGAGGTTGTCAAGAGTTTTCTCTTGACGATTCCATTCTTGGGTGGTTGGTTTGGCCCTTATTCCTGTAACTCGAATCCTAGCCCGGTATATCCCATTTTAGTTTTACACCTTTGTGAACCTTACGCCTTTTTTACTCTCTGATCGAGGTTCTCGGCATTGAAAAATCTTCGTTAACTAAATCACACGTGTATATGTTGACATTTAAGAGATATACAGTTAAGAATATTAAGAGCAATGGTGATATATATGCGGATTGGACACCAAAAGATAGACACTCAAAATATGGCTACAATTTAATGAATGTGTTTAGTAACGGCATCAGATTCCTAATTGATGGAGAGTGGTCTGGTGGCAAGAAAAGCTGCTTCTAGGAGGTTGTCAAGAGTTTTCACTCGAAGTTTCCATTCTTGGGTGGTTGGTTTAGCCCTTATTCCTGTAACTCGAATCCTAGCCCGGTATTTCCCATTTTAGTTTTACACCATTGTGAACCTTACGCCTTTTTTACTCTCCGATCGAGGTTCTTGGCATTGAAAAATCTTTGTATACTAAATCACACGTGTTATATGTTGACATTTAAGAGATATACAGTCAAGAAATTCAAGAGCAATGGTGATATATATGCGGATTAGACCCCAAAATATAAACACTCAAAAAATGGCTACAATTTAAGGAATGTGTTTAGTGACGGCATCCGATTCCTAATTAATGGAGAAAGGTCTGGTGGCAAGAATAGCTACTTCTAGGAGATTGTTAAGTGTTTTCGCTTGACGATTCGATTCTTGGGTGGTTGGTTTGGCCCTTGTTCCTGTAACTCGAATCCTAGCCCGGTATATCCCATTTTAGTTTTACACCATTGTGAACCTTACGCCTTTTTTACTCTCTGATTGAGGTTCTCGGCATTGAAAAATCATCGTGAACTAAATCACACGTGTATATGTTGACATTTAAGAGATATACAGTCAAGAAAATCAAGAGCAATTGTGTTATATATGTGGATTAGACAGCAAAAAATAAACATTCAAAAAATGGCTACAATTTAAGGAATGTGTTTAGAGACAGCATCAGATTCCTAATTGATGGAGAAAGGTCTGGTGGCAAGAAAAGCCGCTTCCAGGAGGTTGTGAAGAGTTTTACATCGACGATTCCATTCTTAGGTGGTTGGTTTGGCCCTTGTTCCAGTAACTCGTATCCTAGACCGGTATATCCCATTTTAGTTTTACACCCTTGTGAACCTTACACCATTTTAATCTCTGATCGAGGTTCTCGGCATTGAAAAATCTTCGTAAACTAAATCACACGTGTATATGTTGACATTTAAGATATATACAATCAAGAATATCAAGAGCAATGGTGATATATATGCAGATTAGACACAAAAAAATAAACACTCAAAAAATGGCTACAATTTAATGAATGTGTTTAGTGACGGCATCAGATTCCTAATTGTTGGAGAAAGGTCTGGTGGTAAGAAAAGCTGCTTCCAGGAGGTTGTCAAGAGTTTTCGCTCGACGATTCCATTCTTGGGTGGTTGGTTTGGCCCTTGTTCCTGTAACTCGAATCCTAGCCCGGAATATCCCATTTTAGTTTTACACCATTGTGAAACTTACGCCTTTTTTACTCTCTGATCGATGTTCTCGGCATTGAAAAATCTTCGTAAAATAAATCACACGTGTATATGTTGACATTTAAGAGATATACAATCAAGAAAATCAAGAGCAATGGTGATATATATGCGGATTAGACACCAAAATATAAAAACTCAAAAAATGGCTACAATTTAAGGAATATGTTTAGTGACGGCATCCGATTCCTAATTGATTGAGAAAGGTTTGGTGGCAAGAAAAGCCGCTTCCAGGAGGTTGTCAAGAGTTTTCGCTCGACGATTCCACTCTTGGGTGGTTGGTTTGGCCCTTGTTCCTGTAACTCGAATCCAAGCCCGGTATATCCTATTTTAGTTTTACACCATTGTGAACCTTACCCCTTTTTAATCTCTGACCGAGGTTCTCCGCATTGAAAAATCTTCCTAAACTAAATCACACGTGTATATGTTGACATTTAAGAAATATACAGTCAAGAAAATCAAAAGCATTGGTGATATATATGCGTATCAGATACCAAAAAATAAACACTCAAAAAATGGAAACAATTTAAGGAATGTGTTTAGTGACGACATCAAATTCCTAATTGATGTAGAAAGGTCTGGTGGCAAGAAAAGCTGCTTTCAGGAGGGTATCAAGTGTTTTCGCTCGACGATTCCATTCTTAGGTGGCTGGTTTGGCCCTTGTTCCTGTAACTCGAATCCTAGGCCGATATATCCCATTTTAGTTTTACACCATTGTGAACCTTACACCTTTTTTACTCTCTGATCGAGGTTCTCGGCATTGAAAAATCATCGTGAACTAAATCAAGCGTGTATATGTTGACATTTAAGAGATATACAGTCAAGAAAATCAAGAGCAATGGTGATATATATGCGGATTAGACCCCAAAATATAAACACTCAAAAAATGGCTACAATTTAAGGAATGTGTTTAGTGACGGCATCAGATTCCCAATTGATGGAGAAAGGACTGGTGGCAAGAAAAGCCGCTTCCAGGAGGTTGTCAAGAGATTTCTCTTGACGATTCCACTCTTGGGTGGTTGGTTTGGCCCTTATTCCTGTAACTCGAATCCTAGCCTGATATATCCCATTTTAGTTTTACACCTTTGTGAACCTTACGCCTTTTTTACTCTCTGATCGAGGTTCTCAGCATTGAAAAATCTTCGTAAACTATATCACACGTGTATATGTTGACATTTAAAATATATACAGTCAAGAATATTAAGAGCAATGGTGATATATATGCGGATTGGACACAACAAATAAACACTCAAAAAATGGCTACAATTTAATGAATGTGTTCAGTGACGGCATCAGATTCCTAATTGATAGAGAAAGGTCTGGTGGCAAGAAAAGCTGCTTCCAGGAGGTTGTCAAGAGTTTTGACTCGAAGTTTCCATTCTTGGGTGGTTGGTTTCGCCCTTGTTCCTGTAACTCGAATCCTAGCCCGGTATATCCCATTTTAGTTTTGCACCATCGTGAACCTTACGCCTTTTTTACTCTCCGATCGAGGTTCTCGGCATTGGAAAATCTTTGTAAACTAAATCACACGTGTTATATGTTGACATTTAAGAGATATACAGTCAAGAAAATCAAGAGCAATGGTGATATATAAGCTAATTAGACCCCAAAATATAAACACTCAAAAAATGGCTACAATATAAGGAATGTGTTTTGTGATGGCATCCGATTCCTAATTGATGGAGAAAGGTCTGGGGGCAGGACTAGCTACTTCTAGGAGGTTGTCAAGTGTTTTCGCTCGACGATTCGATTCTTGGGTGGTTGGTTTGGCCATTGTTCCTGTATCTCGAATCCTAGCCCGGTATATCCTATTTTAGTTTTACACCATTGTGAACCTTACGCCTTTTTTTACTCTCTGATCGAGGTTCTCGGCATTGAAAAATCATCGTGAACTAAATCACACGTGTATATGTTGACATTTAAGAGATATACAGTCAAGAAAATCAAGTGCAATTGTGTTATATATGTGGATTAGAAAGCAAAAAATAAACATTCAAAAAATGGCTACAATTTAAGGAATGTGTTTAGAGACGGCATCAGATTCCTAATTGATGGAGAAAGGTCTGGTGGCAAGAAAAGCCGCTTCCAGGAGGTTGTCAACAGTTTTACATCGACGATTGCATTCTTAGGTGGTTGGTTTGGCCCTTGTTCCTGTAACTCGAATCCTAGCCCGGTATATCCCATTTTAGTTTTACACTCTTGTGAACCTTACACGTTTTTTACTCTCTTATCGAGGTTCTCGGCATTGAAAAATCATCGTAAACTAAATCACACGTGTATATGTTGACATTTAAGAGATATACAGTCAAGAAAATCAAGAGCAATGGTGATATATATATGCGGATAAGACACCCAAAAATAAACAATCAAAAAATGGCTACAATTTAAGGAATGTGTTTAGTAACAACATCAGATTCTTAATTAATGAAGAAAGGTCTGGTGGTAAGAAAAGTTGCTTCCAGGAGGTTGTCAAGTGTTTTCTTTTGACGATTCCATTCTTGGGTGGTTGGTTTGGCCCTTGTTCCTGTAACTCAAATCCTAGCCCGGTATATCTCATTTTAGTTTTGCACCATTGTTAACCTTACGCCTTTTTTACTCTCTGATCGAGGTTCTCGGGCATTGAAAAATCTTCGTAAACTAAATCACGTGTGTATATGTTGACATTTAAGATATATATACAGTCAATAAAATCAAGAGCAATGGTGATATATATCCAGATTAGACACCAAAATATAAAAACTCAAAAAAGGGCTACAATTTAAGGAATGTGTTTAGTGACGGCATCCGATTCCTAATTGATGGAGAAAGGTCTGGTGGCAAGAAAAGCCGCTTCCAGGAGGTTGTCAAGAGTTTTCGCTCGACGATTCCATTCTTGGGTGGTTGGTTTTCCCTTGTTCCTGTAACTCGAATCCAAGCCCGGTATATCCTATTTTAGTTTTACACCATTGTGAACCTTACGCCCTTTTTACTCTCTGATCGAGGTTCTCCGCATTGAAAAATCTTCGTAAACCAAATCACACGTGTATATGATGACATTTAAGAGATATTCAATCAAGAAAATCAAGATAAATGGTGATATATATGCGGATTAGACACCAAAATATAAAAACTCAAAAAATGGCTACAATTTAAGGAATGTGTTTAGTGACGGCATCCGTTTCCTAATTGATGGAGAAAGGTCTGGTGGCAAGAAAAGCCGCTTCCAGGAGGTTGTCAAGAGTTTTCGCTGTACGATTCCACTCTTGGGTGGTTGGTTTGGCCCTTGTTCCTGTAACTCGAATCCAAGCCCGGTATATCCTATTTTAGTTTTACACCATTGTGAACCTTACGCCCTTTTTACTCTCTGATCGAGGTTCTCCGCATCGAAAAATCTTCTTAAACTAAATCACACGTGTATATGTTGACATTTAAGAAATATACAGTCAAGAAAATCAAGAGCAATGGTGATATATATGCGGATTAGACACCAAAAAATAAACACTCAAAAAATGGCTACAATTTAAGGAATGTGTTTAGTGACGGCATCAGATTCCCAATTGATAGAGAAAGGTCTGGTGGCAAGAAAAGCCGTATCCAAGAGGTTGTCAAGAGTTTTCTCTTGACGATTCCATTCTTGGGTGGTTGGTTTGGCCCTTATTCCTGTAACTCGAATCCTAGCCCGGTATATCCCATTTTAGTTTTACACCTTTGTGAACCTTACGCCTTTTTTACTCTCTGATCGAGGTTCTCGGCATTGAAAAATCTTCGTTAACTAAATCACACGTGTATATCTTGACATTTAAGAGATATACAGTCAAGAATATTAAGAGCAATGGTGATATATATGGGGATTGGACACCAAAAAATAAACACTCAAAATATGGCTACAATTTAATGAATGTGTTTAGTAACGGCATCAGATTCCTAATTGATGGAGAGTGGTCTGGTGGCAAGAAAAGCTGCTTCTAGGAGGTTGTCAAGAGTTTTCACTCGAAGTTTCCATTCTTGGGTGGTTGGTTTAGCCCTTGTTCCTGTAACTCGAATCCTAGCCCGGTATTTCCCATTTTAGTTTTACACCATTGTGAACCTTACGCCTTTTTTACTCTCCGATCGAGGTTCTCGGCTTTGAAAAATCTTTGTAAACTAAATCACACGTGTTATATGTTGACATTTAAGAGATATACAGTCAAGAAATTCAAGAGCAATGGTGATATATATGCGGATTAGACCCCAAAATATAAACACTCAAAAAATGGCTACAATATAAGGAATGTGTTTAGTGACGGCATCCGATTCCTAATTGATGGAGAAAGGTCTGGTGGCAAGAATAGCTACTTCTAGGAGATTGTTAAGTGTTTTCGCTTGACGATTCGATTCTTGGGTGGTTGGTTTGGCCCTTGTTCCTGTAACTCGAATCTTAGCCCGGTATATCCCATTTTAGTTTTACACCATTGTGAACCTTACGCCTTTTTTACTCTCTGATTGAGGTTCTCGGCATTGAAAAATCATCGTGAACTAAATCATATGTGTATATGTTGACATTTAGGAGATATACAGTCAAGAAAATCAAGAGCAATTGTGTTATATATGTGGATTAGACAGAAAAAAATAAACATTCAAAAAATGCCTACAATTTAAGGAATGTGTTTAGAGACGGCATCAGATTCCTAATTGATGGAGAAAGGTCTGGTGGGAAGAAAAGCCGCTTCCAGGAGGTTGTTAAGAGTTTTACATCGACGATTCCATTCTTAGGTGGTTGGTTTGGCCCTTGTTCCAGTAACTGGTATTCTAGACCGGTATATTCCATTTTAGTTTTACACCCTTGTGAACCTTACACCATTTTAATCTCTGATCGAGGTTCTCGGCATTGAAAAATCTTCGTAAACTGAATCACACGTGTATATGTTGACATTTAAGATATATACAATCAAGAATATCAAGAGCAATGGTGATATATATGCAGATTAGACACAAAAAAAAAACACTCAAAAAATGGCTACAATTTAATGAATGTGTTTAGTGACGGCATCAGATTCCTAATTGATGGAGAAAGGTCTGGTGGTAAGAAAAGCTGCTTCCAGGAGGTTGTCAAGAGTTTTCGCTCGACGATTCCATTCTTGGGTGGTTGGTTTGGCCCTTGTTCCTGTAACTCGAATCCTAGCCCGGAATATCCCATTTTAGTTTTACACCATTGTGAAACTTACGCCTTTTTTACTCTCTGATCGATGTTCTCGGCATTGAAAAATCTTCGTAAAATAAATCACACGTGTATATGTTGACATTTAAGAGATATACAATCAAGAAAATCAAGAGCAATGGTGATATATATGCGGATTAGACACCAAAATATAAAAACTCAAAAAATGGCTACAATTTAAGGAATATGTTTAGTGACGGCATCCGATTCCTAATTGATTGAGAAAGGTTTGGTGGCAAGAAAAGCCGCTTCCAGGAGGTTGTCAAGAGTTTTCGCTCGACGATTCCACTCTTGGGTGGTTGGTTTGGCCCTTGTTCCTGTAACTCGAATCCAAGCCCGGTATATCCTATTTTAGTTTTACACCATTGTGAACCTTACCCCTTTTTAATCTCTGACCGAGGTTCTCCGCATTGAAAAATCTTCCTAAACTAAATCACACGTGTATATGTTGACATTTAAGAAATATACAGTCAAGAAAATCAAAAGCATTGGTGATATATATGCGTATCAGATACCAAAAAATAAACACTCAAAAAATGGAAACAATTTAAGGAATGTGTTTAGTGACGACATCAAATTCCTAATTGATGTAGAAAGGTCTGGTGGCAAGAAAAGCTGCTTTCAGGAGGGTATCAAGTGTTTTCGCTCGACGATTCCATTCTTAGGTGGCTGGTTTGGCCCTTGTTCCTGTAACTCGAATCCTAGGCCGATATATCCCATTTTAGTTTTACACCATTGTGAACCTTACACCTTTTTTACTCTCTGATCGAGGTTCTCGGCATTGAAAAATCATCGTGAACTAAATCAAGCGTGTATATGTTGACATTTAAGAGATATACAGTCAAGAAAATCAAGAGCAATGGTGATATATATGCGGATTAGACCCCAAAATATAAACACTCAAAAAATGGCTACAATTTAAGGAATGTGTTTAGTGACGGCATCAGATTCCCAATTGATGGAGAAAGGACTGGTGGCAAGAAAAGCCGCTTCCAGGAGGTTGTCAAGAGATTTCTCTTGACGATTCCACTCTTGGGTGGTTGGTTTGGCCCTTATTCCTGTAACTCGAATCCTAGCCTGATATATCCCATTTTAGTTTTACACCTTTGTGAACCTTACGCCTTTTTTACTCTCTGATCGAGGTTCTCAGCATTGAAAAATCTTCGTAAACTATATCACACGTGTATATGTTGACATTTAAAATATATACAGTCAAGAATATTAAGAGCAATGGTGATATATATGCGGATTGGACACAACAAATAAACACTCAAAAAATGGCTACAATTTAATGAATGTGTTCAGTGACGGCATCAGATTCCTAATTGATAGAGAAAGGTCTGGTGGCAAGAAAAGCTGCTTCCAGGAGGTTGTCAAGAGTTTTGACTCGAAGTTTCCATTCTTGGGTGGTTGGTTTCGCCCTTGTTCCTGTAACTCGAATCCTAGCCCGGTATATCCCATTTTAGTTTTGCACCATCGTGAACCTTACGCCTTTTTTACTCTCCGATCGAGGTTCTCGGCATTGGAAAATCTTTGTAAACTAAATCACACGTGTTATATGTTGACATTTAAGAGATATACAGTCAAGAAAATCAAGAGCAATGGTGATATATAAGCTAATTAGACCCCAAAATATAAACACTCAAAAAATGGCTACAATATAAGGAATGTGTTTTGTGATGGCATCCGATTCCTAATTGATGGAGAAAGGTCTGGGGGCAGGACTAGCTACTTCTAGGAGGTTGTCAAGTGTTTTCGCTCGACGATTCGATTCTTGGGTGGTTGGTTTGGCCATTGTTCCTGTATCTCGAATCCTAGCCCGGTATATCCTATTTTAGTTTTACACCATTGTGAACCTTACGCCTTTTTTTACTCTCTGATCGAGGTTCTCGGCATTGAAAAATCATCGTGAACTAAATCACACGTGTATATGTTGACATTTAAGAGATATACAGTCAAGAAAATCAAGTGCAATTGTGTTATATATGTGGATTAGAAAGCAAAAAATAAACATTCAAAAAATGGCTACAATTTAAGGAATGTGTTTAGAGACGGCATCAGATTCCTAATTGATGGAGAAAGGTCTGGTGGCAAGAAAAGCCGCTTCCAGGAGGTTGTCAACAGTTTTACATCGACGATTGCATTCTTAGGTGGTTGGTTTGGCCCTTGTTCCTGTAACTCGAATCCTAGCCCGGTATATCCCATTTTAGTTTTACACTCTTGTGAACCTTACACGTTTTTTACTCTCTTATCGAGGTTCTCGGCATTGAAAAATCATCGTAAACTAAATCACACGTGTATATGTTGACATTTAAGAGATATACAGTCAAGAAAATCAAGAGCAATGGTGATATATATATGCGGATAAGACACCCAAAAATAAACAATCAAAAAATGGCTACAATTTAAGGAATGTGTTTAGTAACAACATCAGATTCTTAATTAATGAAGAAAGGTCTGGTGGTAAGAAAAGTTGCTTCCAGGAGGTTGTCAAGTGTTTTCTTTTGACGATTCCATTCTTGGGTGGTTGGTTTGGCCCTTGTTCCTGTAACTCAAATCCTAGCCCGGTATATCTCATTTTAGTTTTGCACCATTGTTAACCTTACGCCTTTTTTACTCTCTGATCGAGGTTCTCGGGCATTGAAAAATCTTCGTAAACTAAATCACGTGTGTATATGTTGACATTTAAGATATATATACAGTCAATAAAATCAAGAGCAATGGTGATATATATCCAGATTAGACACCAAAATATAAAAACTCAAAAAAGGGCTACAATTTAAGGAATGTGTTTAGTGACGGCATCCGATTCCTAATTGATGGAGAAAGGTCTGGTGGCAAGAAAAGCCGCTTCCAGGAGGTTGTCAAGAGTTTTCGCTCGACGATTCCATTCTTGGGTGGTTGGTTTTCCCTTGTTCCTGTAACTCGAATCCAAGCCCGGTATATCCTATTTTAGTTTTACACCATTGTGAACCTTACGCCCTTTTTACTCTCTGATCGAGGTTCTCCGCATTGAAAAATCTTCGTAAACCAAATCACACGTGTATATGATGACATTTAAGAGATATTCAATCAAGAAAATCAAGATAAATGGTGATATATATGCGGATTAGACACCAAAATATAAAAACTCAAAAAATGGCTACAATTTAAGGAATGTGTTTAGTGACGGCATCCGTTTCCTAATTGATGGAGAAAGGTCTGGTGGCAAGAAAAGCCGCTTCCAGGAGGTTGTCAAGAGTTTTCGCTGTACGATTCCACTCTTGGGTGGTTGGTTTGGCCCTTGTTCCTGTAACTCGAATCCAAGCCCGGTATATCCTATTTTAGTTTTACACCATTGTGAACCTTACGCCCTTTTTACTCTCTGATCGAGGTTCTCCGCATCGAAAAATCTTCTTAAACTAAATCACACCTGTATATGTTGACATTTAAGAAATATACAGTCAAGAAAATCAAGAGCAATGGTGATATATATGCGGATTAGACACCAAAAAATAAACACTCAAAAAATGGCTACAATTTAAGGAATGTGTTTAGTGACGGCATCAGATTCCCAATTGATAGAGAAAGGTCTGGTGGCAAGAAAAGCCGTATCCAAGAGGTTGTCAAGAGTTTTCTCTTGACGATTCCATTCTTGGGTGGTTGGTTTGGCCCTTATTCCTGTAACTCGAATCCTAGCCCGGTATATCCCATTTTAGTTTTACACCTTTGTGAACCTTACGCCTTTTTTACTCTCTGATCGAGGTTCTCGGCATTGAAAAATCTTCGTTAACTAAATCACACGTGTATATCTTGACATTTAAGAGATATACAGTCAAGAATATTAAGAGCAATGGTGATATATATGGGGATTGGACACCAAAAAATAAACACTCAAAATATGGCTACAATTTAATGAATGTGTTTAGTAACGGCATCAGATTCCTAATTGATGGAGAGTGGTCTGGTGGCAAGAAAAGCTGCTTCTAGGAGGTTGTCAAGAGTTTTCACTCGAAGTTTCCATTCTTGGGTGGTTGGTTTAGCCCTTGTTCCTGTAACTCGAATCCTAGCCCGGTATTTCCCATTTTAGTTTTACACCATTGTGAACCTTACGCCTTTTTTACTCTCCGATCGAGGTTCTCGGCTTTGAAAAATCTTTGTAAACTAAATCACACGTGTTATATGTTGACATTTAAGAGATATACAGTCAAGAAATTCAAGAGCAATGGTGATATATATGCGGATTAGACCCCAAAATATAAACACTCAAAAAATGGCTACAATATAAGGAATGTGTTTAGTGACGGCATCCGATTCCTAATTGATGGAGAAAGGTCTGGTGGCAAGAATAGCTACTTCTAGGAGATTGTTAAGTGTTTTCGCTTGACGATTCGATTCTTGGGTGGTTGGTTTGGCCCTTGTTCCTGTAACTCGAATCTTAGCCCGGTATATCCCATTTTAGTTTTACACCATTGTGAACCTTACGCCTTTTTTACTCTCTGATTGAGGTTCTCGGCATTGAAAAATCATCGTGAACTAAATCATATGTGTATATGTTGACATTTAGGAGATATACAGTCAAGAAAATCAAGAGCAATTGTGTTATATATGTGGATTAGACAGAAAAAAATAAACATTCAAAAAATGCCTACAATTTAAGGAATGTGTTTAGAGACGGCATCAGATTCCTAATTGATGGAGAAAGGTCTGGTGGGAAGAAAAGCCGCTTCCAGGAGGTTGTTAAGAGTTTTACATCGACGATTCCATTCTTAGGTGGTTGGTTTGGCCCTTGTTCCAGTAACTGGTATTCTAGACCGGTATATTCCATTTTAGTTTTACACCCTTGTGAACCTTACACCATTTTAATCTCTGATCGAGGTTCTCGGCATTGAAAAATCTTCGTAAACTGAATCACACGTGTATATGTTGACATTTAAGATATATACAATCAAGAATATCAAGAGCAATGGTGATATATATGCAGATTAGACACAAAAAAAAAATACTCAAAAAATGGCTACAATTTAATGAATGTGTTTAGTGACGGCATCAGATTCCTAATTGATGGAGAAAGGTCTGGTGGTAAGAAAAGCTGCTTCCAGGAGGTTGTCAAGAGTTTTCGCTCGACGATTCCATTCTTGGGTGGTTGGTTTGGCCCTTGTTCCTGTAACTCGAATCCTAGCCCGGAATATCCCATTTTAGTTTTACACCATTGTGAAACTTACGCCTTTTTTACTCTCTGATCGATGTTCTCGGCATTGAAAAATCTTCGTAAAATAAATCACACGTGTATATGTTGACATTTAAGAGATATACAATCAAGAAAATCAAGAGCAATGGTGATATATATGCGGATTAGACACCAAAATATAAAAACTCAAAAAATGGCTACAATTTAAGGAATATGTTTAGTGACGGTATCCGATTCGTAATTGATTGAGAAAGGTTTGGTGGCAAGAAAAGCCGCTACCAGGAGGTTGTCAAGAGTTTTCGCTCGACGATTCCACTCTTGGGTGGTTGGTTTGGCCCTTGTTCCTATAACTCGAATCCAAGCCCGGTATATCCTATTTTAGTTTTACACCATTGTGAACCTTACACCCTTTTTAATCTCTGACCGAGGTACTCCGCATTGAAAAATCTTCCTAAAGTAAATCACACGTGTATATGTTGACATTTAAGAAATATACAGTCAAGAAAATCAAGAGCATTGGTGATATATATGCGTATCAGATACCAAAAAATAAACACTCAAAAAATGGCAACAATTTAAGGAATATGTTTAGTGACGACATCAAATTCCTAATTGATGTAGAAAGGTCTGGTGGCAAGAAAAGCTGCTTTCAGGAGGGTATCAAGTGTTTTCGCTCGACGATTCAATTCTTAGGTGGCTCGTTTAGCCCTTGTTCCTGTAACTCGAATCCTTGGCCGATATATCCGATTTTAGTTTTACACCATTGTGAACCTTACACCTTTTTTACTCTCTGATCGAGGTTCTCGGCATTGAAAAATCTTCGTAGACTAAATCACACGTGTATATGTTGACATTTAAGAGATATACAGTCAAGAAAATCAAGAGCAATGGTGATATATATGCGGATAAGACACCAAAAAATAAACAATCAAAAAATGGCTACAATTTAAGGAATGTGTTTAGTGACAACATCAGATTCCTAATTAATGAAGAAAGGTATGGTGGTAAGAAAAGCTGCTTCCAGGAGCTTGTCAAGTGTTTTCTCTTGACGATTCGATTCTTGGGTGGTTGGTTTGGCCCTTGTTCCTGTAACTCGAATCCTAGCCCAGTATATCCCATTTTAGTTTTGCACCATTGTTAACCTTACGCCTTTTTTACTCTCTGATCGAGGTTCTCGGGCATTGAAAAATCTTCGTAAACTAAATCACACGTGTATATGTTGACATTTAAGAGATATACAGTCAAGAAAATCAAGAGCAATGGTGATATATAAGCGGATTAGACACCAAAATATAAAAACTCAAAAAATGGCTACAATTTAAGGAATGTGTTTATTGACGGCATCTGGTTCCTAATTGATGGAGAAAGGTCTGGTGGCAAGAAAAGCCGTTTCCAGGAGGTTGTCAAGAGTTTTCGCTCGACGATTCCATTCTTGGGTGGTTGGTCTGGCCCTTGTTCCTGTAACTCGAATCCAAGCCCGGTATATCTTATTTTAGTTTTACACCATTGTGAACCTTTCGCCCTTTTTACTCTCTGATCGAGGTTCTCCGCATTGAAAAATCTTCGTAAACTAAATCACACATGTATATGTTGACATTTAAGAGATATACAATCAAGAATATCAAGAGCAATGGTGATATATATGCGGATTAGACACCAAAATATAAAAACTCAAAAAATGGCTACAATTTAAGAATGTGTTTAGGGACGGCATCCGATTCCTAATTGATGGAGCAAGGTCTGTGGCAAGAAAAGCCGCTTCCAGGAGGTTGTCAAGAGTTTTCGCTCGACGATTCCATTCTTGGGTGGTTGGTTTGGCCCTTGTTCCTGTAACTCGAATCCAAGCCCGGTATATCCTATTTTAGTTTTACGCCATTGTGAACCTTACGCCCTTTTTACTCTCTGATCGAGGTTCTCCGCATTGAAAAATCTACCTAAACTAAATCACACGTGTATGTGTTGACATTTAAGAGATATACAATCAAGGAAATCAAGAGCAATGGTGATATATATGCGGATTAGACACCAAAAAATAAACACTCAAAAAATGGCTACAATTTAAGGAATGTGTTTAGTGACGACATCAGATTCCCAATTGATGGAGAAAGGTCTGGTGGCAAGAAAAGCCGCTTTCAGGAGGTTGTCAAGAGTTTTCTCTTGATGATTCCATTCTTAGGTGGTTGGTTTGGCCCTTATTCCTGTAACTCGAATCCTAGCCCGGTATATCCCGTTTTAGTTTTACACCTTTGTGAACCTTACGCCTTTTTTACTCTCTGATCGAGGTTCTCGGCATTGAAAAATGTTCCTAAACTAAATCACATGTGTATATGTTGACATTTAAGAGATATTCAGTCAAGAATATCAAGAGCAATGGTGATATATATGCGGATTGGACACCAAAAAATAAACACTCAAAAAATGGCTACAATCTGATGAATGTGTTTAGTGACAGCATCAGATTCCTAATTGATGGAGAATGGTCTGGTGGCAAGAAAAGCAGCTTCCAGGAGGTTGTCAATAGTTTTCACTCAAATTTTCCATTCTTGGTTGGTTGGTTTAGCCCTTGTTCCTGTAACTCGAATCCTAGCCCGGTATATCCCATTTTAGTTTTACACCATTGTGAAACTTACGCCTTTTTTACTCTCCGATCGAGTTTCTCGGCATTGAAAAATCTTTGTAAACTAAATCACACGTGTTATATGTTGACATTTAATAGATATACAGTCAAGAAAATCAAGAGCAATGGTGATACATATATATGCGGATTAGACCCCAAAATATAAACACTAAAAAAATGGCTACAATTTAAGGAATGTGTTTAGTCACGGCATCCGATTCCTAATTGATGGAGAAAGGTCTGGTGGCAAGAATAGCTACTTCTAGGAGGTTGTCAAGTGTTTTCGCTCGACGATTCGATTCTTGGGTGGTTGGTTTGGCCCTTGTTCCTGTAACTCGAATCCTAGCCCGGTATATCCCATTTTAGTTTTACACCATTGTGAACCTTACGCCTTTTTTACTCTCTGATCGAGGTTCTCGGCATTGAAAAATCATCGTGAACTAAATTACACCTGTATATGTTGACATTTAAGAGATATATACAGTCAAGAAAATCAAGAGCAATTGTGTTATATATGTGGATTAGACCACAAAAAATAAACATTCAAAAAATGGCTACAATTTAAGGAATGTGTTTAGAGACGGCATCAGATTCCTAATTGATGGAGAAAGGTCTGGTGGCAAGAAAAGCCGCTTCCAGGAGGTTGTCAAGAGTTTTACATCGACGATTCCATTCTTAGGTGGTTGGTTTGACCCTTGTTCCAGTAACTCGAATCCTAGCCCGGTATATCCCATTTTAGTTTTACACCCTTGTGAACCTTACACCTTTTTTAGTCTCTGATCGTGGTTCTCGTAATTGAAAAATCTTCGTAAACTAAATCACACGTGTATATGTTGACATTTAAGAGATAAACAATCAAGAATATCAAGAGCAACGGTGATATATATGCGGATTAGACACAAAAAAATTAACACTCAAGAAATGGCTACAATTTAATGATTGTGTTTAGTGACGGCATCAGATTCCTAATTAATGGAGAAAGGTCTGGTGGTAAGAAAAGCTGCTTCCAGGAGGTTGTCAAGAGTTTTCGCTCGACGATTCCATTCTTGGGTGGTTGGTTTGGCCCTCGTTCCTGTAACTCGAATATTAGCCCGGTATATCCCATTTTAGTTTTACACCATTGTGAACCTTACGCCTTTTTTACTCTCTGATCGAGGTTCTCGGCATTGAAAAATCTTCGTAAACTAAATCACATGTGTATATGTTGACATTTAAGAGATATACAATCAAGAAAATCAAGAGCAATGGTGATATATATGCGGATTAGACACCAAAATATAAAAACTCAAAAAATGGCTACAATTTAAGGAATGTGTTTAGTGACGGCATCCGATTCCTAATTGATGGAGAAAGGTCTGGTGGCAAGAAAAGCCGCTTCCAGGAAGTTGTCAAGAGTTTTCGCTCGACGATTCCATTCTTGGGTGGTTGGTTTGGCCCTTGTTCCTGTAACTCGAATCCAAGCCCGGTATATCCTATTTTAGTTTTACACCATTGTGAACCTTACGCCCTTTTTACTCTCTGATCGAGGTTCTCCGCATCGAAAAATCTTCTTAAACTAAATCACACGTGTATATGTTGACATTTAAGAAATATACAGTCAAGAAAATCAAGAGCATTGGTGATATATATGCGTATCAGATACCAAAAAATAAACACTCAAAAAATGGCAACAATTTAAGGAATGTGTTTAGTGACGACATCAGATTCCTAATTGAAGGAGAAAGGTCTGGTGGCAAGAAAAGCGGCTTCCAGGAAGTTTTCAAGTGTTTTCGCTCGACGATTCCATTCTTGGGTGGCTGGTTTGGCCCTTGTTCCTGTAACTCGAATCCTAGGCCGATATATCCCATTTTAGTTTTAGACCATTGTGAACCTTACGCATTTTTTACTCTTTGATTGAGGTTCTCGGCATTGAAAAATCTTTGTAAACTAAATCAAACGTGTATATGTTGACATTTAAGAGATATACAATCAAGAATATCAAGAGCAATGGTGATATATATGCGGATTAAACACAAAAAAATAAACACTCAAAAAATGGCGACAATTTAATGAATGTGTTTAGTGACGGCATGAGATTCTTAAATGATGGAGAAAGTTCTGGTGGTAAGAAAAGCTGCTTCCAGGAGGTTGTCAAGAGTTTTCGCTCGACGATTCCATTCTTGGGTGGTTGGTTTGGCCCTTGTTCCTGTAACTCGAATCCTAGCCCGGTATATCCCATTTTAGTTTTACACCATTGTGAACCTTACGCCTTTTTTACTCTCTGATCGAGGTTCTCGGCATTGAAAAGTCTTCGTAAACTAAATCACATGTGTATATGTTGACATTTAAGAGAAATACAATCAAGAAAATCAAGAGCAATGGTGATATATATGCGGATTAGACACCAAAATATAAAAACTCAAAAAATGGCTACAATTTAAGGAATGTGTTTAGTGACGGCATCCGATTCCTAATTGATGGAGAAAGGTCTGGTGGCAAGAAAAGCCGCTTCCAGGTGGTTGTCAAGAGTTTTCGCTCGACGATTCCATTCTTGGGTGGTTGGTTTGGCCCTTGTTCCTGTAACTCGAATCCAAGCCCGGTATATCCTATTTTAGTTTTACACCATTGTGAACCTTACGCCCTTTTTACTCTCTGATCGAGGTTCTCCGCATCGAAAAATCTTCTTAAACTAAATCACACGTGTATATGTTGACATTTAAGAAATATACAGTCAAGAAAATCAAGAGCATTGGTGATATATATGCGTATCAGATACCAAAAAATAAACACTCAAAAAATGGCAACAATTTAAGGAATGTGTTTAGTGACGACATCAGATTCCTAATTGAAGGAGAAAGGTCTGGTGGCAAGAAAAGCGGCTTCCAGGAAGTTTTCAAGTGTTTTCGCTCGACGATTCCATTCTTGGGTGGCTGGTTTGGCCCTTGTTCCTGTAACTCGAATCCTAGGCCGATATATCCCATTTTAGTTTTAGACCATTGTGAACCTTACGCATTTTTTACTCTTTGATTGAGGTTCTCGGCATTGAAAAATCTTTGTAAACTAAATCAAACGTGTATATGTTGACATTTAAGAGATATACAATCAAGAATATCAAGAGCAATGGTGATATATATGCGGATTAAACACAAAAAAATAAACACTCAAAAAATGGCGACAATTTAATGAATGTGTTTAGTGACGGCATGAGATTCTTAAATGATGGAGAAAGTTCTGGTGGTAAGAAAAGCTGCTTCCAGGAGGTTGTCAAGAGTTTTCGCTCGACGATTCCATTCTTGGGTGGTTGGTTTGGCCCTTGTTCCTGTAACTCGAATCCTAGCCCGGTATATCCCATTTTAGTTTTACACCATTGTGAACCTTACGCCTTTTTTACTCTCTGATCGAGGTTCTCGGCATTGAAAAGTCTTCGTAAACTAAATCACATGTGTATATGTTGACATTTAAGAGAAATACAATCAAGGAAATCAAGAGCAATGGTGATATATATGCGGATTAGACACCAAAATATAAAAACTCAAAAAATGGCTACAATTTAAGGAATGTGTTTAGTGACGGCATCCGATTCCTAATTGATGGACTAAGGTCTGGTGGCAAGAAAAGCCGCTTCCAGGTGGTTGTCAAGAGTTTTCGCTCGACGATTCCATTCTTGGGTGGTTGGTTTGGCCATTGTTCCTGTAACTCGAATCCAAGCCCGGTATATCCTATTTTAGTTTTACACCATTGTGAACCTTACGCCCTTTTTACTCTCTGATCGAGGTTCTCCGCATTGAAAAATCTTCCTAAACTAAATCACACGTGTATATGTTGACATTTAAGAAATATACAGTCAAGAAAATCAAGAGCATTGGTGATATATATGTGTATCAGATACCAAAAAATAAACACTCAAAAAATGGCAAAAATTTAAGGAATGTGTTTAGTGACGACATCAGATTCCTAATTGATCGAGAAAGGTCTGGTGGCAAAAAAAGCTGCTTCCAGGAAGTTATCAAGTGTTTTCTCTCGACGATTCCATTCTTAGGTGGCTGGTTTGGCCCTTGTTCCTGTAACTCGAATCCTAGGCCGATATATCCCATTTTAGTTTTAGACCATTGTGAACCTTACGCATTTTTTACTCTCTGATCGAGGTTCTCGGCATTGAAAAATCTTCGTAAACTAAATCAAACGTGTATATGTTGACATTTAAGAGACATACAATCAAGAATATCAAGAGCAATGGTGATATATATGCGGATTAGTCACAATAAAATAAACACTCAAAAAATGGCTACAATTTAATGAATGTGTTTAGTGATGGCATCAGATTCCTAATTGATGGAGAAAGGTCTGGTGGTAAGAAAAGCTGCTTCCAGGAGGTTGTCAAGAGTTTTCGCTCGACGATTCCATTCTTGGGTGGTTGGTTTGGCCCTTGTTCCTGTAACTCGAATCCTAGCCCGGTATATCCCATTTTAGTTTTACACCATTGTGAACCTTACGCCTTTTTTACTCTCTGATCGAGGTTCTCGGCATTGAAAAATCATCGTGAACTAAATTACACCTGTATATGTTAACATTTAAGAGATATATACAGTCAAGAAAATCAAGAGCAATTATGTTATCTACGTGGATTAAACAGCAAAAAATAAACATTCAAAAAATGGCTACAATTTAAGGAATGTGTTTAGAGACGGCATCAGATTACTAATTGATGGAGAAAGGTCTGGTGGCAAGAAAAGCCGCTTCCAGGAGGTTGTCAAGAGGTTTACATCGACGATTCCATTCTTAGGTTGTTGGTTTGGCCCTTGTTCCAGTAACTCGAATCCTAGCCCGGTATATCCCATTTTAGTTTTACACCCTTGTGAACCTTACACCTTTTTTACTCTCTGATCGAGGTTCTCGGCATTGAAAAATCTTCGTTAACTAAATCACACGTGTATATGTTGACATTTAAGAGATATACAATCAAGAATATCAAGAGCAATGGTGATATATATGCGGATTAGACACAAAAAAATAAACACTCAAAAAATGGCTACAATTTAATGAATGTGTTTAGTGACGGCATCCGATGCCTAATTGATGGGGAATTGTCTGGGGGTAAGAAAAGCTGCTTCCAGGAGGTATTCAAGAGTCTTCGCTCGACGATTCCATTCTTGGGTGGTTGGTTTGGCCCTTGTTCATGTAACTCAAATCCTAGCCCGGTATATCCCATTTTAGTTTTACACCATTGTGAACCTTACGCCTTTTTTACTCTCTGATCGAGGTTCTCGGCATTGAAAAATCTTCGTAAACTAAATCACATGTGTATATGTTGACATTTAAGAAATATATAATCAAGAAAATCAAGAGTAATGGTGATATATATGCGGATTAGACACCAAAATATAAAAACTCAAAAAATGGTTACAATTTAAGGAATGTGTTTAGTGACGGCATCTGATTCCTAATTGATGGAGAAAGGTCTGGTGGCAAGAAAAGCTGCTTCCAGGAGGTTGTCAAGAGTTTTCGCTCGACGATTCCATTCTTGGGTGGTTGGTTTGGCCCTTGTTCCTGTAACTCGAATCCAAGCCCTGTATATCCTATTTTAGTTTTACACCATTGTGAACCTTACGCCCTTTTTAATCTCTGACCGAGGTTCTCCGCATTGAAAAATCTTCCTAAACTAAATCACACATGTATATGTTGACATTTAAGAAATATACAGTCAAGAAAATCAAGAGCATTGGTGATATCTATGCGTATCAGATACCAAAAAGTAAACACTCAAAAAATAGCAACAATTTAAGGAATGTGTTTAGTGACGACATCAGATTCCTAATTGATGGAGAAAGGTCTGGTGGCAAGAAAAGCTGCTTCCAGGAGGTTATCAAGTGTTTTCGCTCGACGATTTCATTCTTGGGTGGCTGGTTTGGCCCTTGTTCCTGTAACTCGAATCCTAGGCCGATATATCCCATTTTAGTTTTAGACCATTGTGAACCTTACGCATTTTTACTCTCTGATCGAGGTTCTGGGCATTGAAAAATCTTCGTAAACTAAATCACACGTGTATATATTGACATTTAAGAGATATACAGTCAAGAAAATCAAGAGCAATGGTGATATATATGCGGATAAGACACCAAAAAATAAACAATCAAAAAATGGCTACAATTTAAGGAATGTGTTTAGTGACAACATTAGATTCCTAATTAATGAAGAAAGGTCTGGTGGTAAGAAATGCTGATTCCAGGAGGTTGTCAAGTGTTTTCTCTTGACGATTCCATTCTTGGGTGGTTGGTTTGGCCCTTGTTCCTGTAACTCGAATCCTAGCCCGGTATATCCCATTTTAGTTTTGCACCATTGTTAACCTTACGCCTTTTTTACTCTCTGATCGAGGTTCTCGGGCATTGAAAAACCTTCGTAAACTAAATCACACGTGTATATGTTGACATTTAAAAGATATACAGTCAAGAAAATCAAGAGCAATTGTGATATATATGCGGATAAGACACCAAAAAATAACACTAAAAAAATGGCTACAATTTAAGGAATGTGTTTAGTGACGGCATCAGGTTCCTAATTGATGGATAAAGGTCTGGTGGTAAGAAAAGCCGCTTCTAGGAGGTTGTCAAGTGTTTTCGATCGACAATTCCATTCTTGGGTGGTTGGGGCCCTTGTTCCTGTAACTCTAATCCTAGCTCGGTATACCCCATTTTAGTTTTACACCATTGTAAACCTTACGCCTTTTTTACTCTCTGATCGAGGTTCTCCGCATTGAAAAATCTTTGTAAACTAAATCACACGTGTATATGTTGACATATAAGAGATATACAGTCAAGAATATCAAGAGCAATGGTGATATATATCCGGATTAGACACCAAAAAATAAACACTCAAAATGACTACAATTTAAAGAATATGTTTAGTGACGGCATCAGAATCCTTATTGATGGAGAAAGGTCTGCTGGCAAGAAAAGCGCTTCTAGGAGGTTATCAAGTGTTTTCGCTCGACGATTCCATTCTTGGGTGGTTGGTTTTGCCCTTGTTCCAGTAACTCGAATCCTAGCCCGGTATATCCCATTTTAGTTTTACACCATTGTGAACCTTACGCCTTTTTTACTCTCTGATCGAGGTTCTCGGCATTGAAAAATCTTCGTAAACTAAATCACACGTGTATATGTTGACATTTAAGAGATATACAGTTAATAAAATCAAGAGCAATGGTGATATATATGCGAATAAGACACCAGAAAATAAACACTAAAAAATGGCTACAATTTAAGGAATGTCTTTAGTGACGACATCAGATTCCTAATTAATGGAGAAAGGTCTGGTGGCAAGAAAAGCTGCTTCCAGGAGGTTGTCAAGTGTTTTTGCTTGACGATTCCATTCTTGGGTGGTTGGTTTGGCCCTTGTTACTGTAACTCGAATCCTAGCCCGGTATATCCCATTTTAGTTTTACACCATTGTTAACCTTACGCCTTTTTTACTCTCTGATCGTGGTTCTCGGGTATTGAAAAATCTTCGTAAACTAAATCATACATGTGTATGTTGACATTTAAGAGATATACAGTCAAGAAAATCAAGAGCAATGGGGATATATATGCGGATAGGGCACCAAAAAATAACATTAAAAATGGCTACAATTTAAGGAATGTGTTTAGTGACGGCATTAGATTCCTAATTGACGGAGAAAGGTCTGGTGGCAAGAAAAGCCGCTTCCAGGAGGTTGTCAAGTGTTTTCGCTTGACAATTCCATTTTTTGGTGGTTGGTTTGGCCCTTGTTCTAGTAACTCGAATCCTAGCCCGGTATACCCCATTTTAGTTATACACCATTGTGAACCTTACGCCTTTTTTACTCTCTGATCGAGGTTCTCAGGATTGAAAAATCTTCTAAACTAAATCACCCGTGTATATATTGACATTTAAGAGATATACAGTCAAGAAAATGAAGAGCAATGGTTATATATATGCGGATAAGACACCAAAAAATAACACTAAAAATTGCTACAATTTAAGGAACGTGTTTAGTGATGGCATCAGGTTCCTAATTGATGGAGAAAGGTCTGGTGGTAAGAAAAGCCGCTTCCAGGAGTTTGTCTAGTGTTTTCGCTTGACAATTCCATTCTTAGGTGGTTGGTTTGGCCCTTGTTCCTATAACTCGAATCCTAGCCCGGTATATCCCATTTTAGTTTTACACCATTGTGAACCTTACGCCTTTTTTACTCTCTGATCGAGTTTCTCGGCATTGAAAAATCTTCGTAAACTAAGTCACACGTGAATATGTTGACATTTAAGAGATATACAATCAAGAATATCAAGAGCAATGGTGATATATATCCGGATTAGACACCAAAAAATAAACACCCAAAAATGGCTACAATTTAAGGAATGTGTTTAGTGACGACATCAGATTCCTTATTGATGGAGAAAGGTCAGGTGGCAAGAAAAGCCGCTTCTAGGAGGTTGTCAAGTGTTTTCGCTCGACGATTCCATTCTTGGGTGGTTGGGTTTGCCCTTGTTCCCGTAACTCGAATTCTAGCCGGGTATATCCCATTTTAGTTTTACACCATTGTGAACCATACACCTTTTTTACTCTCTGATCGAGGTTCTCGGCATTGAAAAACTTCGTAAACTAAATAACACGTGTATATGTTGACATTGAAGAGATATACAGTCAAGAAAATCAAGAGCAATGGTGATATATATGCGGATAAGACACCAAAAAATAAACACTCAAAAAATGGCTAAAATTGAAGGAATGTGTTTAGTGACGACATCAGATTCCTAATTAATGGAGAAAGGTCTGGTGGCAAGAAAAGCTGCTTCCAGGAGGTTGTCAAGTGTTGTCGCTTGACGATTCCAATCTTGGGTGGTTGGTTTGGCCCTTGTTCCTGAAACTCGAATCCTAGCCCGGTATATATCCCATTTTAGTTTTACACCATTGTTAACCTTACGCCTTTTTTACTCTCTAATCGAGGTTCTCGGGCATTGAAAAATCTTCGTAAACTAAATCACACATGTATATGTTGACATTTAAGAGATATACAATCAAGAAAATCAAGAGAAATGGTGATATATATATGCGGATTAGACACCAAAAAAGAAACACTC
This sequence comes from Helianthus tuberosus, assembly GCA_030545235.1. Taxonomy (NCBI): domain Eukaryota; kingdom Viridiplantae; phylum Streptophyta; class Magnoliopsida; order Asterales; family Asteraceae; genus Helianthus; species Helianthus tuberosus. Next base: position 169,315,396 of record CM060368.1, read on the forward strand.
ATAAAATGGCTACAATTTAAGGAATGTGTTTAGTGACGGCATCAGGTTCCTAATTGATGGAGAAAGGTCTGGTGGCAAGAAAAGCTGCTTCTAGGAGGTTGTCAAGTGTTTTCGGTCGACAATTTCATTCTTGGGTGGTTGGTTTGGCCCTTATTCCTGTAACTCAAATCCTAGCCCGGTATATCCCATTTTAGTTTTACACCATTATGAACCTTACGCCTTTTTTACTCTCTGATCGAGGTTCTCGGCATTGAAAAATCTTTGTAAACTAAATCACACGTGTATATATTGACATTTAAGAGATATACAGTCAAGAATATCAAGAACAATGGTGATATATATCCGAATTAGACACCAAAAAATAAACACTAAAAAATGGCTACAATTTAAGGAATATGTTTAGTGACGGCATCAGATTCCTTATTGAAGGAGAAAGGTCTGGTGGCAAGAAAAGGTGCTTCCAGGAGGTTGTCAAGTGTTTTCGCTCGACGATTCCATTCTTGGGTGGTTGGTTTGGCCCTTGTTCCTGTAACTCGAATCCTAGCCCAGTATATCCCATTGTAGTTTTACACCATTGTGAACCTTACGCCTTTTTTACTCTCTGATCGAGGTTCTCGGCATTGAAAAATCTTCGTAAATTAAATCACACGTGTATATGTTGACATTTAAGAGATATACAATCAAGAAAATCAAAAGCAATGGTGATATACATGCGGATTAGACAACAAAAAATAAACACTCAAAAAATGGCTACAATTTAAGGAATGTGTTTTGTGACGGCATCAGATTCCTAATTGGAAGACCCAGCTTTGGAGGCAACCAGGGATGAGAAAATCAATGAAAAATTCCCAATGGAGTCCCTGGAAATGGTGGAATATTGAGAAGGGCCATGGTACGCCGACTATGCTAACTACCTAGCTAGCGGTATAGTCGCATAAAGATGGCCACATCATCAAAGAAATAAATTATTTTCCGGGGTAAAGCATTATTTTTGGGAAGATCCTTATCTTTTCAAAATGTGTGCTGATCAACTCATCTGTCGATGCGTATATGGTAGTGAAGCAAGAAGAATTCTCCGCCATTGTCATGAGGGTCCATACGGAGGACATCATGGTGCCGCTAGTACCACACGAAAGGTATGTGATTCAGGAATTTATTGGCCAACCATTTACAAAGACGCCCAGAGTCTTATAAAGACATGTGACGCTTACCATAGATCAGGTAATATTTCTTCCAAAAACGAAATGCCACAAAATGGCATTCTAGTTTGTGAAATTTTTTATGTGTGGGGACTCGACTTTATGGGACCTTTCCCACCGTCAAAAGGAAACAAATATATACTTGTGGTGGTAGATTACTTGTCTAAATGGGCCGAGGCCGAGGCACTTCCAACAAACGATAGAAGAGTCGTGGTAAGATTTCTGAAAAGATTATTCTCTCGTTTTGGAACACCAAACGCACTGATAAGTGATAGAGGTACCCATTTTTGTAACCATCAACTTGAATTTTTTTTAACAAGGTATGGGGTCTATCACCGGGTCTCAACAGCATATCACCCTCAAACAAACGGACAAGCCAAAGTGACTAATAGAGGTACCATAGGGTTAAATAAAAATGAATGGGCCGATAAATTAGACGATGCTTTATGGGCTTTTCGAACAGCGTACAAAACAACAATAGGTACAACCCTATATAAGCTTGTCTATGGAAAAAGTTGTCATTTTCTGGTAGAAATAGCACACAAGGCCTACTGGGCAATTAAAAACGTAAACTTAGACTTAGAAATTGCCGGTAAAAATCGATTTTGCCAATTAAATGAATTAGACGAATTAAGGAATTATGCATACTCTAACTCCGAAATTTATAAGGAAAGAATGAAAAATTTGCATGATAAATACATTAAACCTAATGAATTTCGTGTAGGAGATCAAGTTCTTTTGTTTAATTCACGACTTCGATTATTCCCTGGTAAATTAAAGTCTATGTGGTCAGGACCTTTTTCCATCACCCATATTTTTCCCACACGGTGCAGTCGAAATTAAATCTCGGAATGGAATTCCATTCAAAGTCAATGGCCAACGGCTAAAGCTTTATCAAGGATTTATTGAGGATGAAGAGGAAGAAATCTAGCTTCAAACGGTCGAAGAATGAAACAAAGGTTCAAGCATGAACATCATACCTTGTAAGTTACGAACATCGGGAAAACATCTAAATCGGTAAGATTTCTAAAATCAAGTTTCGGGAAACAGGACACTCACACGAGCACTAAAAAAAATTTGCCCGCCCACGGGGCCGTGTTCGCGCAACTGACGGGGATAAAACCCATTTTCTAAGTCAGTTCTTCATTCCACACGCCCCGTTTCCCCAAGAACTCTCTAGTTCCGGCGAGATTTTCTGCAGATTTCAACGTTTCCCCTTCTCCTAACAACGTCAAGGTATGGTTCTATCCTTATAATTAGTTAGTTTAAGTTCTTGCATGTAGTTTAACATCAAAATTTGGGGAAAATCTAGGGTTCCGTTGTGCAGGAACCATATACTCGATCTTAATTGCACAATTTGGGGCAATTGTCGGGTTGTACTCGGAAGAGGATGCCGGAGATGAAGAGAACACCGGCGGTCTCTACGAGATTCCAGAAAATCAACGCCAAGCTGCTTGGGCTCAGATCGAGGAGGGCAACTATAACCCGAGCCGAACTAAGGGCACTATGTTGAGGGACCCTCTCTACCGCTACATCAACAGGGTCCTCAGCTATTCTCTCTGCCAGAGACACGACAGTGGTGGTGTTGTAGGGTTGCGTGATCTGCAAGTTCTCTATTGCATTCACAACCGTGTCAACCTTGATGTTCCATACCTGCTACTCCGTAACATGCACTTGAACCAACTTGCTACTCCCCCGACTCCTATCCTGTTTGGAGGGTGGATTTACCGCCTTTTCAAACACTTCGTGCCGAGGATGCCGAGGTCCTTTCAAAAGGGACCGTGGTCGGGAAAAGTGGACATGGTCATTTGCCGCTCCATGAACTTAATCAATGAAGCGGATGACGGGACGGTCAGATTTCAAACAGTTCAAGGGCATGCATGGAACCCTCAAGAAGCTCTTGTCCTACACGCTCCACACATTCGTCCTCCTCCCCAGTACCACTACCAGCCCCATGGTGATTCGGGTCAATCCTCCTCTCAAGGAGGTGGTTTTCCTAACTTTCAGAGCTTACATGATTTATTGCAGGAAAATCTTATGTGCACCAGGAACACCTACCACATGGCCAGCGACACGTACGCCCGGGTCGGAGTGATAGAGAGAAATATCTCCGACATGCAGGATGATATTGGAAACATCTGGGAGTATATGGCGGGCCACGGAGGGGATGATGATGATGCTGAAGACGAGGACATGGATTGAGCGGGAGGAGTTGGAGGTAGCATCACACGGTTGAAGGTCTAAGAGGTTAACCCTTATCTCTCATGAACAATTGCGTGGCCTGCGTGCCACTTGTTGAACAATTTACTTCTCTTAACACTTTTTAATTTTTTGCATTTCTTTTCTTTTTAATTTGAGATGTGGATGATGAAACTTTGGTAAATTAGGATGTTTGTTATTGTTTGGTGTGGTATTTATTAGTAAAACAGGTACCTACGAGGCTTAAAGCACTAAACATTAGTGCTACTAAAGCCGGGACTGCAAAACCAAAAGTAGAAACCTGTTTTAATTGTTTGTAGATTACCCACACGGGGTCGTGCCCAGCCGACACGCCCCCGTGCCCACCACCCAGACCTGCTGTTTGTCTAATTTATGCAGATTTTTGCCCAACACGGGGTCGTGTTCACTTGACACGCCCCCCTCTCTGTCACACCCCCAAAATCCACACGCGGAGTATCACCGCCTGGAGGCGTGACTGACCAGGATCAAGCCACCAATCATATTGAACAAGCATATAAGTAAACATAATTCAACCAAACCATATGAAAGGTGTTCAAAACCAAAACATAGTTAAGTGTTTAGCGGAAGCATAATTGTAAAACCCATTGAAAGTATTAAATACGAAATAACGTAATTTTCATAGCATGGCACACCCTGCCATGTCCACAACGACCGTTCCTCCCTGTGCAAGCTCCATAAGTACATATTGACCAGCAAGGCATGTAGCAACGAATCAACAACAAAGTTGAGCGAGTTCACAGTTGGTTGTTCAGTTATAGTATTCGTTTTGTAAATCGTATGTCGTTTTGTAAGCCATGTATCATATTAATTCGTATCGCGGTCATCCTGACATGTTTGCGATGATTAGTGGGGGCTTCCCATGTGTTACTAGACCACGCGTATCGACTGCTACGAAAATGTAAGAGGTGCCCTAAGTCAATGTCTATCAGCATTGACCCTTTGCCCATAGTCCATTAGTACACGCCCGTCCGACTGGCACGGTGTGAGGTTTGTTAAACCTAATAGCGCTATTAACTAATGACCCGCTCGCCATTGGCCTTGGCGATTATGTCGATAAATGAGGGACTTAAAGTTGATAGAGTTGATGGTCTTATGATCATGTACGTAGGTTTTACGTACGTGCCCTTCAATCCGAGGACAGTAGTCAGTATAAGTGTACGTAGGTTTTACGTACGTGCCCTTCAATCCGAGGACAGTAGTAAGTAGTTTAGTAGTATGGTTGTATGAGTAGTTATTCAATCCCATTCCCAACCCACCGGGAATCCCATGCCTTGGCTAGTGTGAACTCACCTTGGTTTGCTGGACAGATACACAGAAAGGTCAAGTCTAGCTGCTAGTGGTCAACCACGTCCTAACATGGTTACCATACAAGTCAGGTTTTGGTTTCGAGTATTGCACATAAGTATCACATAAGCTAGCAGATAAGGAACACACACAGATCATGGCAAATACACATCATCACGTTTAACACTCATAACGTATTCAACTTGTGTGATTAAAAGATTGGGCTCGCACAAGCTTAGTAGCCTTGTGCGAGTTATCCGTTGGAGCCCAATACTACCCGGCCCAATAACAAGAAACCCAACAAAACTATAAACATGAACACGGCCCAATCAAATAAACCCGCGCCTTGTGCGATCCGGACAGCTTGTACGATCCGGTCGACTTGTGCGATTCGATTGGGTTGTGCGATCGGAACTGGCCCAGCCCAACATGAATATCCGGCCCAACAGTTAAACAAACATAACAACTTGTACGATCCAACAGTCTTGTGCGACTGGGGACCTCTTGTGTGACCAGGTCATCTTGTGCGACCAGATGAGCTTGTGCGACTGGACTTCTTGTGCGAATGGACCTCTTGTGCGACCAAGAGGTCTTGTGCGAATGGTTTAAACATCCGAATATTATGTCATTCGGTTACAATCATTCAATAGTTTCCTTATTTACACTTTATCAATTAACAAATTTCCAACTATCCATTTAACATACAATCGATCAAACTGAGCATATTCAAATCAATTCTCATGAACCCTAAATAATCATAATTATGAGCAATAATCAAACATTCAATCCGGATCATTAGGCTAGCAACTTTTATATCAACAAGCAATACTAATCATCATACAACCACTTCGAATATCATATCCTAACAGCCGATTATATATATATATATATATATATATATATATATATATATATCCAATTCTAAATCTAGATTACTAGTTACATCATATGTTTTGACAACCCTAAATCGATCAATAACATCATACATGTGAGTCCCTATCATCTATTCATAACATAAATCAATCGTATCTCATCAGTAAAGCATCACGAAAGAATATATGAATCACAACATCATACAATTAACAATTAAAGTACTAACCGATTAAGAGAGTATAACAAGTATGATCCGAACAAGAGAATGATCCGATCATGCAAAGATCTTCGATAGAGAGGGTGTGTGTGCTGCCGTCGAGTTCTAGAGAGAAGGAAGAGAGCTAGGGTTTGTGTGTGTAAAGTGTTTTGAAAATTATGAGGGGTATACCCTATCCCCTAAGTGTTATGCGACATAAGGGAGTGGGCCGAACCCTCACTTGGGCCGCCCATTGATCCGAATACAAGAGTGTAGCCCGAATGGGCTTGTGCGACCGGGTGAGTGTTGTGCGTTTGGGCCGTTTATATACATACATACATTACACAAGCACATATCAAACATAACATTCATTAATTAATCACTTTCATATAATCACATCACGTTCACATACGTTACATCAAAGTACAAAGATAAGTTCGGAAATACGAGTTGTCACATTATCCCCAAGTTGAAAGAAATTTCGTCCCGAAATTTGGTACGTACTCACTAAGGAAGCTAGTTAAGTTGCATGGTTTTCCTGGTTTTCCTGGGGTGTCACATCCTCCCCCCGTTGTTCTGGAATTTCGTCCCGAAATTCCGTAGCTTCGGCCTCAGTAGTGGTTGTACTGTTTGCGAATAGTTGGGGATACTTTTGTTTCATTTGATCTTCGTGTTCCCAGGTGAACTCTGGGCCGCGTCGTGAGTTCCAACGAACTCGAACGAGAGGTATTCTAGTGCGCTTGAGGACCTTAACATCCCGGTCCGTGATTTCAACTGGTTCCTTGGTGAATCGTAACTGCTCGTCGATAGTGAGCTCCTTCAAAGGAACTATGTGGGTCTCATCTGATAGACACCTCTTCAGATTCGACACGTGGAAGACGTTGTGAACTGCACTGAGTTCTGCTGGTAAGTTCAGTTTGTAGGCCACCTTGCCTATTTTCTCGATGACTTCGAAAGGTCCGACGTATCGTGGGTTAACTTTGCCTCGTTTACCAAAACGAACCACACCCTTCCAGGGTGAAACTTTGAGTAGCACTCGCTCCCCAACCTGGAGCTCGAGTGGTTTCCTGTCCTTGTCAGCGTAACTTTTCTGACGGTCACGAGCTGCCGCCATTCGTTGTCGTATTTGAGCAATTCGTTCTGTTGTGTCTACCACAAGTTCTGGACCAGTGATCTGGCTATCTCCCACCTCTGCCCAACAAAGGGGTGACCGGCATTTACGCCCATACAATGCCTCAAATGGAGCAGCTTTAATGCTGGTGTGGTAGCTGTTATTGTACGAAAATTCCACAAGTGGCAGATGCTTTTCCCAGCCGTTGCCAAAGTGAATTACACACGCCCTAAGCATGTCTTCGAGGGTCTGGATGGTGCATTCAGACTGCCCATCCGTTTGCGGGTGATAAGCTGTGCTCATATCTAAACGTGAGCCAAAAGACTTGTGCATTGCTTGCCATAGTTCTGAAGTAAAACGCGCATCACGATCAGAGATAATAGAGGTGGGCACTCCGTGCCTCGAGACAACTTCCTTAAGATATACGTCTACTAGAGTGGAGAACTTATCCGTTTCCTTGATAGCCAAAAAGTGAGCAGACTTGGTGAGTCGATCCACGATCACCCAAATAGTATCGTTACCACGTTGAGATCTAGGCAGGCCAGTAACAAAATCCATGGAAATTTGCTCCCATTTCCATTGTGGTATCTCTGGCTGTTGTAGTAGGCCTGAGGGTTTCTGATATTCTGTCTTGACTCTCGCACAAGTCAAGCACTTGCTAACGTAAGTTGCTATGTGAGCCTTCATGCTAGGCCACCAATACGTAGTTTTGATATCGTGGTACATCTTATCCGAACCAGGATGTACCGAGTAGCGAGACTTGTGTGCCTCATCCATCACAAGCTCTCGTAGGTTGCCATAGAATGGGACCCAAATGCGTCCTGTTACGTAGTAGGCACCATCTTCCTTTTGTTATAATCGTTGCCTTGAGCCACGTAGGGCTTCAGCCTTGATGTTTTCTGGTTTCAACGCTTCTACCTGAGCGTCTCGTATCTGTGCAGGAAGACTAGATTGAATAGTGAGTTGTAAAGCTCGTACGCGCTTAGGCGCAGTGTCCTTTCGACTGAGGGCGTCAGCCACAACATTGGCTTTGCCTGGGTGGTACCTGATCGAGCATTCGTAATCATTCAGTAGCTCGACCCATCGTCGTTGTCGCATATTCAACTCCTTCTGTTTGAAGATGTGCTCTAGACTTCTGTGGTCGGTGTAAATGGCGCACTTGGTACCGTACAGGTAGTGTCTCCATATCTTAAGTGCAAAAACAACAGCTCCCAGCTCTAGATCCTGTGTAGTGTAGTTCTTTTCATGAACTTTGAGTTGGCGTGAGGCGTAGGCTATAACTTTATCCCGCTGCATCAATAGACAACCAAGACCCTGAATGGATGCATCACAGTAAACTACAAAGTCGTCTGTACCCTCTGGCAATGAAAGGATAGGTGCACTACAAAGTCTATCCTTTAAGTGCTGAAATGCTAACTCCTGTGCATTTCCCCATCGATAAACAACGCCTTTCTGCGTCAGTGAGGTGAGGGGCTGTGCAATCTTGGAGAAGTCCTTGATGAATCTTCTGTAGTAACCTGCCAAGCCCAAGAATTGGCGAATTTCCGTTGGTGTACGAGGCGCAGGCCAATTCTTAATCGAGTCTACCTTTGATGGGTCAACGTGAATCCCATCCTTGTTCGCCACATGGCCTAAGAAATGGACTTCATGAAGCCAGAAGTCGCATTTTGAAAACTTGGCGTACAACTGTCCTGTTCGAAGGAGTTCCAAAATGAGTCATAGATGCTGCTCGTGTTCTTCCTGACTCTTAGAGTAGATCAGGATGTCATCGATGAAAACGATGACGAACTTGTCCAGGTAAGGCTTGCACACTCTGTTCATAAGATCTATGAAGACCGCTGGTGCGTTTGTCAGCCCAAAAGGCATGACCAAAAACTCATAGTGGCCATATCGAGTTCTAAAGGCTGTTTTGGAGATGTCCTCCTCTCGGACTCTCAGCTGATGATATCCTGATCTCAAATCAATCTTTGAATAGTAGCTCGACCCTTGCAACTGGTCGAATAGGTCATCAATGCGTGGAAGAGGATAGCGGTTCTTCACAGTCACCTTGTTGAGTTCACGGTAGTCGATGCACATTCTGAAAGTACCGTCTTTCTTCTTTACGAATAGCACTGGAGCTCCCCAGGGCGAAGAGCTAGGACGAATAAAACCCTTATCCAAGAGTTCTTGTAGTTGCGTAGAAAGTTCTTCCAACTCTGATGGAGCTAAGCGATACGGTGCACGAGCTATGGGCGCTGCTCCAGGAGCTAGCTCGATTTGAAATTCGACTTGGCGATGGGGTGGAAGACCAGGTAATTCCTCAGGGAATACCTCAGGATAGTCACGTACAATCAGAAAATCTTCTATCTTCTTCTCTTTCCTCGAGGTGTCAGTAACGAGAGCCAGAATAGCAGTGTGGCCCTTACGCAAACACTTATGGGCCTTAAGGAAAGAGATGATGTCACAACAGCACCACTCTTGTCACCACGAATCAATAGAGGTTCATCACCTGGGCGAGGAATACGAACAATCTTCTCGTTGCAAAGAATTTCTGCTTGGTGTTGGGATAAACAGTCCATCCCTATGACAACATCGAAACTACCCAGAGTGATAGGAAGGAAGTCGATCGAGAAAGTATGACCAGCAAGAACAAGGTTACAACCCTTGACTACGTGCGTGACCTCTAAATTTTTACCATTAGCTAACTCTACAGTGTGCTTGGTGTTCAAAAGTGTTGGGGTATGCTTAAGCATTTGACTAACTTTTAGGGACACGTAGCTAGTATCAGCACCCGAATCAAACAAGACTGTAACATAAAAGTTGTCGAGAAGGAACTTACACGTCACTATGTTGGGATCATTCCTCGCTTCACCTTGACCGATAACGAATACACGACCCCTTGCACCATTGCCGTTGTTACCCCCGTTGTTTCCATTCCCTTGATTGTTATTATTGTTATTGTTCTGGTTCTGAATCAGCTGGTGACAATTTCTCTTGATGTGGCCTTCAGCTCCACACTGATAGCATCCCTTGTTGTCTCGTTGTTGCTGCTGCTGGTCTTGTGGAGATGGTGGTTGTTGTCGCTGGTTCTGATTCGCAGGTCGTAAGCTCCTACAATCCTTAGCTTCATGACCCATCTTGAGACACCTCTGGCAACGACCCTTGTTGCACTGACCACAGTGGTGTCTGTTGCATCTGTTGCACTTTGGAAGGTTTCCTCGATATCCACCTTGCCCTTGGCTACCAGAAGATTGCTGACCAGGGCTCTTGTAATCTTCAGTTCTTCTCTGTTGAGACTGAGACTGAACAGAAGTTGAACCTTTGCTTGAAGTTCCATCCCACTTACGTTTGTTATCACTGGGAGTTTCAGAAGTAGCTGTAGCACTAATACGCTTTGGTAACCTATTCTGCTCCACCGCCTGATCAGTGAGACGGTGAGCCAATTGAACAACCTGCTGGATGGTGGCGAGGTTTGCTGAAGTCACATGACTTTGGATTTCTGGCACTAAGCCCTTGAGATAAAGTTCGATACGCTTAATTGGAGGGTCCACCATGGTAGGACACAGAATAGCAAGCTCATTTGATCTTTTGGTATAAGCTTCAATCTCTGACCCCGTCATCTTGAGGTTGAAGAACTCGACTTACAGCTTATGAATTTCATCACGATTGCAGTACTCCTCCTTGATCATTTCCTTAAAATTGTTCCATGGGGTGGCGTTAGCAGCAACCATCCCCAGCATTTGAACCTGAGCGTTCCACCACGTGAGCGCTAAACCCTCTAGAGTACCGGTAGCATATTTCACCCTGCGAGCCTCAGGGCATTCACACATCTCAAACACAGATTTGAGCTTTTCAAACCAGTGGAGGAGTCCAACTGCCCCTTCCGTGCCACTGAAAGTACCAGGACGATAGTCCATGAAAGTTTTGAAGGTGCACACAGGAGGCTGTGCAGGTTGACCTGTCGTGAGAGTAAGAAAGGACAAAGTTTAACACAAAGGTTGGATTCATGAGAGTAGGATCCAGAGATCCTAGAGTGAGTTGGGATGGCAGGGTATACCTCCTGCCTGAGCAGCTGCAAGTGCCGCAGCAACTTGTTGGTTAATCAGAGGCGTCAACTGGGCTTGTGTCATGTTAACGCATCCAGACATGATCTTTATATCAAGAGAAACACTAGTGAGAAGGGTTCGCTAAAGTGCGATGACAGAAGAGAGTAAGCACACTCGTGTTTTCAATTATCAGTGACTACTTTTATCTAAGCATACCATAAGCAAAGTTCTATGTAGTCTAGCAAGTAGGCAATGTAAACATAAACTATATCACCTAGAATGTCGAGCCTTGCACGTGGAGTGAAGCGTCGTTGTGGATCGTAGAGCACAGTACAGGTTATAGTCTGGTTTTAACAAAAACTTTTCCCTTATTAAAACCAAGTTCACTATAACCAATGGCTCTGATACCAATCTGTCACACCCCCAAAATCCACACGCGGAGTATCACTGCCTGGAGGCGTGACTGACCAGGATCAAGCCACCAATCATATTGAACAAGCATGTAAGTAAACATAATTCAACCAAACCATATGAAAGGTGTTCAAAACCAAAGCATAGTTAAGTGTTTAGCGAAAGCATAATTGTAAAACCCATTGAAAGTATTAAATACGAAATAAAGTAATGTTCATAGCATGGCACACCCTGCCATGTCCCACAACGACCGTTCCTCCCTATGCAAGCTCCATAAGTACCTATTGACCTGCAAGGCATGTAGCAACGAATCAACAACAAAGTTGAGCGAGTTCACAGTTGGTTGTTCAGTTATAGTATTCGTTTTGTAAATCGTATGTCGTTTTGTAAGCCATGTATCATATTAATTCGTATCGCGGTCATCCTGACATGTTTGCGATGATTAGTGGGGGCTTCCCATGTGTTACTAGACCACGCGTATCGACTGCTATGAAAATGTAAGAGGTGCCCTAAGTCAATGTCTATCAGCATTGACCCTGTGCCCATAGTCCATTAGTACACGCCCGTCCGACTGGCACGGTGTGAGGTTTGTTAAACCTAATAGCGCTATTAACTAATGACCCGCTTGCCATAGGCCTTGGCGATTAAGTCGATAAATGAGGGACTTAAAGTTGATAGAGTTGATGGTCTTATGACCGTGTACGTAGGTTTTACGTACGTGCCCTTCAATCCGAGGACAGTAGTCAGTATAAGTGTACGTAGGTTTTACGTACGTGCCCTTCAATCCGAGGACAGTAGTAAGTAGTTTAGTAGTATGGTTGTATGAGTAGTTATTCAATCCCATTCCCAACCCACCGGGAATCCCATGCCTTGGCTAGTGTGAACTCACCTTGGTTTGCTCGGCAGATACACAGAAAGGTCAAGTCTAGCTGCTAGTGGTCAACCACGTCCTAACATGGTTACCATACAAGTCAGGTTTTGGTTTCGAGTATTGCACATAAGTATCACATAAGCTAGCAGATAAGGAACACACACGGATCATGGCAAATACACATCATCACGTTTAACAGTCATAACGTATTCAACTTGTGTGATTAAAAGATTGGGCTCGCACAAACTTAGTAGCCTTGTGCGAGTCATCCGTTGGAGCCCAATACTACCCGGCCCAATAACAAGAAACCCAACAAAACTATAAACATGAACACGGCCCAATCAAATAAACCCGCGCCTTGTGCGATCCGGACAGCTTGTACGATCCGGTCGACTTGTGAGATTCTATTGGGTTGTGCGATCGGAACTAGCCTAGCCCAACATGAATATTTGGCCCAACAGTTAAACAAACATAACAACTTATACGATCCAACAGTCTTGTGCGACTGGGGACCTCTTGTGCGACCAGGTCATCTTGTGCGACCAGATCAGCTTGTGCGACTGGACTTCTTGTGCGAATGGACCTCTTGTGCGACCAAGAGGTCTTGTGCGAATGGTTTAAACATCCGAATATTATGTCATTCGTTTACAATCATTCAATAGTTTCCTTATTTACACTTTATCAACTAACAAATTTCCAACTATCCATTTAACATACAATCGATCAAACTGAGCATATTCAAATCAATTCTCATGAACCCTAAATAATCATAATTATGAGCAATAATCAAACATTCAATCCGGATTATTAGGCTAGCAACTTTTATATCAACAAGCAATACTAATCATCATACAACCACTTCGAATATCATATCCCAACAGCCGATTATATATATATATCCAATTCTAAATCTAGATTACTAGTTACATCATATGTTTTGACAACCCTAAATCGATCAATAGCATCATACATGTGAGTCCCTATCATTTATTCATAACATAAATCAATCGTATCTCATCAGTAAAGCATCACGAAAGAACATATGAATCACAACATCATACAATTAACAATTAAAGTACTAACCGATTAAGAGAGTATAACAAGTATGATCCGAACAAGAGAATGATCCGATCACGTAAAGATCTTCGATAGAGAGGGTGTGTGTGCTGCCGTCGAGTTCTAGAGAGAAGGAAGAGAGCTAGGGTTTGTGTGTGTAAAGTGTTTTGCAAATTATGAGGGGTATACCCTATCCCCTAAGTGTTATGCGACATAAGGGAGTGGGCCGAACCCTCACTTGGGCCGCCCATTGATCCGAATACAAGAGTGTAGCCCGAATTGGCTTGTGCGATCGGGTGAGTGTTATGCGTTTGGGCCGTTTATATACATACATTCATTACACAAGCACATATCAAACATAACATTCATTAATCAATCACTTTCATATAATCACATCACGTTCACATACGTTACATCAAAGTACAAAGATAGGTTCGGAAATACGAGTTGTCACACTGTCCACCTTCTGTAAATTCTCGTTACCGACAATCTGACCACGTGGCCGTGTCCAGATGCCTAGTAACATAAATTTTGTTTTTAACACACCTTTTTACACATTCAATCAACCTAAAAACTTATTTTTGGGATACATTGAGGACAATGTGTAATTTAAGTGTGGGGGAATGCTAAAACCTTGAATTTTGCAAGTCCTAATTACAAGCCTTACACAAAACTCTATTAGAACCGCTAAACACCCCAAAATTCTTTTCATTTTTTTTACTTGTCTTGGTTTAAATTGGGAATAAAAAGTTCTAAAAAGGTTATATTTTTACAAATTTACAACCAATAGCGTCATGATAAAAAGAACCAAAATAAGAAAATTATGAAACAACATGACAAATCTAGTTAAAATTTGATTATATATACTTGGTTACATTAAAAACCCATTCCCACAAAAAGTGAGTTTTGAGACTTTATTGAGCATACAAATACACATCTTTAAACTAAATGCTCATTTTCCGTTTCTTGTGTGAATAGCCGCTTGGTTTCTTACGACTCTAGAACTTACCACGACGATACATTCCCGGTCCTTACCAAAGTAAACCCAAGTAAGTAAATGATGGAGGCATTAGGACTAACCATTTTTCTTTCAACACCATTATTTTTCTTTTTTTTTACCACCTACCCAAAATCCCCCTAGTTAACCCCTTTGAGCCTAAACCTTTTCATTTCTAAACCCATAAAACAAACACCCTTTACCCACCAAAAACCCTTTTTCATTTTAAACCCTAGTAAAAAGCTCGGTCTTCATGTGACATTCCGTATCAATATATATATATATATATATATATATATATATATATATATATATGTATGTATGATGAAGTCTAGCAATAAACAAACAAGTTCCCCAAAAGAAACTTTGTTTGAAAATGCTTCGTTTGAATAAAAAGTCACAAAAATAAAAAGTTTTACGAAAACCGACGCTTTTTATGCCTTTCGCCCTTTTCTACTTACCACTAACCCAAAACCACCTACCTTTAACCCAAGCCTAACCCTTCCCCAAGTTCTCTTGATATTTACAAAGGTTTATAGTTAAAAAGGAGGAGGATTGATTGCTTGGTAAGCATATGTTATAAGTAAGTTCCATGCCGGTCTCGAGTGTTTCACAAAAATAAATCTTCGGCCGAGTGTTGAGTGATCTCCCGTGAGGTATGTGAACTTGTATATAAATGGAATTTTAAAGAGGCATGTTATGCCCAAATAAGTAATTTCTCTTATGTAATGTTCTAAATAAATCATAACGAATAGGATTGTAAATAACATAAAAATAAAACCTTATAAAGATCTTGGAATCCTGACACTCAAGACAAGCCCAAAAACTTCTCTTCTACCCATTCCATTTGGGTGTGTAAGCCACATTAAAAAGAGTTTTTGTTGAGGACAAGCAAAGATTCAAGTGTGGGGGTATTTGATGTGTGTAAAATGCAACATATACATTACATCAAATGAGGCATAAAACTAACCTTTTTTTAGTACTAATGTTGGGAAAATGTGCTTTTGTCTTCCTTTTGTATTTTCAGGATTAAATGAGCGTAAATGAACAAAAGAAGCAAAAATGCAGCTAAATCTAACATAAATACAAAAAAAGGAATAAACGTGGCACGCCCAACCCCTCAACAGCATCTTCCCAAGCAAAAACAAGAGATCAGAAGGCTGAACACGCCCCGTGCCCAGCGGACACGGGGGCATGCCCAGCTCAACACGGCCGTGGTCAACGCTAATATTCGTAGAATCCAAGCAAATCTTGATAGTACAGATACGCTTCTGCACACGGGGCCGTGCCCAGCGGACACGAGGGCATGGTCAACTAATGCAGACAAACTGCAATTAATGAAGAAAGAGAAAGTGGATGGAAACGGGGCCGTGCCTGGGCTTCTGTGCAGGCTATAAATAGAGGTGCTTGGTTCACTTCAAAAGCATCCCTTGGCAAACCACCTCTCTCCCACTTCACCCACACTCCACCACCATCACAACACCCTCATCCACCACCATCATCCATCATAGAGTGTGTGTAGTAGTCTCGGGATCCAAGATTGATAGTAAGAGTTCTTGACAATCAAAGGCCATGTTTGCCTAAGTCTCTTACATCACTTGGTGAAGACAAGTATTTAGTGTAATACTTTTGTTTTTTAATCTTTTCGCACTTTTTATTTGGTTTTGTATTAATGACTTTAATAACTAGTTTCTTATGTTGAAGGTGAAACTTCCTTATCATTTGTCCGTGGTGTCTTGGCGTTATTTTACTGTCTATATAAAATAAAAGATTTACACCATTCATATCTCTACGGTCTATATAGAGATATGTTGGCTACCTGGTCAGGGGTTAAGGGAATGGTTTGGTAAGGTTCTTGCCTTGTTCAGTGTATAGATCCTGCAAGGACCTGGGTCAAGCTTACTAGGACCTCTTTCAATACCCACTGGTATTGGATAGCGGGGGTGCGAATGGCTTGATCCCCTCATATATAAACTACTATTAATACATTAACCCGGCTACTTGGGATTGTATCCCTGCTGACTCAAACCACTTTGCCAAGGGTAACGTCACATTCAAAAGAGGGGCCTACCACATTACGCATTAATAACTTAATTAATTATCTTTCAATAATCCAACCCTTTAGGATTGTATCCTTGCTGACTCAAACTACTGGGTTGAGGGTAACGTCACCTTCAAAACAGGGGCCTACTACTATAACTAAGATAATCTCTTAAAAAGTGCAAAAGTGCGGAAAACATCAAAGGTTACACTAAAGGCGAGTCGGATCCAAGTGATTCTTCTTGTCTATCTTTTTTTTATTTTATTTTTATTTTCAGCATTTTTAGTTTTTATTTTCATGTTTAAAACCTTTTTCCAAAATTTTGATTTGATTAGACGTTGAGGATAAACCGGTACTAAAACCTCTTGTGTCCTTCGACGACCTCGGTATCTTACCAACGCTATACTACGCTCACTATGGGTGCACTTGCCCATATGTGTGTTTAGTGATAGTAAAATATCATGTTTTATAAATTTAAAACATGACTAAAGTGTTAAAAAGGGCTAAAAATATACATAAAAACCTATCACGCACTACGCACATCAAGTTTTTGGCGCCGTTGCCGGGGACACAAGGTTTTTAAGAAAGCTTAAAATCGACGGCCTAATCAGTTTTTCAAAACCTTTTTAAAATCGCACGCACATTTTCTACATTTTAGTTAGTTTTTGCATTTACAATGGCTACAATTTAAGGAATGTGTTTAGTGACGACATCAGATTCCTAATTGATGGAGAAAGGTCTGGTGGCAAGAAAAGCTGCTTCCAGGAGGGTGTCAAGTGTTTTCGCTCCACGATTCCATTCTTGGGTGGTTGGTTTGGCCCTTGTTCCTGTAACTCGAATCCTAGCCAGGTATATCCCATTTTAGTTTTACACCATTGTGAACCTTACGCCTTTTTTACTCTCTGATCGAGGTTCTCGACATTGAAAAATCTTCGTAAACTAAATCACACGTGTATATGTTGACATTTAAGAGATATACAGTCAAGAAAATCAAGAGCAATGGTGATATATATGACAACTATCACAATTACAGGTATTCTTACAATTAATTAATTTTAATTATGTGCTTAATGACTGTGCTTGATTACAACTAACAATTTAAACTGCTTTATAAATTATGCATCATACATACATATGCATCATATTGCATACAGTCACTCCATTTATTACACACAAACCTTAGTGACATACTTGATGCACAAAGCACAGTTAGCACACTGAACGGATAATTCAGAAAACATGCTGACAATGCCAACACATAGACATACAATGTTTTTGAGGCCAGTATGAGCCAGGGACATGATATTATACTAGTATGGAGTGTAGGGAAGTAATGATCATAAAACTGCGTCACTAGGTGATAGTTAAAGTGTCGGGAATTAAAAATGTTACAAAAATATATATAAAAGACACTTTACGGAATAATTAAACACTTTAATGGAACGGTATCTAACCGAACAACCGGACATTACCCGGGACACTAAATTTTTGTCAAATACATTGTTTAATTATTTTTGAGCTAGTCATGGTCCCCGTACACCATAACACCCATTAATTCCTCTAGAAAATATCATATGTAAACATATACTTGGAAACTAACTAATACTTACCAACTTGTTACAAAAATTTTACATCAAACCCCCCCCCCCCATACCCGAATTCGGTCACAAGGACCACCCCACCATACCTCACATCTTATCCTAGATTTCCTTCTAATTTTATATTGGATTTGTTGCTTGCTAGTGTAAACAAAATATTAAAAACATCTTTATAAAGCACGGCACACTAGATCCTACATCATTTCACAAAATTCACACCATCACTCCCTCGCCTCACTCTCTCCCTCTCGGCCACATACAACCGCCACCACCTCCACCATATCATCAGCACATTCTTCCAATCTCAAGTTTCATTCAAGGTTAGAAGGTGATTCAAGGAAGCTTGCAACTTGTGGAACTTCAAGGAGCTTTAATTCTTGCTTTTTCACCATCATTTTCTTCATCTTTTCACTAAAGATTCATCCCTAGCCTTTGTGCTAGTAGTAAGTTCTTGTTAAACTCTTGTTCATCTTGTTTTTATAGTTAAAGGTTGTAGTATGATAAGTATGTTTAAAACACTAAAGAACAAGAACTAAGAAGACGAACATGAAGCTTTACATAAAAGTTTACATAAGGTTGAAACATGAAGATGAAATGTTGCTAGTAGAATATTGTAGTGAATATGTTGTTGATTGTATGATGATTCTTGGTTATGTAATGTTAATCACCATATGGAATTTGTTAAGTGATGATTAGAAACATGACTTAACAAGATTAGGAGATGATATGATGTCACATAACATAATCATCTCCTAGTTAAACATGAACTTGAAAGAAATAGATTTCTTGAAAAAAAATAAGTGAACAAAATAATTTGATGATCATGTAGATCCGGGTTTTACAAAAGACTTTTCTAAATGAACCAAGTTCAAAAAGCGGTTTTTGGAAAATCATGACTCTTACATACACTTATACTATTTTTGGACAAAACATAAGTGTAAAAACCTTTTATTTACAAGAAGAGTTCAAAAGTGTTATTTTTGTAAAAATTATTTACAAGTTGTAAACATTAAACTTTTGTGAGAAAATGATTTTTAAAGAAATAATTACGCTTTGGAAGGTAACTAAGTCCACTAAACGCTTTACTACGTTACTACGCATTTTTGTGATATATCAAGTTCACGATTAATATGTAACGCACATAGTTTTCGCTCTTGGTGATGTAAAATTGTTTAAGGATTGATTTTTGATTGATTTGAAAAGAAAATTATATGCTCATTAGCATGGACGCCTCCGTTTACAAAGGAGACTCTAGCGAAATTTTCCTAAAATTCTAACACTTAGAAAATATTTTCCAAACAAGTGTTACAAGCAAACTTTTAACTTTGTATTTCGAAAGTAAGATTCGCCATAAGTTTTGTTACAACATTTCAAAGTGACGGAGGTGGGTTTTCGTAAATAAAAGCGGACAAATATATATTTAGAGTATATATTTTATACTAAAATGCTTGTGTGAATAGTTGCATGATTAGACACCAAAATATAAACACTCAAAAAATGGCTACAATTTAAGGCATGTGTTTAGTGACGGCATCCGATTTCTAATCGATGGAGAAAGGTCTGGTGGCAAGAAAAGCGGCTTCCAGGAGGTTGTTAAGAGTTTTCGCTCGACGATTCCATTCTTGGGTGGTTGGTTTGGCCCTTGTTCCTGTAATTCGAATCCTAGCCCGGTATATCCCATTTTAGTTTTACACCACTGTGAACCTTACGCCTTTTTTACTCTCTGATCGAGGGTCTCGGCATTGAAAAATCTTTGTAAACAAAATCACACATGTATATGTTGACATTAGGAGATATACAGTCAAGAATATCTAGAACAATGGTGATATATATGCGGATTAGACACCAAAAAATAAACACTCAAAAAATGGCTACAATTTAATGAATGTGTTCAGTGACGGCATCAGATTCCTAATTAATGGAGAAAGGTCTGGTGGCAAGAAAAGCTGCTTCCAGGAGTTTGTCAAGTGTTTTCACTCGACGATTCCATTCTTGGGAGGTGGGTTTGGCCCTTGTTCCTATAACTCGAATCCTAGCTCAGTATATCCCATTTTAGTATTACACCATTGTGAACCTTACGCCTTTTTTACTCTCTGATAGAGGTTCTCGGCATTGAAAAATCTTCATAAATTAAATCACACGTGTACATGTTGACATTTAAGAGATATACAGTCAAGAAAATCAAGAGCAACGGTGATATATATGCGGATTAGACACCAAAAAATAAACACTCAAAAAATGGCTATAATTTAAGGAATGTGTTTACTGACGACATCAGATTCCTAATTGATGGAGAAATGTCTGGAGGCAAGAAAAGCTGCTTCCAGAGTTTGTCAAGTGTTTTCGCTCGACGATTCCATTCTTTGGTGGTTGGTTTGGCGCTTGTTCCGGTAACTCGAATCCTTGCCCGGTATATCCCATTTTAGTTTTACAGCATTGTGAACCTTACACCTTATTTACTCTCTGATCGAGGTTTTCGGCATCAAAAATTCTTCGTAAACTACATCACACGTGTATATGTTGACGGTTAAGAGATATACAGTCAAGAAAATCAAGGGCAATGGTGATATATATATATATATATATATATATATTTATATATATATATATGCGGATTAGACACCAAAAATAAACACTTAAAAAATGGCTACAATTTAAGGAATGTGTTTAGTGACGACATCAGATTCCTAATTGATGGAGAAAGGTCTGGTGGCAAGAAAAGCTGCTTCTAGCAGGTTGTCAAGTGTTTTCGCTCGACGATTCCAATCTTGGGTGGTTGTTTTGGCCCTTGTTCCGGTAACTCGAATCCTTGCCCGGTACATCTCATTTTAGTTTTACACCATTCTGAACTTTACGCCTTTTTTACTCTCAGATCGAGGTTCTCGGCATTGAAAAGTTTTCGTCAACTAAATCACACGTGAAAATGTTGACATTTAAGAGATATACAGTCAAGAAAATCAAGAGCATTGTAGATATATTTATATAGATATATATAAATGCGGATTAGACACCAAAAATAAACACTCAAAAAATGGCTACAATTTAAGGAATGTGTTTACTGACGGCACCAGATTCCTAATTGATGGAGAAAGGTCTGGTGGCAATATAAGCTGCTTCCAGGAGGTTGTCAAGTGTTTTCGCTCGACGATTCCATTCTTGGGTGGTTGGTTTGGCACTTTTCCTATAACTCGAATCCTAGCCCGATATATCCCATTTTAGTTTACACCATTGTGAACCTTACACCTTTTTTACTCTCTGATCGAGGTTCTCGGCATTGAAAAATCTTCGTAAACTAAATCACAGGTGTATATGTTGACATTTAAGAGATATACAGCCAAGAAAATCAAGAGCAATGGTGATATATATGCGGATTAGACACCAAAAAATAAACACTCAAAAAATGGCTACAATTTAAGGAATGTGTTTACTGACGGCACCAGATTCCTATTTGATGGAGAAAGGTCTGGTGGCAATATAAGCTGCTTAAAGGAGGTTGTCAAGTGTTTTCGCTCGACGATTCCATTCTTGGGTGTTTGGTTTGGCACTTTTCCTGTAACTCGAATCCTAGCCCGGTATATCCCATTTTAGTTTTACACCATTGTGGACCTTACGCCTTTTTTACTCTCTGATCGAGGTTCTCGGCATTGAAAAATCTTCATAAACTAAATCACAGCTGTATATGTTGACATTTAAGAGATATACAGTCAAGAAAATCAAGAGCAATGGTGATATATATGCGGATTAGACACCAAAAAATAAACACTCAAAAAATGGATACAATTTAAGGAATGTGTTTATTGACGACATCAGATTCCTAATTGATGGAGAAAGGTCTGGTGGCAAGAAAAGCTGCTCCCAGGAGGGTGTCAAGTGTTTTCGCTCTACGATTCCATTCTTGGGTGGTTGGTTTGGCCCTTGTTTCTGTAACTCTAATCTTAGCCCGGTATATCCCATTTTAGTTTTACACCATTGTGAACCTTACGCCTTTTTTACTTTTTGATCGAGGTTCTCGGCATTGAAAAATCTTCGTAAACTAAATCACACGTGTATATGTTGACATTTAAGAGATATACAGTCAAGAAAATCAAGAGCAATTGTGATATATATGCGGATTAGACAACAAAATATAAACACTCAAAAAATGGCTACAATTTAAGGAAATTGTCTAGTGACGACATCTGATTCCTAATTGATGGAGAAAGGTCTGGTGGCAAGGAAAGCTGCTTCCAGGAGGTTGTCAAAAGTTTTCGCTCGACGATTCCATTCTTGGGTGGTTGGTTTGGCTCTTTTTCCTGTAACTCGAATTCTAGACCGGTATATCCCATTTTAGTTTTACACCATTGTAAACCTTACGCCGTTTTTACTCTCTGATCGAGGTTCTCGCCATTGAAAAATCTTCGTAAACAAAATCACACGTGTATATGTTGACATTTAAGAGATATATAGTCAAGAATATCAAGAGCAATGGTGGTATATATGCGGATTAGACACCAAAAAATAAACACTCAAAAAATGGCTACAATTTAAGGAATGTGTTTAGTGACGGCATCAGATTCCTAATTGATGGAGAAACGTCTGGTGGCTAGAAAAGCTGCTTTCAGGAGTTTGTCAAGTGTTTTCGCTCGACGATTCTATTGTTGGGTGGTTGCTTTGGCCCTTGTTTCTGTAACTCGAATCCAAGCCCGGTATATCCCGTTTTACTTTTACACCATTGTGAACCTTACGCCTTTTCTACTATCTGATCGAGGTTCTCGGCATTTAAAAATCTTCGTAAACTAAATCACACGTGTATATGTTGACATTTAAGAGATATACAGTCAAGAAAATCAAGAGCAATGGTGATATATATTTCAATTAGACACCAAAAAATAAACACTCAGTGATGGCTACAATTTAAGGAATATGTTTAGTGACGGCATCAGATTCCTAATTGATGGAGAAAGGTCTGGTGGCATGTAAAGCTGCTTCCTGGAGGTTGTCAAGTGTTTTCACTCGACGATTCCATTTTTGGGTGGTTGGTTTGGCCCTAGTTCCTGTAACTCGAATCCAAGCCCGGTATATCCCATTTTAGTTTTACACCATTGTGAACCTTACGCCTTTTTTACTCTCTGATCGAGGTTCTCGGCATTGAAAAATCTTCGTAAACTAAATCACACGTGTATATGTTGACATTTAAGAGATATACAGTCAAGAAAATCAAGAGCAATGGTGATATATATGCGGATTAGACACCAAAAAATGAACACTCAAAAAATGCCTACAATTTAAGGAATGTGTTTAGTGACGGCATCAGATTTCTAATTGATGGAAAAAGGTCCGGTGGCAAGAAAAGTTGCTTCCAGGAGATTGTCAAGTGTTTTCGCTCGACGATTCCATTCTTGGGTTGTTGTTTTGGCCCTTGTTCCTGTAACTCAAATCCTAGCCCGCTATATCCTTAGTTTTACACCATTGTGAACCTTACGCCTTTTTTACACTCTGATAGAGGTTATCGGGCATTGAAATATCTTCGTAAACTAAATCACACGTGTATATGTTTACATTTAAGAGATATACAGTCTAGAAAATCAATAGCAATGGTGATATATATGTGGATAAGACACCAAAAAATAAACACTCAAAAAATGGCTACAATTTAAGGAATGTGTTTGGTGACGGCATCAGATTCCTAATTATTGGAGAAAGGTCTGCTGGCAAGAAAAGCCGCTTCAGGAGGTTGTCAAGTGTTTTTGCTCGACGATTCCATTCTTGGGTGGTTGGTTTGGCCCTTGTTCTTGTAACTCGAATCCTAGCCCGGTATATCCCATTTTTGTTTTACACCATTGTGAACCATAAGCCTTTTTTACTCTCTGATCGAGGTTCTCAGCATTGAAAAATCTTCGTAACGAAATCACACGTGTTTATGTTGACATTTAAGAGATATAAAGTCAAGAAAATCAAGAGCAATGGTGATATATACGCGGATTAGACACCAAAAAATAAACACTCAAAAAATGGCTGCAATTTAAGGAATGTGTTTAGTGTCGGCATCCGATTCCTAATTGATGGAGAAAGGTCTGGTGGCAAGAAAAGCTGCTTCCAGGAGGTTGTCAAGTGTTTTCTCTCGACGATTCCATTCTTGGGTGGTTGGTTTGTCCCTTGTTCCTGTAACTCGAATCCTAGGCCGGTATATCCCGTTTTAGTTTTACACCATTGTGAACCATACGACTTTTTTACTCTCTGATCGAGGTTCTCGGCATTGAAAAATCTTTGTAAACTAAATCACACGTGTATATGTTGACATTTAAGAGATATAGAGCAATGGTGATATATATGCGGATTAGACACCAAAAAATAAACACTCAAAAAATGGCTACAATTTAAGGAAAGTGTTTAGTGACGGCATGAGATTCCTAATTGATGGGGAAAGGTCTGGTGGCAAGAAAAGCCGCTTTCAGGAGGTTGTCAAGTATTTTCGCTCAACAATTCCATTCTTGGGTGGTTGGTTTGGCCCTTGTTCCTGTAACTCGAATCCTAGCCCGGTATATCCCGTTTTACTTTTACACGAGTGTGAATGTTACGCCTTTTTTACTCTCTGATTGAGGATCTTGGCATTGAAAAGTCTTCATAAACTAAATCACCCGTGTATATGTTGACATTTAAGAGATATACACTCAAGAAAATCAAGAGCAATGGTGATATATATGCGGATTAGACACCAAAAAAGAAACACTCAAAAAATGGCTACAATTTAAGGAATGTGTTTAGTGACGGCATCCGATTCCTAATTGAGTGAGAAAGATGTGACAACCCTCAAATTTGCATGTAACCATACAGTTTATTAATGATAATAAAAGTACTTGATGACTGTGCTGAATCATTTAACTACTCTCTGATTACTATGTTATACTTACATGTGCGTGTTAGCATACTAGTAGTATACAGAAAAGTTACTAAATAGTCCGGTATATTTTCCTGTGTGTTAGGAATAAATTTCGTTACAAAAATATATGTATAAGACGCTATACGGTGAAATCAAACGCTTTAACGGAACGATACGTAACCGAACAACCAGACATTTTCCGGGACACTAAAATATTTTCAGAAATATTATTTTATCTTTCTTAATTATTTATGGTCACAAAATCCCTACGCACTATAGAAACATGTCACACACCACTATACTTGGAAATACCCTTAACCTTCTAACTTAATACCTATTAACTAACAAAAATCTACACTTTACCCCCCCCCCCCAACCGATTTCCAGCCAAGGGACCCACCTTAATCATGTTCTTTTTGCCTCATGGCTCCATTGGTTGAAACCTTGTGCATTGCTTGTAAGACTAGCCAAAGCTTGTAAGGAATCCTTCAAGTTCCAAGATAACTCATCATTTTTCTCTAACATTACACTCCACCCTTCACCTCCCTTCTCATATTTTCGGCCCCCCTCTCTCCATAACCGATTTCACCATCACCACTTCAACCATTTTCATCTTCTTCATCACAACAAGTTCATTCAAGCTTCAAGAGGATCCAAGGAGGTTGCAAGGTTGAAGGAACATCAAGAGAGCTCATTCTAGTCATTTCACCATACTTTTTCTCACCATCATCCTTACACTAAGAATTCCATCCTAGCCTTGTGCTAGTGGTATGTCCCTTCACACCTTTGTTCCATTTTGTTCTTGTTATGCTTAGTTTAAATGTTCTTGATTCATACAAGTTAAAACACAAATTATATGAACATAAAATTCTGCATAAAAACCCTACATAAAAAGTTTGTTTGAAGATGAAATCTGGTTAGTTTGGGTTTGGTAAATGCATGCATGATGTTTGAACATTTATCCTTCGATACACCATGGTTAGAGTCTTTGTTTATGCGTTTTTAGTCACTTCTACATATAAACAGCTTGCTGATTGAAATTTCCAGCCTGCTTCAACAGGCTGTAACGGGTTCATCTTTAATCGAAAAATTTAATTTCTGGAGTCTAAATTGGGTAATTTTGAATATCTGAATAAATTGAACTGGAATCGTAATTTTCCGAGGTCGTTTACTATTTTTAAAGTATTATTTTTAGACAGCAGCTCAAAGCTGAAATATTTCTGCTGAAAAAGTGTGTTGTAATCAGAGTCCAAACTTAAAACCTGAGCAGAATTAGCTCATGGAATTTTTACTGTAGATGGTCACGGTTGTTTCTGTGACCCTCCAACTGGAATTTCGACGATCCGACTTACGATTGATTTTTAGTGAATTTTTCCGTAAAACTGCAATCGGAAAGTACCAAATCTGATTTGCAGTCGAGTAAAAGAATTTTTATATAAAATTGGTAATGAACTGAGATCCGAAATTTTTACACAAAAAATTTTGGATTATATATGACATCCTTTAAAAATTTGAGAATTTTTGGAAAAGGTTAACTATTTTTAAAATGCTCGAAAACAGTCCAGTTTTGATTAATAAAGCTGAAACGACATAAGGAGTGATTTGCGTGTCTAAATGTCGAGTAGGTTATCCGAGAATGATAGAACATGTTATATGTCAATAAAAGTGTTATGTGCAATGTTGTATGTTTGTCTATGAGTGGGGAATAGATGGGAAGGTTATATGGGCACGAACCGCTAAAGTGATGCATGTTATGTGATAGATACGTGTAGGAACTTTGTGTCCTATTTGAAATCACTAATAAACTAAGTGGTAATCATACTAGGACGTGATTGACCGACCTCGACTATTAGCTATATTTGAGAGTCAAACCGAGCAACCAAGGTGAGTTCACACTCTTTCTAAGGCATGGGATTCCCAGGAGTTGGGAATGGGATTGAATAACTACTTGTACTATCATTACTATTAAACTACTTTTTAATGTCCTCGGATTGAAGGGCACAAACGTAAAACCTACGTACACTCATACTTACTACTGTCCTCGAATTGAAGGGCACGTACGTAAAGCCTACGTACACGATCATAAGACCATCAACTCTATCACTTTAAGTCCCTCATTTATCGGCTTAATCGCCGAGGCCTATGGCGAGCGGGTCATTAGTTAATAGCGCTATTAGGTTTAACAAACCTCACACCGTGCCAGTCGGACGGGCGTGTACTAATGGACTATGGGCAAAGGGTCAATGCTGATAGACATTGACTTAGGGCACCTCTTATATTTTCGTAGCAGTCGATACGCGTGGTCTAGTAACACATGGGAAACCCCCACTAATCTTCGCAAACATGTCAGAAAGACCGCGATGCAAACTTATACGATATATGGTTTTCAAAACGAACAGATGATTTACGAAACGAATGCTATAACTAAACAACCAACTGTGAATTCACTCAACTTTGTTGTTGACTCGTTGTTACATGCCTTACAGGTCGCTAATCATTTGGAGCTTGCACGAGGAAGGAGTCGTTGTGGTGTGCGGACGGCTATGTCCAGTGTTTAATGTTTAAAACATTATGAACTTATTAAACCTATGTGTTGGACTTTAAACTTATGAACTGCGAACTTATGTTTTGAACTTTACGTTTATGCTTCCGCTGTCTAAATTAAAAACTTGGTTAACTAGCTTTTGGTCACCAATCGTATTGTGATTGTCTTTATCTACTTAAGTACGTTGTTCAGTATGATTGGTGGCTCGATCCTGGTCATGTCACGTCTCCAAGCGGTGATACCCCGCATGGTGGATTTTGGGGGTGTGACAGATTGGTATCAGAGCCATTGGTTATAGTGAACTTGGTTTTAAAAAGGGAAAAGCTTTTTGATAAAACCAGTGGCACCAAAGGCGCAGTGGGCCTTCTTCACTTGTTTGAAAAGCTTGAGTCAGTTTTCGAGATGTGCGAATGCCCCGAAGACCGTAGGGTGAAATATGCTACCGGAACACTTGAAGGAGCTGCGTTAACCTGGTGGAAGGCACAGGTTCAACTACTAGGACTGGCGGTTGCTAATGCCACACCCTGGAATGGTTTTAAAGAGCTGATCAAGGAGGAGTACTGTAGTCGGGATGACATCCACAAGCTAGAAGTGGAATTCTACAATCTGAAGATGACGGGGTCTGAGATTGAGGTGTATACTAAGAGGTCAAACGAGCTGGCCATCCTGTGTCCAACTATGGTGGACCCTCCCATCAAACGAATTGAGCTGTACCTCAAGGGCCTTGTACCAGCAATTCAAAGTCACGTAACTTCAGCCAACCTGGGTACCATTCAGCAAATTATCAACTTGGCTCATCGTCTCACCGACTAAGCGGTGGAGCAAAACAGGCTACCCAAACGCATCAGTGCTACAGCTACTTCTGATGTACTTACCGACAACAAGCGAAAATGGGATGGAAACTCCAGTAAGGGTTCTGCTTCGGGTCAGTCTCAGCAGCGAAGGACTGACGACTACCAGAGTCCGGGTCAGCAATCCTCCGGTAATCAAGGACAGGGTGGGTATCGAGGAAACCAACCAAAGTGCAACAAATGTAACAAGCATCACAGCGGGCAGTGCAACAAAGGTCGTTGTCAGAGATGTCACAAGTTGGGTCATGAAGCTAGGGATTGCAGGAG
This sequence comes from Helianthus tuberosus, assembly GCA_030545235.1. Classification (NCBI taxonomy): domain Eukaryota; kingdom Viridiplantae; phylum Streptophyta; class Magnoliopsida; order Asterales; family Asteraceae; genus Helianthus; species Helianthus tuberosus. The sequence goes on from CM060368.1 coordinate 169,343,821, forward strand.
CCCGCGTCCTGCGAATCAGAATCGCCAACAACAACAAGCCCCACAGAACTATCAGCAACAGCAACAGGGCAACAGGGGATGCTTTCAGTGTGGCGCTGAAGGCCACTTTAAGAAGAACTGTCCCTAACTTAACCAGAATCAGAACAACAACAACAACCAGGGAAATGGGAACAACAATGGAGGTAACAACGGGGGTAACAACAATGGTAATGGAGCAAGAGGTCGTGCTTTCGTGATTGGTCAGGGTGATGCAAGGAACGATCCCAACGTTGTGATGGGTAAGTTTCTTCTGGATGACTTCTTTGTTACTGTTTTATTCGATTCGGGTGCCGATACTAGTTACGTGTCCTTAAAAGTTAGTCAGATGCTTAAGCGTACCCCAACACTCCTGAACACAAAACACACGGTAGAACTAGCAAATGGTAAAAGTCTTGAAGCCACACACGTAGTTAAAGGTTGTAAGCTCGTCTTAGCTGGTCAGACATTCCATATCGATCTTGTTCCTATCACACTTGGTAGTTTCGACGTCGTTATTGGGATGGATTGGCTATCCCATCATCAAGCGGAGATTGTTTGCAAGGAGAAAATCGTTCGCATTCCTCGTTCTAGTGAAGAACCCCTCATGATTCGTGGCGACAAGAGTGGTGCTGTCGAAGGCATCATCTCTTTCCTTAAGGCCCATAAGTGTTTGCGAAAGGGCCACACCGCCATTTTAGCACTCGTTACCGACACGTCAACGGAAGAGAAGAGAATTGAAGACATTCCTATTGTGCGCGATTTTCCTAAGGTATTTCCTGAGGAATTGCCTGGTCTTCCGCCTCACCGCCAAGTTGAATTTCAAATCGAGCTAGCTCCTGGAGCAGCACCAGTAGCTCGAGCACCATATCGTCTAGCTCCATCAGAACTCGAAGAACTGTCCACACAACTACAAGAACTCTTGGAAAAAGGTTTTATTCGTCCTAGCTCTTCGCCCTGGGGAGCTCCAGTCTTGTTCGTAAAGAAGAAAGATGGTACCTTCAGGATGTGTATTGACTATCGCGAGCTCAACAAGGTGACTGTGAAGAATCGTTATCCTCTTCCACGTATTGACGACTTGTTCGACCAGTTGCAAGGGTCGAGCTATTACTCTAAGATTGATTTGAGATCAGGGTACCATCAGCTGAGAGTCCGAGATGAGGACGTCTCCAAAACAGCATTCCGAACTCGTTACGGCCATTACGAGTTTTTGGTTATGCCATTCGGGCTGACGAACGCACCAGCGGTCTTCATGGATCTCATGAACCGAGTATGCAAACCTTACCTGGATAAGTTCGTTATTGTGTTCATCGACGATATCCTGATCTATTCTAAGAGTCAGGAGGAACACGAGCAACATCTACGACTTATGTTGGAACTTCTTCGAAAAGAGCAATTGTATGCCAAGTTTTCAAAATGTGACTTCTGGCTTCGCGAAGTCCACTTTCTAGGCCATGTGGTAAACAAGGATGGGATTCAAGTTGATCCATCCAAGGTTGACTCAATCAAGAACTGGCCTGCACCCCGCACACCAAAAGAAATCCGCCAATTCTTGGGTTTGGCAGGATATTACAGAAGGTTTATCAAAGATTTCTCCAAGATTGCGCAACCTCTCACTTCACTGACTTAGAAGGGCGTCATCTATCATTGGGGTGATGCACACGAGTCCGCATTTCAACATCTAAAGGATAGACTTTGTAGCGCGCCTATCCTCTCATTGCCCGAAGGCACCGATGATTTCGTGGTTTATTGCGACGCTTCCATCCAAGGACTTGGTTGCGTATTGATGCAACGTGACAAGGTCATTGCCTACGCATCGCGCCAACTTAAAGTTCACGAAAGAAACTACACTACTCACGATCTGGAGCTGGGAGCAGTTGTTTTCGCTCTTAAGGTATGGAGACATTACCTGTACGGTACCAAGTGCACCATTTACACCGATCACAGGAGTCTCGAGCATATCTTCAAACAAAAGGAGTTAAACATGCGTCAACGCCGATGGGTTGAGCTCTTGAACGATTATGAATGCGCAATCAAGTATCATCCGGGCAAAGCCAATGTTGTGGCCGACGCCCTAAGTCGAAAGGATACCATACCTAGGCGTGTACGTGCTCTACAGCTTAACATCCAATCTAACCTTCCCGCTCAGATTCGTGATGCTCAGGTTGAAGCATTGAAAGCAGAGAACATCAGGGCTGAGTCCCTACGAGGATCGAGGCAGCGGCTAGAACAAAAGGAAGACGGTGCTTACTATGTAACAGGGGGCATCAGGGTCCCACTGTATGGAAACCTACGCGAGCTTGTGATGGATGAAGCACATAAGTCTCGTTATTCAGTACATCCTGGCTCGGATAAGATGTACCACGACTTAAAGACCACATACTGGTGGCCTGGCATGAAAGCCCACATAGCAACCTACGTCAGCAAGTGCTTGACTTGTGCGAGAGTCAAGTCTGAATATCAGAAACCATCAGGCCTACTTCAACAACCGGAGATCCCGAAATGGAAATGGGAGCAAATTTCCATGGATTTCGTGACCGGCCTGCCCAGATCTCAACGCGGAAACGATACCAGTTGGGTGATCGTAGATCGACTGACTAAGTCTGCACATTTTCTGGCTATCAAAGAAACGGATAAGTTTTCTACTCTTGCAGACATTTATCTAAAGGAAGTGGTATCAAGGCACGGAGTGCCAACCTCTATTATATCTGATCGTGACGCACGTTTTACTTCTGAACTGTGGCAAGCAATGCACAAGTCCTTTGGCTCACGTTTAGATATGAGCACCGCTTATCACCCGCAGACGGATGGGCAATCTGAACGCACCATCCAAACCCTTGAAGACATGCTTAGGGCATGTGTAATCGATTTTGGTAATGGCTGGGAAAGGCACCTCCCGCTGGTGGAGTTTTCGTACAACAACAGCTACCACACCAGCATCCAAGCCGCTTCGTTTGAGGCATTATACGGACGCAAATACCGATCACCTCTCTGTTGGGCAGAAGTTGGTGACAGCCAAATCACTGGCCCAGAACATGTAGTAGACACCACCGAGAGGATTGCTCAGATACGACAGCGAATGGCGGCAACTCGTGACCGTCAGAAAAGTTATGCTGATAAGGGAAGAAAACCACTCGAGCTCCAGGTTGGGGATCGAGTGCTACTCAAAGTCTCACCTTGGAAAGGTGTAGTCCGCTTTAGCAAACGAGGCAAAGTCAATCCGCGTTATGTCGGACCCTTCGAAGTCATTGAGAAAATTGGCAAAGTCGCCTACAGGTTGAATCTACCTGAAGAACTCAGCGGAGTTCACAATGTTTTCCATGTGTCGAATTTGAAGAAGTGTCTGTCAGATGAGACCCACATAGTTCCTCTGAAGGAACTCACTATCGACGACCAGCTGTGATTCGTCGAGGAACCTGTAGAGATTACGGATCGAGATGTTAAGATCCTCAAGCATACCAGGATACCTCTGGTCCGAGTTCGTTGGAATGCTCGTCATGGCCCAGAGTATACCTGGGAACGAGAAGACCAAATGAAACTCAGATATCCCCAGTTGTTCGGAAGCAGTGCAACCACTACTGAGGCTGAAGCTACTGCAGAATTTCGGGACGAAATTCCAAATCAACGGGGGGATGATGTGACACCCCAGGAAAACGAGTAAACACCGCAACTTAACTAGCTTCCTCAGTAACTACGCACTAAATTTCGGGACGAAATTCTGTTAACAGGGGGAGAATGTGACAACCCTCAAATTTGCATGTAACCATACAGTTTATTAATGATAATAAAAGTACTTGATGACTGTGCTGAATCATTTAACTGCTCTCTGATTACTGTGTTATACTTACATGTGCGTGTTAGCATACTAGTAGTATACAGAAAAGTTACTAAATAGTCCGGTATATTTTCCTGTGTGTTAGGAATAAATTTCGTTACAAAAATATATGTATAAGACGCTATACGGTGAAATTAAACGCTTTAACGGAACGATACGTAACCTAACAACCAGACATTTTCCGGGACACTAAAATATTTTCAGAAATATTATTTTATCTTTCTTAATTATTTATGGTCACAAAATCCCTACGCACTATAGAAACATGTCACACACCCACTATACTTGGAAATACCCTTAACCTTCTAACTTAATACCTATTAACTAACAAAAATCTACACTTTAACCCCCCCCCCCCCCCCAACCGATTTCCAGCCAAGGGACCCACCTTAATCATGTTCTTTTTGCCTCATGGCTCCATTGGTTGAAACCTTGTGCATTGCTTGTAAGACTAGCCAAAGCTTGTAAGGAATCCTTCAAGTTCCAAGATAACTCATCATTTTTCTCTAACATTACACTCCACCCTTCACCTCCCTCCTCATATTTTCGGCCCCCCTCTCTCCATAACCGATTTCACTATCACCACTTCAACCATTTTCATCTTCTTCATCACAACAAGTTCATTCAAGCTTCAAGAGGATCCAAGGAGGTTGCAAGGTTGAAGGAACATCAAGAGAGCTCATTCTAGTCATTTCACCATACTTTTTCTCACCATCATCCTTACACTAAGAATTCCATCCTAGCCTTGTGCTAGTGGTATGTCCCTTCACACCTTTGTTACATTTTGTTCTTGTTATGCTTAGTTTAAATGTTCTTGATTCATACAAGTTAAAACACAAATTATATGAACATAAAATTCTGCATAAAAACCCTACATAAAAAGTTTGTTTGAAGATGAAATCTGGTTAGTTTGGGTTTGGTAAATGCATGCATGATGTTTGAACATTTATCCTTCGATACACCATGGTTAGAGTCTTTGTTTATGCGTTTTTAGTCACTTCTACATATAAACAGCTTGCTGATTGAAATTTCCAGCCTGCTTCAACAGGCTGTAACGGGTTCATCTTTAATCGAAAAATTTAATTTCTGGAGTCTAAATTGGGTAATTTTAAATATCTGAATAAATGGAACTGGAATCGTAATTTTCTGAGGTCGTTTACTATTTTTAAAGTATTATTTTTAGACAGCAGCTCAAAGCTGAAATATTTCTGCTGAAAAAGTGTGTTGTAATCAGAGTCCAAACTTAAAACCTGAGCAGAATCAGCTCATGGAATTTTTACTGTAGATGGTCACGGTTGTTTCTGTGACCCTCCAACTGGAATTTCGACGATCCGACTTACGATTGATTTTTAGTGAATTTTCCGTAAAACTGCAATCGAAAAGTACCAAATCTGATTTGCAGTCGAGTAAAAGAATTTTTATATAAAATTGGTAATGAACTGAGATCCGAAATTTTTACACAAAAAATTTTGGATTATATATGACATCCTTTAAAAATTTGAGAATTTTTGGAAAAGGTTAACTATTTTTAAAATGCTCGAAAACAGTCCAGTTTTGATTAATAAAGCTGAAACGACATAAGGAGTGATTTGCGTGTCTAAATGTCGAGTAGGTTATCCGAGAATGATAGAACATGTTATATGTCAATAAAAGTGTTATGTGCAATGTTGGATGTTTGTCTATGAGTGGGGAATAGATGGGAAGGTTATATGGGCATGAACCGTTAAAGTGATGCATGTTATGTGATAGATACGTGTAGGAACTTTGTGTCCTATATGAAATCACTAATAAACTAAGTGGTAATCATACTAGGACGTGATTGACCGACCTCGACTATTAGCTATATTTGAGAGTCAAACCGAGCAACCAAGGTGAGTTCACACTCTTTCTAAGGCATGGGATTCCCAGGGGTTGGGAATGGGATTGAATAACTACTTGTACTATCATTACTATTAAACTACTTTTTACTGTCCTCGGATTGAAGGGCACATACGTAAAACCTACGTACACTCATACTTACTACTGTCCTCGAATTGAAGGGCACGTACGTAAAGCCTACGTACACGATCATAAGACCATCAACTCTATCACTTTAAGTCCCTCATTTATCGACTTAATCGCCGAGGCCTATGGCGAGCGGGTCATTAGTTAATAGCGCTATTAGGTTTAACAAACCTCACACTGTGCCAGTCGGACGGGCGTGTACTAATGGACTATGGGCAAAGGGTCAATGCTGATAGACATTGACTTAGGGCACCTCTTATATTTTCGTAGCAGTCGATACGCGTGGTCTAGTAACACATGGGAAACCCCCACTAATCTTCGCAAACATGTCAGAAAGACCGCGATGCAAACTTATACGATACATGGTTTTCAAAACGAACAGATGATTTACGAAACGAATGCTATAACTAAACAACCAACTGTGAATTCACTCAACTTTGTTGTTGACTCGTTGTTACATGCCTTACAGGTCGCTAATCATTTGGAGCTTGCACGAGGAAGGAGTCGTTGTGGTGTGCGGACGGCTATGTCCAGTGTTTAATGTTTAAAACATTATGAACTTATTAAACCTATGTGTTGGACTTTAAACTTATGAACTGCGAACTTATGTTTTGAACTTTACGTTTATGCTTCCGCTGTCTAAATTAAAAACTTGGTTAACTAGCTTTTGGTCACCAATCGTATTGTGATTGTCTTTATCTACTTAAGTACGTTGTTCAGTATGATTGGTGGCTCGATCCTGGTCATGTCACGTCTCCAAGCGGTGATACCCCGCATGGTGGATTTTGGGGGTGTGACAAAAGATCTGGTGGCAAGAAAAGCTGCTTCCAGGATGTTGTCAAGTGTTTTCGCTCGACGATTCCATTCTTGGGTGGTTGGTTTGGCCCTTGTTCCTGTAACTCGAATCCTACCCCAGTATATCCCATTTTAGTATTACACCATTGTGAACAATACGCCTTTTTTACTCTCTATATGAGGTTCACGGTAATGAAAAATCTTCATAAACTAAATCACACGTGTATATGTTGACGTTTAAGAGATATACAGTCAAGAAAATCAAGAGCAATGGTGATATATATGCGGATTAGACACCAAAAAATAAACACTTAAAAAATTGCTACAATTTAAGGAATGTGTTTAGTGACGGCATCAGATTCCTAATTGATGGAGAAAGGTTTGGTGGCAAGAAAAGCTGCTTCCTGGAGGTTGCCAAGTGTTTTCACTCGACGATTCTATTCTTGGGTCGTTGGTTTGGCCCTTGTTCCTGTAACGCGAATCCCATCCCGATATATCCCATTTTTGTTTTACACCATTGTGAACCTTACCCCTTCTTTACTCTCTGATCGAGGTTCTCGGCATTGAAAAATCTTCGTAAACTAAATCACACGTGTATATATGTTGACATTTAAGAGATATACAGTCAAGAAAATCAAGAACAATGGTGATATATATGCGGATTAGACACCAACAAATAAACACTCAAAAAATGGCTACAATTTAAGGAATGTGTTTAGTGACGACATCAGATTCCTAATTGAGTGAGAAAGGTCTGGTGGCAAGAAAAGCTGCTTCCAGGAGTTTGTCAAGTGTTTTCGCTCGACGATCCCATTCTTGGGTGGTTGGTTTGGCCCTTGTTCCTGTAACTCGAATCCTAGCCCAGTATATCCCATTTAATTTTACACCATTGTGAACCTTACGCCTTTTTTACTCTCTGATCGAGGTTCCCGGCAATGAAAAATCTTCATAAACTGAATCACACGTGTATATGTTGACATTTAAGAGATATACAGTTAAGAAAATCAAGAGAAATGGTTATATATATCCGGATTAGACACCAAAAAAGAAACAGTCAAAAAATGGCTACAATTTAAGGAATGTGTTTAGTGACGGCATCAGATTCCTAATTGAATGAGAAAGGTCTGGTGGCAAGAAAAGCTGCTTCCAGGAGTTTGTCAAGTGTTTTCGCTCAACTATTCCATTCTTGGGTGGTTGGTTTTGCCTTTTCTCCTGTAACTCGAATCCTAGCCTAGTATATCCCATTTTAGTTTTACACCATTGTGAACCTTACGCCTTTTTGACTCTCTGATCGAGGTTTTCGAAATTGAAAAATCTTTGTAAACTGAATCACACGTGTTTATGTTTTCATTTAAGAGATATCCAGTCAAGAAAATCAATAGCAATGGTGATATATATGCGGATTAGACACCAAAAAATAAACACTCAAAAAATGGCTACAATTTAAGGACTGTGTTTAGTGACGGCATCCGATTCCTAATTAATGGAGAAAGGTCTGGTGGTAAGAAAAGCTGCTTCCTGGAGATTGTCAAGTGTTTTCGCTAGACGATTCCATTCTTGGGTGGTTGGTTTGGCCCTTGTTCCTGTAACTCGAATCCTAGCCCAGTATATCCCATTTTAGTATTACACCATTGTGAACCTTACACCTTTTTTACTCTCTGATCGAGGTTCTCGGTAATGAAAAATCTTCGTAAACTAAATCACACGTGTATATGTTGACATTTAAGAGATATACAATCAAGAAAATTAAGAGCAATGGTGATTTATATGCAGATTAGACAACAAAAAATAAACACTCAAAAAATGGCTACAATTTAAGGAATGTGTTTAGTGACAGCTTCCGATTCCTAATTGATGGAGAAAGTTCTGGTGGCAAGAAAAGCTGCTTCCAGGAGGTTGTCAAGTGTTTTCGCTCGGCGATACCATTCTTGGGTGGTTGGTTTGGCCCTTGTTCCTGTAACTCGAATCCTAGCCCAGTATATCCCATTTTAGTATTACACCATTGTAAACCTTATGGCTTTTTTACTCTCTGATCGAGGTTCTCGACATTAAAAATCTTCGTAAACTGAATTACACGTGTATATGTTGACATTTATAAGATATACTGTCAAGAAAATCAAGAGAAATGGTTATATATATGCGGATTAGACACCAAAAAAGAAACACTCAAAAAATGGCTACAATTTAAGGAATGTGTTTAGTGACGGCATCAGATTCCTAATTGATGGAGAAAGGTTTGGTGGCAAGAAAAGCTGCTTCCAGGAGGTTGCCAAGTGTTTTCACTCGACGATTCCATTCGTGGGTGGTTGGTTTGGCCCTTGTTCCTGTAACGCGAATCCCAGCCCGATATATCCCATTTTTGTTTTACACCATTGTGAACCTTACCCCTTCTTTACTCTCTGATCGAGGTTCTCGGCATTGAAAAATCTTCGTAAACTAAATCAGACGTGTATATATGTTGACATTTAAGAGATATATAGTCAAGAAAATCAAGAACAACGGTGATATATATGCGGATTAGACACTAAAAAATAAACACTCACAAAATGGCTACAATTTAACGAATGTGTTTAGTGACGACATCAGATTCCTAATTGAATGAGAAAGGTCTGGGGGCAAGAAAAGCTGCTTCCAGCAGTTTATCAAGTGTTTTTGTTAAAGGATCTCATTCTTGGGTGGTTGGTTTGGCCCTTGTTCTTGTAACTCGAATCCTAGCCCAGTATATCCCATTTTAGTTTTACACCATTGCGAACCTTAGGCCTCTTTTACTCTCTGATCGAGGTTCCCGGTAATGAAAAATCTTCGTAAACTGAATCACACGTGTATATGTTGACATTTAAGAGATATACAGTCAAGAAAATCAAGAGAAATGGTGATATATATCCGGATTAGACACAAAAAAAGAAACAGTCAAAAAATGGCTACAATTTAAGGAATGTGTTTAGTGACGGCATCAGATTCCTAATTGAATGAGAAAGGTCTGGTGGGAAGAAAAGCTGCTTCCAGGAGTTTGTCAGTGTTTTCGCTCGACGATTCCATTCTTGGGAGGTTGGTTTTGCCCTTGTTCCTTTAACTCGAATCCTAGCCTAGTATATCCCATTTTAGTTTTACACCATTGTGAGCCTTACGCCTTTTTGACTCTCTGATCGAGGTTCTCGGCATTGAAAAATCTTCGTAAACTGAATCACATGTATTTATGTTGACATTTAAGAGATATCCAGTCAAGAAAATCACTAGCAATGGTGATATATATGCGGACTAGACACCAAAAAATAAACACTCAAAAAATGGCTACAATTTAAGGAATATGTTTAGTGAAGCCATCCGATTCCTAATTAATGGAGAAAGGTCTGGTGGCAGGAAAAGCTACTTCCAGGAGGTTGTCAAGTGTTTTCGCTCGACGATTCCATTCTTGGGTGGTTGGTTTGGCCTTTGTTCCTGTAACTCGAATCCTAGCCCAATATATCCCATTTTAGTATTACACCATTGTGAACCTTACGCCTTTTTTACTCTCTGATCGAGGTTCTCGGTAATGAAAAATCTACATAAACTAAATCACACGTGTATATGTTGACATTTAAGAGATTTACAATCAAGAAAATCAAGAGCAATGGTGATTTATATGCGGATTAGACACCAAAAAAGAAACACTCAAAAAATGGCTACAATTTAAGGAATGTGTTTAGTGACGGCATCAGATTCCTAATTGATGGAGAAAGGTTTGGTGGCAAGAAAAGCTGCTTCCAGGAGGTTGCCAAGTGTTTTCACTTGACGATTCCATTCTTGGGTGGGTGGTTTGGCCCTTGTTCCTGTAACGAGAATCCCAGCCCGATATATCTCATTTTTGTTTTACACCATTGTGAACCTTACCCCTTCTTTACTCTCTTATCGAGGTTCTCGGCATTGAAAAATCTTCGTAAACTAAATCACACGTGTATATATGTTGACTTTTAAGATATATACACTCAAGAAAATCAAGAACAATGGTGATATATATGTGGATTAGACACCAAAAAATAAACACTCAAAAAATGGCTACAATTTAAGGAATGTGTTTAGTGACGACATCAGATTCCTAATTGAGTGAGAAAGGCCTGGTGGCAAGAAAAGCTGCTTCCAGGAGTTTGTCAAGTGTTTTCGCTCGACGATCCCATTCTTGGGTGGTTGGTTTGGCCCTTGTTCCTGTAACTCGAATCCTAGCCCAGTATATCCCATTTTAGTTTTACATCATTGTGAACCTTACGCCTTTTTTACTCTCTGATCGAGGTTCCCGGCAATGAAAAATCTTCGTAAACTAAATCACACGTGTATATGTTGACATTTAAGAGATACACAGTCAGGAAAATCAAGAGAAATGGTGATATATATGTGGATTAGACACCAAAAAAGAAACAGTCAAAAAATGGCTACAATTTAAGGAATGTGTTTAGTGGCGGCATCAGATTCCTAATTGACTGAGAAAGTTCTGGTGGCAAAGCTGCTTCCAGGAGTTTGTCAAGTGTTTTTGCTCGACGATTCCATTCTTGGGTGGTTGGTTTTGCCCTTGTTCCTTTAACTCGAATCCTAGCCTAGTATATCCCATTTTAGTTTTACACCATTGTGAACCTTACGCCTTTTTGACTCTCTGATCGAGGTTCTCGGCATTGAAAACTCTTCGTAAACTGAATCACACGTGTTTATGTTTACATTTAAGAGATATCCAGTCAAGAAAATCAATAGCAATGGTGATATATATGCGGATTAGACACCAAAAAATAAACACTCAAAAAATGGCTACAATTTAAGGAATGTGTTTAGTGACGACATCCGATTCCTAATTAATGGAGAAAGGTCTGGTGGCAAGAAAAGCTGCTTCCAGGAGGTTGTCAAGTGTTTTCGCTCGAAGATTCCATTCTTGGGTGCTTGGTTTGGCCCTTGTTCTTGTAACTCGAATCCTAGCCCAGTATATCCCATTTTAGTATTACACCATTGTGAACCTTACGCCTTTTTTACTCTCTGATCGAGGTTCTCGGTAATGAAAAATCTTCATAAACTAAATCACACGTGTATATGTTGACATTTAAGAGATATACAATCAAGAAAATCAAGAGCAATGGTGATTTACAGGCGGATTAGACAACAAAAAATAAACACTCAAAAAATGGCTACAATTTAAGGAATGTGTTTAGTGAAAGCATCCGATTCCTAATTGATGGAGAAAGTTCTGGTGGCAAGAAAAGCTGCTTCCAGGAGGTTGTCAAGTGTTTTCGCTCGACGATTCCATTCTTGGGTGGTTGGTTTGGCCCTTGTTCCTGTAACTCGAATCCTAGCCCAGTATATCCCATTTTAGTATTACACCATTGTGAACCTTATGCCTTTTTTACTCTCTGATCGAGGTTCTCGGCATTGAAAAATCTTCGTAAATTGAATCACAAGTGTATATGTTGACATTTAAGTGATAGACAGTCAAGAAAATCAAGAGCGATGGTGATATATGTGCGGATTAGACACCAAAAAAGAAACACTCATAAAATGGCTACAATTTAAGGAATGTGTTTAGTGACGGCATCAGATTCCTAATTGAATGAGAAAGGTCTGGTGGCAAGAAAAGCTGCTTCCAGGAGGTTGTCAAGTGTTTTCGCTCAATGATTCCATTCTTGGGTAGTTGGTTTGGCCCTTGTTCGTGTAACTCGAATCCTAGCCCAGTATATCACATTTTAGTTTTACACCATTGTGAACCTTATGCCTTTTTTACTCTCTGATCGAGGTTCTCAGCATTGAAAAATCTTCGTAAACTGAATCACACTTGTATATGTTGACATTTAAGAGATATACCGTCAAGAAAATCAAGAGCAATGGTGATATATATATGCGGATTACACACCAAAAAAGAAACACTCATAAAATGGCTACAATTTAAGGAATGTGTTTAGTGACGGCATCAGATTCCTAATAGAATGAGAAAGGTCTGGTGGCAAGAAAAGCTGCTTCCAGGAGGTTGTCAAGTGTTTTCGCTCGACGATTCCATTCTTGGGTGGTTGTTTTGGCCCTTGTTCCTGTAACTCGAATCCTAGCCCAGTATATCCCATTTTAGTAATACACCATTGTGAACCTTTCACCTTTTTATTCTCTGATCGAGGTTCTCGGCATTGAAAAATCTTTGTAAACTGAATCACACGTGTATATGTTGACATTTAAGAGATATACAGTCAACAAAATCAAGAGCAATGTTGATCTATATGCGGATTAGACACCAAAAAAGAAACACTCAAAAAATGGCTACAATTTAAGGAATGTGTTTAGTGATGGCATTAGATTCCTAATTGAATGAGAAAGGTCTCATGGCAAGAAAAGCTGCTTCCAGGAGTTTGTCAAGTGTTTTCGCTCGACGATTCCATTCTTGGGTGGTTGGTTTGGCCCTTGTTCCTGTAACCCGAATTCTAGCCCAGTAAATCCCATTTTGGTATTACAGCATTGTGAACCTTACACCTTTTTTACTCTCTGATCGAGTTTCTCGGCATTGAAAAATCTTTGTAAACTAAATCACACGTGTATATGTTGACATTTAAGAGATATACAGTGAAGAAAATCAAGAGCATTGGTGATATATATGCGGATTAGACACCAAAAAAGAAACACTCAAAAAATGGCTACAATTTAAGGAATGTGTTAAGTGATAGCATCAGATTCCTAATTGAATGAGAAAGGTCTGGTGGCAAGAAAAGCTGCTTCCAGGAGTTTGTCAAGTGTTTTCGCTCGACGATTCCATTCTTGGGTGGTTGGTTTGGCCCTTGTTCCTGTAACTCGAATCCTAGCCAAGTATTTCCCGTTTTAGTTTTACACCATTGTGAAACTTACGCCTTTTTTACTCTCTGATCGAGGTTCTCGACATTGAAAATCTTCGTAAACTGAATCACACGTGTATATGTTGACATTTAAGGGATATACAGTCAAGAAAAATCAAGAGCAATGGTGATATATATGCGGATTAGACACCAAAAAATAAACACTCAAAAAATGGCTACAATTTAAGGATTGTGTTTAGTGACGACATCAGATTCCTAATTGATGGAGAAAGGTATGGTGGCAAGAATAGCTGCTTCTAGGAGGTTGTCAAGTGTTTTCGCTCGACGATTCCATTCTTGGGTGGTTGGTTTGGCCCTTGTTCCTGTAACTCGAATCCTAGCCCGGTATATCCCCTTTTAGTTTTACACCATTGTGAACCTTACGCCTCTTTTACTCTCTAATCGAGGTTCTCGGCATTGAAAAATCTTTGTAAACTAAATCATAGGTTTATATGTTGACATTTAAGAGATATACAGTCAAGAAAATCAAGAGCAATGGTGATATATGCAGATTAGACACCAAAATTAAACACTCAAAAAATGGCTACAATTTAAGGAATGTGTTAAGTGATGGCATCAGATTTCTAATTGAATGAGAAAGGTCTGGTGGCAAGAAAAGCTGCTTCAAGGAGTTTGTCAAGTGTTTTCGCTCGACGATTCCATTCATGGGTGGTTGGTTTGGCCCTTGTTCCTGTAACTCGAATCCTAGCCAAGTATTACCCGTTTTAGTTTTACACCATTGTGAAACTTACGCCTTTTTTACTCTCTGATCGAGGTTCTCGACATTGAAAAATCTTCGTAAACTGAATCACACGTGTATATGTTGACATTTAATAGATATACAGTCAAGAAAAATCAAGAGCAATGGTGATATATATGCGGATTAGACACCAAAAAATAAACACTCAAAAAATGGCTACAATTTAAGGATTGTGTTTAGTGACGACATCAGATTCCTAATTGATGGAGAAAGGTATGGTGGCAAGAATAGCTGCTTCTAGGAGGTTGTCAAGTGTTTTCGCTCGACGATTCCATTCTTGGGTGGTTGGTTTGGCCCTTGTTCCTGTAACTCGAATCCTAGCCCGGTATATCCCCTTTTAGTTTTACACCATTGTGAACCTTACGCCTCTTTTACTCTCTAATCGAGGTTCTCGGCATTGAAAAATCTTTGTAAACTAAATCATAGGTTTATATGTTGACATTTAAGAGATATACAGTCAAGAAAATCAAGAGCAATGGTGATATATGCAGATTAGACACCAAAATTAAACACTCAAAAAATGGCTACAATTTAAGGAATGTGTTTAGTGACGACATCAGATTCCTAATTGATGGAGAGAAGTCTGGAGGCAAGAAAAGCTGCTTCTGTCACACCCCGACCGCGTTAAAACAACGAAACCGCGGCGGAAATGTCAGGGAGTGTCGTGGCAGAATTATTGTTTCACAACCATGGATTCAAAAGTTTCGTTTTATAGATTCATTACGTAATTTACATTGTCTTAAAACAAAACAAATAAGTTAAACATAGTCTATCATCGTTATTAAGTCACTAAGGCCTCGTCCAGTCCTAAGTGAGCATGCATCCTAGCAATCAACATCATTCAACAACACCTGAAACATATGTAAAAACAAAGTCAACAAAGAAATGCTGGCAAGCACATAGGTTTTATAAGAGTGTCGGATTCATGGCTCGTTTACATGTTGCAATACCTTATTAGACTACAAGAGTCAAAAGTTAAAAACCTTGTTTTGAAAAGTATATAGTATTGCAGCATAATTAACCAACTCAAATCAAGTGGGTTATAGTTTACAAAAATCTCGAAGCCTTGATTCTTAACCCAAAACATTTGTTTAAATAAATCAAGTTGTAAATCACCTTGTTAGTAAAACTCGTATGGTTTATATCCTTTAGAAAACATCGTTATGTGACATCGTTTTAACCTCGTTTACCCAAGTGAACTAAATAATGCCACGGAATGTAATATGATAAAAACACTTATATATAAGAAGTACCAGCGGTGTATCTACTATGCTTTTATCATATCACACCCGTCCCATTATCTAATCATAACCCAAAACCAATCGTTTTTTCAACTCGTTTAACTCGTTTAAATCCTTTCAATCGCTTAAAATTGTTTAATTGTTTCAAAATCACTCTCGTTTTAATTGTGAAAACTACTTTTGGTCACCTCGCTAATAACATCCAAACCTTCGCAACTCGCCTATCGCTTCTTGCATTAACAAACCACCAAAGGGTAAGTTAACAATCACAGATTCAGTCGTTACCCACATAACCCCCACACATAACCATGGGTGCAGTCTGATAACGGGATTTGTCAGATCCTATGGTACCATAACCTAATACTGGTCGGTTCGGCCAAAATTAATGAATGTTATTTGTTATGTAACTATGCCCAACAAGTTTTTTCACATTATCGAAATCGTTATTAGTTTTATATAAACCATATTAATCGTTAAAAACATCGAAATCATTTACCACATATGAATCACCCCAAAACAATTGAAAACAGTAAAATACGGGAACTATGTACTCACATCGAAGTGTAAGTATCCTCAATCAAAAGAACTCAACAAAGCTCAAGCAAACCAAAGAAATCAAGCAGCACCTAGAAATCGGATCACTAGATAAATAATCGACACCTAAATCGGAAGATTGGATAAAATGAGGTCTTGTTAACGAAACGAGTATTAGAACTCATGTGATATGGTTTAACAAAGCCTACATTCTAAATCGGAACATATCCTAAGTGCTTTTGACCCGTTACGACCCATTAAGGTAGCTTACGCTACTTTAACGCGTAGTTCGTGCAAAAGTGCGTTCGAGACGCCTAACTAGTCCTATGACAAGTCATATATGCCTAACTATGTTTGAATATGTTGCATAATTAGTTTAGGTGACAAAAGTTAGGTTACATATGCTTAAAATCCAATTATGCATAAAAAGGGCATTTTGGTCATTTTACCTAAGGCATATAAACTACCTATCATACAACTAATTAAACCTAAGTGACCATATGGTATAACCTCGGAAGGTTATTCCCTATACAACTATGGTCACTAAAAATGCTTGCTCGGATCCTAATGATCGACCAAACGGGTCGAGTTTGAAAGTCTAAGCGGTTGTCAAGACCGCTTGACTTACGACCCTATACAAGCACTAGACTAAAAGTGACGAGTTAAACATGTTGAAACATGTTTAACTAAGTTAGAATACAGCTTTTGATATCAAAACAAAGGGTTTTGATACCCAAGAATAGTTTGATTGCAAAATACGCATAAATACGCATTTTGACCGAAACTATGACTCGTCACTACACCTAATCAACGTGGTAATCAGTAGGTATAGTCACAAGGAACTATAACCATCGTGATTACGCTCACGTTGCAAAGTTCAAACGAACTTTGTGTTGACCAATCGTGGGCAAAGCAGAAAGTCAAAAACTGTTTGACTTTCATGCTTAAAAAGCAATAAAAGCACGAAAGAAACTTACAAAGGGTCCAAGCTAGGAAGATCTTGATCCAATTTGCTCAGGTATGAAGTGTTAAACCTCAACTTAGAGCAGAAATGAATCAAGTGTGAGTTGCAAGAATAAAAGTCTTGGGTATTTATAGAATTCCCACAACCGTTACGATCGTTTCTCGCAAATCGTGCTTCGATCTTGGCCATACATGTGGGCACAAGGTTTTAAAATACAAGGGGTATATAAAAACCATCAAAATGCAGCCCATAGCATCCAAATTCAGGGGTTAAAAACCATCAAAAGCAGCTCAAAGACCAGATTCAATGTTTCTGTGCTGGGTAGCTGTCGTGCCCCACGTAGCTTTACTCCTCAGCTTACGCACCCCGCGAGGGAAGTTTGGCAGAATGTCGAAAACAGTCCCTGCAGTCCAAAGCATGATAATTGAAGCATTTTTGACACGTTTAAGCCCCGTTAACCCCATTTCAAGGTTCTAAAATGAAGTTAGAGTATAGGGAACTTAAAATATGCTCAAAAACATCTCGGATGCCAGTTCGTTTGGTCGTACTGTTGCGTTATTCGGTTAATTACGATGAAAACTCGAACGGACGCAAAAACGATCCAAATTAAGCGACGAATGGAAATTTAGCATGCCAATCACTAAAATAAAATATTTTAATGATTACAAAAATTTTTGGGTGTCCGGATATATTTAGAAC
Source organism: Helianthus tuberosus (assembly GCA_030545235.1). Lineage (NCBI taxonomy): Eukaryota > Viridiplantae > Streptophyta > Magnoliopsida > Asterales > Asteraceae > Helianthus > Helianthus tuberosus. The sequence continues at coordinate 169,361,492 of CM060368.1, forward strand.
GTAAGATATGTGCGAAAATGCAAACTTATGCACTTTTTGACGCTTTTAGTCCCTGTTGATCAAGAAAGTTTATTTTTGCGCACCAAACACCTAAAAGCCTATTTCTAAGCTATGTAAAAGATATTTAGGGCATGTTTAACTTATGATCAAGTTCCGAAATGTTCGTTACATATCGAATCAGCATACTTTCGTTGTTTGACACAAATAGTCCCTGCGATCGAATAGACTTGTTTTCAACACACCAAACCATCCAAAACTTATTTCAAAGTTATGTAAAGGTTATTTAAGGTATGTTAAGCCTATGTCACTATTCCGTAGTGTTTGTCGCATAAAACTGACTGCGTTTACGCACCAGTTTGCGTATAACTTTTCCAGAAAGCGATTTAGAGCTTGAAATCTAACTCGAATCAAATCGTAAAATCATCAAACACAAATACACATATAATAACAATAAAACACATTGTTTTATTAATAATTGATATTTTTTTACATTGTACATTGATTATAGAGCACAGTTATCACAGTCTCCCCTACTTCAGGAAATTTCGTCCCGAAATTTTAACTAGAGGAAGCTTGTGAAAACAAATGCGGATATTTCGCCTTCATCTGGTCCTCACGTTCGCAAGTAAACTCTGGGTCACGTTTGGACTCCCAATGAACCTTAACCAATCGAATTCATTTGTTCTTCAGCTGTTTGACTGCACAGTCAATCATCTCCACAGGTTTATCGACAAAGTGCATAGTCTCATCAACTTGAATCTTGTCGAGTGGAATATGAAGATCAGCATTGACCAAACATTTTTGCAAATTGGACACATGGAATGTTGGGTGAATATTCCCAAGCTCTGGAGGTAGCTCTAATCGATAGGCAACCTTTCCGATTCTTTCAACAATCTTAAATGGTCCAACATATCGAGGTGCAAGTTTTCCTTTCTTTCCAAATCTCACCACTCCCTTCCAAGGTGATACCTTGAGTAGGACACGGTCTCCGACTTGAAATTCTAAGGGTTTGCGTCGCATATCCGCATAACTCTTTTGACGGCTTCTAGCTGTCACAAGATTATTGCGAATTTTCTTGATTTTGTCTGTTGTTTCCAGAATGAGTTCAGGTCCAGTAAGCTGAGCTTCACCGATCTCATTCCAACATACAGGCGAACGACATTTTCGACCGTATAAAGCTTCGAACGCTGCCATATTAATGCTAGCATGATAACTGTTGTTATAAGAGAACTCGTTGAATGGCAGATGAGAATCCCAATTACCACCAAAGTCTATCACGCATGCTATAAGCAAATTCTCCAATGTTTGAATCGTCCTCTCAGATTATCCATCTATTTGGGGATGATAAGCAGTGCTTAGATTTAGTTGGGTTCCCATAGCAGATTGCATGGTTTTCCAAAAATGAGATGAAAATCGAGCATCACGATCAGATATGATATCCAAAGGAACACCATGTCGAGATACAATCTCATCAACATAAATCTTTGCAAGTTTCTCAGCAGATAGATCCTCGCGAATCGGAATAAAATGAGCTGACTTCGTTAATCGATCGATGACAACCCAAATAGCATCGTGACCTCTAGATGTACGCGGTAACTTAGTGATAAGATCCATTGCAATGTTCTCCCACTTCTATGCTGGTATCTCTGGTTGTACAAGCAAGCCAGAAGGTCATTGATGTTCATCCTTGACTTTGAGACAAGTTAGGCATTTCGATACATACAAAGCAATATCCTTCATCATACCAGGCCACCAGAACTGAGTACGAAGATCCTTGTACATTTTATCAGCACCAGGGATGGATAGAATATCGAGACTTATGAGATTCGTCCATCACTAAAGTGCGGAGATCATCTTGTTTCGGAATCCACAAACGATCCTTGAAATAGAGTAACTCATCGCCTTTCATTTCGAGTTTAAGCTCAAGTTAAAGAGGTAGCTCATATTTCAATAAGCCTTTAATCACACATGATCGTTGAGCTTGAAGGACACGAGATTGAATATCGGATAGAGTTCGAACAGAATTGAGCTTGACTTGCTCCTTTTGACTAAGCGCATCAGCCACGACATTCACCTTACCAGGATGGTAGCGAATTTCGCAATCGTAGTCGTTCAATAGCTCAATACAGCGTCGTTGCCTCATGTTCAGCTCCATCTGATTGAGAATGTACTGGAGACTTTTGTGGTCTGTGAAAACCACGCACTTCGTGCCATAAAGATAGTGTCTCCAGATTTTGAGAGCAAATATCACAGCTCATAACTCAAGATCATGAGTTGTGTAGTTCTTCTCATGAACTTTTAGCTGTCTTGATGCATAAGCTATAACTTTACCTCGTTGCATAAGAAAACAACCAAGGCCTAGATTCGACGCGTCACAATAAACAACGAAATCGTCGTTTCCTTCGGGCAAAGACAAAACAGGAGCATCACAGAGTTTTTGTTTCAGCGTTTGGAACGCTTCTTCTTGCTTGGGTCCCCACTCAAAAGGCTTATTCTTTTGAGTCAAAGTAGTGAGTGGAACCGCGATCTTCGAGAAGTTTGAAATGAAACGTCGATAATAACCAGCAAGACCAAGAAAAGAACGAACTTCGGTGGGTGTCGTAGGTGTATTCCAATCCTTAGTTGCAGCAATTTTGGATGGATCCACATGAATACCCTGCTCGTTAACAATATGACCCAGAAACTGAACTTCTTTAACCCAAAATTCACACTTGGAGAATTTAGCAAAAAGTTGTTCCTTTTTCAGGAGTTCTAGAGTTAGACGAAGATGTTGCTCGTGATCGGCTCGAGACTTCGAATAAATGAGAATATCGTCGATGAATACAATGATGAACTTGTCTAAATAATGTTTACAGACCGTATTCAGTAAGTCCATGAAAATAGTTGGGGCATTCGTCAAACCAAAAGGCATGCCAATGAACTCGTTATGCCCATATCTTGTACGGAAAGCAGTTTTGGGAATGTCTTCTTCGAATACACGAAGCTGATGATACCCAGAACGCAGATCGATCTTAGAAAAATATGATGCTCCTTGTAGCTGATCAAAGAGATCATCGATTCGTGGTAGGGGATATCGATTCTTGAATACACAAGATAAATAATCGAGCAGCACCTAGAAATCGGATCACTGGATAAATAATCGACACCTAAATCGGAAGATTGGATAGAATGAGGTCTTGTAAGCCAAACGAGTATTGGAACTCATGTCATATGGTTTAACAAAGCCTACATTCTAAATCGGAACCTATCCTAAGTGCTTTTGACCCGTTACGACCCATTAAGGTAGCTTACGCTACTTTAACGCGTCGTTCGCGCAAAAGCGTGTTCGAGATACCTAACTAGTCCTATGACAAGTATTATATGCCTAAATATGTTTGAATATGTTGCATAATCAGTTTAGGTGACAAAATTTAGGTTACATATGCTTAAAATCCAATTATGCATAAAAAGGGCATTTTGGTCATTTTACCTAAGACATATAAACTACCTATCATACAACTAATTAAACCTAAGTGACCATAAGGTATAACCTTGGAAAGTTATTCCCTATACAACTATGGTCACTAAACATGCTTGGTCGGATCCTAATGATCGACAAAACGAGTCGAGTTTGAAAGTCTAAGCGGTTGTCAAGACCGCTTGACTTTCGACCCTATACAAGCACTAGACTAAAAGTGATGAGTTAAACATGTTGAAACATGTTTAACTAAGTTAGAAAACAGGTTTTGATATCAAAACAAAGGGTTTTGATACCCAAGAATAGTTTGGTTGCAAAATACGCATAAATACGTATTTTGACCGAAACTATGACTCGTCACTACACCTAATCAGTAGGTATAGTCACAAGGAACTATAACCATCGTTATTACGCTCACGTTGCAAAGTTCAAACGAACTTTGTGTTGACCAATCGTGGTAAAGCAGAAAGTCAAACATTGTTTGACTTTCGTGCTTAAAAAGCAATAAAAGCACGAAAGAAACTTACAAAGGGTCCTAGCTAGGAAGATCTTGATCCAATTTGCTCAGGTATGAAGTGTTAAACCTCAACTTAGAGCAGAAATGAATCAAGTGTGAGTTGCTGTCACACCCCCAAAATCCACATGCGGAGTACCACCGCTTGGAGGCGTGACTGACCAGGATCCAGCCACCAATTATACTGAGCATTGGTCAATAGTAAAAATGTTCACCAACCACAATAGTTAGTAAACATTATAGTTCGAAGTTTTAAAAGTTTAAGTTCTAATAACAGTTTAAGTAAACAGCGGAAGCATAAACCAAACAGTTTCAAAACAAAGTTCATAGTTCAAGATTATTTAAAACCCAACACATGGGCTAGACGACCACTACACATTCCCAAACTGCAAGCTCCTGAGTCACTGGGTACCTGCAAAGCATGCAGTAGGGTATCAACAAAAATGTTGGCGAGTTCATGAGTTGTCCAGTTTTTAATTACCAAAAACTTGTTTCACCAGTTAATTTATCCGTTTATACATGCCATGGGGAGCTACCCCATAAGTAAGCGGCTAAACTTTTTTACAATACCGAATACTTACTTAACCATACGTTTCCGCAGTGCCCCGTTTGTCAATGTTCTATCATCATTGACGGTTTGCTAGAGTACATTAGTTCACTCCCGTTCCCAGTAACAAGGGTCGGTGTGAGGCTGGTTACACCTAAATAGCGCTATTAACTAATAACCCTTTCGCCAGGCCACGGCGACTAATCGGTATTAAATGGTAGGGACTTAAGTGATAGAGTTTCGTTTAGTGTTGCTTGTTGCATTTCCGTATAAACAATAATTAACTAAGAGTCTCATTTAAGGGGAAGAAAGTTGGTTTGTATCCCTTACGAGGGGATAGCGTTGTTTACGTTTCCGTTTCCCAAACCACCGGGAACGCATGCTTTATTACATGTGAACTCACCTTGGGTTGCTCGGCAGATTAGTTACTTGGTCAAACACGTTGGTCACCACGTCCTAACATGGTTACCAGTATAGGTCAGGTTTGGGCATATAGAAGTCACGTATATTCTACACGTATATAACACATAGCATGCATACAGTTATCAGTTGGGTTATTGGGGCCTGCTCTAATATGCTAGCAATTCATGCAGAAAAGAAATAACACTTAGTCGACACGAGACACAACCCACTAAACCAAATATAGCCCAATAACCACACGGCCCACTCGAAACCACTGACATGTTGGATCACTGATGAGTGGTCTCGAGTCGAAACCACTGAGAAGTGGTCTCGAGTCGCAACCGCTGTTGTGGACATGGACAGGGGTTTCGAGTGCCATCCACTGCTGACGGTGGTCTCGAGTCGTAACCGCTGGTCTCGAGTTGTGAAATTTTTGTGTTGCAACAAGGCAGTGCTTTGACTCGCAACCGATGTTGGTCTCGAGTCGCAACACTGATGGATCACTTACTGAGCCGAGACCTTTGTCGAGACCACTGATGAAACAACCGTTCTTGAGTAATCAGCTGCTGGTCTCGAGTTGTCTCCATGATGGTCTCGGGTCGAAACCAGAGGTCTCGACTCGTTTGTCTGCTGATTTTGGTGCACCTCCAAGACTTATACTAACCAATAGAATTCTAATTTCATGATTTGGTGTACTATCCAATGAGGGTTCACAAACATGTTTTCTTGTCTAATCTTTATTCAAAACAGATCAAAACACACAATTTAAATCTTCATATCATGTTCATATTATTTTCAAACAGTTCATCAATTAGTGTTTTATATATATACCAAATATGAATATCCAAGAAATCTTAATCCTATTATGAACTCAAATCATTATCATTATCGGTTCCTAAATCATACATTCCTCGGATTACACATATACAAACACATTCTGATCAGATTCATGTTGTTCATCATTAGCGTTTTCACCGTAAACAATCATGTTCATTTAAGCAAATATAACACCTAGTTCACATCATCATCATTTCATCGTTTATTCAAAACGGATCACAATATCACCTATATAAGAAGGACATATTTAATATGTATATAACTTAACAAGCAAACATTTATGGTATTTCCATCTCTATATTGCAAGAAACCACTAACCGGTTAGATTTCGAGGTGTGAGAATATGAAGCAATCGATGAATAAGCTTCCAAGTAAGATCCCAAGCTTGAACCGAGAGTTCTTGTTGTCACCGGTTGAATCCAAGAGAGAGATGAGAGGAGGTTTGTTGTGGTGTTCTAGGGTTTTAGTGAGAGGGAGAGAGTGTGTAGGAGAGTGTGTGTGGGAGTGAGTGTGGGTTGCCCAAAAATGGCAAGGTTGGCTATCAACATGGGTTATATACTCGTTCCAAGTTGGTGCACTCTAATGGGCTTTCGGGTGGACTAAAGGAGGTCCACGGCCCAACCGATCCACTGTTTACTGTTTACTCGAGACCGGGTGGTCTTGAGTCGTGATCTCGGTTCACTAGAACTTACACACATATATATATTTATTACATACATACAACTTAATGCAAGGATCATATAACACACCAAGGTAATTCACAATTTTCCATTTAATAAAATATGAACACATAATTTCAATATAAGGTAGTTGCTCGGGAAAACCCAGAGTGTCACATTATCCCCAAGTTTTAAGAACTTTCGTCCCGAAAGTTAAGGCAGTCACTGTCAAGCTAGTATAAGTGAGAACGTTTCAACGGGGTGTCACATCATTCCCCCGTTAGTTTGGAATTTCGTCCCGAAATTCGGTTGTTGCTTCAGTGCTGGGAGTTTCATTTGGGAACAACTGGGGATACTTGCGCTTCATCTGGTCTTCCCGCTCCCAGGTAAACTCTGGGCCACGTCGCGAGTTCCAACAGACTCGCACGAGAGGTATCTGGCTACGTTTGAGGGTTTTGATCTCCCGATTCGTGATCTCAATTGGTTCCTCAGTAAAGTGTAGCTGTTCGTCAATAGTGAGTTCCTTGAAAGGAATGATGAGTGTTCCATCTGACAGACACTTCTTCAGATTAGACACATGAAAGACGTTGTGCACCACACTCAGCTCTTCAGGCAGATTCAATCTATAAGCAACCTTACCAATTTTCTCGGTAATTTCAAAGGGTCTGACATATCTCGGATTAAGCTTGCCCCGTTTTCCAAAACAAACCACACCCTTCCAGGGCGAGACTTTAAGTAGAGCCCGGTCTCCAACCTGGAATTCTAGCGGTTTCCTATCCTTATCAGCGTAACTTTTCTGACGGTCACTAGCTGCCGCCATGCGTTGTCTGATCTGGGCAATCCTTTCCATAGTGTCTACCACAAGTTCTGGACCTGTGATCTGGCTGTCACCAACTTCCGCCCAGCAAAGAGGCGATCGACATTTACGACCGTACAATGCCTCAAAGGGTGCTGCCTGAATGCTGGTGTGGTAGCTGTTATTGTAGGAGAATTCCACTAACGGTAGATGCCTTTCCCAACCCTTGCCAAAATCAATCACACATGCCCTGAGCATGTCCTCAAGGGTTTGGATGGTGCGTTCAGATTGCCCATCCATTTGTGGATGATAAGCGGTGCTCATGCCTAAACGTGAGCCAAAGGATTTGTACATAGCTTGCCACAACTCAGAAGTAAAACGCGCGTCTCGATCGGAAATAATAGAGGTTGGCACTCCGTGCCTCGAAACCACTTCCTTTAAGTATACCTCTGCTAAGGTAGAGAACTTGTCTGTTTCTTTAATAGCCAAAAAGTGTGCAGATTTAGTTAATCGATCCACTATCACCCAAATGGTGTCATTTCCGCGTTGAGACCTAGGAAAGCCAGTAACAAAATCCATGGAAATTTGCTCCCATTTCCACTGCGGGATCTCTGGTTGTTGGAGTAGGCCCGATGGTTTCTGATACTCAGCCTTGACTCTTGCACAAGTCAAACATTTTCTGACATAGGTTGCTATGTGGGCTTTCATACTAGGCCACCAGTATGTAGTCTTTAAGTCGTGGTACATCTTATCCGATCCAGGATGTACTGAGTAACGGGACTTATGGGCTTCATCCATTACAAGCTCGCGCAAATTCCCATAAATTGGGACCCATATACGCCCGTTTACGTAGTAAGCACCATCTTCTTTTTGTTCTAGCCGTTTCCTTGATCCTCGCATGGACTCAGCCCTGACGTTTTCGACTTTCAATGCTTCGACCTGAGCGTTTCGGATTTGCTTAGGGAGGTTCGAGTGGATGGTGAGCTATAAGGCACGAACTCGCTTAGGTTTGGTTTCCTTCCTGCTGAGGGCATCAGTTACCACATTAGCCTTGCCTGGATGATATCTAATTGCACACTCGTAGTCATTTAGGAGCTCGACCCATCGGTGTTGCCGCATATTCAACTCCTTTTGTTCCATTATGTGCTGGAGACTCTTGTGATCGGTGTAAATTGTGCACTTGGTACCGTACAAGTAATGTCCCCAAATCTTGAGCGCGAAGACCACAGCTCCGAATTCTAAGTCGTGTGTCGTGTAGTTTCGTTCGTGGATCTTGAGTTGTCGCGAAGCGTAAGCAATAACCTTCTCGCGTTGCATCAACACGCAACCAAGTCCTTGAATAGAAGCGTCGCAGTAAACAACAAAGTCGTCGGTACCTTCAGGTAAGGAAAGAATAGGAGCACTACAAAGGTTCTTCTTCAGTTCCTGAAAGGCAGATTCCTGAGCATCATTCCATTTGTAAGCGACACCCTTCTGAGTGAGGGTCGTGAGTGGTTGAGCGATCTTTGAAAATCCTTTGATAAATCTTCGATAGTATCCTGCCAATCCCAAGAATTGGCGAACTTCGGTCGGAGTCTTAGGTATGGGCCAATTCTTAATGGATTTGATCTTAGCGGGGTCGACGTGAATCCCGTCCTGATTGACTATGTGCCCAAGGAAATGGACTTCTCTAAGCCAGAAATCACACTTCAAGAATTTGGCGTACAGTTGCTCATTGCGAAGGAGTTCGAGAATAAGACGCAAGTGTTGTTCATGCTCTTCTTGACTTTTCGAGTAAATTAGGATGTCGTCAATAAACACAATCACGAACTTGTCGAGGTAGGGTTTGCACACTCGGTTCATGAGATCCATGAAGATCGCAGGTGCGTTGGTCATTCCGAAAGGCATAACAAGGAATTCGTAGTGACCATAGCGGGTTCTGAAAGCAGTCTTAGAGATGTCCTCATCGCGGACTCTCAGCTGGTGATAGCCCGATCGCAGATCGATCTTGGAATAATAGCTCGACCCTTGCAGCTGGTCGAACAGATCGTCGATACGGGGAAGTGGATAACGATTCTTGATGGTAACCTTGTTCAGTTCGCGGTAATCAATGCACATTCGGAATGTGCCATCCTTCTTTTTGACAAAGAGCATTGGGGCTCCCCAGGGTGATGAGCTAGGACGGATAAAACCCTTGTCCAAAAGTTCTTGTAGTTGAGTAAAAAGTTCCTTGAGTTCTGCGGGAGCTAGACGATAAGGTGCACGAGCTATAGTTGCTGCTCCGGGAGCTAGCTCGATTTGAAATTCGACCTGACGGTGAGGAGGGAGTCCAGGTAGTTCTTCAGGAAATACCTCAGGATAGTCGCATAAAACTGGAAAATCTTCAATCCTGTTTTCCTTTTTCTGCGTGTCGGCAACAAGTGCTAGGATAGCGGTGTGCCCCTTTCGTAAACACTTCTGGGCTTTTAAGAATGAAATGATGCCTGTGACTTCTCCGCTTTTGTCGCCTTGGACGATAAGGGGTTTGCCAGGAGGACGGGGAATACGAACAGCTTTCTCTTGGCAGAGGATTTCAGCTCGATGCTTGGATAACCAATCCATACCAATGACGACGTCGAAGCTTCCGAGAATGATGGGGAAGAGATCGATACGGAAGGTCTGACCAGACAATTCTAGTTTGCAGTTACGAATAACGTGTGAGGCCTCGAGGTTCCCACCATTAGCTATTTCAACGATGTGCTTAGAGCTTAATGGCGTAAGAGTGGACTTAAGCTTCTTACTAATACGTAGGGATACATAACTAGCATCTGCTCCAGAATCAAATAATATGGAAACATAACGATCATTAAGTAGGAACTTACCCGCCACCACGTTGGGGTCATTCCTTGCTTCAGCAGCCCCAATCACGAATGCCCTTGCATTGTTTCCAGCTCCCTGTTTGTTGTCGTTGTTCCAGCACCTCGATTATTGTTGTTGCGATTCTGGTTCAGCTGAGGGCAATCCTTTCGCATGTGCCCTATTGCCCCACATTTGTAGCATTCTCAGTTGCTTCCTTGCTGCTGCTGTTGCTGTGGTTGATGCTGATTCTGCCTAGCTGGGAACTGACTCCTGCAGTCTTTGGCTTCATGCCCCATTTTGTTGCATCGCAGGCACTGACCTTTGCTACACGCCCCATTGTGGTGTCGATTACACTTGTTACACTTAGGGTGGTTTCCCCGATAGCCACCCTGTTGCTGAGGGCCTTTGTTGTTTTCAGTTTTCCTTTGTTGAGTCGAAGTCTGAGTGAGGTTAGCTTCCTTGCTCTGATTTCCTTCCCATTTACGCTTGTTATCACCAGAGGTTCCGTCAGTAGCACTGATCCTTTTGGGCAGCTTGCCCTCCTCCACAGCCTGATCGGTGAGTTTGTGAGCAAGACGGACCACTGGCTGAATGGTATGGAGGTTGGCTGAGGTCACATGGCTCTGGATTTCTGGGGCCAAACCTTTGATGTTCAATTCGATCCTTCGATACATAGGTCGAGACATGTTTGGGCACAGTGCAGCATAGTCGTTGGACTGCTTGGTGTAGGTCTCAATCTCTGATCCAACCATCTTGAGGTCATAGTATTCGTTTTCGAGTTTGTGGATGTTATCCCTGTGACGATACTCCTCTTTGATCATGTCCTTGAAATCTTCCCACGCAGTAGCATTAGCAGTTTCCAGACCAAGCATCTGAATCTGCGCCTTCCACCATGAAAGCGCGTTTCCTTCGAGCGTACCAGTCGCAAACTTTACCCAATTAGCAGGGGGACACTCGCAGACGGCAAAGACAGCTTCGGCCTTTTCAATCCAATGCAGAAGGCCTATGGCACCCTCAGAGCCGTTGAAAGGGAGAGGCTTGCAATCCATGAAGGTTTTGAAAGTACAAACACGTGGTTGCGCAGGCGCTTGCTGACCTGTTGTGAGAAGCGAAGTGAATAGGCTTAGAGGTGAAAAGACGATGCGGGGGTAGGATCTAAACATCCTAAAGTAATGACTTACCTCCAGGGTGAGCTGCGAAAGCTGCAGCCACCGTGTTGAGCAAGTTAGTGAACTGAGCCTGAGTCATGTTAACGTTTCCTCTTCTGCGTCCACTCATTGTCTTCACCACCAGAAAACACAGTATGAGTGTGATGTCGTAATGTTGCGAGAATGAGGTAAAAGAGGGATACGTATCCATCTAATTAGGCACACTAGTATGTATAGTAGAGCAATCAACCTAAAGTAATCAAGCAAGTAACACAAGTCCGAGTTATGAAGTCTAATACGTTGAGTCTTGCCCTTGGAGTGTAGTGTCGTCACGAGTCATGGGTTATAGTCTGGTTTTTCTCAAAAAGTCTCTCTTTTTTTTAAAACCGAGTTCACTATAACCAATGGCTCTGATACCAATCTGTCACACCCCCAAAATCCACATGCGGAGTACCACCGCTTGGAGGCGTGACTGACCAGGATCCAGCCACCAATTATACTAAGCATTGGTCAATAGTAAAAATGTTCACCAACCACAATAGTTAGTAAACATTATAGTTCGAAATTTTAAAAGTTTAAGTTCAAATAACAGTTTAAGTAAACAGCGGAAGCATAAACCAAATAGTTTCAAAACAAAGTTCTTAGTTCAAGATTATTTAAAACCCAACACATGGGCTAGACGACCACTACACATTCCCAAGCTGCAAGCTCTTGAGTCACTGGGTACCTGCAAAGCATGCAGTAGGGTATCAACAAAAATGTTGGCGAGTTCACGAGTTGTCCAGTTTTTAATTACCAAAAACTTGTTTCACCAGTTAATTTATCCGTTTATACATGCCATGGGGAGCTACCCCATAAGTAAGCGACTAAACTGTTTTACAATACCGAATACTTACTTAACCGTACGTTTCCGCAGTGCCCCGTTTGTCAATGTTCTATCATCATTGACGGTTTTCCAGAGTACATTAGTTCACTCCCGTTCCCAGTAACAAGGGTCGGTGTGAGGCTGGTTACACCTAAATAGCGCTATTAACTAATAACCCGTTTGCCAGGCCCCGACGACTAATCGGTATTAAATGGTAGGGACTTAAGTGATAGAGTTTCGTTTAGTGTTGCTTGTTGCATTTTCGTATAAACAATAATTAACTAAGAGTCCCATTTAAGGGGAAGAAAGTAGGTTTGTATCCCTTACGATGGGATAGCGTTGTTTACGTTTCCGTTTCCCAAACCACCGGGAACTCATGCTTTATTAGTTGTGAACTCACCTTGGGTTGCTCGGCAGATTAGTTACTTGGTTCAACACGTTGGTCACCACGTCCTAACATGGTTACCAGTATAGGTCAAGTTTGGGCATATAGAAGTCATGTATATTCTACACGTATATAACACATAGCATGCATACAGTTATCAGTTGGGTTATTGGGCCTGCTCTAATATGCTAGCAATTCATGCAGAAAACAAATAACACTTAGTCGACACAAGACACAGCCCACTAAACCAAATATAGCCCAATAACCACATGGCCAACTCGAAACCACTGACAAGTTGGATCACTGATGAGTGGTCTCGAGTCGAAACCACTGAGAAGTGGTCTCGAGTCACAACCGCTGTTGTGGACATGGACAGGGGTTTCGAGTGCCATCTACTGCTGACGGTGGTCTCGAGTCGTAACCGCTGGTCTCGAGTTGTGAAATTTTTGTGTTGCAACAAGGCAGTGCTTTGACTCGCAACCGCTGTTGGTCTCGAGTCGCAACACTGATGGATCACTTGCTGAGCCGAGACCTTTGTCGAGACCACTGATGAAACAACCGTTCTTGAGTAATCAGCTGCTGGTCTCGAGTTGTCTCCATGATGGTCTCGGGTCGAAACCAGAGGTCTCGACTCGTTTGTCTGCTGATTTTGGTGCACCTCCAAGACTTGTACAAACCAATAGAATTCTAATTTCATGATTTGGTGTACTATCCAATGAGGGTTCACAAACATGTTTTCTTGTCTAATCTTTATTCAAAACAGATCAAAACACACAATTTAAATCTTCATATCATGTTCATATTATTTTCAAACAGTTCATCAGTTAGTGTTTTATATATATACCAAACATGAATATCCAAGAGATCTTAATCCTATCATGAACTCAAATCATTATCATTATCAGTTCCTAAATCATACATTCCTTGGATTACACATTTACAAACACATTCCTATCAGATTCATGTTGTTCATCATTAGGGTTTTCACCTTAAACAAACATGTTCATTTAAGAAAATATAACACCTAGTTCACATCATCATCATCATCATTTCATCGTTTATTCAACACGGTTCACAATATCAACTATATAAGAAGGACATATTTAATATGTATATAACTTAACAAGCAAACATTTATGGTATTTCCATCTCTATATTGCAAGAAACCACTAACCGGTTAGATTTCGAGGTGTGAGAATATGAAGCAATCGATGAATAAGCTTCCAAGTAAGATCCCAAGCTTGAACCGAGAGTTCTTGTTGTCACCGGTTGAATCCGAGAGAGAGATGAGAGGAGGTTTGTGGTGGTGTTCTAGGGTTTTAGTGAGAGGGAGAGAGTGTGTAGGAGAGTGTGTGTGGGAGTGAGTGTGGGTTGCCCAAAAATGGCAAGGTTGGCTATCAACATGGGTTATATACTCATTCCAAGTTGGTGCACTCTAATGGGCTTTCGGGTGGACTAAAGGAGGTCCACGGCCCAACCGGTCCACTGTTTACTGTTTACTCGAGACCGGGTGGTCTTGAGTCGTGATCTCGGTTCACTAGAACTTACACACATATATATATTTATTACATACATACAACTTAATGCAAGGATCATATAACACACCAAGGTAATTCACAATTTTCCATTTAATAAAATATGTACACATAATTTCAATATAAGGTAGTTGCTCGGGAAAACCCAGAGTGTCACAGTTGCAAGAATGAAAGGATTGGGTATTTATAGAATTCCCACAACCGTTAGGATCATTTCTCGCAAATCGTGCTTCGATCTTGGCCATACATGTGGGTACAAGGTTTTAAAATACAAGGGGTATATAAAAACCATCAAAATCCAGCCCATAGCATCCAAATTCAGGGTTTTAAAACCATCAAAACCAGCTCAAAGACCAGATTCAATGTTTCTGTGCTAGGCAGCTATCGTGCCCGCATAGCTTTACTCCTCAGCTTACGCGCCCCGCGAGGGAAGTTTGGCAGAATGTCAAAAACAGTCCCTACAAGTCTAAAACTTGATAATTGATGCATTTTTGACACGTTTAAGCCCCGTTAATCCCATTTCAAGGTTCTAAAATGAAGTTAAAGTATAGGGAACTTAAAATATTCTTAAAAGCATCTCGGATGTCGGTTCGTTTGGTCGTACAGTTGCGTTATTCGGTTAATTACGACGGAAACTCGAACGGACGCAAAAACGATCCAAATTAAGCGACGAATAAAAATTTAGCATGCCAATCACAAAACTAAAATATTTTAATGATTACAAAAATTTTTGGGTGTCCAGATATATTCAGAACGTAAGATATGCGCGAAAATGCAAACTTATGCACTTTTTGACGCTTTTAGTCCCTGTTGATCAAGAAAGTTTATTTTTGCGCACCAAACACCTCAAAGCCTATTTCTAAGCTATGTAAAGGATATTTAGGGCATGTTTAACTTATGATCAAGTTCCAGAATGTTCGTTACAGAAAGAATCGGCATACTTTCATAGTTTGACACAAATAACCCCTGCGATCGAATAGACTTGTTTTCAACACACCAAACCATCCAAAACTTATTTCAAAGTTATGTAAAGGTTATTTAAGGTGTTAAGCCTATGTCACTATTCCGGAGTGTTTGTCTCATTAAACTGACTGCGTTTACGCACCAGTTTGCGTATAACTTTACTAGAAAGCGATTTAGAGCTTGAAATCTAACTCGAATCAAATCGTAAAATCATCAAACACAAATACACATATAATAACACCAAAACACATTGTTTTATTAATAATTGATATTGTTTTACATTGTACATCGATTATAGAGCACAGTTGTCACAACTTCCAGAAGGTTGTAAAGTGTTTTTGCTCGATAATTCCATTCCTTGGTGGTTGGTTTGGCCCTTGTTCCTGTAACTTGAATCCTAGCCCAGTATATCCCATTTTAGTTTTACACCATTGTGAAACTTACGCCTTTTTTACTCTCTGATTGAGGTTCTCGGGCATTGAAAATCAAGAGCAATGGTGATATATATGCGGATTAGACACCAAAAAATAACAATAAAAAAATGGCTACAATTTAAGGAATGTGTTTAGTGACGGCGTCAGATTCCTAATTGATGGAGAAAGGTCTGGTAGAAAGAAAAGCTGCTTCCAGGAGGTTGTCAAGTATTTTTGCTCGACGATTCCATTCTTGGGTGGTTGGTTTGGCCCTTGTTCCTGTAACTCGAATCCTAGCTCGGTATATCCCATTTTAATTTTACATCACTATGAACCATACGCCTTTTTTTCTCTTTGATCGAGGTTATAGGCATTGAAAAATCTTCGTAAACTAAATCACACGTGTATATGTTGACATTTAAAAGATATACAGTCAAGAAAATCAAGAGCAATGGTGATATATTAGCGGATTAGACACCAAAAAATAAACACTCAAAAAATGGCTACAATTTAAGGAATGTGTTTACTGACGACATAAGATTCCTAATTGATGGAGAAAGGTCTGGTGGGAAGAAAAGCTGCTTACAGGAGGTTGTCAAGTGTTTTCGCTTGAAGATTCCACTCTTGGGTGGTTGGTTTGGCCCTTGTTCCTGTAACTCGAATCCTAGCCCTGTATATCCCATTTTAGTTTTACACCATTGTGAACCTTAAGCCTTTTTACAATCTGATTGAGGTTCTCGGCATTGAAAAATCTTCGTAAACGAAATCACACGTGTATATTTTGACATTTAAGAGATATACAGTCAAGAAAATCAAGAGAAATGGAAATATATATATGCGGATTAGAAACCAAAAAATAAACACTCAAAAAATTGCTCGAATTTAAGGAATGTGTTTAGTGACGGCATCAAATTCCTAATTGATGGAGAAAGGTCTGGTGGCAAGAAAAACTGCTTCCAGGAGGTTGTCAGGTGTTTCGCTCGACGATTCCATTCTTGGGTGGTTGGTTTGCCCCTTATTACTGTAACTCAAATCCTAGCCCAGTATATCCCATTTTTACACCATTGTGAACCTTACGCCTTTTTTACTCTCTGATCGAGGTTCTTGGCATTGAAAAATCTTCGTAAACTAAATCACACGTGTATATGTTGACATTTAAGAGATATACAGTCAAGAAAATCAAGAGAAATGGTGATATATATGCGGATTATGCACCCAAAAATAAACATTCAGAAAATGGCTACAATTTAAGGAATGTGTTTAGTGACGGCATCAGATTCCTAACAGATGGAGAAAGGTCTTGTGGCAAGAAAAGCTGCTTCCTGGAGGTTGTCAATTGTTTTCTCTCGAGGATTCCATTCTTAGGTGGTTGGTTTGGCCCTTGTTCCTGTAACTCGAATCCTAGCCCGGTATATCCCATGTTAGTTTTACACCATTATGAACCTTACGCCTTTTTTACTCTCTGATCGAGGTTCTCGGTATTGAAAAATCTTCATAAACTAAATCACACGTGTATATGCTGACATTTAAGAGATATACAATCACGAAAATCAAGAGCAATGGTGATATATATGCGGATTAGACACCAAAAAATAAACACTCAAAACATGGCTACAATTTAAGGAATGTGTTTAGTGACGGCATCAGATTCCTAATTGTTGGAGAAAAGTCTGATGGCAAGAAAAGCTGCTTCCTGGAGGTTGTCAAGTGTTTTCGCTCGACGATTCCATTCTTGGGTGGTTGGTTTTGCCCTTGTTCCTGTAACTCGAATTCTAGCCCGGTATATCCCATTTTAGTTTTACACCATTGTGAACCTTACGCCTGTTTTACTCTCTGATCGAGGTTCTCGGCATTGAAAAATCTTCGTAAACTAAATCACACGTGTATATGTTGACATTTAAGAGATATACAGTCAAGAAAATCAAGAGCAATGGTGATATATATGCGGATTAGACACCAAAAAGTAAACACTAAAAAAATGGCTATAATTAAGGAATGTGTTTAGTGACGGCATCAGATTCCTAACTGATGGAGAAAGGTCTGGTGGCAAGAAAAGCTGCTTCCAGGAGGTTGTCAAGTGTTTTCGCTCGAGGATTCCATTCTTGGGTGGTTGGTTTGTCTCTTGTTCCAGTAACTTGAATCCTAGCCTGGTATATCCCATTTCAGTTTTACGCTATTGTGAACCTTACGCCATTTTTACTCTCTGATTGAGGTTCTTGGCAATGAAAAATCTTCGTAAACTACGTCAAACGTGTATATGTTGACATTTATGGGATATACAGTCAAGAAAATCAAGAGCAATGGTGATATATATGCGGATTAGACACCAAAAAATAAACACTCAAAAAATGGCTACAATATAAGGAATGTGTTTAGTGTCGACATCAGATTTTTAACTGATGGAGAAAGGTCTGGTGGCAAGAAAAGTTTCTTCCAGGAGGTTGTCAAGTCTCTTCGCTCGAGGATTCCATTCTTGTATGGTTGGTTTGGCCATTTTTCCTATAACTCGAATCCTAGCCCGGTATATCCCATTTTAGTTTTACACCATTGTGAACCTTACGCCTTTTTTACTCTCTGATCGAGGTTCTCGGCATTATAAAAAACTTCATAAACTAAATTACGCGTGTATATGTTGACATTTAAGAGATATACAGTCAAGAAAATCAAGAGCAATGGTGATATATATGCGGATTAGACACCAAAATCAAAACACTCAAAACATGGCTACAATTTAAGGAATGTGTTTAGTGACGGCATCAGATTCATAATTGATGGAGAAAGGTCTGGTGGCAAGAAAAGCTGCTTTCAGGAGGTTGTCAAGTGTTTTCGCTACTGTAACTCGAATTCTTGCCCGGTATATCCCATTTTAGTTTTACACCATTGTGAACCTTACGCATTTTTTACTCTCTGATTGAGGTTCTCGGCATTAAAAAATCTTTGTAAACTAAATCACACGTGTATATGTTGACATTTAAGAGATATACATTCAAGAAAATCAAGAGCAATGGTGATATATATGCAGATTAGACACTAAAAAATACACACTCAAAAAATGGCTACAATTTTAGGAATGTGTTTGGTGACGGCATCAAATTCCTAATTGATGGAGAAAGGTCTGGTAGCAAAAAAAGCTGCTTTTAGGTGGTTGTTAAGTGTTTTCGCTCGACGATTCCATTCTTGGGTAGTTGGTTTGGCCCTTGTTCCTGTAACTCGAATCTTAGCCCGTATATCCCATTTCAGTTTTACGCCATTGTGAACCTTACGCCTTTTTTTGTGACAACCCAAACTTTCAATGTTAGTCGTGTTTAACTTCGTGGCACCTGACTTACATCACCACTGTTCATGCTCCACTGTTCGGCGTCACTATGCCTATGTTGCGTAAACCTGTTAAAACTTGTTTTAATTGTTTTAATTATATCGAATTACTATGATAATTGGATTGTGAGTTTCTTACATATTATTTGTTACACTCTCAACATTAAATCATCCTGGTCCACACTCGGCCCTGTACTCCCGAAGCCCAACTGACCCTTAGCCCATCTCCTCCTTATTTGTTACGTGAGTGCATGAGATGGGACACCCACACAACCCTTTACAAAATATTACAAACCCTAAAACCCTTTTCCCCCTCTTGCGAACACGGCAGAGATTTTTGTGCCATCGTATCCTTCAATCAAGTTTCTTTGAGCATCCATTGGCACCACTCTAACACACGATCTTATCGGCTCAGGTTAGTGAATTTATTTTGGTTAACCCTTTGATTGACTACTTGTGATTAGATATGAACGTGTTATGTGATTATTTGATTGAACATGATTTTTCATTCAATTTAGGAGTATTGCTAGATATTTCTGTTATCAACTAAGGAAATCGAATTAGAGGTGGTTGTAATATTGATCGATGTACTTGGGGGGGAGGGGTCCGCATCGGAGTTGTCCGTTATTCGGTTAATCGGCTCTGTTTTATCATATGAAAAGGGGATGATTGTGTGATTTATTATGATCTGTAATAATGATTCTATAATAGTGTAGTTGATTTGTTAATTGTTTGTGCATAGGATCTACATGAATTAATAATCGATGGTAATGGTGTGATGTGATCATACATGGGGATTGTTATGAGATGTCAGAGACCATGTGAATGAATTGAATTTAGTCAACTAAAATATATGAAAGAGACAATTAAGTGTTAGGGATAAGTGTTACATAATTACATGTAATGGGTATGGCAATTGATAGGGACCATGCAAATTGTATGAACTAGTATAATACCGTGTATAAAAGAATTAATGCACTGATTAATATGAACTACCGATTAGGGTGAATATTATGTGATCGATTAAATTGGGATTTAGATAAGGGATTGATACTCGATGATTTGTTTGTGTGTATTTGGTAATGAAACCAATTCTGTGAGCAAATGATAGAACCGGTTGGACCACATCCATTCTAAATCATGTTGGGCTACCCTATTTAAAACATTCTTTGATTGGGCCTGAAACCAAGTGGGCCGCACTTTAAGTTGATTGACGTAATAAATTGCTATGTGTAGTTAGTCGGTTAGGCTTGTGATACGAAGTAACTTGTGACCCGAATGTTTATTATGTAATGTGTGGTTTAGCTTGGGAACCTAACTATTTGATTACATGATATTGAGAAATATGATCTTGTAACATGAGAGTCTTTGTGGTTCATACACTTGCTATGATAAGTAGTAGGGATATGTGCCGTACTTGCTTGCTACTTGTGTAATACGTGACAATCTACGTGATGCAATGTAAACTGGTCGTTGTTGATAAAACAATGATAGGACGTGTTGATCAATTACTAAACAAGTAACTAATCTTACCGAGCAAACCAAGGTGAGTTCACACTTTCTACAAGGCATGGGATTCCCAGGGGTTAGGAATGGGTAAAGGATTTGAACTGAAACTGCGTGATCTCCTGGTTTGGAACACGTACACACCCTCTTTATTGAAGTGTGACAACACGTACTAAGAACTTAATCGGAACCTGCGTAATCTCCTGGTTTGGGAATTACGTACACACCCTCTTTATTGAAGGGTGACAACACGGATACTAGACGAAAATCTCTATCATGAAGTCCCTCCTTTTATATCGACTTAATCGCCGGGCCAATGGCGAGCGGGTCATTAGTTAGATAGCGCTATTTAGGTTTGACAAGCCTCACACCGTGCCGCAGAGGACGGGCGTGAACTAATGGATCTAGGCACGTCAATGATGTTAGACATTGACGCTAGGGCACCAACTTACTTCAGTCAGTGGTCGATATGGTAACGGGTCTAGTGGTTCACATGGGGAAGCCCCCACTGGTTATGGTTTGGGAAAGAAGGAATTGGTTAATCATATTTTCAACTATGGGGTAACCCCCACGGTATGTAAGCCAGCTAAAGAAAAACTATGTTTTTGAAACGACTTAAAACGAACACCCAACTGTGAACTCGCTCAACTTTGTTGTTGATTCGTTGTTACATGCCTTGCAGGCTTTTAGGTGCATATCAATTGGAACTTGCTGTCTGGGAAGCTGGAGTGGTCATGGGTCGAGATACATGGAATCTCAATACAAGCTCAATGGTTTATTTACTCTTGGTTTACTAAACACTTAACAAATGATTTATGCTTCCGCTGTACACAATGAATGATATATAACGTTTGTAACGCTTTATGTTAATAAATGAAAGTTTTATTTAATAATATTTATGAGTTCAATGTGATTGGTGGCTTGGATCCTGGTCAGTCACGCCTCCTGCGGTGATACTCCGCTTGTGGATTTTGGGGGTGTGACAGATTGGTATCAGAGCCATTGGTTATAGTGAACTTGGTTTTATTTAAAAAGGGGAAAAACGTTTTTGTAAAACCAGACTATAACCAAACAGTTTTGAAGACGTGAATACGACCATGACACTCAGCTCCAGATTGCAAGGTTCATTTCTCGTATACTCATTGTACTGCATAACTAGTGAACACCTACACATGATATTGCATGTGATTGCACGTTTAGCACAACAGTATGAATTCATGTATTACTTGCATGTGTTATGTGACTGATAGGGTGGTATTTCCCTAAACATTCATGACTTACGTTTCGTGATGCTCTTTAGTTGCTACTAGAGTTTGAGGAAGCATTTGACATGAGTTAAGAGGAGCTGAGATGAGCATGCAAATCACAATATTATTGTGGGTGCAGACATAATAATAATGTGGGGTGCATGTGAGTCCCAGTGAGGTTTAACAAGTGGAAAAGGGGTTCCGTTCCGTTATCTGATCGATGTGAAACATAACAAACCTATAGGGGTCATAGCAGTGATTGCCCCCTACTAGAACGTGAACTTTTTATTCATCTCTGGATCCTTTCGTAGTACGATGCTATCAAGTATTACCTGAACACCCATCTGAACACCTAGCGAACCGTGTAGAATGTTAGGTGCTTATACGAACGCCCCTGAGTTGAACGCCGCAACGTCTAATGATTGATCGATACCTTTCTTACTCCTTTTCGTTGATGTCTTAGATCCCGAAGTGTGATCACTTCTGCAATACTCCCGCAACCTACTGTGTATTACTCAAACAACTTGCAACATCGATGGACAGGAGGATGAGCGTAGTACTTTACCAACCTCAGTACTTGATTACCGGCAACGAGCACCAGTGAATTTGCTTCAATCGAATCCTTAACCCCCGCCAGCGACTCATGGGAGTCAACTCTCACAAATTAATCAAGACATAAACGGTGACAATCGCCCATGGTATGGAATGTGTAACTGCCCGCACCAGGAGTAGTGCCTTTGGACGTGGCACGAAATGTGAAAGGATGGACCCTAATGGCGAAAGGCCGCAGGACTCCGTTTCGAACAACGACATTAGAAGCAACAGTCACGATGACATCAAGGTACTCGCATATCATGACTTTCGGTATGGAAATGATGGTGGCTTCAACAAGGACTGGCCGATGTTAAGTAAGGACGCCAACAACCCATGGAACAATGGTAGTTTTGGGAATCCTAGCAGCAGTAGCAACACTGGAAGTGGTACTCGTGGAAGGACATTGGGGATTGGCGTGGGCAACGCCGGGATTATAACAACATGGTGGCCTACGTGTTCTTGGTGACTAATCACTCCACCACTGTTTTTCTTAAACCTGATGCTTCTTGAAACCGAACTTGTTGTGGAATCGGCTGATGGCAAGAAAATGGAAACCTCATATGATCGTTGGGATGCAAACTAGACCTTGTGGGACAAGTGTTGGACATCGACTTTTTTTCTGTTGTTTTTGTTAAATGTACCCTGTGAAGAGAAGATTCTACGTATCCCCCTCCTAGTGGAGGATTGTTATCTGTTCTAGCGCGTCAAAGTGGTGCAGAGGTTAGCATCAATTCAGCAGTAAAGGCCAGAAGTGTCCACAGAAGGATTAATCCGCTATGATAGCACTCGTTACTGATGTCAAGGCTAAGGAAAAGAGGATCGAGGATCCACCAATAGTTCGTGATTCACCTCAGCATGCTACGCGAGGAACTATCAGGTTTACTTCCACAACTATTAGACAGACTCTCAGTTCGATCTCACGCCAGAGGCAGCCCTGATTCTTCGTACCTCTTACCGTCTTGCACCAGGAGGGTTGCGAGAGTTGTCAAATTAACAACAGGGACTGTTGGACAGGAGGTTGGTCGGACCTATTTTTTGCTTTGGGGAGCCCCAGTTATATCCAGGAAGAATGGTTGTATCGTTGGATATGTGTACTGATTATCGAGAACTCAACAAGGTGACAATCAAGGTGAACTGTTAGCAACCAGAAACACCTATACGGAAAGCGAAAACAGACTGCTTGCATCTGATTTGTGGCAAGCGATGCACAAATCCTTTGTCTCACGTCTAGACATGAGCATAGCATATCATCCATAGACGGATGGGCAGACTGAACGCACCATCCAAACTCTTAAAGACATGCTTCGAGCATGTGTAATCGACTTTGGCAACGGCTGGGAAAGACACCTCCCTTTAGTGGAGTTTTCGTGTAACAACAGCTACCACTCCAGCATCCAGGCCGCTCCGTTCGAGGCATTGTACGAACGGAGGTACCGATCACCTCCCTGTTGAGCAGAGGTTGGCGACAGCCAAATCACTGGCCCAGAACTCGTCGTAGACACAACAGAGAAGGTTGCTCAGATACGACAACGAATGGCGGCAGCTCGTGACCGTCAGAAAAGCTATGCTGATAATCGTAGGAAACCACTCGAGTTCCAAGTTGGGGATCGAGTACTCCTTAAAGCCTCACCTTGGAAAGGTGTAGTTCGTTTTGATAAACGAGGCAAACTCAACCCGCCATATGTTGTACATTTCGAAATCACGAAGAGAATTGGCAAGGTGGCCTACAGATTGAATCTACCCGAAGAACTCAGTGGAGTTCGCAACGTATTCCAAGTGTTGAATCTGAAGAAGTGTCTGTCAGATGAAACCCTCATAGTTCTTTTCAAGGAGCTCACCATCGACGATCAGTTGCGATTTGTCGAAGCACCAGTGGAAATCTTGGACCGGGAGGTCAAGATTCTCAAACGCACCAGGATACCTATTGTTTGATTTCGTTGGAACTCCCGTCGTGGCCCAGAATTTACCCGGGAACGAGAAGACCAAATGAAGCACAAATATCCCCAGTTGTTCGAGAACAATGAAACCACTACTGAGGCTGAAGCTACTGCAGAATTTCGGGACGAAATTCCAAACCAACGGGGGGATGATGTGACACCCCAGGAAACCATGCAACCTAACTAGCTTCCTCAGTAACTACGTGCTAAATTTCGGGACGAAATTTCTTTCAAGTTGGGGATAATGTGACAACCCAAACTTTCAATGTTAGTCTTGTTTAACTTCGTGGCACTTGACTTACATCACCACTGTTCATGCTCCACTATTCGGCGTCACTATGCCTACGTTGTGTAAACCTGTTAAAACTTGTTTTAATTGTTTTAATTATATCGAATTACTATGATAATTGGATTGTGAGTTTCTTACATATTATTTGTTACACTCTCAACATTAAATCATCTTGGTCCACACTCGGCCCAGTACTCCCTAAGCCCAACCGACCCTTAGCCCATCTCCTCCTTATTTGTTACGTGAGTGCATGAGATGGGACACCCACACAACCCTTTACAAAATATTACAAACCTTAAAACCCTTTTCCCCCTCTTGCGAACATGGCAGAGATTTTTGTGCCATCGTATCCTTCAATCGAGTTTCTTTGAGCATCCATTGGCACCACTCTAACACACGATCTTATAGGCTCAGATTGGTGAATTTATTTTGGTTAACCCTTTGATTGACTACTTGTGATTAGATATGAACGTGTTATGTGATTATTTAATTGAACATGATTTTTCATTCAATTTAGGAGTATTGCTAGATATTTCTGTTATCAACTAAGGAAATCGAATTAGAGGTCGTTGTAATATTGATCGATGTACTTGGGGGGGGGGGGGGTCCGCATCGGGGTTGTCCGTTATTCGGTTAATCGGCTCTGTTTTATCATATGAAAAGGGGATGATTGTGTGATTTATTATGATCTGTAATAATGATTCTATAATAGTTTAGTTGATTTGTTAATTGTTAGTGCATAGGATCTACATGAATTAATAATCGATGGTAATGGTGTGATGTGATCATACATGGGGATTGTTATGAGATGTCAGAGACCATGTGAATGAATTGAATTTAGTCAACTAAAATATATGAAAGAGACAATTAAGTGTTAGGGATAAGTGTTACATAATTACATGTAATGGGTATGGCAATTGATAGGGACCATGCAAATTGTATGAACTAGTATAATACCGTGTATAAAAGAATTAATGCACTGATTAATATGAACTACCGATTAGGGTGATATTATGTGATCGATTAAATTGGGATTTAGATAAGGGATTGATACTCGATGATTTGTTTGTGTGTATTTGGTAATGAAACCAATTCTGTGAGCAAATGATAGAACCGGTTGGGCCACATCCATTCTAAATCATGTTGGGCTACTCTATTTAAAACATTCTTTGATTGGGCCTGAAACTAAGTGGGCCACACTTTAAGTTGATTGACGTAATAAATTGCTATGTGTAGTTAGTCGGTTAGGCTTGTGATACGAAGTAACTTGTGACCCGAATGTTTATTATGTAATGTGTGGTTTAGCTTGGGAACCTAACTATTTGATTGCATGATATTGAGAAATATGATCTTGTAACATGAGAGTCTTTGTGGTTCGTACACTTGCTATGATAAGTAGTAGGGATATGTGCCGTACTTGCTTGCTACTTGTGTAATACGTGACAATCTACGTGATGCAATGTAAACTGATCGTTGTTGATAAAACAATGATAGGACGTGTTGATCAATTACTAAACAAGTAACTAATCTTACCGAGCAAACCAAGGTGAGTTCACACTTTCTACAAGGCATGGGATTCCCAGGGGTTGGGAATGGGTAAAGGATTTGAACTGAAACTGCGTGATCTCCTGGTTTGGAACACGTACACACCCTCTTTATTGAAGGGTGACAACACGTACTAAGAACTTAATCGGAACCTGCGTAATCTCCTGGTTTGGGAATTAAGTACACACCCTCTTTATTGAAGGGTGACAACATGGATACTAGACCAAAATCTCTATCATGAAGTCCCTCCTTTTATATCGACTTAATCGCCGGGCCAATGGCGAGCGGGTCATTGGTTAGATAGCACTATTTAGGTTTGACAAGCCTCACACCGTGCCACAGAGGACGGGCGTGAACTAATGGATCTGGGAACGTCAATGATGATAGACATTGACGCTAGGGCACCAACTTACTTCAGTCAGTGGTCGATATGGTAACGGGTCTAGTGGATCACATGGGGAAGCCCCCACTGGTTATGGTTTGGGAAAGAAGGAATTGGTTAATCAAATTTTCAACTATGGGGTAACCCCCACGGCAAGTAAGCCAGCTAAAGAAAAACTATGTTTTTGAAACGACTTAAAACGAACACCCAACTGTGAACTCGCTCAACTTTGTTGTTGATTCGTTGTTACATGCCTTGCAGGCTTTTAGGTGCATATCAATTGGAACATGCTGTCTGGGAAGCTGGAGTGGTCATGGGTCGAGATACATGGAATCTCAATACAAGCTCAATGGTTTATGTACTCTTGTTTTACTAAACACTTAACAAATGATTTATGCTTACGCTGTACACAATGAATGATATATAACGTTTGTAACGCTTTATGTTAATAAATGAAAGTTTTATTTAATAATATTTATGAGTTGAATGTGATTGGTGGCTTGGATCCTGGTCAGTCACGCCTCCTGCGGTGATACTCCGCTTGTGGATTTTTGGGGTGTGACATTTTTACTCACTAATCGAGGTTCTAGGCATTGAAAAATCTTTGTAAACTAAATCAAACATGAATATGTTGACATTTAAGAGATATACAGTAAAGAAAATCAAGTGAAATTGTGATATATATGCGGATTAGATACCAAAAGATAAACACTAAAAAATGGCTACAATTTCAGGAATGTGTTTAGTGATGGCATCAGATTCCTAATTGATGGAGAAAGGTCTGGTGGCAAGAAAAGCTACTTCTAGGAGGATGTCAAGTGTTTTCGCTCGACGATTCCATTCTTGGGTGGTTGGTTTGGCCCTTCTTCATGTAACTCGAATCATAGCCCGGTATATCCCATTTTAGTTTTACACCATTATGAATCTTACGCCTTTTTTACTCTCTGATCGAGGTTCTCGGCATTGAAAAATCTTTGTAAACTAAATCACACGTGTATATGTTGACATTTAAGAGATATACAGTCAAGAAAATCCAGAGAAATGGTGATATATATGCGGATTAGACACTAAAAAATAAACACTCAAAAATGGCTACAATTTAAGGAATGTGTTTAGTCACGGCATCCGATTCCTAATTGAGGAGAAAGGCTTGGTGGCAAGAAAAGCTGCTTCCAGTAGGTTGTCAACTGTTTTCGCTCGACGATTCCATTCGTGGGTGAATGGTTTGGCCTTTGTTCCTGTAACTCGAATCCTAGCACGGTATATCCCATTTTAGTTTTACACCATTGTGAAGCTTACGCCTTTTTTACTCCCTGATCGAGGTTCTCGGCATTTAAAAATCTTCCTAAACTAAATCACACGTGTATATGTTGACATTTAAGAGATATACAGTCAAGAAAATCAAGAGCAATGGTGATATATATGCGGATTAGACACCAAAAAATAAACACTTAAAAAATGGCTACAATTTAGGGAATGTGTTTAGGGACGGCATCAGATTCCTAATTGATGGAGAAAGGTCTGGTGGCAAGAAAAGCTGCTTCCAGGAGGTTGTCAAGTGTTTTCACTCGACGATTCAATTCTTGGGTGGTTGGTTTGGCCCTTGTTCCTGTGACTCGAATCTTAGCCCGGTATATCACATTTTAGTTTTACACCATTGTGAACCTTACGCCTCTTTTACTCTCTGATCGAGGTTCTCGGCATTGAAAAATCTTCGAAAACTAAATCGTACGTGTATATGTTGACATTTAAGAGATATATAGTCAAGAAAACCAAGAGCAATTGTGATATATATGCGGATTAGACACCAAAAAATAAACACTCAAAAATTGGCTACAATTTAAGGAATGTTTTAGTGACAGCACCAGATTCCTAATTGATGGAGAAAGGTCTGGTGGCAAGAAAAGCTGCTTACAGGAGGTTGTCAAGTGTTTTCGCGTGAGGATTCCATTCTTGGGTGGTTGGTTTGGCCTTGTTCCTGTAACTCGAATCCTAGCCCGGTATATCCCATTTTAGTTTTACACCATTGTGAACCTTACGTCTTTTTTACTCTCTGATCGAGGTTCTCGGCATTGAAAAATCTTCGTAAAGTAAATCACACGTGTATATGTTGACATTTAAGAGATATACAATCAAGAAAATTAAGAGCAATGGTGATATATATGCGGATTAGACACGAAAAAATAAACACTTAAAAAATGGCTACAATTTAAGGAATGTGTTTAGTGGCGGCATCAGATTCCTAATTGATGGAGAAAGGTCTGGTGGCTAGAAAAGCGGCTTCCAGGAGGTTGTCAAGTGTTTTCGCTCGAAGATTCCATTCTTGGGTGGTTGGTTTGGCCCATGTTCCTGTAACTCGAATCCTAGCCCGGTATATCCCATTTTAGTTTTACACCATTGTGAACCTTACGCCTTTTTTACTCCCTGATCGTGGTTCTCAGCATTGAAAAATCTTCGTAAACTAAATCACACGGGTATATGTTGACATTTAAGAGATATACAGTCAAGAAAATCAAGAGCAATGGTGATATATATGCGGATTAGACACCACAAAATAAACACTAAAAAATGGCTACAATTTAAGGAATGTCTTTAGTGACGGCATCAGATTTCTAATTGATGGAGAAACGTCTGGTGGCAAGAACAGCTGCTTCCAGGAGGTTGCCAAGTGTTTTCGATCGACGATTCCATTCTTGGGTGGTTGGTTTGGCCTTTGTTCCTGTAACTCGAAACCTTGCCCGGTATATCCCATTTTAGTTTTACACCATTGTGAACCTTACGACTTTTTTACTCTCTGATCAAGGTTCTCAGCATTGAAAAATCTTCATAAACTAAATCACACGTGTATATGTTGACATTTAAGAGATATATAGTCAAGAAAATCAAGAGCAATGGTGATATATATGCGGATTGGACACAAAAAATAAACACTCAAAAAATGGCTACAATTTAAGGAATATGTTTAGTGTCGGCATCAGATTCCTAATTGATGGAGAATGGTCCGATGGCATGAAAAGCTGCTTCCGGGAGGTTGTCAAGTGTTTTCACTCAACGATTCCATTCTTTGGTGGTTGGTTTGGCCTATGTTCCTTAACTCGAATCCAAGCCCGGTATATCCCATTTTAGTTTTACACCATTGTGAACCTTACGCCTTTTCTACTCTCTAATCGAGGTTCTCCGCATTGAAAAATCTTCATAAACTTAATCATACGTGTATATGATAACATTTAAGAGATATACAGTCAAGAAAATCAAGAGCAATGGTGATATATATGAGGATTAGACAACAAAAAATAAACACTCAAAAAATGTCTACAATTTAAGGAATGTGTTTAGTGACAGCATTAGATTCCTAATTGACGGAGAAAGATCTGGTGGCAAGAACAGCTGCTTCCAGGAGGTTATCAAGTGTTTTCGCTCGACAATTCCCTTCTTGGGTGATTGGTTTGACCCTTGTTCCTGTAACTCGAATCCTAGCTCGGTATACCCCATTTTATTTTTACACCATTGTGAACCTTACACCTTTTTTACTCTCTGATCGAGGTTATCGACGCTGAAAAATATTCGTAAACTAAATCACACGTGTATATGTTGACATTTAAGAGATATACAGTCAAGAAAATCAAGAGAAATGGTGATATATTTGCGGATTTGACACCAAAAAATAAACACTCAAAAAATGGCTACAATTTAAGGAATGTGTTTAGTGATGGCATCAGATTCCTAATTGTTGGAGAAAGATCTGGTGGCAAGAAAAGCTGCTACCAGGAGGTTGTCAAGTGTTTTTGCTCGACGATTCCATTCTTGGGTGGTTGATTTGGCCCGTGTTCCTTTAACTCGAATCCTCGCCAGGTATATCCCATTTTAGTTTTACACCATTGTGAACCTTACGACTTTTTTACTCTTTAATCAAAGTTCTCGGCATTGAAAAATCTTCATAAACTAAATCACACGTGTATATGTTGACATTTAAGAGATATACAATCAAGAAAATCAGGAGGAATGGTGATATATATGTGGATTAGACACCAAAACATAAACACTCAAAAAATGGTTACAACTTAAGGAATGTCTTTAGTGATGGCATTAGATTCCTAATTGATGGAGAAAGGTCTGGTGGCAAGAAAAGCTGCTTCTAGGAGGTTGTCAAGTGTTTTCGGTCGACGATTCCATCCTTGGATGGTTGGTTTGGCCCTTGTTCCTATAACACGAATCCTAGCCCGGTATATCACATTTTAGTTTTACACCATTGTGAACCTTACGCCTTTATTACTCTCTGATCGAGGTTCTCGGCATTGAAAAATCTTCATAAACTAAATCGCACGTGTATATGTTGACATTTAAGAGATATACAGTCAAGAGAATCAATAGCAATGGTGATATATATGCGGATTAGACACCAAAAAATAAACACTAAAAAATGGCTACAATTTAAGGAATGTGCTTAGTGACGGCATCAGATTTCTAATTGATGGAGAAAGGTCTGGTGGCAAGAAAACCTACTTCCAGGAGGTTGTCAAGTGTTTTCTCTCTGACGATTCAATTCTTGGGTGGTTGGTTTGTCCTTTGTTCCTGTAACTCGAATCCTAACCCGGTATATCCCATTTTAGTTTTACACCATTGTGAACCTTACGACTTTTTTACTCTCTGAACAAGGTTCTCGGCACTGAAAAATCTTCGTAAACTAAATCACACGTGTATATGTTCACATTTAAGAGATATACAATCAAGAAAACGAAGAGCAATGGTGATATACATGTGGATAAGACACCAAAAAATAAACACTCAAAAAATGGCTACATTTTAAGGAATGTGTTTAGTAACGGCATCAGATTCCTAATTGATGGAGAAAGGTCTTGTGGCAAGAAAAGCAGCTTCGAGGAGGTTGTCAAGTTTTTTCGCTTGACGATTCCATTCATGGGTGGTTGGTTTGTCCCTTGTTCCTGTAACTCCAATCCTAGCCGAGTATATCCCATTTTAGTTTTACACCATTGTGAACCTTACGCCTTTTTTACTCTCTGATTGAGGTTATCGACATTGAAAAATATTCGTAAACTAAATCACACGTGTATATGATGACATTTAAGAGATATACAGTCAAGAAAATCAAGAGAAATGGTGATATATTTGCGGATTTGACACCAAAAAATAAACACTCAAAAAATGGCTACAATTTAAGGAATGTGTTTAGTGATGGCATCAGATTCCTAATTGTTGGAGAAAGATCTGGTGGCAAGAAAAGCTGCTACCAGGAGGTTGTCAAGTGTTTTTGCTCGACGATTCCATTCTTGGGTGGTTGATTTGGCCCGTGTTCCTTTAACTCGAATCCTCGCCAGGTATATCCCATTTTAGTTTTACACCATTGTGAACCTTACACCCTTTTTACTCTCTGATTGAGGTTCTCCGCATTGAAAAATCTTCGTAAACTAAATCGCACGTGTATATGTTGACATTTAAGAGATATACAATCAAGAAAATCAGGAGGAATGGTGATATATATGTGGATTAGACACCAAAACATAAACACTCAAAAAATGGCTACAACTTAAGGAATGTCTTTAGTGATGGCATTAGATTCCTAATTGATGGAGAAAGGTCTGGTGGCAAGAAAAGCTGCTTCTAGGAGGTTGTCAAGTGTTTTCGGTCGACGATTCCATCCTTGGATGGTTGGTTTGGCCCTTGTTCCTATAACACGAATCCTAGCCCGGTATATCTCATTTTAGTTTTACACCATTGTGAACCTTACGCCTTTATTACTCTCTGATCGAGGTTCTCGGCATTGAAAAATCTTCATAAACTAAATCGCACGTGTATATGTTGACATTTAAGAGATATACAGTCAAGAGAATCAATAGCAATGGTGATATATATGCGGATTAGACACCAAAAAATAAACACTAAAAAATGGCTACAATTTAAGGAATGTGCTTAGTGACGGCATCAGATTTCTAATTGATGGAGAAAGGTCTGGTGGCAAGAAAACCTACTTCCAGGAGGTTGTCAAGTGTTTTCTCTCTGACGATTCAATTCTTGGGTGGTTGGTTTGTCCTTTGTTCCTGTAACTCAAATCCTAGCCCGGTATATCCCATTTTAGTTTTACACCAATGTGAACCTTACGCCTTTTTTACTCTCTGATCGAGGTTCTCGGCGTTGAAAAATCTTCGAAAACTAAATCACACGTGTATATGTTGACATTTAAGAGATATACAGTCAAGAAAATCAAGAGCAATGGTGATATATATATATGCGGATTAGACACCAAATAATAAACCCTCAAAAAATGGCTACAATTTAAGGAATGTGTTTTTGACGGCATCAGATTCCTAACTGATGGAGAAGGGTCTGGTGGCAAGAAAGGCTGCTTCCCGGAGGTTGTCAAGTGTTTTCGCTCGACGATTCCATTCTTG
This sequence comes from Helianthus tuberosus, assembly GCA_030545235.1. Taxonomy (NCBI): domain Eukaryota; kingdom Viridiplantae; phylum Streptophyta; class Magnoliopsida; order Asterales; family Asteraceae; genus Helianthus; species Helianthus tuberosus. Next base: position 169,394,052 of record CM060368.1, read on the forward strand.
GGTGGTTGGTTTGGTCCTTCTTCCTGTAAGTCGATTCCTAGCCTGGTATATCTCATTTTAGTTTTACACCATTTTGAAACTTACGCCTCTTTTACTCTCAGATCGAGGTTCTCGGCGTTGAAAAATCTTCGTAGACTAAATCACACGTATATATGTTGACATTTAAGAGATCTACGGTCAAGAAAATCTAGAGCAATGGTGATATATATGTGGATTAGACATTAAAAAATAAACACTCAAAACATTGCTATAATTTAAGGAATGTGTTTAGTGACGGCATCAGATTCTTAACTGATGAAGAAAGTTCTGGTGGCAAGAAAAGTTGCTTCCAGGATGTTGTCAAGTGTTTTTGCTCGACGATTCCGTTCTTGGGTGGTAGGTTTGGCCCTTGTTTCTGTAACTTGACTCCTAGCCCGATATTTCCCATTTTAGTTTTACACCATTGTGAACCTTACGCCTTTTTTACTCTCTGATCGAGGTTCTCGGCATTGAAAAATCTTCATAAACTAAATCACACGTGTATATGTTGATATTTAAGAGATATACAGTCAAGAAAATCAAGAGCAATGGTGATATATATACGAATTAAAGACCAAAAAATAAACACTCAAAAAATGGCTAGAATTTAAGGAATGTGTTTAGTGACGGCATCAAATTCCTAATTGACGGAGAAAGGTCTGGTGGCAAGAAAAGCTGCTTCCAGAAGGTTGTCAAGTGTTTTCGCTCGACGATTCCATTCTTGGGTTGTTGGTTTGGCCCATGTTCCTGTAACTCGAATCCTATCCCGGTATATCCCAATTTAGTTTTACACCATTGTAAACCTTATGCCTTGTTTACTCTCTGATCGAGGTTTTTGACATTGAAAATCTTCATAAAGTAAATCACACGTGTATATGTTGACATTTAAGAGATATACAGTCAAGAAAATTAAGAGCAATGGTGATATATATGCGGATTAGACACCAAAAAATAAACACTCAAAAAATGGCTACAATTTAAGGAATGTCTTTAGTGACTTCATCATATTTCTAATTGATGGAGAAAGGTCTGGTGGCAAGAACAGCTGCTTCCAGGAGGTTGTGAAGTGTTTTTGCTAGACGATTCCATTCTTGGGTGGTTGGTTTGGCCTTTGTTCCTGTAACTCAAATCCTTGCCCGGTATATCCCATTTTAGTTTTACACCTTTGTGAACCTTACGACTTTTTTACTCTCTAATCAAAGTTCTCGGCATTGAAAAATCTTCATAAACTAAATCACACGTGTATAAGTTGACATTTAAGAGATATATAGTCAAGAAAATCAAGAGCAATGGTGATATATATGCGGATTGGACACCAAAAAATAAACACTCAAAAAATGGCTACAATTTAAGGAATATGTTTAGTGACGGCATCAGATTCCTAATTGATGGAGAAAGGTCTGATGGCAAGAAAAGCTGCTTTCGGGAGGTTGTCAAGTTTTTTTCCTCAATGATTTCATTCTTGGGTGGTTGGTTTGGCCTATGTTCCTTAACTCGAATCCTAGCCCGGTATATCACATTTTAGTTTTACACCATTGTGAACCTTACGCGTTTTCTACTCTCTGACTGAGGTTCTCTGCGTTGAAAAATCTTCGTAAACTAAATCACATGTATATATGATGACACATAAGAGATATACAGTCAAGAAAATCAAGAGCAATGGTGATATATATGCGGATTAGACACCAAAAAATAAACACTCAAAAAGTGGCTACAATTTAAGGAATGTGTTTAGTAACGGCATCAGATTCCTAATTGATGGAGAATGGTCTGGTGGCAAGAAAAGCTGCTACGAGCAGGTTGTCAAGTGTTTTCGCTCGACGATTCCATTCTTGGGCGGTTAGTTTGGCCGTTGTTCCTGTAACTCGAATCCTAGCCCGGTATATCTCATTTTAGTTTTACACCATTGTGAACCTTAGTTTTACTCTTTGATCGAGGTTCTCGGCATTGAAAAATCTTCGTAAACTAAATCACACGTGTATATGTTGACATTTAATAGATATACAGTCAAGAAAATCAAGAGCAATGGTGATATATATATGCGGATTAGACACCAAAAATATTAACACTTAAAAATGGCTTCAATTTAATGAATATGTTTAGTGACGGCATCAGATTCCTAATTGATTGAGAAAGGTCTGGTGGCAAGAAAAACTGCTTTCAGGAGGTTATCAAGTGTTTTCGCTCGACGATTCCATTCGTGGGTGAACGGTTTGGCCTTTGTTCCTGTAACTCGAATCTTAGCCCGGTGTATCCCATTTTAGTTTTACACCATTGTGAACCTTACGCCTTTTTTACTCCCTGATCGAGGTTATCGACATTTAAAAATCTTCGTAAACTAAATCACACGTGTATATGTTAACATTTAAGAGATATACAGTCAAGAAAATCAAGAGCAATGGTGATATATATGCTGATTAGACACCAAAAAATAAACACTCAAAAAATGGCTACAATTTAAGGAATGTGTTTAGTGACGGCATCAGATTCCTAATTTTTTGAGAAAGGTCTGGTGGCAAGAAAAGCTGCTTCTAGGAGGTTGTCAGGTATTTTCGCTCGACGATTCCATTCTTGGGTGGTTGGTTTGGCCCTTGTTCCTGTAACTCGAATCCTAAACCGGTATATCCTATTTTAGTTTTAAACCATTGTGATCCTTACGCCTTTTTTACTCTTTGATCGAGGTTCTCCGGATTAAAAAATTCTTAGTAAACTAAATCATACGTGTATATGTTCACATTTAAGAGATATACAGTCAAGAAAATCAAGAGGAATGGTGATATATATGCGGATTAGACACCAAAAAATAAACACTCAAAAATTGGCTACAATTTAAGGAATATGTTTAGTGACGGCATCAGATTCCTAATTGATGGAGAAAGGTCTGGTGGCAAGATAAGCTGCTTCCGGGGGGTTGTCAAAAGTTTTCGCTCGACGATTCCATTCTTGGGTGGTTGGTTTGGCCTATGTTCCTTAACTCGAATTCTAGCCCGGTATATCCCATTTTAGTTTTACACCATTGTGAACCTTACGCCTTTCTACTCTCTAATCGAGTTTCTCCACATTGAAAAATCTTCGTAAACTAAATCATACGTGTATATGTTAACATTTAAGAGATATACAGTCAATAAAATCAAGAGCAATGGTGATATATATGTGGATTAGACACAAAAAAAAGACTCAAAAAATGTCTACAATTTAAGGAATATGTTTAGTGACGGCATTAGATTCCTAATTGACGGAGAAAGATCTGGTGGCAAGAACAGCTGCTTCCAGGAGGTTGTCAAGTGTTTTCGCTCGACGATTCCATTCTTGGGTGATTGGTTTGACCCTTGTTCCTGTAACTCGAATCCTAGCTCAGTATACCCCATTTTATTTTTACACCATTGTGAACCTTACACCCTTTTTACTCTCTGATCGAGGTTATCGACATTGAAAAATCTTCGTAAACTAAATCACAAGTGTATATGTTGACATTTAAGAGATATACAGTCAACAAAATCAAGAGCAATTGTGATATATTTGCGGATTAGACACCAAAAAATAAACACTCAAAAAATGGCTACAATTTAATGAATGTGTTTAGTAATGGCATCAGATTCCTAATTGTTGGAGAAAGATTTGGGGGCAAGAAAAGCTGCTACCAGGAGGTTGTCAAGTGTTTTTACTCGACAATTCCATTCTTGGATGGTTGGTTTGGCCCTTGTTCCTGTAACTTGAATCCTAGCCCGATATATCCCATTTTAGTTTTACACCATAGTTAACCTTACACCTTTTTTACTCTCTGATTGAGGTTCTCCGGATTGAGAAATCTTCATAAACTAAATCACACGTGTATATGTTGACATTTAAGAGATATACAATCAAGAAAATCAGGAGGAATGGTGATATATATGTGCATTAGACACCAAAACATAAACACTCAAAAAATGGCTACAACTTAAGGAATGTCTTTGGTGATGGCATTAGATTCCAAATTGATGGAGAAAGGTCTGGTGGCAAGAGAAGCTGCTTCCAGGAGGTTGTCAAGTGTTTTCGCTCGACGATTCCATTCTTGGGTGGTTGGTTTGGCCCTTGTTCCTGTAACTCGAATCCAAGCCCGGTAAATCCCATTTTTGTTTTACAGCATTGTGAACCTTACGCCTTTTTTACTCTCTGATCGAGGTTCTCGGCATTGAAAAATCTTCGTAAACTAAATCGCACGTGTATATGTTGACATTTAAGAGATATACAGTTAAGAGAATCAATAGCAATGGTGATATATATGCGGATTAGACACAAAAAAATAAACACTCAAAAAATGGCTTCAATTTAAGGAATGTGTTTAGTGACGGCATCAGATTTCTAATTGATGGAGAAAGGTCTGGTGGCAAGAATAGCTACTTCCAGGAGGTTGTCAATTGTTTTCTCTCTGATGATTCCATTCTTGGGTGGTTGGTTTGTCCTTTGTTCCTGTAACTCGAATCCTAACCCGGTATATCCCATTTTAGTTTTACACCATTGTGAACCTTACGACTTTTTTACTCTCTGATCAAGGTTCTCGGCACTGAAAAAATCTTCGTAAACTAAATCACACGTGTATATGTTGACATTTAAGAGATATACAGTCAAGAAATTGAAGAGCAATGGTGATATACATGCGGATAAGACACCAAAAAATAAACACTCAAAAAATAGCTACATTTTAAGGAATGTGTTTAGTAACGGCATCAGATTCCTAATTGATGGAGAAAGGTCTTGTGGCAAGAAAAGTTGCTTCGAGGAGGTTGTCAAGTTTTTTCGCTCGACGATTCCATTCATGGGTGGTCGGTTTGGCCCTTGTTCCTGCAACTCCAATCCTAGCCCGGTATATCCCATTTTAGTTTTACACCATTGTGAACCTTACGCCTTTTTTACTCTCTGATCGAGGTTCTCAGCAATGAAAAATCTTCGTAAACTAAATCACACATGTACATGTTGACATTTAAGAGATATACAGTAAAAAAATTCAAGAGCAATGTTGATATATATGTGGATTAGACACAAAAAATAAACACTAAAAAAATGGCTACAATTTAAGGAATGTCTTTAGTGACGGCATCCGATTTCTAATTGATGGAGAAAGGTCTGGTGGCAAGAACAGCTGCTTCCAGGAGGTTGGTAAGTGTTTTCGCTCGACGATTCCATTCTTGGGTGGTTGGTTTGGCCTTTGTTCCTGTAACTCGAATCCTTGCCCGGTATATCCCATTTTAGTTTTAAACCATTGTGAACTTTATGACTTTTTTACTCTCTGATCAAGGTTCTCGGCATTGAAAAATCTTCATAAACTAAATCACACGTGTATATGTTGACATTTAGGAGATATATAGTCAAGAAAATCAAGAGCAATGGTGATATATATGCGGATTGGACACCAAAAAATAAACACTCAAAAAATGACTACAATTTAAGGAATATGTTTAGTGACGTCATCAGATTCCTAATTGATGGAGAAAGGTCTGGTGGCAAGAAAAGCTGCTTCCGGGAGGTTGTCAAGTGTTTTCGCTCAACGATTCCATTCTTGGGTGGTTGGTTTGGCCTATGTTCCTTAACTCGAATCCTAGCCCGGTATATCCCATTTTAGTTTTACACCATTGTGAACCTTACGCCTTTCTACTCTCTAATCGAGGTTCTCCACATTGAAAAATCTTCGTAAACTAAATCATACGTGTATATGTTAACATTTAACAGATATACAGTCAAGAAAATCAAGAGCAATGGTGATATATATGAGGATTAGACACAAAAAAAAACCACTCAAAAAATGTATACAATTTAAGGAATATGTTTAGTGACGGCATTAGATTCCTAATTGACGGACAAAGATCTGGTGGCAAGAACAGCTGCTTCCAGGAGGTTGTCAAGTGTTTTCGCTCGACGATTCCATTCTTGGGTGATTGGTTTGACCCTTGTTCCTGTAACTCGAATCCTAGCTCAGTATACCCCATTTTATTTTTACACCATTATGAACCTTACACCTTTTTTACTCTCTGATCGAGGTTATCGACATTGAAAAATCTTCGTAAACAAAAATCACAAGTGTATATGTTGACATTTAAGAGATATACAGTCAAGAAAATCAAGAGCAATTGTGATATATTTGCGGATTAGACACCAAAAAATAAACACTCAAAAAATGGCTACAATTTAAGGAATGTGTTTAGTGATGGCATCAGATTCCTAATTGTTGGAGAAATATTTGGTGGCAAGAAAAGCTGCTACCAGGAGGTTGTCAAGTGTTTTTGCTCGACGATTCCATTCTTGGGTGGTTGGTTTGGCCCTTGTTCCTGTAACTTGAATCCTAGCTCGGTATATCTCATTTTAGTTTTACACCATAGTGAACCTTACACCTTTTTAATCTCTGATTGAGGTTCTCCGGATTGAAAAATCTTCGTAAACTAAATCACACGTGTATATGTTGACATTTAAGAGATATACAATCAAGAAAATCAGGAGGAATGGTGATATATATGTGCATTAGACACCAAAATATAAACACTCAAAAAATGGCTACAACTTAAGGAATGTCTTTAGTGATGGCATTAGATTCCTAATTGATGGAGAAAGGTCTGGTGGCAAGAAAAGCTGCTTCCAGGAGGTTGTCAAGTGTTTTCGCTCGATGATTCCATTCTTGGGTGGTTGGTTTGGCCCTTGTTCCTGTAACTCGAATCCTAGCCCGGTATATCCCATTTTTGTTTTACACCATTGTGAACCTTACGCCTTTTTTACTCTCTGATCGAGGTTCTCGGCATTGAAAAATCTTCGTAAACTAAATCGCACGTGTATATGTTGACATTTAAGAGATATACAGTCAAGAGAATCAATAGCAATTGTGATATATATGCGGATTAGACACAAAAAAAATAAACACTCAAAAAATGGCTACAATTTAAGGAATGTGTTTAGTGACGACATAAGATTTCTAATTGATGGAGAAAGGTCTGGTGGCAAGAATAGCTACTTCCAGGAGGTTGCCAAGTGTTTTCTCTCTGATGATTCCATTCTTGGGTGGTTGGTTTGTCCTTTGTTCCTGTAACTCGAATCCTAACCCGGTATATCCCATTTTAGTTTTACACCATTGTGAAACTTACGAATTTTTTACTCTCTGATCAAGGTTCTCGGCACTAAAAAATCTTCGTAAACTAAATCACACATGTATATGTTGACATTTAAGAGATATACAGTCAAGAAAATGAAGAGCAATGGTGATATACATGCGGATAAGACACCAAAAAATAAACACTCAAAAAATAGCTACATTTTAAGGAATGTGTTTAGTAACGGCATCAGATTCCTAATTGATGGAGAAAGGTCTTGTGGCAAGAAAAACTGCTTCAAGGAGGTTGTCAAGTTTTTTCACTCGACGATTCCATTCATGGGTGGTCGGTTTGGCCCTTGTTCCTGTAACTCCAATCCTAGCCCGGTATATCCCATTTTAGTTTTACACCATTGTGAACCATACGCCTTTTTTACTCTCTGATCGAGGTTCTCAGCATTGAAAAATCTTCGTAAACTAAATCACACATGTACATGTTGACATTTAAGAGATATACAGTCAAAAAATTCAAGCGCAATGTTGATATATATGTGGATTAGACACCAAAAAATAAACACTCAAAAAATGTATACAATTTAAGGAATGTGTTTAGAGACGGCATCAGATTCCTAATTGATTGAGAAAGACATGGTGGCAAGAAAAGCTGCTTCCATGAGGTTGTCAAGTGTTTTTGCTCGACGATTCCATTCTTGGGTGGTTGGTTTAGCCCTTGTTCGGTCCTTGTTCCTGTAACTGGAATCCTAGCCCGGTATATCCCATTTTAGGTTTACACCATTGTGAACTTTACACCTTTTTTACTCTCTGATCGTTGTTCTCTGCATTGAAAAATCTTCGTAAACTAAATCTAATGTGTATATGTTGACATTTAAGAGATATACAATCAAGAAAATAAAGAGCAATGGAGATATATATGTGGATTAGACTCCAAAAAATAAACACTCAAAAAATGGCTACAATTTAAAAAATGTCTTTAGTGACGACATCAGATTTCTAAATGATGGAGAAAGGTCTGGTGGCAAGAATAGCTACTTCCAGGAGGTTGTCAAGTGTTTTCTCTCTGACGATTCCATTCTTGGGTGGTTGGTTTATCCTTTGTTCATGTCACTCGAATCCTAACCCGGTATATCCCATTTTAGTTTTACACCATTGTGAACCTTACGACTTTTTTACTCTCTGATCAAGGTTCTCGGCACTGAAAAATCTTCGTAAACTAAATCACACGTGTATATGTTGACATTTAAGAGATATACAGTCAAGAAAATGAAGAGCAATGGTGATATACATGCGGATAAGACACTAAAAAATAAACACTAAAAAAATAGCTACATTTTAAGGAATGTGTTTAGTAACGGCATCAGATTCCTAATTGATGGAGAAATGTCTTGTGGCAAGAAAAGCTGCTTCGAGGAGGTTGTCAAGTTTTTTCGCTCGACGATTCCATTCATGGGTGGTTGGTTTGGCCCTTGTTCCTGTAACTCCAATCCTAGCCCGGTATATCCCATTTTAATTTTACACCATTGTGAACCTTACGCCTTTTTTACTCTCTGATCGAGGTTCTCAGCATTGAAAAATCTTCGTAAACTAAATCACACATGTACATGTTGACATTTAAGAGATATACAGTCAAAAAATTCAAGAGCAATGTTGATATATATGTGGATTAGACACCAAAAAATAAACACTCAAAAAATGTCTTCAATTTAAGGAATGTGTTTAGAGACGGCATCAGATTCCTAATTGATTGAGAAAGATCTGGTGGCAAGAAAAGCTGCTTCCAGGAGGTTGTCAAGTGTTTTTGCTTGACGATTCCATTCTTGGGTGGTTGGTTTGGCCCTTGTTCGGTCCTTGTTCCTGTAACTGGAATACTAGCCCGGTATATCCCATTTTAGTTTTACACCATTGTGAACCTTACACCTTTTTTACTCTTTGATCGTGGTTCTGTGCATTGAAATATCTTCGTAAACTAAATCACATGTGTATATGTTGACATTTAAGAGATATACAGTCAAGAAAATGAATAGCAATTGTGATATATATGCGGATTAGACACCAAAAAATAAACACTCAAAAAATGGCTACAATTTAAAGAATGTCTTTAGTGACGACATCAGATTCCTAATTGATGGAGAAAGGTCTGATGGCAAGAAAAGCTACTTCCAGGAGGTTTTCAAGTGTTTTTGCTCGACGATTCCATTCTTGGGTGGTTGGTTTGGCCCTTGTTCCTGTAACTCAAATCTTAGCCCGGTATATCCCATTTTAGTTTTACACCATTGTGAACCTTACGCCTTTTTTACTCTCTGATCGAGGTTCTCGGTGTTGAAAAATCTTCGTAAACTAAATCACACATGTATATGTTGACATTTAAGAGAAATACAGTCAAGAAAATCAAGAGCAATGGTGATATATATATATATATATATATATATGCGGATTAGACACCAAATAATAAACCCTCAAAAAATGGCTACAATTTAAGGAATGTGTTTTTTGACGGCATCAGATTCCTAACTGATGGAGAAGGGTCTGGTGGCAAGAAAAGCTGCTTCCCGGAGGTTGTCAACTATTTTCGCTCAATGATTCCATTCTTGGGTGGTTGGTTTGGTCCTTCTTCCTGTAAGTCGATTCCAAGCCTGGTATATCCCATTTTAGTTTTACACCATTTTGAAACTTACGCCTCTTTACTCTCTGATCGAGGTTCTCGGCATTGATAAATCTTCGTAAACTAAATCACACGTGTATATGTTGACATTTAAGAGATATACGGTCAAGAAAATGTAGAGCAATGGTGATATATATGCGGATTAGACATTAAAAAATAAACACTCAAAACATGGCTATAATTTAAGGAATGTGTTTAGTGACGGCATCAGATTCCTAACTGATGGAGAAAGGTCTGGTGGCAAGAAAAGTTGCTTCCAGGATGTTATCAAGTGTTTTTGCTCAACGATTCCATTCTTGGGTGGTTGGTTTGGCCCTTGTTTCTGTAACTCGACTCCTAGCCCGATATTTCCCATTTTAGTTTTACACCATTGTGAACCTTACGCCTTTTTTACTCTCTGATCGAGGTTCTCGGCATTGAAAAATCTTCGTAAACTAAATCACACGTGTATATGTTGACATTTAAGAGATATACAGTCATGAAAATCAAGAGCAATGGTGATATATATACGGATTAGACACCAAAAAATAAACACTCAAAAATGTCTACAATTTAAGGAATGTGTTTTGTGACGGCATCAGATAACTAATTGATGGAGAAATGTCTGGTGGCAAGAACAGCTACTTCCAGGAGGTTGTCAAGTGTTTTCGCTCGTCGATTCCATTCTTGGGTGATTGGATTGGCCCTTGTTCCTGTAACTCGAATCCTATCTCGGTATACCCCATTTTAGTTTTACACCATTGTGAACCTTACGCCTTTTTTACTATCTGATCGAGGTTCTCGATATTGAAAAATCTTCGTAAACTAAATCACACGTGTATATGTTGACACTTAAGAGATATACAGTCAAGAAAATCAAGAGCAATGATGATATATATGCGGATTAGACACCAAAAAATAAACACTCAAAAAGTGGCTACAATTTATGGAATGTGTTTAGTAACGGCATCAGATTCCTAATTGATGGAGAATGGTCTGGTGGTAAGAAAAGCTGCTTCGAGCAGGTTGTCAAGTGTTTTCGCTCGACGATTCCATTCTTGGGCGGTTGGTTTGGCCCTTGTTCCTGTAACTCGAATCCTAGCCCGGTATATCCCATTTTAGTTTTACACCATTGTGAACCTTATGGCTTTTTTACTTTCTGATCGAGGTTCTCGGCATTGAAAATTCTTCGTAAACTAAATCACACGTGTATATGTTGAAATTTAAGAAATACACAGTCAAAAAATTCAAGAACAATGGTGATATATATGCGGATTAGACACCAAAAAATAAACACTTAAAAAATGGCTACAATTTAAGGAATGTGTTTAGTGACATCATCAGATTCCTAATTGATGGAGAAAGATCTGGTGGCAAGAAATGCTGCTTCCAAGAGGTTGTCAAGTGTTTTCGCTCGATGATTCCATTCTTGGGTGGTTGGTTTGGCCCTTGTTCGGCCCTTGTTCCTGTAAGTCGAATCCTCGTCTGGTATATCCCATTTTAGTTTTACATCGTTGTGAACCTTACACCTTTTTTACTCTCTGATCGAGGTTCTATGCACTAAAAAATCTTCGTAAACTAAATCACATGTGTATATGTTGACATTTAAGAGATATACAGTCAAGAAAATCAAGAGCAATGGTGATATATATGCGGATTAGACACCAAAACATAAACACTTAAAAAATGGCTACAATTTAAGGAATGTATTTAGTGACAGCATCAGATTCCTAATTGATGGAGAATGGTCTGGTGGCAAGAAAAGCTGCTTCCAGGAGGTTGTCAAGTGTTTTCGCTCGACGGTTCCATTCTTGGGTGGTTGGTTTGGCCCTTGTTCCTATAACTCAAATACTAGCTCGGTATATTCCATTTTTATTTTACACCATTGTGAACCTTACGCCTTTTTTACACTCTGATCGAGGTTCTCGGCGCTGAAAAATCTTCGTCAACTAAATCACACGTGTATATGTTGACATTTAAAAGGTATACAGTCAAGAAAATCAAGAGCAATTGTGATATATATGTGGATTAGACACCAAAAAATAAACACTCAAAAAATGGCTACAAATTAAGGAATGTGTTTAGTGAAGGCATCGGATTCCTAATTAATGGAGAAGGGTTTGGTGGCTAGAAAAGATGCTTCCCGGAGGTTGTCAAGTGTTTTCGCTCGACGATTCTATTCTTGGGTGGTTGGTTTGGCCCTTGTTCCCGTAACTGGATTCCTAGCCCGGTATATCTCATTTTAGTTTTACACCATTATGAAACTGACGCCGTTTTTACTCTCTGATTGAGGTTCTCGACATTGAAAAATCTTCGTAAACAAAATCACACGTGTATATGTTGACATTTAAGAGATATACATGCAAGAAAATCAAGAGCAATGGTGATATATATGCGGATTAGACACCAAAAAATAAACACTCAATAAATGGCTACAATTTAAGGAATGTGTTTAGTGATGGAATCAGATTCCTAATTGAAGGAGAAAGGTCTAGTGGCAAGAAAAGGTGCTTCCAGGAGGTTGTCAAGTGTTTTCGCTCGACGATTCCATTTTTGGGTGGTTCGTTTGGCCCTTGTTCCAGTAACTCGAATCAAAGCCCTGTATATCCCATTTTAGTTTTACACCATTGTCAACCTTACGCCTTTTTTACTCTCTAATCGAGGTTCTCGGCATTCAAAAATCTTCGTAAACTAAATCACATGTGTATATGTTGACATTTAAGAGATATATATTCATGAAAATCAAGGAATGCTGATATATATGCGGATTAGACACCAAAAAATAAACACTCAAAAAATGGCTACAATTTAAGGAATGTGTTTAGTGACGGCATCGGATTCCTAATTGATGGAGAAAGGTTTGGTGGTAAGAAAAGTTGCTTCCAGGAGTTTTTCTAGTGTTTTCGCTTGACGATTCCATTCTTGGGTGGTTGGTTTGGCCCTTGTTCCTGTAACTCGAATCCTATCCCGGTATATCCCATTTTAGTTTGACACCATTGTGAACCTTACGCCTTTTTTACTCTCTGATCGAGGTTCTCGGCATTAAAAATCTTCATAAACTAAATCACAGGTGTATATGTTGACATTTAAGAGATATAAAGTCAAGAAAAATCAAGAGCAATGGTGATATATATGCGTATTAGACACCAAAAAATAAACTCTCAAAAAATGGCTACAATTTAAGGAATGTGTTTAGTGACGGCATCGGATTCCTAATTAATGGAGAAAGGTCTGGTGGTAAGAAAGGCTGCTTCCAGGAGGTTGTCAAGTGTTTTCGCTCGACGATTCCATTCTTGGGTGGTTTGTTTGGCCCTTGTTCCTGTAACTCGAATCCTAGCCCGGTATATCCCGTTTTGGTTTTACACCATTATGACCCTTACGCCTTTTTTACTCTCTGATCGAGGTTCTTGGCATTGAAAAATCTTCGTAAATTAAATCACATGTGTATATGTTGACATTTAAGAGATATACAGTCAATAATCAAGAGTAATGGTGATATATATGTGACACCCGGCTATTTTGGTTGTACCGTATAAATGTAATACGTGTCATGAATAAATAAAAAGGCTGTATTTAACTGATATTGATGTTTAGATGTGATATTTAATGTGTTGGTAAATCCAAACATTGATAAAAATTATGTTGACAACGATAAAATTAACGCTTATCGCGTAACGATTAAAATGCCAAACGAACGTCGGTGACCACCCTATCAGTGTTAAAATCCTAAAAATTGTCTGTTATGATTAGAATGGTAATTTTAATCATGTTCGTGAGGAAAAATAAATTAAAATGCTAAGAAACTCTATTTTTCGAGTTTGAACGCCTATCGCGTGATACTACGCGCATTTGACAAAATACTGTCAACGTACCCTGTCAAGGCAATTGATAATTATTTCAGTAATAATTTAGTGTGATTTTTTTTTATAGAATGATAAAAATAATTTAAAACGCACTAAAACGGGATTAAAAGGCTAGATAAAATACTCGGTATTCAGTAAAATACCAGTTTTTAGTCTAGAATATATATATATATATATATATATATATATATATATATATATATATAGGGAGGAGCTCATGCGAGAACCAACCTTATTGTGAGAACCGCGAGAACCAATGTGAACACAACCTAAAATAGCTAAAAAAACCAACCCCCCCCACCCCCCCCCCCCAAGTTAAATGCTAAAAACTAAAACGCCCAAAAAACCTAAAAAAAACCTACCCCCCCCCCCCCCCCAAAAAAAAAAAACCTAAACCCCCCTCCCCCAAGCTAAAATGCTAAAAACTAAACCACCAAAAAAAATAAAAAAAAAATCTAATATTTTTTTTTAATATTTTTTATGCTCAAATCGCTACTTTTAGTGGCAAAAAAATTTTTTTTTTTTTTTAAATTTTAAATTTTTTTTTTTAAAAAAAATTTTAATTTTTTCTTTTTTTAAAAATTTTAATTTTTTTTTTGGCTTCGAAAAGTAGCGATTTTTATATAGAAATATTAAAAAAAATTGTGTGATTTTTAGCTATTTTTAGGCATTTTTGGTTGTGTTCACGCGTGTATATGTTGACATTTAAGAGATATACAGACAAGAAAATCAAGAGCAATGGTGATACATATGTGGATTAGACACCGAAAAATAAACACTCAAAAAATGGCTACAATTTAAGGAATGTGTTTAGTGACGGCATCAGATTCCTAATTGATGGAGAAAGGTCTGGTGGCAAGATAAGCTGCTTCCAGGAGGTTGTCAAGTGTTTTCGCTCGACGATTCCATTCTTAGGTGGTTGGTTTGGCCCTTTTTTCCTGTAACTAGAATCCTATCCCGGTATATCCCATTTTAGTTTTACACCATTGTGAACCTTATGCCTTTTTTACTATCTGATCGAGGTTCTCGGCATTTAAAAATCTTCGTAAACTAAATCATACGTGTATATGTTGACATTTAAGAGATATACAGTCAAGAAAATCAAGAGCAATGGTGATATATATGCGGATTAGACACCACAAAATAAACACTCAAAATATGGCTACAATTTAAGGAATGTGTTTAGTGATCACATCAGATTTCTAATTGATGGAAAAATGTCTGATGGCAAGAAAAACTGCCTCCAGAATGTTGTCAAGTGTTTTTGCTTGACGATTCCATTCTTGGGTGGTTGCTTTGGCCATTGTTCCTGTAACTCGAATCCTATCCCGGTATATCCCATTTTAGTTTTGCACCATTGTGAACCTTAAGCCTTCTTTACTCTCTGATCGAGGTTCTCGGCATTGAAAAGTCTTCGTAAAATAACTCACACTTGTATATGTTGAAATTTAAGAGATATACAGTCCAGAAAATCAAGAGCAATGATGATATATATGCGGATTAGAGACCAAAAAATAAACACTCAAAAAATGGCTACAATTTAAGGAATGTGTTTAGTGACGGCATCAGATTTCTAATTGATGGAGAAAGGTCTGGTGGCAAGAAAAGCTGCTTCCAGGAGGTTGTCAAGTGTTTTCGTTCGACGATTAAATTCTTGGGTGTTTGGTTTGGCCCTTGTTCCAGTAACTCGAATCCTAGCCCGGTATATCCCATTTCGGTTTTACACCATTGTGAACCTTATGTCTTTTTTACTCTTTGATCGAGGTTCTCGGCATTGAAAAATCTTCGTAAACTCAATCACACGTGTATATGTTGACATTTAAGAGATATACAGTCAAGAAAATCAAGAACAATGGTGATATATATACGGATTAGACACCAAAAAATAAACACTCAAAAATGGCTACAATTTAAGGAATGTGTTTAGTGACGGCATTAGATTCCTAATTGATGGAGAAAGGTCTGGTCGGAAGGAAAGCTGCTTATAGGATGTTGTCAAGTGTCTTCGCTCGACGATTCCATTCTTGGGTGGTTGGTTTAGCCCTTCTTCCTATAACTCGAATCCTATCCCGGTATATCCCATTTTAGTTTTGCACCATTGTGAACCTTACGCCTTCTTTACTCTCTGATCGAGGTTCTCGGCATTGAAAAGTCTTCGTAAAATAAATCACACTTGTATATGTTGAAATTTAAGAGATATACAGTCCAGAAAATCAAGAGAAATGATGATATATATGAGGATTAGAGACCAAAAAATAAACACTCAAAAAATGGCTACAATTTAAGGAATGTGTTTAGTGACGGCATCAGATTTCTAATTGATGGAGAAAGGTCTGGTGGCAAGAAAAGCTGCTTCTAGGAGGTTGTCAAGTGTTTTCGTTCGACGATTAAATTCTTGGGTGGTTGGTTTGGCCCTTGTTCCTGTAACTCGAATCCTAGCCCGGTATATCCCATTTTGGTTTTACACCATTGTGAACCTTATGTCTTTTTTACTCTTTGATCGAGGTTCTCGGCATTGAACAATCTTCGTAAACTCAATCACACGTGTATATGTTGACATTTAAGAGATATACAGTCAAGAAAATCAAGAGCAATGGTGATATATATGTGGATTAGACACCAAAAAATAAACACTCAAAAAATGGCTACAATTTAAGGAATGTGTTTAGTGACGGCATCAGATTCCTAATTGATGGAGAAAGGTCTGGTGGGAAGGAAAGCTGCTTATAGGAAAGCTGCAAGGAAAGCTGAGAATAGGTAACAGGGCTGTATTTGACTGGTTATGATATTTATATGTGAAATTTAATGAGTTCATAAAAATTATGTTGGTAACGATAAGATAAACGCTTATCGCGTAACGGTTAAAATGCGAAACGAACGTCGGTGACCACCCGATCACTGTTAAAATCCTAAAAATAGTCTGTTATGAGTTGAATAATAATTTTAATCCTATTCGTGACATATGTTGATCTTGAAACCATAAAATGATGATTAAACATCAAGACTTTCCATTATATGCACATTCCAACACATAAACTCAAAGTTTCTTCCATACTCTCTCTCTAAAACCGTACACACCCCTAAACACACCCATTTTCGAAAATTCAACCATATTCCTTGAAGATTCAAGTTGATTTCAAGCAAGTTTCAAGTTGGTGTAAAGATCCAAAGGTGTTTTCAACATGAACAAGCTCCAAACATCAAAAATTATGTCAAAAACCCACTTGAATCTTGAAGGTATAAAACTTCTTTTAAAAACATATTCATGATTCTTGGTGTTGTTCTTGATGTTGGAAGTTTCTCTTGATTCTTGGAATAAACATAAACTTTAAAAACAATAACAAATGAGTTTTTGAATAAAATAAAAATGGGTGTATGTGTATGTATGTATGGCCGTGGGTATATGTGTGTGTATATGTAATTGTGTTTTGATTTTTATTTGAGTGATCCTTGAATAATATGATTCTTGAATGATAGAATACATGCATGAATCAAAAAAAGTCATAAAATAATGATCTAAACGTGTTTCATGATTTAAAAAGGGATTTGGAAAGTGAACTTTTGGAGGTTTATGTAGGTGTAAATATTTCGTGTATATGTATGTATATGTGTTCTTGAACATGATTAGAAACACTAAAATAAAGTTATTTTAATCAGATTATAAACACTAAAATAAAGTTATTTTAAAGTGTTTAGTGATATATGATTTTGACATAATGCTTGCTAGCTTTGCATGTTGTACTTGGTGCATTAAAAAGTTGTAAAATACGTGAAATCGCATGATTTTTGTGACTTACACAAAAACTGCACTAATCTGATTATAACCACTATTCTAATCCGTAAATAACATGTATTGTGTTAAAATATCAAATCGTTTCAAGTTGGGATGATTATAGTAATGTTTAATGCAAAACTATGCGTTAAAACGGTAAAAATCGGCTTTTCGAGTGAATTTTATAAAACTGATTTAGATCAGTAAGTAAACTGATATTTTTAGTTTAAAAATAAGTATATTAACTAATTTTAAGTTTACTTGGTGTTTGGTTGGTCATACGTGACTTTCGACGCCCGAAAACGTTACCGAATCGCTAAAATATGCATTTTTCAATATACACTAGTATGGGTAAATTTTGAGTAAACCTTAAGTGATAAAATGTGTTAAGTGATTTAAAGATGTAAATTAGATAATATGTTAAGTGTTAATTTGATAGTGGGAAATTTAGACTATACATGTATGCATGTACGATTTGTGCGGTAGTAACGGTAAAACTGCGTTAAATGTGTAACTTGTTTGTCGAGCATAAAATTTGATACATATGAAATTTTTATGTATATTTGCTTTAAAAATGAAAAAAATAGATAAGTTAGTAATATGTCGCGTGTTCCGTGTTAAATTCTATGAACGTTTATGTATATATATTACGATGCGCAAATCGTAGATATATTGCGTGTAAACGGGAGAGTTGACGGATTTACACAATAACGGTCACCAATAAAATCGTTCAAGTTGCAAAATCATAAAAATATATATGTGGACTCGTATATATATATTAACGTGCCAACATAATCAAAAATAATAACTTTTCGAGAAAATTAGGATTTTTGTGTTATGAATATTGATTTTAAATCGTTCCTATATATGTGTTAGGACGTGTAGAAATCAATCACTGGGATTGCGCTATTTAAAATACGCACCCAAAGGTGAGTGTCACTAAACCCCTCTTTTTACTGCTTTGTATATAATTTGGGGGTAGAACACGTCATTAAAAGGGTTTAATAATGTTTTCAAAATAAAACATACCTTTTAATATAAAATATATATTTTCGCTGAAAATATATGAGATTTGATAAGTCATACGTTTCGAAGTAAAACGTTTTTGATGAATGAATATTGAAAGTATGGTATTTTCCTAAGCGAAACACGACCGTACGGTTGGGGATGAATTCTGGACTGGGTCTCAACATTTGAGTGACAGGGGAATTCGTATAACATCGTGTATTAAATTGTCATATTAGTAGGATTTATATATTGTACGTGAGGCAGACATCATATTGTTCTTCGAGAAAGAACCATGTGCCCATGATGTCGTTTAATCATTTAAGTAATGTACGCGAGGAATTGTTGGTAGATCTATCGGGTTGACAACCCCGTCGTGACCAGTCGCCCCGTGTCAAGTCAAGCGACGGATTTTGATTATGTTTATTGTCTAGCATTGATTATCCCTACATGGTTAATATATAGTTCGTATCGTCTAGCTAACATACGAGTCTGAAAATTGACGCAATAATTTAATATACAAAACCTTGGTAGTAACAATATTGTCGAGTTCGAGAAACTGCGACGGAAGGCCCATGGATTTTATGAAGAAAGTAAATTGGACTTTCTAAAAATTATATGGACGTTTTCAAATAAACACCTAATCAGAAAGTTTTCCTTGGAATAAAATTGTTTGTAAGTGAATATGTGAACTCACCTTCCTTTGTGTTGACACTTGATTTTAACGTGTTCTACAGGTACTTGAGTTCGGCTTCGGGAAACATGGCGTATCTTGTGGTTGTTGATGCATGTTTTGTCACTTAATATGTTGGACTAACTTTTAAAAACTTTCTGGGACAAATGTAATAAGATCCGTGAGGATCAAAGACAACTTTATATTGTCATGGTGATGTCGTGTTTTGGGACGTTAACTTTAAAATCTATGTTTTAAATAAGCAATAATGTCCAACACTATAATGAATCAAACACCAAGATAGAAATGGGCACCAGCTTCCATCACCACTACGTTTTATATTCCACTGCGACGTTTTTGGGGTGTGACAGAAGTTGGTATCAGAGCCATTGGTTGTTAGCAAATTAGATGTTTTCGGAGGAAAACACTAGACTTCAACCGAAGAATTTTGAGATTTAAAGTCCAAAATTCTCGAAGCCAAGAATTTTTAAATAAACATAGAAAAATTTTATTATGTATGAAAACCCTTATGTGTTTATGTGCATACGTGATTTTCTTTTTATTTGGGCCTTATGTGTTACTATTCATATTGATCACACATTTACGTTGTACAGTTACGATATGTCACGTCTCGGCCTATAGAACCATTAGTAGACCTGCTCATTGATACTGTCGAACCTACACTTGAGATTCTTTCGTTCGTCATCACAGAATCGTTTATTCTGCTATTCGAGTCACGTGTTTTGCTATACCTCTTTTTAAGTCTACACTCGTCGTAGGAAGAGGACTCGACCCATTAGAGAAATCGCTTCGACTTCGAGAGCTGAGACAGCATCCACTTTGAAGAGGTAGAAAGGGGTTTCGGTCAATCGCTCTCACTGTGATCGTCAGTTTGCCACGATACGTGGAGGCATGGAGACGATGAAGGACTTAGAGGGACAGATGGACTAGTGTGATGAGCTAGAGGAGCTTGTTAGGAAGATGTTGGACTTCCAGGGTTTGAAGCGTTAGTAATTGGTTGTTTCTGTTGTTGTTTTGTATGTGTCATTTGATGAACCCTATTTATGGCTTGCATGCCAAATTTTCAGATATTTAGAAGGAGATTTCATATAGGCTTGTTAAGGGTGTTGATGTAGACATGCCAAATTTTGATTAGTCCTAGTACTAAAAACAAGCTTTGGAAATTTCTGATATAAATATCAAATAGGTTCCTTTTGGTTAAAAATTGTTCTCATTAATACGTGGATATTTTACATGTGCCATGTTTGGTCCACTAATGTTTAATGATTGAAGTATTTTGGATATCGTCTTATATTGATATTATGTTGTAATAATAGAAACGACGAAATCCCACCAAAAGCGAGACAAGGTTCTGGACTACCTATAACCCCGAAAGAGTTGGCACAACTCATAGCCCAACACGTTAATACTGCCATGGAACAGCACGATGCTAACCAAAATAATGGCTAGGAACGTGGACGTGATGCTCATGGGCATGGTTTTGGTGGGACACGGATCGGAAACCCTTCAGGTGATATAATGATCGGAAAGTTTTAGTAGTTCCTGTGTTATGATATAATCGGAGCGTAATTCTGATTTTTCATTAACTTTGTGAAACGTACATAGATGTACACATAAAACAATCCAGGGTTGTAACCCAATATCATTTACTGGTACCCTATGCAATGACGTGGCAATGGTATGCGTGATGTCGGGCCGTCTCAGCGGATCGACTATTCAAATAATTCCGCATTCCGAGCCTAGATCTGGGGATTCTCGAAAGCGAAAGTCTGAGAGTTCGAGGAAAGGTACCGATGAGAAGCGTGGTGAGAAACGCAGTTTGGAGAAAGCGTGTGTAGCTAACCCTAGAGAGTCAGGAAAGGATAATGCCCAGGGATGGCAGGAGTGGTCTTGAGAGGAAGACTCACGAGGATGAGTGGAGAAAGTGTGCCAGATGTGGTCAGACTGGACATGTGACTCGCGAGTGCTATGCCAAGAGTACATTAGATGGAGTTACGCTCAAAGGATGCTACGAGTGTGGTGAGCAAGGACACTTCAAGAGAGATTGTTTGAAAATGAAGGGTCAGGATGCCAGGGGTAGAGCGTTCGAGCTAAACGCTGGGAAGGCTCGAGATGATCCTGCTGTTGTTACCGGTATGTTTCAAATAAAAAACCAATCTATGTTCAAACTTATAATACCAAAGATGACTTGAGTTTTGTTCGAGAAACTTTGAACCATTTTTGTGTTCACCAACAAGT
Organism: Helianthus tuberosus; assembly: GCA_030545235.1. Lineage (NCBI taxonomy): Eukaryota > Viridiplantae > Streptophyta > Magnoliopsida > Asterales > Asteraceae > Helianthus > Helianthus tuberosus. Next base: position 169,415,352 of record CM060368.1, read on the forward strand.
AAGCTGGGTATAAAGTGCCCGATAGAACTAGCAATTGGTAAGTTGATGGAAACTAGTGAGGTCGTTTGCGATTGTAGTATTTAGTTAGGTGATCGTAGTTCTAGTATTGGTATATTTCCAGTGCAGTTGGGGAGCTTTGACGAAGATGTGAGGATGGATTGATTATCCAAGAGCGAAGTGGGGACTATCGCTGGAAGAAGCTAGCTAGGATATCTCGTCCTGATGATGGTAGAGAGGTGGTAGTTGTTCACGAAGACCGACCGAGTCGAGTGTCGAGTCTCGAGTGTTGAGTGTTGATAGTCGAGAGTCGTTAGTATTGTGAGGATGCTCAATTTGTTGCGAAATGGCTGTCCTGCGTTCTTTGTTAACATGGTGGATACGAAAGCCGAATGTAGGAATACCGGAGAGATTCCTATTGTTCGCAATTATCCAGAAGTTTTCCTAAAAAGACTTATCTGGATTTCCCCCTGCGAGACGGATTGAATTCCTAATCGATCTGGCACCCGGTGCTGCACCCAATTGCACAATCTCCTTATAGATTATGCACCATTTGGGATGATAGAAATGTCGAGTCAGTTTCAAGAGCTACTGGACAAGGGTTTCATTCGATCAAGCTTTTCATTTGAGGTGCATCTGTTTTGTTGAGAGAAAGAAGGATGGATCTTCCAGGATGAGAAAGGATTTCTGAAAGCTGTACAAGTTGACTATCAAGAATCGGTACCCTTTACCGAGGATTGACGATTTGTTCGATCAAGCTACCGGGATCCAGCTGCTACACGAAGATCGATCTATGATTGGGATATTATCAGTTGAATGTTGCTGACGAAGATATGCTGAGGACTGCTTTTCAAACGTGATATGGCCATTTCGAGTTATTAGACATGCCCTTTTGACTAAATTAATGCGCCGTTTATATTCATAAATCTCGTGAACATTGTATGGAAACCCTAATCGGATGAATTCGCGATAATATTCATCTACGACATACTTGCCTATGTGCGAACCAAGGAGAATCATGAGTAACGTTTGAAGTTAACTATGGAGTTGGTGAATGATGAGGAGCGCCAAAGACCCCGTCGGGAGTATGATGATCCATATGACTAGCTAGATGCTACCAGAGATTTATTAAGAATCTCTCTAAATTAGTGCAGCCTTCGACACTAATAACCCCAAAAAGAAAAGGGAAATTTATTGGACAGCAAGATAGTAGGAAGCTTTTCGGACCCTTGAAAGAAAAGTTGGGAGCGTGTATGATGGACTCCAAAGGAAGTTAAGATACTCACATGCCCTTGGCAGAGTTATCTTACAATAATAATTAACACGCTAGTATTCAGGTTGCTCTGTTTGAAGCCTTGTATGGACGGAAGTGTTGATCACCATTTTGTCGAGCTGACGTGACAAAGGACAATTGACCAGACCCGAGTTATCTAGGAAACCAGCGACAGGATTTTCCTGGATCGAGAGAAGGTTAAAAGTCACCAATTGATCAACAGAAGGATTACATGGACAATTGAAGGAACCATTGCGATTCCAAATTGAAGATTTGGTTCTGTTAAAGGAGTTATCTTACAGAGATGCTATTAGGTTTAGCAGAGAAAAGAACAACTGAGCCACAATGATTAGGTCCTTTCGAGAGCCCATCTTGAGTTGGATCAATCGCTTATAGGCTCAAGCTACAATAAGGATGGAGTAGTGTACATGATGTATTGTTTGGGTTCAGCTGAGAAAGTGTATAATGGATAATACATTGATTTTGTTCTTTATAGAGATTTGTTTGGAAGATAAACGGAAGTTTATCGAAACATCGTAGAAGCAGTATGTATAGCTAGAAGAGTTATGCTAATAACCAGACAGGCAATTACAGCATTCTAGTCGTGTATGCGATTTATTGATTTGGCGATTTGTGGATATCTGAAATGAATGCGAGAAGGAAGGAAGACGAGCTTATGAGATTTGATTCTTTCGAGAGCCCATCTCGAGTTGGATCAATCGGCTGTAAACTCAGACTAACTTAGATACGGGGTAATGTATATGTAAATATACGTATGTAGAACCCGAATTGGTGGAATTTTGACTAAATCTTCATGATTAAGTGCTTGTGAATGTTGGACCTTTGAAAGGGTGGAGAACGTTGAGACGTGAGTTTAGGAATTGAGAGTGTATGTAATATAGGTCTACGAAGATTCTTTGTAAGAATCAAAGTTTCTCGCAGAAACTATAAGACTATATTCATTAAACCTGTTTTGGCTGTTTCCACCCAGTGTGAAAATAAAACCTGTTGAGTAAAAATTTCGGGGACGGAATTTCCTAAACAGGGGGAGACTGTGACACCCGGCTTTTCAGGCCGTACCGTACAATTGTAACACATGTTGAGAATAGGTAACAGGGTTGTATTTGACTAGATATGATATTTATATGTGAAATTTAATGAGTTGATAAAAATTATGTTGGCAACAATAAGATAAACGCTTATCGCGTAACGGTTAAAATGCGAAACGAACGTCGGTGACCACCCGATCAGTGTTAAAATCCTAAAAATAGTCTGTTATGATTAGAATAATAATTTTAATCCTATTCATGAGGAAAAATAAATTAAAACGCTAAGAAACTCTATTTTTCGAGTTTAAGCGCGTACCGCGCGATGCAGCGCGTGTACCGACAAAATACTGTCAACATAACCTGTCAAGGCAACTGATAATCATTTTAGTAATATTTTGATGATTTTATTACTTTAGAATGACAAAAATAAATAAAAACGCATAAATCCGTATTTTTGCGATTTTAAGCGTGTACCGCGCAGTACAACGCGCATACTGCCAAATACCGACAACGTAGCCAGTCCAGGCAAACAAAATATTGTTCAATAATATTTTGGTGAGTTTATTTTTATAGGGTGTTATAAATAATTTAATACGCACTAAAACGGGATTAAAAAGCTAGATAAAATACCTGGTTATCAGTATAATACCTGTATTATACAAGATTTAGCCTACACAAATAATAATAAAAAAAAAATATATGGATGCATGTGGAGGAACCAGTGGCGGCCTCAAGGTAGCCCCACCTCTCTTCTTGTCCTTTGCATGCTTGACTTATGTAGATCTTGAAATCATAAAATGATGATTAAACATCAAGACTTTCCATTATATGCACATTCCAACACATAAACTCAAAGTTTCTTCCATACTCTCTCTCTAAAACCGCACACACCCCTAAACACACCCATTTTCAAAAATTCAAACATATTCCTTGAAGATTCAAGTTGATTTCAAGCAAGTTTCAAGTTGGTGTGAAGATCCAAAGGTGTTTTCAACATGAAACAAGCTCCAAACATCAAAAATTATGTCAAAAACCCACTTGAATCTTGAAGGTATAAAACTTCTTTTAAAAACATATTCATGATTCTTGGTGTTGTTCTTGATGTTGGAAGTTTCTCTTGATTCTTGGAATAAACATAAACTTTAAAAACAATAACAAATGAGTTTTTGAACAAAATAAAAATGGGTGTATATGTATGTATGTATGGCCGTGGGTATATGTGTGCGTATATGTAATTGTGTTTTGATTTTTATTTGAGTGATCCTTGAATAATATGATTCTTGAATGATAGAATACATGCATGAATAAAAAATGTCATAAAATAATGATCTAAAAGTGTTTCATGATTTAAAAAGGGATTTGATGAGAAAGTGAACTTTTGGAGGTTTATGTAGGAGTAAATATTTCGTGTATATGTATGTATATGTGTTCTTGAACATGATTAGAACATAAAAGATGATGATGTTGTATGAATGCATTAGATGCATTTACTTGAACTTGCATGATGATTTATGATTATATAAAGGTGATTTGAGTATGATTTAGTAAAAATCAGATTTAATCAGATTATAAACACTAAAATAAAGTTATTTTAAAGTGTTTAGTGATATATGATTTTGACATAATGTTTGCTAGCTTTACATGTTGTACTTGGTGCATTAAAAAGTTGTAAAATACGTGAAATCGCATGATTTATGTGACTTACACAAAAACTGCACTAATCTGATTATAACCACTATTCTAATCAGTAAATAACATGTATTGTGTTAAAATATCAAGTCGTTTCGAGTTGGGATGATTATAGTAATGTTTAACGCAAAACTATGCGTTAAAACGGTCAAAAATCAGCTTTTCGAGTGAATTTTATAAAACTGATTTATATCAGTAAGTAAACTGATATTTTTAGTTTAAAAAAAGTATATTAACTAATTTTAAGTTTACTTGGTGTTTGGTTGGTTATACATGACTTTCGACGCCCGAAAACGTTACCGAATCGCTAAAATATACATTTTTCAAAATACACTAGTATGGGTAAATTTTGAGTAAACCTTATGTGATAAAATGTGTTAAGTGATTTAAACATGTAAATATGATAATATGTTAAGTGTTAATTTGATAGTGGGAAATTTAGACTATGCATGTATGCATGTACGATTTGTGCGGTAGAAACGATAAAATTGCGTTAAATGTGTGTTGTCGAGCATAAATTTGATACATATGAAATGTTTTATGTATATTTTCTTTAAAAATGACAAAATAGATAAGTTAGTAATATTTCGCGTGTTCGGTGTTAAATTCTATGAACGTTTATGTATATATATTACGACGCGCAAATCGTAGATATATTGCGTGTAAACGGGAGAGTTGACGGATTTACACAATAACGGTCACCAATAAAATCGTTCAAGTTGCAAAATCATAAAAATATATATATGGACTCATTTATATGTATATTAACTTGCCAACATAGTCAAAAATAATAACTTTTCGAGAAAATCTCAAGTTATGTGATAATTCTAAGAAAACGGAGAAACTTAGGATTTTTATGTTATGAATATTGATTTATAATCGTTCCTATATATATATTAGGATGTGTGGATATCAATCACTGGGATTGCGCTCTTTAAAATACGAACCCAAAGGTGAGTATCACTAAACCCCTCTTTTTTACTTCTTTGTATATATTTTGGGGGTTGAACATGTCATTAAAAGGGTTTAATAATGTTTTCAAAATAAAACATACCTTTTATATAAAATATATATTTTCGCTGAAAATATATGAGATTTGATAAGTCATACGTTTCGAAGTAAAACGTTTTTGATGAATGAATATTGAAAGTACGGTATTTTCCTAAGCGAAACACGACCGTACGGTTGGGGATGAATTCCGGACTGGGTCTCAACATTTGAGTGACAGGGGAATTCGTATAACATCGTGTATTAAATTGTCATATTAGTAGGATATATATATATTGTACGTGAGCCAGACATCATATTGTTCTTCGAGAAAGAACCATGCGCCCATGATGTCATTTAATCATTTAAGTAATGTACGCAAGGAATTGTTGGTAGATCTATCGGGTTGACAACCCCGTCGTGACCAGTCGCCACGTATCAAGTCAAGCGACGAATTTTGATTCTGGTTATTGTCTAGCATTGATTATCCCTGCATGGTTAATATATAGTTCGTATCGTGTAGCTAACATACGAGTCTGAAAATTGACGCAATAATTTAATATACAAAACCTGGGTAGTAACAATATTGTCGGGTTCGAGAAACTGCGAGGGAAGGCCCATGGATTTTATTAAGAAAGTATAATAGACTTTCTAAAAATTATATGGATGTTTTCAAATAAACACCTAATCAGAAAGTTTTCCTTGGAATAAAATTGTTTGTAAGTGAATATGTGAACTCACCTTCCTTTGTGTTGACACTTGATTTTAACGTGTTCTACAGGTACTTGAGTTCGGCTTCTGGAAACATGGCGTATCTTGTGGTTGTTGATGCATGTTTTGTCACTTAATACGTTGGACTAACTTTTAAAAACTTTCTGGGACAAATGTAATAAGATCCGTGAGGATCAAAGACAACTTTATATTGTCATGGTTATGTCGTGTTTTGGGACGTTAAATTTAAAATATATGTTTTAAATAAGCAATAATGTCCAACACTATAATGCATCAAACATCAAGATAGAAATGGGCACCAGCTTCCGTCACCACTACATTTTATGTTCCGCTGCGACGTTTTTGGAGTGTGACACTTTTTCCTGTACCTCGAATCCTAGCCCGGTAAATCACATTTTAGTTTTACACCATTGTGAACCTTACGCCTTTTTTGATCTCTGATCGAGGTTCTCGGCATTGAAAAATCTTCGTAAACTAAATCACACGTGAATATGTTGACATTTAAGAGATATACAGTCAAGAAAATAAAGACCAATGGTGATATATATATGCGGATTAGAGACCAAAAAATAAACACTCATAAAATGGCTACAATTTAAGGAATGCGTTTAGTGACGGCATCAGATTCCTAATTGAAGAAGAAAGGTCTGGTGGCAAGAAAAGCTGCATCCAGGAGGTTGTCAAGTGTTTTCGCTCGACGATTCCATTTTTTGGGTGGTTAGTTTGGCCCTTGTTCATGTAACTCGAATCCTAACCCGGTATATCCCATTTTAGTTTTACACCATTGTGAACCTTACGCCTTTTTTACTCTCTTATCGAGGTTCTCGACATTGAAAAATCTTCATAAACTAAATCACACGTGTATATGTTGACATTTAAGAGATATACAGTCAAGAAAATAAAAAGCAATGGTTATATATATGCGGATTAGACACCAAAAAAAATACACTCAAAAAACGGATACAATTTAATGAATATGTTAATTGACGGCATCAGATTACTATTTGATGGAGAAAGGTCTGGTGGTAAGAAAAGCTGCTTCCAGGAGGTTGTGTAGTGTTTTCTCTCGACGATTCCATTCTTGGGTTGTTGGTTTGGGACATGTTCCTGTAACCCTAATCCTAGCCTGGTATATCCTATATTAGTTTTACACCATTGTGAACCTTACGCCTTTTTTACTCTCTGATCGAGGTTCTCAGCATTGAAAAGTCTTCGTAAACTAAATCACACGTGTATATGTTACATTTAAGAGATATACAGTCAATAAAACCAAGAGCAATGGTGATATATATGCGGATTAGACACCAAAAAATAAATACACAAAAAATGGCTACAATTTAAGGAATGTGTTTAGCGATGACATCAGATTCCTAATTGATGGAGAAAGTTCTGGTGGCAATAAAAGCTGCCTCCAGAGTGTTGTCTGGTGTTTTTGCTCGACGATTCCATTCCTGGGTGGTTGGTTTGCTCCTTGTTCCTATAACTCGAATCCTAGTCGGGTATATCCCATTTTAGTTTTACCCCATTGTGAACCTTACGCCTTTTTTACTCTCTGATCGAGGTTCTCGGCATTGAAAAATCTTCGTAAACTAAATCATTCGTGTATATGTTGACATTTAATAGATATACAGTCAAGAAAATCAAGAGCAGTGTTGATATATATGCGGATTAGAGACCAAAAAATAAACACTCAAAAAATGGCTACAATTTAAGGAATGTGTTTTGTGACGGCATCAGATTCCTAATTGATGGAGAAAGGTCTGGTGGCAAGAAAAGTTGCTTCCAGGAGGTTGTCAAGTGTTTTCGCTCAAAAATTCCATTCTTGGGTGGTTGGTTTGGCCCTTGTTCATGTAACTCAAATCCTAGCCAGGTATATTCCATTTTAATTTCACACCTTTGTGAACCCTACGCCTTTTTTACTCTCGGATCGAGGTTCTCGACATTGAAAAATCTTCGTAAACTAAATCACACGTGTATATGTTGAAATTTAAGAGATATGCAGTCAAGAAAATCAAAAGCAATGGTTATATATATGCGGATTAGACACCAAAAAAAACACTAAAAAAAACGGATATAATTTAATGAAGGTGTTTATTGACGGCATCAGATTCCTAATTGATGGTAAAAGGTCTGGTGGGAAGAAAAGCTGCTTCCAGGAGGTTGTCAAGTGTTTTCGCTCAACGATTCCATTATTAGGTTGTTAATTTGGGCCTTGTTCCTGTAACTCGAATCCTGGCCTGGTATATCCCATTTTAGTTTTACAAAATTGTGAATCTTACGGCTTTTTTACTCTCTGATCGAGGTTCTGGGCAGTGAAAAATCTTCGTAAACTAAATCACACGTGTTTATGTTGACATTTAAGAGATATACAGTCAAGAAAACCAAGAGCAATGGTGATATATGTGCGGATTAGATACCAAAAAATAAATACAAAAAATGGCTACAATTTAAGGAATGTGTTTAGTCACGGCATCAGATTCCTAATTGATGGAGAAAGTTCTGGTGGCAAGAAAAGTTGCTTCCAGGATGTTGTCAAGTGTTTTCGTTCGACGATTCCATTCTTGGGTGGTTGGTTTGGCCCTTGTTCCTGTAACTCGAATCCTAGCCCGGTATATCCCATTTTAGTTTTACACCATTGTGAACCTTACGCCTTTTTTACTCTCTGATCGAGGTTCACGGCACTAAAAAATCTTCATAAACTAAATCACATGTGTATACGTTGACATTTAAGAGATATACAGTCAAGAAAATCAAGAGCAATGGTGATATATATGTGGATTAGACACCAAAAAATAAACACTAAAAAAATGGCTACAATTTAAGGAATGTGTTTAGTGACTGCATCAGATTCCTAATTGATGGAGAAAGGTCTGGTGGCAAGAAAAGCTGCTTCCAGGATGTTGTCAAGTGTTTTCGCTCGTCGATTCCTTTCTTGAGTGGTTGGTTTGGCCCTTGTTCCTGTAACTCGAATCTTAGCCCGGTATATCCCATTTTAGTTTTACAACATTTTGAACCTTACGCCTTTTTTACTCTCTGATTGAGGTTCTCAGCATTGAAAAATATTCATAAACTAAATCACATGTGTATATGTTGATATTTAAGAGATATACAGTCAAGAAAATCAAGAGCAATTGTGATATATATGTGGATTAGAAACCAAAAAATAAACACTCAAAAAATGGCTACAATTTAAGGAATGTGTTTAGTGACGGCATCAGATTTCTAATTGATGGAGAAAGGTCTGGTGGCAAGAAAAGCTGCTTCCAGGAGGTTGTCAAATGTTTTCGGTCGACGATTCCATTCTTGGGTGGTTGGTTTGGCCCATGTTCATGTAACTCGAATCCTAGTCCGGTATATCCCATTTTAGTTTTACACCATTGTGAACCTTCCTCCTTTTTTACTCTCTGATCGGGTTTCTCGGAATAGAAAAATCTTCGTAAACTAAATCACACGTGTATATATTGACATTTAAGAGATATACAGTCAAGAAAATCAAAAGCAATGGTGATATATATGAAGATTAGACACCAAAAAATATACACTCAAAAATGGCTACAATTTAATGAATGTGTTTATTGACAGCATCAGATTCCTAATTGATGGAGAATGGTCTGTTGGCAAGAAAAGCTGCTTCCAGGAGGTTGTCAAGTGTTTTCGCTCGACGATTCCATTCTTGGGTTGTTTGTTTGGCCGTTGTTCCTGTAACACGAATCCTAGCCCAGTACATCCCATTTTAGTTTTACACCATTGTGAACCTAACGCCTTTTTTACTCTCTGATCGAGGTTCTATGCATTGTAGAATATTCGTAAACTAAATCACACATGTATATGTTGACATTTAAGAGATACGTAGTCAACAAAATCAAGTGCAATGGTGATATATATGCGGATTAGACACCAAAAAATAAACACTTAAAAAATGCCTACAATTTAAGGAATGTGTTTAGTGACGGCATCAGATTCCTAATTGATGGAGAAAGGTATGGTGGCAAGAAAAGCTGCTTCCAGGATGTTGTCAAGTGTTGTCGCTTGACGATTCCATTTTTGGGTGGTTGGTTTGGCCCTTGTTCCTTTAACTCGAATCCTATCCCGGTATATCTCATTTTTGTTTTACACTATTTTGAACCTGACGCCTTTTTTACTCTCTGATCGAGGTTCTCGGCAATGAAAAATCTTCGTAAACTAAATCACACGTGTATATGTTGACATTTAAGAGATATACAGTCAAGAAAATCAAGAGCAATGGTGATATATATACGTATTAGACACCAAAAAATAAACACTCAAAAAATGGCTACAATTTAAGGAATGTGTTTAGTGACGGCATTAGATTCCTAATTGATGGAGAAAGGTCTGGTGGCAAGAAAAGCAGCTTCCGTGATGTTGTCAAGTGTTGTCAGTAGACGGTTCCATTCTTGGGTAGTTGGTTTGGCCCTTGTTCCTTTAACTCGAATCCTATCCCGGTATATCCCATTTTTGTTTTACACCATTGTGAACCTTACGCCTTTTTTTACTCTCTGATCGAGGTTCTCGGCATTGAAAAATCTTCGTAAACTAAATCACACGTGTATATGTTGACATTTAAGAGATATACAGTCAAGAAAATCAAGAGCATTGGTGATATATATGCGGATTAGATACCAAAAAATAAACACTTAAAAAATGGCTACAATTTTAGAAATATGTTTAGTGACGGCATCAGATTCCTAATTGATGGAGAAAGGTCTGGTGGCAAGAAAATCTGCTTCCAGGATGTTGTCAAGTGTTTTCGCTAGACGATTCCATTCTAGGGTGGTTGGTTTGGCCCTTGTACCCTTAACTCAAATCCTATCCCGGTATATCCCAATTTTGTTTTACACCATTGTGAACCTTATGCCTTTTTACTCTCTGATCGAGGTTCTCGGCATTGGAGAATTTTCGTAAACTAAATCACACGTGTATATGTTGACATTTAAAATATATGCAGTCAAGATAATCAAGAGCAATGGTGATATATATATATATGCGGATTAGACACCAAAAAATAAACACTTAAAAAGTGCCTAAAATTTAAGGAATGTGTTTAGTGACGGCATCAGATTCCAAATTGATGGAGAAAGGTCTGGTGGCAAGAAAAGCTGCTTCCAGGATGTTTTCAAGTGTTGTTGCTTGACGATTCCATTCTTCGGTGGTTGGTTTGGCCCTTGTTCCTTTAACTCGAATCCTATCCCGGTATATCCCATTTTTGTTTTACACCATTGTGAACCTTACGCCTTCTTTACTCTCTGATCGAGGTTCTCGGCATTGAAAAATCTTTGTAAACTAAATCACACGTGTATATGTTGACATTTAAAAGATATACAGTCAAGAAAATCAAGAGCATTGGTGATATATATGCGTATTAGACACCAAAAAATACACACTCAAAAAATGGCTACAATTTAAGGAATGTGTTTAGTGACGGCATCAGATTCCTAATTGATGGAGAAAGGTCTGGTGGCAAGAAAAGCTGCTTCCAGGATGTTGTCAAGTGTTGTCGCTTGACGATTCCATTCTTGGGTGGTTGGTTTGGCCCTTGTTCCTTTAACTTGAATCCTATCCCGGTATATCCCATTTTTGTTTTACACCATTGTGAACCTTACGCCTTTTTTACTCTCTGATCGAGGTCCTCGGCATTGAAAAATCTTCGTAAACTAAATCACACGTGTATATGTTGACATTTAAAAGATATACAGTCAAGAAAATCAAGAGCAATGGTGATATATATGCGTATTAGACACCAAAAAATAAACACTCAAAAAATGGCTACAATTTAAGGAATGTGTTTAGTGACGACATCAGATTCCTAATTGATGGTGAAAGGTCTGGTGGCAAGAAAGGCTGCATCCAGGAGGTTGTCAAGCGTTTTCGCTCGTCGATTCCATTCTTGGGTGGTTGTTTTGGCCCTTGCTCCTGTAACTCTAATCCTAGCCCAGTAAATCCCATTTTAGTTTTACACCATTGTGAACCTTACGCCTTTTTACTCTCTGATCGAGGTTCTCGGCATTGGAGAATCTTCGTAAACTAAATCACACGTGTATATGTTGACATTTAAGAGATATACAGTCAAGAAAATCAAGAGCAATGGTGATATATATACGTATTAGACACCAAAAAATAAACACTCAAAAAATGGCTACAATTTAAGGAATGTGTTTAGTGACGGCATCAGATTCCTAATTGATGGAGAAAGGTCTGGTGGCAAGAAAAGCTGCTTCCACGATGTTGTCAAGTGTTGTCAGTAGACGGTTCCATTCTTGGGTAGTTGGTTTGGCCCTTGTTCCTTTAACTCGAATCCTATCCCGGTATATCCCATTTTTGTTTTACACCATTGTGAACCTTACGCCTTTTTTTACTCTCTGATCGAGGTTCTCGGCATTGAAAAATCTTCGTAAACTAAATCACACGTGTATATGTTGACATTTAAGAGATATACAGTCAAGAAAATCAAGAGCAATGGTGATATATATGCGGATTAGATACCAAAAAATAAACACTTAAAAAATGGCTACAATTTTAGAAATATGTTTAGTGACGGCATCAGATTCCTAATTGATGGAGAAAGGTCTGGTGGCAAGAAAATCTGCTTCCAGGATGTTGTCAAGTGTTTTCGCTAGACGATTCCATTCTAGGGTGGTTGGTTTGGCCCTTGTACCCTTAACTCGAATACTATCCCGGTATATCCCAATTTTGTTTTACACCATTGTGAACCTTATGCCTTTTTACTCTCTGATCGAGGTTCTCGGCATTGGAGAATTTTCGTAAACTAAATCACACGTGTATATGTTGACATTTAAAATATATGCAGTCAAGATAATCAAGAGCAATGGTGATATACATATGCGGATTAGACACCAAAAAATAAACACTTAAAAAATGCCTACAATTTAAGGAATGTGTTTAGTGACGGCATCAGATTCCAAATTGATGGAGAAAGGTCTGGTGGCAAGAAAAGTTGCTTCCAGGATGTTGTCAAGTGTTGTCGCTTGACGATACCATTCTTGGGTGGTTGGTTTGGCCCTTGTTCCTTTAACTCGAATCCTATCCCGGTATATCCCATTTTTGTTTTACACCATTGTGAACCTTACGCCTTCTTTACTCTCTGATCGAGGTTCTCGGCATTGAAAAATCTTAGTAAACTAAATCACACATGTATATGTTGACATTTAAAAGATATACAGTCAAGAAAATCAAGAGCATTGGTGATATATATGCGTATTAGACACCAAAAAATACACACTCAAAAAATGGCTACAATTTAAGGAACGTGTTTAGTGACGGCATCAGATTCCTAATTGATGGAGAAAGGTCTGGTGGCAAGAAAAGCTGCTTCCAGGATGTTGTCAAGTGTTGTCGCTTGACGATTCCATTTTTGGGTGGTTGGTTTGGCCCTTGTTCCTTTAACTCGAATCCTATCTCGGTATATCCCATTTTTGTTTTACACCATTGTGAACCTTACGCCTTTTTTACTCTCTGATCGAGGTTCTCGGCATTGAAAAATCTTCATAAACTAAATCACACGTGTATATGTTGACATTTAAAAGATATACAGTCAAGAAAATTAAGAGCAATGGTGATATATATGCGTTTTAGACACCAAAAAATAAACACTCAAAAAATGGCTACAATTTAAGGAATGTGTTTAGTGACGACATCAGATTCCTAATTGATGGTGAAAGGTCTGGTGGCAAGAAAGGCTGCATCCAGGAGGTTGTCAAGCGTTTTCGCTCGTCGATTCCATTCTTGGGTGGTTGTTTTGGCCCTTGCTCCTGTAACTCTAATCCTAGCCCAGTATATCCCATTTTAGTTTTACACCATTGTGAACCTTACGCCTTTTTACTCTCTGATCGAGGTTCTCGGCATTGGAGAATCTTCGTAAACTAAATCACACGTGTATATGTTGACATTTAAGAGATATACAGTCAAGAAAATCAAGTGCAATGGTGATATATATGCGGATTAGACACCAAAAAATAAACACTTAAAAAATGTCTACAATTTAAGGAATGTTTTTAGTGATGGCATCAGATTCCTAATTGATGGAGAAAGGTCTGGTGGCAAGAAAAGCTACTTCCATGATGTTGTCAAGTGTTCTCGGTAGGCGATTCCATTCTTGGGTGGTTGGTTTGGCCCTTGTTCATTTAACTTGAATCCTATCCCGATATATCCCATTTTTGTTTTACACCATTGTGAACCTTACGCCTTTTTTACTCTCTTATCGAGGTTCTCCGCATTGAAAAATATTCGTAAACTAAATCACACGTGTATATCTTGACATTTAAGAGATATACAGTCAAGAAAATCAAGAGCAATGGTGATATATATGCGTATTAGACAACAAAAAATAAACACTCAAAAAATGGCTACAATTTAAGGAATGTGTTTAGTGACGGCATCCGATTCCTAATTGATGGTGAATGGTCTGGTGGCAAGAAAGGCTGCTTCCAGGAGGTTGTCAAGCATTTTCACTCGACGATTCCATTCTTGGGTTGTTGTTTTGGCCCTTGTTCCTGTAACTCGAATCCTATCCCGGTATATCCCATTTAAGTTTTACACCATTGTGAACCTTACGCATTTTTACTCTCTGATCGAGGTTCTCGGCATTGAAAAATATTCGTATACTAAATCACACGTGTATATGTTGACATTTAAGAGATATACAGTCAGGAAAATCAAGAGCAATGGTGATATATATGCGGATTAGACACCAAAAAATAAACACTCATAAAATGGCTACAATTTAAGGAATATGTTAAGTGACGGCATCAGATTCCTTATTGATGGAGAAAGGTCTGGTGGCAAGAAAAGCTGCTTTCAGGAGGTTGTCAAGTGTTTTCACTCGACAATTCCATTCTTGGGTGGTGGGGTTTGGCCCTTGTTCCTGTAACTTGAATCCTAGCCCGTTATATCCCATTTTAGTTTTACACCATTGTGAACCTTACGCCTTTTTTACTCTCTAATCGGGGTTCTCGGCATTGAAAAAAATCTTCGTATACTAAATCACACGTGTATATGTTGACATTTAAGAGATATACAGTCTTGAAAATCAAAAGCAATGGTGATATATATGCGGATTAGACACCAAAAAATAAACACTCAAAAAATGGCTACAATTTAAGGAATGTGTTTAGTGACGGCATCAGATTCCTAATTGATGGAGAAAGGTCTGGTGGCAAGAAAAGCTGCTTCCACGAGGTTGTCAAGTGTTTTCGCTCGACGATTCCATTCTTGGGTGGTTGGTTTGGCCCTTGTTCCTTTAACTCGAATCCTATCCCGGTATATCCCATTTTAGTTTGTAGGATCGGTTTTCAACTCCGTAACGATTGCGAACCGACTCGTGTAACGTGCAAAATCCGTACACGAATGTGACCGAACAAACCAGGTGTAATATAACTATGATTCGATAAAAGATCTAAAAAGTACAAAGTCACGTGAATCACCTAGAGCACTTTCTCTCTCTACTTTCTCTCTCTAAGCACCAAGCTCTCCAAAGATCCAAATGAGCAAAAGTGCTAAACTCTAACCCTAACACTTCTATTTATAGGCCAAGGTAATAAGGAGTGTTTCCTTATTTACAAATGTGCCACCTTGCCTTTTACTAACTAGATATTACAATATAATCATGTTTTCTACTAAAACTTGCTACGAACTCGATTGACGGAGGCGATAGACATTATTGCACTAACAGACTCCCCCTTGGATATTGCCGCAGTCAATCTCGTAGCGTCTTGTCTTTCTCTCTCTCTGAGTCTTCTTGAAAGTTTGACGTCTCCAGCAAACACAGACTCCCTCTTACTTGAACAGAATCCCCGTGGATTTGTCTTCAGCTTCAGCTCCCCTTTCAGTAGAGTTTTTCTTCAGGCTCCCCCTTTCGTCAAGCTTCCGTGCTTTTGGGATCGACACCTGGCTTTCCGGATACAAGCTCCTCCAGGATAGTTACCTGGCTCCTTGAATGCATGCTTCCCCTTGCGTTGAGCTCGTCTTTAGACTCCCCCTTAGACTCGGCTTATCGGGATCGTAGTCTGGTACAACATCTGCAATCCTCAAACATTTATAAATGAAAACATTTTGAATTATCCAGGATTGAAAACCTGGCTCTCTTAGCATAAGCTAAAACATTTCAAATATGCGACACTGAAAGTTTTTTCGATTGTCCAGGAATCGTGACCTGGCCCTTAAAAACTTTTAATCAAGATCATGGCTCTAAGATATAAAAATATGAATATATCCAGGAATACTTGATTCTCTCCCCTATCAACATGCTTTATAGATTTGGCAGTATTAAGAATCAAACATCGAAAACTAGCTCTTTAAAACAACTTTTAACAATTTAAGAATCCAACTCCCTCACAGTTAATCATCCAAGTCCAAATTAATGACCTTGGAGATTTCACAAACTGTTTTTTATTTATTGGTTAAAAAAAAACTTCAAGTTTCAAGTTAATGAACTTGTTTATTTTCAGAAACACGATCAGCATAATTAGATTTTGAAACTCAGCATTCAGACATCGGTTGTCGAAAATAAAGTAGAAATCAAAATCTTTTTGTATTTTCTGAAACATAAAGCAGTAAAGAAATATTTACAAACATATTTACAGACAATATTTTTGTTTGAGTTCGCGTCTGAGGATCATATCAGTTTATGACAAATCACTAGCACCGTTGAGCTTTAAACACTTTAAGTTCTAAACGATTCACTTAGATTGTCAGTATACTAATTGATGTGTGCAAAATGCAACATATAAATTTCATCAATTGTGGCATAAAACTAACCCTTTTTTAGTACTAATGTTGGAAAAAGTGTGCTTTTGTCTTCCTTTTGTATTTTCAGGATTAAATGAGCTCAAATTAACAAAAGAAGCAAAAAGACACCAAAATTTAACATAAATACAAGAAAAGGAACAAGACGTGACATGCCCGACCCCACGATAGCATCTTCCCAAGCAAAACAAGACAACAGAAGACTGAACACGCCCCGTGCTCAGCCAGCATGGGGGCGTGCACAAGTGTCAGCAGAAAAGACAAAGTTGTAGAAGCTTCTATTGCCCACCACAGGGCCGTGCTCAGCGGACACGGGGCCATGGTCAACTATAAGATTCGCACAATCCAGGCAAATCTTCATAGTACAAAGATTCTTCTGCACACGAGGTCGTGCTCAGTGGACACGGGGGCGTGGTCAACTAATAAGACAAAGCTGCATTAAATGAAGAAAGAGAGGATGTGGACACGGGGCCGTGTCCACTGGACACGGGGCCGTGCCTGAGCTTCTGTTCAGCCTATAAATAGGAGTGCTTGGCTCAAGCTCAAACCATCCCTTGGCACACCACCTCTCTCACACTTCACCCACCACCCACCACCACCATAACACCATCATCCACCACCATCATCCATTGTCCATCGTAGAGTGCGTGAGTCATCTCGGGATCCAAGATTGATCGTAAGAGTTCTTGACAATCAAGGCCATGTTTGCCTAAGTCTCTTACATCACTTGGTGAAGACAAAGTGTCTAGTGTAATACTTTTTATTTTTAATCTTTTCGCACTTTTTACTTGGTTTTGTATTAATGACTTTAATAACTAGTTGCTTATGTTGAAGGTGATCTTTCCTTATCGTTTGTCCGTGGTGTCTTGGCATTATTTTACTGTCTATATAAAATAAAAGATTTTCACCATTCATATCTCCACGGTCTATATGGAGGTATGTTGGCTACCTGGTCGGGGGTTAAGGGAACGGTTTGGTAAAGGTCTTGCCATTGTTCAGCGTTTAGAGGTTCTGCAATGGACCTGGGTCAAATTTAGTAGGACCCCCTTCAATACTTAACGGTATTGGATGGCGGGGGTCCAAACTCTTTGATCCCCTCATAAGTTAACTACTATTAATACTATAACCCGACTATTTAGGACTGTATCCCTGCAGACTCAGACTACTTAGTCGAGGGTAACGTCACCTCCAAAAGAGGGGCCTACCATAATTTGCATTAATAACTTAATTAATTATCTTCCAATAATCCACCCTTTTAGGATTGTATCCTTGCTGACTCAAACTACTGGGGTGAGGGTAACGTCACCTTCAAAAGAGGGGCCTACTACAATAACTAAGATAATCTCTTAAAATAGTGCAAAAGTGCGGAAATAATCAAAGGTTACACTAGATACGAGTCGGAACCAAGTGATTCATCTTGTCTATCTGTTTTTGTTTTTATTTTTATTTTTCAGCATTTTTAGTTAGTTTTTATTTTTCTTAGTTTAAAACATTTTTCTAAACTTTTTGATTTGATTAGACGTTGAGGATAAACCGGTACTAAAAGCTCTTGTGTCCTTGGACGACCTCGGTATCTTACCAACACTATACTACGCTCACGATGGGTGCACTTGCCCATATGTGTGTCTAATGTTAGTAAATATCGTGTTTTATAAATTTAAAACTTGACTAAAAAGTGTTAAAGGGGCTTAAAATATACACCTAATATATATAACACTCGACACCCATCAAGTTTTTGGCGCCGTTGCCGGGGACACAAGGATTTTAAGAAAGTTAGGAATCAACGGCCTAATCGTTTTTCTTATTTTTCATTTTTTTTTAGGATTTTTCTTAATTTTTCAGCTTCTGCAGAACTCAGCACGGGCCGTGCCCGCTGAACACGCCCCGTGCCCAATCATTGGAACTGGCAATCCTGTTTTAAGTCAGACAGTAAGCTAAACACGGGGCCGTGCCCACTCAACACACCCCCGTGCCCAAGTTTTAGTTACTGAAAACAGAACCGTAAGATCCCGACGGTTGGTAATTTCTGACACAAACATGAGTGATACTGATACTTTTTACTCTCGGCACTCTTATGGTACAATGTGGTGTCAATTATGTGGTGGTAACCATAAGGAATTAGAATGTTATTTTCTAACCTATAAACCCCACTATATAGACCCATCGTTTCCTAGTATCCTTAAGAGGGGCGAAAGTAAAAATAATGCCTATCTCTCCCTCGAATGCTCCCAACCGGATATTCTAGGAGAAATGCTTCTCGACGAATTATTTCAACTAGAAGATCTAATTATTGATTGGTTAAAGGAACTTAGGAAAGATTTCAATAATCTTTTCCAAGACAAAAGCCAAGAAGAAGGGTTAGAAACGCATTCAAACAACTTCATTGTTTCCAACGATACTCCTAACTCTAGTGAGGACTTGAGCGATAGTCGTCCCTGTGTCGATTATGCCATGAAGGACTCCCCATCAACTTCGTTTGATGCATACATAGACCTGAGCGATTCGACATACACCTTCTTTAACGAGAGCCCGGAAAAGGGTTGGACTTGTCCACCTACATATAGCATAGGAATCACCCTCACCGACAACCTCTTGCGTTCTCGTCTTAATCTAGAACAATTAAGGTATCTTAAGCACTTTGGGGTTGTTCCATCCAGTAAGGAACCGCCCGATCCGGAAAAGTTCCTTGAAAATAGACAAACTTCATAATACAGCCTTGCGACACGGGGCCGTGCCCAGGTCAACACGCCCCCGTGTCCACCAAAAGATTCATTTCTGACTATTGTCAGAATACGGACAAAATGTGTCAGGATCTTGCCTGCACACGAGGCCATGTCCAGCCGACACGGGGCCGTGTCCAGCACGCTGTCGTTTTCTATAAATGCAGCCAAGAATCCTGCACATTTGGACCATCCAGGGACAGAGATTTGAAGGGATTTTCTGACCTACCATCCTAGGTAAGTTCTAAAAGAAGGTTCCAACAAACATCTTGTCCTTTCCTCTTTTATCCATTGCCTTCTTCTTCACCTTTCTTGCAACAACACCTCCATTGAAGCTTGATTTCAAGCTTCATTGTGATGATTGTTGATGTTTTTGTTCAAGGAATCTTGTTAAAAATAAGTTACATAACATTGTTTTAAGTTATTTCTGCTCAGAAAAGCTTCAAAAGTTAAGAAAATAATTTGAAACCCCAAGATTCCTTGTTCTAAAAATCTGCAGAAAGTTGAACACGGGGCCGTGCTCATTGAGCACGGGGCCGTGTCCGTGGTACTGTTTCATTAAAACACACTATTTTTTGTATGTTTTCGTAGAATGTCTAGCCAAAACAGTGGAACCTCTTCTGCGCACTCAAGGAATAGTCGACGGGAAAGGAGGCCATCGATTGAACCAACTCTCGTAAGATACGTAATGGCGCTACGTGAAGCCCTTGACGAGATGACTTCGGTGGAGGAGGTCCTCATAGACCGTATAAATTATCTCTCGGTGGGGTTGGAAAACAGTTTTCAAGAAATAAACCTCTTGCACCAGAGGTTAAACATTCTTGTGACACCTCCCATGGAACCAATCCTCCCTCAAGAGGATTGGAACCTAGCACTTGGAATCCAAAATCCTACCAGTTGGGACGACATTCCGGCGGAACCTCCTCTTGAAGAACTCCAAGAAATCCCGGTGGAAGTTGCACCTCCTCAATCCGATGCTCATGAGCCCGCTTTTCTTCTCCCTAGGGAGATCGAAGAGTGGCTCGCCGACGTGTGAGGAACCCATACCCGGAGAAAGAAGTTTGTCAAGCCACATTTAACCGGAAGATTTACCTTTTCGGAAATTTTGCTTTTAGAATAAGGCTAGAACTTCTTGGTTTGGATTTCTTGTGTTTCTTTGACCTAACTCTCTAGTAGTTTAATTTTTAGGATTATTATGTAACTCTATATGAAGTAATGAATGATGGTTTTTGGTTAATTTGGTCTTTGGGTGGTGTTGACATGAATAAAACACACTTGAGATGACAAAGGATACAAGGGAAACTTGAACCAGCACTCCATGCAGGAAAAACAGGACCGTCCGACAATTTTCTTCGTTTACAGTAGGTTCGGCACGGGCCGTGTCCACCCAACACGGCCCCGTGCTGCACGGTCTGCAGAAAAAGACCCAGTTCAGGTAACTGGACACGGGCCGTGTTCACCCAACACGCCCCCGTGTCCAGGCTTCTGTTTCTCTTGATTTAATTTTGTTACTGGCACTTGAACACGGGGCCGTGTTCAGCGCCCAGTAACACAAAATTTTTGCTTTTTACACCTTTTTACACATTCAATCGACCTAAAAACTTATTTTTGGGACACATTGAGGAAAATGTGTAATTTAAGTGTGGGGGGGATGCTAAAACCTCGAATCTTGCAAGTCCTAAATACAAGCCTTACACAAAACTCTATTGGAACCGCTAATCACCCCAAATTTTTCCAAAAATTTTTCATTTTTTTTACTTGTCTAGGTTTAGCACGGGAATTTCAAGTTCTAAAAAGGGTATATTTTTACGAATTTACAACCGATAGCGTCGTGATAAAAAGAACCAACATAAGAAAATTATGAAAAGGCATGACAAGCTTAGTTAAAATTTGATTATATATACTTGATCACACAAAAACCCATTCTCACAAAAGTGAGTTTTGAGCCTTTATTGAGCATACAATTACATATCATTAGACTAAATGCTCATTTTTCGTTTCTTGTGTGAATAGCCGCTTGGTTCTTACGACTCTAGAACTTGCCATGACGATACATTCCCGGTCCTTATCAACTTAAACCCGAGTAAGTAAATGATGAAGGCATTATGACTAACCCTTTTTATTTCTACACCATTATTTTTCTTTTTTTTACTACCTACCCAAAATCCCCCTAGTTAGCCCCTTTGAGCATAAACCTTTTCATTTCATAACCCAAACCAAACACCCTTTTACCCACCAAAACCTTTTTTTATTTTTAACCCTTTGTTTTAGTAACTAGCTCGATTTCTCGTATGACTTTTCAAAAAAAAAAAAAATTGTGATTGATGAAGCAAAAGAAAATAAACAAACAAGTTCATCAAAAATAACTTTGTTTGAATAATAGCTTCATCAAAATAAAAGTGAAAAAAAAAATAGAAAGTCTTACGAAAACCGACGCTTGTTATGCTTTTCGCCCTTTTCTACTAACCACTAACCCAACCACCCACCTTTAACCCAAGCCTAACCCTTCACCCAAAAGTCCTCTTGATATTTACAAAGGTATATAAGTTAAAAAGGAGGAGGATTGATTGCTTGGCAAGCCTATGGTAGGAGTAAGTTCCATGCCGCTCTCGAGTGATCCACAAAAATACATTTTCGGCCGAGTGTTGAGTGATCCCCGTGAGGTATGTGAACTTGTATATAAATAGAATTTTAAAGAGGCATGTTATGCCCTAATAAGTAATTTATCTTATGAAAAGTTTTAAATAAATCATGACGAATAGGATTGTAAATAAATAAAAATAAAACTGAATAAAGAATCTTGGAAATCCTGACACTCTACGACAAGCCCAAAAACCTTCTTCTCTACCCATTCCATTTGGGTGTGTAATAGCCACATTATAAAGACTTTTGCTTGAGGACAAGCAAAGATTCAAGTGTGGGGGTATTTGATGTGTGCAAAATGCAACATATAAATTTCATCAATTGTGGCATAAAACTAACCCTTTTTTAGTACTAATGTTGGAAAAAGTGTGCTTTTGTCTTCCTTTTGTATTTTCAGGATTAAATGAGCTCAAATTAACAAAAGAAGCAAAAAGACACCAAAATCTAACATAAATACAAGAAAAGGAACAAGACGTGACATGCCCGACCCCACGACAGCATCTTCCCAAGCAAAACAAGACAACAGAAGACTGAACACGCCCCGTGCTCAGCCAGCACGGGGGCGTGCCCAAGTGTCAGCAGAAAAGACAAAGTTGTAGAAGCTTCTATTGCCCACCACGGGGTCGTGCTCAGCGGACACAGGGCCGTGGTCAACTATAAGATTCGCACAATCCAGGCAAATCTTCATAGTACAAAGATTCTTCTGCACACGGGGTCGTGCTCAGCGGACACGGGGGCGTGGTCAACTAATAAGACAAAGCTGCATTAAATGAAGAAAGAGAGGATGTGGACACGGGGTCGTGCCCGAGCTTCTGTTCAGCCTATAAATAGGAGTGCTTGGCTCAAGCTCAAACCATCCCTTGGCACACCACCTCTCTCACACTTCACCCACCACCCACCACCACCATAACACCATCATCCACCACCATCATCCATTGTCCATCGTAGAGTGTGTGAGTCGTCTCGGGATCCAAGATTGATCGTAAGAGTTCTTGACAATCAAGGCCATGTTTGCCTAATCCACCCTTTTAGGATTGTATCCTTGCTGACTCAAACTACTGGGGTGAGGGTAACGTCACCTTCAAAAGAGGGGCCTACTACAATAACTAAGATAATCTCTTAAAATAGTGCAAAAGTGCGGAAATAATCAAAGGTTACACTAGATACGAGTCGGAACCAAGTGATTCATCTTGTCTATCTGTTTTTATTTTTATTTTTCAGCATTTTTAGTTAGTTTTTATTTTTCTTAGTTTAAAACATTTTTCTAAACTTTTTTGATTTGATTAGACGTTGAGGATAAACCGGTACTAAAAGCTCTTGTGTCCTTGGACGACCTCGGTATCTTACCAACACTATACTACGCTCACGATGGGTGCACTTGCCCATATGTGTGTCTAGTGTTAGTAAATATCGTGTTTTAAAAATTTAAAACTTGACTAAAAAGTGTTAAAGAGGCTTAAAATATACACCTAATATATATAACACTCGACACCCATCACTAATCCACTTAAATTTTCGCACAAAGTTCAATTGATTCGAGATACGGAATTAGTGTTTTAAGGACTTAAACTTATTCGTGTGTCCCACTGATATTCGCTAATTTACACATATTTTAGTCCCCTGTTTTACCCCTATTTTATGCGTTTTCGGCCGTAAAACCGTCATTCGGATGCTTAATCATCTACACTTTTGTTTACAGGCCTAAAACAGCATACCAGATAAGATGATTGCGAAAACGAGGACTTTCCGGACAAAACGACGAAGCTGCGAACATTCTGTTAAGAAAACTGACCTGGGCGTGTGGAACGGCCGTGCGACCTGATGCACGACCGTGCATCTCCGACAAATGAAAGTCAGTCCGGCATTGAACGAACGTGCAACTCGGCGTGCAAGGCAGTCAAGGCCATCCCGGTGATGCACGGGCGTTCCATATCTTGCACCCCGTGCGGATCCGATGATCCAGCCAAACCTCGGAACTGAACGACCAGTGCGACTAGGCGTGCAACAAGAACCGGGAAACGAATGACCGTGCCATCTGAAGAACGGTCGTGCGAGACCGAAGACCAGTCAAGATCTGTGACGTCATGCAGAGTGGTGCACCATGCCTACAATAATTGCTTAAAGTGAACGGTCGTGCAACAGGACGCACGACCGTGCGACATCGAAAAAATATAAAAACCTGTAGAAACATTCTTCTCGCAACTCTGGACATTTTGGAAGCGATTCTGGCGATTTTCAGGCTCCGGAGGCTTCTGCTTTCACCCAGATTCAAGCCACATTGTGCCGATTAGCTTCGTTATCTTCCAGATTCTTAATCTTATGCTTGTTTATGGTTTGGTTTTCTAATCTTTCCATGATTTTGTTAATCTTTCAATCATTTAGATTAATGTTTATGTATTATTGTAGCCTTTGGGCAAAAATACAACAATCCCTTGCTTGATTATAACCATTAGTGTGTTAATCTTTGTTTGTAATGACATTTGGAAGTATTTTCTATGTTAATCTTTGATGATTAGTTTGCAACCTTGTTATTGATATTGATTTCTTGATTATAAGTAATTGTGTTGGATGATTAATGTATGGTTAGTTGAGATAATTGTAAGATGAAGCTTAATTAATCATGTGTTAGTAAACTTTAAACTTGGTTAACTAGTTTAGCTTGGTTAAAATGTGTGCATCATGATACTAGAAATGGTTAGTGATTTAATAAAATGTAATTATTGTTAATCAAGAAAGCTTGCCGTCACGTAAGGACCTTAACGGGTTAAATGGTGTCCTTATAAATTCTTGCCATGATTTGTTAGCTTAGTTAGTAGTTTAGGCCAAAATTGCTATCTTGGTGAATTTATGTGCAAGATTTGTAAAATGAACTCGGTTGTGATTTAATCTAGTTTATGCTTTTCTCGGTAGTTGCATTGTGTTTATCGGTGTCGCTTTCCTTGTTTAAGTGAGGTTAGAAAACTCCTAACGGATGACTAACTTATTTTTAAGAGATTTTCATAGACATTTATCAATTACACGTTAAAGAACAATTTTAGGTGGTTAAAGTGTGTTTATCGTTTTAACTT
The DNA here is from genome assembly GCA_030545235.1 of Helianthus tuberosus. NCBI lineage: Eukaryota > Viridiplantae > Streptophyta > Magnoliopsida > Asterales > Asteraceae > Helianthus > Helianthus tuberosus. The sequence continues at coordinate 169,440,289 of CM060368.1, forward strand.
TCTGAATGATTGTCATATTAGGATTCCCGAAAGGGATACTAATTGTCTTGAAATTGGAGAATTGATCAAATGCTTCTAGTGCCAAAAACGACTTAGTTGACATGCTTTGGTTGTGTATTAAGCAAGGCTATTTATCTATTTTCATATTTGAAATCTATTATGTTTTTATAAGTAGTTGTTTATGCTTACTTTAGTTTATAAAAAATCAAACAACTTTTGTTTTTACCGGTAGTTTAGTGACAAAGGTCTAGTATTATTCCTCCGCCCATTTCCTTGGATCGATACTTGGTTCTTACCGATACTTTACTACATATATGACGGGGTACACTTGCCTCTTTCGTGTGTGTTTTGATGTAAAAGTAATAATCACTTTTATAAATTTAAAACCAAATCGTGTGTAATTTCATTGCAAAATTATGTATATATGCGCACACGTCAAGTTTTTGGCGCCGCTGCCGGGGAGATGGCGAGTTTTAGGAACGACCCGAGTCATTGTGTTATCGGTGTATATACTTGTTAATATTTGTGTATAATTTCTTGATTATTTATTTGTTAATATTTCTTGCTTTTAATTCAATTTATTCGTTTTCGTTAATATTTTGTATACGTGTATATTTTTGTTCCATTTATTTATTCGATCCGGATTTATTTATTCATTTATTCATTGGGTTTTCGGCACCTTAAAATCATTTTTTTATTAGCCGATTCGATTATTTTTATTGTGTTGATTTTTATAAAATTTCGGGCCCATTTTCGAATTTTTATAAAATTTTCAGCCCATTTTAAATAATATTCTGTTTCTTTTCATAATTATATTAATAAAATATTCATTGTGTCAATTTTCCGTTTGCAGGTTAATGTTCTCGACCCCCGCTCCAAAAGTTGTTGAACCGTCAGACGAGCCCGAGCGTGATCTGAGGAGACGTCTTCGCGCGAGAGGGCGTGCGGTTGGGCTACTGTTTGCATCTGGTGAGCAGGAGTAGGTGGTACCCGCTGAAGCCGAAGGCTTCGGGGCAGCAGCAGACAGAACCATGGCAGACGATGAGCGACCTTTGAATGAGACAAATCAGCCCGGAAGAACGGGCCTGGAGCCGAGTATCCTTCAGCCTACTACTGATGCACCTACTTTTGAAATTAGATCTAGTATTATTAATATGGTGCAGAATTCAGTACAGTTTGACGGGCGTGAGCATGAGGATCCCGGACGACATATAGCGGCTTTTCTCCACATTTGTTCCACGTTTAAGATTACAGGTGTTTCGGAGGATGCAATTCGGTTGAGGTTGTTTCCGTTCTCGTTACGTGACAAAGCTAGAGCTTGGCTTATGTCACTTCCAGCCGGGTCCATCAGGACCTGGAATCAGTTGGCGGAGCAGTTTATGCAGAAATATTTTCCACTTGAGAAAACAAACAAGCTACGGAACCGGATTGTTTCCTTTCGCCAGGACGAGGGCGAGTCGTTGCATGCGGCTTGGGAGAGATTCAAGGATTTGTTGATTGATGTGCCACATCATGGTTTCTCCAAGAGACATCTGGTGTTCATGTTCTATCAGGGGCTCAGTTACAACACGCAGGAGCGATTAAACGTGAATGCAGGAGGCGATCTAGGAACTAAGACGCCGACTGAGGCGTACGATATCATAGAAAAAGTTGCGTTGAAATCCAGCTCACGTCGGGAAGGAGATAGAGGCCGGGCAACATCATCATCTCGCGTAGGAGTTCATGCTGTAGATGACTATACGGCCATTACTGCACAAATCTCAGCTCTTGCATTGAGATTCGACAGGTCCCAGATGATTGTGCAGGCTGGCTCGGGATGCGACCAGTGTGGAGTGTTACACGAGCCTGGTGCATGTTTTCAGGGAGTCGTATATGAGGGCCACGAAGAAGTAGATTTCGTGAGTAATCAGGTGAGGCCGCAGAACAACCCGTACAGTAACACCTATAATTCCGGTTGGAGAAATCACCCAAACTTTGGGTGGCGAGCGAATACAGGCAATCAAAACCCATTGGGGTTCAATCCGCGCGCTTCAGCACCGCAGTAACGTCAGGGTCAGCAGTTCCAGCAATACAACCAACCTTACCAGCAGCGTCCATATTCGTATCAGAATCAGGGCACTGGGAGTAGTTCCCAGCAGCAGGCCCCTTAGTCTAGTTCCAAGCTGGAGGATATGATGGCTCAGCTTCTTACTAGCTCCTCGAGTGCGAATCAGTTGGCTGAAAAACGCTACTAGCAGAGCGAGGATCATTTTCTTTCTCATGAGGGAGAAATGAGGAGTCACAAGGCCTCGATTCAGAATATCGAGAATCAGGTTGGTCAGCTGGCGCAGATGATGTCAAAAAGACCCCCGGGTGGTCTTCCGGGCAATACAGAACCAAACCCGGGCGGGCATGTGAATGCGATCATGACCAGGAGTGGAAAAACTACTAGACCCGTCATATCGGACTCATCATCGATCACTGAAGCAAGCCAGGCTATGCCCAGCAAGTACAACACAAGTCCAAGAGCCGGTCAAAGGTTACACTCCTCCAGTACCATATCCAGGCAGGCTGAAGAAGCAGAAGAATGACGAACAATACGGGAAGTTCCTTGAGTTGTTTAAGCAACTACACATTAATATACCGTTTGTTGAAGCCTTGGCCCAGATGCCAAAGTATGCGAAATTCCTTAAGGATATCCTCTCGAATAAACAGAAGCTCGAGGATATTTTATGTGTGGTGATGAATGAAACTTGTTCTGCCGTTCTACAAAACCGTCTGCCCATGAAAATGGGAGATCCAGGTAGTTTTACGCTCCCGTGTTTGATTGGAAACATGTCTGTTAGCCATGCATTGGCTGACTTGGGAGCGAGTATCAACCTTATGCCTTAAAAGGTTTTTACTAAACTGGATCTGGGTGAACCGTCACCTACTAGGATGAGCATTCGGTTGGCAGACCGATCAATCAAGTATCCGCGTGGATTTGTGGAAAACATGCTTGTAAATATCAATAAATTTGTTTTCCCCGTGGATTTTGTTATTCTTGACATGGACGAGGATTCAAGAGTACCTATGATACTTGGACGCCCTTTCCTCAATACAGCGAGGACAATTGTTGATGTGGCAGCTGGCCAAATCACGCTCCGAGTGAATGATGAGCACGTGACATTCGATATCAAAAGATCGATGCAGCATCCGCAATGTCACGATGACAAGCTTTATTACGTCGACATTGTCGATGCACGTGTGTGCTCTCATTTTCAAGGTACTGTTGACGAGATTGATTCGGACACACGTCTGTCGTGTGGGGACCTGATTGGCATTACACAGGAGGGCCACGATTTCGAGCACTCAGTCTATCAGATTGGTGACGATGGTTCCCAGAGTCTAGAGAGATTTCTTGAAATTGTCCATGTAGAAGAAGAGAAAGCAAAACCCTTAGTTGAAGATCCACCGTCTTTGGAGTTGAAAGAACTCCCGCCACATCTCGAGTATGCATTTCTTGACGAGGAGCATCGCTTACCGGTCATAATTTCGGCATTATTGGAAAAGGTTGAGAAGAATCAGCTTCTTGAGGTTCTAAGACTTCATAAGAGAGCCATTGCATGGAAAATCATGGATATCAAGGGCATCGATCCTTCTTTCTGTACTCACAAGATTCTGATGGAAGATGAGTACAAACCGTGTGCACAGCATCAGAGGCGTTTAAATCCGAATATGCAAGACGTGGTGAAGAAAGAAGTGATTAAGTTGTTGGATGCCGGGATGATTTATCCTATCTCCGACTCTGTGTGGGTTAGTTTAGTGCAGGTTGTACCTAAGAAAGGTGGTATGACTGTAGTCTCAAATGATAGGAATGAGTTAATTCCTACCCGTACCGTCACTGGGTGGCGAGTTTGCATTGATTACCGCAAACTCAACGATGCTACTCGTAAGGATCACTTCCCGCTTCCATTCATCGACCAGATGTTGGAACGTCTGTCGGGGAAGTTGTATTACTGTTTCTTGGACGGGTTCTCTGGGTACTTCCAAATTCCTATCGCTCCTGAGGATCAGGAGAAGACTACCTTTACCTGCCCCTTCGGCACATTCGCATACCGGCGGATGCCTTTTGGGTTGTGTAATGCACCAGCGACCTTCTAGAGATGCATGGTTGCAATTTTCCATGACATGATCGAGGATTCCATGGAGGTTTTCATGGATTATTTTTCGGTATTTGGGGATTCCTTCGATCATTGCTTGGAAAATTTGAGAAAGATGTTGAAGAGGTGTGAGGAGACGAATCTGGTCCTAAACTGGGATAAGTGCCACTTCATGGTGAAGGAGGGCATAGTTTTGGGACATAAGATTTCTCATGCGGGTATGGAAGTCGATCCAGCTAAAGTTGACGTTATTTCACGACATCCGCCTCCCACCTCTGTGAGAGCGATACGGAGCTTTCTTGGTCATGCAGGGTTCTACAGGCGATTCATAAAGGACTTTTCAAAAATCGCTAGACCTATGACCCGTTTGTTGGAGAAAGACGCTCCGTTCATATTTGGAGATGATTGCTTGAGGGTTTTTTACCTTCTCAAGCAAAAGTTGATTGAGGCCCCTATTTTAGTTGCACCGGACTGGAGTCTGCCGTTTGAAATCATGTGCGACGCGAGTAATTACGCTATAGGGGCCGTTTTAGGACAAAAGAAAGAAAAGCACTTTCACCCGATCTATTATGCGAGCAAGACTCTTCACGACGCTCAGGATCACTATACCACGACTGAAAAAGAGCTCTTGGCAGTTGTTTTCGCATTTGACAAATTTAGATCGTATTTGGTGCTTTCGAAAACCGTTGTGTATACTGATCACGCAGCCATCAGATACCTCTTCAGCAAACAGGACGCTAAACCGCGTCTAATCAGATGGATCTTGTTGCTGCAAGAGTTTGATATAGAAATTCAAGATAAAAAGGGTGCGTTGAATGTAGCGGCTGACCATCTATCTCGATTAGAGCATGGAGATATCGAGGACTCACGTTGGGATTCAATCAATGACAATTTCCCACTCGAGTCGTTGATGAGTGTTGAGATATGCGATGAGTCGCCTTGGTTCGCCGACTTTGCGAACTATCTTGCTTGCGGGATTCTGATTAAAGGGTTGACTCACCAGCAAAAGAGGAAATTCTTTTCAGATCTCAAGCACTACATTTGGGACGACCCTTTCTTATTTAAGGTGGGTGCTGATCAGGTGATCAGAAGATGTGTATCAGGGACTGAGGCAACCGATATTCTGCGCCAGTGTCATGAGGGACCTACCGGAGGCCACCCCGGAGCCAACTTCACCGCAAAGAAGGTGTTGAATTCCGGGTTTTACTGGCCGACCATTTTCCGTGACGCGCAGAGTTGGGTGAAAGCGTGCGATGCTTGTCAGAGGGCGACGAACATATCGGCACACGACGAAATGTCCCAGAACTAGATACAAGTTTGTGAAGTCTTTGATGTTTGGGGGATAGACTTCATGGGACCGTTTCCCCCCTCACGAGGTAACAAATACATCCTGGTCGCAGTTGACTACGTATCAAAGTGGGCGGAGGCGCAAGCCTTACCCACAAATGACGCCAGGGTGGTCGTGAGATTCTTGAAAAGTTTATTCGCCCGATTTGGCGCTCCGAAAGCGCTTATTAGTGACCGAGGGACACATTTCTGTAACACACAGCTTGAAAAGGCCTTTTCCCGATACGGTGTGCATCACCGTTTGTCCACGCCCTATCATCCACAGACGAGCGGGCAGGTGGAAGTCACGAACCGTGGGCTTAAGTGCATCCTTGAGTGGTCTGTTGGTGCAAACCGCAAGGAGTGGTCGGACAAACTTGAGGAGGCATTGTGGGCATTCCGTACAGCTTATAAGACCCCCTATAGGGACCACCCCCTTTAGGTTGGTATACGGAAAGGCCTGCCATTTACCGGTGGAGTTGGAGCACAAGGCTATGTGGGCTTTGAAAACCGCGAATTTGGACCTTAAAACCAGAGGTGAAGCCCGGTTTCTCCAAATTCATGAATTTGAAGAATTGCGAGAACAAGCCTATGAAAGCTCCGTACTCTACAAAGAGCGCACGAAGAAACTTCACGACAAACGCTTGAAGGACCACAAAGAATTCCAAGCGGGTGATCTTGTTCTTCTTTACAATTCACGGCTGTGCTTATTTCCTGGGAAACTTCATTCACGCTGGACAGGACCATACACAGTTAAGGAGGTATTTCTGTATGGTACTGTTGCAGTAGAGAAAGCAGATGGCTTTACATTCAAGGTAAATGGTCACCGGTTGAAGTTGTACGTTGCCGGGCCGATAGAGTCGGCGGTGGAGGTAATTGAGCTCCAAACCCCGCACACATCATAAGTATGGGGAGGAGAGAGTCTACGCTACTGACTCGCGGATCAAAAATGTAGCAAGAGCGTATTTTGCACTTTAGGGGTAGTATCGTCTTTTTAGGTGTTTTTCTTGTTTTAGCGTAATTTAGGTAAGTTAGGTAGTCCGTTAGTTTGTTTAATTTTCATACGTGCCGGGCGAAGGTTATATGTTGAAATATTGTTTAAACAGTTTGTGTGTCGAAAAAATGGCGAAAAACGGCCAAAACAGTTGCTGGAAATGGCTTCTGCGGAAAATTCTGATCTGCAGCTGTTGCACGACCATGCCACGAATCGCACGACCGTGCGTTTCCGAGCAGGCCGGCACGGTGAGTCGCACCCCCGGTGCATCTCCGAGAACATGCTGCAGGTTTGAAAAATGTAGGTGACGTACGACCGTGCGACCTGTCGCACGACCGTGCGAGAGGCAGGGGCAGTTTGGTCTTTTGCACATTATAAAAACCCCCATCTGCTTCCAAACCCTTCATTCGCGAACCCTAACCATCTGCAGCCGTTCCAGAGCGATATTGCTTCAAATCGCACGGTCTCTTCGCTCGGTTTCACACACATCTTCGCACGGTACGTTCTTTCTTGTAGTTTATCTGTTTTTCCACTTTCTAGGGTAGATTCATCAGTTTCTTCAAGGATTTTTAGGGTTCCCATCATAAATACAAGCGAAACCCTAACCCTTGCAAGAACCATTCATATCGTGAACATCCGGTTAAGTTTTTGACCCCTGTTTGTACAAAAAACGTATTGATTTTGAGAAAATCAGGCTATTCATAGTTCAGGGTTTTGAAATCTGCAGAACAGGTGTCGCACGGACGTTCCTTGGATGGAATGGTCGTGCCATTCCGGATGATTCACGATATCCGCTTGTTGGTCGGTGTTGCACGGTGGTGCCGTTGGTCGCACGCCATGCAGTTCTGACAGATTTGGGCCACTGGTGCTTGTTCTCGACGACGCACGACCGTGCGTCTCGTCGCACTACCGTGCCACAGGCCCAGATCAGATTCACAGGATCTTCATAACTGTCTGCTCGGCTGTTTTTGATTAAAATTTTTCCTGATTCCATCTTTCTAACGTTATTTCTTATACAGATGGACCATCCTTTTCTGCAATTTAATCCCGAAGATGAGCGAGAGGCTCTTTGCATCCCGAGACGTGACGCCTTATGGGCAAGGCGAGGGAAATTCGGAGTCCCTAGGTGGCTGGATTGGGAAGTTATGGGGGAGCTAAACCAGAGTGACAGACTTGACAGCATGCTCACTTTCCCACTTGCCTGGTTAATATCTATCAACCGACTCGTCTTCCTTGAGCTGACAATAGAGTTCTTTTCAACATATGCCTATGAAAAACCAGTTGCTCATAGAAGGCCCAAATTCCGCTACAAGGAGCGGATAGCTTTCCGGTTGGGTAGAAAATGGCATAGTTGGACGGTGGGTCGATTGGGTAGGAAGCTCGAGATTTACACAAGAGAAGACATGGATTCCGATGTCTTCACGGATCATTTCACTTTTCCATCTGATGCAGCACGAAACCAGTTTTGGGCTGAAAATGCTATTGGTGACCCTTACGACCCGAGAATGTAGAAGGCTTCACGACTGAGAGACCCTTTGGTTCGGGTGATGCATCATGTGTTTAGCCACACAATTTGCGGGCGCATGGACAGTCTTGGGAACTGTCCAACACCAGATTTGATTTTTCTCTATGCGCTGGTTGAGAGAGTCCATATCAACCTAGCCGCAAGGATGGCTGAATACTTCGTGAAGTGCTCGGGGTGGAAACCCAACAGTCAAATCCACGGCGGTCAGTACGTGACCGAAATTGCTTATAATCTGGATTTGATGACTGGCGAGGTACTTCAGGGTCTCACTCTGATAACCGAGGGTGTTTATGTTGACATTAGGTCACTGAAGGCGATGGGAGTGATTGTTGAGTTGCCTCACGGGGATAGATTGAAGGGGTTAAACAATGAGGTCTGGGACCCGTTGCCTCCAGCTGTGGAGGAAAATGAGGATGAGGTGATGCATGATCAGGAGCATCAGGAGCAGCATGATGAGCAGCACGTACCACACCCACCAACACCGCCACATTCACCGCAGCACCATGCATTCCACCAGCATCAGGACTGGCCCGAGTTCTATCAACAGTTCCAGCAGATGCAAGTTAACTAGGATCAGATCAGGGTTAACCAGGAACAGCATGGGGTTTATATTGACCAGATCAGGACTAGACAGGACGAGATTAGGGCCACTCAGGATCAGATTCGGGCAAACCAGGATAGTTTGTATCAAGGGGTGAGTGCTGGATTTTCATACCTGTTTGGGGAGATGCATCATGCCTATCCAGACTACTTTCAGCATCCTCCACACTTCCCACCATGGAACCCACCTGGTTATGGCGATGCGGGCCCGTCCTTCACGAGAGACGATGATGGTGATGACGAGTAGGAGTCGATGGAGTTTGTGGTTTTATTATTTCCGTACTTTGTTTATTTTGGGTGTTTATTTTGACTGTTATTTCAAACACCCCGGCTATGTACTCTTTTATTTTCTGACACTTACGTATGTTTACTTTATTTTGTGTTGGGATTTCTAGTATTTATATTTATGTACATTATGGTTTATTTGTGTTTATTCTGTTTCTGTTCTGTTTTGGTGTACATGTGACATACTTGCAGACTCGACATATCTTGGACTTGAGCACATGACAGATACAGCTTTGGAAGTCTCGTTTCATCAGACATCATCTTGAGGGGAGTACTATTATCCTTTTCTCTATATTTCGGGTCTCGCATTGGGGACAATGCGAAGTTCAAGTGTGGGGAGGGGGTTAACTTTGTTAACTTTGTTAACTTTGTTTGTCCTCTAAAAAAAAACCCAGAAAAATCATTCAAAAATACATGTATTTTGTATATATTTTAGTAAATAAACCGGTTGGTTGTGTTTTAGAAAGCTTTGGACTTGATAAAAACTGGACAAGCAAAATGTTTTTGAAAAAGGAAACCGGAAAGCGTGACAAACAAAGAAAGACTTGCATGATAGTTTTCACACTTTTACCCATTCCTTCCGTTACGTGAGCATATTTGAGCCTTGATATTGTTATATATTTGTTCATTTCGGATATAGGAGTGAGCCGGATGTTATGTGTAATTTAGAACTTGTCACTAGTATGCTTGTTAGGACCATGAACTTGCGGAATTGTGTAGAAGTGATAGAGGCACTTAGATTACCCCTTTGTTGTAAACCTTGTTCTTTGTGTTATACTTCCCGTAAACCTTATATTACCCTTTAGGATTAACCATGTCGAGCCTTCCCGTTTACCTTTGTTTACCCACATTATCGCCCACTTAGCCAAATTTAGCCTTTTTATGTTTTAAACCATTTTAGTGTTGAAATTCGGTCAAAATAATCGTTTAACTAGCGTTTGTTGTAGTTTATTATTTATTATATATCTAGTTTCTTGTTTATATAAAAAAAACAGAAAATAAAACACCCTAAAATAGGGTGAAGTCGACGAAAATCGAGCAATTTTGAATGCTTAAATGTTAAAATATCGTTGATTAGCTCGATTGCGCAATAGTCGCCTTTTTAAGGCATTAGTATGTATAGTTGTATTGTTTGTTGCTAGTTAAACGCTACTACCGAGTTTTAACCATTTTCACAACTTTAAATATCCATTTCCATACCCTTCGCCCAAGCCTAACGTTACAACCCGTAAAGACCTCTTGATTTACACTTTTTCGCATGTTAGTTGGTGGAAACGAGATCTTATGTCAAGCTTATGATATTACACATTTCATTGACGAGGCGTTGAGTGTTTGCACGTACACGTTTTATGTATGTTTCATAAATAAAACCGAGTGTGTGTGAACATTGTGAGTTGTGTGAAGATTAACATGTTGAGTCAATTAAATGTGAAGTCACGGCTTTTAGGTTGTCGTTATATATTTGCATATACTTGTTGGGTTTGAGTCTATTGATGTTGTCTTTCGAAAAACCGGCTAACCGTTTGTAGTAGTTTCAATAAAATATTGTATAAATTATCGTTATTGTTTGATTCTATCTTTTATTGCATTTTAGTTTAGCTTGCTTGAGGACAAGCAAGGTTCAAGTGTGGGGAGATTTGATATTCGCTAATTTACACATATTTTAGTCCCCCGTTTTACCCCTATTTTATGCGTTTTCGTCAGTGAAACCGTCATTCGGATGCTTAATCATCTACACTTTTGTTTACAGGCCTAAAACAGCATACCAGACAAGATGATAGCAAAAACGAGGACTTTCCGGACAAAATGACGAAGCTGCAAACATTCTGTTAAGAAAACTGACCTGGGCGTGTGGAACGGTCATGCGGCCTGATGCACGACCGTGCATCTCCGACAAATGAAAGTCAGTCCGGCATTGAACGAACGTGCAACTCGGCGTGCAAGGCAGTCAAGGCCATCCCGGTGATGCACGGGCGTTCCATATCCTGCACCCCGTGCGGATCCGATGATCCAGCCAAACCTCAGAACTGAACGACCAGTGCGACTAGGCGTGCAACAAGAACCCGAAAACGAACGACTGTGCCATCTGAAGAACGGTCGTGCGAGACCGAATACTAGTCAAGATCTATGACGTCATGCAGTATGGTGCACCATACCTACAATAATTGCTTAAAGTGAACGGTCGTGCAACAGGACGCACGACCGTGCGACATCGAATGAATATAAAAACCTGCAGAAACATTCTGCTCGCAACTCTGGACATTTTGGAAGCGATTCTGGCGATTTTCAGGCTCCGGAGGCTTTTGCTTTCACTCGAATTCAAGCCACATTGTGCCGATTAGCTTCGTTATCTTCCAGATTCTTAATCTTATGCTTGTTTATGGTTTGGTTTTCTAATCTTTCCATGATTTTGTTAATCTTTCAAGCATTTAGATTAATGTTTATGTATTATTGTAGCCTTTGGGCAAAAACACAACAATCCCTTGCTTGATTATAACCATTAGTGTGTTAGATTAATGTCATATTAGGATTCCCGAAAGGGATACTAATTGTCTTGAAATTGGAGAATTGATCAAATGCTTCTAGTGCCAAAAACGACTTAGTTGACATGCTTTGGTTGTGTATTAAGCAAGGCTATTTATCTATTTTCATATTTGAAATCTATTATGTTTTTATAAGTAGTTGTTTATGCTTACTTTAGTTTATAAAAAATCAAACAACTTATGTTTTTACCGGTAGTTTAGTGACAAAGGTCTAGTATTATTCCTCCGCCCATTTCCTTGGATCGATACTTGGTTCTTACCGATACTTTACTACATATATGACGGGGTACACTTGCCTCTTTCGTGTGTGTTTTGATGTAAAAGTAATAATCACTTTTATAAATTTAAAACCAAATCGTGTGTAATTTCATTGCAAAATTATGTATATATGCGCACACGTCACCCACCTCAGAATATACTCCCGTATCAAAATTCCCTAGATTCAGTCTTACAGGTGAGTATACCAATTTGATATCTGTATTCTGGGTTAGTGTGAGTATACAATAATTGCTTAATTTGATATCAAGTATGAACTTCCGTTCAGTTAAAGAGATGAAGGCTCGACTTTAGGTGTGTTTCCTTTAGGGAATCTTTTCTTCAAGTCCAATTGATTCATATCTTTCGATATTTACTCATTTTTTATGCAGAGGATAAGCTTTAAAAGCTCATAAAGTATTATACGAGGTCTAGGCCATTGCTTCCGCAATATCAGAAGACCAGATATAATACCCCAGATATCAAACAGTATAAAGACCTAGTACCTCAGAATCAGGCAATCTCTCAAACAAGATTTCGGGGGTTACCTATATATCCGAGAGATGTTCCCCACGAGATAAGTAAGTATTTGATATTTAGGTTTATATCTCAAAAACAATCTACTAAGCGTGTAAAAACCTACTGGCATATCATCAGTGAGACCGTTTATCACATTTTAACTTTCCAATTCCTTAGCGTACCGTGATTGTCTAACTGATGTACTATCATTTCCTCTTTTTACACAAAACTCATTTTTGAATTTTATCATGTTTTTGTTTTTTTTTTCAAATTTTCTAATGTTTTTGTTTTTTCTGAAATTTTTACTCTCCCCTAAAATTCAAAATACTTAAATAAAATTTGACAATCCGACACTGATAGCTTTGTCTCGCCATCCATTTTCTGCTTTTCATGCTCTGTTTTGCAGAAAATATACCCCCATGATTTACAACCCATTGATTTTCGAAAGTTTGAAAACCGTTTTTCAATCTTGTGAAGGTAATCATGTTTGTTCCGCCGTGAGGGTTTCGGCATATTCACTTAACATATTTTTGAATTTTTGATTTTTGACAAAATATAAAAAACAAACATATTTTTGATTTTTCAAATTTTTGACAAAATAAAAACATATTTTTGGTTTTTAAATTTTTCAATTTTTAGGGTTTTTAGAAATATTGTTTATTTATTTACAGAAATCAAACAAACTCCCTGTATCTGTTGCAGGGATCAGTAGCCTTCTCCTCTCGTGCCAGGCTGCTCCGACACTCCTCTGGTTGACATTCAATTGTCTTGAGCACCTGCACATTCAACTAATTCAATCACTTGAACAAGTTAGCCCAGGTCTGTTTGACCATAGGCATTTCAACACAATAAGCTTCATTCAATCTTGGAAAATCTTTGTCATTTTGAGAACAAACTTTTTCATTTTTGACTTCAACTTTTTCATCATTCACAAAAGTCACTTGTTTCTTAACTGTCCATGTTTGACCTTTTGAAGCACCTCTTTTGTAAAAATGTGATTCATTTTGAACATTTTAATTTTGAACAACAACTTTTGGTTTCCAAAACTCGTTTGGTTTTGTTGCATCTACAGTTGTTTTCCAACTTTGTGTTGTTCTAAATCTGGGTATGTGAGAATTCCAGGTTTGTCTTGAATCGAACCTTTTCGGGTTTGATTTCCAAGTTTGATTCGAAGCAAACTTGTTTGTGTTGTACCTCCAAGTTTGTTTTGAATCAAATTTGGTTGACCTTTCTTTCACATCCTCATATTTCTGTTTTTCAACATCATCAGACTTCTTTTTCTCAACATCAACAGGTTTCAGAGTTGGACACTTGCGAGCAAGATGTCCAGTTTGATCACATTTGAAACATGTTCTCTTGGACACATCTTTGACCAGTTGTTGTTGTTTTTCTGAGCATAGAACTCTGCATTAGACTGTCGTCTAAGTTTGAGTTCTTTCTCTTCTTCGGAACTTGTTCCATGAACAAAATTCATTTTTTTCTGATAATTTAGCGTTTCATTTTTCTTCCAATTCTGTTTCTTTTTATAACCCAAACCAGCCTTCATGTTTTTCTTTTTGTAACCAGGTCTGTTATAAAAAAGTTTTGACTTTTTCCAGCAAACTTTGGAATCTCAGATTTTTCAATTTCAACCATTTTGAAAACATTATCAAACTTTTCTGAAATCACATTTTGAATCGGGAATACAATATCTAAGAATAATTTGTCCGATCCAATCATGGTATAGACCATTCCTTTTGAATCATCATTCAAATTTTTCTCAGATTTTGAGTTTTTCAGATATTCTTCATGAAAACTACCTTCATTTTCATCCTGTGATTCAGATTTACCTGTTTCAACCGACCCTTCTTTCAACACACTTTCAACGACCTTACCTACCACCTCTGAATCACTTGAATCATCAGATTTGGAATAGGTTACGTCAATGTTATCTGGCGATTGATCGACCATGTTGAAAGGTTTTTTGACTTTCTCATTATCATAAAATGCAAACTTTTCTGGTGGAGGAACTTGATGATACTCAGAACCAATACCCTTTTTGTTTTTCTCAGAATTATCATCACCCTGTTTTATGTTGAAAATTCTTTCAAGCACATATGATGATGCATGATAACTATGTAACTTGTTGTTATCCTGTTCTAAATCAGCTATTTGATGCTTTAGCGTAGCCACATCCTTAATGTAAGAATTGACAACTTGTTGCTTTATTGAATACTGTCGCTTAAGCGTATTAGTTGTTTCAGAACAGTATCTCAATCTAGATTGAACAAGTTGCATTTGACTTTTCACATCTTCATATGATTCTTTTGTATGTGAAAGGCCAATTTTATTGAATCATACTCCTTTATCATTTCTTGAAAAGCATTTTCTTTTTGCAAACACTCTTCAGTCATTTTTGAAACCTTTTCTTTCAAAATTTCATTTTCTTTTTCTAAACTCTTGCTCTTTTGTGTTAGTTTTTCATCATTTTCTTTTAAAACTTTTTCATTTTCTAACATCTCTTTGCATTTATTTTTGAAAGCTTCTTCGATTTTAGTGAATTCAAGATCTCTTGTTCTGAATTTTTCATCTTTTTCAGTACAAGCACTGCACGTTTCCATGCATTTCTTGCACTATTCAATTGTTTTATTTAAGCTTTCAGAATCAGATTTTACCTTAGTGATTAGCACCTCGGCTTTCTCTGCGATTTCTATCTGATCAGCATCTTTCTTTTTCTCATCACCAGTATCAACTTCAACACCAACATCCAAACTCTCAGTCTCTTCAACCAAGTTTTCTATCTTCACTTCTTCTTCTTTCTTTTTCATCTCTTCTTCACCAGCCTGCTGTTCTTCAGTAACAACTTCCTTTTCTTCAACACTTTTCTTCTCTTCCTCTTTTTCTTCATCCTTTGTTTCTTCAGCAACTTTCTTCAAATCATCAACCAAATTCTCAACATTCTTCTTCATTCCTTCTTCATCCCTCTTCTTCAGACTTGTTGTCATTACATCACGAATTATCATGTCCGGTCTTTTCAGATAAGTTTTATCTTTCGCAACATTTGAATAGTATTCACCAGACAGAGGAATTACTGCAAGAACATCATTGAAAACCACATCTTTTCTGTGAACCACAGGATCACCATTTTTGTTGACATAGCAATATCTCTTCTTGTCGTATCTTCCACAGTACTTTGCATCTTCGTATTCTTCGTGCATTTTCTCAATTGTGCAACCAGCAAAGAATCTTTCTCTTTCGATTTTCTCTTTCAGTATTTCTTCTCGTGATTTCTCCTTGATTTCAGCAACAAAAACACGATGTTTATTCTTTGATGATATAGTTCTGCCATGGGCTGTGAACCGATCATCAACAATATCATCTTCTGGAAGAAACTGGCTCCAAACCCTTCATCATCTTGAATAACTGCACATGCTCTTGAGTTCTCTTTGGGATTATTTTCAATCAGTTTCGGCTCTTCTTTGCTACGGTGGTAAATCTCCTTTTGATAATAATCATCATTGAAAGGTTTCTCAGTTTCGTCAACTTCAGAATTTTTGCATTCTCTTTTGAAATGATCTTTTTGCTTACATTTGAAGCAGATCACTTTGGATTTATCGAATCCCAGCGTTGTTGATGGACCACCTATTGACTACTACCCAGTAATCTCCATATACCTCTGAGCTCTTCGAATGCAACTTGCTAAACACCAGCGTATGTCAATGAGTTCCATTTCTGCTGGGTCGATCTGGTCATAGTCTTCCTTTGTCAGCTCCGAGTTTCCAATTTTTCTAGATACTAGACCTTCATATGACTCTAACACAGATTCCAGAAAACTCATTTGTTGTTTTGCTGCATTGATGCTCATAACCAGAGAATTCTTTAGTTTCAAAGCAATGTTGCAAAGAATTTCCTCAGATTCATTAGAATTTGCATTTGAAGACGATGAGTGGTATCCTGGATTGTAGCTTGATGACCTTTTTTGTGGTTCTTTTGACTTCTTAACACTAAATGCTGTCTTTGGTGATTCACCAACTTTCACCAAAGTTATGCTACCTTTGTAATAAAGACCAACATTCTGTTGATGTGAAGAACTGCTCATCTTGCTCTATTTCTGCAATTCAAGCTCATGAGTTTAAATCTTTTCAATCAATACATCTAGAGTGACTGTATCATATAACACAATGTTTTTCAAAATAAAAACAAACGTTTGCCACTGATCAGCCCGTGGTAACGCTTCAATTATTTTGTCAATCAATTCTTCTCTCGTTTTCACAATCCCAAATCTGTCTAACTCAATTTTTAAATGACAAAAATGTTCAATCTTTTGCCTCACTGTCTCTCCCTTTAAACTATCAAACAAATCAAATTCCTTTTTTAGTAAAGCAATTTTATTCTTTTAATTTGTTTGCCACCCTCAGCTTTAACCCTTAACGCTTCCCAAACCGATTTTTGATGACCCATCATGATTTAACAATGAAAATATATCATCTCGGATAGATTGTTGAATCAATGCTATCATCTTCTGCTCATATGAGAATTTCCGTTTGTCTTCATCGTAAAGATCATTGATATGTATCTCTTCATGCTTGTCATTGATCGGTCGACTGTATCCAAACTCTAAGCAGAACCAGCTCTCGTGAGCATATGCCTTGGTCCAGTTCAAGAATCTCTCTTTCCACCATGTATTATCTTCTATATTCTCAAGTTTAGGTGGTTTCGAATAGGTTCCATAGAAGTTATCATGTTTTATGTTATCATTAATTGTTTTTGTTATTGATTTCGGCGTGACGATTGATGTTTCGGCAGATTCTGATGTAAACGCTTTGTAGAACATGTTGTAGAACTCTTCAGCCATGATGTTATCTCCTCGAGTCACCTTTAGTAACCAAATGAACAAACACGATCAGTTTTTAAAAAAAAAAATTATCAAACACCTGGATCGGACGGGTATCCGATCGAGTGAGTCAACAAAAGTCAACAGTAACAATGATCGGGTGACAGCGGATCGGGTGGTGATCCGATCGAGTGACAAGTTGTCCGATCATGTGAGATGCTGTCTGATCGGGTGACAAAGTGCCTTGGATCAGGCTGCTACTTGATCGGGTGACTCTGTGCTTTGGATCAGGTGGCTACTAATCGGGTGACTATGTGCCTTGGACCGGGTGGCTACTCGATCGGGTGACTCTGAGACTTGGATCGGGTGACAACTTGATTGGGCGAGTATCCGATCGAGTGACTGTTCAAAGCTTGACACTATGTTTGGGATCGAGTGGTGACTCGATCAAGTGGAGATCCGATACTTTGACAAAGCACCTGTATTACAAACAAATGAAATGATTAGGATCGGGTGGCAATTCGTTCGGATTGCCACTCGATTCTTTACACGTAAAATCTTAGATGAATAAAGTCCCCTGAATCGGATGGTGATCCGATCGGGTGGGTCAACAAAGTCAAACTTTTTAATGAATTGCAACGGATCGGGTGGTGATCCGATCGAGTTGCAATCCGAGGCTTTGACACTTATGCTTTAACAACTCAATGTACAATGGATCGGGTGGGTCAACCTTTCCAATAAGATTAATTAAACCAAAAATACGACAATATAAAGAGAAAATAAGGTAACTCTTACGTCGTGCTCATCCATCAGAAGATTGGCGGTTTTCACGTCCTTGTGGATAATATTGTTTTGATGCAGGTAACTCATGCCTTTGGATATATCGATTGCTATCTTCAGTAACAAAGGAAGCTTAAATGAACCATTTTGCTTGTGTAGAAAGTTGTATATGCTCCCTCGTGCGGCTGCTGGTGCTATTACAAAGTATTATATGAACACACTATCATCAACATGATGCCAACAATAACCAACAACTAAAACACTCAAACTCCCAACATTTTGATCAGTGATTTACATGATCATCATAAGCACGAAAAAGATCCCAAACATTATAAGAAACGTGTTCAGAAGGTTATTCTCTTGATGTCCTCGTCTCGAAAGGAAATACTCATGAACAGCGTTTCTGAAGCCGCGAGCTGTAGCGTTATGGTAGCCGTGCCCGTTGCGTCTGCCTGCAGCTGTTCCCGTTGCGTTTGGCCACTGCGTTTTTGCAGCCGTGCTCTATGTTTCGGCCGCCACGTGCTGTGGCGTTATGGCAGCCGTATGCTATGGCGTTACGGCACCCGCGCCATTGCGTTTTAGCGGCAGCCACACTTCTGCGTTTTAGCGGCAGCCGTGCCCGCTGCGGCATCTGGTATTGTTTTTGTAATCATAATCTACAAATAAGCTATTTAAAGAAAAAATTAAAATGGGTAACAAGTGTTTATGGGTCACTTTGACCTGTCACCCGACCCGACCCGACCCAACCCGCCCATCCTACCCAGTGGCGGATCCGAGAATTTTTTTCTATGGGTTCACTTTTGTGGTGGTCAAAGTTTTCACAACCATACATTAGAAATTTCTGGATGGGTCGGGTTGGGTCACTAACAAATTAGGACTTGGAACCATCCGTTGAACCTTTATTATTTAAATATTTTTTTCCTTTTTAAACCATGAAGGTTTGTGAACGTATCATACCAATGAAGTCGCTTTAATCATTTTAATATATACTAACAATTTTAAACAAAAATAAAAAAATCATTTTTAAGGGCCAGGCCACTCAGTTTGGTTAGTGGCCCTATCTCTATCCTTCATCAAGAGCATTGCACGTGCATCTTAACTTGCACCCTGAAATCAACAATTAATCCATTCAAAACTAAACTAATGACAAATAAAGATGGGCATATGAAGTTAACAGGCCTGCTAAAATGGAGAGCTGGATCATCATAGCCTTCAACATACAAGAAATCACATCTCAGGTGAACCTAATGCCACAATCATCCACTAAACAACTGAAAAAAATCAAAAAATTCGAAAACAAATTAGAAGATTCGTAAAAATATATAGGGTTTACAACCATAAAAACTCAGATCTGCAAAGTTTTGCTTGTCATCTCCATCACTCCATCTACATCTACAACCAAAAACGTCAAAAATTAACGGTAGCACCTTAGATCTGAGAAAACTTTTAGCAGAAAATAGAAAAAAACCTACCTGATTTCCATCTTCATCCACCGATTGCAACTATACCAGAGCAAACCTATCAGATCCGGGCTTGTCATCTTCCCTAGCTCTGCTTGTTTCCTGCAAAGTTATTAGATAAAGAAAAAGTCTTAGATCTGCAAAGTTTTGCTTGCCATCTTCATCTACAACAAATCAACCAAAAATGTCAAAAATTAAGGGTAACCCGGTAGATCTGAGAAAACCTTTGGTAGAAAATAGAAAAAACCTACCTGATTTCAACTACACCGAAGCTTCATCCTTCTGATTGACGCAAGAATGTTGTTTGTACCGTTCTTGAATGTAGCTAAAAACTCAGATCTGCAAAGCTTCATCCTTCTGGCTCGTGTATCCCCACCGCTCCATCTTCATCTACAACAAAACAACAAAAAACCCTAAAAGTCGATGGTGGTCCGGTAGATATATGAAAACATTCAGCAAAAAAAACTACCTGTATCTTTTTTCCACAGACTACAACTACACCGAAGCTTCATCTTTCTGATTTCATAAGAACGTGTGTTTGTACCGGGGGAAGCGGCCTCGCGAGTTAAGGGTTTCTGGAAAACGAAGGAGAGAGAAGGGGGAAGGAAAGATGGGGGCAGATAATGAGGATGAGAATGAAAGTATGAAACCCTAAATGCATTAGGTATCCCGTGTTTATTTGAGTAGAAGGGTATAAGTGGAAAGTGATGTTTTATGGTTCTTAAAAGACTTGTACATCATGCTTTAGGGGTGTTTTAAGAAAATTTAAATGACCTTAAGAAGTCCTTCTAATATGCTTTTATATATAGTATAGATATGCCACCTTGCCTTTTACTAACTAGATATTACAATATAATCATGTTTTCTACTAAAACTTGCTACGAACTCGATTGACGGAGGCGATAGACATTACTGAACTAACATAGTTTTACACCGTTGTTAACCTTACGCCTTTTTTACTCTCTGATCGAGGTTCTCGGCATTGAAAAAATCTTTGTAAACTAAATCACACGTGTATATGTTGACATTTAAGAGATATACAGTCAAGAAAATCAAGAGCAATGGTGATATATATGCGGATTTGACACTAAAAATAAACAATCAAAAAATAGCTACAATTTAAGGGATGTGTTTTGTGACGACATCAGATTCCTAATTGATGGTGAAAGGTCTGGTGGCAAGAAAGGTTGCTTCCAGGATGTTGTCAAGCGTTTTCGCTCGACGATTCCATTCATGGGTGGTGTTTTGGCCCTTGTTCCTGTAACTCGAATCCTAGCCCGGTATATCCCATTTTAGTTTTACACCATTGTGAACCTTACGCCTTTTTTACTCTCTGATCGAGGTTCTCGGCATTGGAGAATCTTCGTAAACTAAATCACACGTGTATATGTTGACATTTAAGAGATATACAGTCAAGAAAATCAAGAGCAATGGTGATAT
This sequence comes from Helianthus tuberosus, assembly GCA_030545235.1. Taxonomy (NCBI): domain Eukaryota; kingdom Viridiplantae; phylum Streptophyta; class Magnoliopsida; order Asterales; family Asteraceae; genus Helianthus; species Helianthus tuberosus. The sequence continues at coordinate 169,460,950 of CM060368.1, forward strand.
ATATATGCGGATTAGATACCAAAAAATAAACACTCAAAAAATGGCTACAATTTAAGGAATGTGTTTAGTGACGGCATCATATTCCTAATTCATGGAAAAAGGTCTGGTGGCAAGAAAAGCTGCTTCCAGGAGGTTGTCAAGTGTTTTCGCTCGACGATTCCATTCTTGGGTGGTTGGTTTGGCCCTTGTTCTTGTAACTCGAATCCTAGCCCAGTATATCCCATTTTAGCTTTACACCATTGTTAACCTGATGCCTTTTTTACTCTCTGATCGAGGTTCTCGGCATCGAAAAATCTTCGTAAACTAAATAACACGTGTATATGTTGACATTTAAGAGATATACAGTCAACAAATCAAGAGCAATGGTGATATATATGCGGATTAGACACCAAAAAATAAACAATCAAAAAATGGCTACAATTTAAGGAATGTTTTTAGTGACGGCATCAGATTCCTAATTATTGGAGAATGGTCTGGTGGCAAGAAAAACTGCGTCCAGGAGGTTGTCAAGTGTTTTCGCTCGACCATTCTATTCTTGGGTGGTTTGTTTGACCCTTGTTCCTGTAACTCGAATCCTAGCCCGGTATATCCCATTTTAGTTTTACACCATTATGAACCTTACGCCTTTTTTACTCTCTGATCGAGGTTCTTGGCATTGAAAAATCTTCGTAAACTAAATCACACGTGTATATGTTGACATTTAAGAGATATACAGTCAAGAAAATCAAGAGCAATGGGGATATATATGCGGATTAGACACCAAAAAATAAACACTAAAAAACGGCTACAATTTAAGGAATGTGTTTAGTGACGGCATCAGATTCCTAATTGATGGAGAAAGGTCTGGTGGCAAGAAAAGCTGCTTCCAGGAGGTTGTCAAGTGTTTTCGCTCGATGATTCCATTCTTGGGTGGTTGGTCTGGCCATTGTTCCTGTAACTCAAATCCTAGCCCGGTATATCCCATTTTAGTTTTACACCATTGTGAACCATACGCCTTTTTTACTTTCTGATCGAGGTTCTCGGCATTGAAAAATCTTCGTAAACTAAATCACACGTGTATATGTTGACATTTAAGAGATATACAATCAAGAAAATCAAGAGCAATGGTGATATATATGCGGATTAGACACCAAAAATAAACACTCAAAAATGGTACAATTTAAGGAATGTGTTTAGTGACGGCATCAGATTCCTAATTGATGGGAAAGGTCTGGTCACAAGAGAAACTGCTTCCTGGAGGTTGTCAAGTGTTTTCGCTCGACGATTCCATTCTTGGTGGTTGGATTTGCCCTTGTTCTTGTAACTCGTATCCTAGCCCGGTAAATCCCTTTTTAGTTTTACACCATTGTGGACCTTACGCCATTTTTACTCTCTGATCGAGGTTCTCGGCATTGAAAAATCTTCGTAAACTAAATCACACGTGTATATGTTGACATTTAAGAGATATACAGTCAAGAAAATCAAGAGCAATGGTGATATATATGCTGATTAAACACCAAAAAATAAACACTCGAAAAATAGCTACAATTTAAGGATTGTGTTTAGTGACGGCATCAGATTCCTATTTGATGGAGAAAGGTCTGGTGGCAAGAAAAGCTGCTTCCAGGAGGTTGTCAAGTGTTTTCGCTCGACGATTCCATTCTTGGGTGGTTCTTGTTCCTGTAACTCGTATCCTAGCCCGGTAAATCCCTTTTTAGTTTTACACCATTGTGAACCTTACGCCTTTTTTACTCTCTGATCGAGGTTCTCGGCATTGAAAAATCTTCGTAAACTAAATCACACGTGTATATGTTGACATTTAAGAGATATACAGTCAAGAAATCAAGAGCAATGGTGATATATATGCGGATTAAACACCAAAAAATAAACACTCGAAAAATGGCTACAATTTAAGGAATGTGTTTAGTGATGCCATCAGATTCCTAATTGATGGAGAAAGGTCTAGTGGTAAGAAAAGCTGCTTCCAGGAGGTTGTCAAGTGTTTTCGCTCGACGATTCCATTCTTGGGTGGTTGGTTTGGCCCGTGTTCCTGTAACTCGAATCCTAGCCCGGTATATCCCATTTTAGTTTTACACCATTGTGAACCTTACTCCTTTTTTACTCTCTGATCGTGGTTCTCAGCATTGAGAAATCTTCGTAAACTAAATCACACGTGTATATGTTGATATTTAAGAGATATACAGTTAAGAAAATCAATAGCAATGGTGATATATATATATATATATAGGGAGAAGATCATGCGAGAACCACCTCTTATTGCGAGAACCGCGAGAACCAATGTGAACACAACCAAAAATGCCTAAAAATAGCTAAAAATCACAGAAATTTTTTTTTTTAATATTTTTTATATAAAAATCGCTACTTTTCGAAGCCAAAAAAAAATTAAAAAAAATTTTTATTTTTTGCCACTAAAAGTAGCGATTTGAGCATAAAATATATTAAAAAAAAATTTAGATTTTTTTTTTATTTTTTTAGGTTTTTTGGGAGTTTAGTTTTTAGCATTTTAGCTTGGGGGGGTTAGGTTTTTTTTTTGGGGGGGGGGGGGGGTGGGGGAGGGGGGTTTAGGTTTTTTTTTTTGGGGGGGGGGGAGGGGTTAGGGTTTTTTTAGGTTTTTTGGGGGTTTTAGTTTTTAGCATTTAGCTTGGGGGGGGGGGGGGTTAGGTTGGGGGGGGGGGGGGGGGTTAGGTTTTTTTAGCTATTTTAGGTTGTGTTCACATTGGTTCTCGCGGTTCTCGCAATAACGGTGGTTCTCGCATGAACTCCTCCATATATATATATATGGAATGTGTTTAGTGACGGCATCAGACACCAAAAAATAAACACTCAAAAAATGTCTAAAATTTAAGGAATGTGTTTAGTGACGGCATCAGATTCCTAATTGATGGAGAAAGGCTGGTGGCAAGAAAAGCTGCTTCCGGGAGGTTGTCAAGTGTTTTCGCTCGACGATTCCATTCTTGGGTGGTTGTTTGTGTAACACCTCGCAAAATCATACCCAATAAAGTGATGACACGTGTCATAAACCCTAGATGGGTAATAAAATTAACTTTGAAAGACTGAAAGTGTCAACATGCAAATCTTTGCCTCTGAGTGACCATTTATCAAACCCGGGACTTTATAATTTTAATAACATGCTCTCGGGAATGACTGATAATGATTGTAAAAGTTGAGTGATTAAATATAAAAAGTTTCAAAATTTAGTCCTCTGATCAATCACTTACGGACCGTAAAGGTTCAGGCTTACGGTCCTTAGGGACGGTAACTGGGCGATAAAATTAAAAAGCGGTTACAGACCGTAAAGGCTCAAGCTTACGGTCCGTAAGGACTGTGTCTGGGCAGCAGTTTTGGACAGCTGCAGGTTTGTCACCTTCTACACCCAAAATTCGAAACCAGCAGGATGCAAACGGATTTCTAATACCTCTTGGACACTTGTAACCTCCTTAGAACAACTTGAAACACCTGGAGTGATCTTGTGAGACCTTGTTTCACTATAAATAGAGCTCATTGTTGAGCTTGAGAACTTGCACCTTTAAATTTTCTCCTCTCTACATCTTCTCTGGGATTCCTGGTCAAGAAGGAAGCCCTCTATATTTCAAGTTTCGAGCTAGGACCCTTTGTAAGTGTCCTTAGCCTCCTTAGTTCGGTTTTTAAATGTTTAAAGGCCGAAAGTCAAAGTTGTCGTAATAACGCTTTGACTATCGGTTTAGACCTAAACGGTCCAACCATTGTTCGAGGCGAATATGCCTACGTGATCGTAATTAGGTAGGTCTTAATCCGTCAAAAGGGCACCTCCTAATTACCACGTTTACTTAGTTAATTGTCAGGTCAAAGTAATTAACATAAAAAGTCAAACAAGTCAGTTTTTAAATAAAATGAAATCTGATAATGTAGAGGTTATAAAATATGTTTTATCACTTTAATAACTTGGTAAATATTATTAGAACATGTCTAGACATGTTCAACCCGACAATTCTAAGTTTAGGCTCGGTTCGCAACCGAAAGTCGCAAAAGTTTGACTTTTGCTTTGACTTTCAGTTCTAACCCGAATTAGCTTAGTTTCTTTATGCATTAAGGTTCCTTTGTGACCATATATAACCCTCTGAGGTTATATTACATGGTCCCTTAGAAATCTGAGTTTATTTACTTGATTTAGTTATTATGCTTAATATTGACTAAAATGCCCTTTTGTCAAAAATGAGATTTTTAACATAAACAACCATGCAAATAAATTACATTCTGATTAGTAATGTTATTTAACTTATTTTAACATTTATCTTCTGGTCACAAACTAAGATTACATAATAAATCGTAAAACATGCTTTTAAAAGGACTAAAATACCCTTTTGCATGCAAATGAAGTTTAAACATGATTTTGACATAAAAATTCATCACTCACTGTTATAATATCATATTTAGGACTAATTGGGATTCTAAGTAAGATTACTTACGTATTAAATTAAATTAATAAATGACGATTATGCCCTTTTCACACATAAATTGGGATTTAAATAACATTAACATGCAAAAACCTTTTGTCATTGATATGATATGACAAATAAATTTTTTTAACCATTCAAATCTGGTCATAAACTCAGAATTTCCTAAACATCGAAATATTCGCCATTTATCGAATTTTATGACATTAAGGTGCATAGTATGGTTTTAAACCATACTTAGCACACAAAACTTTTTGCCTACTGATTTTATAAACCATTTCTAATATTTTTACAGTAGGTATAAGTCATGAACTCAGAATCCCAAATAGGTCCTTAAAACTATGTGTGAAATGACCAAAATGCCATTTCGGGGCATAGTTTGGCCATAAATGGTAAAACACACATATATATATGATATCCTATTGTTAATGTAACATAAATTAAATACTTTTACAAAAGGTTTATGACCAGAACCTCAGTTTGCATGTAAACCTCTTTTATAAATCATAAAATGACCAAAATGCCCTTATGAGGCTTAATTCGGTTTTAAAATCTCTTGGGCATATTTTTTGATATCCTACCGATATCATAACATATTTTAAGCATAATAACGTATGGAACTTGTATATGACTCATCCGGTTACCCGTTTATGCTTATACGCGTTCGGTGCGGTTTATGTGACAAGTTTGCATAAATTAGCCGAAACGGGTTAAACCTTATCATTTTAACTTCAAATTCCATAATGTATTTAGTTTACCCATATTATAAAAGTCTCCATACTTGTTGGGTCTAAATTACATTCCATTCCGGTCATCGCTTAATCTAGCGTTTTATACCGTAGATTCTACTTTAAAATAACTGGTCTAAGTCCATGACTTAAATTAGACCCATTAGTAATCTAATAGGTTAATAAAACCTTCGTTCCAGAGTAGGAAGCCCCGGTAAAAGCTACCTTCACAGGTTATTTAGACTATACGGCTGAGTAGATTGATATTGCATTTAAAAGCTCAGGTAAATACTTTTAACTTATTTTCCCTTATACGGGCTTGGGATACGGTAAAATATTACCGCTTGGTCAGGTATGGAATCTTTTAATCGGGTTGTTATTAATAAATTACATAACCTATTTTAATCCGTTTGGTTTGATAACATAAACATTAGGGGTTAATGCAACCGTGTCCTGGATATCCTTGGCTCATTTAATTGCAAATGGCCACGACTTAAGCACAGGGTGTAGGCATACACCTGACAGTTGCGTATGTAAAAAGATATACCCACAATGTTGGGGATAACTCCTTATGGGTTTATATTAGTGGTGTGTTGGTTAATCATATCTCGGCTTCTATACCGGCCCCTAAATGTATGACAAACATGTAAATCTGTATACAAGATTATTATATAATTGTCCCAAGTTATAAAAGAATATTTGTGCCATGTGCATCTAAATCAATTTTCATAAATGTTTTCAAAAGAGTCGGTTAATTGTATTTACCAGTATAAACTGACGTATTTTCAAAAGGCTAAGTGACAGGTACTACACGTACTAGGTTGGGAGCTTCTGGGCGTTAAATAGAGAATCTTGCAAGTTCGTAATGCCTTATGTAAAAAGATCCGCCTGTGGATCCTTTCTTTACAATCGTCTATATATTCTTTTATTCGTACTTTACACTTTCGGTTTGTAATAGTAATTTCTACCAAGACTTCCGCTGTGTTATAAACTGTGTATATTTGTCTATGATGATATCAACTACGTCACGATACTCCCCACCGAGCCCACCGGTTTGTGGATAAAATATCGGGGTGTGACAGGTTGGTATCAGAGCCAACATTGAGTGAATTAAACACTAGCCTTTTTGTGTTTAATCTCAATGACACGGTAGCACATTCCCCTGACTTCCGAGTCTAGGAAAATGATCTAGGATTAATCTTAATCTTATTTGGTTTATATTTTGTTGTTTCCTTTTTTTGACAGGACTACATATTGAACACGCCACCAAGAATTCGAGGAAGAGGAGGAAGAGGAAAAGCACCAATGAGGGGAGGAAGGCATAGCGAAGCAGGGCCTTCACCTAGGCGAACCCCCTCTGCGTCATTTAGCTCAGACCCATATGATGACTGGAGACACTCCCTGGAACCTGCGAGACGTTCTGTCTCACTTAGCACCTCCCCATCTTATCACCATTCTTTTGGTCCACAGCAACTTGACGAGCCCCAAGGCTCCCACCATTCATAGAAGTCGGTGTACTCGCACCATTCACATCATTCCTCCCACCATTCTTCGCACCACTCTTATTCTCAGGGTCACTTCCACCTTGACCACTACATCAACGCACCAGCGGGTTATAACCTGCTGCGTCCAGAAGACCATTTTCTGCAAGACATGGATGTGGACGAGGATCCAGATCCAGAAATGCCACCATCTGGGACGCCCACGCATCCCATTGATATCTCCAGCGGTTCTTCTTATGCAGGATCGCCATACCGAGGCCCCGATTTATGGGCCAAAAGGTGGAGCACCTACAAGTGGGAGTACACTCCCTCTCACCACGACTCACCACCGCCACAACAGACTCCCTCTGAGGATCCGTACTTTCAAGCGGTCATACCACTACCACCACCAGCACAAGAATAGCCTCCACCACCACCATAATCGTCAAGGCGAAGGAGAAATGCACGAATGTCCATGCGAGGGGGTACACGCATTAGTACCCCACAACCTTCAAGCAATTACCCTCCCATCTATGAAGATCCACAAATGGGTTTGAATAGTCCTCTTAGTCGGTCGATTGGCTTGAATCTCTCTTTCTTTTGTATCGTAACACTATGCCGAAAATTGACACTACACCGGCCACTTTTGCACCACCACCACCTCCAGTGGGTTATGAAAACCCAATTCCTGCATACCAACATACAACCGGGTACAACCCATTCGAGCTACAAACTAACACGGGTTATAACTACCAACCACCTGCCTATGACCCAAAGTTGAGGCAGCTAATTTTAACGGCCTCTATCCCTCACCATTTCCTCCAGCATACCCAACTGGGTACCCTGCTTATGGGTATCAATACCCGCAACCACAAACCCAACAATAACCTCAACCTCCACCTCAATAACCACAAACACAAGAAATCTTACAAAGGTTGGAAGAGGTTGAACAAAGGGCGGAGGAACGTGAAAGAAAGACCCATAAGTTCCTTAAGGTTCTTGCAAACTTCATCAAGGGGAAGAAGAAAGATCGTTGTGTTGGATCGTTGTGTGACCCTAACGAGTCAATCAGAAGAGTTTACGATCTATTTCAAAGGTGGAATCAGAGAAATAGACGTGAAACAGCTTGATTCTCATTAATTATCTTCTTATTAATGATTCCAAAGCTTTTATAGATCGTTTGACAAACTGGCAGCACCTCGGCTCTGAATTGGAAAAGTTAATTTCGTCCCAAATGAATCAGCAGACCAGCTATATATAGGGGAGGTAATTTCGCACGAACATGTTCAAACGAAATTACGTTCAAGCGAAATCACTAATTTCGTGCGAAATTACCCTTGTGTAATTTCGTACGAAATTACCCTTTAACACACAAAACCTGTTTTCCGACCTGCTGAACACTAGTTTATCCTATCTAGATACAAGACTCTATAAAGACGAAGTTAACAGACATTTATGCACCAACAGACTCCCCCTTGGATGTTGACGAAGTCTTTAGCATCAAATCTTCAGTCTTTAGTCTTGATCTATCTTCTTCTCTGTCCAATTTGTCTGACACTGTAAGCATCCTTCAATCTCTATCTTCAAAACTCTTCAAACTCCCCTTTGAGTGTTGATCCAGAATGTAGACTCCCCCTTTCAATATGCTGGAGCTTGAATTCTGGTTCAATCTTTACACTTTCTTTGCCATGGGGATCTTATTTCCTGTTTCTCAAGAATATAACATTACAATCTATTCTTCTTTTAACAACATTTTATGTTTTTATCAGTTTTAATAATCCACTTAAGTATTCAGGTCCAAGTTAATGACCCTGAGTACTCAATTTATCTACCAAGTCCAACTTAATGACCTTGGTTGATCAAATCAAGACAAAGCTGACTTTTGTTCAACATATTTCAAAAACATTTTCTGAAAATTACAAGTTTCAACTTAATGATCTTGTTTTGACTTTTCATTTTCCAGGTTTAACAAGATTAGCTCACAACCCATCTTCCAGTTCAGAAACTTCCTGCATCTGCTTCAAACTTCGAATCTAAAGATCAACTTTCCACTTTGGTTTGTCGGAAAATAAAGCAGAAATATAAAATCTTTTTTTTGGATTTTGTTGGTGCACGAATGTCTAAAGCCTGCGTCTTAGTCTTAGTTGATCAATGTATAGGGTCTAGATGTGTTAATTATGTATTGTATAGGGGGTTGAAGTGTAATTGTTTGATTTTCATGTTGACATTTCGCTTATATGGACATGTGCCATAAGAGCGAAACCCCAACTTGATGGTTTCGCTCATATGGACATGGTCACATAAGCGAAACCTTGTCCGCTATAAATACCCAAGTTGTTTTCTCATATTGTACGTCCATGTCTCCCGTGTAGCCGAACTGTTGTTCGTGTATTTCTTGGAAGATTAATGAGAAAACTGTTTTAAAGTGATCTACTTCTGTTTCTACTCCATGCCGATTTTGTATTTCCGCTGCATTTTCGGTAGTTGCTAGCTCTGATTGACTCACACGACTGTCAATAACGGTCCTACAATTGGTATCAGAGCCGGTTGTGAGCTAGTTGACCCAAATCAAAGCCTTTTTCTAGCACTTTTTGAGTTTCAGACCTTTCCGATGGAAAAATGGACTGAGATTTGGACATATTTTGTAAAACTGGTTAATAACAAACCCTTTAGAAATTCAGACCTAAAAACAGCTTAAAAGTGACTTAAAATGGCTCGTGATTAGGTTCCGCTTTTGTGTCATCTTGAGAGGTTTCGCTTTTACGACATTAGAAACCAGAGGTTTCGCTCGTAGGTTTCGCTCCAAGTTTCAGTTTTGAGGTTTCGCTTTTGTGGTTTCGCTCATAAGTGAACTTAGTGGTTTCGCTTATTAGTCAAGTTACACGTTTCGCTTATAAGGGCATATACAGGTTTCGCTCTTAAGTACTCTTAGTATCTGGTTTCGCTTATTTGACCTGTTTTAGTGTAAAAGTCATGGTTTGAGCGTTTAGTCCATTTCGTACGTGATCGAGTGTTGGAAACTCAGTTTGTGTTAAAAGTTTTTGATAAAAACAACCTGTTAATCAAAAAGTTAAACATTTTTCGAAATTTGTTACTAAAAATGGAAAATCAAGATTTTTACAACTTCTTCGCGGGCAGTGGTATGGTAGCAGGACAAACCTCGAGTAGTGTTATACAAAACGTCAACATGGAGAACGAATTGGGAACAATGCAAAAGCCTCCCAAGCTGATGAACATAGATGAATATGCGGGATGGTCAAGCAGATTTAAGAACTGGGTTCAGGCTAACCATTTTGAATGCTGGATGAAGATAGAGAGAAAGTATGTTCCACCAGTTGATGGTTTAAATAATAAGAAGAATATTGTAAGCCTGACAGAATCAGAACAGAATGATTTCAAAGCCGAGAAAAAGATGATTAGTATTCTCCAGCAGGCTATCAAAGAAGATATTTTAGTATTGTTGCAATATGAAGGTAATGCTCAATCTATGTGGAATGCATTGAAAGCGAAGTTTAAAGGTAGTGATTCCATGATCAAGAACAAGAAGGCTCTGCTCAAGAAGGAGTTTGATATTTTTACCGGTATGAAGGGTGAAACTACAAGGCAACTAATTGAAAGATATTGCCATTTGGTACCTGAAATGAATAGATTAAAAATTGAAAAGACCGATGAAGAATGGATTGACAAATTGGCTGATGCGTTACCTTATGACGAGTGGGGTACATACCTGATGATGCTGAAGAACAATTCAGACTTTGCCAATTACAATCTTAGTTTGTTCATAGAAAAGATTGAAGCTCATGAGTTAGAATTGTTGAAGATAAAAAAGATGAACTCAGCAAATGTTCAACAAGATGTATCCTTGTACTACAGAGGCAGTACTCCAGTTATAACAAATCAGAGCCTAAAGATACAAACTGGTTTCAGTGCTGACACAAGTTCAAGTGCTTCGTCAAATACTCCACAAACACACAAACCGTCACCATTTTCGAGTGTTGATCCAAACTTCAAAGCTAGTGAAAAACTATCACCTCAAAGTTCGTCCAGTTCAAATAATCAGGCATATGTTTCTGGGATCCAATGCAACATTGCAGTTAATATTAAGAATGGGAATGAATTCACTGAATCAGCTGCGAAACAACACATTGCATTGTTGGCTTCCGTGTTAGAGTCGTATGAGTCTCTGGTAGCGGGTAAGATCGGGAATCCAGACATGACCAAAGAAGATTACGATCAGATTGACCCAGAGGAGCTTGAGTTAATAGATATTAAATGGGGGATGGCTAGTCTTGTGAGGAGAGCACAACGCTTTATGGAAATTACAGGCAGAAACAGTCTTTCTAGACCTGATCAGAAGTTAGGATTTGACAAGTCCAAGGTAACCTGTTTCATGTGCAAAGAAAGAGGCCATTTCAAAAGAGAGTGTCCAAACCGAGAAGTGAATAATCATCAGAATCCGTTCACGAATGATTATTATAAGCAGGCAATCTATCACCGACCAAATCAGCAACCTGGAGTTCAAAGACCACAAATCGAGAACAAACCAGAGAAAGCTCTCATTGTGAACCAGAATGACGAGAAAGTTGCTGAGGGATTCAGCTGGGATAAATATATCCCTGGAAGTGATAGACAGGCTATGATTGCTGAGATAGTTGAAGTGACCGAAAGTGTTGTTGAACATGAAGTGGTTGTTGAAGATGTTTCTGTGGATAATGTGGCTGACATTGAGGATTTAGATGCAGAAGTTCTTTACTCTCAATCTGAGCAGGAGGTATTAGCCAGTTCTTTGAGATCTATCATGCCTCCTAAAATTTTTGAATCTTTTGCAGGTTTCTTTGAAGAACCGACGACTGGATTGTGTCCAAGATATGAGGAGAAGAAAGAATTTGTTGAAGAAATGATCGATGTGACAAAGGAGATGACCGAAGACACTTTGAAAGAAATTGCTGACAAGGCTCTCATGGCGAAACTGAAAGAGGTAGACACAGAACTTGTGAAACCAGAGTCTGTCGGTACCGAGTCTGTTCAAAAGGAGTCGGATCAGGAGTCAGGAATTGAGGAGGTCAAATCTGAGAAAGTGTCTGAGTCAGAGTCCAAAAATGTCGGTAAACAGGAAGTAAAAACTGCTCATGAAGCAGAAGTTGTTGAGATAGTGGATTCAATGTCTGAAACCCCATGCCAAAAGTGTTTACAACCGTGCATGGAGTGTCTTGAAAAAGAAACTAAGTTTCAGGAATTGAAACAACATGCTGACATGTTAAAATTTGATCTAGGACAAGTCAAAGAAGCATATGATACACTAGCCAGATCAGTTAAAATGATTAAAAAAGAAAGTGTCGAAAATGATAAAGCCACAAAACTTGCAAAAGCAACACTTTTTGATAAATAAGTGGAAGTTAATTTTCATATTGACACAATCGCATCATTAAAGAAAGAATTGGAATTGACTAAAATTGAAAATGAGCGAATCGATAAGAAATTAATGAGCTATGTTGCATCGTCCTATGTTCTTGAACAAATTGTTCCACAACAGCTCAATGCTGCACCGGTCTTTAACAGTGTTCCACCCCCAATGTGGAATCATTATACTCAAAAGTATCCAGATGGGGTGGAATCTGCATTGAATCTCAAGTTGAAAACAATTGAGGATGAATTGCCAGAGAGCATTGATGTTACATTCTCTGCATCCGACACGGACAACGAGTCACAGGTCATCAAGACTGTTGTCTATCAAGTGTTAGATGAAGACAGTGATAACTCTGAGGTTGAAGTTATGAAATCTCATTCTGAGAAGTCTGTTACTGTCACACCCCGATTTCCACGTGTCACCGGTGGGCCCGGTGGGGGAGTATCGTGACGTGGTTGGCAACGTAATAGTCAAACAACACAATATAATAATGCACAGCGGAAGCAAATTTAAAATATAATACAACCGAATTTATTTATTGTAATCAAAGTCACAATATCCGGATGTTTATCCACAGTAGGATCGAAACAAAATAACATTTAATGGTTCAACAGACTTCAGCATCTTAAGCTTGCGAGACTTCTAATGATGCTTAGGAGAAATCCCAGCCAATTTCGCTTAGTACCTGCATTTAATCTTTTTGGGAAAATACGTCAGTTTACACTGGTAAATACATTCAACTGACTCATTTTGGAAAATGATTGAAAATTGGTTTGGATGCACTAGGCATAAACATTTTTATTAACTTGGGAGAATTATTTAATATTATAATCTTGTGAACGAATTACATGTTACTTATGCGTTCAGTAGCCCGGATCTAGTCCGGGTTAAAGATCAATGGACACACCACATCAATGAGTTATACACGACAGGTGTACGCCTACACCCCGTGCTCAGGTCGTGGCCATCTCGTAAGATGATGCCAAGGATATCCGGGACATGGTCATTAACCCCCCAAAGGCTGTAAAGTAAACAAGACTGTTTAAACGAGCCGATCAAATTATTCAACTACCCACTAAGCGTGGAGATTTGATGCCCGATCAAGCGGTATGCTATATACCGTAACCCAAGCCCGTATAGGGAAAATAAGTTAAAAGTATTTACCTGATGCAAGTATAAATCACAATAAGCAGAATGCACGCAGCTTTTACTGTTTCTCCTAATCTGGAACGAAGGTTTAATATAACATGTTAGAATTCTAACGGGTCTTTTATTAAGCTTAAGCTTAGACCAGCTAGTTTCAAGATACGGTTCGTACGCACGATTAAGCAAAGACCGGATAGAATGTGATTCAGACCCGACAATTTTGGAGACTTGTTTGATATGGGTTTATTATTCACATTCTGGATTTTGAGATAAAACCGTTAAGGTTTGACCCGTTTCGGCTAGTTTATGTAAACTTGTTACATAAAGCGAACCGTACGCGTAATAAGCGTGACGGGTAGTCATGAGAGCTATATACAGGTTTCCTAAGTTAATTATGTCTCAAATATGTTGTGACATCAGTAAGGTGTCTTTCGTTATGCCCAAAACGTGTCTAAACACAAACTAGGCCCCGTAGGGGTAGTTTGGTCATTTAAAAGTTTATAAAAGAGTTTAAGCGACAACCTGAGTTACAGGTCTGATGTAATCAGCAAATATACTCAATTTTCTAAGTTACATCAGTAGGTTAAGGCATGTATGTGAAACTTATCATTTTTAACCAAACTAGGCCCCGTAGGGGTATTTTGGTAATTTCACATAAGCCGAAAAGCTCAAAACCGAAGTCTGAGTTTATCAACCTTTGCTTACTGTTAAAATATGATAATTTGCCTCTTATATCAGTAGGTATCAACCCGGGTATGTCCAATATGATTTTAAAACATACTATGCGTTAAAAACGCTAAATAAGGCGATTAAAGGCCATTACCGGGTTCGATACTTAAATCTGATATTTTTATATTTCCAGAAGGCTTAAAATAATTTATTTATCATAACTAATCAGTAGCAAAAGGTTTGGAATCGTTTAGATGTGTAAAACTCATTTTATGGCCCGTAAGGGCAAAACCGACAATTACCGAATTAAGCCTACGACTATGAGTTATGCTCAGCCTAAAATTAATTAAAAATATTTAAAAATCCTAAAATAATATATTACATCAGTGGGTAATTCGTTTGATACCAAAAAGTATGTTTAACTAGGCTATACGCTAATTACGCCATTTTATTAACATAAAGCATCGTAATTACGCTAATGAGCATAACTCTTATTCTACACCTCAAACTGATGTCAAACTTTTCATACAAGTTTATATATCAATATTTAAGGTTCCTACACTTTTACATTTTCATAATTCACGTTTTAAGGTAATAAGGGCATAACGGTCAACATATGAGCGATTAACGGAAACTTGCATATTAATTGGATAATCAACGAAACAAGTACAGAGGCATATACTATCCTGTAACCTAACCCTAATGAAGCATTAAGGCATTTCTAATTCCATCTAACTCGGGCCAGAACTGAAGTCAACGTGAAAGTCAAAGTTTCGGGACTTTCGGTTTCGAACCGGTTCAAAACTGAGAGTTGTCGAGTCGAACTAGTTTAGACATGTCCGTACACTTATTACCAGGTTATATTAAGTTTAAAACAGTTTACACGCATTACGTATTGTTAATCATGCATTAAATCATATTTTATATTTCTGTTGACTTTTTCGGTCAATGTTTGACCCGACAAACGACCTAGTTAGGTCTGGAATCAGTACGTGCCCTTATAAGGGTTTAATACCCATATAATTACCTACTTAACGGTACTCTTAATTTGACATACGACCGAGCTATCATTAATTAATTACGAAGTCAAACCGTAGTTACGTCGGTTTGACTTTTAGCTAAAATACTAAGCTATAATTAATTTAGAAAGGTTAGGCAACTTACAAAGTGTTTAATGATAATTAGGGATGTCTTGTAATCAGCTTGAAAGCTCCTCAATTTGATCAGACTTGAATTGTGAAAGGAATGATCATGGAGTTGCAACTTATGTGGGTTATATAGTGTTCATGGCACCATGAATTGATGACAACAAAGTCTACAACTCTCCACAATCGTTCAACAGATGTTTCTAGTATATAGGGGGTGCCTAGGGGTCGTTTATGAGTGAGAAAGACCGGCCAAACAGGTTACAATTTTCGTTAAACAGGCTGCAGTAAGTTGCTGGTCGTTGGGGGGCTGCTTGCGCACCGTAAGCACACATGCTTACGGTCCGTAAGCATGCATCAGGGACCGAACTGTTTTTATTTGTTGAAGTTTCAAAAGGGCAGCCTTTAATTCTGACTTTGGGGCATTATATTATCACTTTGGGACCCCTAAAACATGTCTTGAACAGTTTGTACCCTACCTTTTGAGTTTGTTTTATTTAAATACATCTACAAGACCCGTAAATGAAGGTTTTCCATTGCTTTATCTTCGTAGGGTTCCACCAATTCAAGTTAGGAATAATTAAATGTTATAATTCACTGAACTTTATCATATACAAGATGTTTTTTTTTTTTTTTTTTTTTTTTGTTTGAGTCTTGGGATTTACCACGAGGTCGTTCAGAGGCAAAAATTAACATGACGCCTCTTTCAAATCTTCCCGACACATCTTTATTTAATCCGGTTTTACAATGACACGTGTCATTCATGACACGTGTCGTTTATTTTATTACATGCGAATTTTCGAGGTGTTACATCCTCACCCCCTTAAAATAAATCTCGACCCGAGATTTACTGAAACAAGTAAGGGTACTTTTCTTTCATCGCGGATTCAACCTCCCACGTGAATTCGGGACCTCTACGGGCATCCCATTTGACCTTTACAAAAGGTATATGCTTTCTTCGAAGCTTCCTTACGTGTCGATCTTCAATCGACAAAGGTTTTTCTACAAACTTTAAGCTCTTATCTATTTGCACATCTGTATGTGGTATAACCAGTGATTCGTCAGCGAAACACTTCTTTAGATTGCAGATGTGGAACACATTGTGAATTCCACTGAGCTCTTCTGGTAAGTTCAACTTATAGGCAACTGACCCGACACGTTCGATAACCTCGAAAGGTCCTATGTATCTCGGGCTTAGCTTGCCTTTCTTACCAAATCGCATCACTCCTTTCCAGGGTGACACTTTTAGTAGAACTTTTTCACCTACTTCGAAGTGAAAATCCTTACGACTAGGATCAGCGTAACTCTTCTGCCTATTCCGGGCAGCTTGGAGATTGTTACGAATCTGGAAAATCTTGTCCGTCGTTTCAAACACGATCTCTGGTCCTGATAACTGGACTTCTCCAACTTCCGCCCAACAAACTGGCGATCTACACTTTCTACCGTATAATGCCTCAAAAGGCGCAGCCTTTATGCTGGTATGGTAGCTATTGTTGTAGGAGAATTCGATCAATGGTAGGTTCTTATCCCAGCTACCTCCCAAATCGATCGCACATGCACATAGCATGTCTTCCAACGTTTGAATAGTACGCTCACTCTGACCGTCAGTCTGAGGATGGTAAGCCGTACTAAAGTTCAAACGTGTGCCCAAAGATTGTTGGAAGCTCTTCCAAAAATGTGACGTGTACCTAGTATCTCTATCAGAGATAATAGCTACAGGTATGCCATGTAAGGCTACAATCTTATCAACATATAACTGGGCTAACATATCGGAGCTATAAGTCTCCTTGATGGGTAAGAAATGAGCTGACTTAGTCAGTCTGTCAACTATGACCCATATTGTATCATTGCCTTTCTTTGTCTTAGGTAACTTGGTAATAAAATCCATAGTTACCATTTCCCACTTCCACGTAGGAAGTTCAGGCTGTTGTAGCAAACCTGACGGTTTCTGATGCTCGGCTTTGACTTGCGCACATGTCAAGCATTTTGCTACATGAGTGGCCACAGACTTTTTCAAGCCTATCCACCAATAATTTGCCTTTAAATCCTGGTACATCTTATCAGCTCCAGGATGAACGGAGTACTTGGAACTATGGGCTTCTTGGAGGATGACATCACGAAGTCCTCCAAAAATTGGAACCCATATTCGTCCATTTAACCGTAGAATTCCGTCTTTGCTAAGAGTTAACTGCTCCTCAGTTACTCCTAACTTTTCATTAGGATAGTTAGCTTCCAACACAGCTTCCTTCTGTGCAGCTAACACCCTTTCTATCAAACTGTTCTTTATTTCCATGCGCTTGGCATTGATTCGGATGGGCTTAACCCTTTCCTTCCGACTCAAGGCATCGGCGACTACATTCGCCTTGCCGGGATGGTACTTGATTTCACAATCATAGCCATTCAAGGTCTCCATCCAACGGCGTTGCCTCATGTTTAATTCTTTCTGATTAAACAGATGTTGGAGGCTCTTGTGATCAGAATAGATCACAAACTTGATTCCGTAAAGATAATGCCTCCACAGTTTTAGTGCGAACACAACGGCACCCAACTCCAAGTCATGGGTGGTGTAATTCTTTTCGTGCACCTTTAACTGCCGTGATGCATAGGCAATAACCTTGCCCTTCTGCATAAGCACACACCCCATGCCAGTGTGTGATGCATCACAGTAAACTACAAATTCTTCAGCGCCTTCAGGTAAGGTAAGCACAGGAGCGTTGCTCAACTTTTGTTTCAACACATCGAAGGACTCTTGCTGCTTAGGGCCCCAAACAAACTTTACTTTCTTCTTGGTCAAGGAAGTTAGGGGTGCAGCAATCCTTGAAAAATTTTCAATGAAACGCCTGTAATATCCTGCCAGTCCCAGGAAGCTACGAATCTCCGTAGGCGTCTTTGGCTCTTGCCAATTCATAACAGCTTCAACTTTAGCGGGATCCACTTGGATACCACGCTCACTGACCACGTGTCCAAGAAATTGGACTTCTCGTAGCCAAAATTCACACTTAGAGAATTTGGCATAGAGCTTCTCCTGATGTAGGAGTTTGAGAATACAACGAAGGTGCTTCTCATGGTCAGCTTGATTCTTAGAATAAATAAGGATGTCATCGATGAAAACGATAACAAATTTATCTAAGTAAGGCTTGCAGACGCGATTCATGAGATCCATGAACGCGGCTGGTGCATTAGTGAGCCCAAAAGGCATCACAAGGAACTCGTAGTGACCATAACGAGTCATAAAATGCAGTCTTGTGAACGTCTTCATCCTTAACCTTCAACTGATGGTAGCCTGACCTCAGATCAATCTTTGAGAAGTAACTTGCCCCTTGAAGCTGATCGAACAAATCGTCGATCCTGGGCAATGGATATCTATTCTTGATCGTGACTTTATTAAGCTCGCGATAGTCGATGCACAGACGCATCGACCCATCCTTCTTCTTGACAAACAAGATTGGCGCTCCCCAAGGAGATGAACTAGGTCTAATGAAACCTTTAGCCAGCAATTCATCTAGCTGCGTCCGCAACTCCTTCATTTCTGTGGGTGCCAATCTGTATGGTGCTCTGGCAACTGGTGCCGCTCCGGGAATGATATCGATCCTGAATTCGACTTGTCTATCTGGTGGTAATCCAGGTAGATCTTCGGGAAACACTTCTGGGTATTCAGAAATGACAGGGATGTCTTCTAACTTCGGTTTAGGTTCCTCCATAATCACTTGCGCCATGTAAATGACACATCCCTTCTTCAAACACTTGGAAGCCTTGAGCATAGTCACCTGCTCAGGCAGCCCATACTGAGTATCTCCCCGAATGGTAAGTGATTCACCAGACGGAGTCTTTATCACTACTTGCTTCATGTTACAGACAATTTGGGCCTGGTTATGAGATAACCAGTCCATACCCATAACTATGTCAAAACCAGCCAATTTAAACGGGAGTAGAGACAGAGGAAAAGAGTGGTTCTTAATGGATATAACACATCCATCTAACACAGTAGAGACGGTTTTTATGGTACCATCTGCTAACTCTACCTCATAGTTTACGCTTAGGGTTTTGACAGGTAAATTCAACAATTTACAAAACTTATGATCTACGAAAGACTTATCTGCGCCTGAATCAAAAAGTACTCTTGCAAAGACATCATTTACAAGGAAAGTACCTGTTATGACATTATCGTCTTGCACAGCTTCTTTCGCATCCATTCTGAAGACTCTGGCATTAGTCTTCTTAGCCTCCTCAGGCTTCTTGTTGTATTTTGGGCAGTTGGTCTTGATGTGCCCCTTCTCATTGCAACGATAGCACGTTGCGTCTTTTATCTTTTTGCAATCCAGGGTTTTATGATCCGTGGACTTGCAAATTCCGCAAGCAAAGGGTTTTGACCGGGTCTGAGAGTTCGACTCCAGTCTGCACTTTCCATAGTGCTGCTTCTTGCATATCTTACACTTGGGCTTCTCATCAGACTTATGCCCATCCTTCCTCGACTCAGATCCCTTCTTGTTATCACCGTTCCCACGGTGTTTCTTGTTCGACCTTCTTGAACCATCATCTTCACGCTTCCTCTTCTCGGCCTCCTTATTCCTTAGCGATCTCTGTCTGACCGCATCAAGAGTGAGGGATAAGGAAAGGTCAGTTACAGACCTGAAGGTAACTGGCCGAGAAGCTTTTACACTGGCCTTGATTTCCGGAGCTAAACCACCAATAAAGCGAGCGATTCTTTTTGGCTCCGGGGTTACCAGGTAAGGAACCAGCCGGGAAAGCGTATTGAAGCTTGTCAGGTACGCTTGACAGTCGAGGTTCGTCATCACCAACGATAGGAAGTCAGATTCAATCTTCTCCACCTCATGCTGAGGGCAGAAATTATCCTTGATTAGGGCAATAAATTGATCCCACGACATGTTATACAATGGGATCTTTCCGGAGGCCTCCATCAGAGATCTCCACCAAGCTAATGCTTCACCCTTGAAGGACTGTGACACAAACTTAACAACATCCATTTCAGCGCACCCGCTGATATCTACCACCGTGTCCATCTCGTCCAGCCAAGTCATACAGTCGACGGCTCCCTTTTCCCCAGTAAAATCCCTGGGCTTGCAAGATACGAAGTACTTGTAGGAGCAACCCTTGTTACGGGGTTCTTGATGCAGTATTAATTGCTGAGATGGGACACTTTGATGGTTGGTGGACTGACGGTCATCGCCATCTTTCTTAGGTCCATTCTTTTTGGGAGGAGGCTTGCTATGAGCCTCAGAATGTGTCCTGGGCTTTGCATGTGATGCAGAGTGGGTCCTACTTCGAGTACCGCTGTATTCCTCATACTGTCTATCCAAAGCCGGAGTAACAGCGTCGTCTATGATCGCTTTTAACTCGGCACCCGTTAACGTAATTTGGGCGTTCTCATTTGGCTCCACTGGATGGCTATTGACTTCATTAGAGTTAGCCATTTGTATTGAACTGTTGCAGAAAACAAGGACAATATTTTATTTGGGAGTTTATTATGGAATTACCCCTTAGGGTAACTCGTTAACCATGGTAAACAGAGACCATATTTGGTTAACTTATTAATCGTATTAATTTAGGATTTCAATTAAAATTTATCCTAAACATAAGCAATAACAATATATATTAGCACATAAGGCTTGGTCACATGGACAATTTTATAAACTATGATTTCAGAGAATCAAGACTTTTAAGGTTTGAACCTAGTTCATTACCCTTATCAGACAGGGAGTCATAGCTACCACTGTCTTTTGGCTCATGTAGAAATGAGCGAGGCCCGTAGGCACTATATTACCACGTATGGTTGAATATGATCATCTTAATTGATGATGTAAACCCAGGATTCAGAGATCATTAAACTGGATTAGGAATCTTCTAAAGAATCCTTGTACATATAAGAATGACATGTGATTTTAACTAATCACTTCTGCCAGGAGTGTTAACATGTTTTAAGATGTTAACAGGGATTTGAATCTTTTAAACAGGTCTTACCATTTTGGCCCGGTCTTATATTTGACACGAGGCTAGGTTTCACACTTTAAGATTCTTAATTAAATAATTATATAGGCAGATTAAAAGGAATGATTTTAATTTATTTATCTCATTTATAATTTATTTATGCACAAATGGCAAACATGAAATTTATAAAATAAACATTCCATTAAGTTATTACAATATTACATATTGCCCTAAACGGGTCTTTCACACAAGAAATTTGCCCACACAAGAGCTAAATCATACAAACATGCCCACGCAGGGGTCTTACAGAAGACATGCCCACGCAGGGGTCTTATAGAAAGATATAAGTCCTCGCAGGGACTAACACACCAACAAATGTCCACGTAGGGACTAAACAAACACAAGTCCACGCAGGGACTAAACATACAACATACCCTCGTAGGGGTTTATGGAAAGATAGACCCACGCAGGGGTCAATACACACAAACAACATACATACCCATATAGGGGCTTAACAACCAGATATGCCTACGCAGGGGCTCAACAACAGCTGGGAGGATTTAATAATCCTTCTTGTTCTTTCCCTTGATCAATCCCACTAATCCCTGGAAGAAACTCTGCCTCTCCTGGCGGTCGCGGCGAGATTCCCGCTCAACCTGATCCAATCTATGTAGAATTTCCTCCCTTTCTGGGGGAGAAAATCGTGGCGGCTGCGACTGCGCTCGAATGATAGGCCTGGGAGGTATTGGGTACCCCTGATTCGGGTAGCTCACCCCCCATGGATCTCCGTAGGGTCCTTGGGCATTGAGGGCGTTATAATTTGCCGCTACAATATAAGGATCTGTCTCAGCGTATCCGTAGTTGTTGTAAGCTGGTGGCTCAAACGGGTTGTAAGTACTTGGTCCCGTGTACGCTGGGATTGGGTTATCAAAACCCATGGGCGGTGGCTGTTGAAAAGCTGGCTGCGAAGGCCCACCCATTTGTGGGTCCTCCTGATGAGGCGGGTAGTGGCTTGCACTTGACTGTCGTGGGGAACTGAAATGAAAGTCCCCTGGTCGTATCGACATGCAGGCACCGGTTCTCCTACACCTTGGCGGTTGAGGAGGTGCCGGCTGAACTGGTGGCGGTGGAGGTGGTGGCGTAACTGCCACAAATCGGTGATCCTCGGATGAATCTTGATGATGCGGCTGTGGCTGTGGCTCCTGCTGCTGCTGATGCTGCCCATGAGACGACGAGTGGTGTGATGGTGTATAATACCACTGGTGTTGATCGAACAGGGCTTGGAAACTGTCTGGACCACCATAGGGTGATCCGTGAAAAGAAGATCCGTCCGAGATTTCGATCGGATGGTTTGGAGTACCACTCGCCGGCATGACGGGGTCCGTGTCCTCGTCCATGTCATCAGCGCTGTCGCCAGAGAAATGGTCATCTGGTCCTAGTGGGTTAAAACCCACGGGTTCTGGCACGTAGCCTACCGGATTGAACTGGCCTCGGAAGATAGGTGTGGGGTCTCCAAAAGAATGATGAGACAGCGATCTCTGCAGCGGTATATATGAGGGCTGCGGATTGTTCGGTTCGTAGGGGTTAAGAACGGGCGGTGTCGAACTATGCGAAACCGACCGCCTGGCCGGCTCGAACTGGTTTCTTCGGTTCTCCCGAGGGTCGTCACTCTCGGTGTTTGATGGAGCTCGCCTTCGTGAAGGTCCAGCTTCATGATCGTTGGGGGCGGTGACTGGCCCCTTTCCACGTCCTCGTGTTCGGAAGAATCTAGGAGGCATTTTGATGTTCCTGTCAATACAGCATATGATAACAATAACAAAAATAAAATTTTAAAGGACAAAACAAAAACCCGAATAAGTGGAGTTTGTCCTATGTTATAAGTCTAGACTCGAAGGTTTAGATATGTGCAATTGTGTACTGAGATTAAACACAAAAGGCTAGTGTTTAATTCACTCAGAGTTGGCTCTGATACCAACCTGTCACACCCCGATTTCCACGTGTCACCGGTGGGCCCGGTGGGGGAGTATCGTGACGTGGTTGGCAACGTAATAGTCAAACAACACAATATAATAATGCACAGCGGAAGCAAATTTAAAATATAATACAACCGAATTTATTTATTGTAATCAAAGTCACAATATCCGGATGTTTATCCACAGTAGGATCGAAACAAAATAACATTTAATGGTTCAACAGACTTCAGGCATCTTAAGCTTGCGAGACTTCTAATGATGCTTAGGAGAAATCCCAGCCAATTTCGCTTAGTACCTGCATTTAATCTTTTTGGGAAAATACGTCAGTTTACACTGGTAAATACATTCAACTGACTCATTTTGGAAAATGATTGAAAATTGGTTTGGATGCACTAGGCATAAACATTTTTATTAACTTGGGAGAATTATTTAATATTATAATCTTGTGAACGAATTACATGTTACTTATGCGTTCAGTAGCCCGGATCTAGTCCGGGTTAAAGATCAATGGACACACCACATCAATGAGTTATACACGACAGGTGTACGCCTACACCCCGTGCTCAGGTCGTGGCCATCTCGTAAGATGATGCCAAGGATATCTGGGACATGGTCATTAACCCCCCAAAGGCTGTAAAGTAAACAAGACTGTTTAAACGAGCCGATCAAATTATTCAACTGCCCACTAAGCGTGGAGATTTGATGCCCGATCAAGCGATATGCTATATACCGTAACCCAAGCCCGTATAGGGAAAATAAGTTAAAAGTATTTACATGATGCAAGTATAAATCACAATAAGCAGAATGCACGTAGCTTTTACTGTTTCTCCTAATCTGGAACGAAGGTTTAATATAATGTGACAACCGTCACTTTTCCGTACATTCCGTACACGAAATGAACAGTAATTTGTGCTTAAATGACTGTGCATGATCTGGTTTACCAGACAAATAAATTTCTGAATTCCATACAAGTGAATTCATGCACATTTTGTGCTACAAAATATAGCTTCATGCATAAACGAGAGCGTTGCGTCAGAAATATTAGTAAACTCACCGGTAAGACACATCGTGTCAACAGAACTGCAGAAAGCAGTCAGACATTAGAATTGAGGCCTAGGTGTAGGTCCGACGACAAAAGTACATTAAAACCCAAGAGTACATGTAAGGGTTTAATTTATAGACATTGCGAAAGCAAAAATAAGCACTAAAAAGCACCCGAAACGCACTTTAAGTGCATAATTTTGTATAATTCAGCTCAATTCAGCATTTAAACATATAAATATTATGCAGAAATTTCGTTTTATCATCCAAAATATTTCCCTAAGTGTTGGGAATTGAAAGGGTACAAGAAGGGTACTTAAAAGACACTAAAAAGTGTGATTTAGCACTTTAACGAACCAGTGTCTAACCGAACAACCGGATAATACCCGGAACACCAAAATAATGCTAGAAGCATTGTTTTTATTTTTCTAAGCTAGTTAGGGTCCCCGAATACCCTAACACACTATATATTTAATAACACACCATAAGGCACTAACTAAACATTTGATTTCCAACTAATCACTAACTAGTAGTTAGAAATGTTACACTTACCCCCCCCCCTTTTGGTTGGACGGTTGGGAGACCAAAATCCATCATGGGATTTCTTTCTTATATTTTAATGGATTGTGTTAGTCCTTCATGGAACACATTATCCTTTGGGTATGGAAATGTTGGAAGTCATTGCTTATAAACCACAAGACCTTGCACCAATGCCATTCATCTTCTCCAACAAACAAAAAAAAAACCTCCATTGGCCCTCCATACCTACGGCTCCATCTCTCACACTTCACACCTCCATTTTCACTTCAATATCAAGCATTCTAAGGTGACTCCAAGGTGTAAGAAGGTCACTAACGAAGCTCGGTGCAAGCGGATCTTGAAGGACCTTCACCATTTGCTTTTATCCACCTCATTTGCACTCTTGAACTTCCCTTGCCTTGAGCTAGTAGTAAGTGTTCTAAAACACCTTCTTGATCTTGTCTAGAGTGGTTAATAAGAGATTTGTCGGTTGAAAATCATGAACATACTAAATCATCAACTAAAAGTCTATTAAAGTGATGAATATGATGGTTAATAGATGGATAATTGTGTAAAACTTGTTAAACTTGTTTTGTGATGATTATTTTGTGTTGTTTAATGCTAGTAGTAGTTCGGATCATCATCTAACCCGGCTAGGTTATGTTCTTAGAACATGAGCTAGTGTATGTTAAAGTATAAAAAGGACTAGATGATGAACACTACTACTATTAAACATGAACTTGTGTAAAAACAATTTATCTTATGAAATGGAGTTCTAAACTAGTAGATCTAAAGATCTACAAGTGGTATTTTCGAAAGACCAACTGTAAGACAAAACCATGTTTTAAAACCGGATCTTTCATGAACTAGAGGTGTTTTTGTGAACAAACAAGTGTGTGGACACTTGTGTAACAAAAGTTTTAACAAAGAAATAATTTTCGTAAAAACCGACTAGAAGTTGTGAAACTTCATATTCTTTAAAAATAAAGTTTTTAAGAAATTAAACTTATTTTTAAAGATAACAAGACTTACTAAATGTGCTAGTAAGTTACTACACATTTTTGTAAATATTCAAGTTCATGAAATGGAGAAATTAGTAATTATTGTTGATGATTATTGTTAATAATTGTTGTTGATGATTGTTGACGATTTAAAAGAAAATAAACACATGTTTTGAAAACATGGGAAACCTCCATTTTTAGGGGGAAACTCTGTCAAAATTTTTATAAATTTTGACACTTAGAAAAATATAAGTTTTTGAGAAACTTATCCCCTAAAAATATACCTAAAAACATTACCAAGGTTTCCCTAATTTTTTTGGTGATAAGAAATGGTGATTTCCTCAAGAATAAAAATAGATACTAAGTATGTATATTTTTGAGAAAAAAAAATATATATATATATATATATTATTTGATCACCAACTTGTGTGCTAAGTGTATATAGTATGTGTTATACGTGCTAGTGTATTAAGACTTAAAAATACACTAAATACTCATGAGGAGTATAAACATAAAAATGCACAAACAACATACAAGATACATAATTCGGGTGCAAAGTGCAAAACACGAGACACTTATATTAATTTTAGAGAAAATAATATAAGTAAGATACTTAGTTAAAAATATAAAATATTTTTAACACAAGAAATTATACACAAAAGAGAGTGACTGTACTTGTGCGACGCAAGTCTAGTGACTAACGTTAAGAAAACACGTATAGGTCACGACGCTAGATAAGCAAATCCGGTGAAGTTTACGACGCAGGAACGCAAAGTAGTGAGTTCATGCTCCCCCTTTTCTCTAACTGTTTTTGGTTTTATAACTCTCGGGGGTGAAATACATGTTACAAATATTATAATTTTTACAAAGGGTAAAAATACAAGAAGCACTCTTGGTGAGAACGAGAACCGAGTGCAATATGATTTGAGAATACAAAAGAATACGAGAAGCACTCGTGGTGAGTGCAATATGATGAGCTTTAAGAAAAGCCTAGAAAATACTAGATCATGTGAGCTTGAGCTAAATATTGAGATGCCATTAATACTTAATTAGGGACGAGGGTTAGATCTAACGGGTACGGCCGAGCCCCACTCATGGTCCTTATGTGACCTCTTGAGTGCTTCGGTGTCCCAGTCGAGGGAAATCGACACAGTCAAGGGAAATTGACGCAGTCGAGGTTAATCGACACAGTCGAGGGTAATCGACACAGTTAAAGGAGAAAATACTAATGCTCCTATGTCCTCACATGCCTTAAGGGAGAAAACACTAATGCTCCCTATGTCCTCACATGCCTTGAAGGAGAATATACTAATGCTCCCTATGTCCTCACGTGCCTTAATAAACAAGCATTTAAAACGTGGGGTACACAAGAAAACTTGAATGATACTTGAGTACGTGGGGTACTCAAGAAAACGGGAATTATACTTGAGTACGTGGGATACTCAAGAAAGACTTGAATTATACATGACAAATACTATGTTTTCATACAAAGTATAAAAACGTGAAATACAAAAACGCATGAACTCGCTCAACTTTATGTTGATGTTTTCAAAAATTACATGTATTTCAGGTGACAGGATGGATCTTGGGCGCAAGTGTCGTAACTAGAATTAGACTACAAGTTTAGATGTCATCCACTTTTGTTGAATTGTAACCTTGTCAAAGGTTGTGTTTTGAAAACTTAATAACAAGTGTATGTAATACTCAAATTTTCATGAACGGATGAACATCGTTTTGATCATGTAGTTGTTTATTACGATTGAATGCAATGATAACAAGCTAGTCACACATCATACGCTTCCGCAAAAGACAGGGTGTGACAGTTTGGTATCAGAGCTTCGATTGTAGTGAACTAGGATTCTTTCTCGAGTCTAGACTACAATCACTAGAGTTCTCTCACGAAAACATTTTACAAAAAGGTTTTCATTGCATTCACGAAAGCGCTAAGATCCACAAGTCAGACACTTTTCAAAAAGTGACAAGGCAAGGACATTAGTGAGGAATACCTTTAAAATAAGGTGCCAACCAAAGCATAGTCTACACGAGTTAGACTTGCCAAAAACAAAATGACCCCCCAAAAACGAGAGTTATACGTAATATAATGCATTAAATTGCTTGATTATGCTAAATAGCATATATGTTATTGATATACATACATACAAATAAGTGTACGGAATGATTATTGACGTAAATAAGATACTTTCGACTCCGACTCCTATTACTGTACGTGACTCGCACGATGAAGCTACCGACCTCGCGTCCTTTTGCAAAGCTCATGACTGGGAGTGATTATCAAACAAGATGCTGAGCTTGCTTCCGTAGGAGATGGCTGCTCTTCCCACTCGATCGTGAAGATGCCTAACTACGGTGATGATGACGAGGCAGAGGCGGCAACCTTGAACAAATTCTTAATCGACGGGACGAGATCCCTGCGGCTTATGTGAAGCAAGATTGACGACGCACTTGACCAGGAAAGGGAGATGAAGTATTCATCTTGAGGGTGCCCCTCCAACTACTAGGAATTCTCTATTCCTACTTCATCTAATCATCGTGCCTATTCGCGCGTAACAACAACGAGTGTTAGCGCGTGGATCACTGCAATGGTCCTTTCCATGACAAGAGGTATAAGGACAGTAGTGTCCCCTCCTTGATTGACCATCTGCTTGGATGAGAGAAAATTTGGGATAACTGTGCAAGACAATTTATTATTACGGGGGCCCACGTAATAACGACTTGTAGTGCACAGAAATCCTGGTGGACTCTCCGGGTCAAGCTAATGAAAACCATACAAAATTTATCTATAGGTGTCCTCACCTTCATCTGGTAGAACAACACATAGATCAGTGCTTTAGCACGTTAGAAAGTAGGAAGCCTGTCTTAGCCTACTTCGTGACTGACACTTCTACCTGCATACGAGACGTTTGAGAAAACGATATTTGAGCGAGAGAGGTGGAATGACATTCAGAAAGAATCAGCGACGATACACTCCCTATCACCTCTACACAAACAACCCCATCAAAGGGGAAATATACGCACCAGTAAAGCTAAAGACCTAAGAAAACCAATGAAGCAGGAAATAACAGAAACTTGAATGACCAAGGCGATGTAGCCTCGAGTTCATTTCAAACAATATGCCAAGTTGGCAAGCCTATGTGAAGGCTCAATAACTGTTTCCTCGCTTATACACTGGTTATATATACGTGTGAAATTGGGTGGCTTATCGTGCTATGTATATCATAGACAATTGAAATGTTGTCTAACCTACTTCATACCATTTTGGCAGAAGAGAATGCCGCCCAGGCGAGACACAAACACCAGTACGTTGCCAAGGACAGAAGCCGAGCTGCAAGAACGCATCTCACAGGCAATTGCGCGACATGAAGCCCTCCGCTCTAAGCACAGCGATGGCACTACTGAAAATAACCCTCCAACTGGCTGCACCTATAAACAATTCCTGGACTGCAAGCCATTGAATTTTGATGGCACAGGAGGTGCCGTTGCATTTGTTCGTTGGGCAGAAAAGACTGACTCCATTCTAAGAATGAGTAACTGTTCGCCCCGACAGAGTGTTACTTATATCTCAGGGTTATTCGTAGATGGCGCACTCTCCTGGTGGAACCTTCAGGTTCAAACCCTTGGTGCGGATGCTGCTTATGCACTAAGCTGGGACGAGCTCAAGGAAATGATGGAAAAGAAATACTGTTCTAGGGCTGAAATCCAGAAGATTGAGGTGGAGTTCTGGAACTTGAAAATGGATGGACCGAAGATTCCTGAATACGTCCAACGATTTCACGACTTGTCTAGGGTCGTCCCCTACTTAGTCAAAACGGAATTCTAAAGGGTTGAACGATTCATTTGGGGACTTGCACCTCAGATCAGGAGCATGGTTACTACCTCAAAGCCCTCAACCGTTGCAGAGGCTATCGATATGAGTGTCACCCTTACTGAAGAAGCTCTACGTGCGGGAAAATTTTCAGAATCCGAGGATAACAAGAAAGAGACTCATGTGGAGTCATCAGGCAATAAGAAGAGGAAGTCTTCGAATCTAAAGATGAGCACCCAAGTCAACTATGGAAGCTCTAAAACAGGCAAAAGAAAGAAAGTGAACCCGCCGCCTGGAAGGAAAACTGATGGAGCCACTAATAAGGCTGGTGGCAAAATATACTCAGGGACTAAGCCGAGATGCGGGGAATGCACTTTTCACCATGAAGGTCGATGTCTAAGGCCTACGTGCGGAAAGTGTGGAAAAGAAGGGCACAGCAAGGATGCCTGTTGGGCGAAGGACCCAGATGGAAGAAATAAGAGAATACCAGGTTGCTACAAATGTGGTGAAACAGGGCACTTTAGGAAAGATTGCCCTAGGAAGAAACAAGCAAGAAAGGGTTTTCACGATCGAAACTCGTGAAGCACGCCAGGATCCAGATGCGGTTACAGGTACGTTCCCTAATAACCAACCTTATGCATCTATTTTTAATATTGGCATCAACTTCAACCTTGCATGCTTAGAACTTAAGAAACTGCTTGGCCTAGTTTCAAATAAAATAGACGTCCCATATTCTTTCGAAATAGGCATATAGAAGGCTAGTTGAAGCTGACGAAGCAAGTAAGGAATTATATTTTAGGGACTCAGAAGGCCTGAACCTTCTGTTACCCTTGACTCGCGAAGTCATAATATGATAGTCAGCATGGATCGGAAATCCAAGTATACAGCTGACGTCGTTTGATATGAGAAAATCAGTCGCATCCCTCTTGCGAATGATGAAACCCAAACTCCCTGCGATAGGTGCAAGGATGCTAGACCCCACAAGGCGGCAGAACTACGACATCCCTCATTGGTCGAAGAGGCATAGAAACGCCTCCGAGTAGACTGCAGAGCCTGAAAACATCCCCGTGATGGAAGAAGTCCCAGTAGCCTTTTCAGAAGACTTGCTAGGAACGCCTCTCTATAGCGACGAGATGAGTTTAGGATAAATCGCGTGCCAGGAGCAGCACCAGTGACGAATGACGCCATACCGACTAGCTTCATTAGCGAAGCATGAAACTCTGTTATAACTGCAAGAGCTGCCAGGCAGAGGAAATTAAGGACGTAGCATCCTTAGTTAAGGAGATAAGGAGAAAGTTGGTAGTCTCCACTTCGCATAAACTTCAGAAAATTGAGAATCAGAATCCTTTGCCCAGGGACTGGTGACACAAATGAGCCAATCGTAAGGTTCCAGTTACCACTCAAAGATCAGCTTGAGGACAAGATGTCCTCCACTGTGAATACGAGAGGAAATATCCCTAAAACGACCTTTAGGACTCGCTTCGAGCATTACGAGTTCCTTGTCGTACCATTTGGCTTAACACATGCATCGACAATATTCATGGACCTCATGAATCGAACGTGTAAGCCATGCCCGGATGGATTACGATCATACTTATTGGCTACATGCTTATATGGCCAACGACCAAGGAAGGTCGTAAACAACAGCTGCAATTTACCTTGCAACTCTTAGAGAAAGCACAATTATGTGCAAGATGACAAAAAGCGGATTTCAAATTCGCAAGGAGAGAACCATAACCAAGAACGAAATTCATGCCAACCCTGCAACCAAGAGCTAAGGAGCTAGAGTTGCAATTATGTGACGTCTCTCGACAAAGTCTCGATTGTACGTCGATGCAACGAGACCACAACATTGCGTACGCGGCACATTGATTAAGGAATCATGAGAAAAGACCTTGAGATAGATACAGTAATTGCGCGCCGCAAACTGGACGTCATTACCTGAAAGAAAACGCTGCACGATCTTTACTGATCACAAGGGTTGCAGCACACCGATGATCGTAAGAACTCGAATATGAACTGAGCTGCTGAACGATGCGGACTGTATGAACACAATACGTGCTTGTGTGATAAACTTTAATGAAAAGTCGGAACACTCACTTGCCCTTAGTGGAGTTTTCCTACAATGGTATCTATCACACCGCCGTCTAAACCACTTCGTGTAAAGCTTTAGACGGAACATAATGAGTCAATTCCCGTCATGTTGAACGGATACCAGAAATAAACAATCAACTAGCCCGAGATGGCCCAGGAAAACTAGAGGCAAGATCGTTCAGATATGTGATCATATCAGGACAGCCCGCAGAATACAGAAAGATTACGCCGATGAGCGGCAGAAATCGTATGAATTTGAGACAAGAAGTATGACCAAAATGAGAGCCTCGCCTAGAGAAGGCGTAGTGTGTTTTGGAAAACGAAAAGGTTGAATCCCCGGTGTAGGGATCAGAACCATTGCTCACAAGATGAAGCTCCCAGAAAAAGATCAGTAGTGATCGCGACACATTCATGTGTCTAATCGTTAGAGGAGTCTAACTCAAGGAACAGTCGTTGTTCCCACAAATAAGATGCACGACAATGACAAACGACAAGAATTACTATAGAAACCTTTTGAGGTTTTGGACCTAGAGTCCACAATACTATAGAAACCTGTTGAGGTTTTGGACCTAGAGTCCGTGATACTATAGAAACCTGCTGAGGTTATGGACCAAGAGTCCCCAAGATACAGAAAAAGTCATGAACGACTTACTTGAGTATGATAGAATTCATGACATGACCCAGAGATTTCATGGGAACATGAAGACAAATCATGATCTAAGTGACCATATTGGTTTCACAACTCCCCTGCGACCGATGGCATCGCTTGAATTTCGGGACGAAATTCTTTTAACGGGGGGAGATTGTGACAACCGTCACTTTTCCGTACATTCCGTACATGAAATGAACAGTAATTTGTGCTTAAATGACTGTGCATGATCTGGTTTACCAGACAAATAAATTTCTGAATTCCATACAAGTGAATTCATGCACATTTTGTGCTACAAAATATAGCTTCATGCATAAACGAGAGCGTTGCGTCAGAAATATTAGTAAACTCACCGGTAAGACACATCGTGTCAACAGAACTGCAGAAAGCAGTCAGACATTAGAATTGAGGCCTAGGTGTAGGTCCGACGACAAAAGTACATTAAAACCCAAGAGTACATGTAAGGGTTTAATTTATAGACATTGCGAAAGCAAAAATAAGCACTAAAAAGCACCCGAAACGCACTTCAAGTGCATAATTTTGTATAATTCAGCTCAATTCAGCATTTAAACATATAAATATTATGCAGAAATTTCGTTTTATCATCCAGAATATTTCCCTAAGTGTTGGGAATTGAAAGGGTACAAGAAGGGTACTTAAAAGACACTAAAAAGTGTGATTTAGCACTTTAACGAACCAGTGTCTAACCGAACAACCGGATAATACCCGGAACACCAAAATAATGCTAGAAGCATTGTTTTTATTTTTCTAAGCTAGTTAGGGTCCCCGAATACCCTAACACACTATATATTTAATAACACACCATAAGGCACTAACTAAACATTTGATTTACAACTAATCACTAACTAGTAGTTAGAAATGTTACACTTACCCCCCCCCCTTTTGGTTGGACGGTTGGGAGACCAAAATCCCTCATGGGATTTCTTTCTTATATTTTAATGGATTGTGTTAGTCCTTCATGGAACACATTATCCTTTGGGTATGGAAATGTTGGAAGTCATTGCTTATAAACCACAAGACCTTGCACCAATGCCATTCATCTTCTCCAACAAACAAAAAAAAACCTCCATTGGCCCTCCATACCTACGGCTCCATCTCTCACACTTCACACCTCCATTTTCACTTCAATATCAAGCATTCTAAGGTGACTCCAAGGTGTAAGAAGGTCACTAACGAAGCTCGGTGCAAGCGGATCTTGAAGGACCTTCACCATTTGCTTTTATCCACCTCATTTGCACTCTTGAACTTCCCTAGCCTTGAGCTAGTAGTAAGTGTTCTAAAACACCTTCTTGATCTTGTCTAGAGTGGTTAATAAGAGATTTGTCGGTTGAAAATCATGAACATACTAAATCACCAACTAAAAGTCTATTAAAGTGATGAATATGATGGTTAATAGATGGATAATTGTGTAAAACTTGTTAAACTTGTTTTGTGATGATTATTTTGTGTTGTTTAATGCTAGTAGTAGTTCGGATCGTCATCTAACCCGGCTAGGTTATGTTCTTAGAACATGAGCTAGTGTATGTTAAAGTATAAAAAGGACTAGATGATGAACACTACTACTATTAAACATGAACTTGTGTAAAAACAATTTATCTTATGAAATGGAGTTCTAAACTAGTAGATCTAAAGATCTACAAGTGGTATTTTCGAAAGACCAACTGTAAGACAAAACCATGTTTTAAAACCGGATCTTTCATGAACTAGAGGTGTTTTTGTGAACAAACAAGTGTGTGGACACTTGTGTAACAAAAGTTTTAACAAAGAAATAATTTTCGTAAAAAACGACTAGAAGTTGTGAAACTTCATATTCTTTAAAAATAAAGTTTTTAAGAAATTAAACTTATTTTTAAAGATAACAAGACTTACTAAATGTGCTAGTAAGTTACTACACATTTTTGTAAATATTCAAGTTCATGAAATGGAGAAATTAGTAATTATTGTTGATGATTATTGTTAATAATTGTTGTTGATGATTGTTGACGATTTAAAAGAAAATAAACACATGTTTTGAAAACATGGG
Source organism: Helianthus tuberosus (assembly GCA_030545235.1). Classification (NCBI taxonomy): domain Eukaryota; kingdom Viridiplantae; phylum Streptophyta; class Magnoliopsida; order Asterales; family Asteraceae; genus Helianthus; species Helianthus tuberosus. The sequence goes on from CM060368.1 coordinate 169,495,049, forward strand.
AAACCTCCATTTTTAGGGGAAACTCTGTCAAAATTTTTATAAATTTTGACACTTAGAAAAATATAAGTTTTTGAGAAACTTATCCCCTAAAAATATACCTAAAAACATTACCAAGGTTTCCCTAATTTTTTTGGTGATAAGAAATGGTGATTTCCTCAAGAATAAAAATAGATACTAAGTATGTATGTTTTTGAGAAAAATATGTATATATATATATATATTATTTGATCACCAACTTGTGTGCTAAGTGTATATAGTATGTGTTATACGTGCTAGTGTATTAAGACTTAAAAATACACTAAATACTCATGAGGAGTATAAACATAAAAATGCACAAACAACATACAAGATACATAATTCGGGTGCAAAGTGCAAAACACGAGACACTTATATTAATTTTAGAGAAAATAATATAAGTAAGATACTTAGTTAAAAATATAAAATATTTTTAACACAAGAAATTATACACAAAAGAGAGTGACTGTACTTGTGCGACGCAAGTCTAGTGACTAACGTTAAGAAAACACGTATAGGTCACGACGCTAGATAAGCAAATCCGGTGAAGTTTACGACGCAGGAACGCAAAGTAGTGAGTTCATGCTCCCCCTTTTCTCTAAATGTTTTTGGTTTTATAACTCTCGGGGGTGAAATACATGTTACAAATATTATAATTTTTACAAAGGGTAAAAATACAAGAAGCACTCTTGGTGAGAACGAGAACCGAGTGCAATATGATTTGAGAATACAAAAGAATACGAGAAGCACTCGTGGTGAGTGCAATATGATGAGCTTTAAGAAAAGCCTAGAAAATACTAGATCATGTGAGCTTGAACTAAATATTGAGATGCCATTAATACTTAATTAGGGACGAGGGTTAGATCTAACGGGTACGGCCGAGCCCCACTCATGGTCCTTATGTGACCTCTTGAGTGCTTCGGTGTCCCAGTCGAGGGAAATCGACACAGTCGAGGTTAATCGACACAGTCGAGGGAAATCGACACAGTCAAGGGAAATTGACGCAGTCGAGGTTAATCGACACAGTCGAGGGTAATCGACACAGTTAAAGGAGAAAATACTAATGCTCCTATGTCCTCACATGCCTTAAGGGAGAAAACACTAATGCTCCCTATGTCCTCACATGCCTTGAAGGAGAATATACTAATGCTCCCTATGTCCTCACGTGCCTTAATAAACAATCATTTAAAACGTGGGGTACACAAGAAAACTTGAATGATACTTGAGTACGTGGGGTACTCAAGAAAACGGGAATTATACTTGAGTACGTGGGATACTCAAGAAAGACTTGAATTATACATGACAAATACTATGTTTTCATACAAAGTATAAAAACGTGAAATACAAAAACGCATGAACTCGCTCAACTTTATGTTGATGTTTTCAAAAATTACATGTATTTCAGGTGACAGGATGGATCTTGGGCGCAAGTGTCGTAACTAGAATTAGACTACAAGTTTAGATGTCATCCACTTTTGTTGAATTGTAACCTTGTCAAAGGTTGTGTTTTGAAAACTTAATAACAAGTGTATGTAATACTCAAATTTTCATGAACGGATGAACATCGTTTTGATCATGTAGTTGTTTATTACGATTGAATGCAATGATAACAAGCTAGTCACACATCATACGCTTCCGCAAAAGACAGGGTGTGACATATAACCTATTAGAATTCTAACGGGTCTTTTATTAAGCTTAAGCTTAGACCGGCTAGTTTCAAGATACGGTTCGTACGCACGATTAAGCGAAGACCGGATAGAATGTGATTCAGACCCGACAAGTTTGGAGACTTTTTTGATATGGGTTTATTATTCACATTCTGGATTTTGAGATAAAACCGTTAAGGTTTGACCCGTTTCGGCTAGTTTATGTAAACTTGTTACATAAACCGAACCGTACGCGTAATAAGCGTGACGGGTAGTCATGAGAGCTATATACAGGTTTCCTAAGTTAATTATGTCTCAAATATGTTGTGACATCAGTAAGGTGTCTTTCGTTATGCCCGAAACGTGTCTAAACACAAACTAGGCCCCGTAGGGGTAGTTTGGTCATTTAAAAGTTTATAAAAGAGTTTAAGCGACAACCTGAGTTACAGGTCTGATGTAATCAGAAAATATACTCAATTTGCTAAGTTACATCAGTAGGTTAAGGCATGTATGTGAAACTTATCATTTTTAACCAAACTAGGCCCCGTAGGGGTATTTTGGTAATTTCACATAAGCCGAAAAGCTCAAAACCGAAGTCTGAGTTTATCAACCTTTGCTTACTGTTAAAATATGATAATTTTCCTCTTATATCAGTAGGTATCAACCCGGGTATGTCCAATATGATTTTAAAACATACTATGCGTTAAAAACGCTAAATAAGGCGATTAAAGGCCATTACCGGGTTCGATACTTAAATCTGATATTTTTATATTTCCAGAAGGCTTAAAATAATTTATTTATCATAACTAATCAGTTGCAAAAGGTTTGGAATCGTTTAGATGTGTAAAACTCATTTTATGGCCCGTAAGGGCAAAACCGACAATTACCGAATTAAGCCTACGACTATGAGTTATGCTCAGCCTAAAATTAATTAAAAATCTTTAAAAATCCTAAAATAATATATTACATTAGTGGGTAATTCGTTTGATACCAAAAAGTATGTTTAACTAGGCTATACGCTAATTACGCCATTTTATTAACATAAAGCATCGTAATTACGCTAATGAGCATAACTCTTATTCTACACCTCAAACTGATGTCAAACTTTTCATACAAGTTTATATATCAATATTTAAGGTTCCTACACTTTTACATTTTCATAATTCACGTTTTAAGGTAATAAGGGCATAACGGTCAACATATGAGCGATTAACGGAAACTTGCATATTAATTGGATAATCAATGAAACAAGTACAGAGGCTTATACTATCCTGTAACCTAACCCTAATGAAGCATTAAGGCATTTCTAATTCCATCTAACTCGGGCCAGAACTGAAGTCAACGTGAAAGTCAAAGTTTCGGGACTTTCGGTTCCGAACCGGTTCAAAACTGAGAGTTGTCGAGTCGAACGAGTTTAGACATGTCCGTACACTTATTACCAGGTTATATTAAGTTTAAAACAGTTTACACGCATTACGTATTGTTAATCATGCATTAAATCATATTTTATATTTCTGTTGACTTTTTCGGTCAACGTTTGACCCGACAAACGACCTAGTTAGGTCTGGAATCAGTACGTGCCCTTATAAGGGTTTAATACCCATATAATTACCTACTTAACGGTACTCTTAATTCAACATACGACTGAGCTATCATTAATTAATTACGAAGTCAAACCGTAGTTACGTCGGTTTGACTTTTAGCTAAAATACTAAGCTATAATTAATTTAGAAAGGTTAGGCAACTTACAAAGTGTTTAATGATAATTAGGGATGTCTTGTAATCAGCTTGAAAGCTCCTCAATTTGATCAGACTTGAATTGTGAAAGGAATGATCATGGAGTTGCAACTTATGTGGGTTATATAGTGTTCATGGCACCATGAATTGATGACAACAAAGTCTACAACTCTCCACAATCGTTCAACAGATGTTTCTAGTATATAGGGGGTGCCTAGGGGTCGTTTATGAGTGAGAAAGACCGGCCAAACAGGTTACAATTGCGTTAAACAGGCTGCAGTAAGTTGCTGGTCGTTGGGGGGCTGCTTGCGCACCGTAAGCACACATGCTTACGGTCCGTAAGCATGCATCAGGGACCGAACTGTTTTTGTTTGTTGAAGTTTCAAAAGGGCAGCCTTTAATTCTGACTTTGGGGCATTATATTATCACTTTGGGACCCCTAAAACATGTCTTGAACAGTTTGTACCCTACCTTTTGAGTTTGTTTTATTTAAATACATCTACAAGACCCGTAAATGAAGGTTTTCCATTGCTTTATCTTCGTAGGGTTCCACCAATTCAAGTTAGGAATAATTAAATGTTATAATTCACTGAACTTTATCATATACAAGATGTTTTTTTTTTTTTTTTGTTTGAGTCTTGGGATTTACCACGAGGTCGTTCAGAGGCAAAAATTAACATGACGCCTCTTTCAAATCTTCCCGACACATCTTTATTTAATCCGGTTTTACAACGACACGTGTCATTCATGACACGTGTCGTTTATTTTATTACATGCGAATTTTCGAGGTGTTACAGTTACTGATTCTAAAGACGAGGATAATTTTTTAGATCGTTTCATACCGAAATCAGACAAGAGTACGAATGATGATCCGATTATGGTTGTTTACACTATGATTGGAACTGACAAGCTTTATTCTAATTTTGAGTATCCGCTTCAGAATGCAAAAATTGGAAATGTTGAAAAGGTTTTCAAATTGGTTGAAATTGACATTGATGTGATAAACAACAAAGAATTCTTTTCGAAACCTAAAAAGTCATTTGTTACGTCATGTTCCAACAACTTGGGCAAAAATAAGTGGGAAGGGAATGGTAACAAGAAAAATGGTAACAACTTTAAAAACAAAGGAATTGGTTTTGAGAAAAAGATGGCTAAGAAAGTTGTTAAGCCAAAGGATAAAATGAATGATGTTTTTGTTGTTGGACCAAGTGTGGATGATGAGAAGGAATACATTTTTAGTCAAAAGGCCATTGACGATTTCAATGCGGCTAAGAAACTGAAAGTAGAGTCAGTCAAGTCAACTTTTGTCGAGTATGACAAAAGAGTTTGTTATCACTGCAATGAAATCGGGCACATGGCAAAACAATGCAAGAAAGTTTTCGAAATAACTGTTGTAAAATCTTTTGTTCAAAAACCTCGACCGAAGTCACCAGTTGACAAAAAGGGTAAAAAACAAATGGTTTCACCAATCCGCATCTTGAAAAGAGGTGAATCATTGAAGTTGGAAGATAATCCGAAATCGACATTCAAAATTGACGAATCTTCAAAGTCACAAAAGACTTCAAAGATTTATCCGAAAACAAAAATTTTTGAAACTCAATCATGGGTGGTTAAACCAAAACAATCAGTTGAGGTGAAGAAAATGGAGAATGAGTTAAAGTTTGATTCAAAAGTCTTTAATCCAAATGTTCTAAATATTTTTGGAAAAATGGTTAACAGAAAAGTCAAAGGGGTAAAGGAATTTTATGAATCAAAAGTGGTTGCTAATGATAATCATGAATTTGAATTTGAGCTTGATAAGTTTCTTGCAGAATTTCCCCCAATCACAAATGAAGTAAAATCAAAAGTAAAAACTGATGTTCTGAATGTCACGTTTAACTTTCCTAAGACTAATGAGAAGTGTGATGTAGTGTTTGGGAGTGTTTCAGCAGTTAAGAAGTCATGGAGTTCATTGTTTGAATGAATTCGCTATGATGTTTGCAGGGGCTACCCAAGCCGATACTATCAAAGTGGATTATGGATAGTGGCGCTTCAAGGCATATGACTGGGACGCTTGCTCTGCTCTATGATGTCAAATCCATAAACGGAAGCTATGTTGGATTTGCAGGGAATCAAAGTGGAAGAATCGTTGGTCAAGGAACGCTGTCAAATGGCATAATTTCGTTCGGCAAAGTGAACTACATAGTAGAGTTAACAAACAATTTACTCAGTATTTCACAAATCTATGATAAAGAGTTTAGTGTACACTTTACTAAAACTGAATGTGTTGTGTTGAAACCAGGGTTTAAAATCCCTGATGAGATGGTGCTGTTGCGTGCTCCGCGGGAGAATGATCTTCATTATCTAGATATGAGAGTCACAACGCCAACATCCCATCAGAAACAGTGTTTTGTGTCAAAAACTAAAGAGACAGAAAAGGATTCGATTATGTGGCATCGAAAGATGGGCCACATTCATGTTCGCAAAATGAACTTTTTGGTACACAATGACTTAGTTGATGGTGTTAATCTAAAGAATTTTCACTTAAATGATGATTGTATAGCGTGCAAGAAAGGAAAGCAGACTCGGAAGTCACACCCTTTGAAGATCATGAACACGATCAGGTTACCTCTTGAGAGATTGCACATGGATCTCTTCGGGCCTGTCAACGTAAAGAGCATCAGCGGAGACTTATATTGCTTGGTGGTGACTGATGACTTTACGAGATTTTCTTGGGTAGTGTGCTTGGAACGAAAAGATCAAACTTTTGAGCCTTTGATGGTGCTTTTCAAGAAGATGGAAACAGTGTATAAACTGCCAATCCGGAGGATTCGGAGTGATAACGGAACGGAATTCAAGAACAACAAGATGTACGAGTTCTGCAACGAGAAGGGAATTCTTCATGAATTCAGTGCGCCGTACACACCACAGCAAAACGGCGTAGCTGAATGAAAGAATCGGACCCTGATTGAGACAGCCCGTACAATGTTAGCCGATTCCAAGCTTTTTCTGGAGTGAAGCAGTATCAGCAGCCTGTTACACATTGAATAGAGTTCTCACTGTCAAGAAGTACAAAAAGACTTGCTTTGAGCTGCTACACCGTTATAAGCCGAATCTTGAGTTTTTGGAGCCGTTCGGGTCTCCTTGTACTTTTATTGATGAAAACGGTAAATTTGGCGCTAAATCTAATGAGGGTTTCTTTGTAGGTTACGTTAGCCTACTCAAGAGGGTGTTCGTACCATGCCTGGGTAAGGTGATTCAAGTTCAACACGTGGATTGTCAGAAGCACACTCCATCACCACAACTTCCCGGACAAAGATTCCTTTTCGATTACGATAAGCTCTGGGAGTCCTTTCATCTGCCGGTCGAGCCGAGTGATGAGGAACTAGCTCTTATGTACCTGTATCAGCAAAATATGTCACAGGAGCAAATGACTAGACCGCTAGAAGTTTCTCAACCCACCGTGGGTACTCACGATGATGAAGCAGGACCAAGTGGAACAGCTCACGAACCACCAGAGGAACCAGCTCCATCTTTTGACGAATCTGACGACTCAGAAGCGGAACCCGCTCCGACTTTTGACGAGGATCCAACGGAAGCTGAGGATAAAACCATTGATCTTGATATATCAAGCCTGGAATCGGAAGTGAATGTGCCTGATAATGCTATGCCACGGATGTTGTCTTACCATCCGTCAGAGCAGATTATTGGTGACCTACAAAGTGGTGTCAAAACTCGACATCAAATAGACCGAGCTCTTACATGTTTCTATTCATCTATTGTTGATATGCAGAAAGAAGTCTCATTAAAATGTTTTATTTCGCAGATAGAGCCCAAAACCTACAAAGAGGCATTGACCGAGGATAGCTGGGTGAATGCAATGCAGCAGGAGCTGTAACAGTTCGAAAAGCTGGGCGTCTGGAGACTTGTTGATCTGCCTAAGAATCAAAAGCTAATCAAGACGAAATGGGTTTTTAAGTGCAAGCGTGATGACAGAGGTGTTGTGGTGAGAAACAAAGCGCGTCTTGTGGTTCAAGGCTTCAGTCAACAGGAAGGAATAGATTATGATGAAGTTTACGCACCGGTTGCCAGACTTGAGGTAATTCGGATCTTTTTAGCCTTCGCATCTTGGAAAGATTTTAAAGTGTATCAACTTGACGTCAAATCTGCCTTCCTCTACGGAAAGATCAAAGAAGAAGTGTACGTGGGGCAACCACCGAGGTTCACAGATCCACTGCACAAAAACAAGGTGTATCTACTGGACAAAGCGTTGTACGGACTTCACCAGGCCCCGAGAGCCTGGTACGAGATGCTTTCTAAATACTTGTTGGACAACGGGTTCACAAGAGGCACAGTAGACAGCACTTTGATCACGAAGGAAGAAGCAAGCCACTTGTTGATCGTGCAGATATATGTTGACGATATCATTTTTGGATCCACCAACGACGACCTGTGCAAAGAATTTGAGAAGGTGATGAAAAATAAGTTCGAGATGAGTTCAATGGGGGAGATGAAGTTCTTCCTCGGGCTGCAGGTGGAGCAAATGCCCGATGGAATCTTCATTCACCAAACGAAATACGTGAAGGACGTGCTTGACAAGTTCGACATGACAGATTGCAGTCCTGCATCCACCCCCCTCGCGCAGAATCATGGAATTTGTCCAGACGAGAATGGTGTGAAGATGGACGAAACATTGTACCGATCTATCATTGGCTCTCTGATGTATCTCACGGCTTCCCGTCCAGACATCATGTACCCGACGTGCCTTTGTGCTAGATATCAGTCGAATCCAAAGCAGTCACACCTGACCATAGTGAAACGTATCTTACGGTATTTGAAAGGCTGCCCAAGCATCGGCTTGTGGTATCCTCGATCAGGTGACTTTACTTTATCTGGTTTTGCTGATTCTGATTTTAGGAGCTGCAAGCAACCCGCAAAGTCCACCACTGCTGGGTGTCAGTTCTTCGGAACTCGACTCGTCACCTGGCAGTGTAAGAAACAAACCGCAGTAGCGCTCTCTACATGCGAGGCTGAATACGTTTCAGCCTCCAGCTGTTGTTCGCAGATCCTTTGGATCCAACACCAGATGCGAGACTTCGGTTTGCAGTTCTTAGATACTCCTATCTATGTGGACAATCAAGCAGCTAATAACATTACTAAAAATCCGGTTCACCATTCAAAAACAAAACACATTGAGATCCGTCACCACTTTATCCGTGATTGTCATGAGAAAAAGTTAATTCGGATTGAATACTTGCACACCGATGATCAGAAAGCGGATTTCTATACTAAACCATTTGACAAAAAGAGATTTTATTATCTTTTGAAATTAAACGGGATGAAAAATCTGCAATCTGGGAGGGTTATTGAATGTGAAGCCGAGTTGAGCGGCGATCTGACGTGAACCTTTGTTGTGTTGTCATTTTTGTTTGTACAGTTTGTTTTCTGCTTTTCGATAAAAACAAAAACACAAAAATATGTTTTTCTTTTTAGGGGGAGAAAGTTTGCAGAAAAATACAAAAACATGATAAAATCTACAAAAACCAAAAACATTTGAAAAAGTAAAAATGAGTTTGTGTATAAAAGGGAAATGATAGTACATCAGCTAGACAGTGCAGTACGCTAAAGAATTGTAAAGTATAAACGTGTTAAGCAGTCTTGTAGATGATATGCCGATAGGTTTTTACACATTTAGTAGATTTGTTCGGGATATAAACATAAATTTTACTTGCTTTTATGTGGGGAACATCTCTCGGATATATGGGTAACCCCCGAAATTTCGTTTGAAAGATTCCTTTTTCTGATATACTAGGTTTGTTTACTCAGTGATATCTGGGGTATTATTCCGGGACTTCTGCTGAACGGTACTTCTGACCTAGTCCTCGAATAATACTTTCCGCAATTGCTTGAAACATAGCATCACCCTCAGCATATATGATAAGACAATAAAATTGCTTAGCAATGCTGTTGTAAAAAAGATCCTCTAAAGGGGACACACTCAAAAGTCGAGTCAAGATCTCTCTGCTGAACGGTAATTCTGACCTGAGCTCTCATGATTCTTCATAATTTATTAACCCCTTACAGATATCATTTGTGTTTGAAACTCACCTGTAAGACTGAATATTGGGATCTGGATACGGGAGTATATTCTGAGGTGGGACACATATGAAAGTTAAGTCTTAAAACATTAAATCCGTATCCTGAACAGATTGAACTTTGTGTGAGAATTTAAAGTGGACCAGTATATCGACAATCAATGCAAATTGTTTAATGCTTAAAATGTCACCTAAAGCTTAATGGTACTTGTATCTCGTCGGCAGCTGATATGATCCCCTAACACGGTCACAAAAAGATTGTGTGTACAGTTTTCAGTTTATCCAGTTAAAAATCCCAAAAGATTTTAGTTTCTCATTTTATATTCGACAACTGACATTGGTAATCAGACGATCAAAGCTTAGTGCAGATCATGTCAGTGTATGATGAGGGCTGGGTAAGCTGGTGATGCAGAACAATAATTGGTACAGTGTTGAACAGTTGAAAAGTGTTTGGAAGTTCAAAATGTTCAAAAGTTCATTCGTTTGAACTATTTTTAGAATGAAATAACTGCGTACTTCATAATTTGGTCAACCAAGGTCATTAACTTGGACTTGGTTAACTGGGTGTGTCGGTAAAAATTAAAAGGTTTAAAATTTGATTGTAAAGTGTTAGGTTTAGTTGATTGGATTCTTTATATTGTCAAATCTTTATAGGATTGTGAAAAAACCAGATCATTAATTCTGGACATTTAAAATGTTTATTCCTATAAATGTTTGAGGTTTGTAGGTGAAAGTTCCAGATTAAGATCCCGATAGCAGAGTCTTAGGGGGAGTCTGAAGATAAGCTTGATGCAAAAGGAAGCTTGTTGCTGGTAATCCAGGTGTCGATTCCAAAAGCACAGAAGATTGATGAAAGGGGGAGCCTACGAAAGAGAAAGAGAAGCTTAGGAAGCTACTGAAGAAGCCTAAGTCTAGAGAAGGAAAATTCAAGTCCCTGTAAAGTTTGAAGACCAAGACTGAAGACTCCGGCTGTATCCAAGGGGGAGTTTGTTGGTGCACGAATGTCTAAAGCCTGCGTCTTAGTCTTAGTTGATCAATGTATAGGGTCTAGATGTGTTAATTATGTATTGTATAGGGGGTTGAAGTGTAATTGTTTGATTTTCATGTTGATATTTCGCTTATATGGACAAGTGCCATAAGAGCGAAACCCCAACTTGATGGTTTCGCTCATATGGACATGGTCACATAAGCGAAACCTTGTCCGCTATAAATACCCAAGTTGTTTTCTCATATTGTACGTCCATGTCTCCCGTGTAGCCGAACTGTTGTTCGTGTATTTCTTGGAAGATTAATGAGAAAACTATTTTAAAGTGATCTACTTCTGTTTCTACTCCATTTCTGCTTTGATTCATGCCGATTTTGTATTTCTGCTGCATTTTCGGTAGTTGCTAGCTCTGATTGACTCACACGACTGTCAATAACGGTCCTACAGATTTGAATAAAGTTTCTAAACTAGAAAGAAATACAGAAATGCAGTAAATGAAAACTATTTACAAACATATTTTTGGTGAGCGTGTTAGGGAATCATATTAGCTATTCGACAAGTCACGAGTACCATTAAGCTTTGATTTCATACTCAGAATTAAACAATTCACTTAGATTGTCGATATACTGATCCACTTAAATTCTCACACAATTTTCAATCTGTCCAGGATACGAATTAGGTGAATTAAGAACTTAAACTCATTCATGTGTCCCACCTGTGGAATATACTCCCGTATCCAGAAACCAATATTCAGTCTTACAGGTGAGTATACCACAGATGATATCTGTAAGGGGTTAAATGCGAGGGCCGTGAGAGCTCAGGCTATTGCTTCCGCAAAATCAGAGAGATGACGGCTTCGACTTTAGGTGTGTCCCCCTTAGAGGATCTATTTTTACAACAGCACATGATTAGCATTTTTCAATGTTTCACCATTTTTTATGCTGAGGGCGGTGCTATATTTCAAGCAAGCGGAAGTATTATACGGGGACTAGGTCATTGCTTCCGCAAAATCAGAAGTCCCGGGATAATACCCCAGATATCACTGAGTATAAAGACCTAGTATCTCAGAAAGAGGGATCTTTCAAACGAAATTTCAGGGGTTACCTATATATCCAAGTAGTGTTCCCCACGAAATAAGCAACTAAAGATTTAGGTTTATATCCCGAACAAACCTACTAAATGTGTAAAAACCTATCGGCATATCATCAGCGAGACTGTTTAAAACTTTTAAAATTTACATATCTTTAGCATACCGTAACTGTCAAGCCGATGTACTATCATTTTCCCTTTTTACACAAGCTCTTTTCCATTTTCTATTGTTTTTGGATTTTGAAAATATCTCATGTTTTTTTTTATTTTTTATTGTTTTTGTATTTTCTGAAAATATTACCCTATACTCCCCCTAAATACCAAAACAAGTAAAAAATCGACAAACCATTGCAGATTGCTTCTCAACATCATCTACAGTGGTATAAACAATCAGAACTCCCCCTGACAACAAACTAAATTCCCATTATGATTTCAAAACACTAAGTTTGTTTTAATCAAAATGGTTTTTCCGGAAAATTAGTTTTGTTTGTCTTTTCACAAACTCGGGGTTCTTTTCATCACATTGTTCTTCTTCAATCACTTGAAAAATGTAACAGTTTTAAAATCAATCAACAAATATCACTTGTAGAAAATCAAGTACAATTTAATGTCCCTGATTTACCACTAGTAAGTCGAAATCACTTTCGTGAATTTCTCAAGAAAGATGCCGATTCCTGCTCCACTCTTACCAACCTGGAAGCTCCAGCAAGTCAGGTTTTTATTTGAAGAGATCCACCCAAGCCTGACGGTCCTTGGGTGTTTTTGAGTTTCCGTTTAACAATGGTGAACAATTTGCATCATCCATTGTTAGAACAAAGTTCTCACTTTTTACCTCAACAGATGGCTCATCTGAATTTGATGAATCAGATTCATTGCCTGAACGTGGATCTCCTAACTTTGACAAGTCAGATTCATCGCCCAAACTTGGCTCTTTTGCTTCCGAAGAAACAAATTCATTGCCAGAAGATGGCTCTTTTGTTTTCGCAGAAACAAATTCATCGCCATTCTTTATTTGAACCCAATCCTTACAAAATTTAGGCTTTCCAAATTTGTCAACCTGTGATGTGACAAACATTTCACATTCCTCTTTATACTTAAAAACTTTTATAAGGACTTCATTTGAAAAATTAACTTTCTTTGATTTGTTACCAATTTGATCAGTTAATTTTTTTTTCTTCATCTTTTCTTTTGTCCTCAGATTTGTATCTGATGAATTCGTTTTGCTTGATTTACCATTCATTGTTGAGCAAGTAGATTCATCAGAACTTCTATCTAATTTTCTCGTTGAACCTGAGGACAAAATATTTTCAAGATACTCCCTCGCTTTCTTTCTTTTCTTTCTCAGTTTGTCTTTCTGCCCTTGTGAAAGTTTCACCTTCTGTTCTTTGGGCTTTTCAGCATTTTTTACTGAGTTCTTCACCAATTTCTGAGATTCAGCCCTCGATCTTCCCTTTGATCTCATTGGGCAATCTCTGGCAATGTGACCTCTGATTTGACATTCATAGCACCTTCTCATCTCAATTCTTTGACTCTGGCAGTTAACAGCAATGTGTCCTTGATAACCACATATGTAACACACTCTGTTATCATACCTTTCTCCTCTTTCAAACCACACACTCAGATCAAAACATTGATTTGCTTTGTGGTAGTCATGTCTCCTCTTGTATCCTTGATTTGACTTTTGAGCACTGTGATCAAACCTGCACCACTTATTACCAACTTTTTGTGAGTTTTGATTTTCAATTTTTTGTGATTTTTGATTGGATGATTGAACAGATGATCTTTTATTTTCATTTTGAAAATTTTTCAAATTTTTAATATTTTGTTTTTGTTCTACATTCTTCTTAACAGGTTTTTGCTTTGAGCATTCACCTATTTCAGTAGAATGTAAAACAGTATCTTTAAATTTTTCTTTTAATTCTAAAAATATTTTTCTTTTCTCATTTTCATCATCAGTTTTCTCATCACAATCTTCAATTATGACTTTGTCATAATTTGTGACATTGTCACTTATTGGAATTGCATTGATCGGTTTTGGACATACTAGATCTGGTATTGATGATGAAGTCACAAAACCGTTCAATTTCTTTTCTAAAACATCAATTTTATTTTTATCACATTCAACTACCTTTTCAAGTTGAATGATTTTCTCAAGATGAGAATTTATTTCCTTTTGTTTTTCAATATTATTTTTACCAAAAATAGATTTTTCATTTTCTAAAATTGTTATTTTATTTTGAAATTCTTTTTCATTTTCTTTTAAATTTTTGTTTTCTAATGTCAAACTCTCCACATCATTCAAGAGTTTGACATTTTCTGATTCAGATTTATCACATTTTGAGCACGCAACTTCACATTTTGAAGTTTCATTTATCTCAGATTCTTCTTTCTTTGACATTCCCTCTGTCTTCGTCTTGTATGTTCCTACAAGAAAATTTTTAACAATATCAAGAGGATTCAAATTTTCATCTAAAGAACAACCTCTCTTAAAATCATATTTCAAAACAGATCTTGCACTAAAACATATTCTGATTCTTTTGATTATTTCAAGAATCACATCCAAACTTATGTTTTCTAAGTTATTTTCTATTTCTTTTATCAACTCTTTCTTTTTTCTTATCACTTTCACAATTGTGTGTTCTAAGCTCTCTGATAAAATCATTTGGACTAAAATTTGAGAACCTAGATTCCTTTTTCAGTTTAATCAAAAATTCATCCCATTCTGAAGGTAATGCATCTGCAAATTTTGATATATTTTCAGCATCTGACATTCTTTTCCCGTATCTTTTCAGATTGTCAAGTAATTCATTATACCGCTTTTCCAAGTCATTAAACTTTTCATATTTCTTACACAAAAAATATTCAGATCTTATAACCCAAACATCCTTTTTCTCATCCTCTTTCCTGTGATCCCAATGCATATCAAACCAATCATTTATTCTTTCAAGTTTAACATTTTCCTTTTCATCAAACATCTTGACCCAATTTTAAAACAATCTGATTTGAAGTGAATTAACACTTTCACACGAATTAACAACATTCAAACGAAATAGATTCAAGTGAAATAAGCTTTCAAACGAAATTACTTGTTTTCAAGCGAAATTACCAAGCGAAATATAATTTCGTACGAAATTAGCTTAGTTTCAAGCGAAATTAGCCAATTTGTTACGAAATCAGTAATTTCGTATGAAATCCTCAAGCGAAATCTAATTTCGTGCAAAATTATATGGCTATTCCATGCGAAATTAGGATGACATCAGCATGTCGGCCACCATTTTGTCAAATTGATCCAGTTTTTGTTCGAATTTTGGTCCAATTCTTTCAAGTATTCAATAAAACTGTGTTCCACGTGTACTGTGAGAAAATTAAGCCATTTTAACCGTAAAATCTCGTTTAATTTTGAAAAGAAAGAGTAGAAGTCAGATTTTCAAGCTGAAATGGTATAAACTCTTCTTCTTGAGCTCTGATACCACTTGTTGGATCGTTGTGTGACCCTAACGAGTCAATCAGAAGAGTTTACGATCTATTTCAAAGGTGGAATCAGAGAAATAGACGTGAAACAGCTTGATTCTCCTTAAATATCTTCTTATTAATTATTCCAAAGCTTTTACAGATCGTTTGACAAACTGGCAGCACCTTGGCTCTGAATCGGAAAAGTTAATTTCGTCCCAAATGAATCAGCAGACCAGCTATATATAGGGGAGGTAATTTCGCACGAAGATGTTCAAACGAAATTTCGTTCAAGCAAAATCACTAATTTCGTGCGAAATTACCCTTGTGTAATTTCATACGAAATTACCCTTTAACACACAAAACCTGTTTTCTGACCTGCTGAACACTAGTTTATCCTATCTAGATACAAGACTCTATAAAGACGAGGTTAACAGACATTTATGCACCAACACGTTGAAGACCCCTACTTTTTGTCTTGTAATTTTATTTCAATTAAGTCCCTGCGTGGACATTTCTTTTAAATATCAGTCCCTGCGAGGACTTGTCTTTTATTTAGTCCCTGCGTTGACAATTTATTTATTTAAAGACCCGTTTAGGGCAGTTTTGTAATTCTTAGCACTTTTAATGAGAAAATTTCTTTAGAATTACATTTGTTATTATACATATATATGCATTATATCATTGATCAACTACCATTTCAATTTATAATTGATCTGCCAATAAATCTCAAAAAGACCGTCTTCATGGTATAACCTAGCCTATATGTTAATATAGACATGGATGTGATGGTAAAACCCTCTTAAGATGCTAAATCCTTGTTAACATCTAAGAACATGTTAGCACTCCTAACAAATGTGGTTCGAGAAAATCACACTAGTCATTTTAATACTTGGATTCTTCCAATTTTCCTTGTATATCCTAATGATTAAATGAATCATGGCTGATGTCATCAAAGAAGATGACCATATCAAAACATCCATTAGTGATGTTATTGTTTCGCCTTCGGGCCAAGCCCTTCCAATTACATAACAACAACAGTAGTAGTCTATGACTCTCTGTCAAGGAGGTGAAGAACTATGTTCAAACCTTAATACCTTGATCCAATAAGATCATGGTCTATAATTTAAAAATTTTCCTTGTGACTAGGCCTTTTGCGCCACCCTAAAACTCAGAATAGTTTTTATAACCTGGTCTAACTATAATAAAAAATTTAAATAAATATTCTTCAAAACTGAACAACCGATTAACCGATGTAGTCTATTTTTACTATGGTTAATGAATCACCGAATATGATGATTTAATATAAGACCACTAAATAAGTTGTTTTCATTTGTCATATAGCATTCAAGCTTCACCATGGTTGATTCGGATGAAGCTAATAGTCATCCTACTAAAAGGAATAATAACACAAGATTAAACGTAACGGGTGCTGATCTGCAAGCTTTGATAGACAATGCTGTAACTAAAGTTGTTGGCAGAGTATTCAGAGAGTCGAGTGCTACTCGCACTAAGACCCATTCAGTGGCTCATTCTAAGCCCCCTTCCAAAACACATGCATCTAAGAAGGATGACTCTCAACATTCATCAATCAGAAAAGTAAACCATCCAAGAAGATTGTGTTTGACTAGGAACCGCGTTCCAAGGCTTGTTCTTATAAGTACTTTGTCTCTTGCAAACCATGAGACTTCACCGGTGAAAAAGGTGCCATAGATTGTATGAAATGGCTAGACGAGATGGAGACAGTTGTTGACATTAGTGGGTGTGCTGAGGAGGACATTGTAAAGTTTGTATCTCAGTCCTTTAAAGGTGATGCCCTAGTTTGGTGGAGGGCAATGAGTCAGGCCTAGGGGAAAATGCCACTTTACAATCTGTCATGGGATAAATTTGTTGATCTGATGAAAGAAACTTTCTGCCCGCAACATGAAGTGGAAAAAGTTAAAGCTGACTTCCTAACTCTGGTTATGAAGAATTTAGATTGTCGATCTTATGTTACTAGCTTCAACACCATATCTAGATTGGTACCATATTTGGTTACACCAGAACCAAAGCATATTGCACGCTCTATTGGTGGATTGGCTCCTGAGGTGAAGGGACATGTGAAGGCTTCAAAGCCTGTAACCTACCGGTCAGCAGTGGATCTGTCTCTATCCCTAACACTGGATATTGTCAGGAATAAGTTTGTAAAGACTACTGATGAAGGGAAGAGAAAGAGAGAGGATGATAACACTCAACGTTCGGATAATAAAAAGAAAGGAAAATGTGGGTTAAAAAAGAATAACAATCAGTCGGGTGAAAAGCCCTTATGCAAGAACTTCAAGAGAAACCACTTCAGGAAATGCACAATTGAACCGCAGGCTAAACCTTGTGGAATCTGCAAAAAGAAGGGTCATAAAACATTGGAATACAAGGATCTGAAAAATGCAACCTGTTACGGTTTCAATGAAAAAGGGCACATCAAGACCAACTACCCGAAAAACACAATGAAGCCCGAAGAGGCTAAAAAGACAAATGCCCGAGTATTCCAAATGAATGTCAGGGAGGCAGTACAGGATGATAACGTTATAACAGGTACATTCCTCATAAATGATATATATGCTAGAGTTTTATTTGATTCCTGTGCACATAATTCCTTTGTAGACATAAAATTTAGTAAACTGTTGAATATGCCTATTAAAACTCTATACATTAAATATGAGGCAGAACTAGCTGATGGTACCTTAGAAACTGATTCAACAATTGTAGATGGATGTTTCATATCCATTAGGAACCATTCTTTTCCGTTGTCCTCGTTGCCAATGAAATTGGCGGGGTTTGATAGAGTTATAGGCATGGATTGGTTGTCATCTAACCAAGCTCAAATTGCCAGTGATAAGAAACAAGTTATAATCAAAACCCTTCTGGTGAACCAATCACTATTCAAGGTGATACGCACTATGGATTGCCTGATCAAGTGTCTATGCTTAAGGCATCCAAGTGTTTGAAGAACGGTTGTGTCATTTACATGGCACAAGTAACAGTAGATGTGGATAAGCCTAAGATAGAAGATATTCCTGTTATTTCAGAATACCCAGATGTTTTTCCTAAAGAACTACCTAGATTACCTCCTGAGAGGCAAGTAGAATTCAGAATCGATATTATACCAGGAGCAGCACCAGTGGCATGACCTCCTTATCACCTGGCTCTGACTGAAATGAAAGAACTAAGGACCCAATTAGATGAACTTTTGGAGAAAGGTTTCATTCAACCAAGCTCGTCACCTTGGGGAGCGCCCATTCTGTTTGTAAAGAAGAAATATGGGTCAATGCGCTTGTGCATTGATTATCGTGAGCAAAACAAAGTAACAATAAAAAATCGCTATCCATTGCCCAGGATCGACGATATGTTTGATCAGCTACAGGGGGCAAGTTTATTCTCAAAGATTGATCTAAGGTCGGGGTATCATCAATTAAAGGTCAGAATTGAAGATGTACACATGACCGCATTTAGAACAAGGTATGGTCACTATGAGTTTTTAGTGATGCCTTTCGGACTCACTAATGCACCTACAACATTCATGGATCTCATGAATCGAGTCTGCAATCCATATCTGGATAAGTTTATCATTGTCTTCAATGATGACATACTTATTTATTCCAAGAGTCAAGCCGATCACGAGAAACATCTTTGATGCATCCTCAAACTTCTACAACAGGAGAAGCTCTATGCAAAATTCTCCAAATGCGAATTCTGGCTTCGCAAAGTCCAATTCCTTGGACATGTGGTAAGCGAGCGTGGTATTCAGGTGGATCCCGCTAAAATAGAAGCAATCATGAATTGGGAAGCACCTAAGACACCTACTGAAATTCGCAGCTTCTTAGGGTTGGCAGGATATTACAGGTGATTTATCGAAAACTTTTCAAGGATAGCTGCACCTCTAACTACTTTAACCCGCAAGAATGTAAAATTTGAATGGGGTCCCAAACAACATGAGTCTTTTGAAATTCTCAAGCAGAAGTTGAGCAATGCTCCTGTGTTGATGCTACCAGAAGGAATAGAAGAATTCGTTGTCTATTGTGATGCGTCGCACACTAGCATGGGTTGTGTGCTTATGCAAAGAGGCAAGGTGATTTCCTACGCATCACGACAACTAAAGGTGCAAGAAAAGAATTACACCACCCATGACTGGGAATTGGGTGCCGTTGTATTCGCACTTAAGTTATGGAGACATTACCTGTATGGAACCAAGTGTGTGATATACTCTGATCACAAAAGTCTAAAACACTTGTTTAACCAGAAGGATCTCAACATAGACAACACCATTGGATGGAAACATTGAACGATTACGATTGTGAAATTCGCTACCATCCTGGTAAGGCGAATGTGGTTGCTGACGCTTTGAGCAGGAAAGAAAGAGTCAAACCAATACGGATCAATGCTAAGAGCATTGAACTGAGGAACAGTCTAAACGAGAAGTTGTTGGTAGCACAAAAAGAAGCGGTAATGGAAAATAACCTTCCAGAAGAAAGATTAGGTGCAACTATTGATCAGTTGTCACCTGGGAATGATGGAATCCTTAGATTGAATGGTCGAATCTGGGTTCCAATTCATGGAGGACTTAGAGATATAATCCTCCAAGAAGCTCATAATTCCAAATACTCAGTTCACCCGGGTAGTGACAAAATGTATCAAGATCTGAAGGCAAATTATTGGTGGATGGGTTTGAAGAAATCCATAGCTACACACATAGCTAAATGTTTGACATGCTCAAAGGTTAAAGCTGAACATCAAAAGCCGTCAGGTTTACTGCAACAACCAGAACTTCCCACATGGAAATGGGAAACGGTAACCATGGATTTTATCACCAAGTTACCTAAAACAAGACATGGAAATGATACAATATGGGTTACAGTTGACAGACTGACTAAGTCAGCACATTTCTTGCCCATAAAGGCGACTCATAGCTCCGATAAACTAGCCCAATTGTATGTGGACGAGATTGTGTCTCTCCACGGAGTGCCAGTATCTATTATATCCGATAGAGATACTAGATACACTTCTCATTTTTGGAAAGTTTTCCAACAATCCTTTGGCACTCGCTTAAATTTCAGTACTGCTTATCATCCTCAGACGGATGGACAAAGTGAGCGTACGATTCAAACACTTGAAGACATGCTTCGGGCATGTGTCATTGATTTGGGTGGAAGTTGGGATGATCATCTTCCCCTGATTGAGTTCTCCTACAACAACAGTTACCATACAAGCATTCAGGTCGTGCCATTTGAGTCCTTATATGGAAGGAAATGCAGAACGCCCGTTTTGTTGGGCAGAAGTTGGAGAAACTCAGCTATCAGGACCTAAGATAGTCCTTCAGAGACGGATAAGATTGTTCAGATCCGTGGTCGCCCTGGAAAGGAGTAATGAGGTTTGGTAAAAAGGGCAAGCTAAGCCCAAGATACATTGGACCATTCGAGATCATCGAATGTGTGGGGAGTGTGGCCTATAAGTTGAATTTACCTGAAGAGCTTAGTGGAATTCACAATGTGTTCCACATCTACAATTTAAAGAAATGTCTAGCTGATGAGTCGCTAGCAATGTCTCAAAAAGACGTGCAGATAGATGAAAGCCTGAGGTTTGTCGCGAAACCTATATTGATCGAGGATTGATAGGTTAAAAAGATTCGACGGAAACATGTACCAATTGTGAAGGTGAAATGGGATGCCCGTAGAGGCCCATAATATACGTGGGAAGTTGAATCCACTATGCGACGGAAGTACACTTATTTATTTAAGTAAATCTCAAGGTCGAGATTTCTTTTAAGGGGGTGAGGATGTAACACCTCGCAAAATCATACCCAATAAAGTGATTACACGTGTCATATACCCTAGACGGGTAATAAAATTAACTTTGAAAGACTGAATGTGTCAACATGCAAATTTTTGCCTCTGAGTGACCATTTATCAAATCTGAGACTTTATAATGTTAATAATATGCTCTTGGGAATGACTGATAATGATTGTAAAAGTTTAGGGATCAAATATAAAAAGTTTCAAAATTTAGTCCTCTGATCAATCGCTTACGGACCGTAAAGGTTCAGGCTTACGTTCCGTAAGGACGGTAACTGGGCGATAAAATTCAAAAGCGGTTACGGACCGTAAAGGCTCAGGCTTACGGTCCGTAAGGACTGTGTCTGGGCAGCAGTTTTGGAAAGCTGTAGGTTTGTCACCTTATACACCCAAAATTCAAAACCAGCAGCATCCAAACGAATTTGTAATACCTCTTGGACACTAGTAACCTCCTTAGAACAACATGAAACACCTGGAGTGATCTTGTGAGACCTTGTTTCACTATAAATAGAGCTCATTGTTGAGCTTGAGAACTTGTACCTTTAAATTTTCTCCTCTCTACATCTTCTCTGGGATTCCTGGTCAAGAAGGAAGTCCTCTATAGTTCAAGTTTCGAGCTAGGACCCTTTGTAAGTGTCCTTAGCCTCCTGAGTTCGGTTTTTATATGTTTAAAGGCCGAAAGTCAAAGTTCTCGTAATAACGCTTTGACTATCGGTTTACACCTAAACGGTCTAGCCATTTTTCCACGCGAATATGGCTACGTGATCGTAATTAGGTAGGTGTTAATCCCTCAAAAGGGCACCACCTAATTACCATGTTTACTTAGTTAATTGTCGGGTCAAAGTAATTAACATAAAAAGTCAAACGGGTCAGTTTTTAAATAAAATCAAATCTGATAATGTAGAGGTTATAAAATATGTTTTATCACTTTAATAACTTGGTAAATATTATTAGAACATGTCTAGACATGTTCAACCCGACAACTCTAAGTTTAGGCTCGGTTCGCAACCGAGAGTCGCAAAAGTTTGACTTTTGCTTTGTGACCATATTATATAGTTGTATAAACCTCTATGGTTATATTACATGGTTCCTTAGAAATCTAAGTTTATTTACTTGATTCCGTTATTATGCTTAATATTGACTAAAATGCCCTTTTTGTCTAAAATGAGATTTTTAACATAAACAACCATGCAAATAAATTACATTCTGATTACAAACTGAGATTACATAATAAATCGTAAAACATGCTTTTAAAAGGACTAAAATACCCCTTTGCATGCAAATGAAGTTTAAACATGATTTTGACATAAGAATTCATCACTCACTGTTATAATATCATATTTAGGACTAATTGGGATTCTAAGTCAGATTACGTACTGAGTTTATACATAAGCTTCGTATTAAATTAATAAATAACGATTATGCCCTTTTCACACATAAGTTGGGATTTAAATAACATTAACATGCAAAAACCTTTTGTAACTGATATGATATGACAAATAAATTACTTTGACCATTCAAAGCTGGTCATAAACTCAGAATTTCCTAAACATCGAAATAATCGTCATTTATCGATTTTTACGACATTAAGGTGCATAGTATGGTTTTAAACCCTACTTAGCACCCCAAAACTTTTTACCTACTAATTTTATAAACCATTTCTAATATTTTTACAGTAGGTATAAGTCATGAACTCAGAATCCCAAATAGGTCCTTAAAACTATGTGTGAAATGACCAAAATGCCCTTTCAGGCCATAGTTTGGCCATAAATGGTAAACCACACATATATATGATATCCTACTGTTAATGTAACATAAATTAAATACGTTTACAAAAGGTTTATGACCAGCACCTCAGTTTGCATGTAAACCTCTTTTATAAATCATAAAATGACCAAAATGCCCTTATGAGGCTTAATTCGGTTTTAAAATCTCTTGGGCATATTTATTGAGATCCTACTGATATCATAACATATTTTAAGCATGATAACTTATGGAACTTGTATATGACTCATCCGATTATCCGTTTATGCTTATACGCGTTCGGTGCGGTTTATGTGACTAGTTTGCATAAATTAGCCGAAACGAGTTAAAACTTATCATTTTAACTTCAAATTCCAGAATGTATTTAGTTTACCCATATTATATAAGTCTCCATACTTGTTGGGTCTAAATTACATTCCATTCCGGTCATCGCTTAATCAAGCGTTTTATACCGTAAATTCTACTTTAAACTAACCGGTCTAAGTTCATAACTTAAATAAGACCTGTTAGTAATCTAATAGGTTAATAAAACTTTCATTCCAGATTAGGAAGCCCCGGTAAAAGCTACCTTCACAAATTATTTAGACTATACGGCTGAGTAGATAGATATTGCATTTAAAAGGTCATGTAAATACTTTTAACTTAGGGGCAATTACATATATCCCCCTGCAAACTTCATTTATTACATATATACCCAACCCAAAAAATAAATTACATATATCCCCTTTCTTATATCTAAAAATATCAAATATACCCATTTTGATTTATTTTATTAAAAATAAATTAAAAAAATGTCTATTTTACCCTCACATTATCATCTCCAATATTGAAGAATCAAATCATTAACAAGACACAACCGAATCAAACCTTTATCATATAATCTACTTGTTTTACAAAACCAAATTGCATACAGTCTTCTTGAGTTTCTCATTTACAATGATCATACAAATATAAACAGGTGGGAAACACTCAACCCAAACAATGAACCCTAAGTTTTATAAAAACAAAAGAAATGAACAGATGTTTTGCTTAGAAGTTAGAATCGTAAATAAAAAATAAAAAGAAATCTACCTTATCACGGTGAACACACAAAAAGGTAAGATGGAAGTTTTATCAAGAAAAATGTTAGTGTATTAAAGGATGCATATTGTATTATACGCAACTGAATATAATACACATTTACAGAATTAAGGAGAAAAAGTAGTTTTCATTACTTGGGATGCTTGGAATGAATCAAAACCCAGAACGCCGGAAAAATCAAATGAGAACGCCGACACTGGAATCGAATCAGAAACCGTGGATGGGGAGGAATGGATAATTTGTATTATTTTCTTTAACCTTAAAGGGCATTTTGGTCCTAATATGAAATTTTATTAAAGAAGGGGATATATGTAATTTAAAATTTAGCTTGGGTATATATGTAATTAGGTTCTAAAATAAGGGGATATATGTAATTCTCAACTTATTTTCTCTTATACGGGCTTGGGATACGGTAAAATATTACCGCGTGGTCGAGTATTGAATCATTTAATCTGATTGTGATTAATAAATTACATAACCCGTTTTAATCCGTTTTGTTTGATAACATAAACATTGGGGGTTAATGCAACCGTGTCCTGGATATCCTTGGCTCATTTAATTGCAAATGGCCACGACTTAAGCACGGGGTGTAGGCATACACCTGACAGTTGCGTATGTAAAAAGATATACCCACATTGTTGGGGATAACTCCTTGTGGGTTTATATTAGTGGTGTGTTGGTTAATCATGTCTCGGCTTCTATACCGGGCCATAAATGTATGACAAACATGTAAATCTGTATACAATATTATTATATAATTGTCCCAAGTTATAAAAGAATATTTGCGCCATGTGCATCTAAATCAATTTTCAAATTGTTTTAAAAAGAGTCGATTAATTGTATTTACCAGTGTAAACTGGCGTATTTTCAAAAGGCTAAGTGACAGGTACTACACGTACTAGGCTGGGAGCTTCTAGGCGCTAAATAGAGAATCTTGCATGTTCGTAATGCCTTAAGTCTGTTGAACACGTTTTGTATTATATTTAGATCCGCATGTGGATTCTTTCTTTACAACTGTCTGTATACTCTTTTATTCGTACTTTACACATTCGGTTTGGAATAGTAATTTCTACCAAGACTTCTGCTGTGTTATAAACCGTGTATATTTGTCTATGATGATATCAACTACGCTACGATACTCCCCACCGGGCCCACCGCTTTGTGGACAAAATATCAGGGTGTGACAGTTTGGCCCTTGTTCCTGTAACTCGAATCCTAGCCCGGTATATCCCATTTTAGTTTTACACCATTGTGAACCTTACGCCTTTTTTACTCTCTGATCGAGATTCTCGGCATTGAAAAATATTCGTAAACTAAATCATACGTGTATATGTTTACATTTAAGAGATATACAGTCAAGAAAATTAGGAGCAATGGTATATATATGCGGATTAGACACTAAAAAATAAACACGCAAAAAATGGCTACAATTTAAGGAATGTGTTTAGTGACGGCATCAGATTCCTAATTGATGGAGAAATGTCTAGTGGCAAGAAAAGCAGCTTCCAGGAGGTTGACAAGTGTTTTCGCTCGACGATTCCATTCTTGGGTGGTTGGTTTGCCCCTTGTTCCTGTAACTCAAATCATGGCCCGGTATATCCCATTTTAGTTTTACACCATTATGAACCTTACGCATTTTTTACTCTCTAATCGAGGTTCTCGGCAGTGAAAAATCTTCGTAAACTAAATCACATGTGTATATGTTGACATTTAAGAGATATAAACAGTCAAGAAAATCATGAGCAATGGTGATGTATATGCAGATTAGACACCAACAAATAAACACTCAAAAAATGGCTACAATTTAAGGAGTGTATTTAGTGACGGCATCAGATTCCTAATTGATGGAGAAATGTCTAGTGGCAAGAAAAGCAGCTTCCAGGAGGTTGACAAGTTTTTTCGCTCGACGAGTCCATTCTTGGGTGGTTGGTTTGGCCCTTGTTCCTGTAACTCAAATCATGACCTGGTATATCCCATTTTAGTTTTACACCATTATGAACCTTACGCATTTTTTACTCTCTAATCGAGGTTCTCGGCATTGAAAAATCTTCGTAAACTAAATCACACGTGTATATGTTGACATTTAAGAGATATAAACTGTCAAGAAAATCAAGAGCAATGGTGATGTATATGCAGATTAGACACCAACAAATAAACACTCAAAAAATGGCTACAATTTAAGGAGTGTGTTTAGTGTCGGCATAAGATTCCTAATTGATGGAGAAAGGTCTGGTGGCAAGAAAAGCTGCTTCCAGGAGGTTGTCAAGTGTTTTCGCTCGACGATTCCATTCATGGGTGGTTGGTTTGGCCCGTGTTCATGTAACTCGAGTCCTAGCCCGGTATATCCCATTTAGTTTTACACCATTGTGAACCTTACGCCTTTTTTACTCTCTGATCGAGGTTCTCGGCATTGAAAAATCATCGTAAAATAAATCACACGTGTATATGTTGACATTTAAGAGATATACAGTCAAGAAAATCAAGAGCAATGGTTATATATATGCGGATTAGACACCAAAAAATAAGCACTTAAAAAATGGCTACAATTTAAGGAATGTGTTTAGTGACGGCATCAGATTCCTAATTGATAGAGAAAGGTCTGGTGGCAAGAAAAGCTGCTTCTAAAAGGTTGTCAAGTGTTTTCGCTCGACGATTCCATTCTAGGGTGGTTGGTTTGGCCCTTGTTCCTGTAACTCGAATCCTAGCCTGGTATATCCCATTTTAGTTTTACACCATTGTGAACCATACGCCTTTTTTACTATCTGATCGAGGTTCCCGGCATTGAAAAATCTTCGTAAACTAAATCACAAATGTATATGTTGACATTTAAGAGATATACAGTCAAGAAAATCAAGAGCAATGGTGATATATATGCGGATTAGACACCAAAAAATAAACACTCCAAAAATGGCTACATTTTAAGGAATATGTTTAGTGACGGCATCAGATTCCTAATTGATGGAGAAAGGTCTGGTGGCAAGAAAAGCAGCTTCTAGGAGGTTGTCAAGTGTTTTCGCTAAATGATTCTATTCTTGGGTGGTTGGTTTGGCCCTTGTTCCTATAACTCGAATCCTGGCCCGGTATATCTCATTTTAGTTTTACACCACTGTGAACCTTATGCCTTTTTTACTCTCTGATCGAGGTTCTCGGCATTGAAAAATCTTCGTAAACTAAATCACACGTGTATATATTGACATTTAAGAGATATACAGTCAAGAAAATCAAGAGCAATGGTGATATTTATGCGGATTAGACAACAAAAAATAAACACTAAAAACATGGCTACAATTTAAGGAATGTGTTTAGTGACGGCATCGGATTCCTAATTGATAGAGAAAGGTCTGGTGGCAAGAAAAGCTGCTTCTAAAAGGTTGAAAAGTGTTTTCGCTCGACGATTCCATTCTTGGGTGGTTGGTTTGGCCCTTTTTCCTGTAACTCGAATCCTAGCCCAGTATATCCCATTTTAGTTTTACACCATTGTGAACCTTATGCCTTTTTTACTCTCTGATCGAGGTTCTCGGCATTGAAAAATCTTTGTAAACTAAATCACACGTGTATATGTTGACATTTAAGAGATATACAGTCAAGAAAATCAAAAGCAATAGTGATATATATGCGCACTAGACACCAAAAAATATACACTCAAAAAATGGCTAAAATTTAAGGAATGTGTTTTGTGACGGCATCAGATTCCTAATTGATGGAGAAAGGTCTTGTGGCAAGAAAAGCGGCTTCCAGGAGGTTGTACAGTGTTTTCGCTCGATGATTCCATTCTTGGGTGGTTGGTTTGACCCTTGTTCCTGTAAATCGAATCCTAGCCAGGTATATCCCATTTTAGTTTTACACCATTGTGAACCTTACGCCTTTTTTACTCTCTGATCGAGGTTCTCGGCATTGAAAAATCTTTGTAAACTAAATCACACCTGTATATGTTGACATTTAAGAGATATACAGTCAAGAAAATCAAGAGCAATGGTGATATATATGCGGATTAGACACCAAAAAATAAAAACTCAAAAAATGGCTACAATTTAAGGAATGTGTTTAGTGACGGCATCAGATTCCTAATTGATGGAGAAAGGTCTGGAGGCAAGAAAAGTTGCTTCCAGGAGGTTTTCAAGTGTTTTCGCTTGACGTTTCCATTCTTCGGTGGATGGTTTGGCCCTTGTTCCTGTAACTCGAATCCTAACCCTATATATCCCAATTTAATTCTACACCATTGTGAACCTTACGCCTTTTTTACTCTCTCATCGAGGTTCTCGGCATCAAAAAAATCTTCATAAACTAAATCACACGTGTATATGTTGACATTTAAGAGATATACAGTCAAGAAAATCAAGGGCAGTGGTGATATATATGCGGATTAGACACCAAAATATAAAAACTCAAAAAAATGGATACAAATTAAGCAATGTGTTTAGTGAGGGCAACATATTCCTAATTAATGGAGAAAGGTCTGGTGGCAAGAATGGCTGCTTCCCGGAGGTTGTCAAGTGTTTTCGCTTGACGTTTCCATTCTTTGGTGGTTGGTTTAGCCCTTGTTCCTGTAACTCGAATCCTAGCCCGGTATTTCCCATTTTAGTTTTACACCATTGTGAACCTTACACCTTTTTTACTCTCTGATCGAGGTTCTCGGCATTGAAAAATCTTCGTAAACTAAATCACACGTGTATATGTTGACATTTAAGAGATATACAGTAAAGAAAATCAAAACCAATAGTGATATATATGCGGACTAGACACCAAAAAATATACACTCAAAAAATGGCTACAATTTAAGGAATGTGTTTAGTGACGGCATCAGATTCCTAATTGATGGAGAATGGTCTTGTGGCAAGAAAAGTTGTTTCCAGGAGGTTGTCAAGTGTTTTCGCTTGACGTTTCCATTCTTCGGTGGTTGGTTTGGCCCTTGTTCCTGTATCTCGAATCCTAGCCCGGTATATCCCATTTTAGTTTTACACCATTGTGAACCTTACACCTTTTTTACTCTCTGATCGAGGTTCTCGGCATTGAAAAATCTTTGTAACCTAAATCACACGTGTATATGTGGACATTTAAGAGATATACAGTCAAGAAAATCAAGAGCAATGGTGATATAGATGCGGATTAGACACCAAAAAATAAACACTCAAAAAATGGCGACAATTTAAGGAATGTACATAGTGACGGCATCAGATTCCTAATTGATGGAGAAAGGTCTCGTGGCAAGAAAAACCGCTTCCAGGAGGTTGTCAAGTGTTTTCGCTCGACGATTCCATTCTTGGGTAGTTGGTTTGGACCTTGTTCCTTTAACTGGAATCCTAGCCCGGTATATCCCATTTTAGTTTAACACCATTATGAACCTTACGCCTTTTTTACTCTCTGATTTAGGTTCTCGGCATTGAAAAATCTTCGTAAACTAAATCACACGTGTATATGTTGACATTTAATACATATACAGTCAAGAAAATCATGAGCAATGGTAATATATATGCGGATTAGACACCAAAAAATAAAAACTCAAAAAATGGGTACAATTTAAGGAATGTGTTTAGTGACGGCATTAGATTCCTAATTGATGGAGAAAGGTCCGGTGACAAGAATGGCTGCTTCCCGGAGGTTGTCATGTGTTTTCTCTCGACGATTCCATTCTTGGGTGGTTGGTTTGGCCCTTGTTCCGGTAACTCGAATCCTAGCCCGGTATATTCCATTTTAGTTTTACACCATTGTGAACCTTACGCATTTTTTACTCTCTGATCGAGGTTCTCGGCATTGAAAAATCTTCGTAGACTAAATCACAAATGTATATGTTGACATTTAAGAGATATACAGTCAAGAAAATCAAGAGCAATGGTGATATATTTGCGGATTAGACACTAAAAAATAAACACTCAAAAAATTGCTACAATTTAAGGAATGTGTTTAGTGACGGCATCAGATTCCTAATTGATGGAGAAAGGTCTGGTGGTAAGAAAAGCTGCTTCCAGGAGGTTGTCAAGTGTTTTCTCTCGACGATTCCATTCTTGGGTGGTTGATTTGGCCCTTGTTTCTGTAACTCGAATCCTAGCCTTGTATATCCCATTTTAGTTTTACACCATTGTGAACCTTACGCCTTTTTTACTCTCTCATCGAGGTCCTCGGCATTGAAAAATCTTTTTAAACTAAATCACACATGTATATGTTAACTTTTAAGAGATATACAGTCAAGAAAATCAAGAGCAATGGCGATATATATGCGGATTAGACACCAAAAAATAAACACTCAAAAGATGGCTACAATTTCAGCTTCATGTGTGGTCAATTGGAAGGCTCTTGCGTTCTTCTTGTTACTCCCTTTAGCAGGTTTGGCCTTGTTATCTGTTGGTTTGACCAATTTAGGGCATTCTGGTCGGAAATGCCCAGCTTCTCCAAAGTTGTAGCAAATCTTTGTTTTCTTTCTGCAATCTTCTTCACGATGTCCTATAGCTTTGCAGAAGTTGTAGGTTTCATTACATTTTCCAGAATGTTTCTTTTTACAGTTCCAGCAGAATGGCAGAGTGGAAGATGATCCAGTTCCCTTTCTTTTGAAGTTGCTATTATTACCCACACGAAACCCTTGGGTAATTTTCTGAGCCAATTCCTTCTTCCTGTTTTCTTCTCGCGTACGCACCAGTCCGTCAGTCAAAGTGTTGGCAAATTCCACCGCATCATCGATCGTGCGGGGTCTCGCCGCTTTGACAATATCCCGGATCTCGCTAATTAAACCCCATATGTAGCGAGAAATAAGTACCGGTTCTGGCGAAGCCAGAGTAGGCACAATTCGAGCATATTCAAAAAACTTTGAAGTATACCCTCGACAATCAACATCCACCATTCGGTGGCTCAGAAATTTGTTCGCCATTTGTTCTTTTTCATATTCTGGGCAGAATTTTTTTTCCACCAGAAGCTTAAATTCTTCCCAACTCATGGCATAGGCCATGTCACTTCCCTTAGCTTGTAATATCGTATTCCACCATTCTAATGCTTCTTCCTTGAAAAGATGAGAAGCATACATGACTTTATCCTCCTCGGCACATTTACTTATTTTAATTACTGCCTCGGTTTTCTCCAACCAATGCAGTGCAGCAGTCGCCCCTTCATTGATTGCAAATTCAACAGGTTTACAGGCAAGAAATTCCTTGTAAGTGCAACCAGGCGTTGCAGCTTTCATTCTCTTAAGAATTGGGGCCTGCATCACATCATCGTTATTGTTATTGTTGCCGCCTCCATTTACGCTATTACTGAAGTTGTCTTCATGAGTACATTTGCTAGGAATAATTGGTTGAGGTTCAACTGGATTTCGGGCAGCAGCAAGAATTGCTGGAATAGCATTGGCTATTCCTTGAGCAACGATGTTTTCTATGTCTTGTCTATTCAGAAAATGGTCCTCGTTGGTTTGCTCGGATTGGTTAACCTCGTTAACTGGATCATCACCAGCTTGTTCCATCTGGTAATTAATATATATAACTTATTAGCACAAAATAAATAACAACCAAACGAAATAAACAATCGCACATAATCACGTCAACACATATAGCCAAAATTGTCGACTTTGCGACGTTGATATTTTTATATATTAGTATGCGTCCGTACACACCGGTTATCTTACAAAAGTTTTATTTTAAGTTATTTTACATGATTATATTTTTATTATTATTTTATTATTATATAATCACAACCACACAGTCACACCACCACCGTCAGCTGGCATCTCAGAAGCGATGTTCCCTCTCGTCGTACTTCCAGGAGATCTGTTCTCCCACCTCCTGGATTCGATTCCCTACGTCCACCAGCTCCTCGCCAAAATAGCGGAGTTTAGCCAAGTTCTCATTGCTCATAGGTGGGTTTGGTGCAGGCTCCGGGTCGAACTGAGGGAAAAAGGTATTAGGGTTATTCAAGAGATTCTGAAATTGCCAGTCAGTGGTCCACCATTCTTCTAGCTCTCCTGGTATAGGTCGGGGGTGGATAATAGGATCTGGGATAGTAGGTTCCAGATTATCTGGAAGTTATGCTTCCGCTGGGTAATTGAAGAGGTTTTCATCGGCAGGTCCGATGAGATCGCTAAGTGCCAGTTTACGATCCAACTCCTCCCATGATGGCATTTCCTGGGCTTGCCCTGAACTTTCCCCGATCTCTTTTCCTTTGCCTTTATCATTTGGATCCTCAGTCTTTATAACTTTTCGTGTCACTGGTTTCTTCCTACGCACACACCTCCAGCCCACGAATCTTCTTCTCTTTTTCGGTTTGGGTTTCTCCTGGGGTTGGGCTTGGAATTCCATAGGTTTATCAGTGTCGGCCCAATAACCGGAAAAGCCCTCGGAAACTTCCATGTCAGCAGAATGGATAGTGATATTCTGAAGAGCTTCAGACAACTCATTCATGCTGTTAGCATATATGAAGAAACAAACAAAAATTCTAAGTTAAAATTTTGTAAACCTATTTTCACATAATCACAGAATGGCAATCAGAAAAAAATTAAGTATTTCTAAATACTTAATTGGCTTAAATCAGTGGCTCTGATACCACCTTTTTCTGTCACGGCCCCTGGCCCGGGTTTACCCGTTTCAGGAGCCGCGGGACAGAAACCCGTGGTAAATAATATGTTGGCAGCGGAATTTTAACAGGATCTTATAAACTTGAAAATGCCCAATTTATTTTATTTCACATATTTGGGACAAACCCCATAATTTACAGTAAAGGTGATTTCTCAAAGAAATCCCCTATTTTACAAAAACATGTTTATTTATTTTAGTGAGCCACTTCTTCAAGCATGGAGTGCTCCACAACACTTTTTCCTGGATCACAGCAAATCACCTGAAACATGTTTTAAAAAGGTTTTATCAGCCGAGAAATACTGGCTAGTCATTCAAGTTGCACAAAACGACACATTGTTATAATATACAGTATTAAGGGTGATTACATTGTTTCTATCTACCAATTACCCCAAATCGGTATTTGTCACTTGACAATATGTGTGACTATGGTCAGATCACCCATTGGCTAACCCGTTGTCCACTGGTGACGGGTATCAAGTAATGTATACAAAACCCCACATACCGATAGTAATTGAAGATTACAAAGACTTAATCCCTTTAATTATAACTTTGAAAACAAGTAGAGTTTTAATAAAACAATTTGATAAAAAGAGAATGACTCACATTGCAAGTTTAGACGGGCAGTGTTTAGCCTACTGATTTTAGCCTGGTTAACCTAATTCAAATAACAATGCACACGAAAACTAGGTCAGTAACTTAATACAACTTTTACAACAACTCACGAGATCAAAACCCTCACGACGAATGAAAAGGTATAGCCCAAACACAGGCAGTACTTAAACATCCATCGGATAGGTTTTTATCGATCGGACATTGAATCGTAGCAGTGATCGAGTTATTACCCTGTTATCGTGCCAGAATTTCATGCTTGTGTGTGTTTTTAGAGTAAACAGATGATATCTCAGCATACAAATTGAATTTTAACGTCGAACCAACGCCAAAATGCAAGTGCCAAAGCCGTATACTTATACTGAAAAATTGCCCCGGTGGCGTGGCGCGACGGGTACCCTTCTAGGGTAGGGTAGCTTCGTGTCTTACATAGCCTTGGTGAGTCACAATTCGACGAAACTCACATTCTACAACAAACTGTGCAGATAATAACGATTAGGAAATACCCCCCTTGAGTTTTAGGGGCCCTGATCCTAGTTCCGATTGTTCTGAAAATTTTAGGGGTCATGCAATATTACTTGGGGGTCTCAATTAGGGTTTCCTACTGGAATAAATAAAATAAGAAATAATAATTTTAATGAGATTTGTTACATTAGAAAACAAAAAATAAACACTCAAAGGATGGCTACAATTTAAGAAATGTTTTTAGTGACAGCATCAGATTCCTAATTGATGGAGAAAGGTCTGGTGGCAAGAAAAGCCACTTCCAGGAGGTTGTCAAGTGTTTTCGCTCAACGATTCCATTCTTGGGTGGTTGGTTTAGCCCTTGTTCCTGTAACTCGAATCCTAGCCCGGTATATCCCATTTTAGTTTTACATCATTGCGAACCTTACGCCTTTTTTACTCTGTTATCGAGGTTCTCGGCATTGAAAAATCTTCGTAAACTAAATCATACGTGTATATGTTGACATTTAAGAGATATATAGTCAAGAAAATCAAGATCAATGGTGATATATATACGGATTAGACACCAAAAAATAAACACTCAAAAGATGGCTACAATTTAAGGAATGTGTTTAGTGACGGCATCAGATTCCTAATAGATGGAGAAAGGTCTGGTGGCAAGAAAAGCTGCTTCCAGGAGGTTGTCAAGTGTTTTCGCTCGACGATTCCATTCTTGAGTGGTTGGTTTGGCCCTTGTTCCTGTAACTCGAATCCTAGCCCGGTATATCCCATTTTAGTTTTACACCATTGTGAACCTTACGCCTTTTTTCCTCTCTGATCGAGGTTCTCGGAATTGAAAAATCTTCGTAAACTAAATCACACGTGTATATGTTGACATTTAAGAGATATATACTCAAGAAAATCAAGAGCAATGGTGATATATATGCGGATTAGACACCAAAAAATAAACACTCAAAAAATGGCTACAATTTAAGGAATGTGTTTAGTGACATTGAGGGTTCAAAAGTTGGAAAATAATCAAAATTCATGTTCTGACGGTCCTTTACGGACCGTAGGCCCTAACACTTATGGTCCGTAAGTGGTTTAGAGAGGTTTGCGCACCAGAGGTCTTTACGGACCGTAACGTCGGACCTTTACGGTTCGTAAGGCCTGAGCTGGAAGATTGTTTTGCTGGCAGCTACACCCTGCAGCTCTTGTAACCTTGCTCTGACTTGTGCCACCTCTAACCTCCTTCTTCCACCTATGTTGAAACTAATCAACACCCTAGGATCCCTTCTAACACTTGGCACAATCTTCTTCAACCTCCATCACTATAAATAGATGGTGTTCTTCACCCTTTTTCCTTTACACCCTTCAATCTTTCTTTCTCTCTATTACTTGGAGTAGCTTCTGGACCAAGAAGCCTCCTTCTCTAGAGTTTAAGCTTTCCATTGAACACTTGTAAGTGTTCTCTCTCAGCCTTTTTCCATTATTTGGCTAGATATTAGCCGAAAGTCAAGCAAATTGACTTTTGCTTTGACTTATGATTCTGACCATCGGTCCAGTAAATGTTGGAATCAAACTTTGCAACTTGATCGTAATAATGAAGGTGTTAATCCCTTGTGATTACACCCTCTAGAAATCACGTCAAGTAGGCGAAATGATGAGTCAAAATATATAAAATGAAAAGTAAAAAAAGACAGATTTTGCAAATTACAATAAATGAACTTCTAAGTATCAAAACCCAAAATTTTAACATCATAACAGTTTATATAACATATTAGGACATGATTTATCATGTCAACTCGTCATTTTCAATTTTGAGCTCATTTCCTAGTCGAAAGTCAAATAGTTTGACTTTTGCCTTTACTTTCGATTCTGACCAGTTTGGTCAAACTTAGAACCCAATTAAGGTTCTTATGTGAGCATACTCATATAGGGAATAACCTTCTGAGGTTATACCTTATGGTCATGTCGTTCGATGGGTTTATTGATGAATTAACATTATATACCTTAAAATGCCAAAAATGCTCTTATGGCATAAAAATGGTTTTAAAACCAATAAGACATATAATCTGATTTTGAAACTGATTTTATAACATTATGAAATATATTTTTTGGCATAATGGACTCGTCATAGACCTATTCGACCATCTGATGCCATATAGGCGCGTAGTACTAGTATAATATAAATAAAATATATAAACTAGTTGAATTGGGTCAAAACTTTTGAAAACCATTTCTACTCAGAATGTTTGGTTATTTAACCTGTACGATATGAGTCCTTGTACTCGAAAGCGTATATAACACATTCTATCCAATCAATACTTAATCTAGCGAACCGAGCGTATCCTTGAGTTAAATGACCTGTTAACATTTTAACAGATAATATTTTCATTCATTACAGACTAGAAGCCTCTAGTAAATTGCGCTAAGTTGAGTTTTTCTAAATTATTGTTGTGCTAAAACTATTGATATTAATAAAGACTAGCATAGGTAAATACTCTTAACCTATTTTATTTTAT
The DNA here is from genome assembly GCA_030545235.1 of Helianthus tuberosus. NCBI lineage: Eukaryota > Viridiplantae > Streptophyta > Magnoliopsida > Asterales > Asteraceae > Helianthus > Helianthus tuberosus. The sequence continues at coordinate 169,530,844 of CM060368.1, forward strand.
AAAGGCTTGGGATATGTGACTAGCCAGTTGGTCGGGTATTGTAATAAGGCGAATGATATTATAGAACTGCAAATAACCCATTTTAATCTGTATTGCTTGATAACTTAAACACTTGAGGATTAATACGACCGTGTCCGGGCGTCCCGGCTTATTTAATTGCGAATAGCCATAACTTAAGCGCGGGGTGCAGGCATATAACCAACAAACACTTGATGTCGGGTTAAAATAAGTGTATTTTATATTAATTTGGGTGGGTATTTAGTATGTTAAACGTGTCAATCTGTATTAGATTATATACTTATGTGCATTGTTATTTTGTTACTTGATAGGTATTAAAAGGGGTTAAATGAGAGAAAGCGAGCTTGAAAGTGGGTTCGACAAGACAACGCAGGGCAGTAAATGAAAGAAACTCATCTGATGAGCTTTGGCGACATGCGGACCAGTCTAAGTCACTCTCTGCGACACTTTGGAGCAATCGAGTCAACGTCAGAGCTATTAAATCAAGTCGGTCAAGGGTTAACACCCCTGCGACACGCGGGGGGTGGTTTGGGGATGTCCGTGACGTGCGGAGAACTCCTCTTACGGGAACATTATAAAAGTCGGCCAAAATAGGTTTTTGAGGGGATACTTCTCATAATTCTCATCCCTAGCTGTCATATATGAACTCTGAGGCGATTTTAGCACGAAGATACCATTCTCGAAGCCATTTTTCATGTCTCATTCATCCTCGATCAAGATTGAAGCTATGAAGATAATCATGAGCAGCTAAAATGCTTGTAGCTTCCACCCGGATGAAAGATTGTGTCGTTTTATATTGAACTTTGTTGCGGATTCTTTTTAACTGGTAAATCTTGACTACTTATGTTGGATTTATGAAACGTTTCTATAAGGAAATATCAAATCCCTTGGAGCAATATCCTCCTGCCTCATTAATTCATTTATTGTAATTATGTAGTCAATATGTATCCTTGTATAGGGGAGGCTACATTACATTGAGCATGAAACGCCTCGGCTAGATTTGCATCAAGGGAGACTGATTTTTTTAGCATAAGAAGCGAGTTGAGGATATGTACTTGCATAATGGCCCGTTTAGCGACAAAGTTGGCAATGAGGGGGTCGTTTGGTGTAGGAAAGGCCACGGCCACGGGATGATGGAGAGGGACAACCTCTGCCACGATTTGAGGAGGCACGATTATGATTGGTTTTATTCAGTCGGGCATAGCAGGCGGCTTGGGGTGGTTGACAGCCATGAAGTTGTTGATTAAACATCTCTTGATTTTCAGCGTTTGCCAAGAGATCACGAAATGAGGGAACCGGGTGAATGGATCTTTGGGAGGTGGAGAAGTTTTCAAAAGATGCACCTAGTCCACAAAGGAACCAATGGCGTTTGTCCGCGTCACTTATATGATGTCCTATAGCAGCGAGTTGGTCAGCTAAGGCCTTAAATTTCCAACCATATTCTGAAAAAGAGGATGTGCCTTTTTGAAGAGTTCAAAGAGAGTCTTTGAGATTATAAATTCTTTCGATAGAAGAATGGCTATAAGCATCGGCGAGAGCCTTCCAATCTGCTTTAGCCGTGGTGTGATCGATAGTCTCGACCATGGCTTCCTCGGTTAGGGTAGAGTTGATCAGAAGGAGGACTTTTTGATCGGCTGTTTTCCAGGCCAAATATTCGGGATTGACAATTTGTTTATCATTTCCAGTGATTGTCTCGAAAGGAGTACGCGTGGTGCCGGTGACATTGCCGTAAAGTTCAAGATAAGATGAGACCGTGGTAATTTGTTTTTCCCATGGAAAATAATTTGTGGACGTTAATTTGATGTTATGAGATGGCTAAGGGAATGAAGCGGGATGGAAAAGAGATCGGTAGTGGCTGCCATGGAAGAGATAGGACATATTTGTGATGAAAGAGAAGAAACAGGAAGGAAGATGGACAAGAGACAAAAGGATCTTTGAAATATTTAGGCAGATACCATATAAAACGATAATGGTCAACTTCAATATTAATCACATACTAGGAGCCTATAAATACAAGAGAATGACAAATAATCAGGAGAGAATTTCTCCTCTATACAAGGATACATTGTGAGGACCAGGAGTTCGGTTACTCGAACGCGGTTAGACCGGATTAGCAACTATACACTCATGCGGAATCCAAGAATGTAGTAGGAGTGAGAGAAACAACGCAGACACCGTTTAACATGTTCATTCTCATTGATGATAATAGCTTGTACAAGATCTAGAGAGAATTTGGCAGGGCTTCGCCTAAGGTGTCAAGAAAACTATTACAAATGAGGAACCATGACCACCTATTTATAGGCAAACCCATCCGGGTGAACATATATCTATCCCATCTGTCCGGATGGGGTTATGTCCATCCGTCCGGATGGACTTACATATCAACCTATCTTCATGTTTCACCCCGGATTTGATACAAAACATACAATTAACTATACATAAACCACAAACAGGTAAAATATAGACTCGGTATAGACAAAAGCTACAGACATATTGTAACACCCTTGTTATTATTTTAAAGATTTTCGCATAAATAACGAAAATAAACATGTAATTACAATTAAGTATCCTTAGAAAATACGAGTAATCTAAAACTTTTACAACTTAAAAGTTTTCAACATAATATAAACAAGTTCGTCATTTAAAAGTTATGACGTAACACCATGCGGAATCTTTAATCTCGAGTGTTTAATTTTATCGTGTTCGGTTCCTCATCGAGCTTGATCTTCATCCGGGCACTCTTGGCGATCATCTATAATCAATACCCACTTAAAAGTTAGTTTTGATAGTTAAATAAATAGTTTAAACAAGTTACATGGGTCAAACAACAACAAAATAATTTTTTTCCGGAACAGGGGGGCATCGCGTGGCGCCTAGCCCCTGTTTTCACAGACTGTTGCTTAACAGTTGCTGTACATTCTCAGCACGACCTGATTTCACGGAAACGGCCATAACTTCTTTGTTATTGGCCCGTTTTACCCGATTCTTTTTCCTACGCGTCCGTAATTAAATTCTCCATCTTATGGAGTTAAAATACAACATCTAACTTCACAAAATCTTAGACTTCAAGCTCTCGGCTTGAAGTTCAATTACGACACTTTTTGACCCGTTCGCGGTTTCATCTAACAAACTTGTTTGTGGCCCTTGTTTCTTTTGTAAACATATTATTATGATTATTTCCTATTGTACAAGGTTCAATTCACGAGTTATTACTCATTTTTAACCTGTTTTGCTATTACTTCTATTTTGACCCGTTAAGGGTATTTATGCACTAAGGTCCCATATCATCCCTTTTATACTTATCTTAAGGATTAAATCGATCAAAACACTTATTTCCAACAACCTTTAAAGGTCGTTTGCCTGATTTACCCATCAAGGGCATTTTAGTCAACTTTAGCCCCTCGTTTACGACGAAGGGCATTTGCTACTAATTTGACCCAAAAATGTATGTTTAACCACAATCTTATTTATACATACCTGGCTCGAGTCAACCTAGTGACCCGTTTCGACACCTTGCTTTTATTACCGATATTCTTATGGCGACGCAATTACCCAAACTACTATTCGCCCCTGTAAACACATGACTTGACAACCACATTAGTTGATTTTGTCAAATGGCGTTATTCCCACCATTTGGCCCGTTCGACCTACATAACCCAACATTTTCATATGTAACAAAACATGGGTTTTTAATTACCAATCACACATCCGACCCATTTCGGATTTTCTTTCTAGATCCCTTTTTTTTTAAAGTCAATTTCTTATATTTTTAACCCATTCGGCTTACGCTATGGGTGTCCCTTGAAAGTTATTTTACTTTAGTCGATACTTGACTAAATTTCCATTTTTACCCATTTTCCCATTACTAGTTACGCTATAAGGTAACTTTAAGAAAAACTCACTAATTCTTAACCAATTCGGGACTAATTCACCATTTAGCCTCTTTCACCATTAATCATGGTTTAAAACATTTTTATTGGTTCCGACTCATTTCGTTTCGTGTCGGAACCCATGATTCGAACCTAATCCTTTATTGTATTCATCGCTTATAAAACAAACACATATACTACAAGTGGGTGTAAGTTTTACTTACCTCGCATCCGAAGTACGCTTTTCCTTCTTATTTGCTTCGTTTGACCCGCTTCCTTTCCAAGCCTCCACCTAGCTTGTCAAGCGTCAAACTATCATCATAATTCGTAAGACGGTTAGTTTAGTCATTATCACAAACGACTATTCCATCTTACGAACTCTATGTCGGAACTACTATTCGACTTCAACGTTGGTTTATTTGACTTTCGATAGTCAACTAACTTCAATCATATTATACGCACAATAAGTTCAATCAACATCACGTTTAGAACCCATATTATTCCGTATTACCCGTAGTTAGTCAAGTTAGCCAATTTCGCGTTTCTTTCATAATTTCATTATGTCAACATTCATTCGGGCATTTTAACAAACACCTAATGTGCATAATTTTACATATTTACTAACTAGTTCATAACTAGTTATCTTTACCAAGATTTACATCAACACATTCAAACCTCTAAGTCTAGTGTTCATGAACTACATCAAGAACTTATATCATAACCTCAATATTCATCAATCTTACATTCTAATCTGAGTGTTCATCATATTAACATAAACCCACTTAGCACATAATAGGGTAATTACCAAATCCCTAGTTTTGACAATAATTCATCAAATTTTCTACTAGGGTTTGTTTCTAAACCAAGATATAATCACAATAACACTCATAGATTCAACATTCATTCCAGAATTTTGATTATGATTGTTCATCAAAATCTCAAAGTATCACCAAATAGCAAAATTTAACATACCTTGTGATCCCTATGACTAGGTGATCGTTTTTATGTATTCATGCAGTGATTTGAGTCTTGATTCGAGCTTCGATTTAGTCATTTAGTATGAACTAGGGTTTTGCTCCTTGGAGCACCTTCCTGGTCGATCAGAACACGCACACAATGTGTGTGTGTGTGTGTATTTTTTTTTTAATAAAACAAGTTTCCCACTTGTCCATATTAGTCCCTCATGTTTTATTTTGATCAAATGAAGCTATATCTCACCTTTAGTTACTTAATCACATGCTACTAACTAGGTTAATTACTCCTAGTTACTTTAACGGGTTCGGGAAGTTATAACCCGTTATGTTTTAAGTCCCGTTAATTTGGCCTTTTTATATACTTTGTTTTCTCAAAGTATTTATTCCCCTTTTTAATTAATATTAGGTTTATTTATTTGAGTCCTAATATTTACCGGGTTAATTTTTACCACTAACGGTATTTTACCCGTCTTTACTATTAACGTGGTTTGATTACCAAACCCGTTTTTGGGATGTTACAAGTCTACCCCCTTAAAGAGGTTTCGTCCTCGAAACCTTGCTTACATAGTTCATCAAGTTCTAAACTCAATGCGTTTGACCTGAGTAATCTCTTAAACATTACTCATACTTTAACCAATTGTTAGTATTACCAGAAAAATTATGGTAATATCTTTTTGGTTACAGAACATCTACGTACCTCATACGACATAACGTAACTTGAAATAACGTAATTCCGTTATTTCTACTAGTTTAGTTGTTGGGATTGAACCCTATCAGAGGAACAGATAATTAAAGCCAAAACTGGATCAGAGAGCAGTGGATCCAGAATAAGCAGATGTTTACATACAAATCTCTCCCCTTGAAAGTGATTTCATATCTGCTGACCTCCTATCTGTTGTTCTTGCAAAGTGCTGACCTACAACTGCTGTTCAAGTAAAAACCTGATGAAAGACCAAAGCTCTCCTGATTCAATCTACTGCCTTGAGTCAAGTACTGCTGATCCGGACAAGCACTGCTGGGTTCACAGCAGTGGAAGGATGCAGCAGCTGTTTAAGTGTCTTTTATGTAATGAAATATAATAGCAGTAGTTAGCACATCAGTGTTTGTATAGATCAGAGGTTAGAGTTTGTTAGGAGGTTAGATGTCACTTTCATGGTGACGTCAGCTAAGATGCTCAGTGGTTTGCAAGTGCCTATAAATAGTTCAGTACTTTGTACTGTTCTATTAGCTCTTTTGCATCATCGTCTTCTTTGCACGAACAAACAACTGAGATCTGGCTGAGGGGGAGTTTGCATTCATTCATCAATCATTGTAATCGTTATTGAAATAAATTCAATCTTCCGATTCATTGTGAAAAGATGTTTGATCAAAGTATTACTCTCGTTTGATTGTATGCAAAGTTTGTTTTCATCATAATTCCGTTGCACACTCATCCATTCTCATTTTAATTACAAACACAAAATACAATCAGAAACAAACTCAGATCCAACAATTGGTATCAGAGCTTGGACAGTCAAATTTGATTTAACAATCATTTTGACGTAAATAGTTCAGCTCATAACTGTTGATACTGATCGTTTGTTCGTTTGTTGAAAAACAGAGCAAGGATTAATCACCATTAAAGTTGATTTCTCAGTGTCTGTAAAACAACAAGAATGACGTCACAATCTCAGGATGATAAAAACAACATCGGCTCGCTTTTTAAACCACCTATGCTAAAAAGAAATGAGTACAACATCTGGCAGAGGAGGATGGGTCACATCCTCGCTCAACAAAGCACAGGGTGTTGGATGTCTGTCGTCTTTGGTCCTCATGTTCCCACAGTGCCAAGCGCTGAAGATGCTAAAAAGTTCGTTTCAAAACCAGTTGAAAATTATACCGAACCCGACTATCAAAAGTTCGAACTAGATGCTAAAGCTTTTAGCATCATAGCATCAGCGCTGCCCAATGAGATATATGCTGGACTGTTACACTGTAACAGTGCCAAAGAATTATGGGACGCACTTAAGGAACAATTTGGGGGAACCGAAGAAGTCATAGAAAACAATAGGGAAATCTTGAACCAACAGTATGAAACATTTTGTCATGTTAGAGGTGAATCACTGACGCAACAATTTGAGCGTTTCAGTTGTCTCATCAGTGAACTGAGACTTGATAATACCACTTTTACAAACTCAACTCAAAAGAGCAGGTTCCTCAGGTCACTGCCAGAAAAATGGGACACCATAGTGTAACACCCCGTGTTTTCACGAGTGAAAGTCAAAGTCAAGGTCAAAGTCAACGACCGATTTCGCGCGACTTGACTCGAAGAAATGTTTTTATTTTATTTATATTATGTGGAGTAAGTGTCGTTCTTGCAATAATCGAATCGTGTTAATCGTACTCAAATAGACCTACGACTGTGAAAGATAGGAAGTAACAATGCGATAAAGTTAATCAACTAATAATCAAGCTATGCTAAACGAGTCGACCCCGAATCGCAACTCGAACTATGTATTTTACTTGTTGATTATACGTGTGTGTGTACCTTACGTGTTACATGTGCATGTTACTTTATGTTATGTTGTGATAATCAAGCGAAGTCAATCGAAACTCGAAGTCTAACTCGGATACAATCGAACTCGAACCCGAACCCCAAATCGAACCTTGTCATAAACAAAGTAGTTGGGACTAAAAGTAATTTGACTAGGAAACCCTATCTAATTGCTCGAAAACCGAAGCCGAAGCGTCATCGCACCGAACGCACCAAGTCAGGCGACATCCGAACGGATGGTCAATCCGCACGGATTGCCAATCCGCACGGATTGCCAATCCGGACGGATGACCAATCCGGACGGATAACCCAATCCGGGTAACGTGCTATCCGCACGGATTACCCTTTTCCCTTTTTGGCATCCTATAAATACACGGGTCACTCTCCAAATTTTCCACTTTTGGCAAGTGACGTCCGAACCGAACGCATTCCTCACCTTTTCTCAGATTTCTCTCAATCCAGGTAAGATCTTGCACTAATTCTTGTACATTCTTGATCACTACACAATTCTACACCTTTTCATCTTTTAAATCTCAACTTTCAACCGTGAAACCATCAAGATTTGAGGTATTCTCGGGTGACGTCATCATGAAGTTCTCATGAACTTCAAGCTTGACCCCATTCCACCAAGAATAACTCAGATCTGAACGATTTCCATAAGATTTCACAACAACATCACCTAAAACTAAACTTTTCAAAGGATAAAAGGGTTGAAAGAAATAAACTCAAGTTTTCTCCTTCTTTTACCCTTAGAATCGGTACGAATCTGATCGGTTCTAGTCTTCTACTCGATAATAGTGAAGCACTAGTCCTAGATCTGGATTCTACCCACAAGACTCCTGATTACGAGACAAACCGGAATGACCGTTCTGAGCCGCCGACAGGTCGAGTTAGGGTGGTTCCTGGCCGGCTTAGTCATGCGAGTAAGAATACAATTCCAAGTGGTTGCCACGTAATCAGAACGTCTCGATAAACGACAACAGAAACCAAGAGTAGACGAACGGAACAGCCAGACGAGAGACTGTCCGAATGGACAAGTGGTCCGCACGGACAGACGATCCGGACGGGTTGTCACCCGGACGAACTACACTTGGGACCCACTTTCAAAAGCAAGGTTTGAGTATCGACGAATGGACAATCCGGACGGACGACCTCCGAATGGATTACTCTTTGGATCATGAGATGCTAAGACCTTGAATAAATTCAAACAATGTTCATCCGCACGGATAAGTTGTCCACACGGACAGACTATCCGGACGAATTGTCTGTCCGCACGAACAACTATCCGGACGGATTACCACTATTCGCACGGATTATCATCCGGACGGATTCCACGGACTTCACCAAGTGACTCACCTTTAAGGTTGTGTCCGCACGGACTACCATCTGGACGGAGTGTTGTCCGCGCGACCGGCTTGAAGGATAGAGAAACTTAGATGTTCTCTAAATGCTACAACGAAAACTCCAAAGCACAAGCCATCATACACAAACACATCCTTAACTTAGGAAGAAACAATCCACTCGAATAGTTACCCGCACGAACATGTTATCCGCACGGGTGACTCGTCCGGACGAAGTGTAATCCGCACGGATTACTTGTCCGCACGAATAACTTGTCCGCACGGATAACAGTCTGCACGAGTGACTAATCCGGACGGATCACCACTCGCACGGATAACTTGTCCGCACGGATAACAATCCGCATGAGCGACTAATCCGGACGGATTACCACTCGCACGGATTACTAATCCGCACGACCAGTCACCCTACCCACTCTCACCTTGTACTGTTTTGCGTGCCACTTATCCTTACGTTATCGAATCTATTCAGGCTAACCGTACTCGCTGAAAAGCGCTCCCTTCAATCCATAATCGCTGTGAGTATACTCGAACCCTTTTTGCTTTTAGCACTTTTGGGTGTTACATACGTTACGAATATTCAAACTACAACAATCACACTACTCAAGCTATTTTAACGCTAAACCATTTATGCATGTTATACGTGGCTTATGAATGCTTGTTTGTTATGTTTACACATGGAATGCTGTCTACCTGCCTTAGCAACGATGGTACTATAGTTTGAACTCAGCACCCGTTCACACGGGGGTTGTTAAGGATCTTTTACTTGCATGGATTACGGTGGTAATCATGTATTGCGAACTGCCTCGGGCAGTCAACCTGCAGTCATTGGTATCGATGGATCTATGTCGATAACTAACGTGCTTCATTTCACTATGTGTACGTGCTGGTTATGCGTAAACGAATTCGAACTCTATATGCTATTATCAAACTTGTATGCTCACCTTTACATTTTATGTATTGACTTTATTTTAACATATGTGACAGGTGCTTAGGTTGTTTTTACGCTCTTTGTGCTGTGATGAACTTGAGGCTAGGGACTGGAGTCCTAGAAACCAACAAATAAATTGTTATGTTTAAATCTGAGTTGTCGGAACAGAATATTTGTCTTGATGCTTTGTCTGTAATAACTATTTAACTGTTTGAGATACGGTATGGGACGTATTATTTAATTAAATGGTAATGATAGTTGTTATGGAAACTTCTGGACAATCTGTTTCGCTCAGTGCCATGCCCCGATGATTCCGCCATCGGTTGGGGTGTGACACATAGCCTTTGTCACCCGAAATTCACCTGAGTTCAAGGATCTGACCTTGACCCAACTCCATGGTCGACTCCTGACCTACGAAAGGGAGTTGAACCAGAAAAGGAAGTTACAAGAGTCAGGAAAAGCCGTTGATGATTATACATTCGGTAACACTGCTCTTCTGGGTCAAGAAGAATCTGGGAGCAGTGGTAAGGATCAGGGTTATGATCATTTCATTGACATAACTGCTGGAGCAAATTTTAACAACCCTGATCCTCACTCTGCTAGTTATGCATTCACTGGAAACGAAAACCAGATGTCAGACAATTTATGCTTTGAACTCAATGATTTGCAACATTTTGATCCCACTGACTTAGAGGAAATGGACATCCTTCACCAACTGGCTTTGCTAAGTGTTAGAACTAGCAAATTTTACAAAAGAACAGGGCGAAAATTCCCAGGTTTGCATGGGAATCTAAGGGTTGGGTTGGATAAATCGAAAATCAAGTGCTACAAGTGTAATAGGTTGGGACATTTCGCTAGGGAATGTAGGAGTCAAACTACTGGTCCCATAATTACTCATCCTAGCTCAAATCCTAGACCTCAAAACCAAAGCACTGTGCACTATGCCCAGTATGCCCCAGCAGCTCAAGTGAACACTGCTCACTATGCTGCTGCCCCTGTGCCAGTGCACTATGTCCAAACTACTGTTCCACAGAACCAATATGATCAAACCCCTATTCCCCAGGCACAAGTGCAACCTGCACCTCAAACCACTGCTCCAGCAGCAGTACAACCAGATCAACAAAGTTTTTTCACTCAAGGGTTTGTTGACTGGAGCAGTATGCCTGAAGACCTTAGTGATGAAAATTTTGCACTCTATGCTTCTAATGATTCTTCTCATAATGAGTTTTGTTTGATGGCATTAGAGTCAACACAGGAGGGGGTTGAAACTGAAGAGGAACAGCTGAGTATTGAAACAGTGGATGAGGTGACTGAAGCAGTGGTTACTGCTGTGGCTGGTGAACTACTGTTGGGAGAAAGTTCAGGTACCCTGATTGAACCACTGACAGACCCATGGTCCGAAGAGGACAAAGTAGAAAAGAAGGAAGAAAAGGCTGGTGAAAAGAAGGTGATAGCTGATGATGAAGAGAATCATCAATGTGATTGTGCAATGTTGGCTGCTGCCAAGGTATCTCCTCAAGTTCTAGAAAAACTGTGTTCTGACAATTGCATTATTGCTTTTGCTAACATCAAAGAGGTGAATGAAAACCTTCGGGATAAAATCTTAACTGATGAAGTCAAATTTGAAAGATCTTTAAAAGAACTTAAAAACAAATTGACTGAAAAGGAAAAAGAGATCAGCAGTCTGAAAGAAGAACAAAGTATAACCAAAACTCAACTCCAAACTATGGTAGAAAAATACCAAGTTTGCAAAAAGGAGTTAGAGTCCACCCAGATCACATGTGAGAGATGGGTGGAATCATGCAAAGGGTATGAGGTTATGCTTGAAAAACAGATAAAAAGCAATGTGAAATTTGGGGTTGGTTATAGAAAACATGATGATGAAAACATTGCTTTTGGAAAATCTGTTCAAACCACTGATGTAACCACTGAGTTTATCCCCACAAACAAGAATGGCCAAGAAGTGAAAATCACTGACAAACTTGGTAACAAAATCACACTTGACAGACCAATGGGATCCTCTACTTTTGAGGAGCTTGAAGATTATCAGTTTAAACCAAAATGGTCTGATGAGTGTGATATTCTTGAAAATTTCAAGCCAATGGACTTTACATCAACTGATGGTGTTAAAGCTCCAAAAGCTAAAGTCATACCTCTCAAGGACATCCCAGCAGTGGTTAAAACCTCTGCTGCAAAAGAGTCTGACAAGAGAAAGAAGAAAGAAAAAATTGATAACTTGTTTTGTGAATTCTGTGAGAAAAAGGAATCATCTAACAAAAGATTGTTTTCACTTAAAAGCTTATGATTTAAACAGAACAAGTGTCATTGTCTCAGCTGAAAGTTGCATTGTTTGTGTCAAAACAAACCACAAAACTCAAGCATGTGTGTATCTCAAAAACTTTGATGTGAAAAAGAATGAGTACATTGCTAAAACATCCTTGAGTCCATCATCATCATCAATATCTGTAAAATTCACCAAGAAACAACCACTGTTTGTGCCAATTCAAACAGCTGTCACAAAACAGCTGAACCAAACATCTGTCAAAAGAGATGTTCAGGTTACTGATGCACCCCCTGCCAATCAGTTCAGAAAAGGCAAGGAAAAACAGTCTTACCAAAGGATTCCACACGTTTATGAGGCCTACAAAAGGCCCTCTAAACCTAAAGTGAATAGGCATCCTTTTGGTTACCAGCAGATGATTGGTCAAGACCCACAACAGTGGTTAGAGAAACGCTGTCCTAAAACAGTCCAAACCCCTGACCTAACCACTGTCCATCATTCTGCATCCATCCCAGACACTGTTGAGACCCCATCCAAAGCCTTGTTGGCTTTGGAGACCTTAATGAACTAATCCTTTTACTTCGTGTGCAGGGAGCTTCTGCATGCTTTGATAGTCTTTGGTATGTAGATAGTGGAGGCTCCACGCACATGACAGGATGTAAAGCCCTCCTCAAAGACTTTAAAATCCATGGAGGGGGTGATATATCCTTTGGGAATAATAGTAAAGGGAAAGTTCTGGGGTCTGGTACAGTGCAATCTGGAAATGTAAAATTTGAAAATGTCAATCTGATAGACAATCTAAAATTCAACCTTCTGAGTGTATCACAAATGAGTGACAAAGGGTTTGGGTCATTCTTCACAAAAGATTGTTGTAGGATTGTTGGACCAGAAATGGTCAAAAAGATTGAAGCAATAATCAAAATTGGTCAAACTAAACTTGTTGCTCAAAGAAGTGGCAATGTTTATGTTGTTGACATGTCAAAAGAGTGTCCCAGAGCTGATGCCTGTCTGGTCTCAGTTGCCTCTAACAAAGAGACAGAACTTTGGCACAGAAGGCTGGGGCACACAAATCTTAAGACAATCACTGAAATTTCAAAAAATGGGTTGGTGAGAGGCCTACCACAAAAATTGTTTTCATGCCCTGAACATTGCATCTCCTGTTTAAAAGGAAAACATCATAAAAGTTCTTACAAGTCCATTGAAGAGTCCAAAACAACCCAGTGTTTGCAAATGCTACACATGGATTTATTTGGCCCAGTTCAAGTCATGAGCCTCAAAAAGAAAAGATATTGTTTGGTTATTGTGGATGACTTTTCTAGGTTTACATGGACTTTCTTTTTACACTCAAAAGATGAGACTGCAGGCATTTTGCAAGACCTTGTGACACAGGTTGAAAAGCAATTTGACCTTCCAGTGAAAAGCTTCAAGAGTGACAATGGCACAGAATTCAAAAATAAGGAGTTGGATGCCTTCTGTGTGAAGAAAGGGATTGTAAGGCAGTACAGCATCCCTAGAACACCAGAGCAAAATGGGGTAGTGGAAAGGAAGAACATAACTTTGATTGAGGCTGCCAGAACCATGCTTGCAGATTCAGGTTTGCCATTAACTTTCTGGGCAGAGGCAGTAAACACTGCTTGCTATGTACAGAACAGAGTTTTAATAAACCCCAGGCACAAAAAGACTGCTTATGAAATTCTGTATAAAATCAAACCACTGATCTCATATTTCAAAGTGTTTGGCTGCCCATGCTTTATTTTGAACTTAAAAGATTCCATTTCAAAATTTGCAGCCAAAATTGATTGTGGTTATCATCTGGGATACTCAACCACTGCCAAGGCCTACAAAGTGTTCAATACACGGACCAAGGCAGTGGAGGAGACTTTGAATGTTAAGTTCAATGAACTTTCATCAATGAAAATCCCAGCAAATCCTGCAGATCTGTTTGATCTTGAAAAATTTACTTTTGAAAATACTGCTGTCAAGACTATCAGTGCAGGTCCATCAGAGGATACAACACCAGACTATGGGTATGAAATCATCATCCTTCAAAGGTCTGCCACAAAGGGAAAAGCACCAGTTGTTCAAAACAGTTGTCAAAGCTCAACCGCTGCTACCTCAACAGTTGTTGACCAAAGTAGCCCATCAACCACTGCTTCCACATCCTCAAACACTGCTGACAAAAGTCCTCAAACAGTGGATAAAAGTCAGCAGATGTCCACTTCACTACCTCCTATTCCACCACCTTTTGAAGCCACTGCTGGATCCTCAAAGTCCCCAGCAGTGGTTAGCTCAGATGATACACATTTGCAGCCTTCACCAACAAATGCCATCATACCATACCAAGGAGATTTAATCTTCTTGAAATCTCATCCACCTGATCAAATCATTGGCAACATAAATGAAGGGGTGCTCACAAGAAGCCAAACCCAAAACATTTGTCTTTTTGCTGGTTTTCTATCACTCCATCAGCCAGTAAAGTACCAAGAGGCACTGAAAGACAACAGCTGGGTAGAAGCCATGCAAGAGGAGCTCCAACAGTTTAAAAGACAACAAGTATGGGAGCTTGTACCACTGCCAGAAGAGGTTAGTCCCATTGGCACAAAGTGGGTCTTCAAGAACAAAACTGATGAAAGGGGTATTGTTGTCAAGAATAAAGCCAGGCTTGTGGTTCAAGGTTACAGACAGGAAGAGGGGATTGATTATGATGAAACATTTGCCCCTGTTGCAAGATTGGAAGCCATTAGACTGTTCCTGGCCTTTGCTGTCAACCATAATATGAAGGTGTTTCAAATGGATATCAAAAGTGCTTTCCTCTATGGTACAATTCAAGAAGAGGTGTATGTTTGTCAACCTCCAGGTTTTGAGGATCCATTTTATCCAGATCATGTCTACAGGCTAAACAAAGCCTTGTATGGCTTGAAACAAGCACCAAGGGCCTGGCTTTTCAGACAGTGACTTTGCTGGATGTAACACTACAAGGAAGTCCACATCAGGAGGGTGCCAGTTTCTAGGTGATTGCTTAGTTTCATGGCAAAGCAAAAAGCAAGCAGCTATTTCAACATCCACT
This sequence comes from Helianthus tuberosus, assembly GCA_030545235.1. Taxonomy (NCBI): domain Eukaryota; kingdom Viridiplantae; phylum Streptophyta; class Magnoliopsida; order Asterales; family Asteraceae; genus Helianthus; species Helianthus tuberosus. Next base: position 169,545,875 of record CM060368.1, read on the forward strand.
GCTGAAGTTGAATACATTGCTGCTGCAAGCTGTATAGCCCAACTCCTGTGGCTTCAAAATCAGTTGCTGGATTTTGGTATCACTGCCTTAAAGACACCACTCATGTTGGACAGCCAGGCAGCAGAAAATATCATCAAAAATCCAGTTTCCCATTCAACCACCAAACACATCGACATCAGACATCACTTTGTGAGGGATTGCTATGAAAAAAGTTTGATTTCTCTGCATCATGTCCCAACTAAAGCCAGCTAGCAGATGTGCTCACAAAAGCACTTGATACAGCCACTTTTGAAAGCTTGGTCTCTAGTATTGGGATGCTGAACATGGAATAACAAGCAACATCTTGTTTTTCTATGAATAAAAGCAACAAAATGTTTTCAGAAAATCAAAAATCCATCCTTAAAAATAGCTAACAATGAAATTTTCATTAAAATCCTTAAAAGTCTGCCATAACCACTGATTGTTCAAAAGTCTGTTCTACTTCAAAAGTCTGTCCACTGCTGAAAGTCAACCCCTGTTCTCTCATTCCTTTGATAAACTCTGTTGTTCAAAAGCAGTGTCTTATCCACTGATATGCTATCCACTGATAGTGAAAATCATCCATTGCTTTCATACCACTGCCTTCATCAGTCACTTTCACAAAAGTACTGTCCTTCACTTTCACCAGGGGTTGTCACGTGGGCAGTACATAGTGGTCAGACCTTTTGTAACGGCTGCCACGTCAGCATTCACTTCCTTCCCTATAAAATCCCCCACTCACCACCAAAACAGGGTTTTACTGTCGAATTGAATTCTTAAAAATTCTCTTCTCAAAGCAGTTTTTCATCTCATTTCTTCACAAATTTCTTCGATCATCATCTTCAAAATGACAAAATCGAAGTTATCTTCAAAACCCTCATCCAAATCTTCATCGAAAACAGCCTCTCAAAAGGCAATTTCCACTGAAATTCCATATAAACCATTCCACAATCTCCTGGGTCTTCTCACTAAACCCGGAACCACCAATGTTTTCGATTCCATCATTGACACCATGGCAAAATCAAAGTACAAAACTTTGTTCACCGTCGATGTACCAATCTATTTGGAGACCCAAAGGGAGTTTTGGAAGAATGCAACCCTTGAAAAACAAGGAGACATTGCAACCACCATACACTCTTCTCTAAAGGGTAAAGCTGTCCAAATCACGCCACAATCCATTTCAGAGGTCTTTCAACTCGATGATCAAAAAGGTAAAATTTCTTTCACTAAAAACGAGTTGCAAACTGACTTCATTGAAAGAGGGTATGAAGCCACAATGATGAAGAAACTTACCTTACAAAAAGGTTATTTTCCTTCTGCAACCAGATTTTTATTTCATACCCTCCTACTATGTGTTTCAAATAAAACCACTTCTTTCAATGAAATCCCTTTGAAGATTCAAAATCTGGGATATGCAATTCTTCAAGAAGAAAATTTTAACTATTCTCGGGAAATTTTTAAAGATTTGGTTAATAATGTTGAAACAAAATCATTCTTACTGTTTCCAAGGTTTTTAAGTTACTATTTTGCAAAGAAATTCAGTAAGGATGATTTAGTTGCAATAAACCAAGGTGATTCTACTCAAATAAACAGTTTAACAACTGAAACTTTTTCAAGAATGTTAGCACCTTGCAAAACACAAGCAGAGGTGCCTGAGCAGATTTTAGCAGTTACAACTGCTCCTCAGGTATCTGCTGCTGAGCCCACTGCTCAAGGTGATCAAAGCAGCAGACCAACTGTTTTGAAACCCACACCTACAATTCACAAAAAGCCACACAAAAAGAAAAATCAAAAACCCCCCAAACCAATAAAAAAGGCAACTCTGGAGGATGAGATACCAGAGCAAATGCCTGTGACAACACAAAAGTCACAAGAAACCACTGATGCTTCTTCCTCACAGCAGTTGGTACAAATATCTCAACCCATAACCGAAACTCCTCCTGCTTCTTCACAAAAAGAACAGGTTGTACAAATAGGGTCTCCACATCATGATGCTCTGGAAACACTTGTTTCTATCATCCACAGCTCAATACCCAGGGCAAATCCACTTTCTACACCACCCATCACATCCACAATTCCCCCACCAACTAAACTGCTGTTGGATGCAATTGATTTGAACCAGGCACTAACCAGTCCTTCTCAATCACCTATCACTGAGAATACACCTCAACAACTGACTGGGTCTGATGAATCAATCTTTGCTAACCCACCAACACAACCTGAGGAGGTTACACCCCTTGAGTTACAAGTAACTCTTGGTGGTAGTCCAAGTGAAGCAGCCACTACAACTGTTGAACCCAATGGTTTACAGTTGGACAGTGGTTACATCAATAAGACTTCCTTGGAGGCAATTCCTTTTATAGCACCTCTGCCAACCACCAGTGGATTTATTTATCCTACCGGCAACATCAAAAGGTTGTCAAGTGTTGAAGGGAGAAGACCCCAGTACTAAGAAAAAGGGGCATCAGTGGTTAATGTTTGGAGTACACTCCCTACCTCAACTACTGATAAAACCACTGTTAGTGGGAAATCAGATGATCCCATTAAATTGGGTGATGGTTTAAAGTACCAGAAATTGACGGATCGTATTGAAAAGCTAGATAACTCTGTTGCAGAACTCAAAGATATGCTACAACAGTTGTTACAAGTACAAAAGGTACAATCAACTGCTGTTCCATCTCAAGCACCTGGTCCACAACAGGCACCTGCTACAAATGAGCTCTGGAATTTGTTTCAACCTTTTCTCCATCAATAAGCACAAAGAGCAGATCAGCAACATGAAAAACATGTCCAACAACTGCGAAATACAATGGAGTCAAGGTTCAAGAATACTCAGGCTGATCTAAAGGCTCTCAAAACTCAGATCCTGCACACCACTGGCACTGCTCCTCCAAAAGTTCGCTTCATTTATCAACTTCCCCCAGATAATGCCAAAAAGGGGGAGAAAATTCAGGAGTGGAAAAAGAAGGGAATAGAGGATGGTCTCTACATTGAACCAGAAAATGCAAATATGACCAAACAAATCCCTCTACCAGATGGAAGCAAGAAAATTGATGTGACCACAAATGCACTGGCAGAAGCAGTTGCAAGTGTAAAAAGGGATAGAGAGGCCAAAAGGAAAGCCAGGGTGGATTATCCGGATCAGGGTACTTCAGGATCAAAAGATGATGAAAATCTTGTTGATGAAAAGAAGAAGCCTACAAGAAGAGTAAGGCTACCCAAATCCATTCCAACCAGACGTTCAAAGTCTGCACCAAAACCACCACCTAAAACAGCTGTTGTAACTCCTGTTGTATCAATAACTGTTGGTACTTCAGTGGTTTCAACATCTGCTCCCACTTCAACACACACCACTTCAACATACACCAAATCCACTGCTTTACCACCATTACCACCAAAAACAAAATCACCTCCTGCCAAAAATCAGAAGACAGTAGTTGTTACAACATCTGCTGTAATGACAACAGTGGTTGGAACACCAGTTGTTTCAACAACTGTTAGTCAATCACAAACCACTGCCACTACATCCACCACCACTATTCCATCCAAAACATCATCAGCCCCTCTTCAAACAAAGAGGAGAAGGCTAATTCTCAAAGATGATGACACTTCACCACCACAAACATCTTCAAAATCTTCAGCTCTTGTCACAATACTAAAACCTGTTCCTCTCTCTTCAGTTCCAATGTACAAGCCCTTACCTCCTGCAGGTGTTCAATTTCCTCTTGAACTAGCAGCTGTTAGAGAAGAAATAAAATCCTTTTACTATGAGGATGACCCTGCCAAAAGGAGTTTGCCATCAACAAAAGGATATCCCTGGCCTAAAAATGTTGATGAATATTTGAAAATCAAAGCCAAGCAAGCAGAAGATATCTCAAAAAGAAACACACAAGGGAAATCTGACAAAGAAATTTCAAGAAACTATCAATATCTGCTCATACAAGTCAGATCCCTAGAACAATTTGCAAAAAATGTCAGTCAACAAATTTTAGAAATAGCAGCTGAAACTTTGAAGAAAGACTACATTGAAAGCATTATGGCTCACAAAAAGTACAAAGGAGAGAGATACATGTACAAAGAGTGGACTGTTCCTGAGCTTGAAGATGAAGCTGCAAGAATTCAAGACATGATCAAAAGGAAGGTCACTCACACTCCTCCTGACTGGGCAAAGTTTAGAAAGAATGTACCTGACAAACAGGTAGAACTGAAAAGAATGAAAGAGGAACCGGTTGCTGCTGAATATGGAAACAAAAGACAAGTTGCTAGATGGAAAGAAGATGTGGTCAGGATCACCTACAAAAGGTTGGAGGAACTAAGAAAGAAAGATCCAAATGTTCCTCAAAAGCCTGACTATCCTGAAGTAGAGGTTTCAAAAAGACCAACAAAGCTGCAAATCAGGAGAGCCACTGCTCCAACTGGTGCTGCCATCTATAAAAGAAGGGCACACAAACAGTTGAGAGGTGAAACCATTCAAGAGATGATAAGAGGAGATGACCTTGTAAAAGAAGGCATAAAGAAAATGATCATAGAAACTCTTGGTTTGGATCAAACTGCAAGTACTGCTCAGCCAGTTATGAATAGGCCAGCCTCACCAAATACTTCTGCAAATAAACATCTCCCAAGAAACCCACCAGGCTCAAAAATACAAAAGTGGGAAACTGACAAACAGACCTGCTTATTGACTTTGCTCAGGTCTGGTGGAGAAGTGGAGAAAATATCAAGGGAACAAGCTCTTGGCCTGAGTCTTGAAGATTTGCAGGATCTCCTTGATCTTCCACTTAGCAGGGATGATGAAGACACAGATGCCCTAGACTTTGAACTACAATTTAAAGGTCAGATAAAGGAACTGTTGATGAGGCAATAAAGATTTCCACAGTAATGAAGAGTTTTGGCATTATCTGTTCCAGGGGGAGATTGTTGGGATTGAACCCTATCAGAGGAACAGATAATTAAAGCCAAAACTGGATCAGAGCAGTGGATCCAGAATAAGCAGATGTTTACATACAAATCTCTCCCCTTGAAAGTGATTTCATATCTGCTGACCTCCTATCTGCTGTTCTTGCAAAGTGCTGACCTACAACTGCTGTTCAAGTAAAAACCTGATGAAAGACCAAAGCTCTGCTGATTCAATCTACTGCCTTGAGTCAAGTACTGCTGATCCGGACAAGCACTGCTGGGTTCACAGCAGTGGAAGGATGCAGCAGCTGTTTAAGTGTCTTTTATGTAATGAAATATAATAGCAGTAGTTAGCACATCAGTGTTTGTATAGATCAGAGGTTAGAGTTTGTTAGGAGGTTAGATGTCACTTGCATGGTGACGTCAGCTAAGATGCTCAGTGGTTTGCAAGTGCCTATAAATAGTTCAGTACTTTGTACTGTTCTATTAGCTCTTTTGCATCATCGTCTTCTTTGCATGAACAAACAACTGAGCTCTGGCTGAGGGGGAGTTTGCATTCATTCATCAATCATTGTAATCGTTATTGAAATAAATTCAATCTCCCGGTTCATTGTGAAAAGATGTTTGATCAAAGTATTACTCTCGTTTGATTGTATGCAAAGTTTGTTTTCATCATAATTCCGCTGCACACTCATCCATTCTCATTTTAATTACAAATACAAAATACAATCAGAAACAAACTCAGATCCAACATTAGTTAACTTAGCGATTTCCATCGCTTTTATATATTATCGAACTCTTGGTGAATTCGTTACCTTGACCCGTTTAAAGGTCTTTAGTGAATTTTTTTTTCACTTTTAGCAACTATTTCTTTTGTTTTCAAATTCATTTATTCGGTTCAGTTACTCCGAATCCTCCGCTTACGAGCAAACCAAATTTCTCGATTTGAATTGCTGACCTTCACCGGTCTCACTAACTAGACTTATTAGTCCAGTTACTTTTTACCGCTCGCTTGGTTATAATACGATTCTACTTCACATTACATTTCTTAACCGTGATCGTGTCGCATCATGTTTAATTTATATATCTACCTTGCATTTTCGAAAAGATCATATTTTGAATATATCGTCTTGCGCCTATCGGCGTCAAGACTTGAATCTTTCATGCTTACTATTCAATTTCCTATCAGAATTTATAATTGTAAAAATGTTATTTCTTACTAAAACTGAATTTTAGTCTAACGTTTTTCTCTTTAACTATGTCAATTACTCATATCAAGGAAATTGACAACCCATAATTTATTGTTTTCCGTTCTCATTTTACGCGGGGAATCGTAACAAGTTCCCTCACCTTACACTATTGACCCGCAGGTTCCTTCACTTAACCTCGTAGGCTATTTCCTTAAGCTTTCATCTCTTTAAGACGAGGCCCTTATGATCCCTTTGCTTCAATTCATGACCCGTGGGTCATTTTGGCCCCGTAGACCTTTACACTAATTAGTATCCCGTAGGTTATGATGATCCCGTAGATCATCTTTTATTCTAGTCTTTATTCAATTGTCTATTTATACATATATAGCTTTAAAGCATCCTTTGTTATGTTTGGAATCATTTAATTTTGCTTTTGAACTTTAGTTGACCTTGACCGTAGTCTAAGGTTTCATTTGTTTACTTTAGGACTATCTTTCCTACTTTACGACTTCTAATGTCATTTACACGTCGGTTTGTCCTACGCCTACCGTTTCCCGGTTCATACTTATACTCCTTTACAACCCATTACCCTGGTCCTTCTATCTTATTGTTTTTAGCTTTCTGGTTACACCGGTTTGCGTTTTCCTATATATTAACCGTTATTCCTTAATTGACTCGTTTGACTCATTTTGGGTGAATTTTCATCACTTATGAATGTCAAACTTCATTCTTTATTTGACCCGTCCAATCTTTGAAATGGTTTAATGTAATTACCAAAATTTATGTTTGCGAAAATTTTTGTCATCTTTTAGTCATGACTCATATTCCGAGTCTTTTGACTTTCTATTTCGCGTTCCTGTTTCTCAGTCTACGCATGCGTTTAATTCCTTACCCATCAACCAGGTGTTTTACCGAAATCGTTATCATTGCACCCCCTTCCGGTATGCATTAAGACTTTGTTTCGATTTACTTGGTCATCTTAGCAAAATCCGTCGCTTTTATTCGACCATGTCTTTTATTCTTTACGTGACCGCCATTGGCGGCCTCATTAATTATGAGTGATGATTATCATCATTATCCTTGCTTTACTACGACTAAAGTTAACAATCTTGATTATTCTTTTCGTGTGGGCAACACCTTTGTTTTTATGACCCGGCGGATCGTCTATACTTTGGTTTTACTTGCCCATTTTGTTCACCATGGCCCTTTCGTCCAAGATGACTTATTTTCGTGAATTTTTCTTTTGATCATTCATTTATATCATCATTTACATTAATCCTTCTCCCTTCTCTCGGGCTCATTATCCTAATGTAATACGCTTCCGTCACCCGGCTGTGCGTTTACATTATTATCAACTATTTTGTTCATTTTGGGTACTTTTTAATTTGTCTCATTCACCACGTCCTTACTACATCGGATGTAAATGTGTCCGCTATAAGAAGTTCATGGTATCATATGTCACTACTTACTTGGCCAGAGTAAGCGATTAACACATGACACACATGACCTTTTTATAGTTTTCACATCACGCCCTATGTAAGTAATGCCTCTATTTGTTTCTCTTGGAAACAATATCCTGAATACATTTTCTATTCGGGTTTTTCCAAGTTTTTAATCTACATATGCAACTTTCAATTTCTACTTATTTGTTGCATATTACTATTTGTGCGATTATATTTAAAATGTGCACCTGGTAATGTTTGCCCCGACGGGCGTTCCTTGCCATTAACCTTGTTCGCGGTCGTTACACGATTTAGTCCTCGGTGAGCATGCTCCTCTTGTCATACTTCGGACCGTTCCTCTATCATATCCATAATTTGTTCAACCCTCGTCATCTTCAATGCGAGTTTCCTCTAATTAAAACATTCATAAAAGTTAGTAATGTCAACTTTACTAAATGCCCGTATCATAATACAAGGCTTTTCTACTATACGTGTTAACGCACGTAATTTTGTTAACTATATCTATTATTTAATTGAGGTATCGTATATTACACGATAACCCTATGTGTTGTTTACAACACTTTAACATGCTAAACCATTAAAATACACGTACTTACCGGATTTGCGATCAAGCCTCGAACCGAACACATTTTGTCAACAACCTTAAGCTCTGATTACCAACTTGTAACACCCTTGTTATTATTTTAAAGATTTTCGCATAAATAACGAAAATAAACATGTAATTACAATTAAGTATCCTTAGAAAATACGAGTAATCTAAAACTTTTACAACTTAAAAGTTTTCAACATAATATAAACAAGTTTGTCGTTTAAAGTTATGACGTAACGCCATGCGGAAGCTTTAATCTCGAGTATTTAATTTTATCGTGTTCGGTTCCTCATCGAGCTTGATCTTCATCCGGGCACTCTTGGCGATCACCTATAATCAAAACCCACTTAAAAGTTAGTTTTGATAGTTAAATAAATAGTTTAAACAAGTTACATGGGTCAAACAACAACAAAATAAAATTTTTCCGGAATAGGGGGCGTCGCATGACGCCTAGCCCCTGTTTTCACAGACTGTTGCTTAACAGTTGCTGTACATTCTCAGCACGACCTGATTTCACGGAAACGGCCATAACTTCTTCGTTATTGGTCCGTTTTACCCGATTCTTTTTCCTACGCGTCCGTAATTAAATTCTCCATCTTATGGAGTTAAAATACAACATCTAACTTCACAAAATTTTAGACTTCAAGCTCTCGGCTTGAAGTTCAATTACGACACTTTTTGACCCGTTCGCGGTTTCATCTAACAAACTTGTTTGTGGCCCTTGTTTCTTTTGTAAACATATTATTATGATTATTTCCTATTGTACAAGGTTCAATTCACGAGTTATTACTCATTTTTAACCCGTTTCGCTATTACTTCTATTCTGACCCGTTAAGGGTATTTATGCACTAAGGTCCCGTATCATCCCTTTTATACTTATCTTAAGGATTTAATCTATCAAAACAGTTATTTCCAACAACCTTTAAAGGTCGTTTGCCCGATTTACCCATCAAGGGCATTTTAGTCAACTTTAGCCCCTCATTTACGACGAAGGGCATTTGCTACTAATTTGACCCAAAAATGTATGTTTAACCACAATCTTATTTATACATACCTGGCTCGAGTCAACCTAGTGACCCGTTTCGACACCTTGCTTTTATTACCGATATTCTTATGGCGACGCAATTACCCAAACTACTATTCGCCCCTGTAAACACATGACTTGACAACCACATTAGTTGATTTTGTCAAATGGCGTTATTCCCACCATTTGGCCCGTTCGACCTACATAACCCAACATTTTCATATGTAACAAAACATGGGTTTTTAATTACCAATCACACATCCGACCCATTTCGGATTTTCTCACTAGATCCCTTTTTTTTAAAGTCAATTTCTTATATTTTTAACCCATTCGGCTTACGCTATGGGTGTCCCTTGAAAGTTATTTTACTTTAGTCGATACTTGACTAAATTTCCATTTTTACCCATTTTCCCATTACTAGTTAAGCTATAAGGTAACTTTAAGAAAAACTCACTAATTCTTAACCAATTCGTGACTAATTCACCATTTTGCCTCTTTCACCATTAATCATGGTTTAAAACATTTTTATTGGTTCCGACTCATTTCTTTTCGTATCGGAACCCATGATTCGAACCTAATCCTTTATTGTATTCATCGCTTATAAAATAAACACATATACTACAAGTGGGTGTAAGTTTTACTTACCTCGCATCCGAAGTACGCTTTTCCTTCTTATTTGCTTCGTTTGATCCGCTTCCTTTCCAAGCCTCCACCTAGCTTGTCAAGCGTCAAACTATCATCATAATTCGTAAGACGGTTAGTTTAGTCATTATCACATACGACTATTCCATCTTACGAACTCTATGTCGGAACTACTATTCGACTTCAACGTTGGTTTATTTGACTTTCGATAGTCAACTAACTTCAATCATATTATACGCACAATAAGTTCAATCAACATCACGTTTAGAACCCATATTATTCCGTATTACATGTAGTTAGTCAAGTTAGCCAATTACGCGTTTCTTTCATAATTTCATTATGTCAACATTCATTCAGGCATTTTAACAAACACCTAATGTGCATAATTTTACATATTTACTAACTAGTTCATAACTAGTTATCTTTACCAAGATTTACATCAACACATTCAAACCTCTAAGTCTAGTGTTCATGAACTACATCAAGAACTTATATCATAGCCTCAATATTCATCAATCTTACATTCTAATCTAAGTGTTCATCATATTAACATAAACCCACTTAGCACATAATAGGGTAATTACCAAATCCCTAGTTTTGACAATAATTCATCAAATTTTCTACTAGGGTTTGTTTCTAAACCAAGATATAATCACAATAACACTCATAGATTCAACATTCATTCCAGAATTTTGATTATGATTGTTCATCAAAATCTCAAAGTATCACCAAATAGCAAAATTTAACATACCTTGTGATCCCCATGACTAGGTGATCGTTTTTATGTATTCATGCAGTGATTTGAGTCTTGATTCGAGCTTCGATTTAGTCATTTAGTGTGAACTAGGGTTTTGCTCCTTGGAGCACCCTCCTGGTCGATCAGAACACGCACACAACGTGTGTGTGTGTGTGTATTTTTTTTTTGTTTTAATAAAACAAGTTTCCCACTTGTCCATATTAGTCCCTCATGTTTTATTTTGATCAAATGAAGCTATATCTCACCTTTAGTTACTTAATCACATGCTACTAACTAGGTTAATTACTCCTAGTTACCTTAACGGGTTCGGGAAGTTATAACCCGTTATGTTTTAAGTCCCGTTAATTTGGCCTTTTTATATACTTTGTTTTCTCAAAGTATTTATTCCCCTTTTTAATTAATATTAGGTTTATTTATTTGAGTCCTAATATTTACCGGGTTAGTTTTTACCACTAACGGTATTTTACCCGTCTTTACTATTAACGTGGTTTGATTACCAAACCCGTTTTTGAGATGTTACACATATGCATCTACATACATATTGACTACATAATTACAATAAATGAATTGATGAGGCAAGAGGATATTGCTCCAAGAGATTTGATATTTCCTAATAGTTTCTTATATTTGAATTATTTGTCATTTATCAAGCGTATTGGCAACTTCCTTGCGTTGTTAGCGGGTTAGTAAATTGGTGGGTAATTGATATAATTAAACAGGTTATTAGATTGTATGGTGAATCTTAAAAACTATCTCTAATAACTTATCAAATTCATTAATCCCAAGGCCATGTCTATGTGGTGTTATGAATCTATAAATGGGTTTTTGTGTTAAAATGAGCAATCAGGATTCATGGTGGGGGTTGTTTTTTTCTCATATGGATCACAACTTCTTTAATTAGTTTTCTTATTTTTAGAATCAATTAATCAAACCCCTAATCTAGGTAATTTTAGTTTTGGTTAAAATCTTCTACACTGACCACAAATTCCCCGTGGATACGATACCCTACTTAAGCTATCTACATAGTTTAATTAGGTTTTTGATTGACCCTTACGATAGTCATCAAAATGGCACAGTTGCCGGGGAACTCGTGCGTTTAGTGTTAGTTTAGAATTAGTTGTTTTTATTGCTTTTCAAAAATTCTAAATAACCCAAAAATATTTCTTTTTTGTTTATTCTTGTTTCATTCGATATTACGCGCAGTTTCTTGTTTTCTTGTGCGCAGGTGATTTCTGATTGCATGCATACCAGGTTTCAGGATGATCTTCACCACTTCTATTCGACCCAGAAGTCGAAAAGACCGCATGCCAAAATTTATTGCTTTGTTCAGCCTTAAAAGGAAAAGCATCGGTTTCAATAATGAATCCTTTAGAAAACCAATCAACTCCGAATCAGCAAACACCACAACAAGACCCACTTACTGAGATGCCACCAATGCCACCACCACCGTTCACGACCGCAACCCAAACTCAAAAAACTCCACCTATAGCACTGCAACCCAACATAACCATGCAACCAACACCTACTCCAACTGGAGATTTTCACGTGATTGGTGGACCGCTTTACCCGTTAGAAAACCTACAACCATTACAGCCTAATCTGTCGTGGGCTGTAAATCAACCAAATCAAGTGCCACACCCGAACCGATCGGGTGTTATGTTCGAACAAATGGAAAACAAGGCTAGAGCGGATACATGGGATGACGGGTATGGAGATGAAGATTGGGGTATAAATGATGGTTACATGGGATATCGAAGTGGTTTGCAAAATCTGGCAATGAATCGGAATCAACCAGTTTTTCAGCAAAGACAGTCGTGAAGTGGAGACGAACATCAAACTCCACCGCAGGTTCATCGAGCACCTGCTACTCCACGTGATCGGCTAAGGGATCCTAGATTTTCGGATCCTAACATTAGAGGAGTAGAGTGACACGTCCATCCACAAATTGCGGAACGTTCGTCCCCAATCGTTATGCCAGTTGCACAGGGGAATGTGGATAGATCGTTTAAGGCAAAACCTCATATCCTGAACATGCTACCTACCTTTCATGGGAAGGGTATTGAAGAACCATATGCTCACATTGTAGAATTCGAAGCGGTTTGTAGTATGATAGGTGGACACGGGTGTCACACCCCCAAAATCCACCTGCGGAATACCACCGCTTGGAGGCGTGACTGACCAGGATCCAGCCACCAATCATATTGAACAAGCAAACAAGTAATTATAAAAGTTCAACCAATACAATTGGTGTTCAAACAAAACATGATTTAACTCGCAAGCGGAAGCATAAAGTTTAAAACCAAAACATAAGTTTAATTGTTTCAAAGTTTAACATGGCACATAGCTGTCTATGTCCCACAATGACTCTCTTCCATGCAAGCTCCAGCTAAGTACCTATTGACCTGCAAAGCATGTAGTAACGAGTCAACAACAAGTTGAGTGAGTTCACGGTTGGGTGTTCATTTTAAGTTGTTCCAAAAACAGTTTCCTTTAGCTGGCATCCTGCCGTGGGGGCTACCCCATAGTTGAAAACGTGATTTGTTTACCCATTTACTCTGGCAATACAGCCGTGGGGGCTACCCCATGTTAGTTATCTGGCATTTCGGCCGTGGGGGCTACCCCATGTATACACTAGACTCGTTACCATATCGACTGCTGACTGTAGTCATGTTTATGTGCCCTGAACTGTCAATGTCTATCATCATTGACGTGCCCAGATCCATTAGTTCACGCCCGTCCTCTGCGGCACGGTGTGAGGCTTGTCAGACCTAAATAGCGCTATCTAACTAATGACCCGCTCGCCATTGGCCCGGCGATTAAGTCGATATAAAAAGGAGGGACTTCGTGATAGAGTTTTGGTCTAGTACGAGTTATCTGTCCATGAGGACAAGGAATTTCATTCCTGAACCAATGCTGTCCTACCCAAGGAGGACGAGGAACCCATGTTCCTTAACCCCATTCCCAAACCCCTGGGAATCCCATGCTTTGTAGAGGGTGTGAACTCACCTTGGTTTGCTCGGCAGATACACAGAAAGGTCAATCAAGTTGTGAGTGGTCAACTACGTCCTAACATAGATACCATTCAAGTCAGGTTCATATCCAAGTAGTGCACGTATGTTCTACACGTATTGCACACAAGTAACGATCATGGCATACATGTCTAGCATGGCAGTTCATCACAGTTCGTAACAAGTTCCATAGTAATATTCACGTAACAACCAAAGTCTAAGTGTGCGGCCCAACTACTTAGGCCCATAGCCGTGTGTAAGTCCAAACAGGGTGTGTGTGTACGTGGTCTCGAGTCGAGACTAGAGATCTCGAGTCGAGACTGTGCGGTCTCGGGTTAAAGCCTACGAGTTCTCGAGTCATGCATGAACTAGTCGAGACTAGATAGTCTCAAGTCGCAACCGGACTCGCAGCCGTGGTCTCGAGTCATGCTGTTTTTGTGCTGATGTGGTGTGGTCTCGAGTCGAGACTAAGGGTTCTCGACTCGCAACCGCTGATCTCGAGCTGGCTTCTAGATGGTCTCGAGTCGAAACCAGGGGTCTCGACTCCCAGCACCTGCTGATTCTGCATAGTGTACTAACCAATAGAATTTCCATTTCATGCAACCTTATGTACTATCCATATAAACATGTTTTCTTGTCTAATTACTAATCAAAACAGATCAAACCATCAGATTTCAAATATTCATAACATGTTCATATCATATTCAAACATTCATATTAACTTTCCAACTTGTTCATCATTTAGGGTTTTTCCACGATTTGCAATATGATCAATCCGACAATCCTATCATATATTCCTCCATACTGCAACCCATTTTCAGGTTATGCAGCAAATAGGTAAGAATTACAAGCCATTTAACATTTTGTGGGTGTAAATATTTATGATTCGACTTGAAATCGCTAATTTTGGTGTGTAGCTAGATACATTAGTGGATCCACTGGATCGGCTTCTTTGTGAGGTGATTAATGAGAAGTTTTGGCAGCATCTAGGTCTGAAACATTATATTACCTTACACTTAATTCTGAATAAATTGATTATATAACTTTATATTGGCATAGCTTCTTGATTCTTGACTAAAGTTCTGGGTGATAAACAAATTTTTATTAAAAAGAACAATATTTAGAGATGTTGACAGCTCGGATTATGCAGTTTTGTCGAAAATTGTGGGCTGCCATATATACCTGTTGACGCACAATATGACAACAATAGAGGTAGAAAGTCACACATTTGATGACAATTTACAAGGGTTATCAGGTTCTTTTATGCATCGATTTCTTTTTTTTAAATGGTTAGAAGAAAGTTCTTATACTAATTTTGATGTTGTTGGTATGTACTAACCCTTGGTAATTTTTTCTATTATTCAGGTGATTTAAGAGAAAACAAACTGCTTTAGAGGCTGGAACTTCAGGTATTTGACTACATGCCCTTTTTACTACTATATTTTTGTTGAAGGGAGAAACTAAGGTGTTGAATCATTGGAAAAATGTAAGGGAAAAAGTTACCTATTGTATAACTGTGAAAGAAATGAGGAAGAATGGACTATTTGAGTTAAAATAGATTCATTATGTGCGTGTCTGTGCGTTTAATTTTGATCATTTTTTATTAACTTCATCATGGATTATATATAAGATTGTTGCTGTTTGTTTTGTTCATCACCATTTCTAGATGCTATATTTTTAGTTTTAGAGCAAGTTTTAATGCGAAATTTACATCTTATGAAAGAGTTTTGAAATAGAGATTTGTGATGTTTGATACCTATCTCAAATATGAATTTTAAATCTAACTTTTAGATGGATTTAATTTAAATTTTATTACATATTCCTTTTTTTTTCTCTTTATTTCATAGATTTGGAATTTTAATGAATGAGAGTCAGGTCGAACTAGGATTGGGTCGAAACAAATTTTTTACCAAAAGGTCGGGCTTTAGTTGAAATGAGGTTGTATTAGGAAAAAAAAATATCTGTTTTACCAAAAGGTCGAGCTTGAGTTGAAATGAGGTTGTATTAGGAAAAAAGACTATATCTTTTAATGGCGGTAGCGACGGGTGGAGCTAACTCAAGAAGGGATTTAAAAAAAAATTGTTTTAGATAAGTTCGACATTTGGTAAAGTTCAAATGCTAACGTTGAAATATGTTTAGGCACAAAGAATTGAGTTTGAGAAAGTAAAACCTGGTAAATTGGTTTTAGGTGTGTTTTATATGTTATATTAAGCCTTAAAAGAAAAAAAAATGGTGTTTTGTTGAGTTTTGATACTCTAACATGGTGGCAAAAGTTTAAATGTACATAATATGATGTGTTTAAGGTATTAAAACCAAGAAATTGGTAAGCCAAATGAGTTATACAAGTTTGGGACTTTCAAACGGGTCAAACGAGTTGGATAAAGTAGTTCGTAGTTCATATTCTCTACTAAGGATGAGCATTTGGTACCGGGTATCGGTACCGGTATTTACGAGTAAAACACCGGTAAATACCGGTACCGAACCGGTATATTCGATACCGGTACCCACTTTTTCCGTTTTTCGGTACTGGTACCGGTTCGGTACCGAATGGGTATCGTGCTCATCATTATCCTCTACTACATGTTAGTTTGGGGTAAAATAAATCCCAACATCATTGTGCCTAATTTGAGTGTGCATAGATGATAAAGTCATGAAATTAGTTATATGGTTAATGAATATTGAACTTAATCATAATATATGCATACCGGTGATGTTTGACTTTAGGAGGTCAACAAGGTGCCATGAAGATTCACAATGTGGGAACACGAGAACCAATGTGAGTTCATACTACCACTTATTAATATTGGTTGTATATTTGTGATCATAAATCGAGTTTTACTTGTATTTTTTATATTAATTAACAAGTATGGAATAGAGTAGAGTATAATGTTTATTAATTCAACACCAAGTTTAGAACTTGATGAGCAAATGACAACACACAATATGAGGAGATAATGTACTTTCTTACTTGGTTAATATCCAGGTATAAAGAATGTATATTTGTATACTCAATGAACATTTTCAAATAGTTTGATTTAAATTTGCGTTGAGACCATGATCCTCATCTAAGATGGATTGTAAACTTGACCCAACTAATGGAAATCTATATAAAAAAGGTTAGCAGCTTATCTTTTTTTCCTTTTAATTTTTGTCTATATGTCGGTTAAGGTGATTGTAATGTATTGTTTTTATGTTTATATTTTAATATTGATTTACACATTTGATTGTTTTTACAATTATTTTGGAGAAAAAAGTTGTTTCTAATATCGTTATATGGGAAAGATATACATGCAAAGTACCCAGCAGTTCTTACGGGAGGATGTTGAGGTGAGTGTCTTCCCTTTTTTAGCTTTATAAATTAAGATGTTTATAAGTTTTTCACCTACTATTCACCGACTTATACGTATGTAGTGTTTAGAGATGTTATAATCCTACTTTATAAAAAGGCCATAATGGGTAAATTTTGTAATGGGTTATTGAATGTTTATTTGCTGATAGGTATTGTTGGGTTTGGTGGTAAGTGCAGGTTATTGGACTTGGGTATGACTTGGATGATGACTAGAAGCTTCAAGTTGGATGCTTATGTGTGGACTATGGAAGCCGATAGAGTTTTGAAGATTGATTTTTTTTGTTCGAATTGTATTTTGTATTGATTTCGTTTGTTTAATTGTTTGGATTTTGAATAGGTTTGGTATTGGTTAGAGTGGCTAGGGTAGGGGTTTGTTAAAACCCATTCTGTAAAGCCTTAGGCGTTTTTGAGGGTTGGTGTTCTTCTTGGGGTATGTCCCGAAAGACCCAATGCTCTTTAGGTGTAATTTGTTTTTTTATTTTATTAAAAAGTTTTGACAGGGTGCCCCGTTAAGATAAAAAAAGATTGATTTAATTACTTTAGTTGGATGCTTAATTTGAAGTATTCTTTGTAAATAGACTTCCTTGATTTATTTTAATTTGAAGTTCAATATGTGAATGTGTTTAATATGATTTTTCTCGACATTCCTACATAAAATTTGTTGATAAAATAAGTATTATTTGTAAGTCCTCTAAACGACTTATTTAACTAATGATCATATCTTAATATTTATTATTTATTCTATTATACCAACGATCACCATAGTTGAATTGTTTAATTGCCAATTCTAATTATATCTATTATTTGAGTATAAGTTTTTAGGTTGAAGAGAGCAAGGTAGGGAGTATAAAGAGGGACAAAGCTGCTACAGAGAGAACAACCAATCTGAGCTGGCAACGCAAAAAGAATACTATAGAAATGCTTTAAGTGCAGCCAAAAAAACAAAAGCATTAGCAGAATCACAGGCAAATGATGAAGCCAGAGTTGAACTAGAAATTCGCATAAAGAAATCTGAAGAACGTGAAGCTATGTTAGTTCATTGTGTAAGTGTCGCTTATGTTGTTTTTGGATAAAAAGTGTGGAGTAAAGTTGGCCTCTTTTGGTTAACAAAAATGGTTCGAACATTCTTAACTTATTTTCAGTATTGTTATTTGATTATATTAGTAACTGAACATTATGAATTGTGTGTTTTTATTGTTTACATGATATTAATCAAAATCGTTTAATTTTTCACACACTATTTTCATGTTGTTGGTTGAGTCGATTTGACAAAATTGTTTTAGTACTGTTTTATCTTTATTTAATCTAAAAATTCTATTAACAATTATTCAATGTCGTGTAAAAGTTTAATGAAATAATATGTTACATTTTAATAAAAACACATGTTTATTAACTAATAAAATTAAACTACCCGGGAAGCAGTCCCGGGTGATAACCTAGTCTTTCATATATGAAATTACTTTGACGTTATCCTTAAATGTATTTTTATCCAATTAAATAATTGTGTTAGGTATTACATACCAAAAAGTTATCTATAGTAGTATGTTTGAATGTATCATTTTTTATTGGACTTGCAAACTAACTTACTTCTAAATATCCCTATAATTATATTTGACAGGATTTGAATCTTTCACCTTTTTAAATAGAAGAGAATAACCTTATCATCACATCATGTCCCTTGAGGACTATTTAAATGTATGAATGATTATTAAAAGAAAAAAACTGTTTGGTAGCTATCATTGTTTTCGTAAATTATCTTCGTTTTTCTCTTATGAATCAAAGCTTAGCCTATTAAGGGATGTTTGGTATTTGTTACGAGACATACGCTAGACCTAATTTATGAGACGAACACCACACCTATCTTGCACTTTTAAAAAAAGTTAAACGGCAAACTAATCTATTTTCGATTACACTTATATGTGTACCTTATAGGATTTGATCCCTTAAAAACTTTTAAGATAGAAAGAAAACACCCTACTACTACACAATACTTGTTAGGAATTAACACTTTTAAATTTGTATGAATCTTTTATCTTTCATTCATAATCTGAATAGGATAAGTGGATTTTTTTTTTTTGTTTATTAGGCTAGAGGGTGTGGTTTAAAGCCCTAGGAGCTTTATTACGCCACGTAAGCGCCACGTAGACGACACATAAGTATGGGACTTTATCGTTAACTTACACGGTGTGGAATAACACCCTTTATAAAGCCTCTTTTAACTATATTAAAAAAGATAAACAAAAAAAGCTGATTGGTTGACTTTTGATGGGGTCCCTTGATTTCATCCTCTCGCACGCGCTAACCCTTTGGCAGAATCAATCGGAGGCGGGGTGGGGGTGAAGCGCCAAAGAGCGCTATTGAGCTTATGTGACGGGGTGGCGTGAAGCCACACCCCTGCCTTAGTGTTTATTGAATATAACAAAAGTTTTGTGTTTTATTGGATAATCCAGTTGGCCATTTGTAGTTTGGTTTTGTTCAGCCTACCAATTTCAATTTGACCACACCCTTACCAAATACGGCACATGCCCAATTGCTCATTCATTTATTAATGGTGATAAAATCAAAAGGTGAGGTGCTGTGTATATAATAGCGAAAAGTCAATATTAATTATTTTATTTTTAAAACAATACACACACCCTTTTTCTTTCACGTGTATAATTATCATCTTGTTATTTTCTTGAAATAATAAATGTACTTTATTTGGTAAAATTTCTATTGAACAAGCAAACAAGTAATTATAAAAGTTCAACCAATACAATTGGTATTCAAACAAAACATGATTTAAGTCGTAAGCGGAAGCATAAAGTTTAAAACCAAAACATAAGTTTAATTGTTTCAAAGTTTAACATGGCACACAGCTGTCCATGTCCCACAACGACTCTCTTCCATGCAAGCTCCAGCTAAGTACCTATTGACCTGCAAAGCATGTAGTAATGAGTCAACAACAAGTTGAGTGAGTTCACGGTTGGGTGTTCATTTTAAGTTGTTCCAAAAACAGTTTCCTTTAGCTGGCATCCTGCCGTGGGGGCTACCCCATAGTTGAAAACGTGATTTGTTTACCCATTTACTCTGGCAATACAGCCGTGGGGGCTACCCCATGTTAGTTATCTGGCATTTCGGCCGTGGGGGCTACCCCATGTATACACTAGACTCGTTACCATATCGACTGCTGACTGTAGTCATGTTTATGTGCCCTGAACTGTCAATGTCTATCATCATTGACGTGCCCAGATCCATTAGTTCACGCCCGTCCTCTGCGGCACGGTGTGAGGCTTGTCAGACCTAAATAGCGCTATCTAACTAATGACCCGCTCGCCATTGGCCCGGCGATTAAGTCGATATAAAAAGGAGGGACTTCGTGATAGAGTTTTGGTCTAGTACGAGTTATCTGTCCATGAGGACGAGGAATTTCATTCCTGAACCAATGCTGTCCTACCCAAGGAGGACGAGGAACCCATGTTCCTTAACCCCATTCCCAAACCCCTGGGAATCCCATGCTTTGTAGAGGGTGTGAACTCACCTTGGTTTGCTCGGCAGATACACAGAAAGGTCAATCAAGTTGTGAGTGGTCAACTACGTCCTAACATAGATACCATTCAAGTCAGGTTCATATCCAAGTAGTGCACGTATGTTCTACACGTATTGCACACAAGTAACGATCATGGCATACATGTCTAGCATGGCAGTTCATCACAGTTCGTAACAAGTTCCATAGTAATATTCACGTAACAACCAAAGTCTAAGTGTGCGGCCCAACTACTTAGGCCCATAGCCGTGTGTAAGTCCAAACAGGGTGTGTGTGTACGTGGTCTCGAGTCGAGACTAGAGATCTCGAGTCGAGACTGTGCGGTCTCGGGTTAAAGCCTACGAGTTCTCGAGTCATGCATGAACTAGTCGAGACTAGATAGTCTCGAGTCGCAACCGGACTCGCAGCCGTGGTCTCGAGTCATGCTGTTTTTGTGCTGATGTGGTGTGGTCTCGAGTCGAGACTAAGGGTTCTCGACTCGCAACCGCTGATCTCGAGCTGGCTTCTAGATGGTCTCGAGTCGAAACCAGGGGTCTCAACTCCCAGCACCTGCTGATTCTGCATAGTGTACTAACCAATAGAATTTCCATTTCATGCAACCTTATGTACTATCCATATAAACATGTTTTCTTGTCTAATTACTAATCAAAACAGATCAAACCATCAGATTTCAAATATTCATAACATGTTCATATCATATTCAAACATTCATATTAACTTTCCAACTTGTTCATCATTTAGGGTTTTTCCACGATTTGCAATATGATCAATCCGACAATCCTATCATATATTCTAACCATGCACATCATCTAATACACATATGCAAATCCTACTTCATAAGCAATAAACCTCCCAAACATAACCAAGCTATTCGGATTTAACCCATATGGAGCCGGTTACTCATGATCACGATCAATCACATTTTATTTACACCAAGCCGACATTATATCATCATATAACAACAATCTTAATACCGTTCAGTCAAGAATGATGTTTTTATCATGCATAAAACTTAACAAGTAAACATATTATCAAACAACTTCATCATTCATCATCATCAACCGAAATATCACACATCATCATCAACCGAATACAATACATAGCATGAATCACTAACCGGTTAGGTTCTCTAAGTGTGAGGGTATGAAGAGTCGATGAGTGAGCTTCCGTATGATGATCCCAAGCTCGATCCGAGAGTCCTAGTGTTGCCGGTTTGAATCCGAGAATGAGGGAAGAAGGTTTGTGCTTCTAGGGTTTTAGTGAGAGAATGTAGGAGTGTGTGTGTAGGAGAGTGTGTGTAGATTGCCCAAAGAATGGCAAGGTTGGCTATCCACCAAGGTTATATACTTGTTCCACATTGGTGCACCCTAATGGGCTTTGAGTAGACTAAAGGGGTGCATGGCCCGACCGGCCCAACTGTTGCACTGTTCACTCGAGACCGAGTGGTCTCGAGTCGGGTTCATGGTTCTCGGCTCACTTATACATATATACATACTATACACACAAGCACAACACATAATCACATAAATTTACTTATATCATTCATTAAACCAACAAGTTAACTAGTCACATAACGTTCAAGTATGTTACATCGAGATACAATGAAAGGTTCTGAATTTCGAGTTGTCACATCATCCCCAAGTTGAAAGAAATTTCGTCCCGAAATTTGGTAAGCACTCACTGAGGAAGCTAGTTAAGTTGTATGGTTTTCACTGGTTTTCCTGGGGTGTCACAACGGGTTCACACCGGATCAAGTCAAATTGGTTCTCTTTCAATTCTCCTTAAAAGACTCAACACACGAGTGGTTCATCTCTTTGCCTTATGCAAGTATTCACACATGACCAGAGATGCAGCAACAATTTTTAGAAGAGTATTACACTCCACAAAGAACCAAGATGGGAAAAGCTACTCTTAGGGAATTCCAACAACTTCCGGGTGAGTTGTTGTATGAGTCATGGAAGCGGTTCTATCAGATAATCCGTAATTTTCCTCATCATGGTATTCCACGATGGGAGTTAATCATTGCTTTCCATGACGGGTTGTCTAATGAAGATAGGTGAGACATAAAGGCCTTAACGGGTGGTAGTTTTCTGAGAAATCACGTAGATGTAGACTTGGATTATTTGGATATTGTAGTGGCAGATTCCAAAAGACAAGCACAATCAGACCAGACCAAGAAATATCCAACTCCAACATCAACTAGTATGGGAGCTTCTACAGCTAGAGTGGCTCAGTTAAAGAGAGAGAAAGAGGCATTGGAGCTCCAGTTGGTAAAGTTATAGGGTATTGGAGGAAGAGATGCATTGAATACACGTGAATGTCGGCCATTTTCATAGATTAAAATCAATTGTAAATCAAGTGAGTCTTTGGTTTAATCGAGGTTGTCAGATTGTGTTATTTGGAAATAAGAAATCATGTGAACTATTGTACAAAGAATCAGTCAACTTGTTTGGGTGGTCCAATGGGAGTTAAGTGGTGATCACAATTGTGTTCTTATTTGCAGCCCAACCATATCATATTGATATTTGTTTACATTGGCCCAATCTCAAAGCTCGAGTGTTAATAGTCAGTTCATTATCAAGTTCATTCATTTAGTGATCCTACTTCATCAACATTGAAACGTGTCTACAAATATTCGAGACGAGTCTTAGTTTGATTTCATCAATACATTTTTACATACTCAGTTCATTTAAACTGTTTGTTTGTTTGTTCGACAGGTGATTTACAAGGTGATACATTTCATTTGAAAATCCGAAACATGGACGAAGAATTCTACAACGCATTCGCTACTCCGGTTACTCAGATCACTATTGCACAGAACACAATGCTCGAAAACGAAATGGGAACAATGCAAAAACCGCCCAAACTAATGAACATCGAAGAATATAAGGGTTGGGAAGGCCGTTTCGAGAATTGGGTACAAGCTAATTACTTGGATGCGTGGGAATGTGTCGAGACAAAATACATTCGACCGATGAATGATGATGAAGAAGTGGTTCCGATTAAAGATCTAAGCGCCGATGCTAGAAAGAAATACAAAGATGAGAAAATGATGCTGAGTCTTCTACAACAAGCTGTGAAAGAAGACATCTTAGTGTTATTACAACATAATGGAACTTCCTACTCGATTTGGAAAGCTCTAAGATCAAAGTTTGTTGGTAGTCAAGAAATGATAAAGAACAAGAAGTCACTTCTGAAGAAAGAGTTCGATCTGTTTCGTGGTTTGAAGAATGAAAGCACAAGGCAGATTATTGAAAGATATTGCAATCTGCTAGCAAACATGAAGAGATTGAGTATTAAGAAAGACAATGAAGAGTTGATTGAAAAGCTTGCTGATTCATTGCCACACGAGACTTGGGGCACATATCTCATGATGCTTAGAAACAAGAAAGGTTTTAGCAGTTTGACACTCAGCAAATTCATTGAGAAGTTGGAAGCTCAAGAGATGGAGCAACGAAAGATTATTCGAATGAAAGACTTCGATGGTGAACAGGATATTGGGTTGTATTACAAAGCAGGGGTGAATGAGAAGTCTACAAATTTATCTCCAAAAATAGAAACTGCTTACAATGCCAAGAATTCTTCTGGAAGTTCATCATCAGGATCAAACAGCAAAACAAGTTTTTCATCATTTCCATCTTTTGATCCAAATGTTTCAACAACAAGAAATGGCAAAAAGCTTCAATGCAACATTGTGTTGAACATTGAAAATGATCAGGAATATTCTGAAGAGTTAGCAAAAAGCCATATGTCTTTATGAGGAACTGTTCTTGAATCTTATGGTAGTTTTGTTGCAGGTCGAATCGGGAATCCAATTCTGACAAAGGAAGATTACGACCAGATCGATGCTGAAGAGATGGAGCTGATGGACATAAAATGGTGCTTGGCCAGCGTGTTGAGGAGAGCTGAGAAATTCAAGCAAATCACTGGAAGAGATGATCTTCGTGAGGCTGGTACTTCTACTTTAGGTTTTGACAAATCTAAAGTCACTTGCTTTCGTTGCAGAGAAAAAGGACACTTCAAGAGGGAGTGCAAAAATCGCGAAGCAAGTGGAGCCCAGAATCCTTTTAACAACAACAATGACTATTACCGAAAAGCCATCTACCATCAAGTTGCTCAACAACCATCTCAACAACAACAACATCAGGCACAAACTGCACATGGAAGACACATTATTGAAGACTCTGGAAAGAGAGCTTGTGCAGTTAATCAAGATTCTTTAAAGAGAGTTAATGGTAGTGCTTTGATAATAGATCAAGACGACGAAAAGTTACCTGAAGGATTTAGCTGGGAAAATTTCACTTGGGATAATTATGTTCCTGATCAAGCCATAGCTTACACAGCTTTTGTTGCCAAAGTTGAAGAAGATAGTGATGATGATCGTGAGTATTGGGCGAGAAAATTCGACGCTGATATGAAACTGATTGCTGAAAGTGATAGTGAAGATGAAAAGGTTAAAAAGAAGAAGAAAAAGGTCAAGACTCCAGTGAGCAGTGATGACGAAGAAATTCCAGTGATCAAAAGGAAAGTAAAGGTTGAAGTTGGAAAGTTCAAAGTTGATGAAGAAGTTGATGCAAAGAAGATTCCAGTGAAGTGTGAAAACTGTGAAGCTGTGAAGAAGCAGAACAGTACACTGATCTATAACTTGAATAGTTTGAAGGAATCTTATGATGTGTTGAACAAAGCAATGAACCAGTACAATCAAACAAGTGAAGAACAAGCAACAACAATGAAGACACTTCAGGGTGCTTTTATGACGAAGCAAAAAGTGGTGAACAACTACATTGAAAAGTGTGCTGTACTAGAACAAAAGCTGGAGTTGCAAAGAATTGAGACTGAAAGAGTTAATCGTTTATTGAAAAGTTACTCATGTACTTCTTATGTCATTGACAGGATTTATCCAACTGTTGAAGGCATGAAGGCATTTGAAGAGGATGAAGTAACTGAAGAAAAGAATGCTGAAAAAGTGGCTGAAGAAAAGACTCCAGAAAAGAACAAGAAGAAGAATGACTCAAAGAAAAAGACTGAAAAGAAGGATTCTGGTAAGAAACAAGATGTCGGTTATAACAAGTGTCCACCCCCGCTAGAAAATGGATATTTGCCCAGGAATCCAAATCAGGAAAGAGTTGAAAAAGCAACAAATTTAAAGTGGGAGTCGGAGTCCTCAGTCAATTTGCCAGAAAATATTGATGTCGTGTTTACATCATCTGACACTGATCATGAGTCCGAGTTAATAAAGAAAGTCGTCGATCAGGTGTTGAATAAAGATGAAACTGAGGAGTCAAAGTTGGAGTCAAACTCAGAGTCAAAGTCAGAGTCAAAGTCTGGTTCTGAAAGTTCGAGTTCGACAGTCAATAGTCTAAAATCTTCAGTTAAAAGAGTTTATAATAAAGAATTCCTGTTATCAAAATCTAATTTGAGTGACGAAATATTCAAAGTTGCATATACTTTGAATGATTCTGACAAATTATATTCTGATGAGGAATTTCCAATAAGAGGTGTCAAAACTGAATTGATCAAAAAGGTTTTTAAACTAACAGAAATTAATATTTCTGAAATAAAAGATTTAAATCTTAATGGTAAATCTAAACCTTACACCTCAAGAGTACAACAAAGATTAAACAAGAAAAAAGGTTACAGTTCTGGTTCTGGTTTTCAAAAGAAACCAAACCCTAACCGTAATTTCAAAAAGAAAGGTCTTGGATTTATTCCAACAGAAAAATTAAAAATATGTTCGTGATTTTAAATCAAAGATTACATTTGTTTCAGGAAAATCAGCAGAAGAAGAAGAAGAAGAAAAGAAAGAATTCTGGAGACAATCGAACAAAGAATTCCTTGCGAAGAAGCAAGAAGAGATGAAATTTGCTGATCAGACGAAAGATACGAGAACCTGTTTCAAATGCTACACTGTTGGACATATTGCCAGAGATTGTTCTAAGGCAATACCATCAAAACAGGGAGTTTCCCGTAAACTGAAAGAGAAAGTGATTGAGTTTGAACCACCAATTGACCGAATCAAATTGTTCAAAAATTCTACATTTGAAATTGGTGAATGTTCAAACAGATTTTACAAGAAGAAAGCAAATCCTGACACTCAGAAATGGGTTGTTAAGAAATCGGTTGATAGTTCTAGCGATGATTCTGATAGGTCAAAATCAGAGGAGCTATCTTCTGGCGATGAATCTGATTCCATAAAATCAGAGGAGCCACAGGTTGTTTCAAAAAGTGAAAAATCAGTTCTGACTGTGGATGATGATAATTTTCCACCACTTCGGCCTGAAAATTTTAAGAAGAAAATTGGTAAAGTTGAGATATCAAACCAATTTTATGATGATAACAAGGTTTTTGATGTTGAAAAAGCCTTTAACCCCACTGTGAAACACATTTTTGGTAACATGATTGATCGAAAAGTCAAAGGGGTTAAAGAGTTTTACGAGAAGAAAATGCAGAAAGATAAAGTTGAACCATCCCTGGTTTGTGACTGGGATGGTACATACTATGAACAGTAAGTGTGTGGACTTGCCGGAGCTCCCAGGTTTGTAAGCGTGGAGCAGGAATCGGCATCTATCTTTCTTAGTTGGATTTTTTTGTACAAGTGGTAAATCAGGGACATTAATTTGTACTTGATTTTCTACAAGTGGTTGAAGACAATATGATGAACCACATCCCCAACTTTACAAGTGGTAAAAACAAACTTATTTTCTGGAAAAATCATTTTGATTAAAACAAACTTAAGTGTTTTGAAATCTTAATGAGAAAATGGTTTGTTGTGAGGGGGAGTTCTGATTGTTTATGCCAAGTGAATGGCGAATTGAGGTGATTCGATATTAGTTGTCACGTTATTGTACAGTTTGTTTTCAAATTTCCTAAAATGTGTTTGCATTTTAGGGGGAGTAAGAAATTTTAGAAAATTCAAAAACATTAGAAAATTTGAAAAAGTCAAAAACATGATAAAATGAAAAATGAGTTTTGTTGTCAAGAAGAGGAAATGATAGTATATCAGTGGAATGTCACAACATGCTAAAGAATTGGAAAGTCAAATGTGATAAACGGTCTCACTGATGAAGTGCCAGTAGATTTTTGCACATTTAGTAGATTGTGACTAGATATAAACCTAAATTTCAAACTTGCTTATATCGTGGGGAAACATCTCTCGGATATATGGGTAACCCCCGAAATCTTGTTTGAAAGATTCCTTTTTCTGATATACTAGGTCTTTATACTCAGTGATATCTGGGGTATTATTCTTGGACTTCTGCTGAATGGAAGTTCTGACCTAGTCCTCGAATAACACTTTCTGAAATGCTTGAAACATAGCATCACCCTCAGCATAAATGATAAGACAATAAAATTGCTTAGCCTGTTGTAAAAAAGATCCTCTAAAGGGGACACACACAAAAGTTGAGTCATGATCTCACTGCTGAACGGTAGTTCTGACCTGAGCTCTCATGATTCTTCATAATTTATTAACCCCTACAGATATCATTTGTGTCATAATTACCTGTAAGACTGAATATTGGGATCTGGATACGGGAGTATATTCTGAGGTGGGACACATGATTGAGTTTAAGTACTTAAGACATTAATCTGTATCTCGAAACAGTTGAACTTTGTGTGAGAATTTAAATGGACCAGTATACTGACAATCTAAGTGAATTGTTTAGAGCTTAAAATGAAATGAAGCTTAACGGTGTTGGTGATTTGTCTCATAAACTGATATGATCCTCTTACACAAACTATCAAAAATATTGTTTGTAAATATTTCTTTACTGCATTCTCATTCAAAAATCCAAAAAGATTTTTAGTGTGTTTTAGCATAAATTTTGAAAAATTCAAAAAGATTTTCGACAACTGGTGTTGAGAAGCTGATTTTCAAAATTCCAAGTGCTAAACTTGATGAACTTGTTTGGGAGTGTTGTGTGTAAAAGATTTTAAAGTCTTGTTACAAGTGATCATCAGAAGTTTTGAATTTGATATTTCATCAAGAGGTTCATCAGAGACTATAAATGTTAGATAATTTTTGTGATATTTTCAAGTGATGTCTGATTGTGTTCAAGTTATCATCAGAAAAATTATTTTTAGGTAGAGAATGTGCAGGTTATTTGAATGATAGAGAGTCAGGTTCCGATACCTGAGGATTGTGTGATTTCAACATGTCAGGCTGCGATCCCAGCATATCGAAAGGGGGAGTCTGAAGATACTTAAAGGAAGGAGCATGTCGGTGATGAAAGAGAAGATAGAGATTGAGGATACTTACAACGTCAAATACTTCAAAGAGTTCGAGAGGACTGATAAAGACTGAAGATGCAAAGACTCGACACTGAAGACTCCGTCAACATCCGAGGGGGAGTTTGTTGGTGCATCCGTCTGTCATCTACGTCTTATATCGAGTCTCAGTCTCGTTACAGATCTGAAAGAAGATGATGTCAACATCTTGGATGATGACATCATATTAGTGATGTCATTATCACATCATCTCATAAGAAACAAATGCATTTATGATGAGAAGTGGCTGATTTCGTTTATTATTGTATTAAATAGGTCCGCTCATATGTCATAGATAGGTCCGCTTATATGTCATTGTGATAGGTTCGCTTATATGTCATCATACTAGGTCCGCTCATTTGTACATGTCCTTATAAGCGAACCTGATCACCTATAAATTGGTCATATGAGCGAACCATACATAGAGTTCTAGGTGTTGTCTTCCGGTGAGCCACGAAGTGCTGCCGAAGTGTCGACAGGTTGTAAACGTTATCCAGATCAATAATATCGACAGTTTATAGTGAATACTTGCTGAATTGTACTCGGTTTGTCTGTTTCCGCCGTTCAAACTGAGATAAACTCTTCTAAGTGACTCGGTTAGGTCCGAATTCGATCCTACACTTAGTCCATGTTTGGGAGGATTGTCTAGTACAGTTTGGTACAGCTCACGAAGAAGTTAACCAGGTCTATGGTGATCAGCAGAGATATGATATGAATTCAAACACATATCACCCAGGTTTGCGTAATCATCCCAATTTTAGGTATAGTAATACTACTAATAAGTTAAATCCTAATTTTCAGGTACTAATCAAGGAGGTCAACCATATCAAAACAGACAACCTGGTTACAACAATCAAGGTTATAATCAAAGGAGCTATCAACAGGGTTCAAGTCAAGGAAGATTGATGTGCTCTAAAATATACATATTTTATATTAATATTCCTACACTTTTGAGTAACTTTCGACGTGTTTTTATTGAATTCTACTCGTATCTAGTTCATACATAATGTTTAATAACGTTAAGAGAAAATGAACTAAAATAAAGTATTTTGACTAAACTTGAGTCGACGAGTGGAATTTTAGTTTGTTTGAGAACAAGCTAAAGATAAATGTAGGGATGTGATTGGTACATTTTAGGTACGCTTTATTCTATATTAATTATAATCTATATTGATTGAATTTAGTGTAAAATATATTATTTAATTCTTTTTTAATATTTTGAGTTCACGAAGAAAGTGAATTCAAATGTACGAATTTAAAAATAATAATAATAAACATGATGATAACTACCATTATAAACCTATAAATTAGCAACTTCTTTATGCATCAATGTGTTGTACTTTTAGCTTTGGCAGTGTTTCAAAAAAAAATTGAAATTTTCTCTTTTTAACCCTAAAGTATCAATCTTTGACAATTTTAGTTTAAGGTTTTAATCTTTGGTAATTTAAACCCCTTGATTAATTTGATTTTTCACTTCTACTTCAAAAGTTTCCGTCTTATACAATTTTACCCCTTTGATTAATTTGGACTCTCACTTCTAATTCAAAAATTTCCATCTTTTACGATTTAACCACTTTGATTTTTTTTACTTTTAACCTAAAGCTTTTCACCTTTTGCAACTTTGACCCCATATACTTTTCATCTATCGCAAGTTTTGTGTTTAACGTTTCGTTCTAGATTTTCCGAGTTAACATGCCACAACGTGCGTGTGGAGTTCAACATTTTTTCATCTACTTTATCCTGTTTGACAGGCCCGTCACAACGCGTCTATTTTTCTCCGTTTGATAGGTCTGTTGCAATGCGTGGGTCATAGATCGGCTCAGCTATTATTTTCTATGTTTTACACACAGGCTCGCGGTCATGTAAGAAACATTTGCCTTTCATCTAATATGAAATATAACTAACGCATCCCCGCCGCATTGCGGCGACTACCATTAAAATCAATTTGTGTAGGAGATAAAGGAGGTGAACAGAAGGTGGGATTGAAATTATTAATTGGGCTTAACTTATTTATGGGCTGCAAATTAATATAAATGGGATGCTTGCTTTGAAATTCCAAGGGTAACATCGGGCGACCAATTGGGCTTCAGTCGTAATTTGAGAGTGGGCGTTGGATATAAGAGGGGAGGCGGCTGCACATTGTGGACAACACAAGACATTCGACGACAGCAAGAAAAGAAAAGGGAGAGAGGTGCGATCAAGAAAAAAGTGAAGAGAAAAATTGGTTCGAGCTTCAAGTCGCGATTCGAGATTCGGATTTGGTTTGCAATTTATTATTTTTTTTGGTTTTGTTAGAATTTGTGTTTTACAAACTATTAAACATGATTTGCTTATCGTTTGAGACTCGTTTCTTTTTCTTGGCTATGTTTTTTGGCTAATATTCTTAGACTACTAGGCCTAGATGAAATATGATTTAATGTTTTGACTATTCGGTTTTGACTAGTGATTAAATTGAGATGATTTACATATTCCTGTTTTGTGATTGTTTATGAATTTTATGCTTGTCGTGGTTGTGATTGGTTGTTTGGTTAGGTGATTTTGTTAGTCTGGTCTGGAACTATTTAGATCATTCTAGGTTCGTTAATCTATTAGGTTTTCGGTCTAGAGCTTGAGATTAGAGATAATTCAAGTTTAACTAAATTAATTAAAATCAACTGAGTATAGTGTGCATCCTTTTCTGGAAACTCTAGTGACGAGTCAGGATTGCTAGGTTATTAGCTAGGAGTTGTTTGGTAGTTTGGGTGGCCGATAGCTCGGATCCAGCTACTTATTCGCGTTTAGGGTTTCCTAGGTGTTTAATTATTTAGCAGGTTTAGCTTCATGACCGGAGGATTTTAGCACCATAGTTGTTTTTAATCTGACAGTCGTGGAATTCGGTATCGATAGCTCGACTCGTTTCCAATTTAGCACTTCATCACTTTGTTCCATCTTCTATTTTGGTTGATCATCCTTAGCGGGAGGTTTTCTGGGTACATTCGGAGCTTTAGCCATTGGTCAGGACTAGAGGTCATGGGTTGGTCATAGGGATTCGAAGCCTGGGTAGTTCTTTCTCATCATTGTCTGCTTCTCGTCACTTCACCATCTTGCTTGCTTGTTATGTTCTCTTGTTTACTCGCTTTAGTTTAATTTAGATATTAGTTAATTAAAACCTCCCAAAACAATCAAAACCAATTAAGTAATTAGTTGAGTCAGGGTCTAGTTTAGAGTCACTAGTGTCTCGTAGGTTCGATACTCGGACTTCATTAGGCTTTACTACGTACGATAGGTACACTTGCCTGTCAGTGGTATAGCATTTAGAGAGTCTTTGTTAGTAAATTTAAAATTAGGGTGTCTAGATTAGGTTAGTTTTTATAGACCGCAATCAGCACATTAAAGATCAAGTGGTCCCGCTGAAGGTTCAAATAATGAGATGATGGAGCTTCTAAAGAAGATAAAAAAGGATCAAGAGTTGCAAGCCAAGGCAAATCAAACTTTAGAGAAACAAGTTGCATAATTAGCAACTGAGGTAGCTCAAGGAAGAAGAGATCCAGGGAAACCACCAAGTGGCACTACAAAGAATCCTCAACATCATGCAAGAGTCAATTTCGGTAAGTATCGCTCCTGTTTCTGAATTTGTTAATACAGATCTTACTTCTTCGTCTCAAGTAGTTGCAGGTATAAGTGGTGGAGGTGACGAAAGTGAGACAGGAGCACCGCTTGTTTCAATTAAAGTGGGGAAGCTGAAAATCCACAAGGTTTTATTGGATTATGGGGCGAGTATGAGTGTATTGCCTGGAAGCTTGTATGACCAATACGACTTTGGTCCTCTGCATGGTTTTGATAGAAAGGTGATTTTGGGGGATGATACTTGGAAGCAACCGCGTGGGGTTGTTAAAGATGTGATGATCCGGCTGGATTAGTTATTCAGTAGATTTTATGGTGCTGGACTACGCACCTATAAGGACGAATGTGCAACAAAAAGTGATTTTGGGACGTCCTTTCTTGCACACTACTAATGACCAAATCAACTGCAAAGATGGGTTAATCACAATGAGTTCTAAAAACCGTAAGTTAATTTTTAATGTTTATTCAAAATCTATTACTTACAAATTTTTTTAAAAATTATATGAATCAGTTGCTACTGATGAGAAAGGTGCTGAGTGTTAAAGGTCCAAGCATGGGATAAACGAAGAATTTGTGCAAAAGGTGAAGGTGAAGAAAAAAGGAAAAACAGGTAAACCACCTGATGGTGGAAATGCATGGAACGATGAGGCTGAGATTGAACCTAGCTGGTATGCGGCTATGAAATTTCCAGACGATCGGAAGTGAATTGATTTAGAGAAGTCTGGAGGTAAGCATGCCTTTGAACCGCCTTGAAGATTGCAGGTATGATCTGGCTGAAGATCTAAAACTTAGCGCTCTTAGGAGCCAGCCTAAGGTTTGTTCGTTTTGTTTTGTTTTCATATTAGTTTAGTTTGTTTTGTGTCAAATCATGCTATTGTTCAAGTGTGGGGAAGTTCGGGGAGGTTTGGTTAAGTTTTGGTGCAATTGAGGGTAATGCACAGTCGTTTGGGGGTTGGGAGGTGAAAATGTGTTAAAATGAACAATTTTTTCTAAGGCATGGAAAGATGAAAAGAAAACCGCTGGAAAATGGGTATCCTCGCGACACGCGGGGGATTCCCTCATACATGTCGCGATACGCTATAGGAAACCAGTCAACGAAAGTCAGCCAGAGGACCTCCGCGACATGCGGAGGTGTTTGTGGTACGTGTCGCGACGCGCGACACAAGGGGCTGTGGAAAATAATTTTTAAATGCAAATCCCGGTTTGTTGTCCTCCAAAACCCGATTTTCTATTGTGTTTCTCTTTGTTTAGTGGCACGTTTAACCTGTTTTGGGAGCTTGTGAGTTTTATTTTGACAGTTTCGATCGTTTTTGTCCATACTCAATCTCCATTTGGACGAAAGGGATTCGAACTATTTGAAGAAGAGCGTCCCGTGTTGAATGCAACCACGAAAGAAATGCTTTACGGTTGCTGTGGAACAAGGCTCATATGATTCAGCCGTTTAAAAATCAGGGGAGTCTGTTCCACTTATCTCTATGTTTTTTGTGTGTCGAGAGTTTTGCTCTCCATTGAGGACAATGAAGGAAATAAGTGTGGGAGTGTAACACCCCGAAAACGGGTTTGGTAATCGAATCACGTTAATATTAAAAGACGAGTAAAGTACCGTTAGTGGTAAAATTAACCCGGAAAATATTAAGATTTATATAACTAAACCTAATATTTAATAAAAAGGGGAAAATAATGCGTTTGAGAAATAAGATTTATAAGAGGCCCGAGTTAACAGGACTTAAAATAAAACAAGTTGTAATCTTCCTGAACCCACTAAGTTAACTAGGAATGTTTAACCTAGTTAATTAGAGGGAATGTTATAGGAATTAAGTGGGTTGTGCCCTACTTAATAACTAACCAAACATGAGGGGTTAAAGCTGGATAAGTTGAAATTTATCTAATAAAAACAAAACAAAACACACACAGTATGTGTGTGTTCCGTGTATTCGACCAGAAGGAAGCTCCCAGGAGCTTCAAAACCTTAGTTCTTACAAAATCATCAAATTGAAGGGCCAATTGACGCTCAAATTCACAATTGAACGTGAATTAATGATCACCCAAGTTAGGGGATCATAAGGTATGTAAAATTTTGATGATTCTTGAAGTTGTGAAATTTGAAAAATCTCATAATTTACGAATTATGAATAAATTATAGAAGATATGATTGAATTAGTGATGTATATTTGCTTAGGAACCAAACCCTAAGTGAAAATTATACATAAGATGCTATAAATTGAATGATTTGATGAATTACCACACTAGGGTAAGTGGGTATTAATCATATGATGAAATTGATGATATAATTGTGTTTATAATCATCATATATGATAGAAATAAGGAAATACTTGAACAAATTATGTGTTTGAGTTTATGATCATACTTACTATGAAACGGGTTTTGTATGATAAAACAAAAATGATGATAGATTAATGTTAGAATGATGTTTGATATCATCATGTGTTAAAAGTGATCAAAGTTGTGTGAAATTGATGAAATTCGATTACATGAACTTGGTAAATAACATGGTTAAAGATGGTAGCATAAGAATGATGCTTACCGGATAATTGACCAAGTAATTAAATGAATAGTTGAGCTACTTCGTGTAATTATTGATGTTAATGGGCAGTTGACTTTAAAAAGTCAAACTGACCAATGATATGACCGAATGATAAATTTGACATAAGAATCGTAGGATGGAATAGTCGTAAATGATTATGACTAATCTAACCATCTTACAAATTACAATGATAGTTTGACGCTTGGCAAGCTAGGTGAAAGCTTGGGAAGGAAGCGGGTCAAACGAATCAAGAATGAAGGAAAAGCATAATCTAGATGCAAGGTAAGTAAAGCTTACACTCTATTTCTTTAATACCTATTGGTTTTATAGGTTATAAATAATAAAAAGTCTTGTTTGAATTATGAGGTTCCGACACGATATATGTGATTCGGAACAAAAGACAATAATGATAAACCATGTTTAATGGTTTAAAAGAACTAATATGATTATTTAGTCATGCAATGACTAATAGATAGCGAGTTTTGAACTATTTCCATATAAGGTAAATCAATACAATCAATAAGGGTAAAACGGTAATTCCGTCACTCGTTGATGATAACCGTTAGTTTTTGAAAGACACTTTATGGTGTAAGCCATAAAGGGGTCAAAAGAATTAAGAAATTGTTTACAAGTAAAATGACCGTACGGTGTAAACCGGAGCGAGTCATTTAGAAGAGATGGTAATAAATACCATCTTGCAAAAATAAACGGTCACTTAGACCAAACGGGTCAAAAGGTGAAGATATCACCTTTTGACAATATCGATTAATGATTATTGAATGATTATATGATTTCTGGAGCAAATATCGAATGGATATTTGCATTGCTAATACTTAGCGGTTATTAAAGCGAGGTATTAAAACGGGTCAATATATTGATCCGAGCCATGTATATATAATAGGTTAACTACTCATTTAGAACGTAAGGTTCAATGAGAGTTAAATGAAGTAAAAAATAGACACTTGGTTACTTAAATAGGTTAACCGAATGATTTACATGATGGTCATTGTGTTTGGAAAATATAATGACTTTTCAAACCAAATCATAGCTAAAAAGTGGGATTTTGGGTCAAACAAGTATTTAAAAGTCATTCGTCGTAAAAGAAGGACTAAAATTGACCAAAACACCCTTGTAAGCTAAATTGAGCAAACGACCCTTAAAGGTTGTTTGAAAATGACTTTTATAAGCAAATAGATACTTAGAATAAGTATAAAAACCAAAAGGTGTGAATCGTTGGGTCAAATGACTCTATATGAGTCTTTGCCGTAAAATGATAATCCGAGTGATAAAACTCGGAACGTATAGATTTCCACATTAAATCCACCATACATATAGTTGTGGTGGAAGATTACTTGATAAGAAATGTGGGGATACGATGCCAGAAACGAGCGAAAGTGATTGTGCTTTAAAAGTACTTAAATCCCCTTAACGGGTCAAAATAAGCATATGAATGAAAACGGGTTTAAAATACTTCTAAAACCCGTGATTTGAACCTAATATGATAGAATATATCAAAAATATAAGGTTCATGAGAAATTGGAGTCAAACGAACATGTTTGTTTGATAAATACAGGAACGGGTCAAATTTTGGTAAAAAGATAAAAAGCCGAAGGCTTAAAAGTCTCAAATTTATTTAATCCGGATGTCTGATTTTAACTCCATGTGATGGAGAATTAAATTACGATCACGTAGGAAGAGACATGAGTCAAATCGGATAAAAAACGAGCAAGTTATGCTCATTTCCGTGAAAAATAGTTTGGCTGAGAATATGCAGCTGCAAACAAGGATCATTCTGTCGAAAACGCCTGCTCGCGTCGCGCGACGGTGAAAGGCCAGTGGTGTCGCGAAGCACGATTGCCTTCGCGCCCCGCGAAGGATTCGTTTATAGATATCGCGGCCCACGAGGGCCTATATAACTGGCAAAAGTGTGTTGTTCAATTTTTTTGATATTGGGAACTTGTTTAAACATGTTTTAAACTAGTATAACTAACTCATTTCATGTTTTTATGAAATGTAGGTATTATGGGAAGTACCAGAGGACGACCAAGCTCAACGAGGAACCGAACACACTCAATATTCAAGCTTCCATGATATGTTTCGTCGTCAAGTTTTAAACGGCGAATGTTGAAACCTCTATTATCTCTGATCGTGACGCACGTTTCACTTCAGAACTGTGGCAAGCAATGCACAAATCTTTTGGCTCTCGTTTAGACATGAGCACAGCTTATCATCCTCAGACGGATGGGCAGTCTGAGCGCACTATTCAAACTCTAGAAGACATGCTTCGGGCGTGCGTAATCGACTTTGGCAATGGTTGGGAAAAACATCTGCCACTTGTGGAATTTTCGTCAACAACAGCTACCACACTAGCATTAAAGCTGCTCCATTTGAGGCATTGTACAGGCGTAAATGTCGGTCACCTCTTTGTTGGGCAGAGGTGGGTGACAGTCAGATAACAGGTCCAGAAATGGTAGTTGATACTACTGAAAAGATTGCTCAAATACGACAACGCATGGCGGCAGCTCGTGACCGTCAGAAAGCATACACCGATAAAGACAGGAAACTACTCGAATTCCAGGTTGGGGATCGAGCACTACTCAAAGTTTCACCCTGAAAAGGTGTGGTTCGTTTTGGCAAGCGCGGCAAACTTAATCCACGATACGTCGGACCATTCGAAATCATTGAGAAGATAGGCAGGGTGGCCTACAGATTGAACTTACCAGCTGAACTCAGTGCAGTTCACAACGTCTTTCACGTGTCGAATCTGAAGAAGTGTCTGTCGAGGAACAGTTACGATTCGTCGAGGAACCTGTTGAAATCACGGACCAGGATGTTAAGGTCCTCAAGAACACTAGAATACCTCTTGTACGAGTTCGTTGGAACTCCCGCCGTGGCCCAGAGTTCACCTGGGAACGCGAAGATCAGATGAAACTCAAATATCCCCAGTTATTCGGAAACCAAGCAACCACTACTGAGGCCGAAGCTACTACAGAATTTCGGGACGAAATTCCAAATCAACGGGGGGATGATGTGACACCCCAGGAAAACCAGTAATCTTCGCAAACCTGCTCGGGGAGCCGCGATACGATACAGGTAAACAACGTCACACCACTAGCTTCCTCAGTAACCGCATGCTAAATTTCGGGACAAAATTTCTTTCAAGTTGGGGATAATGTGACAACTCGAGTTTCCGACTTTCACTTTCGCATTTAATGCACGTTGACTTTGACTGTTTAGTTATTGACTTGTCTGACTTGTAACTGTACACTTCGGGTTATAATAAAACGTATTGTGTTGGCATGATTATGTGTTTGGTTGTTAAACTTAAGACTTGTTAGAAACTCAAAACTGTTACCACATCATTCACACCCGGCGAAACAGAGGTTGATTCGCCAAGAACATCTCGATGAAACAGGATCCGTTTCGTCAACCTCACCTCGATGAAACAGGGTGTTTCACCGAAGCCCATTACGGGCCCAGAACGTTATTTCGTGTATAATTACGTGAAAACGGTTCCAGTTTCACACCCTTGGCAAAACAGAAACCCTAGAACTCTCTCCCAAGTGTGACGGCAGCTGTGTGTGTTTTCCTAAGTCCTTAAACGATCAAAATCATCTTAATCATTATCTCGGTTAGTGTGATTCGTTCCGTGATTGTCTTTGTTTACTTATGTTTGATGTTATTGTTTTAATAAATCTGATCAAACAATCGATAGGGTTC
This sequence comes from Helianthus tuberosus, assembly GCA_030545235.1. Classification (NCBI taxonomy): domain Eukaryota; kingdom Viridiplantae; phylum Streptophyta; class Magnoliopsida; order Asterales; family Asteraceae; genus Helianthus; species Helianthus tuberosus. The sequence continues at coordinate 169,584,470 of CM060368.1, forward strand.
TAATAACTATTATGTGATAGGTTATTGTATTGTATGATGATCTAGGGTGTATGATGTTTGATAATTGTCATGCCCGAATGTACATTGGTTTGATGAATATGAAAACGGTAGACCATTAGGGTTCTTATGGTTAAATCGGATGATGATAAACCCTGCTCCGTTAATGATGTGATATATTATAGTAATCGGTTTGTGGTACCCATAACCTAGGGTTCCTGCTAGACGTTAAGAACTGTGATGCTTATGTTATGATGACGCGATGATGAATTCTGTGAACGAATGATTTCTGCATGATTGATGATTTGCTGATGACAATTCTGTGAACGAATGATTTCTGCATGATTGATGATTTGCTGATGACGGCTGATAGCATGATTAGGGTTTCTGTGTTATTGCGTAACTGATGTCACTGATTTCCACGTAACTGACCTTCGATGAAACAGACATCTTAGACGAAACACAGGTGACGGTGAAACAGAATGTGTTTCACCGAGACCCTGAACGATGAAACAGAATGTGTTTCGTCAATATATGTGTTTCACCGATATGTGTTTCACCGATTTGTGTTTCACCGATATGTGTTTCACCAAATGTGTAATCAGCACAGTAACCTACTTTAATTCTGTTTAGAAGTTAACCGGGTTAGTTAACTGCTGTTAAGTGTAACCATCTTGTGTCTGATCTCAAATACGTGCTATGTGCTACTTGTTTATCACTGTGTGTTTATATGTGAACACAAACTGATTATGTATACGTGCGTACTATAGGACGTGATTGATTAATTGAGTACATACTTAGCATACCGAGCAAACCCAAGGTGAGTTCACACTCTTACCAAGGCATGGGATTCCCGGGGTTGGGAATGGGTTGAATGTTTCTTATACTTACATGATTAATGGAATTATTCCTCAGGAGGGGAAGGTTATTAGTAGATACTGCTAGACTAGTGATACATATACTCTCTCTTCGCAAACACGCCGGGATTGGCCGCGATAATAGAACAATCTTCGCAAACATGCCGGGTGGGCCGCGATACAAATATACCTAGTCTAGAAAACATGGGAAACCCCCACTAAACTTCGCAAACATGCCTGGAGGGCCGCGATACCATTTCATACATTACATGATTACTAAACGAGCTTACGAATTACAATACGAACACTATAACTGAATAACCAACTGTGAACTCGCTCAACTAGTTGTTGACTCTCTATTACATGCCTTGCAGGACCATAGGTACTCTTGGAGCTTGCACGGGAGATGCGGTCGTTGTGGGCACGGATTGTGGAACTTATGATAAAACATTTAAACATTTGAACTTATTACTTACGTTGGGTTTACATTTTATGCTTCCGCTATACACTTAACATGTTTTGTTTGAACACCTTTCATATCGTTTGGTTTAAATTACATTTAATACTTATTATGTTTGATATGATTGGTGGCTTGATCCTGGTCAGTCACGCCTCCAAGCGGTGATACTCCGCGTGTGGATTTTGGGGGTGTGACAGATTGGTATCAGAGCCATTGGTTATAGAGAACTCGGTTTTAATAAGGGGAAAACGTTTTTATTAAAACCAGACTATTACAAGTACAGTGCTCAACGATCCACAACGACGCTTCGCTCCACGTGCAAGGCTCAACATCATAGGTACTACTATTCATGTTACTTTACCTACTTGCTAGAATTACATAGAACCTTGCTCGTGGTATGATTAGATTACAGAACCTACTATATGTTATTGCTTGAGAATACTTGTGTGCTCACTCTCTTCTGTCATCGCACTGTTTGGGAACCTCTCTTACTTATGTTATCTTTGCTATGAAGATCATGTCTGGACGTATTAACATGACCCAAGCCCAGTTGACGGCTCTCATTAACGAACAAGTTGCTGCGGCAGTTGCAGCCGCTCAAGCAGGAGGTATACCCTGCAGTTACAACTCACACTAGGATCCTTAGATCCTACATTCCTAAACCAACTCTTGTGTTTAACTTTAATCTGATTCTTACACAACAGGTCAACCACCTGTTTGCACTTTCAAAACTTTCATGGACTGTCGTCCAACTACTTTCAGCGGCACTGAAGGAGCCGTAGGTCTTCTCCACTGGTTCGAAAAGCTAGAGTCTGTGTTAGAAATGTGTGAATGCCCTGAGGCACACAGGGTGAAGTATGCTACTGGTACTCTTGAGGGTTTAGCCCTCACATGGTGGAAAGCTCAGGTCCAAATACTGGGGTTGGTTGCTGCTAACGCCACCCCATGGAACAACTTTAAGGAAATGATCAAGGAGGAATACTGCAGTCGTGATGACATTCATAAACTGGAGGTCGAGTTCTTCAACCTCAAGATGACGGGGTCAGAGATTGAGGCGTTTACAAAGAGATCAAATGAGCTCGCATTACTGTGTCCTACTATGGTGGACCCCCCAGTTAAGCGTATCGAACTTTATCTCAGTGGCCTAGTACCAGAGATCCAAAGTCATGTGACTTCAGCAAACCTTGCTACCTACCAGCAGGTTGTTCAGTTGGCTCACCGTCTCACAGATCAGGCGGTGGAGCAGAACAAGTTACCTAAACGCATCAACGCTACTACTCCCGCTACTACTTCAGCTACTCTTGCTATTCCCAGTGACAACAAGCGGAAATGGGAGGGGGATTCCAGCAAGGGTTCAGCTACCGTTCAGTCTCAAGCTCAGCAACGCAAGACTAATGATTACCAGGGCCCGAGTCAGCAATTTTCTGGTGGTCAGGGGCAGAGTGGATATCGGGGAAATCATCCACTGTGTAACAGGTGCAACAGACACCACAGTGGTCAGTGTCGTAAGGGCCGCTGTCAGAGATGTCTAAGGGTAGGTCATGAAGCTAAAGACTGCAGGAGCTCAAGGCCTGCGAACCAGAACCAGCAACAGCCACCAGCTCCACGAAACCAGCCGCAACAACAACAGCAAGGAAATAGGGGATGCTTTCAGTGCGGGGCTGAAGGCCACTTTAAACGTGATTCCCCCAGTTAAACCAGAATCAGAATAACAACAACAATAACCAGGGCAACGGAAACAACAACGGTGGGAACAACAACAACAATGGTGCTAGGGGTCGTGCATTCGTGATTGGTCAGGCTGATGCAAGGAATGATCCTAATGTGATTATGGGTAAGTTTCTTCTCGACGACTTTTATGTTACTGTATTATTTGATTCGGGTGTGGATACCAGTTATATGTCTCTGAAAGTTAGTCAAATGCTTAAACGCGCACCAACACTTTTGAACACCAAACATGTCGCAGAGTTAGCTAACGGTAAAAGTTTAGAGTCCACACACATAGTTCAGGGTTGTAATCTTAACCTCGTTGGTCAGACTTTCTCTATCGACCTCATTCCTATAACTCTGGGTAGTTTCGACATCGTCATCGGTATGGATTGGTTATCTCAACAGCAAGCAGAGATCTTATGCAAGGAGAAGATCATTCGTATTCCTCGTTCTGGTAAAGAACCTCTCGAAGTTCAAGGCGACAAGAGTGGTGTCGTGAGTGGCATCATATCCTTCTTGAAGGCTCAGAAGTGTTTGCGAAAGGGCCACACAGCTTTTTTAGCACTCGTTACGGATACATCGAAGAAAGATAAAAAGATTGAGGATATTCCTGTAGTACGCGATTTTCCTCAAGTATTTCCTGAAGAGTTACCGCCTCATCGTCAGGTCGAATTCCAGATCGAGCTAGCTCCAGGAGCAGCACCCATAGCTCGAGCACCTTATCGCTTAGCTCCAACGGAACTGGAAGAACTATCTAAGCAACTGCAAGAACTCTTGGAAAAGGGTTTCATACGTCCTAGCTCTTCGCCCTGGGGAGCTCCAGTACTATTTGTAAAGAAGAAGGACGGTACCTTCCGCATGTGTATAGACTATCGCGAACTGAACAAGGTAACTGTGAAGAATCGCTATCCTCTTCCACGCATCGACAACTTATTCGACCAGTTGCAAGGGTCGAGCTATTACTCGAAGATTGATCTAAGGTAAGGGTATCATCAACTGAGAGTCCGGGATGAGGACGTCTCCAAGACAGCGTTCAGAACACGCTACGGCCACTACGAGTTTCTGGTCATGCCTTTCGGGTTGACGAACGCGCCTGCGGTTTTCATGGATCTTATGAACAGGGTGTGCAAACCTTATCTTGACAAGTTCGTCATTGTTTTCATCGACGACATCCTGATCTATTCGAAGAGTCAGGAGGAACACGAGCAGCACTTACGACTTATTCTGGAACTTCTTCGAACGGAGCAACTATATGCCAAGTTTTCAAAATGTGACTTCTGGCTTCGTGAAGTCCACTTTCTAGGCCATGTGGTAAACAAGGATGGGATTCATGTCGATCCATCCAAGGTAGATTCAATCAAGAACTGGCATGCACCTCGCACACCAACCGAAATACGCCAATTCTTGGGTTTGGCGGGTTATTACAGATGATTTATCAAAGATTTTTCAAAGATTGCTCAGCCACTTACACTACTGACACAGAAAGGTGTTGTTTATCATTGGGGTAATACACAGGAAACAGCGTTTCAGCACTTAAAGGATAGACTTTGTAGTGCACCTATCCTCTCATTGCCTGAAGGCACCGATGATTTTGTGGTCTACTGTGATGCATCAATTCAGGGTCTTGGATGTGTATTGATGCAACGGGATAAAGTTATTGCTTATGCTTCACGCCAACTTAAGATTCACGAATGGAATTACACAACACATGATCTAGAGCTGGGAGCCGTTGTTTTTGCACTCAAGATATGGCGACAATACTTGTATGACACTAAGTGCACCATCTACACTGATCACAGGAGTCTCGAGCATATATTCAAACAGAAAGAATTAAACATGCGACAACGCCGATGGGTCGAACTACTAAACGATTATGAGTGTGCCATAAAGTACCATCCGGGCAAAGCCAATGTGGTGGCTGACGCCCTCAGTCGGAAGGATACTACGCCTAGGCGTGTACGAGCATTGCAACTTACTATCCAGTCTAGCCTTCCTTCTCAGATACGAGATGCTCAGGTAGAAGCATTGAAACCAGACAACGTCAGGGCTGAAGCTCTACGTGGCTCAAGGCAACGCTTAGAACAGAAGGAAGATGGTGCTTATTACGTAACAGGACGCATTTGGGTCCCACTCTATGGTAACTTACGCGAGCTTGTAATGGATGAAGCTCATAAGTCTCGCTACTCGGTACATCCAGGTTCGGATAAAATGTACCACGATATCAAAACTACATACTGGTGGCCTAGCATGAAGGCCCACATAGCAACATACGTTAGCAAGTGCCTGACTTGTGCGAGAGTCAAAGCCGAATACCAGAAACCTTCAGGTCCACTTCAACAACCTGAGATACCACAATGGAAATGGGAACAAATTTCCATGGATTTTGTTACTGGCTTACCTAGATCTCAGCGCGGAAATGATACTATTTGGGTGATCGTGGATCGACTCACAAAGTCTGCTCATTTCTTGGCTATCAAAGAAACAGATAAGTTCTCTACCTTAGCAGACATTTACTTAAAAGAAGTGGTTTCGAGGCACGGAGTGCCAACCTCTATTATCTCTGATCGTGACGCACGTTTCACTTCAGAACTGTGGCAAGCAATGCACAAATCTTTTGGCTCTCGTTTAGACATGAGCACAGCTTATCATCCTCAGACGGATGGGCAGTCTGAGCGCACTATTCAAACTCTAGAAGACATGCTTCGGGCGTGCGTAATCGACTTTGGCAATGGTTGGGAAAAACATCTGCCACTTGTGGAATTTTCGTACAACAACAGCTACCACACTAGTATTAAAGCTGCTCCATTTGAGGCATTGTACGGGCGTAAATGCCGGTCACCTCTTTGTTGGGCAGAGGTGGGTGACAGTCAGATCACAGGTCCAGAAATGGTAGTTGATACTACTGAAAAGATTGCTCAAATACGACAACGCATGGCGGCAGCTCGTGACCGTCAGAAAGCATACGCCGATAAAGACAGGAAACTACTCGAATTCCAGGTTGGGGATCGAGCACTACTCAAAGTTTCACCCTGGAAGGGTGTGGTTCGTTTTGGCAAGCGCGGCAAACTTAATCCACGATACGTCGGACCATTCGAAATCATTGAGAAGATAGGCAGGGTGGCCTACAGATTGAACTTACCAGCTGAACTCAGTGCAGTTCACAACGTCTTTCACGTGTTGAATCTGAAGAAGTGTCTGTCAGATGAGACCCACATAGTTCCTCTGAAAGAGCTCACTATTGATGAACAGTTACGATTCGTCGAGGAACCTGTTGAAATCACGGACCAGGATGTTAAGGTCCTCAAGAACACTAGAATACCTCTTGTACGAGTTCGTTGGAACTCCCGCCGTGGCCCAGAGTTCACCTGGGAACGCGAAGATCAGATGAAACTCAAATATCCCCAGTTATTCGGAAACCAAGCAACCACTACTGAGGCCGAAGCTACTACAGAATTTCGGGACGAAATTCCAAATCAACGGGGGGATGATGTGACACCCCAGGAAAACCAGTAATCTTCGCAAACCTGCTCGGGGAGCTGCGATACGATACAGGTAAACAATGTCACACCACTAGCTTCCTCAGTAACCGCATGCTAAATTTCGGGACGAAATTTCTTTCAAGTTGGGGATAATGTGACAACTCGAGTTTCCGACTTTCACTTTCGCATTTAATGCACGTTGACTTTGACTGTTTAGTTATTGACTTGTCTGACTTGTAACTGTACACTTCGGGTTATAATAAAACGTATTGTGTTGGCATGATTATGTGTTTGGTTGTTAAACTTAAGACTTGTTAGAAACTCAAAACTGTTACCACATCATTCACACCCGGCGAAACAGAGGTTGATTCGCCAAGAACATCTCGATGAAACAGGATCCGTTTCGTCAACCTCACCTCGATGAAACAGGGTGTTTCACCGAGCCCAGTTTCACCGAAGCCCATTACGGGCCCAGAACGTTATTTCGTGTATAATTACGTGAAAACGGTTCCAGTTTCACACCTTTGGCAAAACAGAAACCCTAGAACTCTCTCCCAAGTGTGACGGCAGCTGTGTGTGTTTTCCTAAGTCCTTAAACGATCAAAATCATCTTAATCATTATCTCGGTTAGTGTGATTCGTTCCGTGATTGTCTTTGTTTACTTATGTTTGATGTTATTGTTTTAATAAATCTGATCAGACAATCGATAGGGTTCTAATAACTATTATGTGATAGGTTATTGTATTGTATGATGATCTAGGGTGTATGATGTTTGATAATTGTCATGCCCGAATGTACATTGGTTTGATTAATATGAAAACGGTAGACCATTAGGGTTCTTATGGTTAAATCGAATGATGCTAAACCCTGCTCCGTTAATGATGTGATATATTATAGTAATCGGTTTGTGGTACCCATAACCTAGGGTTCCTGCTAGACGTTAAGAACTGTGATGCTTATGTTATGATGATGCGATGATGAATTCTGTGAACGAATGATTTCTGCATGATTGATGATTTGCTGATGACAATTCTGTGAACGAATGATTTCTGCATGATTGATGATTTGCTGATGACGGCTGATAGCATGATTAGGGTTTCTGTGTTATTGCGTAACTGATGTCACTGATTTCCACGTAACTGACCTTCGATGAAACAGACATCTTAGACGAAACACAGGTGACGGTGAAACAGAATGTGTTTAACCGAGACCCTGAACGATGAAACAGAATGTGTTTCGTCAATATATGTGTTTCACCGATATGTGTTCCACCAATTTGTGTTTCACCGATATGTGTTTCACCAAATGTGTAATCAGCACATTAACCTACTTTAATTCTGTTTAGAAGTTAACCGGGTTTGTTAACTGCTGTTAAGTGTAACCATCTTGTGTCTGATCTCAAATACGTGCTATGTGCTACTTGTTTATCACTGTGTGTTTATATGTGAACACAAACTGATTATGTATACGTGCGTACTATAGGACGTGATTGATTAATTGAGTACATACTTAGCATACCGAGCAAACCCAAGGTGAGTTCACACTCTTACCAAGGCATGGGATTCCCGGGGTTGGGAATGGGTTGAATGTTTCTTATACTTACATGATTAATGGAATTATTCCTCGGGAGGGGAAGGTTATTAGTAGATACTGCTAGACTAGTGATACATATACTCTCTCTTCGCAAACACGCCGGGATTGGCCGTGATAATAGAACAATCTTCGCAAACATGCCTAGAATGGCCGCGAACTATACTTTAATCTTCGCAAACATGCCGGGTGGGCCGCGATACAAATATACATAGTCTAGAAAACATGGGAAACCCCCACTAAACTTCGCAAACATGCCTGGAGGGCCGCGATACCATTTCATACATTACATGATTACTAAACGAGCTTACGAATTACAATACGAACACTATAACTGAATAACCAACTGTGAACTCGCTCAACTAGTTGTTGACTCTCTATTACATGCCTTGCAGGACCATAGGTACTCTTGGAGCTTGCACGGGAGATGCGGTCGTTGTGGGCACGGATTGTGGAACTTATGATAAAACATTTAAACATTTGAACTTATTACTTACGTTGGGTTTACATTTTATGCTTCCGCTATACACTTAACATGTTTTGTTTGAACACCTTTCATATCGTTTGGTTTAAATTACATTTAATACTTATTATGTTTGATATGATTGGTGGCTTGATCCTGGTCAGTCACGCCTCCAAGCGGTGATACTCCGCGTGTGGATTTTGGGGGTGTGACAAAACTAATCATAAGCAAAACATTTATAGCTCACAACTTCATCCATTATCCATCATAAGTTTAATCGGAATTGCATAAAGATTTTTTATATAAGGAGGTAATCTCATAAGCTTTAAGCGGGATTAGGTGGTGTTGTAGTCTTTTAAGTGTGAGATCCATAGATAACTATAATCACTTGAACTTAATGAATCGTGAATAAGGGCTTGGAAGCTGGCGGTTGGGTTTAAGTGGATCTTATACCTGCAATCTTGGTTAACCTGTGGTTTGATTTGTTAATAAATTAATTGAATATATTGAATGCCAATGTTTCTGATTGTGATTCCATTGCATAGAATTTTTTCGGGACGAAAAAAGATAAGTGTGGGGATGTGATGTCGAGTTAAAATAAGTGTATTCTATATTAATTTGGGTTGGTTTTTAGTATGTTAAACGTGTCAATCTGTATTAGAATCTATACTTATCGTGTATTGTTATTTTGTTACTTGACAGGTATTAAAAAGGGTTAACTGAGATAAAGCGAGCTTGAAAGTGGGTTCGACAAGACAACGCAGGGCAGTAAACGAAAGAAATTCATTTGAAGAGCTTTGGCAACACGCGGACCAGTCTGAGTCAGTCTCTGCGACGCGCTGGAGCAATCGAGTGAACGTCAGAGCTATCAAATCAAGTCGGTCAAGGGTTAACACCCCCACGACACGCGGGGGTGGTTTGGGGATGTCCGCAACGCGTGGAGGACTCCTCTTACGAGAACATTTTAAAAGTCGGCCAAAATAGGTTTTTGAGAAGATACTTCTCATAATTCTCATCCCTAGTCGTCATATACGAACTCTGAGTCGATTTTAGCATGAAGATACCATTATCGAAGCCGTTTTTCATGTCTCATTCATCCTCGATCAAGATTGAAGCTATAAAGATAATCATGAGCGGCTAAAACGCTTATAGCTTCCACTCGGATGAACGATTATGTCGTTTTACATTGAACATTGTTGTGGATTCTTTTTAACTGGTAAATCTTGACTACTTGTGTTGGATTTGTGAAACGTTTCTTATATTTGAATTATTTGTCGTTTATCAAGCGTATTGGCAACTTCCTTGCGTTGTTAGCGGGTTGGTAAATTGGTGGGTAATTGATATAATTAAACGGGTTATTAGATTGTATGGTGAATCTTAAAAACTATCTCTAATAACTATTCAAATTCATTAATCCCAATTCCATGTCTATGTGGTGTTATGAATCTATGAACGGGTTTTTGTGTTAAAATGAGCAATCAGGATTCCGGGTGGGGATTGCTTTTTCTCATATTCATCACAACTTCTTTAATTAGCTTTCTTATTTTTAAAATCAATTAATCAAACCCCCAATCTAGGTAATTTTAGTTTTAGTTAAAATCTTCAACACTGACCACAAATTCCCCGTGGATATGATACCCTACTTACGCTATCTACGTAGTTTAATTAGGTTTTTTATTTACCCTTACGACAGTCATCAACTCTAATGAAATATAAATGATTATTAAAATGTGGTGTGTCATTTAATCATGTAATGACATTTGATTTCCGACCCGCAACTGTATTGTAAAGCATGTAAAACTGGTAATAAGAGATATAGTTTGTCCCAAGTTATTAAAAATTGAAATACTAAATGGTATCAAATAAATTATGAAAATATTTTCAAAAGAGTCCGTTAATTATGTTAACCAGTGAAAACTGACGTATTTTCAAAAGACTAAGCATTGGTTAATAACAAATACGGAATAGGTTAGAGCAGGCTTGGTCTTAGAAGTTGGAATTCACAACTCCACGATAAAAGACCATATTAGTCTCAAGTGGCTTTTTATTTCGATCCTGCTTGTGAATATTTTGTACGAATAGCTTGTAATACTTCTATTTATTTTATTTAAGTTTTTACTTTATTATTTTACTTTATTTCCATCTTCCGATGCATATTGTGATACTGTTATCAATCGTCACACATAAGCACCAAGTCCGAGCTCACCGAGAAATCAGGGTGTGACACGGACCGTTCCAAAAGGAAACCATGCATCAGAAAGTGTTTAGATGATGGTTTACCTTCAAATAATTTTATTTATATAAAAGGAACAAAGTTCTAAAGTGCCTAAGTATTAGTGGGCAATGTGGTAACTTTTTATTGGATCAATTATTTTTTTAATTGTATATATAGATAGCGAAATTCATAGGTTGGACAATTAGATTATTTTAATCACTTGCGTTATTAATAGAGTAAAATGCCAAAATCGCCTCTAAGGTTTAGTCACTTTTAACACTTCAGTGCAAAATGAAAATTTTTGTAATTGGACCTCTGAGATTTCATTTTTGTTGTCATTTCCATCCAAACCACTAACGCGGTTAAAATGTATCGTTAACTCATAGATGATTATGGCAATTCCCGAATCTCATGACGAATTTGGCAATTTACCCAATTATTCTTTTATTTATTCATTTTCTTTTTTATCTTTAAATAAAACACATAAAAAATAATTATAAATATAATATATATGCGTACACACATTTATATATACGCACTTATTTTTGAAATTTTGTTTTTTAACTTTAAAACAAAAAAATAATAAATTAACTATAATCTATCTATTATATATAATAAATGAAAATAAGTGTGGTACACGTGTTATATTTTTAGCGCATCCATATTTATTTTTGGCGTGATAATAATAGGTAATTATTTTAAGAAAGTAATTTTATACTATTTTTAGGTTAATTTTGGTCACAATATATTTCACCAAAAAACTTGCCAAGTTACATCAAAACAGAAGGTAGACGGGCAACAAGCTGCGCCGCCACCCCTTTCTGAATTGCAAACCCTAACCTTCAAAGACAAATTTCTGCCCCCTGGGGTAGAACAATTGTTGTGGATGACCCGTTGGACCTTGGTCAAGAAGTGGATAGCTTCTGGCGTCAAAGGCAAAAGGAACAAAGACATGTTGGTTCTCTGCGCAAGCTTTAGCGTGCTTATCCACTTTTTTATTATGCCTTTCTTGCTGCTTGTCCAGATACAAACCCATTTTCCCTTAAACCGACCAAAGGGGAAACCCCCTTGAGGTCCACACAAGCATGTTTCCCCCCGGCCCAACCAAAGACGAGCAAATCCGCTGGTCGCAGAGTAGATCGTCCGTGAGGAAATTCAAAGGGGCCTCTTTCTTAGCAGAAACCCCAGATCTTCTTAGGATGGCTCACAAAACATCCTATACCCAATCAAGCCGATATTTGAACTCAAGGAGCTCTTACTATTACGTGTGCACCCATAAGGTTTCACACATAAGGTTTCACAAGGATTCACATGCATCGCAAATTACTATTATGTGTGCACCCGTAATGGTAAGTTGACTTGCATGCTCACCCGAGTTCCATCTATCTTGTTTCAAAATGTCCCCCAGATTGAATTGTCGAGTACAAAGTGTTATAAAAATGATAGGGTTATCAAAAGCTTAGTCATCAACCAAACGTTGATCATCTGGAGTTTATATCAGAAAGAGTAGTCTGTAATGGATTGATATGAGGATTCACTCAAGTTGAAACACACCATGAGAATCCAATCCAGCGGATTATAGATGTAAATGCGCGCATGGAACAAACATGCACATAAAAGATAACTTCGAGAGATGAAACCGATTCTTTGACTTATGTTACTAGAGGGTGTAAATCGGTTATTACGCCGTCCGAGTTGGTTGCAAAGCAAAGTGCTCCGACTTCATGGTTAATCCATCTTCCACTGAATATCAACCAAATATGTGAATCAGGGTTCGGAAAATAAAATGATGACATCTTAGTGTCAATGGATTTATGCAATAATGTGTGCAAGGGTTTGCCTCAACGCGTTGCGCCTCACGCAAGGCCCACGGGCTAGGGCTTAATGTAGAGTAAAGATAGTGAGGTCGGGGTATTGTCGTTGGTAGGTGGGGAAGGGACTCGTTTTCGATGAACCCAACTCCCAAGAGATATGCGTCAATGGTGGGTGTCGTCCCAAACATGGACCTGAGAAAACTCACCGTACCCAATAGTACCATCGGTAGGCTCAAGGCGGTGTTTTGTTCAGCTCTGTGGTGTAGGAGAAGGTGTAGATGATTGTGATGTAACTCCTCCAGAGGCTCCGTCTCACGGCCCTCGGACAGAGTAGAAACCTGTTGTTGGTGATCCCACAGACATCGCCACTAAGGATAAAGATTCAAACAGATTGATGTGATCCTCGTCAGTAGAGAGTAAAGTAGATGATGTCGACATGCCTGCAATTTCAATGTATGCTTAGATGCCACGTGCACACGTATAATTTGTATGAGTGTTTGTGTAAATCATGTAAGAGTATCTAAGTATGCCATGCGTGGGTATCTATGCATGTCATGTATGAAAGTTTATGTTGGTGTATGACTAATGAAGTGTCTAAGGCTATAGACTAAGTCTACTCTCTAATGCAAACCTAGTTCACTATAACCATTGGCTCTGATACCAATCTGTCACACCCTCAAAAATCCACATGCGGAGTTCTACCGCGAGGCACGTGACACACCAGGATCACAGTCATTAGTTATACTGAATGCCACTATATGAGTTTAAAAATTTTCCTGATTTACTCAATAATGAGAAAATATTGTTTATACAAATGAGTTGCGGAAGCATAGCAATTACAAAATCAAAACAGTTAACGTAATTTAAAAATGAGTCTATTTATTTGATGAAATCAATGCGACTCCAAAATGCATCCTAGCCCTGATGTGTGCTACCTTAGCAACCTGAGAAAGACATGCAAGAACAAGTGTCAACACATAATGATAAGTGAGTTCACAGGATTTTGATTACCATTATAAAAGAAGTTGTTGTTTCCCAAACGTGTTCCACTGTTTCAAACCTGAAACAGTAAGTTGTGGTGATTAGCAGTTACTTGTTATATTTATAGGTAGCTAACCTAAGTCATGTCAACAAAGTGTTCGATCCAAAACTGACGTTGCTGCCCCTGTTGTGCCAGGTCTATCACCAACCATGGCTAAGTGTTAGGCAAATTCTACACCCGTGAGCATCAACGTTCGGTCTATGTAGCGTGACCAGCACGAGTGGGTCTTGTCGGGCCCAGTAGTACTACCAAAAATTCCCTCGCTATAATCCAATACTAACGGCATTGTAAGTTTTAAGGGGACTGACATGTGATATAATGCTTCTTTGTGACCATAACTAATATAACAAAAAGCCTAATAGTTGTGACGTTACCTTATCGTAACATCATGACATTACTTTACCGTAAATGTGACATTACTTTATCGTAATGTAGCGCATGCTTTCCCCCGCTGTGTTTCAAAAACATTTAAAAGAGTAGGGGCCGTGAACTCACCTTTGATAACTCGGTTAGACTTTAAAGTGATTATGAGTTGAGGTTGGTCAATCACGTCCTAATATGATTACCATCTAGTTTATTAGTGTGCTCATGAAAGACACGAAATCCATACACGTATCATGCAATCACATTGACAACTTACATATATATACTCCACACACATGCACACACACACACATATATATATATATATATATATATTCATTCAAATGGTATATGTATATATCTATATATAGATGGTCATAGCACACAACAACTTAAAAAACATTTAAGTTGACATTAAACATGTTCGATCATTCTCAGATAGCACAACTAACATTTAGATGCACACATTGCGACTTATTACGTTCCAACTTTAATACCCAAAACTGGGTTGTTTTTGGGTATTTTTATAAAATAGTTACAGGTCACGAAAAATTCCCAAAACAATACATGACATGTGAAAAGGTCTCAATGGGTTTCTGTAAAATTTACAATGTCTAATTCTTTACATATTTTATGTAAAATTCGAGCAATGGACAGTGGTCTAAATTATTACGATTCCTACCCCTGCCCACCGTTTATTTTACTTAAAATCACCGAATCTCCAAACGAGGTGATTCCTGCTGGAGAACTTCAGTTTACTCGCATATTTTCTGCAGTTTAAATTTCGTAATTTATTTCCCATTATACCCTTGGATATGACTTAAACCGTGACCTGCAATTTCTGCAGAAAATGGACAGCCTAGCGCACTATAACAAAAAAATCCATATAAAATAGCAAACGACATCAGAAAATTATAATTCTAGCGCTATTTGAACCGTATTTCGAAACTCTACTTTGTGGACTCAAGAAAACTTAGTTTTGTTTATATTACGACCCGGTTACAGCCAATGGAAGTTGGCTGCAAATTTTGGATATAAGTTGTTTTCATTTATAACTTCGTAAAACAAGTTTCCAGATCCGTTTATCATATTCTCGTCTTAACATTACCCTAACTTATTAATCATAACAGGTTTATAAGTCACTTTGTATCAATTTCGTCATGCATATCTATCAATATAATCATCATGCGATATCCTAAACCCTAACATATATATATTTCAAGACTAATCATGCATCCCTATGTATATATCATCATCAACACATATATACAACACATAACATCAACACTTATATCATCATCAACATAAACGCAGCCACATATACTCATAGAATCACAAACCGAATAACTTCCAAGAACACTAACCTTGAATCAAAGGATGAGAGGACTAGAGAGGGAGAGAGAGTAGCGATCGAGAGTAGGGGGAGTTGTTCCTCTGCCGTCGCACACCAAGGGGGAGTTAGGGTTTTAAGTTGTTAAGTGAAAATGAAAAGGGGAGAAGAAAGAGATGGTTTTATAACTAGGGTTTGGGTGTAGGTGGGTTGGGCTTAGCTCGTGGGTATGAACCCACTTACATCATTATTTCTTGCGTTAAACTAAATCCGCTCGAATAAATCATCGATTAAATATATAGTTTAAATTATGTTTTCTAATTTAATAAAAACGAATATGTATAACTTATATATATAAATAAATATACACATGTATAAAAATATGCGTATAGAATTGTGGCAAGGCGTCACTGTGATTGTCAATTAAATAACGTGTTCGCTCTCTATAAATTATTATTATTATTTACTAAACAATAATCCATGATATTTCTACATGTAACTTTTTGTAGTCAACCAGGGTCGAAAATGCGGGTTGTCACAAAGACACTTTGAAACGAAGGTGGCGGTATCTTTCTTCATTCCAAGCCACCAATAAGATGTACGCATGTCGTGATACATCTTACCGGAACCAGGGTGAATATGATACCTCGATTTGTGTGCCTCCTTCATTAGAAGTTCTCGAAGGTTATCACGAGTAGGGATCCAGACATGATCGAGATAGTATTCGATACCATCGGATTTGGTTACAAGTCTTTCTTCACCACCACATTGCATCTCGTTATAGAGGTTACCCTCGTTAACAGATGCGTATTGAGCTTCACGAATGTGGTTTCGAAGATCGTCGATGAGTTGGAAGCAACGAATACTCATGACATGAGTTTTACAACTAAGTGCGTCGGCCATGACATTCTCCTTACATGGATGGTATCGAATTTCACAGTCGTAGTCGTTTAACAACTCTACCCATCGACGCTGACGCATGTTCAGTTCCTTTTGATTGAAGATGTACTGAAGGCACTTATGGTCGGTGAAGACCACACACTTGGTACCATATTGGTAGTGTCGTCATATCTTCAATGCAAAAACAACTGCACCAAGTTCAAGGTCGTGCGTAGTGTAGTTTTTCTCATGTATTTTGAGTTGGCTCAACGCATAAGAGATAACCTTGTCCCGTTGCATAAGAACACAACCAAGTCCTAGGTTTGAAGCATCGCAATACACGATGAAGTCGTCGTTACTATAGGGAAGAGCAAGGATAGGAGAATTGCAAAGCATGTCCTTGAGCGTTTGGAATAACTTGTCTTGTTCAGGACCCCAAATAAAAGGTTTATCTTTTTTAGTCAAGGAAGTGAGAGGAACAAAGATTTTCGAGAAGTTAGAAATGAAACGACGATAATAACCAGCTAGACCAAGAAACGAACAAATCTCAGACGGGGACTTAGGAGCAATCCAATTCTTCACAGCTTCAATCTTTGCAGGGTCAACGTGAATACCAAGTTAATTGATGGTATGACCAAGGAATTGAACTTCTTTTAGCCAAAATTCACACTTGGAGAATTTGGCGTAAAGACCTTCAGCACGTAAAAGCTGAAGGATAAGACGCAAGTGTCGCTCGTGCCTTTCTTGTGTCTTGGAATGGATGAGGATATCGTCGATGATGATGATCACGAAACGGTTCAAATAAGCTTTGCACACACAGTTCATCAAATCCATGAAAACCGCAGGTGCGTTGGTCAAACCAAAGGGCATGACCACGAACTCGTAATAACCATAATGTGTACAAAATGCGGTTTTGGGTATATCTTCTTTGAGGACTCAAAGTTGATGATATCCAGAATGGAGATCAATCTTGGAAAAGCAAGTCGTGCCTTGTAATTGATCGAAGAAATCGTCGATTCAAGGAAGAGGATATCGATTTTTTACTATAAGCTTGTTGAGCTCACGATAGTCAATGCATATCTGAAATGATCCATCATTCTTCTTGACGAACAGAACGGGAGCGCCCCAAGGAGAAGTACTAGGGCATATAAAGCCTTTATCAAGAAGTTCTTGAAGTTGGCTTGATAGCTCTTGCATTTCCGAGGGTGCTAAATGATAGGGAGACTTAGCAACAGGTGTAGCGCCAGGCACTAAATCGATCCAAAAGTCAACAGAATGAGCAGGCGAAGGACCAGGGAGATCGTCGGGTAAAACATCAAGAAAATCACAAATGAGGGGAACGTCACTCATACTTGGGCCTTTGTCCTTCTTTTCCACAATATGGGCAGGAAAGGCAAAAGAACCCTTGCGTAAGTGTTTGTTTGCTTGAGTACACGACATAATCTTGAGATCCTTAGAAGGTTTCTCGCCATAGACGTGTAGAGAATCACCGTTAGGAAGAGGAAGACGAATGAACTTATCGGAGCAAACGACTTCAGCACGAACTCGCCTAAGCAAATCCATGCCTACTATAATGTCAAAACTCCACAGTTGCATAGGTATGAGGTCAATTGGAAAGGTATGATTGTTGAGATTCAAAGAACACTTAGAAAGGACGGAATCGAAAGTGACGGATTTACCATTTGAGACTTCGACAGCGAATGACTTGGGCAACTTAGATCGTCTACACTTAAGCATAGGTTCAAATTCAATGGATACAAAACTTTTATCCGCGCCAGTATCGAATAAACAAGATGCATAGACATTGGTGACGAGAAACGTATCATTTATGATGCCGTTGGCATTTTGCGCCTGAGTGGCGGTGCTGACGAAAGCTCTGCCTCGAGCTTGCTGAGGCTGCTGTTGCTGTTGTTGTTGTTGTTGTTGGCGCGTTGAGGGCAGACATTGGCAAGATGGTTAAGATCGCCACACTTTAAGCAGGCTCGAAGAGCAGCCCCCTGAGGTTGAGCTTGATTTGGTGCGGGGTTTTGGGTTACTATGGCTTGGTTTTGGTTGGCGAGTGGCTTTGGACCACTGTGACATTGGTTGGCAAAAGGCCCAAACCTGTTACAGTTTGTGCATAAACGGCATGGTGCGTTGTTGGGATGATGGTAGAAGCAAGTGTTACACTTGGGATAAGTCCCAGTGTAGTTCTTTCTTTTTGGCTCAGGGTTGGGAGTAGAAGCGACTGTTTGGAGTGGTTGAGAGTTTTGCGAAGTGACAACCGCACAATTTTGTCTTGAAACCTTCCGCTTCTTGCCTTTACCCTTTGAGGATGATAGCTTGGGTGATTCGGTGGTGGTGGTTTCATTTGTGGCTTGATGAGCATTCTTCGATGGAACCTTATTAGAAGTTCCATGAATAACGCAGTTGTTGTTAAGTCGGGCTGCCAAACGAAAGGTGTCCTTGAGGGTTTTTGGTGAGGCTGACTCAACAAGGTTCATGAACGAAGTGGGGAGGCAATGGATGTACTTTGTGATGGCTTTATCAACAGTGTCAACTTGGCCAGGGCATAGGATGCCGAGCTGCTTGAATCGGGCAATGAGGCCATCGTTATCATCCCCGATATGCTTCAGATTCAAGAATTCATTCTCTAGTTTTCGAAGTTCATGGGGAGGACAAAACGCGTCCCTCATTAGCTTTTCCAAGTCAGCCCAAGGTAGGGCATGGGCTACATCGTTTCCTCGAGTGTTACGCTTGGAAGTCCACGAATCGAGGGCTCTCGATCGGAACACTCCTATTGCGTTGAGGGTTAGCAGGTTGTCAGGGTAACCGCTCTGAAGGAAGGTCAGTTCGATAGCATCGAACCATTGCAGTAATACGGTAGCGTCATCTTTGCCTGTGAACTCTAAGGGTTTGCAAGCCATGAACTGCTTGAACAAGAACGTCGTCTTAGGTGTTTCCACCTTGGAATCGTCGGAGCCGTTGGGGGTTTCAGTGGCTGGTTGGGTTTGAATCTTGCTCATAAGGTCAGGGATAACTTTAGCCATTTGCTCGGCCATCTGTTTAACGATTAATCCCACGAGTTCTTTCTTTGATATGGTGTCCTCATTGTTGCTGTTAGAACCCTTTTTCGAACCAGATCGGGATTTCTTGGACTTCTTTGACGAGCTTGGGGAAGACATCCAGAGGATCGAAAGAGATGGAAAGGATGAGACTTAATCATAATTTTAAATAACGTTTTGCATGTATAAGCATGTAAGTATTCATGTAACACGTATGATTCACACAAATTGCATAAGTTTAACAAGTATTCACAAAGTATAAACACGTTTTGATTGCGAGAGACGTGTGAATCGTGCATTGGTTTTGAACTGAATGACGTAACAAGTATTAAAATCACAGAGAAATTGAGATAACATAAAAGAGAGGCTCAATAAAACATTGGATTGTTTCGGGTTTAGAAACTTCGACAATTCCAAAGTGAATCGAAAGTTCTTTCGAATTAGGGAAACGTGCTTTAGCCTATAGGTAAAATACTCTCGTCGAGAAGCGATTAACGGTATTTTTGTAACATCCTGTTTTGTGAACCAATAAGATTATATTTAAAGTTTATAATTTATATATTGTTGAACGACTAAGTAACAAGTAAAATGGTTAGTTGAAATATGAGACATCTAGACGAGCCCTGACTTTTATAGGGGACCGTTTAATATTAATAATAAAATATATTATAATTGACCTTACTCTGTTTTTAAGGAAACTTAGGTCAAAATGTAGATAAAAATATGTTCATTGTTTTATAAAACGTTATATTTTGAAAGTTATAGGAGAAAAACGAGTGAAGCAGATGAATTAATTATAATAATATAATTATAATAAAATTTAAAATGTCAAATTTGTGAATGTATGATACGTGGATGTTTGTGCGTCTTCAAATGAAAGTTGTTGATGTAAAAGAATGGAACGTGTCGTTAGTTGAGACTGAGTCATCGTACATTCTTCCTACTTAAGTTCCCTTATAAACTAAGGGAGTAAACAGAGATACCCTTATAAATAGACATGCCATATGTGAGTTTTATTTATACTTAGAATCTCACTCCATCTTCCATCCTAGTAGGTTATGGAGAAGGTAACCATTCTTTTTAGTTAAGCTTTATTATTGATTTTATTAAGTTTCAATGTTATAATTAGATTTAATATCACATTAGGTATATAGTTTAGGGTTATAGCTAGGGTAATGACTTGTTAGTGCTTCACTCTTTATTTAACTAGTGTCTAAGATTATTCTGGTCTTGATCAGGAAACCAAGTTCAGATTGATTATAGTAAAACCTCCCTATAGCAAAGGTGAGTTTTATGAATGTTTTCCAAATGTGAACATGCTTGTCCTAAACTGTAAGAATATTGCATGACTGTTGTATGCATGTATATAACCTGCGCATGACATACACATGATATTTGTGGTCCCTTATACGTGCCGCTATGGCGGGATTTGTCGGTACTACACCCGTGGTGTAGTGGGCATTAACTGTATGGTTATTTAAGTTATGTGGTGACATTGGGTTATGATGATATGGGTGGGTACAAGTCATGATTAAATAATGTGGTTTATAACTGTGTATATTCATGAACTCACCAGTAATAGCTGACGTCTTTTAAGCATGTGTCACAGGTAATGATGGTTAGTTTGTGCATACTGTTTATCTCGGATATGCGTGGCTAGTGGAATAAAGTATCCTAGACTTTCTTATCTGGTGGAAATTTTGCATGAACGGCTAAGAATAGTTTGATAAAACCTTGTACTTTTAAGTTTCCAACTTTAGTACCTTACGGTTTGTAATCTATAAAATAAGTATTTCCTTGTAAGTTGATATCAATTATGTATGGTGCATCCTTATCTGGGTGTGGTGTCACAGTTGGTATCAGAACTATAGGTTTTAGCAAATTAGGTATTGGTATGGATACCTAGGCTTCAACCTAAGAGAACACGCCAGTTTAAGTTATTATTAGGATGCCACTGGTGGTAAAGGAATCAACTTTATAAGTGAGAATGCTTTAGCTAACTTTGATATACGAGTAATAGATAAATCCAGGCATGAACTTACTGAGGGTGCAAAGTCATTAGGGGATAACCATAGTAATAACTACAGCCTATGAACCCTCATTTGGTAACCACTTTGTACACACTGCCCTCAACAACAAATATTGCCCCCTTTACTCGTTAGGAGAAAATAATAGTAATAATAATAATAATAATAATAATAAATATAAAAAAGGGATAATAGAGTTCTATTTCAATATGTTACATTTGAAAACTCGTTGTATTATGTGAATTAATTATTCTAAGTGCTCGTTAATAAAAAGAATATTGAAGTATTTTCTTGAAAATTTAGAAAATGTCAGCAGAACCTTCGGTTAACAACAATCGTCAACCTAACCCATCAGTTAATCCTGCTTGTCATAGCGAACCCTGTAAACTTAGGAGATGGCGTGGTTAATCGGATTGCCATCTGAGTTGCGCAAATCCTCGCCAATGCACAGGGACGCGAACGTCAGAATACAGAACGATCAAGGCAATCTGAGGGAAGCACCACACCCACACCCACACCTACACCAACTCCACAAGAAGAACCTCGACAAGAAAAGAAGGCGAATGATACGAAAGTAACTAAAGCTATAGAAACAGAAATCTCTAGAGAATGCAACTACAAGACTTTCATTTCTTGTAATCCTCCTTCATTCGATGGGAAGAAAGGTGCTATTAAGGCACATGAATGGCTAAGTGAAGTAGAAGCCATTCTAGACGTTAGTGATTGCCATGAAAGAAATAAAGTTGTGCTTGTTGTTCATCTGTTTAAATTCGAAGCCTTCTTTTGGTGGAGGATACAAAAACAAACTAGAGGTGATGATCTAGCACATCGCCTAAGTTGGAAGGAGTTTTCAGAACTGTTTACAAATTACTTCTATCCACCAAGTGAAACTGACAGAATAGAAAAGGAATTTTTGCATCTTGAACTTGGGAATAAGACATACGGAGAATATGTCACCAAATTCAATGAAATGTCTCGACTAGTGTCTTACTTGGTGAACACTGAAGAAAACCGTATTCGAAGATTCCTTTGGGGACTACCCACAGAATATCGCACGTTTATCAAGTCTACCGAACCAACTATCTATTATGATGCGGTAGAGGCTGGGGAAACTATCGCCACTGAAATCCAACAAAAGAAAACCCCAAAACCTACCTCGAAAAGGAAATGGGAAAACTACCAAGAACAAAAGAAAACCAATTACAGAGATTTCAAGAGGCAACAAGGACCCCCACCTAGGTGCCTAACTTGTGGAAAAGGATATTCTGGTCCATGTAACCAGTTAGTCTGTAGAAACTGTAAGAAACCTGGACACAACTATCGTGATTGTAAAGAGCCACGTAAGTGTTTTAAATGTGGAGAGACGGGCCACTATAGTGATAGTTGTCCTAAGAGGAATGAGGAATCTAATAAAGCAAGAGGGAGAGCTTTTGTTCTGAATACTAAAGAGGCTTGTAGGAACCCTGATGTCATAACAGGTACATTTCCCCTTAACAACTTCTATGCTAAAATAATGTCTGATACTGGTGCTGATAGAAGTTTTATATATGAGCCTTTTAGAGTTTTGATTAATTAGACTCCTTGTAAGCTAGAAAAGCCATTTATAGTAGAACTAGCAGATGGGAGGGAAGAAGAAATTGTGAGTGTTGTAAAGGATTGTACCATCCAGATTAGTAAGACCCCAATATCTATAGACTTACTACCACTGAAACTTGAAGAGTTTGACGTAGTAATAGAAATGGATTGGTTATCTAGTCACCAAGCTCAAATATTGTGTGATAAGAAGTAAATTCAAATTAAAGACCCGAAAGTGGGAACTTTGACAATTAATGGGGAAAAACCTAGTAAACCCATAAGTTTTATTTCCATGATAAAAGTATCCAAGTGTATTCAAAAGGGTCATCTAGCCTACCAAGTATATGCTCTCGAAACAAAGGAAGAAAAGAAACTAGAAGAGGTACCAATAGTGGCTGAATTCCCTGAAGTATTCCCTAAAGATCTTCCTGGATTACCACCTCACAGACCAATTGAGTTTAGAATTGACTTGATCCTAGGAGCAACCCCTATCTCCAAAGCCCCGTATCGCATCACCCCGACTAAAATGAAAGAATTGAGAAACCAACTCCGGGAGTTACTAAACAAAGGATTCATACGTCCTAGCACGTCACCATGGGGAGCGCCGATTCTCTTTGTCAAGAAGAAAGATGGCTCAATGAGGATGTGTATTGATTATAAAGACTTAAATAAAATCACTATAAAGAATCGAAACCCACTCCCAAGAAACAATGATCTTTTTTATCAGCTACAAGGTGCAAGCTACTTTTCAAAGATAGACCTAAGATCTGGGTATCATCAACTAAAGGTTAGAGAAGAAGATATACCCAAGACTGCCTTTAGGACAAGGTGTGGTCACTACGAGTTAGTGATGCCTTTCGGCCTCACTAATGCACCAGCTGCCTTCATGGACCTTATGAACCAAGTCTGCGAGCCATACTTAGACCAATTTGTATTCCTCTTCATAGATGATATCCTAATCTACTCTAATAGTAGAGAAGCACATGAGGGACATCTCCACGCCATTCTTAAATTACTAAAGGAAGAGAAACTTTATGCCAAGTTCAGTAAATGTGAATTCTGGACTAGGGAAGTCCAATTTTAGGGCATGTTGTTAATGAAAATGGCATACAAGTGGACCCTGCAAAGATTGAAGTAGTTAAGAATTGGGAGGTACCAAGAAACCCCATAGAAATTCGATGTTTCTTAGTGTTAGCAAGGTATTATAGAAGATTTATTCAACATTTTTCTAAGATAGCGATGCCTTTAACGACGTTGACCCAGAAAAATACCCCCTTTGTCTGGGGAAGCAAACAAGAAGAAGCTTTTAATCTTTTGAAGATAAAGTTATATGGTGCTCCAATACTTGCATTACCCGAGGGTGCAGAAGATTTTGTAATATATTGTGATGCTTCTCATTATGGTCTAGGGTGTGTGTTGATGCAAAGAGGAAAAGTCATTGCCTATGCATCTCGACAGTTAAAGATACATGAAAGAAATTACACCACCTATGATCTAGAACTTGGAGCAGTAGTATTTGCCCTCAAGGTATGGAGACATTACTTATATGGAACTAAGTGTGTGATCTACACTGACCACCAAAGCCTAAAGTATATCTTTGAGCAAAAGATGTTAAACATGAGACAAAGGAGATGGGTGGAGTTACTGAATGATTATGATTGTGAAATTCGTTACCATCCAGGAAAATCTAATGTAGTAGCAGATGCTCTTAGCCGGAAGGACGAAGTTAAACCTTTAAGAATACGTGCATCAAGACTTGAAGTGAAAATAAGTTTATTGGAACAAATTAAGGATGCACAGGCCCTAACCATTGAGCAGATTAACAAAGAAAGGATGGTGGGAAAACAAGAACTACTCGTTAAAGGAGAAGATCGAATACTAAGACTCCGCAATAGGATTTGGATACCAATTATGGGAGGACACAGGGATATGGTGATGGAAGAAGCACATAGATCAAAGTATACAATGCATCCTGGTAGTACGAAGATGTACAAAACTATTCGAGACGAATATTGGTGGCCAGGGATGAAGCAATCAATCAATGAATATGTGGAAAAATGCATGGCGTGTTCATAGGTCAAAACAGAACATCAGAAGCCCGCATGATGTTTAATCCAACCCGAGATCCCTGAATGGAAATGGGAGATGATAACCATGGATTTCATTACTAAACTTCCACGAACTAAGAATGGTCACGATACTATTTCGGTTATAGTAGATCGTTTAACTAAGTCTGCTCATTTCTTGCTAATACGAGAAGATTATAAAATGGATAAATTAACAAGAATTTATGTCAAAGAAATTGTCACCGTCATGGAGTACCTATCTCCATTATATCATATAGAGATAGTCGTTTTATGTCCAGATTTTGGCAAAGCTTCCAAAAGGAATTGGGAACAAAAGTAAATTTAAGTACGGCTTATCACCCACAAACACATGGCCAAAGTGAAAGGACCATACAAACACTGGAAGACATGCTCAGGGCATGTGTGATAGACTTTGGAGGAAACTTGATGAGCATTTACTTCTAATAGAGTATGCATACAATAAAAGCTATCACTCAAGCATCAAGGCGGATCCGTTTGAAGCATTATATGGAAGGAAGTGTCGTTCACCAGTTTGTTGGACTGAGATTAGTAGAAATCCATTAGCTGGATCCGAAATTATTGAAGAAACTACCAATAAAATCATACAAATCCAAGAAAGAATGAAGACTGCTAGAGATAGACAGAAAAGTTATACCGACAGAAGAAGGAGACCCTTAGAATTCCAAGTTGACGAAAAGGTATTACTTAAGGTCTCGCCTTGGAAAGGCATCATTCGTTTCAAGAAGAAAGGAAAACTAAGCCCACGTTATATTGGACCATTTGAGGTAATCGGAAGAGTTGGTCCCGTAGCATATAAGTTAAAACTACCAACAAAATTACAAGGAATTCATGACTCGTTTCACGTATCAAATTTAAGAAAATGTCTAGCGGACGAGTCACTTAAGATGCCCTGGAAGGAGATCCAGATCAATGACAAGTTGAACTTCACAGAGCGCCCAATTCAGATCGTAGATCGACGCGTAAAGAAATTGAGAAATAGGGAGTTCCCTCTAGTACGAGTCAAATGGGATGCAAGGAGAGGACCTGAAGAGACATGGGAAAAATAAGATGAGATGAAACAAAAATATCCACACCACTTTGCTTAAATTTCGCGGACGAATTTTTTATAAGGTGGGAGAGTTGTAACATCCTGTTTTGTGAACCAATAAGATTATATTTAAAGTTTATAATTTATATATTGTTGAACGACTAAGTAATAAGTAAAATGGTTAGTTGAAATATGAGACATCTAGACGAGCCCTGGCTATTATAAGGGATCGTTTAATATTAATAATAAAATATATTATAATTCACCTTACTCTGTTTTTAATGAAACTTAGGTCAAAATGTAGATAAATATATGCTCGTTCTAATGGCATATTCATCGTTTTATAAAACGTTATATTTTGAAAGTTATACAAGAAAAACAAGTGAAGCAGATGAATTAATTATAATAATATAATAATAATGCAATTTAAAATATCAAATTTGTGAATGTATGCTACGTAGATGTTTGTGTGTCTTCAAATGAAAGCTGTTGATGTAAAAGAATGAAACGTGTCTTTGGTTGAGACTGAGTCATCGTACATTCTTCCTACTTAAGTTCCCTTGTAAACTAAGGGAGTAAACAAAGATACCCTTATAAATAGACATGCCATATATGAGTTTTATTTATACTTAGAATCTCACTACATCTTCCATCCTAGTAGGCTACGGAGAAGGTAACCATTCTTTTTAGTTAAGCTTTATTATTGATTTTATCAAGTTTCAATATTATAATTAGATTTAATATCACATTAGGTATATAGTTTAGGGTCATAACTAGGGTAATGACTAGTTAGTGCTTCACTACTAATTTAACTAGTGTCTAAGATTATTCTAGTCTTGATCAGGAAACCAAGTTCAGATTGATTATATTAAAACCTCCATGTGACATATGTGCTTGTGTAATCATTGTACAAACTTTGAACAATTCAAAATCAATAAAACAATGTGTTTTGATCCCAATATTTGTTATTTATGGTTGACATTTTATACGTTTTGATTTTTGATCGATTTTAAACTTTATATCGCTTTCTGGAAAGTTAAACGCAAACTGATGCGTAAACGTAATCAGTTTAATGCGACAAACACTCCAGAACAACAACATAAGCTTAACATACCTTAAATAACCTTTACATAACTTAGAAATAAATTTTAAAGGGTTTGGTATGGCAAAAAAAAATAAGTTTATTCGCTTACAGGGACTATTTGCATCAAACTGCAAAAGTCTGCCGTTTCGTATGGCAACGTACATTCTAGAACATGATCATAAGCTAAACATACCATAAATAACCTTAACATAGCTTAGAAATAAGCTTTGAGTGGTTCGGTATGCGAAAATACACTTATTTGATCACACAGGGACTAAAAGTGTCAAAAACGACGTAAGTTTGCATTTACGCGCATATCTTACGTTCTGACTACATCCGGACATCCAAAAATTTTTGTAGACACTAAAATATTTTATTTTAGTGATGGGAATGCAAAAATACCATTCGTCGTATAATTTGGAACGTTTTCGCGTCCGTTCGAGTTTCGTCGTAATTAGACGAATAACGCAACCGTACGACCAAAAAAAACCGACATCTGTGATTTTTCCAAGCATATTTTGAGTCCCCAATACTTTGACGACCTTGTAGAGCCTTGAAAATGGCTTAACGGGGGTCAAATACGTCAAAAACCAGCTTAAACACATGCAGGGACCAAACCTGTAATTTTTCAAAATTGTTGTTGATCTGATGGGAGGTCATGGGCCGTGAAGGCCAGCCCCATCTCTTACCCAGGGCGCACAAGAACCCTCAGTGACAGAAAATTCGTTTTCAGCTGCTCTTTGATAATTCAGGGGCTGTTCTTGCAATTTCTTTGTGTAATGACCAAGTTAACACCTCTCCAAGCAAAGGATAGCTGTCATTAACACTTGTATGGTCCAGATTTCTTGCTTGGAGGCCAAATAAACACATGGCATAATCTTGTTTCATCACCATAAGTATAAATACCCACACCCTTCACTTGTTCATTTGCTCATTCTCATTTTTGGGACTCTAAGTGGAGGATTTCCTGCTAAGGAGCCACCTACCTGAGTTCTAATACCTTCTTTCCAGCCTTTGAACACCTTATAAGTGTTCTTTCATGGCTTAGTTCTTATTTTCAGCCATTTAGAGTTGAAAGTCAAACAGTTTGACCAACAGTTTGACTTTCGGTTTTGACCATCAATTGGTCAAGCCAAAGTTCAATTGAACTTTGCAACGTGATTGTAATCACGATGGTTATAATCCTTAGCGATTATACCTACTGATTACCACGTTTACTAGGTGTAGTGACGAGTCAAAATTTCGGTCAAAATGCGTATTTACACGCATTTTGTGACGGAACTATTTTTAGGTATCAAAACACTTTGTTTTGATACCAAATCAGTTATCTAAGTTAGTTAAACATGTTTTGACATGTTTAACTCGTCACTACTAGTTTAGTGCTTGTTTAGGGTCGTAAGTTGAGTGGTCTCGACAACCGCTTAGACTTTTGAACCCGACCCGTTTGGTCGATCATTAGGATCCGACCAAACTTATTTAGTGATCATAGTTGCATAGGGAATAACCTACTGAGGTTATACCTTATGATCACATAGGTTGGTTAGTTATTTGTTAAGTAGTTTATATGCCCATAAAAAAATGACCAAAATGCCCTTTTGAAGCATGAATTCATATTTTGCATATGTGATCAAGTTTTTGACATCTAAACTGATTTAGTAACATATTTAGGCATAATTGGGCATGTAAGACTTGACATAGGACATAGATAACCATCTGACCTTAGTTTTACGCGAACGACGCGTTAAAGTAGCTTAAACTACCTTAACGGGTCGAAACGGGTCAAAAGCACTTAGGTAAACTTCCAAATCAGAATGTTAGGTCTATTAAATCATGCCATATGAGTTCAAATACTCATTTGATTTATAGAACCTCATTCTATCCTATCTCATGATTTAGGATCCGATTATTAACGTAGTTACCTATATTAGGTGCCGTTTGATTTTGTGATCCTTGAAGATTTATTTGGTCTTATTCTCAAGACTAATAAGTAATCCCAAGTGAGTACATAGTCCGCTCTTTTACCGCTTTCAAACACTTTGGGGTGATACGCATGTGCATACTTGTTACTTTCGTGCTTTTCATTGCTTTTATGACATAAACATGCTAGTTTCATCTAGTACACCTATAATACGTGATTTCAACTATGTTTTGCTATGTATGTTGACTGAGCATGCTAGCACATTGATTTCATAGACACTCTTGTTGCATATGTTTACTCAGCATATGGACACATTGTTTTACATAACATTTCTACTGCATATGTTTACTCAGTATATGGGCACAATTGATTTCATGAACATTTCTACTATGTATGTTTACTTAGCATACTTAGTACATGGTTTTCACATAGCATGCTTACATTGGTTATGACATTTGGTATGTTAGCGGGACAATAATACATTCATTAACACTGATCACGCCGCTCGGTAGTATGTAATGGTACCATAGGACTTGACAAATCCCGTTTCCGACTTCCTAGGTTTGTTTGGAAGTTGGGAATGATAGAATCCGATATACATAATTGATAGACCTTTAATTCGTTTAATGGTTTATCCTACAGTCGCAAGGCTTGAATGTATGCGATAAACATTACTACATAATTGTTTGTATCCATAAAGCATTGTTTTCTGCAAAACATAACCTTTGATTTAAACTTTGGTTTATTCAAAAACATTATTTTGTACATTTTTCCTATGGGGTTGAGTAAATACTATTTATTCACCATACATGACATTGTTTTCACATTGACATTATACATACAGTTTGAGTAGATACTTTCTACTTGCCATACATTACATTTGATTATCCATGACACAGTTTACACATGACATTGGACATGGTTTACACATAAACATTTTGACATTGGTTTAAACAAGACATTTTGGTTGGTTATTGATAAGTGACTTATATAACGAGGCTATGTGTAATATGATAAAAGCATGGTGGATACGCCGCTGGTACTTCCTATATATAAGTGTTTTTATTATATTACATATCATAGCGTTATCTAAACCACTTCGACAAAGACATGAAACATTTTATACAAAGACACGACATTGTTTTACAAATTACATATTTTCCACAAATTCATTTTTTACTTGGTTATTCATTTAACCATGCATTATTCTTTTATTATCATCTAATTTTCACTTTGATTTTCATATGATTTTATAAAAGAAAACAGTTTTACAAGGTTCATGACTACTTTTTGTTAAAAACTTCTTTTAACTACAAGTCATGAATCTTTCATCAACAAAACCTATGTATCTCATAGGCATTTTTATGCTGACGTACCTATTTTACATGTGTTTCAGGTGCTAATGTATGATGTTGATTGTACTACACTTAGGCGGACTTGGGCCTTAGTGACTTAAAAGACAATTTAGTTATGTTATGTTTTCGTTAATTCATAAGACAATGTAAACATTTTACTTAATAATACAAAACTTTAATTACCATGGTTGTGGAACAATAATTCTGTCACTCCACTCCCCGACGTTTCCGCCGTGGTTTGTTATTTTACGCGGTCGGGGTGTGACAGAAGAGTTGGTATCAGAGCCAATGGTTATATTGAATTAGGTTATTAGTAATGCTTTGACCTAGACTATAACTTTCTAGGACCCTAACACAAGTTATCTTGTGTTTAGATCTTAAAACAATACATGTCACCTATCCTTAGGTGATTACCAAAACAAGAACACAAATTTCCAAAACGATTTTGAAATCAATCATCTATCCTTGGATAATTTATTTTGGTCTTATACCTTCCAAATTTTCAAAATCTGGTCAAAGTTTGGGTCTGAATAATGTGAACACGTGCAATCTGGAAGGGTGGATGCCTGTACCCTGAGTTTTCTGTCTAAGGCTAGAGTGTTCGTACAAATTCGTAGTATCGGACCAGTCACTCTTACCTGGGAACTCTTGGGGTGAGTGTCCACTTATAGGCTAAAGCATGTCTTCGTGATACATTATTATGACTCATTTACTTTGATTTGTCACTATGTGTCACTGTTTGTTATGAGGTAACGAACAAATGACCACCATCCTTACATTTTGTCGATATTTATGACATCTCATTTTCATCACATCATCTCACTCGTTTTCTCTTATGTTTCCTCTTTTAGAATGCCTCCTTGATGTAACGTTCAGCAACCTGATGCCGAACTGGCAACTATTATTGCACAGCAGACGGCTGCTATACTACCAAATCTCATCACTCAAATAAACCAAGCCAACAATAACAATAATGCACCTGCTTCGTGCAACTTTAAAAGTTTTAACTCGGCTAAACCGCTTAAGTTTAGTGGTTCTGAAGGAGCAACTGGGCTCCTACAGTGGTTTGAGAGTCTTGAGAGCACCTTTCGCCATGTTTAGTGTCCAAACAATCGTAAGGTCGAGTTTGCTTCTAGCGTGTTCCAAAAGAGGGCTCTCACATGGTGGAATGGGTTAATGAGAGATCGAGGTGCTGAGGTTGCTTTGGGTCAGACATGGGAGGAACTTAGAGCTCCTATGATGAGAGAGTTCTGCCCTCGTCATGAGCAGAGGGCACTTGAAAATGAGTTCCATGACCTAAAACAAGACAGTGGTGAACACCGGGCTTACAATGATAGATACGAGGAGTTAAGCTTGCTCTGTCCTACAATGGTCACGCCTTTGGATAAGGCTATTGAGAAGTACATAGACGGTTTGCCAGATCCTGTTTAGGATATTGTCACTGGCAGCAACCCTACTACCGTCCAACAGGGCATTGGGCTAGCTGCAACCCTAACTAACTCACAAATAAAAAAGGGTAAACTTCACAGAAAGGGAGAGAAGAAACAAAAACAGTCTGATAACACCAAGGAACAAAAGGGCAAGAAGGCTAAGTCCTCTAAGAAATCAAAGAAGCGTAAGGCTTCCAAAAATTTCGCTGTTACTGCTCAGACTAACCAGACAGGACAGAATCAGCCTGCACAACCTGCTGCCAAGAGGCAGTATGCTGGTAACACACCTCAGTGCAATAAGTGTAACAACCATCACCAACCACAGGTGCAATGCCGCATCTGCACAAACTGTGACAAGTCTGTTCATCTTGCAAACACCTTCCGTTTCGCTCTTAACCAAAATTAGGCAGTCTAAAACCCTGCACAAAACCCTGCCTAGAATCCTGCACGACCTCACTACCCGCCTGCTTCGTGTTACAACTGTGGGGATCTGACCCACTACAGGAACAACTGCCCGAAGTTGGCAAATGCAAATCAAGCACAGGCTCATGGTTGAGCTTTTAATCTGAATGCAAATGAGGCACGCGCAGATAACGAAGTGGTGAATGGTGCGTTCTTTGTTAACAACCAGCCTACTTCTGTTCTTTTTTATTCGGGTGCCAATAAGAGTTTTGTGTCCTTAGCTTTTGAGCCTTTGCTTTCGATGACTAGAACAAAACTAGGAAAGCCCTTGACAGTAGAAGTAGCTAGCGGTGAACCCGTGATACTCGATTCTGTTCGTCGAAGTTGCCAATTGAACCTCAATAACCATCTTTTCCCTATTGACTTCACGCCGATGCAACTTGGGAGCTTCGATGTAATAGTGGGAATGGATTGGTTAGCCAAATACCATGTTGAGGTGGTTTGTTATGAGAAGATTGTATGTACTCCGCTTTCGACTGGTGAAATCTTAGAAGTTCGTGGGGAGAAACCCGTTAGTGGTCTTAAGCTTATGTCTTGTACCCAAACCCAAAAATACCTACGAAAGAAATATGCCGCCTTCTTGGCACATATCATAGAGGAGAAAGGCAAAGGTAAGACTATCCAAGATATCCTGTTGTTCGGGATTATCCTGAGGTATTTCTTGAAGAATTACCTGGTTTACCCCTTGTACGCCAAGTTGAGTTCCGTATCGATCTTGTACCTGGTACAAATCATATTGCTAAATCACCTTACCATCTTGCACCGTCTGAGATGCAAGAGTTGTCTAAATAACTTCAAGAGCTTTCTGACAAAGGATTCATTCGTCCGAGCTTTTCACCTTGGGGCGCTCCAGTCCTACTCGTGAAAAAGAAAGATGGATCTTTCAGGATGTGTATCGATTATCGTGAGCTTAACAAGCTTACCATCAAGAATCGATATCCCCTACCTCGCATTGATGATCTCTTTGATCAGCTACAGGGTGCTACCTGCTTTTCAAAGATTGACCTACGTTCTGGGTATCATCAACTTCGAGTGATCGAAGAAGATATTCCCAAGACAGCTTTTCGCGTGAGATATGGTCATTATGAGTTCACTGTTATGCCCTTTGGTCTGACAAATGCTCCTGCTGTTTTCATGGACTTGATGAATAGGGTTTGTAAGCCTTATTTGGACAAGTTCATCATAGTTTTCATCGATGACATTTTGATCTATTCTAAGACACGAGCTGATCATGAACAACATCTTCGTCTTACAAGGGAACTCCTAAAGAAAGAACAACTTTTCGCCAAGTTCTCCAAGTGCGAATTCTGGCTTAAGGAAGTTCAATTTTGGGGCACATCATTAACGAACAAGGTATACATGTAGATCCCGCCAAAATCAGTGCGATTAAGGATTGGGATACACCTAATACTCCTACAGAGGTTCGTTCATTTCTTGGTCTAGCGGGTTATTACCGCCGTTTCATTGAAAACTTCTCCAAAATTGCGGTTCCTCTCACTGCTCTAACTCAGAAGAATAAACCTTTTAAGTGGGGATCTAAACAGGAAGAAGCGTTTCAGACCTTGAAACAGAAACTCTGTGATGCACCTATTCTATCTTTACCTGAGGGCAACGATGATTTTGTCGTATACTATGATGCGTCTAACTTAGGCCTTGGCTGTGTTCTCATGCAAAGAAACAAAGTCATAGCTTATGTATCAAGACAGTTAAAGGTACACGAGAAGAACTACACCACTCATGATCTTGAGTTAGGTGCAGTAGTCTTTGCTCTCAAAATCTGGGGATACTACTTGTACGGTACAAAGTGTGTAGTGTTTACTGACCAAAAAAGTCTCCAGCACATTTTCAATCAGAAAGAACTTAACATGAGGCAAAGACGTTGGGTTGAGCTTCTAAACAACTATGATTACGAAATTCGCTACCATCCTTGTAAGGTGAATGTCGTGGCTGACGCATTGAGTCGTAAGGAACATGTCAAGCTTCACTGTGTTCAGGTTCGATCTGATATTCAAACCCGCATTTCTCAAGCTCAACATACTTGTGTTACACAAGACTTGATGGTAAGGAATTACCATATCATCTTAAACCTGAGCTTGAACAGAAAGACTTAGGGCTATATTATTTCATGGGCCGTTTGTGGGTCCCAAGTCAAGACAATCTTCGCACCTTGCTAATGGATGAAGCTCACAAGTCTCATTATTCTATCCATCCTGGTGCAGATAAAATGTATAAGGATCTTCGAACCCAGTACTGGTGGCCGGGTATGAAGAAAGACATTGCCTTATATGTGTCAAAATGCCTTACTTGTCTTAAGGTTAAGGCTGAACATCAAAATCCCTCTGGATTATTGGAGAAACCAGAGATACCGGTTTGGAAATGGGAAAACATTGCTATGGATCTCATTACCAAGCTGCCACGTACTAAAAGAGGTCATGACGCCATTTGGGTAGTTGTTGATCGTCTTACAAAGTCAGCACATTTCTTTCCGATCCGTGAGGATCTATCTGAAAAACTTACCAAGATATACGTAGATGAGATTGTATCTCGACATGGTGTTCCGTTGAACATTATATCTGACAGAGATGCTCGATTCTCGTCTCACTTTTGGAGAACCATGCAATCTGCCATGGGAACCTAACTTAATTTGAGCACAGTATATCATCCTCAAGCAGATGGTCAATCTGAAAGAACAATCCAGACACTGGAGGATATCCTTAGAGCTTGTGTGATCGATTTTGGTGGTAGTTGGGATTCGCATCTACCGTTGATCGAATTCTCCTACAATAATAATTATCGCTCTAGCATCAACATGGCTCCTTTCGAAGCTTTATACGATCGAAAATGTCGTTCACCGGTCTACTGGAATGAGATAGGTGAAGCTCAGCTTACTGGACCTGAGCTCATTCTAGAGACTACAGATAAGGTCAAGAAGATTCGTGATAACCTACAGACAGCTAGAAGCCGTCAAAAGAGTTACGCGGATCGACAACGCAAGCCCTTAGAATTTCAAGTCGGTGATCACGTCCTACTCAAGGTATCCCCTTGGAAAGGTGTGATTAGATTTGGAAAGAAAGGAAAACTTGCACCACGCTATGTTGGACCATTCAAGATCATTGAAAGAATCGGAAAATTAGCCTACACACTAGAGCTTCCTCCTGAACTTGGAAATGTTCATCCAACTTTCCATGTGTCCAATATCAAAAAGTGTTTAGCTGATGAGAACCTCCACATACCACTTGATGAAATTCGTGTTGATAACACGATGCACTTCGTTGAGAAACCTGTGGAAATCGTGGACCGTGAAGTCAAAGGCTCAAACGCAAGCACAAACCTATTATCAAGGTTCGCTGGGAATCTAAACGTGGCCTAGAATTTACTTGGGAACGTGAAGATCAGATGAAGGCGAAATATCCACATCTATTCTCACAAGTTTCCTCTAAATAAATTTCGGGATGAAATTTCCTAAAGTAGGGGAGACTGTGACATCTGTGCTTGTGTAATCATTGTACAAACTCTGAACAATTCAAAATCAATAAAACAATGTGTTTTAATCCCAATATTTTTTATTTATGTTTGACATTTTATACGTTTGGTTTTTGATTGATTTTAAACTCCATATCGCTTTCCAGAAAGTTAAACGCAAACTGATGCGTAAACATAATTAGTTTAACGCGACAAACACTCCAAAATAGCAACATAAGCTTAACATACCTTAAATAACCTTAACATAACTTAGAAATAAGTTTTAAAGGGTTTGGTATGGCAAAAAAATAAGTTTATTCGCACATAGGGACTATTTGCGTCAATCTGCAAAAGTCTTCCGTTTCGTATGGCAACGTACATTTTGGAACAAGATCATAAGCTAAACATACCATAAATAACCTTAACATAGCATAGAAATAAGCTTTGAGTGGTTCGGTATGCGAAAATACGCTTATTTGATCATACAGGGACTAAAAGTGTCAAAAACGACGTAAGTTTGCATTTATGCGCATATCTTACGTTCTGACCATATCCGGACATCCAAAAAATTTTGTAGACACTAAAATATTTTATTTTAGTGATCGGAATGCAAAAATACCATTCGTCGCGTAATTTGGAAGGTTTTCGCGTCCGTTCGAGTTTCGTCGTAATTAGACGAATAACGCAACCGTACGACAAAATGAACCAACATCCATGATTTTCCGAGCATATTTTGAGTCCCCTATACTTTGACGACCTTGTAGAGCCTTGAAAATGGCTTAACGGGGGTCAAATACCTCAAAACCCAGCTTAAACACATGCAGGGACCAAACCTGTAATTTTTCAAAACTGTTGATGATCTGATGGGAGGTCGCGGGCAGCAAAGGCCAGCCCCATCTCTTACGCGGGGCGCGACAGAACCCCCAGTGACAGAAAATTCGTTTTCAACAGCTGTTTGATAATTCAGGGGCTGTTCTTGCAATTTCTTTGTGTAATGACCAAGTTAACACCTCTCCAAGCAAAGGATAGATGTCATTAACACTTGTATGGTCCAGATTTCTCGCTTGGAGGCCAAATAAACACATGGCATAATCTTGTTTCATCACCTTCAGTATAAATACCCACACCATTCACTTGTTTATTTGCTCATTCTCATTTTTGGGACTCTAAGTGGAGGATTTCCTGCTAAGGAGCCACCTACCTGAGTTCTAATACCTTCTTTCTAGCCTTTGAACACCTTGTAAGTGTTCTTTCATGGCGTAGTTCTTATTTTCAGCCATTTAGAGCTGAAAGTCAAACAGTTTGACCAACAGTTTGACTTTCGGTTTTGACCATCAATTGGTCAAGACAAAGTTCAATTGAACTTTGCAACGTGATTGTAATCTCGATGGTTATAATCCTTAGCGATTATACCTACTGATTACCACGTCGACTAGGTGTAGTGACGAGTCAAAGTTTCGGTCAAAATCAGTTTTCTAAGTTAGTTAAACATGTTTTGACATGTTTAACTCGTCACTACTAGTTTAGTGCTTGTTTTGGGTCGTAAGTTGAGCGGTCTCGACAACTGCTTAGACTTTCGAACCCGACCCGTTTGGTCAATCATTAGGATCCGACCAAACTTATTTAGTGATCATAGTTGCATAGGGAATAACCTACTGAGGTTATACCTTATGATCACATAGGTTGGTTAGTTATTTGTTAAGTAGTTTATATGCCCAGAGAAAATGACCAAAATGCCCTTTTGAAGCATGAATTCATATTTTACATATGTGATCAAGTTTTAGACATCTAAACTAATTTAGTAACATATTTAGGCATAATTGGGCATGTAAGACTTGACATAGGACATAGATAACCATCCGACCTTAGTTTTACGCGAACGACGCGTTAAAGTAACTTAAACTACCTTAACGGGTCGAAACGGGTCAAAAGCACTTAGATAAACTTCCAAATCAGAATGTTAGGTCTATTAAATCATGCCATATGAGTTCAAATACTCATTTGATTTATAGAAACTCATTCTATCCTATCTCACGATTTAGAATCCGATTATTAACGTAGTTACCTATATTAGGTGCTGTTTGATTTCGTGATCCTTGAAGCTTTATTTGGTCTTATTCTCAAGACTAATAAGCATTCCCAAGTGAGTACATAGCCCCCTCTATTACCGCTTTCAAATACTTTGGGGTGATACGCATGTGCATACTTGTTACTTTCGTGCTTTTCAGTGCTTTTATGACATAAACATGCTAGTTTCATCTAGTACACCTATAGTACATGATTTCAGCTATGTTTTGCTATGTATGTTGACTGAGCATGCTAGCACATTGATTTCATAGACACTCTTGTTGCATATGTTTACTCAGCATATGGACACATTGTTTTACATAACATTTCTGCTGCATATGTTTACTCAGCATATGGGCACAATTGATTTCATGAATATTTCTACTATGTATGTTTACTTAGCATACTTAGTACATGGTTTTCACATAGCATGCTTACATTGGTTATGACATTTGGTATGTTTAACGAGACAATAATACATTCATTAACACTGATCACGTCGCTCGGTAGTATGTAATGGTACCATAGGACTTGACAAATCCCGTTTCTGACTTCCTAGGTTTGTTTGGAAGTTGGGAATGACAGAATCCAATATACATAATTGATAGACCTTTAATTCGTTTAAGGGTTTATCCTACAGTCACAAGGCTTGAATGTATGCGATAAACATTACTGCATAAATGTTTGTATCCATAAAGCATTGTTTTTTGCAAAACATAACCTTTGATTTAAACTAATGTTTATTCAAAAACATTGTTATGTACATTTTTCCTATGGGGTTGAGTAAATACTATTTATTCACCATACATGACATTATTTTCACATTGACATTATACATACAGTTTGAGTAGATACTTTCTACTTGCCATACATTACATTTGATTATACATGACACAGTTTACACATGACATTGGACATGGTTTACACATAAACATTTTGACATTGGTTTAAACAAGACATTTTGGTTGGTTATTGATAAGTGACTTATATAACGAGGCTATGTGTAATATGATAAAAGCATGGTGGATACGCCGCTGGTACTTCCTATATATAAGTGCTTTTATTATATTACATATCGTAGCGTTATCTAAACCACTTCGACGAAGACATGAAACATTTTATACAAAGACACGACATTGTTTTACAAATTACATATTTTATACAAATTCATTTTTTACTTGGTTATTCATTTAACCATGCATTATTCTTTTATTATCATCTGATTTTCACTTCGATTTTCATATGATTTTATAAAAGAAAACAGTTTTACAAGGTTCATGACTACTTTTTGTTAAAAGCTTCTTTTAACTACAAGTCATGAATCTTTCATCAACAAAACCTATGTATCTCACAAGCATTTTTATGCTGACGTACCTATTTTAAATATGTTTCAGGTGCTAATGTATGATGTTGATTGTGCTACACCTAGGCGGACTTGGGCCTTTGTGACTTAAAAGACAGTTTAATTATGTTATGTTTTCGTTAATTCATAAGAAAATGTAAACATTTTACTTAATAATACAAAACTTTAATTACCATGGTTATGGAACAATAATTCTGTCACTCCACTCCCCGACGTTTCCACCGCGGTTTGTTGTTTTACGCGGATGGGGTGTGACACTCCATATAGCAAAGGTGAGTTTTATGAATGTTTTGCAAATGTGAACATGCTTGTCCTAAACCGTAAGAATATGGCATGACTGTTGTACACATGTATATAACCTGAGCATGACATACACATGATATTTGTGGTCCTTTATACGTGCCGCTATGACGGGATTTGTCGGTACTACACATGTGGTGTAGTGGGCATTAACAGTATGGTTATGTAAGTTACGTGGTGACATTGGGTTATGATGACATGGGCAGGTACAAGTCATGATTAAATATTGTGGTTTATAACTGTGTATATTAATGAACTCACCAATAATAGCTGACGTCTTTTAAGCATGTGTCACAGGTAATGATAGTTAGTTTATGCATACTGTTTATCTCAAATATGCGTGGCTAGTGGAATAAAGTATCCTAGACTTTCTTATCTTGTGGAAATTTTGCATGAACGGCTAAGAATAGTTTGATTAAACCTTGTACTTTTAAGTTTCCAACTTTTGTACCTTAGGGTTTGTAATTAATAAAATAAGTATTTCCTAGTAAGTTGATATCAATTGCGTATGGTGCATCCTTATCTGGGTGTGGTGTCACAGTTTTACCCTTCCAGTTACAACATGTCCTTAATCGATCGAAAAATCAAAACTTTGGCGGGATTGAAAATCAAGGAATGGGACTAGTCGACAAGATGCAGGTTTCACCCCTAACTTGCCAATATCGTACCCTAAATGTGGTTGGCACTTGTCCGGTCAAGAAAGTTAATTCTGACACTTTGACGAGGGTCCACTAGAATTAATAGAAAGATTATACATAAAAGAAGTTGGTTCCTTTTTCTAATTTCAATGACTTATTTTTTTTTTATTTTTTATTTTTGTCAATCAAGATCATCAAATTTTTTTTTTTTTTTTTGATAATTTGGTTAGAGCAAATTACAAATCATGGGTTAGTAGACGGGCAACAAGCTGCGCCACCACCCCCTTTTGAATTGCAAATCCTACTCGGCTAAACACATAACTATGGCCTACAGACACTGTCGCATGCGCAAGTGCTGCCTTTTGAACCCGCTTCAAGAAACCGGACGCCACAGGGGCCAGACAACCAAAGGTATCGAACGCGAAAGGAAGGAAGGCATGTTGATTATCTATGCAGGCCTGCTCGTGCTTGGATATTTTCCCCGCCTCAGCCTTCCGCGTCGCTTGCCCTGAAACAAAACCACTGCCCCTGAAACCGGCAAGAGGCGACACCCCCGTGAGATCAATGCAAGCATGCTTACCCCCGGACCATCCAAAAACCAGCACATCGGCTGGTCGAAGGGAAGACCTCCCCTCTTTCGGGTCCGTTAGGAAATTAACCGGAGCCTCTTTTTTAGCAGCGATACCAGCTCGCTTGAGAACGTCAAACAGCACATCTCTAACCAGATCGTGTCTGTACTTGAAGCCAGGAAGCTCTTTGCAGTGAAGGGCATGTTCCCCGAAGCTATCAAGACACACCTTCCGACAAACAGGGCACGGTTCATCCTCAGGGTACAACGGTATCATCAAACGATATTTGAGGACAGACCGATATTCTACTGCCGACATACATTGCCCAAAGCCCTCGATCGGGATAACAGTAAGGAAATCTTGAGCGTGGGGGGCTCGTAAATTGGAAATTTACCATCAAGATGTGGTTTTCACTCCTAGCTTGATGGCGTAATTTCGTGCAAAAAATTGAATAAGCGGATTAAGAGTCATTCACAAAATGGTGGGTTTCACGCCTATTTTGGTGAATTCGTCTCATTTGTATGATACGAGTGTCTTCAAGTCTTCGACGTGTATTTCTGTAAATGTCTTAGGAAAGACATATTGTAAGTATTAAGACAAAAAGAAGAGATAGAAGCAAATAGGAAGAATTATCATGTTAAACATGAAGCAAGAATGGTCAAGTATAGTACCTATTATAGATTAGGTCGAATCATGGCAAGTTCTACCTAATTGCCTATAGTTATGGCTCTGATACCAATCTGTCACACCCCAACCGATGGCAGAAACATCAGAGCGAGACGAAATAGATTGCTCATCACACATAACACTCTTTGTGATGATATTTAATTCAAAACTGATTTCATTTCATAACAAAAATTGTTAAGTACAACATGGAGATCAAACTACAACATTTGGAAATTCAAAATACAACAAGTTTAATCAAAATAAGATAACAAATCTAGCATTTCACTATGAGTTTCTAAAGTCATTCCTACTAGATTTCATCATAATCATCATCATCAACCTGCAACATGTTTAAAAGTATAGTTCAACACAAAAAGCATTGGTGAGTACACAAGGTTAAATACATATCATAAGTATAAAGATTGTCTCAAATCCAACATGGTAATTTATTTACAAGGTTGAACTAGCATGCATAAATATAGGTCAAACCCGAGTGTCCACAAGAATAATGTGCATCCCTCGCCACCGAAGTGAATGAGACCGTAAGGTATACTAACTTAACAATACCCCGACGGGCGGCGTGCTACTCCTATAGTGCTATATTTGTTAAGGTGGGATAGCTAAGTTAATGACAAATAGAGTGCATGTATGTATTCTAGCATAAACAACCTAAGCATAACAAATAGCATGTTTGGTGGATTGAGTGATTGGATATGTTTGTGTGAATTGTGTATTTTCATAAGTAAAACATGTTACACCCAAAAGTGCGTTAAAGCGTAAAATGGGTCAAGTGTACTCACGGTTTTGCAAAGCTTCCTTTGAAATATTGTGAAGAGTTTTGTAAGTTGTAGGATGGGACACCAAAGTCACCCTACACAAATCATCATAAGGATGGAGGTTTTAACCTCTTTGTATGATTCACCACTACATAAATCATCACAAGGATGATTCAGAGGGTCATGAATAACAAGAATTAAAAACTAACTAAAGCATGCTCAAGTGACCAAGTAACTCCTAACCCAGGTGAACCACCACCACACGGAAAGAGTTAAGTAAGTGTCGGAGGCTAGGTGGGGTTATGTTACTTTGATACTAGGAAGTCACTTGAGTGTTCATACACAAAGTTCATAAGTGAAGTAGTGGAACTAGATTGGAAAGCCAAATCTCTCATGGTTCACACTTCACAAGTCATAAATTCATCATATGGAAGATGATGAATCATGCTTGTTTTCAACATTGGATTATGATATGTATGAACTAAAAAGTAAAGAGTTTTGAACTCATAACTTGATGGAAATCACCTCAACACAAACCAACAACTATAGGATAAGTTGTGAGCTTGGTGGGTACAAGATTCCACCAAGTTTTAGCAAGTAAAATGAAGTTACATAAGTATGAATAAAAACAGAAAATAAAACCTACTTTGGACCTCAAATATGGTGAGGTTTCACCTTAGTTTGCCATGGCAAACTTGTGAAAACCTTCCTAGAAGTTATCCAAGTAAGTTAGAAGAAGAAACAAGAAGAAAATGGATAAGGAAGTGAGCTAGAACTCACTTTGAAACCTTAGAATTTTCTGCTCAAATCTGAATATGAATTTGAGAGTGTTAGACAGGTTTGGAAAATGGAAAAGAGAGTTAGAATGGGTCTATATATAGTGGAAGATTAGGGTTAGTGGTTAGAAGTGAATTAAATGAGTTTAGATGGGAGTTGAGACCAAAAACAAGCCAATCCGCATGCTGGGAAAAGGCTGTTGCAGAACGATTGTGCGCCAGGGGTTGTGGACGGAAACATGGTAGGTGCCGCGTGTCGTGGCCAGGGTCATTTTGGAATTTCTTTCAATTTTGACACTTATGGTCCCTCGTGTTTCACATTTCGCATACTTCAAGGTATTTTATGTATATTGAACATGTTATTATATATTAAACAAGTATGAATTAATAGATTGAGTTTTGTAAAAGCATAACTAAGTAATTGTATTAATAGAATGTTTAAAGTTACGTATTTTCAATAGTTGTTCGTAAGGTAAGCATGTTTTTACGAGAATCAAGAATATGCGTCAAGTGTGTATATGAATTAAATGTATAAACAAGTATGAATAAACAACGTATAATTCATAAAAAAATAACCAAATTCATTATGATCAAAGCCTCGGTTTACAACGATTTAAAACGAAATGCGATAACAAGAGATTATAAGTTTCCGAGAATAGAAATACAAGACAAGCTTTCTAAATGCGGAAAGTTACAAAAAGCAAGGTGTTACACCTCGTATAATACATGAACGTTAATCGTATAATCCTTACCGACCTGTGATCGTTATTGTTTACAGACAATATGGCTGAGTTATCAGCGGCTGGAGCACGTTGAGCTCGAGGTCGGGGACGCAGGCGGGGATGGGGACCAGGTTAGGAGGAGGAGGTTGTAGATGATTTTACAAAGACAACACAGTTTGTTTGTGTGATCCGTCGAGTTACGGCTGCCCACAGGTTTTTGGGTATATTACCGGAGATGGAGCTGGATGCGCCTGGACCATTGATATTGGTTTTTAGACTGAGATTGGATCGATCGGTCGGGTTCGGGAGTTCATGCCAGCTACCTCCGCGTGGGCCCATTTATTTGAGGCCGCCCGAGAGCGGGTCCACAGGGGGATTACTTAAGAGTTTTTTATCTACGTTTGCGTTTACGGACACCCGAGGTAGGGGTTTACAGCATTTTTTGGATACCACCGCGATGTCGTTTACTCTTTGCGGGGAGTCTCGCCGATTGACGCTCCCCCAGTTTGTTGTTACCTCGGGTACAGGATGAGTCAGTATCCCATGCATTTTTTGATGCGTCGACCAGCACGTCCTCTAACGTGTTGTGGCCCTTGTGGCGCACTATTGGTATCAGAGAGTTCGCGACACCGCGTTCGCGATTCCCAAAGGCGTAGGTGTCACGCATTTACGACCTGTTGCACTGATACCTACATCGGTGTATCTCCGTGACGATTGCGGGTCGACACGATAGCAGGGAGTGGGTCACCAAAAATGACCTGTTCTTCATGCATGACTTACTTACCGGCGGGGGGGGGGGGGGGGCAACTTGGCATACAACTTGGCCACATACTTCGCCGAGTACGCTTTTAAGCGTACCTCAGGCCACATTAGTTGTGGCAGCTTCGTCGCCCGTCTGGCGAAGCACTGGCCACGCGGCTTGTCCCCGCAGGTGGCTCAGGATATGTCCATCACACACCAGGTTAATCTTGCAGGTAGGGCCACAAAAATCTCGATGAAGATTGCTTACAAGGTGCCACCGGACAAGGTCCGGGTGATTTGGTCGCTTGATGACGGTCGTACCGAGTGTTACCCAAGGCAGCCACTAAAGAGGGAGGCGGGCCAGGGGCGAGGGA
Source organism: Helianthus tuberosus (assembly GCA_030545235.1). Classification (NCBI taxonomy): domain Eukaryota; kingdom Viridiplantae; phylum Streptophyta; class Magnoliopsida; order Asterales; family Asteraceae; genus Helianthus; species Helianthus tuberosus. The sequence continues at coordinate 169,629,153 of CM060368.1, forward strand.
GGTGAGGGTGACGGGGGATAGGGAGGCGGGGCAGTCGGGGTAGAGGGGGGAGTTGATGCTAAAGTCGATAGATCGCAGCTTGGTGTGGAGGATGTACAGGATGATCGCTCGTACGATCGACAAAGCATGAGACCACGTGTGATACCTCCAGCGGGGGTGGAGGAGAGACTGGCTCAGGTCGAGTCAGATGTAGCTGCTATACGGGTGGACGTATCGCATATGCAGAGCGACATACAGTGGATGGTGGAGGCAATTATTGCTATGCATTCTGGCTGTGAGTGCAGTATGTCTATCGCTTCCGTCAATCACGTATCTTAGCCGGAAAAATATTCAAGACTAGGTTTAGAAGTGTTAAATATAGGAAATAAATTTACATTTGAAGTTTGGAGTCCATCCTCACGAAATGGAGTCCATCCTCAGGAAAGGGGAGCATGTAAGTTGGAGATGATGGACATTCTCTATAAATAGGCCATTAGTCTTGACATTTTAGAACTTTTGCCCAATTGAGAGAGAACTTGTGGGAGATTGATTCAAGGTGCTTGTAACTTTCAGATCTGAAATAGAATCATCATTATAATTACATTCTTGTGTCTGATCCACTCTCGTACACGGATTGTGCACGTGATACAAGATATTCTCAGTCATCGGGATTACAAATTCGATCCGGAAACGAACATACACTGGCGCGTCTCTACCTCCACAAGTTGGCGCTGCACCACCGCCACCACCGTCGTAACTGCTTATTGTATTTTGGTTTTGTTGTTTTACATTTGAAACATTGTAAATATTTATCTTTTATTGTTTTAGATGTAAAACATTGTAAATATTAATCTTATGTTTATATTTTATCTTGTTTGTTTAATAATTGTTATCGTATTGTTTATCATATGCACATGTTATTTGCTTATCCGATATATATAAAAAATAATACGGCAAATACTATTGTAACATAGACGTTTTACAAACTCGTAACATAATCTGATATATCTAAATAATACGGTAAACGGTATCTAAACAATTACTAAAATTTATTAAACAGTTGTTCGGTTTTACAAAAAAAAACATATATACGGGTCGTATAACATTACACGGTTCGTATACAGATGTTAAAAACCCAAAAATCTGATCAAACCTCACAAAAATATACACATTAGGTCGTATACCATTAGATTGCTTGTATACAATTGTAAACGGCTCGTATAATGTTATACGACCCGTATACATGTAAAACAAAAAAAAACATTCCACTGCATTTATTTCTGTGCAACAACATTCTATACGGGCCGTATAAGGTTATACGGCCCGTACACATCTAGGGATGTGAAAATAAGAAAATAGGGGTGTGAGAATAGTGGTTGCCTTATTTTTACCCTATAATTACACTAAAACCAACTACATTTTTTTCTCTTCTTTCAATTAAATATTACTTTTTATACCTTTATTTGGTAGTGGTTCTCTCTCCTCCACTCATAATATTACATATTTCCCTTCCAAAAATATAATACTCATAATAAAAACATAAATTCCCTTCAAAAAACATAAATTCCGTTCATACTAGATTCCGTTCAAAAAACATAAATTCTGTTCATAATAAAAACATAAATTCCGTTCAAACCCCAATTCTTCTACTTTCACATATTTTTGTACTCTTTCCTCGTCCCCTTTTACTTGTTGACGCTTGATGTTGAGTAGGATCTTCAGGTGCTGAATTTTTGCATGTCTTTTCACGGTGTCCATACTTACCACATCGTGGTCATTTTTGTCGTTTTTTAGGCTCGTCAACATTCTCAAACAGTATTGGTGATTGTGCCCCATTCCCCCAATTTGGTGTAAATGAATTATTTTCCATATCATCCATATCATCTTCCATATAAAGCACGTGACGAACAGAAATCATATACAAGAAGACTTTAAAAGTGGAAACAAAACAATGGGATGGGACCAGATGTATTATTACCTCATGAACAGAAATCATGTATAAGAAGACTTAAAAAGTGGAAACAAAACAAAACAAAACAATTTACAAGTGGAAACAAAACAATGGGATTGGACCAGATGTATGTTTACCTCATGAACAGAAATCATATATAAGAAGACTTTAAAAGTGGAAACAAAACAATGGGATGGGACCAGATGTATGTATATAGATATTTATCATAACATTATACATGCATAACAACGTATTTCAATCATAAAAATTGTGGATGGACTGTCAAACTACCTGGAGAGTCTATAATAGTAAATTTAAAAAACTAAAATTAAAATCTTTCAACAATTCCTTTTTTTTATCATAGACTAAAAAGCTAAAATAAATCTAAAAAACAAGCATACTTTTTGAGTCAGAGAAGAACTACATAGGCCAAAAGTTAGTGGTGAGTACAATAAAGCTAAATAAATTCGAAAACTTAAAAGTGATTGTGATATAATTCGATATAACGAGTTCATAAACTGTAACAAAATCCGTAATAAAATCGAAAACACCAGCCGACTCTTCTTGTTCAGCCGTTTTCACCCTAAATCGTTCATGAAGCCATCAAATTATGAGATGCAATCTCATAATTTCTCACCAAATCGCCCTCCTGATAAGCCTCTTCGTCTCAGTCCAACCGATTTCCCTCCTTTGGAGCCTAAAAACTCTAATCGTGGAACCAGTAACCCTAATTGTGACTCTCCCTCTGTTCATTCGTCTGAAATTGGGAGCCCTGTACTCTCTCCACCTTCGAATCCTTATCCCCCTACCCAGGTCGAAGCTGTGGCTAGTGATATTTGCTGCCCTCCCTCTCTTTCGGGCAATAATCTGGTGGTTAATCTCAACCTTGAAGAGTTTGTGAGAGAAGGAAACCCGAATCCTAATGCTGTGCATCATACGGCCCATGAACAAGCGAGCTCTGGTTTCGTAAATGCGTTGGGGGCTTGGGCACAGCGTATGTCGAAAGCCAACAAGAACGCTGAGGGCCTCTTTGTATCGTCTTCAGGTAATGGTATATCTATTGCCACTGAATCTGCTGTTAATTCCAATTTACATCTGAAGTCTGATGATAAACCCCCTGATTCTGTTCAATCGGAGAAGGGGTGTACCCCTAGTAACCTGAATTGTGTTGTTATTAGCCAAGATAGTACTGATGTGGAGATGGGGCTGGGTAATTTGAATGCTAATCATGATTCTCGGCATCATGCTACTGTTGAGTTAGCATCGGATAACCAACAGCCGGCTTCCCCTGATTCGGTTCATACAGCTGGGACAGCAGACAGAATGCAAATTTTTAACATCAATAACTCGGTTTGGGATACCCACAAGTCAGGGGGAAAAACCTTTGCTGAACAAATTCGTTTGAATAATGAAACGGAGGACACTCGGTTAGAGTTTATTCCACCAACGGTCTCTGCGGATGGTAAAAAAAGAATTAACATCTCTCATGATGATCTAAGGTATTCAGCACAATCTTTTGCATTACACTTATATGGGTATTTTTTGGGCACGTCTATGGATTTTAATGTGGTCAATAACTGCCTAAAACGTCTTTGGAGGGCATTTGATATTGCTGAAATCTCAAAAAGTACAGCTGGTTTCTTTTTCTTCAAGTTCAAGAGTGAGAAGGGCATGAACGATGTTCTGGAAAATGGCCCATGGATGGTCAATAATGTGCCTATCTTTATTGACCGGTGGGAGCCGGGGTTGTGCCTTGAAAAAGTTGAGCCGAACATCATTCCGTTGTGGGTCACGGTTCATCACGTTCCTTTGGAACTGTGGACAGGGAAGGGGTTAAGTAAAATTCTCAGCGGTATTGGATACCCTTTGCTCATGGATAAAACTACAAAACAGAGGTGTTCGAGTAAGACAGGGAAAGTTGGGTATGCCAGGGTTCTAGTTGATATCCCAGCGGATAGTGAGCTCCCAAACGAGATTGAAGTAGCGTTTCCCCAGGTTAACCATAGACCTGCTAGGGTTGCTACCCTTCGTATTGCTTACCAGTGGCAGCCGGCTATGTGCAGTCACTGTAAAGTCTTTGGCCACTCGCTTAAGTTGTGCAAAAATAGGCCGAAGGAGGTGGTTCCTGACACAGATCCTGCTGTGATGAAACCTTCTGTTCCGAGCACTCCCATTGCAGGTAAGCAGCCTAAACCTACTGATGTGATGGATGTAAATTTCAAAGGGTCAGCGGATGAGTTCACGACAGTTACTAAGAAGGGTTATAAACCCAAGGGAAAAGAAGCGACAAACCATCAGACGAAAGGTCCCGTGAAATTGAATAACCCATCGGCTTCCCAAGCAAATCATGTGAAGAGGTCAACGAATAGGATCAGCCCCAGCAAAGGCAACCAAGAGAAGAGTTCAACGTCAGGTGTTAAGGTTGGTGGAAAGACCTATCTTGCAAAATCTGCAGCCCCTCCACCTGGCCCAACTAGTAACGCAGGAGGTGTTGATTATACGGGTCCCACAACTCATTCAGCCAGTAAAAAGGGCAAGGCTTCTTTGGGGTTTGATTTTAGTCGAGCAGTCAATGGATCTCAGCCAAAACCTCAGAACTGTCCTTCGTTGACCAAGTGTAATAAAAGCTCCATGGATGTTGACACGCCTCCGGTTAGTACGTTGAATCGTTTTTCAGTTCTTGATGTTGAAGCGAGTGCAAAATGTGGTATGCTAGTCGAGGATGAAACTGAATTATACCCGACTGACCCTTTTAACCAAGGCCTTAATGAACAGATTGATCATTCGTCAGCTGGTACAACTGCTTCGGGTCGGATCCTTCCAAATTGGAACACGGTTGCATCGACCTCGACATCAATTATGGATGGTCAGGTTGAGGATATGTATGATACGGATGATGACAATGGGTATGACTACGGCATCACCCAAGCTCAAAAAGACGCCATCCGTAAACGTCTCACGTCAAAATCCCAAACTGTTTTAGCTGAAGTGGCGAACAATTGGGAACCGGGTGAGAGGGATTATTTCGAGGATCTTTGTATGGAACTGGGTTTGGACCCAGATTTCTGTATTGAAGATGTTGCAGAAGACACTAGTGGAACCGCTCGGTTTTTCTCAGGTCTTGTAAAAGACCCGGTGGTCGCAAAACCCCTTCATCGTAAGTAATTTATGGATCTTTGTCCTTCTCGTTTGCTGGGATCTTGTTGGTTTTATTGTATTATTTTTGTCGTTTTCGGTTGGTGGTGGATTATCATGATTGCTTCAGTTTCCTTTGGGTTGATATCTCGTAGAATGGGGACTGGGTTTTTTGATCAAAAGCAGTCACGGTTTGGAAGCTGCTATGATGATACTTTATTGAGGGATGGCACTTATTTTTGGACTTTAAAGTTCCTGGGGCTGTTTATTGTGCTCAATTTTAGATGTCTGGGCTGGTTAAGTTTTGTTTGGTGGGCTGCTAATCACTTCTGGACGCTGTGTTCGCTTTGGTGGACTGCTTCTTTTTTCTGCTGGGCTTTATCTTCTCTGTGGGCTCCTATGCTAGTTTGGGTTTTTGGTTCTAGAACTGGCCCTCTGGGATTTTGTATGACTGGGCCGCCAGAAGGAGGGGATTATTTTTCAGGTCTGTGGCGCAGACCCAGCTATACCGCAGGCCCCTTGGGCAGCTTTCCTTTGTTTGGTTGTGAATTTAGCGATAGGTCCACATGGCCCTCCTGCTTTGCTGATCCCCCTTGAAGGCCCAATGAGTTTGGCTGGGTTTGTTTCATGGTCTCTTGTTCCAGCTGAAGCCCATTCAGAGCCGGAGTTATATTTGTGAAGGCCCATTTTTTTGGTTAGCTAGCTTTCATTGTTTTTTTTAGTTTAGTGTTGGTTTGTTGTTCAGTCCATGTCTAGTGGTAGTTTGTCTTTATGTTATCCTACTAAGCTATTGTTTTGATAGCCTAGTCGGGTTCTATAAAGTTTTCTCGTTGTTGAGGTTCCCGAAGCCTGTTTTTCGGGGTGTCCTCTTTTAGGAGTTTCGGGGGGTATGCCCCCTTAAGCCTGTAACACGTTTCTTTTTGGAATATATTTGCCGGGCATCTGCTCACTTATCCAAAAAGAAAACACATGATGAAGAAGATAAACTGAATATGAAGATACTCTGCTTTATACGAATGAACGAGATCCGGAACAAATATAAGCTAAATAAATTCAGAAACTTAAAAGTGATGGTGATATAATTCGATATAACGAGTTCATAAACTGTAACAAAATCCGTAACAAAATCGAAATCACATGATGAAGAAGATAAACTGTATATGAAGATACTCTGCTATACGAATGAACAAGATCCGGAACAAATACACTCTGCTTTATACGAATGAACAAGATGAAAAAGATTCGATTTTTTGAACATACATGATGAAGAAGATGAACAAGCAGCGTCGTCTTTGGTGGGGGAGAAGAAACGTCGTTTTGTGTAGGGTTTGGATGTCTTGATTATACGAATGGAGAAATATGTAATTGATATACGCAGAAGTTATTTGAGGGTAATTTCTCAAAAAAGGGGGAAATATGTAATTGATTTTATGGTTTGGGGAAATACGTAATAAGGAGGCTTACAAGGGGAAATATGTAAAAATCACTTAAAAGAAGATATAGAGAGTGAACAGTGTCCCTCAAATATATAGATGAATAATAACAATTTCTCTTTCCTCCGCTTATAACCACTTTTATAATATAAAAACCTCACTCAAAATTTGATGGATGGTTTGTGAATTCTCTAAGGTCATACTCATGCTAAAATAGAGTAACTATTGTCAGTCTAACAACCCGATTTTATGGATCTTTGATCGTCACGGTTAGCCTATATTAAAGCCAATAATCTCACTCAACAGACCAACAAAAAGTGTATTTTCTTCTCGCAATCCACATGCATAGATCTTGCATAACCTTTTCTATACGGGCGTATACACCTTGTATATGGGGGCCTATTATGCTAGTATATGGGTATATATACTTTGTGTATATAGACATAGGTTCTCAAATGAATAGAGAGTTGATTGGTAAAGAGGGGATGTACGTATATTCTCCTTTTTTATATATATTTAGAGACTTTCTTCACTTGTTTACTCCTCAAAACCCTAGACAAGAAAGAAAACAGTATTTTCATAGTTTAGAGTGTAAAGTATTTTAGTCTTGTAAGAAAGTTATGTATTCATTTAGGTACATCATGTATAATTTAATAAAAGAGATTTAGACTAGGTATCAATGTGTTTAGAACTAGTGTTGATTCTTATAAAGTTGAGGCTTAAAGTCTTATTGTGAAAAGAATATAGATTTAAAAGTAAAACTAAAGGTGTGTAAGTTAATAGGTAAAAACTAAAAGAAAATACATTTTCAATGTACTCTTTAAATGAAAAAAAAGTATAATATTTTCAATGTACTCTTTAAATGAAAAAGTATAATATGATTGAATGTGATGAGTAAGTCCATATAATTCTCACACATGCACATGCACACGTATTTGTACCTGAGAAAAAAATTTTAAATTGATCACATGAATGGTAAAAACCATAAATAGTTATAACTAGTATAATTCTCCCGCGCTACACGGCGGGGAGTCGGTTGGTAACAGTTCGTTTGGTTACAATATCGCTATGACACTGGCAATCAGAATAGCAATCTAAAGAGGAAATCCAAAAAGAAAATGTCATAACATACCCAAATAAACGCTAACCACTTTTACCAACATATACCTGAGAGTAAAAAAAATATTAGTTCAGTTTATATAAACAATATGCCAGTCTTTGAAGACTGTCATTTTCCTCAATTCAAGTATATTCCACAAATTACATATTGAAGGCTGAAGATCTATGCATCTGAACCACATATGACTAAGAAATCAGTTGTACATAAAATCCATTTAGAAGCACAAAAAGGATGGCTTTCTGCTACCCTTAAATGAATAGAGGTGTCAAAACGTGTGAGCCCTGGTGACAGGTTAAAAGAGTAGGTTTGGTTGGGTTGACCCGTAAATCCTTTTTTCCAGTTTCTGTTCTTTTTATAATAATATAAAGAGCAACCCGTGCAAACCACATATAACAGACTTCTTTTGTTTGACAACAACTAAAACAACAAAGTTGAGACACTACAACAGTTCCATCTTAAATGCATTAAGAAACATGTAAGTAATGTCACTGGCTCATACTTCCTTATTGTAAAAGCAGCTATGTAGCACATAGCCTGAAATGTGCAAGTGTAGTGTGGGTCTGAAAGAGTAGTTTAACCACAAAGAAAGCACAAACCTTCTTCCAGTCTTTTCCACACTTCGTATAAGCTCTATAGATGCGCTCAACTTCCTCATCAGTCCATGGAGATCCTAACATGTCAGAAAGCTGACTCTTCTGCACAAAAGACTTTAGTATCAGACATGGACACTTTAATGAACATTTGTATATTACTTAACTCAGTAAAAAAACCCTAAAACCTGATGGTAACACAATACATAGAACATGCAACTTCTCATTCAGCTTGTTGCCTCTTTTGCACAGGAGATATTATCTCTAATGCGACCCATCCGATCCCACTCCCCTGTATTTCCCTTTAAACCCTTTCGAACCTGAACCGATTTCCACCGAAGAACTCCTCCATGACTTCCATTTTGACCCACTCTTATTAACTTTATCCTAAACCATTCAAACAAACCCTAATTAGCATAATCCAATTACCATAAAAACAACAAATCAAACACTTAATTCACAATTCAAACATTAAAAGTTTAAAACCATCTTCAAACAATCAAAACAGTTAAAATTACCTGATCATTCTTCATTGGACTACCATCGGTTCTTATGTCCACCTAGGATTCGTGAGCAACTTATTAGGGCAAACAAACCCTAACAACCACACCATCACAACATCATCATTGTCACACTGTAGCAATACGTATAAATTAAAACAATTGTATGAAGTGGAATCAACATTAAAAGCTTCAGCACATGCTACTTGACATATATTCTTTGTGAAAAATGAAGAGAGGGAAAGATGGTTACCTTAATTGTGTCTCTACACTGAGTTCTGAGCAGAAATTCCTTCGTTCAGTCTACAAAGGGTTTCCGTTTTGCTTGCGATGACAGCGTTGTGATCTTGAGAAGATTAATTTAGGGTTCTGCAATTCTTCACTGAAGTAGGTACAAACATTGTGAAGGATGGGAAATCGGAAGCGTGAAGCAAGCAGAGATGAGTGATCGCTAGACTAAAATTAGGGATGGCGATGGTTGATATTTGTTGGTCGCCGCAGATTGGAAGGTGAGAGAAGGATGAGCGGACGCGAAAAGAGGTCTCACCGTTGGATCTAAAAGGAACGGCTAGGATTGTTTACTGTTCCTAAGGAACGACGTGAATTGTTATTATATATAATTACACTAAATTTTCTCTTGAGTAACATATGATCTATTATTTCTTATCGTTTTCGGTTTTGACAGTATTTTATTTTTCATTTGTCTTAAGTTTTCACTAATAATTTAAAAAAAAAAGAGTAAACTACCAAAATGGTCCACGAGTTTTGGTTACTTTTGTCACTTTAGTTCAAAACTCAAACCTTTTGAATCTGGGTTCATGTGGTTTCAATTTTGTTTTGTCATTTACATCAAAAAGCAAAATCTAGTCAGATTTTTCGGTTAACATCCAACTTTTTTGTCTTTTTTTCTCTATTTTAATGAAGGGCAAAATGGTTACATTTTTTAATTCATTATAATAAAACGTTAAAAGACCATTTTTCCCTTTAATAAAAGGGAGGAAAAAGACAAAAAAAACTGGATGTTAACTAAAAAATCTTACTAGATTTTGATTTTGGATTAAAATGGCAACAAAATTGAAACCAAAGGAACCCAGATTCAAAAAGTTTGAGTTTTAAACTACAGTGACCAAACCTCAGAGATCATTTTGACAGTTTACTCAAAAAAAATTTAAGCTTTCATTGCTATTAAAGGTCCGTACACGAAATTTAAAATCCAATTTAAATAAACAATGATAGATTTACACAATAAATAATAGCATTCATATCCGAGTTCTTATTCATATCCATATCCATATCTAATTCTAATAAACTATTCTAATTTTTTTGAACGGTAAGGAACGACGTGCCAACTACCGTGACACCGGGAGCTGTGGGCAAGGTCGATTACTCGACCGCTGCCAGCCCCTTGGCTCTCACCAGATGCGCGGAAACCCGACCTCCACCTGCCCGAAGGCACAACGGTGGAATAATCGGTAAAACCTCGCCTCCCATCCAAGTCGAACCGGCGCCACCCGTATTCGCATTTCACCTGGATGCCATAGAAAATAGTAAGGAGAGTGGAAATCGAACATGGGTCACAAGGAACACTAATTCTTTCCCCAACCACTCCACCACTACCTCATTGTCAATAAACCATTCCACTTAATGCCACATGACCATTTCTCCTTATAATTATTGCACTTAATGGCACATGACAATTTCTCCTCTTCCCTGAAAAATATAATTTCATACTAGTTTAATTTATATTTTACTATTATTTCAAAATATTATTGTTATTCGTTATTGTTTACATCAATAAGCTTTGCATAATTTCATGGATAGGTGTAACATATTCTCATGGATCAATCACAATATGATCAGTTGATCTTTTTTCTTAATTCAAGATGTTTATAATTTTCTATTTATATATCTAAATAAATATTTAATCTTTATTTATCATAATAATTTAAATTTAAGTAAATACATATATAACCATTATGCATCATAACATTAATAATCTTTCAAAATTCAAGATATAGAAAAAAATTTAACCTAAATAAATATATAATCTCATATATCATCATAATTAAAATAAATATATATCTTATGTATTTATTTTCATCAGATTAGTATATATTTATTAAACAAAATTATAAAAAGTAACATTTATCCGGAATTCTAAATCACTGAAATAAGAAATTTATTTTATTTATATGTTTACTAGGTTATAACTCGCGAATACTCGCGGATCGGAAATTTAATTTGCATTAATCGAATTATCATTAAATAAAATAAAAACACATGCTTTCAAAGGTTTTTGATGAACACGTTTGAGAGATAGAGAGAGAATGAACGAATTCGTGAGTTCTTAATGTTATTGTTATTAAGTGTTTAAATAAATAAGTTAAAATTTGGTGTTGATACTATGCGGTACCAATGTTGAAATTAAAAGACATGTTTTCAAACATTATTTGCCGTAAAATAACACTTTTTTCCATGGGTGCCTCCTTCCTTTTCTTTACATGTGCACCCCTATGCTACGCGATACGGTACCGGTTAAGCCAAAGCACTTATGAAGAAATGAGTTGAGCCAAACCACTTTTTTTACCATAATCCCAAAGAAATAAAGGCACTTATGTTTTTACCTTTTTTAACCGAAACCCGATTACCAAACCTAACCCAATGCTAGCTAAACCGAGTATTTAACACAATTGTACATGAAGCCACACATGACCTAAGTAAAAACATAACAAAAACTTTCCACATCAAACGTACATGAAGCCCCACATGACCTAAGTAAAAACACAACAAAAACTATCCACATCAAACAAAATATAAATACAAAAATAAAAACTAAACATAAACATCTCAAAAAAACATAAGACAATTTTCATTCTTCAATCTTTTCCCGGTAGCCATCCTTCTCTGATCAGCATTCATCCAAACTCAACATCTTTCAAAACATCAAACCTCAGCCAAATTTATCTTCCTAAAAAGCCACCACAAACCTTGATTAATCTCAAAAAATTAAAACATTAATAATAGTAATTAATGCTTAATAACCTTATAAGAAAATAAGTAACTTCTAAATATTTTTAAAACTACAATAAAAAAAAGTATTTAATAACCTTACAAGAAAATAAGTAACTTCTAAATATTTTTAAAAACTATAATAAAAAAAGTATGACAGACGTCTACAGCTTAAAATCCGTCACTTTTAAATTAGAAAAAAAAAACTAAACTCTATAGCAAATTTACCAATTTCATAGGCTTGGCTTCTAAGTTAGTTACTTGTTTATACCTTCATTGGAATTAGTACTTCAATTTTAGCAGATTCATGAAATAACCTGTAGATAAATTAAAGAAGACATAGTAAACAACTTCGTAAACTAAACTACTTAAAGAAAAACATGTAACATAAAAAACATTTGTGGGTGTCGATTTGCATTTCCCATTCATCTCCATTGATAACTTTAATAACGATTTTGAACTTCACGATTGTATTGTAGATGAGATAAATTTAAAAGTCACCAAAGTTCTAAATCAAATGAACAAACATACGGACAAACAATTATAGTAAACGATGTTTGTTCACATAGTAAACGACACTAACAAAATAAAAGAGCAATTAAAAAGTGTTAAAAAGATATCCAACCCAACTTGAACCAATTTGATTCGACCCATAGTAAAATATGACCCATTTTCACATAAACATATTTGACTTGTTTCCTAAGCCACCCACAACCTACTTATCTAGCCACCTCTATAAAAGATTAATCGATTAGAACTTGATCTATACAACTGGTCTCGGTTCGCTTTAATCATAGTAGATCACCCACATACCACAACCATGGCACACTCAGTTATTAGAAAGACAGAAAATGGAAATAAAAAAAGTAAGTGTTAAAGAAAGCCAACGCAACCTCAAACAGTTTGGTTCAACCAACACTAAAATGACCCGTTTTAACGAACTCATTTTGACGCATTTCCTACGCCATATATGATTAATCGATTAAAAGTTGACCCATAAAAATAGTAACGGGTCAAAACGAATTCGAGTTAAAGCATATTTATAAAAACATGTCCAATTGTTTAGTCTTATCTCATTCTATTCGGTGCATGCACGGAAAATTAATAAAAAAGATGGATAAAAACAAATGAAAAAGAGAACTTATTTTAGAGGGCTTAATACATAAAAATATTATAAACGTTTAAAATTATTGCTACAATTGTGTGATGTTGAAGTCAAAGTGTAGAAACATTACTATCACTAAACCAAAATGGAACCGATTAAAAATTTAAGGATGCTTTCATGTGGACGAATAACTTCAATTTTAACTACACAAAAATATCACCTCATACTTTGCACATGGCAATCTAATAATGTGACTTTTAAATTAGTTACCCTTAACTTTCAAACTAAATTTGTGTATAGCTTGTCTTTGTGTCATGAAAACATGGTATATCTTCAAAACATTTAACACCTTCCGGTCACTTCGTATGCTTTTAAGCCTTTAGATAGTTTCTTGTTTTAGAGACTTGAATTTTGACCGAACTATAGATTCTAAGGCACCTCTTATGCTTTCAAGCCTCTACGTTGAAGTGATGAACAACAATACTAGATGTTCCCCTAAATATAATATCGAAATTTAGATTACAAAAAATAATAAATATGTCTAAAAATGATAACCGGTCCTTAAGAATAAAAATTATTTTATTACAATAGAGATACGAGTAGTAATCAACCAAACACCAATAAGCTTTAAAAATGAAGGACAGTTGTTACTCTGATCCATATCTGGAAATTAAATATGAAGGCTTTTTAAAAATTAAAACGGTAACTATTTATAGAAACAAACTTATAATATCGGGAGAAACTTCTAAAACAAATAATTAAAAAGGAACGGTTTCAAAAAAAATTAAAACTTATTTATTTTTAGAAACACAATCAATATTCCGTAAAAACATATCACACACTAAAAATTTACATAATCTTTAATGGATTCAAAATTAACACAATATAAAATTTATTAGTTAATCATGAAAAAAGAAAAACAGAAATAAAAAAACCAAAACAAAAGAATCATTAATACATATTAATACAATACAAAATTTATTAGTAAAAAAACAAAGATTTTCAAATTTCAAAAAATATCATAGTTAGATTTGCCAAAAAAAATAAACAAAATAACTTAAAAATTATAATTAACTAAGTGAACAAAAACCTTTAAAGTTAGATTTTCATCAACAACAACATTTGATTTCCCCTTCGGATCATCCTAAGAAACATAAAACATTAACCTTTGAAAATGAAAAAATAAAGGTAAAACAATTCAGTTAATTACAAACTCCTATAATTTAGTAAATGAACACAAACCTTTGAACTTTGATTTTCATCACAAAAGAACACTTGCTTTCCCTTTCGGTTCAATTTTTTTATCCCAATCATCTTTGAACTACATATAAGGGAAAAAATGTTTAACAATCTAATACGAATAGTAATTAAATTTAACAAAATAAGAAAAAAAAAAAACAATGACTAAAAAATATAATTAGAAAACAAATAAACATACCAAAAATAATGGGTCATCTTCCTCAATAAGCTTTAAAAATGAAGGACAGTTGTTACTCTGATCCATATCTGAAAATTAAATATGAAGGCTTTTTAAAAATTAAAACGGTTAACTATTTATAGAAACAAACTTATAATATCGCGAGAAACTTCTAAAACAAATAATTAAAAAGAAACGGTTTCAAAAAAATTTAAATCCTATTTATTTTTAGAAACACAATATCACACACTAAAAATTTACATAATCTTTAATGGATTCAAAATTAGCACAATATAAAATTTATTAGTTAATCATGAAAAAAGAAAAACAGAAATAAAAAAACCAAAACAAAAGAATCATTAATACATATTAATACAATACAAAATTTATTAGTAAAAAAAACAAAGATTTTCTAATTTCAAAAAATATTATAGTTAGATTTGCCAAAAAAAAATAAACAAAATAACTTAAAAATTATAGAGATTAGCATAAACGATGAAAACTATCATTATACCGGATTAAAAAACATCAAAAAAAAAAGGATAAAATTAAATTAAGTGAACAAAAACCTTTAAAGTTAGATTTTCATCAACAACAACATTTGATTTCCCCTTCGGATCATCCTAAGAAACATAAAACATTAACCTTTGAAAATGAAAAAATAAAGGTAAAACAATTCAGTTAATTACAAACTCCTACAATTTAGTAAATGAACACAAACCTTTGAACTTTGATTTTCATCACAAAAGAACACTTGTTTTCCCTTTCGGTTCAGTTTTTTATCCCAATCATCTTTGAACTACATATAAGGAAAAAAATGTTTAACAATCTAATATGAATAGTAATTAAATTTAACAAAATAAGAAAAAAAAAAACAATGACAAAAAAATATAATTAGAAAACAAATAAACAAACCAAAAATAATAGGTCATCTTCCTCAATAAGCTTTAAAAATGAAGGACAGTTGTTACTCTGATCCATATCTGGAAATTAAATATGAAGGCTTTTTAAAAATTAAAACGGTTAACTATTTATAGAAACAAACTTATAATATCGGGAGAAACTTCTAAAAAAAATAATTAAAAAGAAACGGTTTCAAAAAAAATTTAAATCCTATTTATTTTTAGAAACACAATCAATATTTCGTAAAAACATATCACACACTAAAAATTTACATAATCTTTAATGGATTCAAAATTAGCACAATATAAAATTTATTAGTTAATCATGAAAAAAGAAAAACAAAAATAAAAAACCAAAACAAAAATCATTAATACATATTAATACAATACAAAATTTATTAGTAAAAAAAAAAGATTTTTAAATTTCAAAAAATATCATAGTTAGATTTGCCAAAAAAAAAAAAAAAACAAAATAATTTAAAAATTATAGAGATTAGCATAAACTATGAAAACTATCATTATACCGGATTAAAAAACACCAAAAAAAAACGATAAAATTAAACTAAGTGAAAAAAACCTTTAAAGTTAGATTTTCATCAACAACAACATTTGATTTCCCCTTCGGATCATCCTAAGAAACATAAAACTTTAACCTTTGAAAATGAAAAAATAAAGGTAAAACAATTCAGTTAATTACAAACTCATATAATTTAGTAAATGAACACAAACCTTTGAACTTTGATTTTCATCACAAAGAACACTTGCTTTCCCTTTCGGTTCAGTTTTTTTATCCCAATCATCTTTGAACTACATATAAGGGAAAAAATGTTTAACAATCTAATACGAATAGTAATAAATTTAACAAAATAAGAAAAAAAAACAATGACAAAAAAAATAATTAGAAAACAAATAAACATATCAAAAATAATGGGTCATCTTTCTCAATAAGCTTTCAAAATGAAGGACAGTTGTTACTCTGATCCATATATGGAAATTAAATATGAAGGCTTTTTAAAAATTAAAACGGTAAACTATTTATAGAAATAAACTTATAATATCGGGAGAAACTTCTATAACAAATAATTAAAAAGGAACGGTTTAAAAAAAATTTAAAACCTATTTATTTTTAGAAACACAATCAATATTCCGTAAAAACATATCACACACTAAAAATTTACATAATCTTTATTGGATTCAAAATTAACACAATATAAAATTTATTAGTTAATCATGAAAAAAGAAAAACAAAAATAAAAAACCAAAACTAAAGAATCGTTAATACATATTAATACAATACAAAATTTATTAGTAAAAAAACAAAGATTTTCAAATTTCAAAAAATATCATAGTTAGATTTGCCAAAAAAAATAAACAAAATAACTTAAAAATTATAGAGATTAGAATAAACGATGAAAACTATCATTATACCGGATCAAAAAACACAAAAAAAAAACGATAAAATTAAACTAAGTGAACAAAAACCTTTAAAGTTAGATTTTCATCAACAACAACTTTTGATTTCCCTTTCGGATCATCCTAAGAAACATAAAACCTTAACCTTTGAAAATGAAAAAATAAAGGTAAAACAATTCAGTTAATAACAAACTCCTATAATTTAGTAAATTAACACAAACATTTGAAATTTGATTTTCATCACAAAGAACACTTGCTTTCCTTTTCGGTTCAGTTTTTTTATCCCAATCATCTTTGAACTACATATAAGGGAAAAAAATGTTTAACAATCTAATTCGAATAGTAATTAAATTTAACAAAATTAGAAAAAAAAATGACAAAAAATAATAATTAGAAAACAAATAAACATATAAAAAATAATGGGTCATCTTCCTCAATAAGCTTTAAAAATGAAGGACAGTTGTTACTCTGATCTATATCTGGAAATTAAATATGAAGGCTTTTTTAAAATTAAAACGGTAAACTATTTATAGAAACAAACTTATAATATCGGGAGAAACTTCTAAAACAAATAATTAAAAAGGAACGGTTTCAAAAAAAATTAAATCCTATTTATTTTTAGAAACACAATCAATATTCCGTAAAAACATATCACACACTAAAAATTTACATAATCTTTAATGGATTCAAAATTAACACAATATAAAATTTATCCGTAAAAACATATCACACACTAAAAATTTACATAATCTTTAATGGATTCAAAATTAACACAATATAAAATTTATTAGTTAATCATGAAAAAAGAAAAACAGAAATAAAAAAACCAAAACAAAAGAATCATTAATACATATTAATACAATACAAAATTTATTAGTAAAAAAACAAAGATTTTCAAATTTCAAAAAATATCATAGTTAGATTTGCCAAAAAAAAATAAACAAAATAACTTAAAAATTATAATTAACTAAGTGAACAAAAACCTTTAAAGTTAGATTTTCATCAACAACAACATTTGATTTCCCCTTCGGATCATCCTAAGAAACATAAAACATTAACCTTTGAAAATGAAAAATAAAGGTAAAACAATTCAGTTAATTACAAACTCCTATAATTTAGTAAATGAACACAAACCTTTGAACTTTGATTTTCATCACAAAAGAACACTTGCTTTCCCTTTCGGTTCAATATTTTTATCCCAATCATCTTTGAACTACATATAAGGGAAAAAATGTTTAACAATCTAATACGAATAGTAATTAAATTTAACAAAATAAGAAAAAAAAAACAATGACTAAAAAATATAATTAGAAGACAAATAAACATACCAAAAATAATGGGTCATCTTCCTCAATAAGCTTTAAAAATGAAGGACAGTTGTTACTCTGATCCATATCTGAAAATTAAATATGAAGGCTTTTTAAAAATTAAAACGGTTAACTATTTATAGAAACAAACTTATAATATCGCGAGAAACTTCTAAAACAAATAATTAAAAAGAAACGGTTTCAAAAAAATTTAAATCCTATTTATTTTTAGAAACACAATCAATATTTCGTAAAAACATATCACACACTAAAAATTTACATAATCTTTAATGGATTCAAAATTAGCACAATATAAAATTTATTAGTTAATCATGAAAAAAGAAAAACAGAAATAAAAAACCAAAACAAAAGAATCATTAATACATATTAATACAATACAAAATTTATTAGTAAAAAAAACAAAGATTTTCTAATTTCAAAAAATATTATAGTTAGATTTGCCAAAAAAAAATAAACAAAATAACTTAAAAATTATAGAGATTAGGATAAACGATGAAAACTATCATTATACCGGATTAAAAAACATCAAAAAAAAAAGGATAAAATTAAATTAAGTGAACAAAAACCTTTAAAGTTAGATTTTCATCAACAACAACATTTGATTTCCCCTTCGGATCATCCTAAGAAACATAAAACATTAACCTTTGAAAATGAAAAAATAAAGATAAAACAATTCAGTTAATTACAAACTCCTACAATTTAGTAAATGAACACAAACCTTTGAACTTTGATTTTCATCACAAAAGAACACTTGTTTTCCCTTTCGGTTCAGTTTTTTTATCCCAATCATCTTTGAACTACATATAAGGAAAAAAACGTTTAACAATCTAATACGAATAGTAATTAAATTTAACAAAATAAGAAAAAAAAACAATGACAAAAAAATATAATTAGAAAACAAATAAACATACCAAAAATAATAGGTCATCTTCCTCAATAAGCTTTAAAAATGAAGGACAGTTGTTACTCTGATCCATATCTGGAAATTAAATATGAAGGCTTTTTAAAAATTAAAACGGTTAACTATTTATAGAAACAAACTTATAATATCGGGAGAAACTTCTAAAACAAATAATTAAAAAGAAACGGTTTCAAAAAAAATTTAAATCCTATTTATTTTTAGAAACACAATCAATATTTCGTAAAAACATATCACACACTAAAAATTTACATAATCTTTAATGTATTCAAAATTAGCACAATATAAAATTTATTAGTTAATCATGAAAAAAGAAAAACATAAATAAAAAACCAAAACAAAAACAAAAATCATTAATACATATTAATACAATACAAAATTTATTAGTAAAAAACAAAGATTTTTAAATTTCAAAAAATATTATAGTTAGATTTGCCAAAAAAAAAATAAACAAAATAACTTAAAAATTATAGAGATTAGCATAAACGATGAAAACTATCATTATACCGGATTAAAAAACACCAAAAAAAACGATAAAATTAAACTAAGTGAAAAAAACCTTTAAAGTTAGATTTTCATCAACAACAACATTTGATTTCCCCTTCGGATCATCCTAAGAAACATAAAACTTTAACCTTTGAAAATGAAAAAATAAAGGTAAAACAATTCAGTTAATTACAAACTCATATAATTTAGTAAATGAACACAAACCTTTGAACTTTGATTTTCATCACAAAGAACACTTGCTTTCCCTTTCGGTTCAGTTTTTTTATCCCAATCATCTTTGAACTACATATAAGGGAAAAAATGTTTAACAATCTAATACGAATAGTAATAAATTTAACAAAATAAGAAAAAAAAACAATGACAAAAAAAATAATTAGAAAACAAATAAACATATCAAAAATAATGGGTCATCTTCCTCAATAAGCTTTCAAAATGAAGGACAGTTGTTACTCTGATCCATATATGGAAATTAAATATGAAGGCTTTTTAAAAATTAAAACGGTAAACTATTTATAGAAATAAACTTATAATATCGGGAGAAACTTCTATAACAAATAATTAAAAAGGAACGGTTTAAAAAAAAATTAAAACCTATTTATTTTTAGAAACACAATCAATATTCCGTAAAAACATATCACACACTAAAAATTTACATAATCTTTATTGGATTCAAAATTAACACAATATAAAATTTATTAGTTAATCATGAAAAAAGAAAAACAAAAATAAAAAACCAAAACAAAAGAATCGTTAATACATATTAATACAATACAAAATTTATTAGTAAAAAAACAAAGATTTTCAAATTTCAAAAAATATCATAGTTAGATTTGCCAAAAAAAATAAACAAAATAACTTAAAAATTATAGAGATTAGAATAAACGATGAAAACTATCATTATACCGGATCAAAAAACACAAAAAAAAAACGATAAAATTAAACTAAGTGAACAAAAACCTTTAAAGTTAGATTTTCATCAACAACAACTTTTGATTTCCCTTTCGGATCATCCTAAGAAACATAAAACCTTAACCTTTGAAAATGAAAAAATAAAGGTAAAAGAATTCAGTTAATAACAAACTCCTATAATTTAGTAAATTAACACAAACATTTGAACTTTGATTTTCATCACAAAGAACACTTGCTTTCCTTTTCGGTTCAGTTTTTTTATCCCAATCATCTTTGAACTACATATATGGGAAAAAAATGTTTAACAATCTAATTCGAATAGTAATTAAATTTAACAAAATTAGAAAAAAAAAATGACAAAAAAATAATAATTAGAAAACAAATAAACATATAAAAAATAATGGGTCATCTTCCTCAATAAGCTTTAAAAATGAAGGACAGTTGTTACTCTGATCTATATCTGGAAATTAAATATGAAGGCTTTTTTAAAATTAAAACGGTAAACTATTTATAGAAACAAACTTATAATATCGGGAGAAACTTCTAAAACAAATAATTAAAAAGGAACGGTTTAAAAAAAAATTAAATCCTATTTATTTTTAGAAACACAATCAATATTCCGTAAAAACATATCACACACTAAAAATTTACATAATCTTTAATGGATTCAAAATTAACACAATATAAAATTTATCCGTAAAAACATATCACACACTAAAAATTTACATAATCTTTAATGGATTCAAAATTAACACAATATAAAATTTATTAGTTAATCATGAAAAAAGAAAAACAGAATAAAAAACCAAAACAAAAGAATCATTAATACATATTAATACAATACAAAATTTATTAGTAAAAAAACAAAGATTTTCAAATTTCAAAAAATATCATAGTTAGATTTGCCAAAAAAAATAAACAAAATAACTTAAAAATTATAGAGATTAGAATAAACGATGAAAACTATCATTATACCGGATCAAAAAACACCAAAAAACGATAAAATTAAACTTACCTCTTGTGTTCGAAGAAGATTCAGACTCCTGCAGTTGCATAAGTCATCATCAATAAGTTCAAGACATTGACCATATGGAACTTTTCCTCCCCACAATAAGCTTGCAAAATCATACGGTATTTCCTACGTATCGAAACAAAAAACATATAAGCTTAAATAACTTATTGTCTGTTGATAAAATGAAAACCAAAGAAACATACCAAAAATATAGGATCATAGTCATCAGTCAACTTTAAAAACGATTGGAGCGTTGTTTTTAGGATCCATAACTGCAAAGGAATAAAGGAATTTAAAAAAAAATATATAACAGTAACTTATTTATAGAAACAATGTCTAATTACAGAAACAGAGTTATAATTGAGAATAGAAAAATTAACCTTAAAAACAGTAATGTGTTTATGGAAACAAAAACATCTTTAGAAAGAAATTAAAGGTATCTTTAAACCTAAATAGAAAAACTCATAACTGACAAAACTAACAATATGAACTTCAAAAGATAATGACATAAAGTTTCAAAATTATGCCTAAACAGAAAATTTAATAAGAAATAAGAAAGAGTATACATATCAAAAAACAAACAATACCAACAACATGTAACTAACCTGTTTTGGTAGACGAACATTCCGAGTCCGAATTTCAAAAGAGATTGAGGATTCACCATGGGAAAATACAAACAATCAATTATTCAGAACATATATTACTAATTTAAAAAAAAATCTGAAAACTAAAGAAATGTAACGCCCCAAAAATCTAAATGTTAATATTTGTCGTGAGTTCCTATATGACACGTCATGAAATAAATAACTAGGCTATTTAACCTAGTTAAGGGTGTGGTCAAAAGTATTAAAAGAGGAAGGTAATGTCAGTTATGTTTTAAAGGTAAACCCGAGGGACTAAATTGGGAAAGATGAAAGTTAAGTTATTAAATAACTTAATCACACACAAACACACACATACGTGTGTGTTCGAGAAAGATCAGGAGGCTCCCATGGAGCCTCAAACCCTAGCACCATCTTTATGCTCAATCGGAAGGCAAGATGAAGCTTAAATCCATAACCGAGTATGGATTAATGATCACCAACACGAAGGGATCATAAGGTATGTTTTAAATCTAAGATTTGTGATTATGGGTGAAGTGGGTTATGTTCTAATCCGTGAGTTAGTATGAAATTGATCATGTACAAGGGTTAGAATCCTCGTATAGAACATGGGTTATGTATGGTTTGCGTTAATTTGATGATTAGGGGTGAAACCCGTTAGTTAGGGTGAAGAGGATGACTAGAATCACCTCCTATGTTCAAGTCTTGTTGAATGATTGATGTATTATGTGGGTATGATGAATTATTGTTAGATGAAAGTATAGGAATATGATGATGTTATGTTTGATGTTCATTTGGAATGATATATGATGATTAGTAGAAGGATTTGATGAGTTATGTAGGAGTTTAGAAGATTCGTGCATAAATTAGTTGTACGTCATGCTTAAAAGGTGGTACGCACACTACAGTGTCGTCCGTATAGTCGATTATGATGTTACGGGCATATGGTGATAAGTCGATAGTTAAGTATGGTAAATAGTTGACTTTTGA
Source organism: Helianthus tuberosus (assembly GCA_030545235.1). Classification (NCBI taxonomy): domain Eukaryota; kingdom Viridiplantae; phylum Streptophyta; class Magnoliopsida; order Asterales; family Asteraceae; genus Helianthus; species Helianthus tuberosus. Next base: position 169,651,974 of record CM060368.1, read on the forward strand.
AAGTCAACTAAGTATAAGAAACATGATTTGACTCGTTGTCGTAAATGTAGGTTGATGGGAAGTCGTATGGTACATGTTATAGCAATCCGTGTTAAATGTAATGACATGATGAATTACATGAGTTTAACGTATACGGATATGATTATATGAAGTTGATTATATATTTTAATGCTTGTTAGAAATGACTAAGGAAAGTTAAGTGTGAATTATGCGAGTGATATGATTGTTACGTGTACAAATGTGTATGCTAATAAGAGCGTGATTTCGATGAAATGAAAGTATAGGAATCACGTCGAGACGGACTCAAGCATGAGGTGTTAACGGGTCAAGAAGAGGCAAGGAATCGGATACGAGAACAGACGCATAAGGTAAGTGATTTCCGTAATCACTTCTTAGTTCAAGTAAGTAATAAAGTGTTATAATTGATTAAACATGATGTTTGAGGTCAAATATGTGTTAAAGTCTTTCGTCGTAAATGATGGGGTTAAAGTTGACCTAAATGCCCTTGATGGGTATTTTGGGGTAAACGATCTTAAAAAGTAGTTTAGAAGCAAGTTGTTCGATAGAGTAATGTTTTGGACAAGTATGGGAGTGGGAAGTATGGTCTTGCTAGTCTTAGACCAATTAATGCGCAAATACCCATAACGGGTCAAATAATTAGGAAATGATAATAAGCCGATAGAGCGTAAGATAAGAATTTCCTTAATTTGGATGTGGGATTTTAAGTTATATGATAGAATGTGAATTTACAAGCATGTAGGAAGAAACGGGAGGTCAAACGGGTAAACGGTTCGAAAGTTATGCGCGTTTTAGTGCGTTCGGACGTCGAAACGGAACTGCAGGAAAATGCATTTTAGAGAGGCCGTCGCCGACGGGCAAGGAGGCCGTCGCCGACGGGCATGGGAAAGTCAGTTTTTCTCAGACGCCTTATTTACCTGTCTACGGGGTTTTGGCCGACGGGAAAAACTACGGGCCGTCGCCGACGGGCCCTAGGGCCGTCGCCGACGGGCCCTAGGGCCGTCGCCGACGACCTCCCCAAGTCCAAAAGTCTGAAATTTGTGATTTAAGTTGATTTATGTATCGTAGGCTTCGGTTTGTTATCCGTGGACTACGGCGGACTTTCTAAACATGATTTTGATTGATCCTTAGATGAACATGGGCTATAAATCAAAGTTTAAGTCTCATGTAATTAACGTATTAATATGTAAGGGGTATGCAAGATGTTGTGCGTGTATGTAGATGCATATTTATGTATATATGAAGATACATGTGACAGTATGGATATATATGTGAAGGCGTAGGAATGTATGTATGTATGCGGATGTGTGTTCATGTATGTATAAAGATATGTACGAGTGTATGCATGTATGTAAAGATGTAAGAAAGGTATATACGTACGTATGTCTTATGCGTTTAAATGTATGTATGTAGGAGTGAAGGTAGGTAGAACGTATGTACGCAAGGGAGTACGTACGAAGGTATGCACATATGTAGGTTTGTGTGAAGGCATGTAATAAATATGTATGTATGTATGTAAGTATGTATGTATTTATGAATGTAGGTATGTATGTATGTAGGTAGGAATGGGTGTATTTAGGAATGCACGTACGTAGGTACGTACGTATGTATGTAGGCAAGTATGTAGGAAAGTTGCTATTTGTGACCGTAAACGTATGTATCAGTTTGTATGAAAGTATGTACGCATGCATCTAATGAAAGTGAGTACTAACGGTAAAAATAGCCTGCTTGGTGAATGAAGTGTAACGCAGGAATACCAAAGAAGTCTCACTACGGATCGTATCATCAGGATGGAAAAGCTGGGATGTAAAGAGTTAACGAAACGAGAAGTAAACGTGAACAAACCTTGTATGTTTATAATGCGTACTAATGATGTGAATTTTATGTGGTAAGCGCAGGTAGTACCAGTCATGAGGATATCCAAGGATTGGAGATCGAAGATCGAGTTACTAGAGAGATTGTACGGAAACGTTGATGTGCATAATGTAGTAAACATAAGCTATGTTTTTAACTAGTATATAAGAGGATGACGGGTTTATGAGAAAGAGTTGTGTTAAAGTTAAACTTTAAATAAGTTGAGGTATTTATAATGAAAGAAATTTTATGGTACGTGTTTCCGCTGCGACTTTTTGTCAAATACGAATTAGGGTCTTACAAGTTGGTATCAGAGCCCTGGTTTGAGGGAATCAAGTACGAGAAGGTAAGTACTTGAACTCAAACTTGCGTGCTCTTGAGATAAGAAATCCGTACAATCTAAGACTCGATCAAGATCCAAAGGTAAAGGCTAATGAAAGTATGTATTTATGTATACGTATAAAGAAACTGACGGTTTTGTATGTGCAAGGTAAGCATAAGTGTTGGAAGAGGATGATCCGTGAATGCAGTCTAGGATGAATACTAAGGCAGGCAAAGAGGTAATAAGACAAATAGGCAAATGAGCCCAGGTACGTAAATGTAATATGTGGGTGAAAGTAAGGGTAAAATTCATTAAGAGAAGGAGAATTTTAAAAGGAAAGACGATGATTGTATAGTAATGAAGTATTAGAAGTGATACACGTGCCGAAACCTAAGTCTACGGACGTAAGGTGACAATTACATGAAGGCACGAAACTACTATGTGGATTATGTACCTGGCCAGTACACGAGAAACGTAGGACGTTCATGAGATCATGATAATTGTTACAGTTATGCCGGTAGAGTTAGGTAGCAGGCGGGCGTGCGGGTGAAATGGGAAGTAAGACTCTCGGGAAATTGAGAGTACTATGAAAGTATGAAAAACATGCCTGATAAGAATGAAAAATGTGGAATCCGTAATTAAGTACGGATCAATAAGATATGAATGATATGTTTGAATCCGTGAGACGGATTCAAGGATGAAAGGTATGAATGCAATGTTTGAATCCGTGAGACGGATTCAAGTGATGAAAGGCATGAATGGAATGTTTGAACCCGTAAAACGGATTCAAGGAAAGGAAATGTAGAAATGATATGTCTGAATCTGCGAAACGGATTCAACACATGTAAGAAATGAAAGATGTGAATGATATGGTTGAATTCATTAGATGAATTCAAATCATAGGAGGAAGAGAAGGTATGAATGATATGTCTGAATCCGTGAAACGGATTCAAGGAAGAAAGGCATGAATATAATGTTTGAATCCGTAAAGCGGATTCAATGAATGAAAAAGCATGAATGATGCGTCTGAATCCATGAGACGGATTCAAAAATATAAAAAGATGAAATTAATCCGCCTAAGAAGATGTCGACAGTTTGACCATGATTGAGTCGAACGGGTCATAGAAATAAGAATAAAGTAAAAAGTGATAGTATAATAGACGAAGTTTTGTATAAGTTATGTGTTAGATGTGTTAGTAATTGACTCTTAGAAGTCAGAATGATAACGGGCTGTGACCCGGACAATAACTTGAGTATGGGCGGGAATGGTAAGCTTAGTAAGAAATATTGAAACAATGTAATAAGGTCCTTGCAAGTAAGCATGAATGGAAGGGAGTACGAGCGTGTACTCCAGTTGGTGAAATGATTAATTGAATGAGAAGATTGTATGTAAGAGATAGAATGTGTGGTACGTAATAGTAGGTACGTAGGAAATTGTAGAAGAGTTATAGGTGGGTAACCACCTAGTTTAATGAAGGTTTAAATGATATATGCTAACCGCCGATGATGTTGATGATAATGTAGAACTATTGGTGTGACGAAACCAATTGTATTGATGAAAGGATGTGCATGAGCGGAAGCTCCCTTACACGGATGAATGAAACCTGGCCTGTACGGCTAGTACTTGAGGAAAAAGATGATCGATCTGGGTTGCGGATCGTGGTTTGGAAATGAAAAAGAGGTTAGTAAAATATTTAACCCATGATTGGAGAGATATGAACTATTTATATACGTGAATTAAGTAATGCATGAAGTGAAAGCAATAGTAATGTGAAATGAACGGAATGATATAAAGATAAAATAAAGGTATGCAAGGTATATGTAACGGTAGAAAATGTAGAATAAGGTTAATGTTAAAGTTAAGCATATATGAGTATGTATAGATTTCAAATACAAAGTAAGGTCGTTTAGTCGATGAAAACATTATGAATGTGCAAATAATAAAAAGGGAATGTTAGTAGTGGGATGTTGGAATGGTTTCAAGTAAATAAAAGATATATAATGCATATGATATACGAGTATTAGAATGATGAATGAATCATTAGCTATAAAGGCTGTTAGGAACTTGAGTTATTAGTGAAAGCGACACTAATAAGAACTCCGGAACGGGTTCTTGGAGCTAGAAGATTCTCATTAGGATGGGCTAGGGGTCGTAAGGATATACTAGAAGAAAGATAATGTGTGTTCGATGAAAGTGAGAAAGGTTTCGGGGACGAAACCTTGTTTAAGGGTGGTAGACTTGTAACGCCCCAAAAATCTAAATGTTAATATTTGTCGTGAGTTCCTATATGACACGTCATGAAATAAATAACTAGGCTATTTAACCTAGTTAAGGGTATGGTCAAAAGTATTAAAAGAGGAAGGTAATGTCAGTTATGTTTTAAAGGTAAACCCGAGGGACTAAAGTGGGAAAGATGAAAGTTAAGTTATTAAATAACTTAATCACACACAAACACACACATACGTGTGTGTTCGAGAAAGATCAGGAGGCTCCCATGGAGCCTCAAACCCTAGCACCATCTTTATGCTCAATCGGAAGGCAAGATGAAGCTTAAATCCATAACCGAGTATGGATTAATGATCACCAACACGAGGGGATCATAAGGTATGTTTTAAATCTAAGATTTGTGATTATGGGTGAAGTGGGTTATGTTCTAATCCGTGAGTTAGTATGAAATTGATCATGTACAAGGGTTAGAATCCTCGTATAGAACATGGGTTATGTATGGTTTGCGTTAATTTGATGATTAGGGGTGAAACCCGTTAGTTAGGGTGAAGAGGATGACTAGAATCACCTCCTATGTTCAAGTCTTGTTGAATGATTGATGTATTATGTGGGTATGATGAATTATTGTTAGATGAAAGTATAGGAATATGATGATGTTATGTTTGATGTTCATTTGGAATGATATATGATGATTAGTAGAAGGATTTGATGAGTTATGTAGGAGTTTAGAAGATTCGTGCATAAATTAGTTGTACGTCATGCTTAAAAGGTGGTACGCACACCAAGCGTATGATAAAATGTATATAGTGTCGTCCGTATAGTCGATTATGATGTTACGGGCATATGGTGATAAGTCGATAGTTAAGTATGGTTAATAGTTGACTTTTGAAAGTCAACTAAGTATAAGAAACATGATTTGACTCGTTGTCGTAAATGTAGGTTGATGGGAAGTCGTATGGTACATGTTATAGCAATCCGTGTTAAATGTAATGACATGATGAATTACATGAGTTTAACGTATACGGATATGATTATATGAAGTTGATTATATATTTTAATGCTTGTTAGAAATGACTAAGGAAAGTTAAGTGTGAATTATGCGAGTGATATGATTGTTACGTGTACAAATGTGTATGCTAATAAGAGCGTGATTTCGATGAAATGAAAGTATAGGAATCACGTCGAGACGGACTCAAGCATGAGGTGTTAACGGGTCAAGAAGAGGCAAGGAATCAGATACGAGCACGGACGCATAAGGTAAGTGATTTCCGTAATCACTTCTTAGTTCAAGTAAGTAATAAAGTGTTATAATTGATTAAACATGATGTTTGAGGTCAAATATGTGTTAAAGTCTTTCGTCGTAAATGATGGGGTTAAAGTTGACCTAAATGCCCTTGATGGGTATTTTGGGGTAAACGATCTTAAAAAGTAGTTTAGAAGCAAGTTGTTCGATAGAGTAATGTTTTGGACAAGTATGGGAGTGGGAAGTATGGTCTTGCTAGTCTTAGACCAATTAATGCGCAAATACCCATAACGGGTCAAATAATTAGGAAATGATAATAAGCCGATAGAGCGTAAGATAAGAATTTCCTTAATTTGGATGTGGGATTTTAAGTTATATGATAGAATGTGAATTTACAAGCATGTAGGAAGAAACGGGAGGTCAAACGGGTAAACGGTTCGAAAGTTATGCGCGTTTTAGTGCGTTCGGACGTCGAAACGGAACTGCAGGAAAATGCATTTTAGAGAGGCCGTCGCCGACGGGCAAGGAGGCCGTCGCCGACGGGCATGGGAAAGTCAGTTTTTCTCAGACGCCTTATTTACCTGTCTACGGGGTTTTGGCCGACGGGAAAAACTACGGGCCGTCGCCGACGGGCCCTAGGGCCGTCGCCGACGACCTCCCCAAGTCCAAAAGTCTGAAATTTGTGATTTAAGTTGATTTATGTATCGTAGGCTTCGGTTTGTTATCCGTGGACTACGGCGGACTTTCTAAACATGATTTTGATTGATCCTTAGATGAACATGGGCTATAAATCAAAGTTTAAGTCTCATGTAATTAACGTATTAATATGTAAGGGGTATGCAAGATGTTGTGCGTGTATGTAGATGCATATTTATGTATATATGAAGATACGTGTGACAGTATGGATATATATGTGAAGGCGTAGGAATGTATGTATGTATGCGGATGTGTGTTCATGTATGTATAAAGATATGTACGAGTGTATGCATGTATGTAAAGATGTAAGAAAGGTATATACGTACGTATGTCTTATGCGTTTAAATGTATGTATGTAGGAGTGAAGGTAGGTAGAACGTATGTACGCAAGGGAGTACGTACGAAGGTATGCACATATGTAGGTTTGTGTGAAGGCATGTAATAAATATGTATGTATGTATGTATGTAAGTATGTATGTATTTATGAATGTAGGTATGTATGTATGTAGGTAGGAATGGGTGTATTTAGGAATGCACGTACGTAGGTACGTACGTATGTATGTAGGCAAGTATGTAGGAAAGTTGCTATTTGTGACTGTAAACGTATGTATCAGTTTGTATGAAAGTATGTACGCATGCATCTAATGAAAGTGAGTACTAACGGTAAAAATAGCCTGCTTGGTGAATGACGTGTAACGCAGGAATACCAAAGAAGTCTCACTACGGATCGTATCATCAGGATGGAAAAGCTGGGATGTAAAGAGTTAACGAAACGAGAAGTAAACGTGAACAAACCTTGTATGTTTATAATGCGTACTAATGATGTGAATTTTATGTGGTGAGCGCAGGTAGTACCAGTCATGAGGATATCCAAGGATTGGAGATCGAGTTACTAGAGAGATTGTACGGAAACGTTGATGTGCATAATGTAGTAAACATAAGCTATGTTTTTAACTAGTATATAAGAGGATGACGGGTTTATGAGAAAGAGTTGTGTTAAAGTTAAACTTTAAATAAGTTGAGGTATTTATAATGAAAGAAATTTTATGGTACGTGTTTCCGCTGCGACTTTTTGTCAAATACGAATTAGGGTCTTACAAGAAACATACAAAAAATATAGGATCATAGTCATCAATCAACTTTAACAACGAAGGAGCGTTGTTTTTAGGATCCATAACTGCAAATTAAGTAAGCAATGTTTTTAAAAAATATAACGGTAATCTATTTATAGAAACAATGTCTATTTACAGAAACCGAATAATAATTCCAAATACAAAAAATTAACCTTAAAAATAGTAATTTGTTTATAGAAACAAAAACAACTTTAAAAGAAATTAAAGATATCCTTAAATAATTAACAACTACTAAATAGAAAAAAAAAATATAATTGACAAAACAAACAATATGAACTTCAAAAGATAATCACATAAACTCTCAAAATAAAGCATAAAGACAAAATTTAAAACCAAAGACTATAGATATAAAAAAAACAAACAACACCAAGAAAATTGAACTAACCTGTTTTGGTCGCCGAACAGTCCGAGTTCGATTGTCACGAAAGATTGAGGGTTCACCATGAGAAAAACAAACCATAAATCATTCAGAACATATATTATTAATTTTTGAAAAAAAAATACCAAACATAAATGTTAAAATCAAATATTACAAACTTAAAAAAGAGAAAACAACTATAACATTCAACTAACCTCTATTGCTTGTTGAATGATCGGAGTCCGATTGTTATCCAAGATTTAGGGATTCACATGAAAATCAAAATAAACAAAAATCAGTAATTTTGATAAATGTCCAAGACATGATTAACGTTCATAGACACTACATAAATCAGAGAATGTAGATGATGATAACAAAACCTCCGATCTTGATATTGTTTGCAAAAAAAAAATATAAATGTTCAATCGCTTAGATTAAAGATGCACAGTAGATAAACAACAAACTAAAACAACATACCTTCAATTTTACGATCGGATCTAGAAAATTCCAAACAACATAACCTGTTTTGGTAGACGAACAATCCGAGTCCGAATTTCAAAAAAGATTGAGGGTTCACCATGGGAAAATACAAACCATAAATCATTCAGAACATATATTAATAAGTAAAAAAAATTAATGAATAGAAAGGATAAAATTACATATTACAAACTTAAAAAAGATAAAAAAACTATAACACTTAACTAACCTCTTTTGTTTGACGAATTATCGGAGTCCGAAATCAGATCTACAGAAATCAGAACAAAGAAAAACTTATTACAAATCAGAACAAAGAAAAAGTTATTAGAAATCCAAAGAAAGAAAAAGATAAAGTTTGATCGGATCTACAGAAATCAGAACAAAGAAAAAGTTATTAGAAATCGAAAGAATCTTTATAAAATGAACTTTATATACAATCGAACAACATAAATAACAACATACCTTTAATTTCTTTGATCAGATCTACATAAATCAGAACAAAAATGGTTTTTAGCAATCGAAACAATATTCATAAAAACAACTTTGTATAATACAATCGAATAACATAAATAAAAACATACCTTTAATTTCTTTGATCGGATCTACATAAATGAGAAAACAAATGGTTTTTAGCAATCGAAACAATCTTTATAAAAACAACTTTGTATATACAATAACATAAATAACGCAGATCTAGGTTCGATTAGGTATATTTACCTTTGATCTTGATAAAATCTTAAAGATCCAATGAGATGATGAACAATTGTAGAAGAAAAAGAAGATAGAGAAGGGAGATTCGGTAGGTATGATTTCGGTGACAATGATTTACCAAATTTATGTGATCCGAATAACAAACCAAATTGTATTTGAAAACCATAAACCCGACCCATGTGGAAACGGATCCCACGTCCATTTTAAAGAAATTAGTCAACTTATTAGTCTATTCTCAATTCCCTCCTAAACTCAAAATCCACCTCCACCATATCTTGCCACATCATCAAAAATGGCCAAAATCACATGCCACCTAGCCCAAATCCATCTCATTTATATATATATATATATATATATATATATAGAGAGAGATTAATATTGATCGTTTTGGAATCATTGACAGTTTATAATTTTAAGAAATAAGCATGAGAACATATTTTTAGATTTAAATATGCAAGTTAAATCACTATAGGTTAAAGTATTTAATAATAACAATTTAGTTATATAAATTTATGTACACCATGTTACAAAATTACATAATTTATATTTTTAAATCCGTGTAATACACGGTTCTATGATCTAATAATTTAATAAAAAACAAATATATCTTATCAATTTATAGATTTCCTAAATAACCCTCACATCCGATTCCTTATTTTGATTTATCTCTATTCAATTAAGTGACATGTGTTTAATAATTTTTTTATCATTATTTCTCCAAGTTCCACTCACCAAATAATTATCTATACTATTACTAGTCTAAGTACCCGTGTAATACACGGGTGGCTAAACAACAAATAAATTATACTTTGACACGTAAATACTTTATTACAGGTTCGTTCGAATATTATGATGTATTTTAATCTACATAAAGGTAAACTTAGTACCTCAGAATATTATGATCAATGATGCCTAATGATATGTTTCTTACTTTTTCAAAACAAAATACGTTGTTATCATATAAATTTGAATTTAAAATATAAAAAAAACAAATTCATCGTACTACAAATGTAAAAAAAGGGGTTCGATGATGTGTATGTAAGAAATATGATTTTCGGATGTTCAATATAAATTGAAAATCTGTTACTCTAACACTTATGGTTGCTGGAGTTTCGTAACAAATAACTTCGAATTCGTTTTAGACCAATTGAAAAAACAATCAGTTGTTCATTACTATACTTGTAAATAGATTTACAATTAGTTGTAAAAATATTAAACATCTAATAACAAATTTATATCCTAAAATAAACAAAACAATAGCTATTAAAATTGTTTGAGTAAAATATATAAAAGTAAATATTGGTTACCAAAAATTACCGTCGAATTTACTGTTATTTTAATAAATATTTACAGAAAATATATATGAGGATAACATTTAAATAAAAAATCATCATTACAAATATATCATATCAAGTTCTGCAAAATCAGCTATCCTTCTTCACAAGCTTCAAGAAACATCAACGGCGGTTCAAAGAATTAGTAAAGGTAACTTCCGACTTCATCTCCGATCAGTTGTAAGAAGATTGTTACTTTGATTTACCAACTAAATTTATCATCTGTATTACAAAATACTCACGAATTGTGTTTATTTCCAACGATTAATGAAGAATTAGACATGAAATCAGAGTTAGGTTTTTATTATATTGAAAGTTATGTATGTTATATGTATTTAAGAAGGATTATATGTATTGCATGTGTTTGAGTGTATATAATTTCGGTTAATACTTTGATTTGGTTGATAGATTTTGATTATACTGTTATGAAAAAAAATGTTAGTTAATAGTGTGATTTGGATGATTGAATAGATATGATTATCATTTTAAATTTATGATCCAGAATTTTTTTTGTGGAATTGTATTCAATATAAGATTATATTTAACTCATATTGAACACTATAAAAGGATAATTTTTGGTAAAAATTAATTGACACATTTAATTATTTGTAATATTCTATATAAATATAATGATCAGATAAAAGTTGCTTTAGTCTTGTTTATACGTATATTGTATATAGTCATTGTATATTGTATATAGTCATTGTATAAGCAAAATGTGTGTGAAAATTTGTTTAAGAGGTTATTTTCTTATTCATATGAACATATATGTATCGATTCAAGTTCAACACTAAATGTTTATAACATATGTTGGTATAATGCAGGTTTAAAAAATGAGTCACTCATGCATTGCAATCTTAGAAGAGCCATCCTCGTTAAAACTTGTATGTATAAAGCTTACAAAATAATATATATAACTTGTATTACAAATTATGTAAAACCTAAATTTAACCGCAGGTGCTGCCAATTGATTTTGTTAAGAATGTATATGGAGAATATTGGCAAAGGAAAAAAGTAATGATAAATCATGAAAGTCGTAGAAGTTGGCCAGTTTCTTTAAGAAGTGTAAGTGGGGAATCCATTATAACCGACGGATGGAGTAATGTAGTAAGGGATCTTGAATTGACAAAAAGGACGATATTGCGATTAAGGATAATGGAGGACGATAGTATGGAAATAAGTTGCTTCATTGAAAACATATGTGGTGAATCTTTTGTAACATTCAATCGTTACAACATTTTAAAGATAATAGTAAGTATACTATTATTTCTTAATGAATATTTATTTTGTCATTCTTGAAATATAAATGATTTACATAAATATATATCACTAATATATTACATTACTTTTCAGGTGCTTCCAGAAACTTATGTCACAAAATGTTACTCGTACGTACCAGTGAACGACTGTTATAACATAAATGCAGCAGGTCATACTTGGAAAGTTGAGACGGAAAAAAATCAATGATAATTATGTTTTTACAAAAGGTTGCCCAAAGTTATTTCATGATCTTGGAATAGAAGAAGATGATTTACTGTTGTTGACGAAAAGTGACAACGACACATTTGCGATAAACATATATCGTAGAGGAGTTGAGTTAGTTCTGAACATCAAAGAAGAAAGTCATGATGAATCTGTGCTGGAAATACCTAAAGACACATACTACAAAAACGTTGACTTTGTAAGTATTTTATACTAAATTATAAGAGTTTATAAAAAATTCCGACTTACTTACGTATGTTATTGTATGACAGGCTTTCTGTGGAGATGATGATTCAATTGGTCAGTTTATGTGTGAGGTACTGAGCTTCCATTTATGTAGATTAATATACATTAGAATAAGCTTTTGTGATTTTATTAAGTATCAATGTATCATAAACAGATGAATGAAAGTCGTAACAAAAAGGAGGTTAATAAGAACGTTGGTGGAGAAGAAGTCTCGAACGTGGAAACAAAGAGTGTTATGAGAGAAGAGATAAACCAACAACCAAAAAAAAATGTAATAATTTGAATCATAATAATACATGAGTAGTAATTTTAATAAGTTTAGCCATATTTATTTTTTACTTCTTGGTTATTGATGTCAAACATAAGAAGTTGTGTTAACAGGTTAAGAAAAAAGGAAAACAAACTGAGGGATACTGTAAGGCAGACGACAGTAAGGCGCTGATATGCGGAACAGATGTGGAAATGCAAACCGTTTCAACAGTTGGAAAAAGAACACGCAGCCGGTTGGTACGTATAACAACATTTATTTATGATTAACATAAACAAATTAAGATATATAATACATATTTTATTTTAAACATTATTTGTTTCTGTAATAATTAGGAAAAAGACATTAGAAAGACATCTGGTAATGAATTGAAGATATTTGTGACAACCCGTATTCCCAAGGTTAGTGTTGCCTAACTTAACGATCCTAAACTCTCCTTGTTTCCTTATTTCCGCCTTGTTAGTATTGGATGCACTAGAAGTCAAGCCGAATTAACACGAGCCCATATATGTGACCATCATACTGTGATTATATATGTATATATATGCTGCCTTGATGGATCAAAACCTGGTGGAACAATGAATTAGAATCGATGAATAAGTTAGTATCTTGATTTTACGGTGGACAATATATAGCATGCAAACTTTCGTATATATATATATATATATAATTGTATGTGGTAATGATTCATGATATGTGCTGATGGAAAAAGAATCATGCTAGTATTGATTTCTGTTTGATGATGTGATGGCTGTAATATGTGATAATATGTCTAGGGAATGGGTAATGCACAGCACACTATATGAGTCACAGAAACACGGTTGTGGGCTGAAAAGTTTAATGAGTTGCTAGTAAATAATTGGTATATTTGGGCCTGCATGTTTAACTGTACACCTTAATGAACTAGATGGTTTGGGCTGCATTTATGGGGCCACACATCGGTACTGGATCACAAGTTTATAATGGGTCGCACACCTCTTTTAGGTAGTCAGACAAGAGTAGGGTTAACTGGGACAGGTTCCATTCGATTGGGGACTTTATATTGACTGGATGGGCTTGGGCCATCCGGTTGGGCAAAAAGTGAATGACCGATTCGGTTAGGGTTGGGTAACCGGATTGGATATTATAATCGGATGGACTCGTACCAGCATATTGGGCCACTTGACTTGTAGATTCCATGCTTGATAAATCATTGCTTCTTGTTTCAATTGATTGCTTAACTGTTATACGTGTCTTATGTGATGACAACTGGTGTGATCCATGTGCGAACAAACTGTAAAACTGATCACTACCAAACACTCTTTTAGGTCGTGAGTATTGAACTTAGTAAACGAGTAACTGGTCTAACCGAGCAAACCTAAGGTGAGTTCACTTCTCTTTTCTAAGTATGCATCCCAGGGAGGGATATCGGGTAACGTTCCAGGGAGGAATGCCAGGTTAATGAGATGTTGGTTATTACTCAATTTCTATCATATAAGACCCCTTACATCTACCGATTGTTGCCGTGAAGGCAATGAGGTATTTAGTTGATAGCGCTATTAGGTTTGGCACCCTCACGACGTTCGAGGAGAACGGGCGTGAACTAATTACCTTAAAACATGACCAATGCTTTGATAGAGGCAATGGGGTTGGCAATCATATATCATATGGCCATTCGGTAATCGAGTAATAACAACATCGAAACATCAAACATCATAACAATAAACAACATATCGTCTTGTAAACTGTTTTACTCACATGATTGGTAATACAACTTGGTAAACAAACACAAACCTTGAACTCACCAGCGTAGTCTGACACACTTGTTTACATGCTTGTAGGTAATCATTGAAGGAACTAGGGAACTTGCCGTCTGATGCTGCTGGAGTGGTTGTGGTCATGATAAACAATTACATTGATTGGTTTTGATACATTTACACACTGATACATTTATGCTTCCGCTCAATACTTTGGTTTTGGTTTAACTTACAAACAATACATTTCTTTCAAATGAGTATTTCAATATATTATTACTTGTGTTTGATATGATTGGTGGCTCTTTGTTGGATCGTTGCACCTCCATTAGGGACATGCCCTAGGTGGTAATTTGGGGGTGTGATAGTTTGGTATCAGAGCCACTGGTTATAGAGAACTCGGTTTCAAAATGTTTTCATAAAACCAAACTATAACCGAATTGATCCAAACGTTGACCATGACACTCAGCTTCAGATTGCAAGGTTCGTTCCTCGTTAGTTTATGCATTACATGTTTAGTAAACGTATCTATATTTATAGAATGCACGACACGACATGGTAGATGTCATGACACATTGATAGTGTAACATAACTCTTGCATCTAGTAAATCCTAATCTCGTTGGTAGTGCATATTTTGTGGGTGGGAGAAACTTCAAACATAAGTTAAGAAGCATCGAGAGGAGCATGCAAACCGCCTTATTATCATGGGTGCACACATAATAATAACGCGTGGTGCATGCAAATCCCAATGAGGCTTAACGAGTGTAAGAGGGGTTCTTCCCTGTTTGTGTATGAACATGGTAGTTAATCGTTCCTAACGTGATAAACCTGAACACTTTTCTCGTTCTCGACTCCTAAATTAGTTCATTTCCATATATAGAAACATGAGTGGACGAGGACACGGACGTGGTGGCATCAACATGACTCAGGCTGAGTTAACAAATCTGATAAACACATGTGTGGCTGAGGCTCTGGCAGCCTACCAAGCTGGTATGAACTGTACCAAATACTTTTAAATCATGTATCGTGTACACAACTCTTACTTCTGTGTTGTATCTTCTTTCACCCAGCACACCCGATCAACCAGCCTGCCTGCACGTTCAAGACGTTTATGGATTGTAAGCCACAGACCTTCAGCAGGACGGAAGGGGCTGTAGGACTACTGAGATGGTTTGAGAAGGCCGAGTCGGTATTTGCTATGTGTAATTGCCCTGCTGGGGATCGCGTGAAATATGCTACAGGCACTCTCGAGGATGGTGCCCTGACATGGTGGAATGCCCAGGTTCAGTTGTTGGGTATCGAGGCGGCGAACGCCACTACTTGGGACGACTTTAAGGAATTGATGAGGGAGGAGTATTGTCCTCATGATGAGATACAGAAGCTAGAGAACGAGTATTATGATCTGAAATTGGTGGGATCCGAGGTTGAAGCATACGTGAAGCGGTCGTATGAGTTGGCTGACTTGTGTCCGAATTTGTCTCGACCTATGTCTCGAAGAATTGAATTATTCATCAAGGGATTACCTCCACGAGTGAAGGGTTTGGTTACTGCTGTAAACCTCAATAACTTAACTCAGATTGTCCGGTTGACTCACAAGATTGTTGATCAGGAGGTGGAGAGCAACTCGCTACCACCGCGTGTTTCTAAAGCTACTACTACCACCACCACAGCCACTACTCCTGTCACTGATAGTAAACGTAAGTGGGGTGATATGGACAAGGCGTCCAACTCAGTTCAGCCCCAAAAGAAGACAGACACTAGCAGTACTCGCAGCTTTAGTCAATCATCCTCAGTGAATCAAAATCAGAGCTCTTATGTGGGAAAGAAGCCTCAGTGTAGCAAATGTGGGTTTCATCATTATGGGCAGTGTGCTCGAGTTTGTCGCAGGTGCGACAAGGTAGGCCATGAGGCCAAGGATTGTAGGGCTCCTCAGCCAAAACAGCAGCAGCAGCAGACTCAGCCGAATCAGAGACAGCAAGGGCAGCAATCTCAGCAGGGTCAGGGGTTTAGAAAAGGGTGTTATCAGTGTGGGGCTGAGGGACATATGAAGTGGGATTGCCCTCAATTGAAACAGAATACAGGTGGTAACAACGCGGGGAACAATGATGGGAACAATGGGGGCAACGTGGCGCATGGGCGTGGATTTACTATTGGAGCTGGTGAAGCACGGAACGACGGCAATGTGGTGACTGGTACGTTCTCTGTTAATGGTGTTTATGCTTCTATTTTATTTGATTCGGGTGCCGATTGGAGTTATGTGTCTACGGGGTTCAGTAGTCGTCTAGGATTGAGTCCTACGCCTCTTGTTGTTAAGCATGTAGTGGAAATAGCGAATGGTAAAACTATCGAAGCGTCACATGCTCTCATGGGTTGCAAATTAGATCTCTTGGGTTAAGTATTCGACATTGACCTACTTCCTGTCACTCTCGGAAGCTTCGATGTAGTTGTTGGAATGGATTGGTTATCCAAATATCAGGCGGAAATTCTCTGCAAGGAGAAAGTCGTTCGTATTCCCCTTGCTAGCGGTGAATCTTTATCTGTTCAAGGTCATCGTAGCGGTGCTACAGTCGGTATTATCTCATCCATGAAAGCTCTAAGCTGTTTGCGTAAGGGCTATCCTTCCATTTTAGCCCTTGTCACTGATACCCAGACTGATGAGAGGAAACTCAAAGATCTTCCTGTTGTTCGAGAGTTTCCTGATGTTTTTCCTGAAGAGCTCCCTGGTTTACCTCCACATCGTCAGGTGGAATTTCAGATTGATCTCTAGCCAGGAGCAGCACCGATTGCTCGTGCTCCATACCGTCTTGCACCAGGAGAGTTGCAAGAATTATCAAATCAACTTCAAGAGTTACTGGACAGGGGTTTCATTCGTCCTAGTTCATCTCCTTGGGGAGCCCCTGTATTATTTGTGAAGAAGAAGGACGGGTCTTTTCGTATGTGCATCGACTACCGCGAGCTCAACAAAGTGACGATCAAGAATCGTTATCCTCTGCCACGTATTGACGACTTGTTTGACCAGCTGCAAGGGTCAAGTTTCTATTCCAAGATTGATTTGAGGTCGGGATATCATCAGGTACGGGTTAGAGAGGAGGATGTGCCTCGAACAGCTTTTCGAACGCGGTATGGTCACTATGAGTTTTTGGTTATGCCATTTGGGATGACCAACGCACCAGCGGTCTTCATGGACCTCATGAACCGCGTGTGCAAACCGTACCTTGACGACTTCGTTATCGTTTTCATTGACGACATTTTGATCTACTCCAAGAACAAGGAAGACCACGAGCGCCATCTTCGTCTCATTTTGGAGCTCCTGAGGAAGGAGCAGTTGTACGCAAAGTTTTCTAAGTGTGACTTCTGGATTCGGGAAGTACACTTTCTCGGGCACATCGTTAACGAAATGGGTATTCATGTGGATCCTGCCAAGATCGATGCTATTCGCAATTGGGCGGCACCAAAGAATCCTTCGGAGGTGCGTCAATTTCTTGGTCTTGCGGGATATTATCGTCGGTTTATTCGGGATTTTTCTAAGATTGCTCAACCCCTCACCGCCCTGACTCAAAAGAAAGTTGTTTATTCTTGGGGATCGAACCAGGAAGAAGCTTTTCAGCTCTTAAAGCAGAAATTGTGCAGCGCGCCGATTTTATTTCTACCAGAGGGTACTGAAGATTTTGTGGTTTATTGCGATGCGTCTATTCAGGGTCTCGGTTGTGTGTTGATGCAGCGAGACAAGGTGATAGCTTATGCTTCTCGACAGTTGAAGGTACACGAGAAGAACTATACGACACACGACCTGGAGTTAGGAGCCGTATTCTTCGCGTTGAAGATTTGGAGGCATTACCTGTACGGTACCAAGTGTACCATCTATACCGATCACAGGAGTCTTCAACATATCTTCGACCAGAAGGAATTGAATATGCGGCAACGTCGTTGGATCGAGCTTTTTAATGATTATGAGTGTGCTATCAAGTATCATCCGGGTAAAGCTAATGTTGTAGCTGATGCTCTTAGTCGCAAGGAACCGAAACAGAAGCGCGTTCGTGCCCTACAGCTTACTATTCACTCTGATTTACCTGCCCGGATTCGTTCAGCTCAGATTGAAGCGTTAAAGGAAGAAAATATCAAAGCTGAAGGATTACGAGGTCTACACAAGAAGAAGTTCGAGCAACGGTCTGACGAAATCTACTACTTCATGGAACGGATATGGGTTCCTTCATTTGGTAATCTTCGAGAACTTGTGATGGACGAAGCACACAAGTCACGATATTCTATTCATCCAGGGTCCGATAAGATGTACCAGGACCTCAAGGTTTTGTATTGGTGGCCGAACATGAAAGCGATTATTGCCACCTACGTGGGTAAGTGTTTGACCTGTGCTAGGGTCAAGGCAGAGTACCAGAAACCTTCGGGTCTACTTCAGCAGCCAGAGATACCCATGTGGAAATGGGAGCAGATCGCTATGGATTTTGTAACTGGGTTACCTAGAACACAGGCTGGGAACGATACTATATGGGTGATTGTCGACCGTCTCACAAATTCAGCACATTTCCTAGCAATCAAGGAGACAGATAAGTATTCGCAGCTCGCAGCAGTGTACCTTAAAGAGGTGGTTTCTAGGAACGGGGTGCCGACTTCTATTATTTCTGATCGAGATCCTCGTTTTACTTCGGAGTTATGGCAGGCTATGCATAAGATGTTCGGCTCACGTCTCGATATGAGCACAGCTTATCATCCACAAACGGATGGTCAGAGTGAGCGCACTATTCAGACACTAGAGGATATGCTGCGGGCATGTGTTATTGATTTTGGGAAAGGATGGGAGAAGCACTTGCCGTTGGTAGAATTTTCCTACAATAAAAGCTACCACACCAGTATCAAAGCGGCACCATTTGAGGCACTGTACGGGAGAAAGTGCCGTTCACCTCTCTGCTGGGCTGAGGTGGGTGATAGTCAGATCACAGGTCCTAAGATGGTACTCGAAACTTCAGCTATGATTGTGAAAATCAGGGAACGTATGGCAGCTGCTCGTGACCGCCAGAAGGCCTATGCTGACGAGCGTAGCAAAGAGGTAGTGTTTGAAGTGAATGATCGCGTCATGCTGAAAGTCTCACCGTGGAAAGGGGTTGTACGCTTTGGGAAGCGTGGCAAGCTGAATCCACGTTATGTTGGGCCGTTTAAAGTCCTTGAGCGTATCGGTAAGGTGGCTTATAGGTTGGAGTTACCTACTGAGCTGGGTAATGTTCACGACGTATTTCATGTATCACAGTTAAAGAAGTGTTATGCTGACGACCCATTAGTGGTACCTTTTCAAGAGTTAAAAATCGACGACAAGTTACAGTTTGTTGAAGAACCCATCGAGATCATGGACCGTGAGGTCAAAGTGCGTAAACACAGTCGTATTCCCATCGTTAGGGTTCGTTGGAACTCAAGACGTGGACCGGAGTTCACGTGGGAGCGCGAGGATCAGATGAAGCTTAAGTATCCTCACCTTTTCCCCAAAGACAAGGCCGAGTCAAGCAAAACTGGTGAATCTCGGGGCGAGATTCCTCTTCAAGTTGGGGATGATGTGGCACCCGAGCAGAATCCGCAACAATCTTGATTTCCTCACTTCACTCCTCAGTGTTACTTGTCAAATTTCGGGACGAAATTTCCTTCAAGTTGGGGATGATGTGACAACCCGTATTCCCAAGGTTAGTGTTGCCTAACTTAACGATCCTAAACTCTCCTTGTTTCCTTATTTCCGCCTTGTTAGTATTGGATGCACTAGAAGTCAAGCCGAATTAACACGAGCCCAAGTATGAATCACGGAATTTGGAACTTGGGCCGCAAACTCATCCAACCCACAATGTAGTGTTTAGGCCGCCACATTGTATTATGCGTGTGAAATACCAGCCGGCCCACTAAGCCTCATGTAGTATTGTAATAGGTTACGTAACCATAAATCCATATATACATATTAACCCTAAACAAAAACCCTGCTATTCCATAGTTGCGATCGACCAGAGAGACCCCCCCCCCCCCACTGTTCGAAACAATACTTGGAACAATCTAGTTCTGGTTAGTAATCTCATTTAATTGATTATTATATTCTTTTATTGTGTGATATTGCTATGTGTATTCATTGATAAGTATGTTACTCATAAAAGAATCGACCGATATAATCTTGTGTGCTAACTGTTAGTTCGATTTGAAAGTGCCATGTTGTTCGGATATATATGTGACCATCATACTGTGATTATATATGTATATATATGCTGCCTTGATGGATCAAAACCTGGTGGAACAATGAATTAGAATCGATGAATAAGTTAGTATCTTGATTTTACGGTGGACAATATATAGCATGCAAACTTTCGTATATATATATATATATAATTGTATGTGGTAATGATTCATGATATGTGCTGATGGAAAAAGAATCATGCTAGTATTGATTTCTGTTTGATGATGTGATGGCTGTAATATGTGATAATATGTCTAGGGAATGGGTAATGCACAGCACACTATATGAGTCACAGAAACACGGTTGTGGGCTGAAAAGTTTAATGAGTTGCTAGTAAATAATTGGTATATTTGGGCCTGCATGTTTAACTGTACACCTTAATGAACTAGATGGTTTGGGCTGCATTTATGGGGCCACACATCGGTACTGGATCACAAGTTTATAATGGGTCACACACCTCTTTTAGGTAGTCAGACAAGAGTAGGGTTAACTGGGACAGGTTCCATTCGATTGGGGACTTTATATTGACCGGATGGGCTTGGGCCATCCGGTTGGGCAAAAAGTGAATGACCGATCCGGTTAGGGTTGGGTAACCGGATTGGATATTGTAATCGGATGGACTCGTACCAGCATATTGGGCCACTTGACTTGTAGATTCCATGCTTGATAAATCATTGCTTCTTGTTTCAATTGATTGCTTAACTGTTATACGTGTCTTATGTGATGACAACTGGTGTGATCCATGTGCGAACAAACTGTAAAACTGATCACTACCAAACACTCTTTTAGGTCGTGAGTATTGAACTTAGTAAACGAGTAACTGGTCTAACCGAGCAAACCTAAGGTGAGTTCACTGCTCTTTTCCATGTATGCATCCCAGGGAGGGATATCGGGTAACGTTCCAGGGAGGAATGCCAGGTTAATGAGATGTTGGTTATTACTCAATTTCTATCATATAAGACCCCTTACATCTACCGATTGTTGCCGTGAAGGCAACGAGGTATTTAGTTGATAGCGCTATTAGGTTTGGCACCCTCACGACGTTCGAGGAGAACGGGCGTGAACTAATTACCTTAAAACATGACCAATGCTTTGATAGAGGCATTGGGGTTGGCAATCACATATCATATGGCCATTCGGTAATCGAGTAATAACAACATCGAAACATCAAACATCATAACAATAAACAACATATCGTCTTGTAAACTGTTTTACTCACATGATTGGTAATACAACTTGGTAAACAAACACAAACCTTGAACTCACCAGCGTAGTCTGACACACTTGTTTACATGCTTGTAGGTAATCATTTAAGGAACTAGGGAACTTGCCGTCTGATGCTGCTGGAGTGGTTGTGGTCATGATAAACAATTACATTGATTGGTTTTGATACATTTACACACTGATACATTTATGCTTCTGCTCAATACTTTGGTTTTGGTTTAACTTACAAACAATACATTTCTTTCAAATGAGTATTTCAATATATTATTACTTGTGTTTGATATGATTGGTGGCTCTTTGTTGGATCGTTGCACCTCCATTAGGGACATGCCCTAGGTGGTAATTTGGGGGGTGTGACAATATTATATGTTGCACAAAAACGTGTTGCAAGGAAGAATTCTGTTGATAAAGATGGTAACTATGAATTTACACAGAAGGTAGATAACAGAATGGTATGTTTTTAAAATACTAATTGATAAACAGTAAGACTATAACATTCAAAAGGCTGATTTAATTGTTAATTATCATATTCATGCAGAGATTGCCTGCTAATGTTGTAAGAATTGGCGGATTCAAAAACAAAGTGCATGAGTTAAAAGTGAGGAACATGAAGGGCAAAACAATCGATATGAATCTTAGGCGGCAAAAGAATGAAGATAATGTGAGGTATTCAATTGAAGGTTGGCCAATGTACATGAAAGAGAATGGGCTTCATTTGGGTGACACAATGCATTTCAAATTTGTAAGCACTGAAAATCTGCTGATCTTATCAGACGTGGATGAAGTTACTGCAGGTTGAAAAGGTAAATTTATAAGCTAATGATGAAGGTTTTTGCGTACTCGAAATCACGACTCTTTTATGCTACTTATGTTTAGTTCACTTTTGTTTTGGACATGTAATCAGTGGTTATGATGTTATGTTTACTTTTGTTTAGGACATGTAATCAGTGGTTAACCTTAAAGACAATTAGTGTTATATCATCAACCAAAAAACCATACTTTTGTATGTAAGTAACGTTGGTATCGTCTATAAAAGGTTGTTGATTAAGAATGTGTATGTATATATATTTACATAATAAGTTGTTGTTTATATGTGAATCGGATTCTTTATATAATGTTTTATTTTGTTCATAGGTAGTTTAAGGTTAAAGACAATTAGTATTATATCATCGAACCACGTAACATATTTTATAATGTAATTAACAGTTGGTATCGTGTATAAACAGTTGTTGATAATCAATGTTTAAATAGATATATTTAGAAAGTAAGTTGTGGTTGTTTATATGTGATTCGGATTGCTTATATAAGTTGGAAGTAAAGAGGTACTACAAATGTAATATAACACACGCCAATACATGTTATCTTCTTAATCTTTATTATAGGTTCGTTCGGATTGCTAAATATTTAAATCATAAATACAGAATTAACAAAAAAAACATTAAATACAATTATGAAATGACTAAATATTTAAATCTTTTATTTTATAATGATTTGGAAATTGGAAATACGACACTTTAATAAAGTGTTAATATCGATAGTAAATCAAAATAATATCGGTAACATCAACTCATTAATACTAAATAGGTGAGACAACGGTCTCTTCAAACGATGCTACTTTGTATAGTCCTCGAAAGGCCTCAGCGTCTCGTAAGTATTGAAAATCTTTCAGTCCAATTTGTATCTCAAGAATACCACAGCGATCGATCTCAAAAGACCAAGTGTCACCTTTGTTCTCAGCTAATTTGTTACGCCATGAATCAAATGAAATTGAATTTACGTTTGTAAAAGACGACACTTCTGACCATAGTTCGTCTTCAAATTTAAATAGCTTCACATTTTTTTCAGGGGTGTTTCCAACAATAAACATATGAAGTGTGTTGCGGATTTTGAAAAAACTGGTTTGGCGACCAATAACATCAGTACATTGTGGTATGGAAACCTTCGAGAAAGTTTCAGAATCCACATGAAAAGCAATCGTATAACTTTTAGCAGGCGTCCAATAGTGTGGAGATGGAAAATATAAAACATTATTGCATAAAGTTCCGGAAGACAACCAATATAAACTTGAACCTTAATCCGGTCCTTTCAAGAAAGTTAGAGTTTTCCATTCACATGTGTTCCGAGAGTACACACGCGGTACAACATCATCCTTACGACGTTGGAGAAGTAATATTTTAACATCGTTAGATGAATCAATATAAATCCCAACTGCATCTTTCTGTAAATCAAAAAAATGTTTAGGTTTCTTATCACACAAATTCAAAAATTGGTTAGTTGTTGGGTTCCAAAGAATCAATTCGTTCGGTAACCAATGGATGGAGATCAGTAAAAGACCATATTCAGAAGCAAGAATTGTTAGATTTGAAAGACAGGTGTCAACAGGGAAGGAAATAATCTTCCTTGAAGAAATGTCTAGCTTTCCACTAATCAAGTTATGAAGATCAATTGATGACTTGTTCAGCGTGATAAGCTTACGACCTCCATATTGAGCGATACGGCGATAGTGAATAATCGCAAACAAATGTGAAGACAATTCGTATCGCCATTGTTTGGAAACACATCTTAATCGAGCAACACACTTTGTTGGTAGCCTTGATAGGATTTCGTTAGCAAACATTTGAAATTCAAGACGTTCCATCCTACAAAATATTTCATAAGAAACAATTGATGAGAATTATGTACTCGAATTTGTGAAGTAAGCAACGAAGTTGCATGAATGATATACAAAACATATAATAGAGGATAACTTAATCGTATGAAGATGAATGGCAAATTAAAAACAGAACATAATGAAAGATACATAACAAAACCGAAATTCCGAATTGGAGATAATTACCTTTTCTCTCAACACAAATAATCTGACCAACTAAAATGTGCTTTATTTATAATTGCATAGGAAGGTAAACTTTATAATTAATGAGGATATTTTATTTAAAGAATATGATATATAAGATATAATCCATTAAATTCATTAAATAAAAAAATAAATGAAAATATTGTATCCATAATTAGATAAATGGACCATTCTGAACCATGTAAGTTGGAAATTATTTACCTAATCATAATTTTATTTTCGACATTTATTAGAATAGATAAATAAGTGTAACTAATTTTATGTGATTGACCAATTTCCATATTTACATATAAACTATAAATTTTAAAGTAAGAAAGTTTGGAAAATGATGTACATAAATGTAACTTAAAATTCGACATTCATTGAAATAAATAAATAATTGTAACTAATTGTATGTGATTGTGCAATCTCCATATAAACTATATATTCTAAATTTAAAAAAATTTCCTAAAGTTAAACATAAGAATACAAAGTTTTATCTTCTATAATTTGTTTGAAAATAGTTTGTTCTATTTAAGATGCTAGATTAAATAAGGAAAAAAATAATTAATGATAAAATATAGCTTATTAATCGTTAATTGATTAAGAAAGTAATTAGTCGTTACTATATTAACATAGTCAATTCCTTGAAAAAAAGAATTATATATGGAATGATATATATCATTATTTTTTATGAAATTAATTAATATAATATGAAGATGTAACAAATATAAACAAATTATAGAATATTCATAAGGTAAGTTGTGCTAATTGATAATTTCCCAAAACTAATTAAAAAAAAGAGTTGACTTATTTCGGTTAATTACCCGGGTAATACACAGGTGGCTAAACACTAAATAAACACATAGAAATACTATATGTTTAAGCGTTAAACTGTTATTTAGAAACAAAAATATTAAAAGATTGTTAACCATACGTTTAAGCGTTAAACAATGTAAAAGTCACAATGGCAACACAATTTTGCACACGTTTAGAAATCCTAATTCTTTTGAATATACTTTAATGCGTAAATACTTCGTTATAGGTTTCTTCGAATATAAACAAAAATGATACAAAGTACGTGAAGTAAGATAAAAAGATGATAAACATAAAAACCTCACAATCCATTGAATATCTCTTTATATACAACATTCATTGTTTTATTTGTAGGCCTGCCTTCATTGTCAAGTATTAGTAATTTGATTCCATCTCGTCTTGTAACCCTGGATAAAGCTACGTACAATTGACCATGTGTGAAAACTGGTTGTCTTAAGTACAAACCAACCTTAGATAGCGACTGGCCCTGGCTTTTGTTAATCGTCATCGCAAAACATACCGTTATTGGAAATTGCCTCCTTTGAAATGCAAAAGGAATCTTTCTGTCCGAAGGTACCAAATTCATTCTAGGTATGAATGTCCGAGAACCAATATTTCCACCTGAAATTATCTCCGCTTCAGTAACACGGCTGTAAAGTTTTGTCACCTTTAACCTTGTACCGTTACACAAACCATTTCGTTGGTCAATATTTCGCAACAACATTACTGGAACACCAACTTTAAGCACTAACCTATGATTTGGTAAACCAGACACTTTAAGACCATTCAGCACGTCGGGTGAGTATATTTTTTGCTGATCAACATTGCCATCTTCAGTAGGGCATAGACTGTCAGAACTAAGATACTCTTTTTCTTCACCTGGGAAAACTGCCAACAATCTGTCGTTAATCTCGTGAACAACCTCATTCTTAGGCGCAAGTATAGCTCTGGTACTAAAGTAATTACGATCATTGTAGTTATCCAAGATTGACGGATAGACAAAATCAATCAGGCTAGAAATTGGATCAGATGTGCTGTCAATTAAAAGCTCATGTGGTATTTCAATTATTGCTTCTCCATCATTCGAACCACCAACATTTCCCTCACCAACGTCCAACAACCATTTTGCAAAATTACTGATCTCTTCAACTTCAAATGACGGTCTTCCAACGGTTAACCTCATGTTTCTAGTTAACGTTAACAACTTACACTTCCTCTACAAATAAGACGAACATAATGAGGCATTCACAATTTCTTGTCGTCCACCGTTTGGAACAACAGGTAATATTTGCCTAAAATCACCACCAAATACAATAACCTTTCCTCCAAATACAACATCAGACCTGGATGAATTAGATATATTGAAAATGTCATGCATAGTTCTATCCAAAGCCTCAAATGCATGTTTATGAACCATAGGAGCTTCATCCCATATAATGAGTTTGGTCTGTTGTAGTAATTTAGCTACATCATCGTCAGGTTTAATGTGACAAACGGAATCCTCATTAAGATTCAAAGGTATATGAAACCTAGAATGCGCCGTTCTTCCTCCATCCAACAGCAATGATGCAATTCCGCTAGATGCAACGTTTAATACGATCTCACCTTTTGACCTAATTGTAGCAGACAATGTTTTCCATAAAAATGTTTTACCAGTCCCGCCATAACCGTAAACAAAAAATACTCCTCCATTGTCTCCATCAACTGCGTTCATAATTTCTTCATACACTAAACGTTGTTCATCCGTTAACAAATTGACCTGACCTTGATAAACATTTTGTAAATCTGTTCTGTCGTATGCAAGCTCTTCGTTAATCAATCGGCAGCGAAAGTTATCTAAAGATGAAGTATCCGGGTAAGGCATTGATACAAATCTTCGAAGCGATGAATTATTTCGAGTTAAAAACTTCTCAATTTCGCATAAAACATAGTTCTTTAGTTGCTCATCAGGAATTGATAAACCTGTGAAAAAATCAGAACCACATATAAATTTATTGGTAAATTTTTAGTAACTGTAACAAAAACCTAATATGAAATTTATAATTTTACCTGAAACACGATGATACTTTGAGAATCTGTACAGAAAATCATCTGTCATATACTTCCATGTGCTTTCCCAGACTACTTCAGGTCTAGATAAAGTGCTTGACAGTAACATGGTCGCGAATAAATTGCGAATATAACCTGCGCTACCTGATATATTTGCTTCTTTGATGGCCTCAATGTACTCCGAGTCGTCATCTAACAAACCAAGCGCATAGCAAGCATCTCTAAAAGTATCGTACACTCGACCATTAACTGTTTTAATATCATCAAACGATGTTGGTCCTTTAACTTTGTTAAGAAGAATTCTTAAATAATATGCTTCACCGGTAGACGGAGAAACGGAATGAATTCTGCCAATTGTTTTTCCTTTTATTCTCGGAACCCATATACGCTGGTCAAGCTTCCACACATAAAAACGTGGAAACTGTACATATATTAGTGTACGTGCAACAGTGTCGTTAGGATCTTGATTACGTTGCATCCAAGACAAAAACATTGATGAGTTCACAGATGGCTTGTTTAGCACCTGATTAATATCTTCATCAGGACCGAAACAAACTGTTTGTTGTCCAGGAAGATGGAAAGGCAACCTCATAACCGAAGGACTCCTATAATTAACTTCATTCGAAAAAATCCTCCAAGAGGCTTCACAAGCCGAGATATACCTACAATCATAATACTCTTTAATTTCATCATTTTCTGCTTGCTCGTTTTCATTATTGCTCGGAACCACAGCAACTGTTGCTCTATCAGGACCTTTATTAATATATTTGAACAAATACTTTATTGACGCCGCTTGGTTGCACCATTCAACGTTTATATGCGCCTGATATCTTTTCAAACGTTTTTTGTTGTAAGGTACAACACTTCTGTTGTCTAACTCAATTCTATTTTTTAAAACGAAGGAACCGTCATCTCTTCTTCTGTATAAGGGAAATCCGTTACAATCCAAGGTTGAGTGATCTTGAAATTTCTTGGGAAAACCTTTTGAACATTTTCTATCAACCATACATGGAGAGCTCATTCTAGCGTTACCACATGGACCATGAATCATATGGTCTTTCACAAGCGTATATAGTTCCGGGTCTTGGTTTATATCAGGGATTTCTGCAGAAATAAACTGATCAACATGGTCTACAGTTGGAAGTTTGTAATCATTCTCCATGAATAAGCACATATGCGCATGAGGCAATCCTCGCTTCTGAAACTCAATAGTGTATACAACTACACAAAAAGGTAAGAAACTGTTAATTATCATTTATATCATGTTCAAAATAGAAAATTTAATAACATACCAGCTGAAGCTTTTCCAAACAAATGACGGTCTTTCAAATCTTTACAAATTGCATCCAGCTTTATTTTAAAGATTCGCGATAAAATATCAGGCCTATCCTCCGGATTAAGATTTGTGTCCTTAAGAAACCTTTGAACCTCCGGCCACTTGGGATTGCAGGTAATGGTTATAAAAAAGTCGGGATAACCATACCATTTACAAATGGCCATAGCGTCAAGATAGTTTTGCATCATATATCGTGACCCGCCTGTAAACGAAGATGGAAGGAAAATACGTTTTCCAACCTTAGACAAATCTTGTTGGCCGTTATATCTTAGTTTTCGAATATTCTCGTATGTATCAGACCTGAGATCATGTTGCTGAAATCTTATAAAGTTAAGTCGCTCGCTCTCAATCATCGTATAAGCATCAACCAAGAATTGTTGGAATAAACGTCGAGAATTTAGAATCAATGAAAACTGGTTACTACGATCTTGTACACGATACGCAAAAAACTCTCTCATAGTACAATTCGGACGTTTCTTGTTAATAACATCAATGACACCCCTATGGGGTATGTCAATTCTGTAACCGTCGTCTCCATATGGGAACAAAATAGGATACTGAAGTGCAAGATAGGACGGATGCAACTCACTTATTCTTTTTAATGACCCTGTTTGTGTCTCGACAATGATATCTCTATTCTCAAGAGCATTATCAATATCTCCAACAATAAGAGCAGCAACCTCGGAGGAAGTAGGTAAGTTATAAGTCCGACCATCTTGTTCTCTTTTCCCAATAAGGCGAAGCTTTAAAGTAGCATTAGGATTCTGTTGGAAGCAATCTCTAACCATCCTATAAATTTTCACAAGCACATTGTTGGCATCCAACATTGCTTTGATTTGTTGTATCAGCTTATTATCAGTTTCGTCTGAAGAGGTTGATGAGGAAGCATCGTCTGAAGACCTGTTTCATAAAATTTAAATAGTAAGTAAATATATACTTAAAATAAATGTTATTAAAAAAATTAGTTCATGAATGGTACCTAAAAATTGATTGCCTGTTTGCCAACTCATTTTCAGTATCGTATATGTATAACTGACAAAATTTAGGTTTCCCTCCGTTTTCGGGCACAAGACTACCAATAGAATGATAATTTTCACCACTAATTCTGTAGCAAAAAGGAGCGTTACCAGTATTAACGGTCTGGTCAACCTTACCACCCATTGACGTAAACGCGAACATAGAATTGTAACGTCGAATGTTCTTCAAAAAGTGCCTGCTTTCATTGTCATTGGACATGAATAGACTTTTATAATAAGGTGTCGCAGATTTGTAATCAGGTAACACAACTTTGGCATAACCACAACATAACATATGACATATTTTGCCACCCTCTTTTCTTCCACTTCCTTTCTCTGCATCCCATAACTTTGCATAACAAACTTCACAAGTAATAACTTGATCACCATGATCCAAATAATCTGTTAAAACGTACAACATTAGAGTTATATATACAACATTCATTACAATAATAAGATATACGTATTTAAGACTTGGTATTTTTACACTATGTAGCACTACTTATCACCAAACCTAACCTGTGGAAACACCTTTATAAGGATCTCGTTCTACGGTTTCCTCTGTGGTCAAGTCGATCATTGGTATAGGAGATGAAATACGTGGTTTGGATACCAACTTACGTTTCCCAGATGATAGCCTTTGCAAATTACAGTTCAATGATGA
Source organism: Helianthus tuberosus (assembly GCA_030545235.1). Lineage (NCBI taxonomy): Eukaryota > Viridiplantae > Streptophyta > Magnoliopsida > Asterales > Asteraceae > Helianthus > Helianthus tuberosus. The sequence continues at coordinate 169,682,235 of CM060368.1, forward strand.
TGTGCAGGTGATTGATGTGATGCCAGTTGAAATATTATTTCGAAAACCATTTTCTCTCGTTGTCCGATTGCTGGTACTACAACTAATGTTACCTAGTACAATTGACAAAAAACATACTCAAAATATCGATGCAAAACAATACAAACATAAAAAAAAACAATAATTAAAAAATTACTTACTTGTTACCATACTTGACGGACTTGGAGTAACATTATTAGCCACATCATGAGTGGATTCAAAATTGTGACAACCAATTTTGTTGACTATGTTATCCGATGTAACACCTATAGTAGTAGATCTTCTTTTGTCAATAATAGATCTAGGTAATCGCATGCTATCTCTATCCTTGTTTTGTAGAATCATAGTCACTAATAGAAAATATTAAAGCACCCCAAATAAATTCATTCTCACGTATTTATAAAAAAGTTAATTATTTCTAAACGTAATTAAAATAATATACAAAAAATTAAACCAATGTATAGCGTCTAAAATAACATACCATCAGGAACTGGACGATGTTGTGTAACACACGGAGTGGAAGTGGAATTAATATTGGTGGATACAATATTGAGGGATGACGATGTAGTTCCCCCATTTGATCTCTTATTATCTAATAATAATTTTCTTAATTTCCTTCTGTGAGATGCCTCGTCTTGAGTAACAATTGGGAGGACAACTAACAGAAAATCATATACATATTGACAAAAATTATAATCAACAAACAAAAACAAATCAAAATAGTTAGTTGTAAATCAAGAAAGGATAATCTTCAATTTGTTATAAAAAATATATAGCTAAAATAATACCATTGGTTATGCTTAATAAAGGTCTTCTACCTCGTCGAACTTTGAAGAGACATAAATAAAAAAATGGAAGAATTAATCAACAAATCGAGCATAATAGTTAGCTAACTAAGTAGGCGTAAAAGAATCGAACTGGATAATGAAAGAATTAGTGTTATACCGTTAACAATGTCGGTGGATGTGTTTCCAATCCGCTGAACTGCACATAAAAAAAATATATATATACTCATATAGTTGTTAAACTAATTATCATGCGCCCGCTAATTTTAAAGTTATCGTTTTTTTAGGAATGAATAGGAAAGAACTGAAAACCTTTAAATAACATACCATCCTGAGTATTTTCTTTATAAATGTCATTGTATACGGAATCAGTCTTTGGTCGTTTAGGCATTGCTGGAAATTTAAATAAAAAAAAAAGTGTTACATTAAATAGTTGGTATGTTGGATCACATGTTAAGTAATATTTAATCAAACCAGATTCATATATAAAATCTAACAAACCATTATGGTGGTAATAGTGTACATCGATCTCTATTTTATACTGACTCATAAATCATAAAATTTATGTAAACGGATATAAAGAAAAAACAGTTGCACACCAATCTATATCAACAATATAATGAATTCACATTAATGAACAAAAAATAATATGGAAAACATCATAATTTATAAAAACAAAATAAAACAAAAAATTAATATAAATAAAGTAAGTACTTGGGAACAATAAAAACAGAAACAAAACAAATTATATAACTTCTAACTAAAAGGAGAAATAATAGTCTGTATGAATAACGCTCCGTTAACTCCATTAAATGTATCAACATCTTGTAAATAATGTAACTCTTCGCCGGTTAATTTAACGGTAACCATATGTCCCCATTCACTCATTAAAATCCATGTGTTGTACTCCATTATATGTGGTTGGTGCCGCCTACTTTGGAAAGAAACTGTTTGAGAATTCTGAAAAGATAAAACCTTATTCCATACTTCACCTTCGAAAGAGTTCAACAATAAGCTCTTCAGGTTCGGAAACAACAAACATGTGAATATTCCGGTTTAATGTGATAAGATGCCCTTGGCTAGGAATAAGATCTTTACTCAAAGGAAAATTAATAAGTTTGAATGTTTCAGATAAAACATCAAAAGCAACTATAAACTTCTTTCCAATTACCCACCAAGATTGTGAAACAATGAAGTATACAGTCTTGGCGGATAGTGTTCCAACAGACCACGCATAAGAACGTGAACCAAAGTTAGTTCCATTAATGAATTCGACATCTCTCCATATACCAAAACTTCTAGAATATACACTTGCAAATACATTATTGTATCGACGTTTGATGTGGAGTACTTTAAGGTCGTTAGATTGATCGTAGTAGATAGCACCAGTATCATATTCGTGATCGTATCCATGTATAGGGTAGTCATCAGATAAAATAGTATACCAATTAGTAGTTGGATTCCAAATGATAAATCTTCTAAGACAGTAAACTAATAAAAGTCCGTCGAGAGAAGAAAGAAAACGTAATGACAATGGTGGAGTCTCGAAAGGAAAAGATATACTTTTCGTTGAACCAAATTCAATCTTGCCACAGATTACATTATCAACATCTATTGACATATCATTCAATGATATTAGCTTCCGATTTTTAGCTTTATTAAGCATTACACAATGCAAAATGGCAAACTGATTACTTGATAATTCTGCACACCATGCTTTACTAACACATTTGAATTTACAAATTGATTTTGCAGGGAGCCTAGACAAAACTTCCACGACTAAGGTGTCATAATCAATAGCTTCCATGATCAGAACTACATGGGAAGGAAAAAAATATGAAATACATAACAAAGATGATTTGTGTATATATGTATATATATATTACTATAAGGATACGTTATAATCAGAGCATATAACTTAAGTGAATGATACTATGCGAAAACAAATATTGAAAAAAAAAACATAAAAGTTCAAATAAAATGTTAAATCGTTAGAATAACAATAAATTAAAATACAAAGTGAACAAACTAACCGAGTTCAAAGGTTGATTCACCAGGAGCAAATTAGCAACGGAACAAAACGTGTTTAGATCAATTCTTATTGAATAAGCCAATACGAAATGAAAGGGTGATATAGAACTAAAAAATTGAAACAACTCTATTTCAATATATAGAGATAGAATATGAAAAAAAAATGGAAATATATTTATGTAATATGTTACTTTTGGAAGTGATTAAATTGTAATATAGATTTCCATAAATAAATTTACTTACCTTATATTCAATATTTTTTTAAGGAAGATGAGATTGATCACATCTTTCAAATTAAATAAAAAATTTGAATTGTGTAAATGTGAAGATTGTAAATACTTACTAAAATATACATATCAAACACTAACAACGTTGAACGTATTACAAAATAAGTTATTGGTATCATTACAAAACAACTAAATAAACTAAACCATAGTAAAGTAAGCAAAGTTATCATGTTCATCAACCAAACCACCAAAATGTATCTATTTAAAAGACTAACAAACAACTTACCAAACCATAGCTGTTTTAAACAAAATATATACCAGTCTTCCTTAAAACGAAGTTACATCTTTCAACACAATCTTCCTCTGAGAAGTTACATATGTGAAGTGCAGCATGTGTCCAAGCTGCAACTGGTTATCTTCCATGAATTTCCTCCAACCATCAACGGCGTAACGTAACGTACCACCGTTTAACTCTGTCTTTGTTTCATAAACTTCAACATCACCATTCATGTCTTGCACAGATAAAGGTTGCAAGCTTTCAGACAGGCCTGCTCTTTTTACAACCTCAACAGGAAGCCGCTAAATGCGTTGAAAGAAAACAAAATATAAGTGAATATAGAAAAGTAAAAAAAAATATATGATGGTAAATCATGTAAAAAAAACCTACCAGCCTATATTCTGCTTTACGACTAAAGTTGAAGAATTCAGGATCCATGACGACAGCGAAAACTTTGCTTGCATTCCTTGTAACCTTCTTTCGATGCTTCACATTTTGAACATCAGATAACCGTTTCTTTGCCTTGTTTAATTAAAATAAATATATAGAGGTAGTTAACACCAAATATAGTATATATTGTACAATTAAAGTAATCTTGTACAAATACTATGTATGAAGATGGATAACATACTGATTTGGCTGACAAACTATTAGTTTACTTAAACAATGTTACACAAAATATATACACTTTGTACGACTTATAAACAATTAAGAACATTGATTCTAAACGTATTCAGTTTTTACTAAATTAATATTGGATTCATTCTACTTGAACATGAATATCAACAGATTCAAGTTGAGCACAAAAAAATAAAATACCAAAGAATCAATAATTTAAATTTTAAACTTGTTATTCAGCAGAAATTATAAATTTTCTATCAAACCTTATGAATATACCTAAGCAAACAATGACAATAAAAACGGATATTACTAAAGTTAATAAAAATACATAAAAAAATTTAATACCTTGACAGTTTGACCAGATGTTGTATAACGTTTTCGGCCTTTGCATTGTTTGTTCAAATTCTCAACTGTGTCGGATCGGTCGACAAAACGTTTACCTTTTCCCTTTCCTTTAACCTATTGTGAAAGAATAGAGTTAGCACATCCAATATGTTACATCTTATATGTTTTATAAATTTAAAACTAAAATTATCCTGCATCATATTACATATACAAAATGTAATATATTTTCAGAAAAAAAATGGCTAACATACATCCCAAACAGACTTTGAATTTGATCTAATAAAGCTGCATGTTATTTTTCTAATATACTAAAGTTATTAAATTTATTGTAAAATGTCATCAGTATTTAAATAATATTTGACTGGTAAACCTAGGAAATAAACAATGTAGTTATTAAACCTCTAATACAACTAATATGATCATTGAAACAATTTCATTTAAATTACTTAAACAGCAAATTGATTAAACAATGTGTTTGTACAAAACAAACAACCAAAAACAGCCTATAACAGTTATGATATAGATGCAACAGTAGGTTTCAAATCAGTACTAACGTTCGTATGAGTTAATTGAAGTTCTCATTTATAAACATGATTTATAATACGCAATTATCATAACTAATAAATTAATATAAATATATAATAGTGGTGGTAAACTTACATCTTGCATTGTCTTGAAATGTAAACCATCACCTACTTTCAACGTCTCTTTAACATGAACCTTCTTCGGTGTACGTGACGGGATTGTTCCTGATGGACTTTGATCAGAAGTGGGCTGGTTATCATCTTCCTCTATGTCCTGCAAACATCATATTGAAAAAAAATTAAAAGAAGAATAAAAAAGGATACAAAATTTAATACTTAATAAATTCGAACCTTAAGAAGCGCTTTACAGTAATTGGCCTTAGATATCAGAAATACATCATCATCATCATCAGATTCAACCTTCTTGCTCAACCTTATCTCAACCTCATCTCGATACACGGTTAAGCCAAACATAACATCAGTAAGTTTTTCAAAAACCAGTAAATCATCTTCTTGAACGCCAAGATCGTTGCAAAGTTGAGTCCAACCTTGTGAAAATACATAGTTTGAATTAACCTTACTTGTTGACACTGTCCACGGAGAACCCTTATAATTAATTTCATATGAGCCAGCCACTACATTGTCTCCAAAACATTGTTGAACAAAAGAATCTTCAATGATCTACATAATATGAAACATAACACATTGAATGTTGGCTTTGTACGTTATATTATAAAAAGTGAAAAACATGTTAAAGATAAATTGTAATGAAAATGAAATGAGATTACGTACCGTAAAACCCATTCTTAGATGACGATTAATGGTGAAATAAGATTGATCACAGACGCTATTAACATAAGATGAAAGATGGAGACCAAAATGGCTCAATGGAAGAAATGTAAGCAGACAATCCTTTTGGAGTTCAAGTTCTGAAACAACTGTTTCCCAGCCGTCAGTTAAGACCGGCATACCTTTTACTCGTTTCAACATTACGACCCATTTTTTCCCACTTGAATGATATATACGCAGCTTCCTACCGGCCCAATCCTCTCCATAGAATTGAGTAACAAAGTTGTTTGGGACATCCTTTATATATATTAAGATTCAGTATATTTAACAATATATGTTTAAAACTTCAAAATACTAAAAAATAATACTCAAAATAAATGAATTATAGGTAAAATAAAGAATGCTTACTATACTCAATGATGCCGGGTTGAGAAGATATTTTACAAACGAAGTGTACATTTTCAAATCTGCAACAATAAAAATGCTAATAAGAATGATTTCAAAAAACAAAAAATTTAACAATCTAGTACTTAACAGAACACTAATCTATACATTATACATAAAAAACATTACGGACATAAAACTGAATAGACAATACATACTAAAGATTTATATCATGCAAAACCCAATGTTATAGGGTTAAAAAATTCTTGTATTTGTTTTGTTTTAAAAACAGTATTCAAACAAACTTCAACGATTATGAGATTTAAAGTTCATATACCCATATGTAACAAATTTTAAGTGAATGATTAAATACAGAATCATCATTTAACGTTTATGTTTAAAGTACACTCGGTATATACACACAAGTAGAACATAGCATAACAAACATAAACACAAACAATAATTTTCTAAGAGTTTAAGACTCAATCTTACAAAAACAGTAATAAATCGGGTTAGGATTCTAAGTATACCTATTTTAAGTTCTAAAAATCAACGATAGAAACAATTAAGTCAAAAATTTATGAATAATATGAAGGAACTTAAATGTTGTTACCTCTACATCAAGATTCCAAGCCCTAGTTCCGTTGCAGAGAACCTTAATACCGATGATTCCGGCAATAATAAGAGCTTTCGTTCCGGCCGGTGATTCACTCTCTGTTTGGGATGATGGGATGATAAGAGCGATGATTTGATGTTAGAGTATGGTAAGGACAATGTCCTTAATTACAACCGCCATTTGAAATGTTATATAAACACCCCCTATAGTTTGAAATTTGACTAAAATAAAATGGATTTAACAATAAATTACAACAACACCCTTTTATTTTATGAAAGGTTGTTAATCTATTTTAGAAACAAAATAATACATCGATATATCGATATATAATAATAATTAATAATTAAATAATGTATGAAAGGTGGGTTAATAAACGATAAAAAGGAGTGTATGAGAAAAAAATTTTAAAATATAATACTAAGGAAACAAATAAATTTATACTTTATTCTGTATCCTAAAACAATTTAAGGAGCACCTTCTTCAATAACTTCTTCTTTACACTATATTTTAACACGTGCAAGACGACGTTCAGGAATACGGACCAAATCTTCTGTGCCTCTAAAAACCATCTTGTCAACTTTTGATTCCGAAATCATCTCATAAATAATATAGTGTTCGTCTGAAACTTTCATGTCTTCTTTAATTTGATTCCATCCAGTAGTGAAATAAAAATTTTGACCATGCTTGTGCATAAAAACCAACCATGTACGGTTAGGAAAAGCAGTTATAGTAACATGGCTGGTAGGTATTGTGTTATTCAGCTTATGATGAACAAAAAATCTATTGATAAGTTGTAAGTAAAAAATAAATAATTATGTTAAAAAAAGTATAATATAATTAGTCAAAAGCTAGTATAGTATAAATATAAACAATAATAAATACCAAAATGCTCTTTTGATTTACAAATCTGTGTTGTTTGGCAATATAAGAAATCATCTTGAGCAAGTGACAAATATTGCTTTAGTATATGAGTCGAAAAGTTAGACTACCTTCATACAAAAAATAAAAGCAATGACTTATTTGGTAATAGTAGTGACTGTATCATGTTAAACCATCCATCATGAAAAAAATATGAAGACCCTGCTTATCTAACCCTAACAGAACAAACTATTCGATCAGTCGTGATGATTTGAACCATACAATCAGGAGGTAACTTGAAAGCAGCTACCCTATTGTGGTAATTCGTTGGTAAAATCTGTATACAAATAGTAATATAATAATTAAATATTAAAAAAAATTGTAAGAGTACAGTTTATTTGTTACAAAAAGGGGGAATTAGAAAATTAAATATATAAATAAATTTTTTGAAGAAATTAATGGAGTCTAATTAAAGTTTTTAAATTTAAAACCGGATTGTATTTTTTAAATTCTGTATTACTTAAAAACGTTAATTTTCTTTTTTAAATAGTATGTAATACTTTCTATAAGCTGATGAATTATATATGTTTAGAATAAATTATGGTAACTGTATATAAAAAAAATTGATAATGTATTAACTAAAATACTTAAATAGATTACATTACATCTATAATTAAATTGAATTTAAAAATCAACTAAAAAATGAATTTTAGTTTCAAATATTAGAAAATAATATGAATATTTTAAATAATAAAAAAGAATCGTTTTTTAAATGTTCAAGTTTATCGAAATATATAATGGGTCTTATAATTTTAGTAACATTAATTTTTGAAAAAACGGATGTATTATTTTGATTCTGTATAAATTAAAAAAATAAAATTTTTGTTATCTTAATAGTATGATATATACGCAGTATAACCTGATTAATTTATATGTTAATAGTAGTAAATTACAATAAGAGTTAGCAAAAATAATAATCATAATCATGATATATATATAATAAACAAAAAGTATAATTAACAAAAAGAATTAGCAAAAAACAATTGTTATTCAAAACAATTAACTAAACCATCAGAATCATCATGTTCATATAAAAAAACCACACAATTCAAACCATTGTCAAATTTCAAAAAAAAAACATAAAAAATATCCAAATACTGAAGCAAAAAGAAACAATGAGATAAAATTTTTGAATTATAGGTTACTACTTTTCTGTTTTTGGAATTAGAAACACTGCATCGACACCACCCTCTTTACGCATTTTTGATGAAGACTACGAAGAAAAATCATCCACGTCATACACGGTATCCAAATTGCGTTTCAAGTCACCTTCGCTCATCGTATCCAAAATAGCATCATTCTCATCAAAGGATGTTGTAAACCCAACTTTAAAAACATTTGAGCAAGGGGTTACATCGTCTCCAGTTTGGGATATAGAATCCTACAAATATCAAATAATTAAAGAGGGATGAGTTATTAATATACATTTAACAAATAATGAGTAAAAATTAAATTATATATAAAGTAAAGGATAGTAAACCTTAACAGGCCAATCGACATTACCATTTGAATCGGATGGTTCGACATTGACGGCTTCCTCATCAATAGGCTGATTTTATTTAAAAAAAATTAAAAAAAATTATAATAATTATAAGTTAAAGATTGTTGGCAAAACGTAATAATAGTATAAAGGTGAAATGGAATAAATATACCTGAATAGTGTCAAAATGATTCTCAAGCTCGGACAAAACAACCGGGTTATTAGTCATCTTGGAGACTGAGTAGCCATCAGACTTCTTGCTAATGTTAAAAGAAGAAACAGCAATCTTGAACGCAAACTTCATATTGAGTAAAGAATTTAGCTCATTTGAAAAGTTTCCTTCGTTTGCTAACTGTTGAAAAAATAAATATACTTTAATGTTGTATAATAACAAAACATATGATAAAATCAATTATTTAGTACATACTTCAATGTTGTTGTCTAACAGCTGATTAGCATTAACCTTCAAAAGCTTTGTCACCTCACGCTCAAACAATGTCAGCGTCACAATACCAGTACAATCTTGCACACGTATAGAAAGCCTAATTCTGCATAATATATTAATAAGATTTAGTTTTTTTGACAACCAAACCTTAATATGGATAATATTTTACCTTGGAATTGATGAAACGGTCCTTGTATTACAAACATCAGTCTTGCATTCCAAGACAGTAACCTCTTCAAAACCATCACTACCATCCTGCTTCTCTTTAACAACAGTAATGGTTGAAACCTTTTTGTTGCAACTTTTGCACGCGTTGTAAAACCACTCATTGTTTGATGCAAAACTCTTGATAGTCCCAACAATGACAACAAACTTCGTCTGCTTAAGATATAGATAATGTATAAAAAAAACATAAAGTAAAACATATTAAAACAATCTTAATTCATGTTACCGTATCTATTGAGTTTAACGACCCAATGGGATAAAAAGTCAAGTCTGAAAGGAACTCTTCAGTGGCAGACTTCACAACAGAAGAACTTAAGCCAGAATAACTGGAAGAAACTTCGGGAGAAAGTTTCTCGATAAATCTAATAAAACATGAAAAATAATTATTTACACTGACAAACCTGGATTCAAAATTATAAAAACATATTAGGATAGTGAACCTTTTTTTAAACTCAGCAACTTCATCAATATCACTGTTAATTAAGACTCGAGTGACGGTATACAAATTAGAAACAGACAAATGCCCTGTACATAATAAAAAAAAACTTTAATTAATTTAAACAACTATTAAAATTGAAACAGTAAAGACAAAACACAATAGATTTAAAGAAATAAGATACCTCCCCAGAATCTGTATTTCCCAAACTGAATGATTACAACGACATTTTTTTCACCTCGATTGCTGCTCTCATACTCCATTATCTGATCCGCATAACCGTCCCAAAGTGTCACAAAGATCTGCTTATTGCTGAACATTAAAACAGTAAAAAAATATAGTTAGTAGTATAGAAAACATAATATAAAAAACATAATAGTATAAGGAATAGAAGTGAAAACAAAATAAATAAATACTTCAAGTCTTCAAGCATAAAGGTGACTTTCTTCTGGTTTTTTCCATTATTAGTTTCCATGTCTACCTCGAATGGAAAACTTTTGACCACAAAACCAATTACATCTAAGAAAAATGTAAATAGTGTCAACAAAATAAAAATGTGTTATGTTGTATTATATAGTTTTAATTGATAGATGATACCAATTGGACTTTTAAAAAACTTGTTGTCATCTGTTGGATCCTCCACAACAGAATCAAATGGAGTAAAATCAAAACCCCATTCAGAACCAATAGCCTCGTGACATTCCTCAACAACGGTGTTGTTATTAAGGTTAATCTTCAAACCACCATGAGCGTATTTGACCTTCTGACGATTCTCACCCAAAGAAGGATTTCGAATAGTCAAACAACGCTTTTCTTCTAAAAGATGTTGATATCCAGATGCGTTTTTAGCCAAAACAAAAGCTTGCATTTTTGTTCCCTGACAAAAAACAGAATTATTTTATAAAAAAATCCATACTTTAAGAATTAACTGTATATAATATTAAATTAAAAAATACGTCTATGAAAGCTTACCTCACTGTCCATGACTATCATATCATAGCAATAAACTTTTCTAGCGTTATTGAAATCAGCTCTTGTCCACAAACGAACAATGCGTATTCTGATGGTGTAGTTATCAACGTTGAGGTCCAAATTATTCAACAGTGTTATTGCAGCATGTGCCATTTCTGCATAGAATTCATCATGAAAGATTAGTAGAAAAAAAAAACAATATATACTAACACATTGTAATAAATAATCATAATCAATCAATATATTATAGAAGAGTCAATGGAATTCTTACCTATGATTATGAAAAGTGATAGACAATTTCTGAGTAGAGAATAATGATTTCAATGTGAAATGTTTAAACAATATTTATAATAGGTAGGCAATGTTAATTAAGTAAACATTGTATATTTTACAAAATTAAAATATACAGAAAATCAATTATAACAAACCATGAACATGGAAATATGTCAAATAATAGTATTTTCTAAAAATACAGTCAATCAGTGTACATGTCCATAAATAGGATAATATGAAAAACAATTTGCTAAATTGAAATGCAACTAACCACCTTATTAAACGGCTTTGAAATTTCCACTTCCTTCTTTAGCTTTGATTGAAACTGAAGCTTTCCAGCATTCTACAACCTTATCAGTTATAAATTCAGCACTGACAACCTTGTTCGACCCGCATACTGAAATCAAGATACAAAATATGTTATTGAGGCTTATATAGCACTGCACAACAATACCAATAATATGATATCTCACACATTCAGGAGCATATACATATAATGTGAATCCATATCCATATCTATAATATATTTCTTTATTTATTCGGATAATTATAGGTCTGTAAAGAAATCAACTGGATAAAAAAACAGGGGCATATTCATGTTCGTTAATAAATAATATATATGAAACATAATGGAATAGATACTATAAATTTAATTTGTCATATTAACAACTTCTGACAAAAAAAATGTTATAGAATAACATAGTATAAAGATATCATAATGCTCTCACATAAGATAATACTGTATAAAAAATTGTTCGGATAAACAGTAGTACATTATGGTTAAACGACATATATAAAACAAAACAAACTTCAAAATACATTGAAAAAACACACAGATGTGTAAACAAACAAAAGAACTCTTTATTATCATTTCCAATATGATTAAAAAATGAAATGAAAATATATCCATGATAAAAACATTATTGTTCCTAAGTTGCGTAGGTAATCATCAAGGTAGCACTATTAAAATAATAACGAAGTAGATAAAGATATCCATCCTCCAAACCAGCTTGGCGCATAAACTTTGTCCAACCTCTAAATGCATATCTAATCTTTTTGTTACCGTAGGCGAAACGGAGAACCAAAGTATTGGAAAAGCCATTTCCAGACACAACATTCATGAATCCTATGTCGGCAAGGTTAACGTTCGACGAAAATTCTTTTGGAAATATCTACATTAAAAAACATAAACCAATATTAGTATGCAATAAAGTGAACCGTATAAAAATAAAAAATATTAAAAAAATAATTAAAAGAAGAAACTTACAAAACGGGTCGTTAAAACCCATTTCAGTTCATAAAAATCAGCCACATGTACAGGGGCTTCTACTATAACATCTGAAATACCATGATGTTGAACTTGAATTACTTCTTGTACTCTTAAAGGCTGTTGATGAATACAATTGAAACCATCTTTGTGGAAAACTGAAATACTGAAATCATTATATCCCAATAATTCAAATATAACAAAATCCCCTGTTTCCAGTTGAAGATCTTTTGAAATATGAATCCAATCAACGATACTATAGTTGGAAGCAAAACGGCGTGCAATGTATACCGTCCAAACCAATTTGTTTTGAAAACGTATTGTGAAACGACAGTCCAAGGGATCATTCTTGAAATAATTCTCCATGAAGCCAGATGGAAGCAGCTGAACAAAATAATATTTAGTAAAATTAATGAAACAAAATAATTTTAAAAGTAAAATAAAAATAATATGAGAATAATACCAGATCTTTTGATTCTGTATCCGTCATCACACGATAGAACATAGAATTGACATATGTACCGTGGTGGAATTTGATATGTTTCAATTTAAATGTTTTTAAATCCACTTTTTCAAAAACTATCAAATCATTATGCTCAACAGCAAGCATTATAATAACTGCCACCCAACCTTGAATTATAAAAACCCCCTTTGTGTTGGATTCAATAACAACAGGCCAGTTAGAACCACTATCTGTTATTAGATCTACACAACCGACAGGATAATTAGGAACATCTATCAAGGAATTATACCACTTAGGGAATTCCTGAAAACAAATATAACAATAGGATTATAACAGAAGGAAAACAATATAAACATATAACTAAGTAAAATTATAACATCTAACAAAATCAAGTTGGCAAATAAAAGCAGAGTTCCTAACCAACTCGGATTTATACGGATCCGTCATATGAACCTGAAAGCTAGCTTCCATGTCTGAAAAGAAAATAAAAATTAGACACACAAAATTTGTAATTATAACAATGTTATATTGAAAAAATATTAACAACATGGTAACATGAATACATATACGTAATAAAAATTAGCGAATAGAGTTTATGATAAACAGACTAATTACATCAACCAACTGCTATAAATCTCATATCTAACAGAATTAACAAATTAGTTTAAATGAACAACAACATACAAATCATACAACATAATGGGGATTATCTAATAAAAAATAAAAAACACAAACAGAGGTGGAATATACTTACCGATACTTGTATTTGGATGTCTGATGATGAACAAAAAACAAAGCATGCTTCTGCAGGGAACGATTGAAACATCAGATTAAAGGAAAGATTTTGTATACAGGAAAGACAAATGGAAACCGTTCCATAATTTAATAAAAAAAATCTGATTATCGAATAAGATTGCAACCTTCCATACATAATCTAAAAAACGCGGTTCAATAATTAAAGTAAATTGAAGGAAATAGAGAACAGATCTGTAGTGAGAATAGCCACATCAAAAAGAATAGTCAACACTTTAAGATAGATAAAAGTAAAAAATAACTTACATAAAAATGGGATGATATATGTTGATCAAAAGAAATAAATGATGATTGAATCTTGATGTAACAACAAATACAGGGTCAGTCAACACAGTTGAGATGATACAGGTTCAGGTAACAAAAAAAAACCTATGTTGTAGAAGCAACCAGTGAGAGAGATTTAATGGAATTTTAAAGAGGGGTCGTTGACATTGCCGAGGAGCGTAAAGAAATGATATCACTTAGCAATTCTTGACACTCCTCGACAACATCAACGACACCTCCATGTTACGAACAAAACACTATCACTGTTTTCTTCTTCAACAGATGAATTCTTCTTATTACCTTGAACATAAATCATCTAAATTGTATTTGACACATCTTTTGTGTCTTCCTCTCTTCGTTAATAGTAAAAACACGACACGTAGGCAAATCGAGTTCATCTTGAAATCTCTCTGAACACATTACATGGAATAAAAATCCACGAATTAGAACTGTAAATTTATAAATTACTACAAAAAGGTAATAAAATTAATATAAAACTGAACACTTCTTATTACATAAAACATTAAATTCATTCAAAATGTACCACAAATTTCAATCGATTCCTATTCAAATTACTTTATATCAAAAAATAGCATGAACATCCACCAAGCAAATCAGTAGATTAAAAGGGTTTTCAATATAGATCCATTAATATCAAAAAATACCATGAGGATCCACAACGCTTTGTAAATGACATATAAAACATGAGTGTTAAAAAAACTTGATAAAGAACACATATTATGAAATTATGAAATAATATATATCTTTTAGAACAACATTAAAAAAAATAAGAAAATTACAACATATATAAAGTGAAATTTGTATTTCAGTGATGATATTAATAAACATGTATTTCAGTAATGGCATATTTTTTTAAAATTAATATCTATGTTAATATCAACTCATTTATATCAAACATGTTAAGTATCACTGCTATGTTAACATCTGAATATATCAACTCATTTATATCAAACATGTTAAGTATGACTGCTATATGTACATATCACCAACCGGTATAAATTATAATTTTGGTAAATATTTTAAAAGGTTTTATTTTAACGTTTTTTATGTATATGTTTAATGGAAATAAAAAATCTTAAAATTAAGATTAAACATCTTACACAATGGGTTTTTTAATAATATGATATTATCATACAGATTGCAATTATAGTGGTTAAAATAAATCTCAAGAGATGATAAAATGTACTATATTGATGTTGAAAACCATAAGAATGTTAAAACCCGAAAACCATATAAAAAGTAAATATCTAAATGGTCAAAAAGGAAAAAACAATAACCATGTCAAATAACTAATTATTACTCGTAACGTAAGGTACAACCTTTTCAACACTTAGCACTTGCTCATTTTCGTCAAAAGAAAAGTCAACGGTGTCACGGACCTTAATTCCAGCAGTTTTCATAAACTTCGACCAATGCCTTAAAGCATATCGAAAACCTTCACGTTTCCTTTCACGTATGGTACCGTTGCTAAACTGCACTGGGGGATCCCGGTTCAAAAGTCTGATGGTTATATCTTTTAAAGAAAGATCAAGTTTTGCCATTTCAGAAACACGATCGGGAAGCATCTGTATTGTTATAAAAAAATAATTAATAAAAAAAGGTAAAAAAAAATAAATATTAACAATTAAATTCTGGTACTTTGTAAAAAGATATTAGAACTTACAAAATCGGTAGCAGCCATACGGGAAAACCGATAAACAGGACCATGTGGTTGTTCGTAAATTTCATTTAAAGCATCGATAGGTGCAACAAAAGGCTGCAATTCATATAAAACATTTATTATATGAAACAATATATATAAAAATTTATATAAGTACCCAAATGTATACTTACCACATCGACATCCACATCAATAAAGTTCTTTTCAACACCGTTTTTTCCAAACACTTTTAAATTAAAATTATTACCTAAATTTTTTGTAAATAACAAAAAACAACCAGGCTCTAACTGCAACTGACTAACAATAACGTCAATACCAACGGCAAAACCGAATTTACCGTCAGACATTTCTATCATAACGTGAAAAGTTTTGTTCTCTATCATTATAGTGGATATTACATCAAAGGATGTATTAAACGAATTCGGCAGAATAAATTCAGGAATGACCTATAAAACAGATAAGAAATAAAATAAATAAGTTTTAATATCAATGAAGAACAAAAAGAATACTTTAAGTTGAATAAAAGAAAAAAATAACTTACATAAAAATCAGATGATGTGCGTAGCAGATATGTCCAAAAAGAGCTACCATTAACACCATCAAGGAAATATGTTAATTTAAAAGTAGTACAATCTAGGGGATTGAATACTACCAAACATCCTTCGGATAGTCGCAAATGTTGGGTTACATTGGACCATCTTTGGAAAAAAACAAATTTCCTTTATATTCGCTTAACCAAACATTAAAAATCCGGCCATCATCAGTATGTATCATAACATTAGTAGGGGCTTTACCCACACCCCACAGTTTGCAAGCAGCATCAGAAGGAATAGACTAACAAAAGGAAACAGTGGAAAATGAATTATAATTTCATAATTTAAAAATTAAAAAAATAAATTATCATAAATATGATTTAAAGATAACAACCAACAAAAAAAGAAACAGGGATATATGTAATAATATATCAATTACCATAATAACATCGTCTGCTTTACTCATATGCTTACAGAAACAGGGTTCTCTAATACTAATTTATACAAAAAATAAGTTAGTAAACATTAAAATGTTGTTGTAAGAAAACAAATGATAAATGAGGGAACCAAAAGCAAGAAACAATAATTTAAAAATATATAATACAATAACTTAGTGAATAATAAAAAAAAAACATACCTTAACGAAGAAGATCCAGGCATATTGGAAACCTACAACAACAGGTTTGAATGACAAAAAAAGAATTCAGGATAAATAATGTAAATCATGATAATGTTAATACTAAAAAATCAACAGATCTTGAATGAAATTAAGATACAGGGTTAATATAAAATAACAACGATCAATTAACCAAACAATCAAACACATTTAAAAAAAAATGCATTCAAATAATTCAGGATAAATAATGGAAATCATCCGTAATGTTAATACTCAATAATCAACAGATCTTGAATGAAATTAAGATACAGGGTTAATATAAAATAACAACGATCAATTAACCAAACAATCAAACAAATTTAAAAAGAATGCATTCAATATCATCCGTAATGGAAATCATCCGTAATGTTAATACTAAAAAATCAACAGATCTTGAATGAATTTCAGATACAGGCTTAATATAAAATAACAACGATCAATTAACCAAACAATCAAACACATTTAAAAAAAATGCATTCAAATAATTCAGGATAAATAATGGAAATCATCCGTAATGTTAATACTCAAAAATCAACAGATCTTGAATGAAATTAAGATACAGGGTTAATATAAAATAACAACGATCAATTAACCAAACAATCAAACACATTTAAAAAAAATGCATTCAAATAATTCAGGATAAATAATGGAAATCATCCGTAATGTTAATACTCAATAATCAACAGATCTTGAATGAAATTAAGATACAGGGTTAATATAAAATAACAACGATCAATTAACCAAACAATCAAACAAATTTAAAAAGAATGCATTCAATATCATCCGTAATGGAAATCATCCGTAATGTTAATACTAAAAAATCAACAGATCTTGAATGAATTTCAGATACAGGCTTAATATAAAATAAAAACGATCAATTAACCAAAAAATCAAACACATTTAAAAATAATAATGCATTGAAATAAATCAGGATTAATAATGGAAAACATCCGTAATGTTAATACTAACAAAATCAACAGTTTTTTAATGAAACTCAGATACAGGATTAATATAAAATAACAAATATCAATTAAAAAAACAATCAAACACATTTAAAAAGAATGCACTCAAATAATCTATGGTGCATAGATTACAGCTTCCAAAAAAATTAAACATTTTTTTAAATAAAATTGAGATTTAGGGATTTGCATAAAAATAACATCAAATTCAATAACAATAACATACAGATCTGTAACTACAATCGGAATTAGGGTAAACATCAAATTCAATTATAAAAATAAAATAATGTTAAATCAAACATTACAATCGGATTTAGGAATATGAGTAAACATCAAATTGAACATCAATAACAAAATTTTAATAAACATAAAACACAGATCTGGATTAGATATCGGACTTAGGGTTTCTACAACAGACCAAATATTTCTTCAAAAAAATAATCAAAAACATAACAAAAGTTATTATCCACACAGATCTGGATAGACAACATAAAAATATACCAAAATCGGATTTAGGAATATGAGTAAACATCAAATTGAACATCAATAACAAAATTTTAATAAACATAAAACACAGATCTGGATTAGATATCGGACTTAGGGTTTCTACAACAGACCAAATATTTCTTCAAAAAAATAATCAAAAACATAACAAAAGTTATTATCCACACAGATCTGGATAGACAACATAAAAATATACCAAAATCAAAGCTAGGGTTTATAGAACAGGAAAATAGTTTTTGAAAAAATACTTAAAATTCCGAACAAAAAAATAACGATTAAACTAAGAATTAACAATATACACTTACAGATTTCGATATGGTTCAACGAAAAATATGAGAAATCGTGCGAAGAAGATGAAGAAGATGAAGAAACGGACGAAGTATATGTAGGTTAAATTAGAAGATGAAGATAGAAGGCGGTGGGAAATTATTGGAGGTAATGAAGAGCATTGAATGATAATTGAAGGAAATATATTGATGGTGAAAATGCCGCCCAAAAAACCAATTATCTGGCCAAAGAAAGCTGCCAAGTCAAGGTCAAATAGTCAACCTCTATTTTGCTTTAGTATAATAGATAGATAAAAAGGAGAAGTGATGGACATGGATGTAATTTTACAACGCGTACAAGTTTTGAAACAATATGTACAAAGAAACGCAACACATTTTAGAGGGGTAGAATGGGAAATGACTCAACATTTTAAGACACTTCAAGGTTATAATGGTAAATTTATATGTACGATTTTATCATAAATCCCAAACTTTACCCTTGTCTCAGTAATAACTCCTTGTCTCAATAATAACTCCTTGGCAATTGAATGGTTTCTCAACTGAATGGGTTTTAATTACATTATTATTAGGGAACTATTCCATTTCTCATCATCTCTCTCTGTTTCTCTCTATCGAATCCAAACGACATGGCCTTTCTCAGATGATGATGATGGACTGAAGTTGAAAGATGCGTCAAACCTGGCTGAATTAGGGGTTCTGGCGAAATATTCGAACATTGATATTCCGGCCAGAAGCTATGGTTTCGATGGTGGGTTCCGGCGACATGGGTAAGCCATGTGGTCGATCAAAGATGAACGGTTTGTAACGGCGACACGGGTAAGCATTTGTGTGATTGAAGAGGGACACAAGAACATGGGCAAACACTCAAAGTCCATCATTCTTGAAGGTGATGCAGCTAAGAAGACCCATTGGAAGATGGTAATTGAAGGATTCTGCTTCTCCCTTCCAGATTCATCACTACATCAATGTTGTTCACCAGATTCAACCTGTTAGCGATTAAGGTAATGGGATTCATCACTAATTGGGGTCCAGATTCATTACTAATTTCAGCTTTTTACTTAAAAAAAGGTAATTTTTACAGTAAGGTTCACTGTAGTCGTGCTTTGAGGTTTCAGATTTCAAGTCCCGCGATCACTTCTTCAATACTAGGGTGTTTGGATATGTATTTTTCATGTCTGATAACAGTGCCTAAACCTAACATGAGGATTGATTGATTGACTATCTCGATGGAAAATTTCAAGCCGATAAATTCTACCATTGAGGGTTCTATGGAAAACGGATCTACCGTTGAAGCTCGATTTAGAGACTTTTGCAAGTTTTTTTCGATCTGTTTTTTGGTTTTTAGTTTGTTTTATCTTTTAAGATTATTAAGTTATGTGATACGAATTGATTTGCGGTTTTTTATTTATATATATATTTTTTTTGTGAAAGTAATGTTTTTTACGATCATCAGATACATTGTCCACTCACTTTTGTTATGTGCCTGATCAGGATCATTATGGTAACATGGTAACAAGATGATTGAACCCGGGGAGATAGAGCTGAGGTAAGGTGGAGGTTGGGGGTTCGACTCCGGTCGGGCGTGTATTTACCACCTTGGGTGGGCGGCTCTCAGTTACACTGCGAGTTGCCCTTAGCCGTAGTTCGCTACGGTCTCCTAGCGTAGCTGGGTTGTCGTTCAAAAAAAAAAAAAAAAACAAGATGATTGATCTTGCAGTTGAACAAAACTACCAGGTGGATACCAAATTTGGTTTTGCTAATCTGAAGTTGAGAAGCGGCTGCAAAAGTATGAGACGAATGAGTTGGAAAAGCATGAAGGGCAATCTGTTTTCCGTCTGATATTGTATCAGTTTAATGATACTTTCGTTAGAATTTTACTTGTTGCAGCTGTGATGGGAAAACTAAAAGGTGATACTTTCCACAGAATTGTTTTTGCTGTGATGAAGGCACAAAAGGTGATAAATTGCATTACATCTTGGCTTTCAAAAGGTGATATAATGCAATTTATCAAGGCACAAAAGGTGAGAAAACTAAAACAATTCCGTGGATATCTTATACACATGGCAATCATGACCCGTTCTTAAAGAAATTGGTTGATTTGGGTCATTTTTGTTTAGCTAAATGAGTTGATTTTGGTCTCTCAAATTATAAAATGGGTCACTCATATAAAACAAGCTAAATTAGAATGGGTCAAAATGGATCGCTCATATATGATTGCTTCGGTTGCATGAAACGTCAAATAACAGTTTATGGAGTTAATACATCTTCACCTTTTTTTGTAAATTTGTTATTCTTTAAATTCTAAAACACCTGAGTAATCTTTAGTTTTCATCATATGTGCTCAAAAACAATAACATGACTTATCTTTATTTTTTAATGTTTATGATCAAAGCCACTCGTGCGTATGCCACTGAATTAACAATTAACATTCGTGCATTCGCTTGTTTTATTCGAAAACCAGGTTGATGAAGATGATTATCATTGGACACACAACAAGAGCAACATTTTGGCATGGTTACATAAGTCTCTTACCAGAAAATCAGAAATAGCTCAATGTATTGGTGAGTGAATATGTGAATGTTATACAACACCTAGCTCCTATTTAGTTTTGCCAGTCTATGTTTGTTTGTAACATTGTTGTATTTAGCTACTGCCATGGTCGGTCCACGAACGTGGCTTGGAGGTATCTTTAGCCGTACAGGCCCCAAGACTTCGGGAAGTAACAAATACGTAGATTTTAACTTCACTTCTGTTCAGGTTTTTTCTGTTAGTGTGCTTGCTTTGGTTCAAATATTTGATATTTACATAACTAAATTTTAAAACAGAAACTGTTGTATACAATTCTGTTCAGGTAGCAGGATATCAGAGGCTGCGAGAACGTACCAAGGTACCTTATGACGATACTCGTGTAGAGCATCAGGTATTTACATGTTATTTTTTCTCAATTAATAAAATCAAGTAAATGAATTTGGTCATTATACTGGCTTATTAATCCCATCATGTTGGTTTTATGGTTTTAATGGCAGAAACCCCTTTTGGAATTATGGAATTTAGCATATCCAAATGTTCCACTTAAAGGATTAGTCTCTGATCAATGGAAGGATATGGGGTGGCAATGAGTTAATCCATCTACCGACTTCAGGTACACTATACAGTCGGCACTGTAGAAAAACCCTATTATAATAAGTGATTCCAAAGAATGTACATGTTAAATCTTCATATAATCTTCATCTATATATTATTATTTATTTATTATACCTTATACCTATATAAACCTAATAAATTAACAAAAATCGTGACACATGACACAATTCTAGGCAACCTTAATATTCGTTTCCGCCTAAACCGTATACTTATTTAACTTACACGTGGATGCTTACCCGTTTCAAATTTAACTGATTTCTTTTTCAATATTACATTTTATAATTCCTTATTTCATTTTCATCATTTAAACTTTCAAATTTATCTTCTTCTTCATTATCACCAATCCAAGTAGGCACCCCTTTAAAGCCCCATTTAACTATTTAAAAAAAGAAAAAGAAATTAGAATATAAAAACGATTCTGATTGGCTAAAGTCTAAACCACGTGGGACCCCTCCTCTCCTTCCTTTCACCCCCGCGGCCCGCCATTGCTTTGGCTGACGTGGGGCGATGTTGGGGCTGCCATCATGCACACATGGCATGGGCCGCTACCCCACACTGTATAGCCTAATAGTATAGGTAGTGTATCTTATTCTTACGCGGGTATGAGCATAACAATTGATAAGCGAATTAGATTCGAGTATCTACCCTTTGCATTCGCATATCCCTAAAAATTTAACATAAAGGGTGTACAAATAATTTTTTTATTCTTAAACTGATGGCACATTTCTATAGCTTTTTGGATGACAAAAATGATTCATTTTCTCATTTATGAAACAGGAGCTACAAGAACTTCACTCTGCCCTTGAAGAAGCTGGTTTATACGTTTGGGCTGGTCATCTTTTAAAGGCCCAGTTCTGGTTTATTAGTCAGACTCAAAGGGACTGGGATTGGGCTGTTATAATTCGCCGTAAAGTGCTGAAATACAGGGATGTGCTGCTGTGTCTGGGTTGTGCTTTTGTGACTTGGTTGAAGGCCCAAGATTGGGATTTAAAAGGCCAGAGGTTAATTAATATCTGCAGGGGTAAAATGGTAAAAACAACTGATGGTATTATGGAGATCTGCAGGATCAACTGGTTAGGCCGCAATGCTGTTTGTTCATTCAGGTTCTCTTATTCCGGGTATGTGATTTCCGTACTTCATATCCGAGTTTGGCTCTCATTATTTGGCTCCGGCTTTGCTGCATTGATCTTGGTGTCTCCGAGTCAGTTTACCGAGTTTGTTATTCTCGCAATTTTTAAACTAACGGACTGAAATAGTGATTTTTGACAAACCGTAGGGACGAAAACAGTAATTAACTCTTAAAATCAAAAACACTAACGAACTATTGAAAACAAATGAACATAAACGAACACGTTACTGAACGTTCACGAACATAAATGAACGAACGCGACCTCTGTTCATGTTCGTTCATTTAACTAAACAAAAGAAATTTCTTGTACGTGCTCGTTCATTTACTAAACAAACGAACACAAACGTTCTTCCCATCGAACGGTTCACGAACCCTTCGCTGAATGTTCGGTCCGTTTGCAGGCTTGCAGCCCTACTAAACTGTACTTTTAAGTGTTTTAGAACCTTTTTATGGAAAGAACTAAATGGTTACTTTTCTACTTTTTTTACATATCTTTATATTTATGTATTTTTCAGGAACACCTTATACTCAACAATCGTATAAAGTGAGTGAATCATTTCCGTATAAATGGATCAGTAAAAAATGGAAAGAAGGGTTTCACGTCACTTCAATGACTACAGCTGGCAGTCGTTGGGGGTGTCGTGATGTCAAGAAACGCATGATTTTCTGACCAGGTAATATTACGTTCTTTCATCAAGCCTCTAAAAGTTATAACAGAATGTTAAATTCGCAAATTTGAATGTACATCGTTAATATTTTGGCAATTAACAACAGGTTGTGGAACTTGATTTTCTTTACTCAAGTGAAGGAATACATCATAGATGGGAGAGTGGGTACAGGATAACATCTATGGCTGCCACACCTTATCAAGCAGCGTTCATTTTGAGTTTCCCGAGGCGTAAAATAATGGACGAGACACAAGAAACCTTGAATCGGAAGGTTTTGTGCATTGAAAGTAGTATGCGGCTATTGTTGAATGGAAATAAATGTTAGAAACCCGGAATGGATTGTGGTTCGTAATAGACGTCATAATTGAAATTGATATCAGTCGGGACACCCGCCGCAACGCGCGGGCATTCCCACTAGTAAAGGATTAATAGCGAGTTGTTATAAAATATAAGGATACATGAACTTTTACCAAATCTAATGGGCAGGGGCGGACCCATATTGAACGAATCGGGGTCCCCGGACCCCAATGTTTTTTTAAAAATATAGTAGAGCCGTTATATTAAATTTTCCATGGACTCCATAAAATAAATTAGCTGTACACCAATCCAATAATACCGAGGCTGTTGTATTGGTGAAATCCTATGTTTGTGAACAGAAGGTCCTAGGGTTTTTTATTGCCTTTCAAATAACACAGAGCCAAAAAGTAAAACTCTCCACAGGTAAGAACCGTACATTTTTCGTTTTGTAAAATCAGATTAAGTTTTTATTTTATTTTTTATTTTTAGTTTGGTGCACTGTATATTAGGAATGTTTCATCAATTAT
The DNA here is from genome assembly GCA_030545235.1 of Helianthus tuberosus. Classification (NCBI taxonomy): domain Eukaryota; kingdom Viridiplantae; phylum Streptophyta; class Magnoliopsida; order Asterales; family Asteraceae; genus Helianthus; species Helianthus tuberosus. Next base: position 169,706,792 of record CM060368.1, read on the forward strand.
AAGTGCCCTGTATACTAAACTAATAAGTTCTTTATGAAGTTGTGCTCACAAACCATGAAAAACAGCCAGAAATTCTTGCCAAGGGTGATATCATGTGCCGTAAATAACAAATAGTTTACTTTGATAACTTAATTTTTGTATGCTTTGAATTCGATTTTACTTTGATATCATTCGCCATATGTAACAAATAATATTAAAATCTGATTCGAAATGAACGAAGTTTTGTAACTTAATTTTGTTACTTCTCTAGTTGTTTCGGTCGAAGATGTAATGGATCGTTTTCAAAAGATAGAAACTCGTAGGGAACAACTCTAAAAGTTTGTAATGTTTCTTTTCCGTTTTGATGACATCGTATTTTTATTATTGTGTGTTTTCTAATAAGTAACGATTATATAATTTTGTTATGGTATTATATTTTACTATGTTCCTTGGCCCGACCCGACCCAAACGTCGGTGACCCGAAAATTTTAACGTGTTTGTGAAAATTCTTAACACCGAAAAAGTGGACCCAACTGGAAAAAAAATCCTGGGCCCGCCACTGCTAATGGGAATGCTCTAATGCAACTTAGAAACTTAAAATACTAAACAAACATAATCCGTAGATACAAAAACTTTTAAATACATTGCGTTTGTAGCAATATAAACACCGTTGACTATATTTCAGAATTTTAAATACATTGCGTTTGTAGCAATATAAAAACCGTTGTTTCAGAATTTTAAATACATTGCGTTTGTAGCAATGCGTATCTACAATATCCACATCTAGGCAATATAAAAAAAAATCACATTCATCATTCTAAGAGAATCTTCTCCACTAAAAAAACATTAATTCTTTAAAAATACCAATTTTCTTTGTAACAAGAGACCTAAAAATTTTCGTATCAGATGATAACATAAAGTTTTTATTTTAATCTATACTATATAATAAAAGAAACCTGATTTTGGGACACATATCATTCAATGAGGGCATCAATAATTTATAGATAAATTTTAAATTTTAAACTAAAAAGATTTAAATATTATATTCGAATTTTATTTTGGTTGAATCTAAAGTCTAAAATGTGTTTTAAATCTAATCTATAATTTATGGATTTAATTTTGATTTGAAATTATTAAACAAAAACCCATAAAATTAGTAAATGATGGGTCTTGCACAGATCCCATTCATCAAATATTGTTTACCAATAAAATAACAAATAAACTAACATAGATAAAAGTCGAAAGTTCTAGAAAAGTACTAAAAACTATAATATTAAGATGTAAATGAAGTACCAATAAAATAACAAATAAACTAACATAGATAAAAGTCGAAAGTTCTAGAAAAGTAGTAAAAACTATAATATTAAGATGTAAATGAAGGAATAAGACATATATTTATTTTTAATCATAAGCTTATTATATTGATCGTACTATTAGATTCTAAATATGTTACAAATTAAAAACGAAAAACACTAAACTTATAACTTTTAAAGTTTCTACCACAAAGATGTGACTTGAACAAAACCACATGAATCAATTATATGGATTAACTCATGAAAGAGTTATAGACTCATATAGATAAAAAAAAAAAAGGTTATGAAATTTATTACAATGTAATGATATTTTATTCGTAAACTTATTTGTTCCTTTAGGTTGAAATAATAGCATCAAAAAATATAAATGTTTTATTCAAGTCAATTTACTTTTAACCATTAAAAACAAATTTTACAGTAAAACAATATTAAAACTTATTGTTGATTTTTTTTATTTTTTTTGTAATTAATAAAGTATAAATTAGCAATATTTGTGTGCAGTATGTACCTCATGATTTGGGAGGTTTTCAAAAAAAAAAAAAAAATTATGTTTCACTTCTAACCCAAAACTATTTATTTTTCTACTTTTAACACCAAAGTTCTCATATATTGAAATTTAACCTTACAAATTTTGTACTTTCAACTTTTTTCACCACACTTTTCATATTTCGCGGATTTTTCATTTTAAATTTTGCGAGTTAACACAATGTTACTTATGTGTGGTTCAACGGTTTAACATTTAGTTTTACGCTTCGTACTCAATTTTTCGAGTTAACACAGCTCAACGTGTGTGTGTGTGGTTCAACGTTTTTATGTCGTCTATCGTTTCCCCGTTTTACAGGTTCATTACAACGCGCGGGGTCCTAAATCGACTTAATGTATTTTTAGATAAGTTAGATATATGTGTTTTAAAACAAGGTAAACTCTTAACATACATATTTTTTCCTATTGTAACTAAGATGTAGAGGTCTGTGAAAGGTATCTTCACATTCGGAATGTCATAACTTTTTCTTTTAATTTAGATTTACTTAGTTGTCGTATGGTGTCTCATGTCTTTATTTTTATTTTCTCTTATATATATGTTTTATTGGTTCAATTGTACATGTAAAGTATTACACTATACATAGTATTTTCTCAACTATAGCTAATTGGTTTTATTGATTCAACTTTTGTCTATTTATTTACATTACTTTTATCTGTCTAGAAGTCCCTTTTTCAGACCTTTCAAATAGTATGGGACATATTACATTATCAATAGTTTTTATTGGTTTCCTTACTAATTGTGATAAAAATAAGTATTTCGTACAATTCATATTGGTTTATAGCTTTGAATACTAGCATACCTTATATTAATGTTAATGATAGCGAAAGTGAGAAAACTATATTTGGATGGTAGAAAATATAATAATATGCCAACATTAACCCGTCAGAATAATCTATTATCAGATAAAATCAGACACATTACCTTTGAACAAGAAAATGTCACAATAAATATTAGTAGTGGTACAAAATTTTAAGTTCCTATGACAAATCCTAAAACAAATAACAGATCATATTATTATGAATGGCTATACAAACTTCAATATTTATTTGGTATTTGGTCTGCATATTACTCTATATTATATATACTTAGATCATATTATGAACATATTTTTTTATTTTACATTATAATTATGATTCACCCCGTGTATTACACGGGGCAATAACCTAGTAAACTATATTTAATTTTTATAATCGTATTCCAATTATTTAAAATATAGCGCTTTGAAAAAAAACTATAAATAATAACGCTTTGAAAATTTAAAATGAAAAAAAACTATAAATAATAAAAAAGGAGCCAATATGAATAATTATTTACACAAATACGGTTTCTCCATAGTTTCGCATGCATCGTTCAACTATAAGGCTAGGGGGTGTGGTATAAATCCCTCCGTCACATAAGCGGCGTTAACGCCCTATAGCTACTGATAGCCACACCCTAAGCGCCAAAGGGGGCGCTATGGGGAGGGCCCCATTGCACCGTTAAAGGGGAAAGAAGGTGGGGCCCATTCTTTTCAACCAATCAAATCTCTTTTATTATTATTATTATTATTTTGTATTTTGTTTAATATGAGACTTTAAACAATTGCATGCAAGTCAAATGGAGTGACTCTAAAGCCCCCTATATGACATGGCATTGATGTGGCGCTGATGTGACGTGATAAAGCCCTTAGGGGTTTTATACCACACCCCAAACCTTAATAGAGCTATCGACTCGCAGTATTGATGCACTCACATTTTTCATTTGCCAAAGTGACTCGCGGTATGGTGGCAATGGGTGGTAATAGGCAGTAACAAAGATGAACTTACTACGTATCAGTGGCGGAGCTAATCCCAAAATTTAGGAGCAGCCCAATTTATCTATTTTTTTGGATCAGGTGTATCCTTTATATAAAATCGGAATTTTTTGAATTTTTTTACACTACGAAAACGGTATGGAGCCAATGTTGAGGGGTAGCCCGTGCTACCCCTTCTAATACTAGCTCCGCCCCTGCTACGTATGAATGATGACTGTGTTCATATCGGTTTGTTTAGTGTAGGGGTGCAAACGAGCCGAGCCGAGCCGAGCCGAGCTCGTTTAACATATGAAAGCTCGAGCTCGGCTTGAATGTAATTTTTCAAGCTCGAGGTCGGCTCGGGCTCGACTCGTTAGTATTTATTAATTAATTTAAATTAATTATAAATATTATTATACATATAATTTAGTTATTTTTTTATATTTATATAAATGGTAATTATTATTGTTATATAAATATATATCTAATATATTAATAAAAATATATAAAAAGAAAGCTCGTTTAGGCTCGTGAGCCGGCTCGAGCTTGATAAGTGAAGCTCGGGCTCGGAATCATTTACTAAATGAGCTTGTTTTTAGGTTCGGGCTTGAGCTCGTTTAAGCTCGGCTCATTAGAGCCTTTTTTTTAGCCGAGCTCAAGTAGCTCGCGAGTAGATCGACTCGTTTGCACCCCTAGTTTAGTTAAATGATTAAAATATATATTTATGTTTGTTCGATATTAAATAAAAGAACTTCTTGTCAAATGGTTTACTTAAAGTTTGACCCGTTACAGAACTCAATAAACAGAATAAGAGGAAAAATGTAATAAAAAATATATATAATTAAATTATATATCTATATATATGGGTGGGGTTCGGCTACAAAGTTCATTTTCCTACAAAGTGTACAAAGTCATAAAACACCACAATTTCAGCCATAAAACACACTTAAAACTCATAAATAACATAGTGAAAATCACTAAAACGCAATATCCAAATCCCTAGCAGTCCTTAAAAACTTCAAACACAACATCGTACAACTATGAATATAAAACACAACATGATAATTAATATAAAACACACTAATGTTAGTCATTCGATAATCAAAGTCTTATCATCCAAAACACAACACAAAACCCACAAATATATTGTTTTAGTAATCTTTACTAGATTATTTGTGGGTTTCGAGTGTGTTTTATGGTTGACATTATGGTGTTTTATGACTTTTTACACTTTGTAGAAAAATGATCTTTGTAGCCAACTACCACCAATTTATATATTTCATTTTAAAAGCTAAATCTGAGTACCAGATTTAAAAATAGGAATCCGAGTTTGAACCATATTGGTACGTGTTCGATTGGGATTTTGATTGTAAACAACAAGTACCCTTGACTTACCTAATCTTAATCTAACAAGATCTACGAATGTAGTTTTTAAAAGACTTTGGGACTGTTTGTTTCAGCTTCTCTTAATGGGCTCTTAATGATTCAGATCTCTTATTGGTTCATCACTTAATGGTTTGAAGTGTTTGTTTCGCAAACAGATGTCTGAATGGTTCAGACATTTGCCTCTAAATCGTTAAGCATTATACCAAGTTGAAGGGTTAAGACCTATTATCTGAATTTATAAGACATTTGCCTCCGAATGGTTAAGCATTATACTGGCTTTTAATGGTTCAGACATCTGGTTTAACACTTAACGGTTATTGGTTTAGCACTTACCCATTTAGAAGTTGTCAAACAAACTCTTGGTTTGGCTATTAAAAAAGGGATAATGGCGCAGCTTGTTGCCAATTTAACAATTTTATCAATTTACTAATTCTCGAAATTCAGAAAAGGTAATATTGATGATATAAATAAGGGAAAATGTCACGGAATAGTAACAAAGTTTTAAAAGTGTTCTAATTAGGTCACTCGTATCGTTTTTGTCCCAATTAGATTAAATAACTTAACATTCAAATCGAGTCATGTCTTTTTTTCATTGTGTCAAGAAAAAAATAGAGCATAAGATGTTGGGCTCGGATTATTTTGATATATGAAATTATATTTATTAAAAATAAAAACACTTTAATTGCATTAAAAACTAAAAAAAACAAGTTACAATCCACGTCATCACTTGACGTTAGCATCAAATAAAAGGGAAAAAATAAACAAAAATCCACATCACCACGGTTACATATGAAATGGATTGAAAAACCTTTAAATTTAATGAAAAATGAATTTTGAGTGACCTGATTGAAACACTTTTGAAACTTGAGTAACCTAACTGGAACACTTTTAAAACTTTGTTAGTAGTATATGGTGATTGATTCTTAGTTCTCCAATTTAACAGAGTTACGCAGTGACATTTTATTTTCATCAGTGATGCTCTCAACTCATAGATCACTTGTGGTTTAGTTACATTGGTGTTGTGCTCCCATAAATTTAGTGTTCTAAAGAATTTATGCAAGTGTAGATTGATTATGTGGTATGTAAGAGTAAATAAATTGTTATACAAAAAAAAGTTAAAATTACATATGCCCCTAATAAATACTTATCTTTTTTGTATTATTAAAAACCCAACATATTTGACATATGAATAATGTAGGGCTAGATTAATTGATAGAGACTTATGTTTTGTAAAGAATAGGTCTCAGGTTCAATCCTGGACAATGAAGTATTAGTATAGAATTATTGATGTAATAGAATAAGAGTAAGTGTTTTAATTAAAAAAAAAATATGATTAATGGTCATTGTAAAGCTTAAATACTTGATGGAAACATATGTCTTTTAAAGGGAGGCTTAAATCTAAACAAAGAGGATAATTTATAATGATTTGGATAAAATAGAGCATTCATAACATTTTTCGTTAAAAAAGATTATGCCCGCTGAATTGATGGTGTTTAGATGGTAGCATATTTATTTTTCATTTATAAAAAAAAATGTTGTTTCTTAGAGTTTCACGTTATTCAAGTGACTCATCGTAATTGATTGATTAAAAAATACGTTTGTGTAATATTTTCCTATAACGTGCTAACCAAGTTATTTTTGTAAAAAAAAAAAGTGACGTGCCATGTGTGTGCATCATATGTAATAATCAAATTTTAATGCTTGCATCATGTGTAGTAATAAAATTATAAGAAAACTAGGTTAATGCCCGCGCGATGCGCGGCTTCATCCAAAACCATATTATTTACTTTGAAATATAATATTTTGTACAAACGCATAAAAACCTATTAAAATCCATATATAATCTCATATTCTATAACACGTCTGTAAAGTTTAGTAATACGTAGTCTTGTACTGGTGCATAAAAAATTCTGTTGATCAATATACACCGGTCGAGTAAAAAAGAAAATATCAAAATATGAACCAGATGTAATAAAATGTGAATGTATTATATGGTTGAAAATAAAGAACATTATATAAAAAAGATAAAGTCATTTATTCATATATAACAACTAATTATAGAAATTTTATCTTAAATATATTTTCAAATCAAGTAGTAAAAGGGACTAATCATTCATCACAAATTTGAATCAAGTAATTTTTGAGAATCAATACACAAATCATATTAAGTAATAATTGTTATAGAAAGTGCTTAAGAGCATGAATATCATCCAAACACTTGCTAGTTGCTTGAACATCTTGACAATTTGAGATCAGTCGGCTTCTTCTTTGTACCTAATATGAACAAAATAAATGTCACACATAATGAATCTAGTCATATAAAAGAATTGAATTTATAATTCTAAGAAATCTATGAAATGAAAGGTAAATGAATAAAAAAAATTAAATGTTCCAAGGTCTTACATATCATTTCCCAAAAATCGCAGCTGAAACCTAAATGTCGATTAAGATGGCTACACAACTGAATTAATCCTGAAAGTTAAAAGAAATAATAAAAGGAAAAAAAATTGATATTCAAGAGCAAGTAATCAATTCAGAAGAACAATAAATCAAACCCGAAAGTTGCAGCGTAATATAACCAACCCGACCCGGCCCAGATGACCACTTGTACACATCAATCATCAACTTGAATGATCCAATCATATACCCGAGCCGACCCAAATGACCAGTTGTCCTCATCAAGCATCAACCCGAAAGATCCAGCGTGATATATAACCAACCCGACCAGGATGACCAGTTGTATCCATTAAACATCAAACAGTCAATCTTGGCCCGTTTAGTACAAACAATTTTTAACAGAATAATCCAAACATAAAAACATATAAAAAAGATGCCAAAAAGAATATACATTCTTTAATCTTTTTGTAAGGCTTCAAAATTTAGCAAATCATGTGAATTAGTCAAAGTATAAAATAAAGTGCTTGGCCATTGGTCAAGTATAGGGGTGCCCCTGGTGCAGTCAAGCAACCCAACCCATTTTGACCTCCCAAAATTACCCATTTGACCTGTATGATGTATCAAATCACACTGAAAAGGATATCGCATTTTAAATGACAAAAAAACTTACAAAATAAGAACAACTCACAACAAATATCTAGATCAAAATGCAGTTGAAGGTACCTGAGAGAAGGATAGATAATCAAAATACATGTTGGTGGCTGTTTCTTGAACACACAAACAGAAAACAAAAATCTTGATCAAAACATGTGGGAATGACCAAAACCAAAACTTTGACAGAAGCGTCAAAGATCTTCTTTCGATAAGACGTTTGCCATCTGTTAATGCAATCAGCAAAGTTAAAAACAAACTCAAACTGAAACTATTTTTTTTTAATAAATAAGACCCATGTAAAAACCATTTCCATTTTTATACTACTATTTTCATTCTCTCATTTGTTTACTTTCCATATAATACACCTCAAATCTTCGCCTTACATGTCAGTTTAAAAAAATAATGAAATTGTGATTAATCTTCATTAACACCTACACCTGAGGCCTTGCAACAAAAAATACTCCTTAATAACATTTTCGTGATGCTCCTTAATAACATTTTCATGATACTCATGGTTTTTATTTGATTTTCTAAACTTTATTTTTAATTTTGAGTTTAAATTTTATAATATATATTTCCTTGGTCGGTTGGACCAATCCAACCAACCCATTTAAACCTGAGCAAAATAATTTTTCACCACATTTCAAACTTAATTAACTTGGTAAAATAGTATTAATGTCAAAGGTTTGTAATCTGCAAATATGTGGTGATTATGTTACGGATAGCGTTACTATTCAATTCTTCTATATATTCTTCTACACACCATACATATTGCATACATATTGCTTATGTGTGTATATAGCATGGCCCATTCTTATTTAGTCAAGCAGTCATTACCTATTCGTATTTGACTATTTAAGCCATTACACCAGCATGTAACTAAACTAAATATCTAGATGCATACGATACGCTGTAGTACACAGTGGTTATTATGTGTTTATGACAATAATGATATAAGCATTAAAGTTCTATAAACAAATTCCTGTTCAATAACATAAACGGTAAAGTAGATATAATATGCTACATTGTCTATGCTCACAAATTAAAATGCTGACATAGAATTGTACCAACATAACCTTCCCCATATCCTTATAATACCTATATGGACTTGGTTATTTAATTATATATTTGTTAGGTGTAATATGTTGACCGTTGAATTGGCATCTTAAAGTATACACCTCTTTCATTATGAAACTTCATGATCCTTATTTTCTATTTGTATTTTTCCATATATTTTATGTTACGATAATTTTTATTTTATCTATTAAGTCTATACAACTAATGTAAGCTTCCGATCTATGTGTTATATTATTACACATTTTACAAAAAATAAATAATAATTACCATAATAATATGTGGTATGATTCAAGTAAATTAGGTGAGTTAAAATATCATAAATTGTTAATTGTTGTTGACTTTACAAAATAAAAACTTTCCTAAATATTATATGAAATGAAATAAGTTACATGTCAAATTTTTGTTGACAAAAATAGAGTTTGATTTTCATTGAATTTGGAATTAAAAGATTGTAATTGGAATTAAATGATTATAATTTTAGTTAAAAGGTTATTTTGATAAAAATATAAATAATTAACTAAAATATCAAAAGTACAATAACTGAAATTACATACCATATATATGGAAAATATTAAATCATCCTAAACATACGTAATGAAATAAATTATTTAGTAAAGTCTTAACATATGTTAACAGAAATAGGAGTAAATTAAGCCGAAGATCAATTAAATTTGGAAATAAATGATTATAATTTTAGTCAAAACCGTTATTTCAACAAAAAAATATTAAAAGTACAATAACAAATGAAAATGTATACCATACATGAAAACATAAAATTCAGAAAAAGATACTTTTGAATCAAAATTATTAGCAACTTTGAAAAATCAAATACATTCTAGTAGAAACCAACGAAAACATAACATATTGAGCAAGGGATCAAAGAAAACCCTAACGAAACAGTTAGAATTGAAATAAATATTAACAAAATTAGCAATAAATATTACTTAAGAGTTAGAACCGTACCTCAAAGTTCATGAACAAATCGGAGTGAAAGATTCGGTGATGGAGGAAAGGATGACGATCGTATACCGTGTTGGTAAGTTTAAGAATCTGGAAAGAAAAAAAATCAAGAATTATGCTTACTGACATATTAGGATTCATAGCTTGCAACTTTAGGTTGTTAACAAACAAATTTAGCTAATTAGATAATCCATAAACTTGATACAAATTGTCTAACAAATTACATAATTAAAAGTGACCTAATTTGGAACATATTACAATACCTGGCTTGAAAAAAAAGAAAAAAAAAAGAGCTCAAAATGTGCCATTTTAGCAAAAATTAAAGATGCTATCACAATATCAAATCAAGAACAATATGGATACCAAACCATCAAAATAGCAATCAAACCAACAAAAATACAATCAAGATCCTTATAATACCTATATGATCACTAAGCAACTTCAATTTCAATTTTGTTTAGGTTTTTGTATGGATGAATGATCAATGATAATACCTATATAATCAATTTCAATTTTGTTTAGTAATTAAAGGTGCATCACGGTCGGAGACTAAATCCTAGTTGTTCACATTCACGTGTAACTGGTTGTGAATGATACTCTTACTCCTATTGCTCAATAGCCGAAGAAAAATAATAAAACCTACAAAAAATAATACACTCACAAATTACTACAAAAATGATCTAATGATATTTTGGTTACCTCTATGTGTGGAATTTCTTTCATTGGCCTATCAGCAAAATAGGCATATAAATCTCTTAGAACAGCCTGCAATGCACAAATCCATTAAAATTCATGTTTGCATAGAACAAATATTTCAATGAATGAGTTGGCAAGCGTCATTTACATATGAGTCAGGTCAGATCTACAAAAAAAAAAAAAAAACTCTTTATTTCCAATTTCTTTTAAGATGTTAATAAAGAGGGTGTCCAACCAACTCGGGCCTGCAATAATTAAGTAAGTTACTGATAGCAATAGTGCAAATTCAATAGCTTCTAGATCTTTAAAAAGGATTAAAAAGTAAGTTACCGATATCAATAGTGCAAATTCAAGAGCTCCTGGATCTTTAAAAGTCAGAAATGCAGTCTTCTTTCTTCCAGAATCACTAAATGAAAACAAACAAAATCAATTAATCACACCCTGAAAGAAATAAATTGTCTAGTGAAGGTTTATTTTTTGGGTGCTTTTAATCTTATAAATTGCTTAACTACTGATTTTCAATTCACTGAAGGGTATCAATCGTTTATTGAATTATTCAGAAAAAATAAGTGAAAGATTACTTTTTTGCTGACCTTGTTCATGTATCCTTTCAAAGTGAGAATGCCCACAAGCCTTGTGTTCTTCACCATAATCAATCTACCGCCCTTTCAAGTAATAAAACATTTCTCTATCCCTATAAGAAACGCAATAATCTATCATCAAAACCCAAGAATTATTCATGACCATAACACAACACGATTACACCAAGAAAACAACAATTTGGATGCAAGTTAAGAGCAAACCTATCGTAGATACTGGTTAAATAACCCAGATCAGGCACCAGATGCTTCTCATCTTTCTTCTCTGCCACAACAAAATTAGGTATTCCACTAACAATATGCAAAAACAGATTTACAAATCAAAAAACAAAAGATGAAAATCTTATCAGTTGGATCCTAAACGAATGTTTATTCAAGAAATCGTATGAAATTGAACCTGCATTATATGAAATCGAACCCTAAACACATGGTAAAATATGAAATCATACGAAATCGAACCCTAAATTATACGAAGATCCTAATTGAAACCTTAAAAATCACATTGAACACCCTTAAACTCAAAGAATTATCCGTCAATTTCGATAGAACGATGGATTGAAATATCCGATTGAATGTTGTCGCCGATGGTACTGAGAGAGAGACGTAGATGATTCTTATTCGCCAGAGAGAGATTAGGGTTTTCGTGTAGATGAGGAACGATTAATGAGGAACGATTAATGAGAGAGAGAGAGAGAGAGTATAATTGAAGCGTACATGAGAAGCCTTGTTCAATCCTCAACTATGAGATGTGCCACATGGATGATGACATGGCTGCTTAGTTGGCATAAACCATTGGGTGACATGTGTCTCCCAATGGTTTGCTTTATTAGATATATAGATACATAGAAAACAAAAACCAATATTAATGATATAAATAAGAGGGTGGAGATACAATAGGAAGTTTATTTGGCTAAGAAGGCTAGGAAGTGATCTTGACCATCCATTTAGTTAATATAGGGCTAAGATTAAATGATGGAAATTGAAGGGAATAAAAGAGGCGCGTGAGTTTGTTTAGGGGCATTAAATCCAAGGCAATAGTTTATCTCTCCTCCAATTCCCCCCCCAATTTTTAAACGTTAATAACTCTTTCATACAAGATTATTTTTTTATAAAAATTGCACCAAAAAACGAGCGTTTTTTTATCTTTAAAACGAGTATACTATTGCTATATTTTCGAAATTTTTTTTGAAAACCTAGTTGCGTAAAACGCAATTGAAAAAAACCCTAAAAAATGACATTTTTCTAAAACGCAATGCACCAAAAACACAAAGAAATGTCTTATTTGTAAAACACAATGGCCAGAAAACACAAAGAAATGTGTTATTTCTAAAACGCAATAGCCTAAAAACTCAAAAGAAAGTGTAGTTTCTAAAACGCAATGGACTGAAAACACATAAAAATGTGTTTTACCTAAAACGCAATGGACTAAAAACACTTCAAAATGTGTTTTTCTAAAACGCAATGAACAAAAAACACATAAAAATGTCTCTTTTCTAAAACGCAATAGCCTAAAAACACAAAAGAAAGTGTTATTTCTAAAACGCAATGGACTAAAAACACTTCAAAATGTGTTTTTCTAAAACGCAATGGACCAAAAACCACATAAAAATGTTTTTTTTTCTAAAACGCAATGGCCTAAAAACACAAAAGAAAGTGTTCTTTCTAAAACGCAATGGACTAAAAACACTTAAAATGTGTTTTACCTAAAACTCAATAGACTAAAAACACTTCAAATTATGTTTTTTCTAAAACGCAATGACAATTAAAATTATGATTTAATCATAAAAAATCATCTTTACTTCTCACCAAGAATAATTGCCACTGAAAAAAGAAATGAAGAAATGATATCTAAGTTATCAAATAAAAAACGCAGTGAAACAAAAACTATCAATTATTTTTGTAAAATCCGATTACTAAGGATTCTACTCATTTTCATAAAACGCAATAAAAAAATAATTAAAAGAAAAAGGTGGAAATAGTTCAAAACTCACAGGTGCTAAAACGCAACAAAGAAACAAATAAGAAAGATAAAGGTGGAAATGATTCAAAACTCACATGTGCACAGCATACTTTTAGAATTCAAAAAATTATACTACCGTTCATCTAAAAAAATAAAATAAAAACAAACTCAACACTCACATGTATGACCATAAAACGCAATAAAGAAATAGAAAAGGAAAATGTGGAAATTGATTCAAAACTCACAGGCAAACATAAAATATGTATTTATTATTTTATTGCACCCACCTCACCTGCAAAATCCTGATCACAACTCTCAAATTTACCAATCTTACAAACTTCAAATTCATCGATTTTAAACTCATCAATATCCACGAAGATTAGTATCGCTTCACTGGTTAGAATCACTTTTTGATTTTTAGATCTAGTATCGCTTATCGGAATGTTCATCGAAAAAACGCCGTCAGAGAATATTGCAGTGGACGCTGGTGGTGGTGGTACGGAGGTACGGCGCAAGATGGTGGTTGTGCCGCTTCTGGTGGCGGAGGGGTGGGTGTCGGAGGGGTGGGTGGTGGAGGGGTGGTGGTGGTGGTTTTGGTGGTGGGCTGAATTATGATCTGGGTTTTTTTTAGAAGTAGGGTTATGAGTTATACGACTAATTTATGTTTGACTAAAATGCCCTTTCCTATGTTTTTTATCTTTGTCATGTATCACTCTATTATTGCTTCCTATCCTTCCTAGTCAAAATAAACTTCATATTTGATCTTTTCCCATAAATAAGATTGCAAATGGTGATTATTGATTTAATTACTTTGAGAAACCGTTTCAACGGGTTTGAATGAGTTCAATTAGAGTTCCTTTGAGTTGATTATCTTTCGACTGTTTACCTTTTTGAGTCCCCAAATGAAACAACACCTATATATTAATAATATATTATTATACTATATGGGTTATGATATAATAGGAAGTTTATTTCGGTAGGAAGCACAGAAAGTAATCTTGACCATTCATTTATTTAATCAAGGGCTAAGATTAAATGAGTGAAATTGAAGGAAAAAAAAGTAGGCGTGTGGGTTTGTCTAGGGGCATTCTAGTCAATTGAAGGCAATAGTTTTCTCTCCTCCAATTCCCCCCCCCCCCCCCATTTTTTAAACGTTACTAACTCTTTCATACGACATTTTTTTTGTAAAAATTGCACCAAAAAATGAACGTTTTTTTATCTTTAAAACGAGTATACTATTGCTATATTTTCGAAAAAAAAAATTCGAAAACCCAGTTGCGTAAAACGCAATGAAAAAAACCTAAAAATGACATTTTTCTAAAACGCAATGCACCAAAAACACAAAGAAATGTCTTATTTGTAAAACGCAATGGCCAGAAAACACACGGAAATGTCTTATTTCTAAAACGCAATAGCCTGAAAACACAAAAGAAAGTGTAGTTTCTAAAACGCAATGGACTGAAAACACATAAAAATGTGTTTTACCTAAAACGCAATGCACCAAAAACACAAACAAATATCGTATTCCTAAAACGCAATGGCCAGAAAACACTTAAAATGTCTGTTTTCTAAAACGCAATGGACTGAAAACACATAAAAAAGTGTTTTACCTAAAAAGCAATGCACAAAAAATACAAAGAAATGTCTTATTTATAAAACGCAATGGCTAGAAAACACTTAAAAATGTCTCATTTCTAAAACGCAATGGCCTAAAAAAACGAAAGAAAGTGTTCTCTCTAAAATGCAATGGACTGAAAACACCTAAAAATTTGTTTCACCTAAAACGCAATGAGTAAAAACACTTCAAAAATGTGTTTTTCTAAAACGCAATGACTAAAAACACTTCGAAAATGTGTTTTTCTAAAACGCTATGGCCAGAAAACACATAAAAATGTCTTACTTCTAAAATGCAATGGCATAAAACACCAAAGAAAGTGTTCTATGTAAAACGCATTGAACCAGGACAATAGTTTTGTCTGTGAATTGTCTGAACCAGAAATGCAGTTCTAAAACGCAATGGCATAAAACTGTCTACGAATGCAGTTTTCCAGAGGCAAATTTACAGAAAAATAATTTTTCTCATGCATTTTTATTAAAGCAATTTAATCGAAAACGCAATGGCATAAATCAGCTCGACCCCAGCCAGGGGCTCTGCCCCTTGGACCCCGCCAGGGGCAGCCGTCCCTTGGACCCTGCTACCAGGGGCGCTGCCCCCGGACCCCGCAAAGATCGTAAAATGCAATGACTAAATCAAAAACCCAGATCGTAAAAATGAAATTAAAGAATTTCTTACATGGATCGAAGCCGATTTCTTCAACGATTGACAGAATTTGAATGATAGAAACACTTATCAGCGATCGAATCGAACGGATCGAGTGATTATCTTCAAAATCATGGGAAAACGAGATTTTGAATGAAATTAAACTAAGTTTTCTTAAAAAAAAAAAGCTGAAGAACACGTTGATCGGGTATTTGAATCATTGATTGATGACGAAAATCACACTATAATGTAGTGATTATTGAGATAGTAAGTGAAGAAAAGGTTGAAGATGGTGGGTTTTGAAGTTACTGGGGAGAAGAAGGAAGAAGAAAGGATAGGATTGACTAAAATACCCTTTCTCTTTATTTTAAATTTTGCCACATGTCATAATCCTATTGCTTCCTATCCTTTTTAGCCAAAATAAACTTCCTAGTTGATCCCCCCCTATATTATATGAATAAAATAAGAACAAAAATATAATTTTAAAATTTAAGTAATACATATTTTAAAACATATGGTACAACCATATAAGACATATTTTTTTTAAACCAACTACCCCATAACTTTTAGACGAGTGTAACTTTTTCATATGTTAATATTTTAAAAAAAATTACAATATAAAAACAAGCATTTTTTCTCATTAAATTAAGTATTATATTGCTTTAGGTGTTCTTAACTTAAAAAAAAATCTGAAATTTTTAGGTTTTCAGAATTTCAGAATAAAACTTTTAATAATATATATAATTCAGAAAAAAATATTTTCAAAATTTATTAAATTCCTTTATTATTTTTAATAAATCTGTCTTAAAAGTATATTTAATCGATAATTTGGAGATTACCATTATCCGACTTCTGAAAAATTACAATTTCTTACTGAAGCCTCCCAATATGTCCAAAAACTCCCTAGAAAATTTTTAAGTTTTTTTGAATTCCCTAAACTGTTTTTTCCGGCTACCGAAACTTCAGGACAACGCGATTTTAAAACTATATCTAAACTCAACCAATGATGCTGGAATTTTTTTGAATCATTCTTATATCAAACACAACATTGCTATAAAATTTGGTGATTTATCAAACGTGTTTGATATTTTTCCCAAATTAAGACCATTAAATAACATAAAATTCACTAAAAATTCTCTAAAATTCTAAAAATCACCAAAGTTTGTACGAGTGTCATATTCATCATATATGATCAGACTGTAAACTTTCAAGTCCTAACAATTTTCACGCAAAACGTTATGCTAAAACAAAGTCTATAGCCCCTAAATTCGATTTTCGCATATTATACCTCACGTTTCTCGATCAAATGAACGATCTCTAATCTTTCAAAGCCTCAGTTGGGCTAGGGTTAGTACCTATACACCATATAAAACACAAATATGCATTCAACCTCATCAATCAAGCCTTATAATTATTCTTTTTTGGTTAGAGATTGTTTTGTCCGAATTTTGTCGAATAAACCGTGTTTCCGATCCATAATCCAAGTTTTTGCGTCATCAAACATGTATGATCTTGTTATATATAATAAGAATTTGAACAGCCCTCATGGCCAAAAGATTGGTTGTATAGGGATCAAAGCAATTTTCTTTTTGTTTGTTACACTTAATCATAAAAAAGAACATAAAAAGCATTTAGCAAAGGCCTTACACCTCTAGTTCTTCTTGTACAATTGATGTTTATAGATTATGGCAGGAGTGGGAAATAAAATATGAATGAAATATATGGTTTTTAAAAGAAAAGGAAGTGTATGTGTGGCTTTGGGTTACGATTGGACACAAGGGGGTGACAAGTGTCCTCTTTGACTTGTTGACCCCCCATTTTTCAACACAAAGGATGAGTTTGAGCTGATATTTAGAGGGGTGGGGGTGGTCGTCACTCACAACACCTAATCAAGTTCCACCATGTCATCAACCATTTTCCATCACCCACAACCTTTTTTAGTGGCAATGGTCATCACTCACAACACCCAACAATAACCCTCACACCCCCTCACATGTTCCATCACTCACAATCCATAACGCGTGAATTCTTTCACGGAATCTTCCATCACTCGTGATCATTGAATGGTGGCGGTGGAACAAAACCCAACTTCCACGCGTTGAACTTCCATCATGATCGATGTCGAAAGGTCGGTCAAAAATAAGTTTAAAATTTCGTCCTAAGTACCTTTACTAGCAAGGGTAAGTAGGGTCGTCTCCACAGGGAATATGTGGTTAGTGTTGATTGTAGAAACCTAGATTAACTAAAACTAAGAAAAACTATTGCTTTGATTGCGTTTGAGATTTTTGATCGAGTATAATTAAGAGAGTTATCAATTTTAAAGAAAAGCAACCCCCTCCGGATTTCCGGTTCAATGATTCACCCAAACATGTTTAATTGGATAGATACCAAAAGGTCTTGTTAATGGTTTAGTTTGATTGATAATCAAAGACAAGTTTTTAATAATAACTTATGCAATTTAATTACCAAATCATAAGTG
Organism: Helianthus tuberosus; assembly: GCA_030545235.1. NCBI lineage: Eukaryota > Viridiplantae > Streptophyta > Magnoliopsida > Asterales > Asteraceae > Helianthus > Helianthus tuberosus. Next base: position 169,724,867 of record CM060368.1, read on the forward strand.
CCAAGAACCCACCCAATAACCAAACTACTCACGATGCAAGAAAAATCGAATGCGAATGGTAAAAGATGAATAATTGCAACACTCACAATTCTTTTAAACAAAACTAAACCACATGTATTCTTCTTATGAAAAACAATCCAAAGAACTAAATAAACAAGGTTTGAGTTTCACATACATGAACCATCCACCCGGAGGTGGTCACAAAAGAATCTAGCCACTCATAGTCATGATTTCTTCTTCTTGGTTGTCTTGGATGTTTGATTGCATGAAAGATTGATGAAAATTGAGGTTGGGAACTCCAAAATTCGTCCTTGGGAAGTGGAAAACGGCTAGGGTTAATGAATATCTCGTTTGGGGTTGAAGATATCTTAAAATAAAGTGAAATCTTGAATTTTCTCGTGATTATCTGATGTCAGCGCAAGGTTGCGCCCCTGACTGGTTAGCATCTGTATTGCGTCAAAACTAACACAAGGTTGCGCCAAACTGGTTTCTTCTTGCGCCAAGTACTGGTTTCTTACCATTTTTCTCATTTTTCAACTCCCAACTTGTGTGTAAGCTTCTAACCTTCATAACTCTTCCCGAAAACCTCCCGTTTAGCTTCAAAATCCATCTGTTAAGCTCTGGGTACCTACAAATAGAAACACACTCAAAGTAACCATGTTTTATGATAATAAACACTTAAAACCTTATATTTACACATGTTAAAACACGGTTATTTACCCTTCTATCACATCCCCACACTTCACATTTGCTTGCCCCCAAGCAAAGCTTTCTCACAACTATCCCACCAACATTAGCAATTACACTTCACTAATCATTACCAATTCTCGGTTCGGTCCAAAGTCATACCCCATTCACAGATTCGTATTAGATGTGTTAATTCAACAGGAAAACATGATACTATTTTTTAAACCGAATTTACCCAACTAAGCATAACACGCTCCCGGTTTTTATCCCTCACATATTGTCACTCCCCTCGGTTTAATATCTGAACTAGTATGTAATGCACTAGTATTAATCACTCATCAACTGAATATGAAACTCTGTACTCATAAGCTTGTTTGACAATCACACCTCCACTGTACCACATAGACAATGCACATATCTAAAGGACTTACGGGTTTTGGGCTTCGGCTAAGGACATGTAGTTTTTCTTGATTTTGAAAGTAGCTAATAAAAACAGAGGAATACCAAACTGTAAAAATCTTTATTCATACTAATCCTCTAACGAACAACTTTGGTTTATTTTCGACCCATAATTAAACACAACTAACATATATTTTTTTCTCAGCCGCCTATTTTGGTCATTTGACCCATTTACTTGGCTGAACTTTTCTTTTTCCTTTTTTTTTGCAACAACTATATACATAGCTAAACACATAGATTCTCATTAACAGTTGATAATAGACTGGTTCGGTTTAGGTAATAATTTGGGTTTAACAAACGAATAGGTATCAGGCTCAAATTTGGCTGCTATGGGTAATTGTTAAACAAAAGTGTAGAGGAGAAGGAATTCTTAATTTTCCTTTATCATCTATGTGCATAAATCAAGTTCACAGTCTCATCATGTATCAAATCAGACAAGTTCTAAAACAGAGCAACATACAGCCTACTCTCAACAAATGAATATATATCAAATCATCTAACCATTCTCGTAGGCTCAAAATCTCACTAAAGTAGGGAATAGGGTTGCCGATGTGTGCTTGCATTTATTACCAAGAGCTTGTCACCCCTAGTTAGGAAATTCTAAACATTTTCTATAAAACACCTGCTGAAAACGGTTCATATTACTTGTATGTAGAATTAGACCTTGACTACGAACCTAGACCAATAAGTTAGCATTTGAAAAGTTGATGATTTACATTGAGAATGCAACTTTCAAGCGCAATTAAGCCCGCTTAGAAACAATTTTTTTTTTCAAAATTTTCATTTTTTTCATATTCGCTCAATGTTTGTGTGAACTTTCAAACATTTCCCTTGGGTGTCCCCCCATCCCACACTTGGGATACATTGTACCCAATGTATGCTTTTCAGAAAACTCTTTTATCAATAATGGGACAAGGTACCATTTGCGAACTTAAGATCTCAAAACATTTAACCCTCTATTCCAACCAAAATGTTACCATAATGTTCAAACATCCCATAGAACATCCCAATCCACCTCCCAACCATCCCAACAGTTTTAAAGTAACAATCATAACATGCCAAATAGAAGAAAGATAAAAACACATGGACCTGATCATGGATGCAACCCTGATCAGTGAGTGTTTAAAAAAACACACACTACCCATCAAACTCCTAGTAGCGTATCCTGTCCCATACAAAACATCTCATAATAGCCTCTCATCACTGCATCCATGCCATGCGGTACCTGCGAACTCGATCCTTCACCCATCCGCTGCTGATTCTGCAAGATCATCAGCTTTTGAAACATCCTAGTCTCCTGTATCGCCTGAGACTGCCTATCAAACTGAATTCTCTTATATTCATCCTATGTCCCAAAAACTGGGGGCCTAGCTCGCATCACCGTATCATACATATGAACATACCAAGGTGTCCCTAACATTTCCGGGGTGAACCCGGTCAAATACGGCTCTAACACTGCTGTCTGCGAAGCACCTTCACCTGCATTCACAACTCTCCTTGGTTCCAACTTAATCTCCAAAGGAACACCCTCCTGAACTCTCGTACCAACCTGAACCGACATCTCCTCATCCTCTTCGTCCACTTCCACATCTGATCTCTACCCCTCTACATACTTATTTGTCCCTTCTACAGTCTATTAAAGCATTTGCAGTTGCTAAAAACAGTCTACCGAGTATGAAATTAGGTTGTTTAGTTTTGTCAATTGACACATAGTCTAAAACCAAGAAATCAACTGGATAGTAAAAATGTTCAACCTTGACAATGACGCCATACACAATCCCCCGAGGTAGTTTTAAGGTCATATCGGCCAACACCACGGTGGTGTCGGCTTGTTGTAATGGTCTGAAATCATATTGGGCGTATAAACTACCCGGTAAGATACTAACACTTGCTCCCAAATCCAGTAATGCTCGACTAATATTAAATTCACCCACTTGAATAGGAATCAAAGGAGCACCTGGATCTTGGAGTTTTGGAGGTAGGGCACCCGACAGAACGACACTAATATTTTCTGTTAAATCAATTTTCTTTGGAAATTTGTTGTGTCGTTTTTGGGTGCAGAGATCCTTCAGATATTTAGCATAAGCCGGAACCTGTTTAATGGCTTCTAATAGGGGGATATTGATTTTTACTTGTCTAAAAATTTCCCAAACTTCTTCTTTTTGTGGGCCCTTTTTTCCTATTTTACCTGTTTCTGTTTCAGGATTTTCCAATGCCTTAGGAAACGGGATGGTATTACCCTCCACACCCTTTTCCTTTGGTTTGGACAAGTCATTCTCTATTACCCTATTGTTAGATTCTTGAAAAGTTATTTTTTTTAGATTTCTTAGGGCTTACAAGTTCAGGCTCAAACTCATTATCCTCATTTTCACCCCAATCCTCCACCACACCCTCAACAAATTGTGATGGAGTACCAACCTTGTTATCATACACTTTACTAGAACGAAGTACACTTACCTGGTTTACACGTGCATTCTTGGTAGCTTAACTGCTGCTCTGATGTTGTGGGTTGACCGTGGTGGTACTTAGCAATTTTCCGGGGTCTCTTCTCAACTGGGCTATATCATCTGCTACTTGCCCCAACTGCTTCTGCATTGCTACAGATGTCTTGTCTTTGACCTCATTATCCTTCTGAATATCCTTCATGAACGACATAATTGCATCCAGCTTCGCATCACTCGAGTCGCCTCCACCACCTACAGAATTACCCTGCTGATTACCTTGAATCCTCCAACTCCCTTGATAATTACCTTGATTTTGTTGTTGGTTGGTCGCTTGAGGCCCTTGATTGTATTGGCCCCGATTCTAGTAACCTCCTTGCGAGTAATTTCCTTGCCGATTCTGATACTGTTGACCTCCTTGGTTAGGTACCTGAAAATTGGGGTTCAACATTTTTCGACTTGATGCCCTAACTCTCCACATTCAGTGCACACCGAAAACGTGTTGGCGGTTTTAACTTCACCCCCTTTCCAAGGTTCATTTGAGCTACCTGATGCTCAAGCAATAAGTTTTGATGCCTCAACTTCTCGACCCGTTCCTCAGCTTCATAATCGACCGACTTCGCTGAACTCAATCTTGCCCTCCTACTAGATTGTGCTTGTGTGTTCGAAGTGGCACTTTGTCTCTCCAAGTATGCCCAATCTACAGCCTCGGTGTTCGTGAGAAACGTACCATTACTGATAGCGATGAGATCTCTTACATCATCAGGAAGTAGCCAATCATAGAATGCCTTGATCAGTTCCCAAGTCTGAATGCCATGATGGGGGCATTTTCTTAGTAATTCCTTGAACCGCGTGAAAGCTTCATGAAATGTCTCCCCTGAATGCTGTTGGAAAGCTCTGATTGCTTCCCGAGCTTCACTGGTTCTGTTCATAGTATAATACTCCTCCAAAAACACTTGCTGCATCTCTTGGCAAGTGTAAATACTCCCCGGAGGTAATGTTGCGAACCATTGACGTGCTTTGTCTTTCAGGGTAAATTGAAAAAAACATTAGCTTCACCTCATCCTTTGTAAACCCTAACCCTCCAATAGTCTGGCAAATTGAATCAAAACTTGCAATATGCAAGTATGGTTCTTCAGTTCTTTTTCCATAGAATTTTGGCAAATGGCCTAAGTATTGAGGCCTCACCTCGAAGGGTCGATTATTATTCTCCACAGGTGTAACTATAGCTGATGAGTTAGGTACTACAACGGGTCAACAATGACCTTCAATGCCTTGAATTGGTGCCCCTTGAACAACTTGTGGGACACCATCCAAAAACTGTATCTGCTCGCCCCTAAACCGATTATTAGATCTTTGATTTCCCACATTAAACCGCGGGACTCCATTATGGACTTGATTTTGTGGAATCGGGTGTGGGATATTATTTCTTTGATTGAACTGTTGTTGTACCGGATAGCCTTGATTCACGTTGTACCCCTCATCGTATCTATAATCTGCATATCTCCCATCATACTGATTTTGGTAATCGTCTTCTTCCCAATCGGATTCCCAAGTATGAACACTACATTCTCTGTGTTGGGAACCCTCATCATACCCGTGTTGATGTTGTGGTTGGTTGTGACGAATAATTTCCCATGTCGGAGATTTAGATTTGCCGGTTTAAATTGTGGAAATGGTTGTGGTGGCGGTTGATTCTAGTTTTGGTTATATTACGGGTTTTGATATTGATTTTGGTTTTGACGAATTGGTGGATCAGGAATGGGTGGGATTGGTTCGTTGTGTGGATCTTGGTTTTGTGGCTCTTGATCAGCCATCTCGTGAGCTGCTTGTTCAAGATCTTGAGCAACTGTTGATGACTGAGCTTTAGCTTTCACTGCTGAATGTAAGAGAACGAGATTCTGTCGAGCAGTCTTTTCAATTTCTGGATCAAATAAGAGCGGTGATGATTTCTTTGAAAACCTGGTATGCATGCAACACTAGAATCACCTGCACACAGACAAACAAGAAACCAAGTGCAATACGGAACAAAACAAATAAAAGACAAACAAAAAGAAATATTTTTGGGTTTTTTTTAATCTAATTTAAAAAAACAACTAACTAATACTAAGCGCACCGATTCCCCAGCAACGGCACCATTTTGATCAATGTCGAAAGGTCGGTCAAAAATAAGTTTAAAATTTAGTCCTAAGTACCTTTACTATCAAGGGTAAGTAGGGTTGTCTCCACAGGGAATATGTAGTTAGTGTTGATTGTAGAAACCTAGATTAACTAAAACTAAGAAAAACTATTGCTTTGATTGCATTTGAGATTTTTGATCGAGTATAATTAAGAAAGTTATCAATTTTAAAGAAAAGCAACCCCCTCCGGATTTCCGGTTCAATGATTCACCCAAACATGTTTAAATGGATAGATACCAAAAGGTCTTGTTAACGGTTTAGTTTGATTGATAATCAAAGACAAGTTTTTAATAATAACTTATGCAATTTAATTACCAAATAATAAGTTCCAAGAACCTACCCGATAACCAAACTACTCACGATGCAAGAAAACCGAATGTGAATGGTAAAAGATGAATAATTGCAACACTCACAATTCTTTTAAACAAAACTAAACCACAAGTATTCTTCTTATGAAAAACAATCCAAAGAACTAAATAAACAAGGTTTGAGTTTCACATACATGAACCATCCACCCGGAGGTGGTCACAAAAGAATCTAGCCACTCATAGTCATGATTTGATCTTCTTGGTTGTCTTGGATGTTTGCTTGCATGAAAGATTGATGAAAATTGAGGTTGGGAACTCCAAAATTCGTCCTTGGGAAGTGGAAAACGGCTAGGGTTAATGAATATCTCGTTTGGGGCTGAAGATATCTTAAAATAAAGTGAAATCCTGAATTTTTGCGTGATCATCTGAAGTCAGCGCAAGGTTGCGCCCCCCTGGCACAAGGTTGCGCCCCTGACTAGTTAGCATCTGTATTGCGTCAAAACTGACATAAGGTTGCGCCAAACTGGTTTCTTCTTGCGCCAAGTACTGGTTTCTTACCATTTTCCCATTTTCAACTCCCAACTTGTGTGTAAGCTTCTAACCTTCATAAATCTTCCCGAAAACCTCCCGTTTAGCTTCAAAATCCATCCGTTAAGCTCTGGGTACCTACAAATAGAAACACACTCAAAGTAACCATGTTTTATGATAATAAACACTTAAAACCTTATATTTACACATGTTAAAACACGGTTATTTACCCTTCAATCACATCACGCGTTAAAAATCCCCACCACCCCCAGTGCCCTTATTAGTTGTAGATAATAATAGGATAAAATGCTCCCCCGTTTCGGTTAAGGGTCGTAAAACAAATTGTTTCTCACGTGGTTTTTCATGTTAAAAGAAACAAACCTAACGGTAACGAAAACTCAAACGCTTTATCGTTTTTGCTTTAAAATATTATATTAATGTTCTATAAGTATTTTTTGGCTTGACTGATGGTACAATGCACGTTTAGTTATTACCGTGTGCATTAAAATCAAAGGTGTTATGCTAACCGGACACAACTTTATTTAACGTGTTTTCTACTTGATAAGGCATCAATGACTCTATGTTATAGTCTACGGATCATATTTATGTAATGCCATGCCTCTGGCATCATTTATGGCACGCCCGTTCGTGTTTAACAATTAATGCACTTTTAACCGGAAATCCTTCCGTTTAACCAATTTTCTGAAATGAATGCCCCAATATCACTGTGTTAAGTATTATTGTTGACATGTTACTCATAACGTACCCTGGATTCGTCCAAGGCATGATCAGTATTGTCTCGTTATCCGTGTTCACACAACGTTTCGATCATTGGAACACAAATCGTTTAAGATCTTTTTCAAGTACAACTAGCACTGTAATTCCAAGTTACATGTTAATGCATCCAACTAAGTAATCCGTAACCTCAGAATTATATGAATTACATTCATTATCTTGTCTTGCCTCAGCAGGGCTTATCGATAACTGTCCTCGTATATCGATAAATGTTTTTGTTTACAGGGATTTTCACAAATGTCACAAATGATGAGATTCAAATTCATATCAATGGACAACAGGTAGCGAAAATCAATAGGGAATTGGAGAATAATGGAGATAATCTATCCAAATAATTAACTCTAATAGAATTTTTTTACAAGGATCAGTAGCTTTAATTAGTAGCTCTAATTACTTATTTATCTAATTAATGTTTAGGAAAGAACAATATTTATGATAGTATTCCTTTAACGGTAATCTATATCTCTAATAAAGCAAACCATTGGGGGACACATGTCACCCAATGGAGCAAGCCACCTAAGCATCCACATAAGCTATGATGTGGCAAAATGTCTAATAATTTGACAAGTGGCATATCTCTCGGATGGGGATTCAATTTGACGCGGGATCCGTTTGAGTTCGGGTCATCCAATACCCTGAATTCGGATCTATATAAAAGGCACTATCACAATTATTCAATTGGCTTCTCACATACGCTAGATCCTCTCTCTCTCTCTATTCTCTCAAAATAGCCGTATAGAGATTTGGGGAAAACCCTAAACGGCGATTGTCAATCTTAGCAACATCCGGTGATTCCTTTCCTCACCGTATCAATCGATCGTTTAGCAAGAGGTTCAATCATTCTTCAATACACAAAATTCATCATCGACGGTAATTTTCGAACTATACTCAGTGAATCATCTACTGTTTTTAATCATTCTATTCATCGATTGTTCTTCCTTTACATACTTTTTCCGTTTTGTTTGATTTATTGTTTCCGATTTCGTTGTTTTGTTTTAATCTCTGTTGGTTGGATTATCGTTGCCGATTTGATGTTGTTTTTGTTTACCGTTTCTTTGTTAGGGTTTATAATCGGCATTTTTTTGGAGTTCGTCTATATAAGTTTCGTGTATTAGGGTTTTTCAGTTGTATATGTTGATTTTTGAATTCTGATCTTCATATTTACAAGATATTATAATCTGTTAATAAGTAACCGTTTTGTATGTTTGAAGTTTTATTCGATGCAGTTTGATGTATGTTTTGTTTTAATCTCTGTTGGTTGGATTAGGGTAGCCTATTGGTATTGATATTTGATTTGGTTTACCGTTTGTTTATTAGGGTTTATAATCGACGTTTTTGAAGTTCGTGTATATATGTTTTGTGTATTAAGGATTTTCAGTTGTATATGTTGAATTTTGAAATCTGATCCTTATATTACCAAGATTTCAAAATCTGTTAATAATTAACAGTTTTGTATGTTTGAAGTTTAATTCGATACAGTTTTGTGTATTAGTTTAGTGATTATGTTCTTGAAAAACTGTGATATACTGTTATTTTACTGATTATGTTATTGTATGTTTGAAGCTTTCTATGTATTAGTGTTCCAATTACTGATTTCATCTACTGTTATTGGTTGGTTACCATCAGTTGTATTCATGTTGAATTTGATGTTGAATTTCTTATATGATTCCAGCACTTCATAACTGATGAATGTATATTGATCAATGTATGTTTTCAATTACTTTTCATACATTGCAAGGCGTTATGGTTTACGGATTCGTTGCCCGTGTATGGAGGAACGACAAAAAATCGTTGGTGAGAATTTATATTATAAGCATTTTATTGCAGTAAATGACTGTATTTTAATAAATCTTTTCTGAATACTGATTGTCTAATTAGCATTAACTTATCTACATTTTATTTTAACATAAACTTCCGGCAGATTATGGTGACTGGATTAAGAAGTTTGCTTATCCAGCGAAGAATGCAGTCATTCGGACAATCGATGGTAGGGTATTCGAAGTCAAAATTTTTAAACTTTTAGATTTAATACTTCTAGATTTAATATGGTTTTAATCAACTCTAAAAATCAACCAATTAAAATTCTATCTAATGATTCTTTTAAAATATACTTGCTAAATTTCGATGTTGTTTTATTTTTTTTTGAATATAATCAGTGTTTTTTTTTTAATTGGTATATATGCCTAAATATTTTCGAAGTTACGGAATTGTCAAATGTTGGGTTTAATATTTTTTTTTTGGAAGTAATTGAATTTTCCTTAAATGTGCATATTAAATATGTTTCTTAAATTAAATCTTTCAGTTTTGTAATTGATAAATAGTCCGTTTGATAGAAAAGTTAAAAAAATTAATTTTTGTATGGCGGTTTTTTCAAAACCGTCGTTGACCTTAATTATTTTGACTTTTTAATAGTCATTTCTAAAAATATTATAATCATGCCTTATTTAATAGTCATTTCTTAAAATACATCAGCATAATTTCGGTAATAATTTTTCATAATAATAAACTGATTTTTTGACTTTACAAAAATAATTTTCCGAAATTTGTACATATATTTGCTTGCTACATTCATTTTAATTCACTTACTAAGCATTTTCTAACATCAATCATCTATTTTCAGGTCATATTTCATAGAAATGGATGAAAACAGTATTACTTTTTTAAACAATCTTGATTGGAGATCCAAGCTGTTTACCATAAAGGTCAAGGTGTTAAGACTTTGGATTCGTATGAATCCAAAGAGAGAAGGAGAAATCCTTGGTATTGAAATGGTGGTCATGGATGAGCAGGTTGGTTTGAATGTCATTTGTTTTTTAAAATGTAGCATAAGTTTTATATTGTTGTTTATACTAACCACTTTTAGATTGTGTTTTTTATTAGGGTACCAGGATGCAGGCAACTGTTTGGAGCAAGTTTATGAAAAAACATGAAATTTTGCTTAATGAAAATGAAATTTATTACATTTATAAATCTCAACTTTCTGTCATTAAGTCAACTTTCAAACATTTTGACAAAGAACATGCTATTAGCTTAAACTTTGATACATCAGTTAAAAAGTGTGAGAACTTTGATGGAAGTGTAAATGGTATTCGATTAGCATCGTTTAAGTCCATTAAAGCCGGTGAAGTCGATGTCAAGTATCGAGTTGGTTTGTACTTTCTTAATATATATGACAACAACATCCGAAATTAAAAAAAATATATAAATATAGAATATTTTTTAAATTATTTGTTTTTCTTGCTGATTACATATCTTATTAATCAATTTTTTTATTCAGATTTTATTGGATATGTAGATGAGTGGTCTGAACCAGAAATGACCAAAACAAAGATGGGAAAAGATAGCAAATTTATGAACTTGCAATTGCTTGATGAAGAGTCTGTTTATTAATTGCTAATTTAATTTCATTGCAATTTTTTTAACATGATATCCTCTGATGTGTTTAATTTCTATTTATGTAGGGGTATCAAGTTAAACTGCACTTTATGGGATGAGTACTGTGATGAGATGTTTGGTTACATTCAGAGCCATAAAGAAGAAGTTCATGTTGTTCTGCTTGTGCAGTTTGGTAGTTTCAACAAGTATAAAGGTATTCACTGTTAATAAACTTTGTTAATTTTATTTTAATTTGTATATCATTCAGGAAATTGAATATCCTAATCTATGATATTAATTTTTTTATACAGGGAAGACAACGCTATCTAATGCTTTCCATATAACAAGGCTGTTTATCAATGCTGACATAGAGGAGATTCGGTCATTCAGAACCAAGTAAACAGTTAAAAAACTAATATTAACTACTTATAGATGTTGCTAACTTTTTTTTAAACAGGTTTGTTGAGAAGATATGTAAAACATCCTCTAATGGTCAGAAATCAATTGGTTCATCTGGAAGCACAAGTGTTGCGGATGACTTTTTAGTGAAGCATCCGTTTTCTAATTTCCGTGATATTACGCTCTTGGATAAGGTTTGTGTCTACTTTTTAATAATTTAAGTAAAGACATTAAACAAAATTGTTTAATAAATTTATATGTGTAACTTTATTTTGTTACATTTTATTTCAGCCTTGTGAGGTCATAGTTCTTGGTACGATCATGGGTGTGGATGATAAAGATGATTGGTACTATCTTGGTTGTGAGGAGTGCAATCGGAAGGTGGAGACAACTTTGGTCATTGACGAGGCTCAAGACGGTGCAGAGGAACCGAAATTTAAACAAGTTTTAGTTTGCTCAAATCCTGAATGTCTCAAGGAGGTTGTGAATGCTACACCGATGTAAGTTACTTATATTTTTTTTAGTTTTTTAATATTTATGCTTATGTTATTCTACTTTACAAATGTTAATTGTATTCATTTTCTGAAATTCTGTTTGTGCATTTAGTTTTAGGATTCCGCTTAGAGTACAAGATTATGCAGCTATTGCCTCCTTGACTTTGTTTGACCGTGAAGCTAGAAAAATGTTGGGTATGACTGCAATTCAATTGCTTGAGAAGTCAAGAGTGGATCAGGTAACGTATTTCACATCAGTCTTTTATTAATTTTTTAAGGTACATATTAGTAATGTCTAAATCTGATTATTATGTTCTTTTCAATAATCTTTTATTCACTTATATTAGGCATCTTTGGTAGAGAAAACCATTCCCTATCAGTTTAGAGCATTCAATGATAAAAAATATGCTTTCAAGATTCAGGTTAGTCAATTTAGTATTGACAACCATATTGATGGTTATGCTGTTCACAAGTTGGTGAATGATTCAGCAATACTTGAATCGTTGGAGAGCAGAATTCCAGTTGATCAGGTTAGTACATACAAACCTTTTAATTAAATATATGTTAGAAAGTTAGTATTTTTGTTGTGCTTAGACTCTTTATTTTATGAATTGCAGGGTGTGGACGAGGCGGCTACTGATATTTCACTTAGTGATATATCGACTCAAAACCCTTTTGCTCTAAAAGTATGTATTTTAACTTAATGATACGAAATACCAAATGCTTTAAACATGTTATATAGTTTCTGATTTTGAATATATCATACAGGATGCTGTGGATTCTATTGGTGATAGCTTCACACCCGATTGCACTTCTAAAGATTGTTCTAAGACTTCGTCTGCGGAACTGAAGCGCAATCTTGCTGACGTGTATGAATTTGAAGAAAACACCTCTCTGTCATCAACAAAGGTTAAAAAGGTTGGTGTGTCGGATGTCCAAATTGATGAGGAAACGACTCTGCTGGTTCCAAAGATTGAGAAGTAGTTCATGGTTGAAGTATTTTTACCAAAAACAATTTATTTTTTTCGTAATATTGCTGGTTTTGTTTGGTTTGTGTGATACATTGGTTTGGATTGATTTGGATTGATTTGTGATGGTTGGTTCGTTTGTTTTTTTAAACATATGGTTGGTTGTTTTTTTTATTTGAAACATATCGTTTGTTTGTTTTAATGGTTTTATTAGGATTACCTATACTCCTTTAACCTTTATCTTTTGTTACTTTATCTTTGTTTTATTTTCTTGCATGTATAAAATGTTCCTAAAAACATTTGTTTATGTTTTTGAAATTAGAAAATTTTAAACTTTATCATAAGGCCATAAAGGTTTTGAATGTATACATTTAGTCTTTTTAACAAATTATTATTTTAAAAACTATTAATTTTTTTTAATAAGTTGCAAATAAGGATTTCAATAATCTAATTGTCCAAATTAATTTAATTTCTATCATTTTTATATACGAATGAAAAGTATATTTTCAGAAATCTATTTATTTAAAAGTTATAATTTTTTTTTTGAAACCCCCAATTATTTAAAAGATGGGAATGTAACGAGTAAAACAACAAATGTAGTCTACAAAGAAGTTTTTTCCGGCATTTGAATAGTTTTCTGTTTTTTTCTTCCAATGTATGTATTTGTACACAACATTTGTATTCAAAGTAAATAATATGGTTTTGGTGAAAGCCCGCGTATTACGCGGGCATTAACCTAGTATAACTATAGATTGTTTTATACCATGTACAAATTAATTATATATTATAATTTATATTTATTCTATCACGGAAGACCTTGATTTTGATGTTGTACTTTTGGAAATATTAATAAGACTACCTGCAAAAAGCGTTGGTCGTTTCTAGGAATGCATTTCTACTTTGGTTTCCTCTTAAAATACAAATTATTAACACATGGTAGAATTGCCAAGTGGGGTACTTTTAAGATATATTAATGTTGTGTTTTAATCGGTTCTTGTAGAAACATTTGTTTTAATGGTGATGATGATGATGGCAAAGTTGAAATCTCACAAAAGGTGTACCAGATGCTGCTGGATGATTCTTGACATTTTAAAGTTGCAAACTATGTAGCTATAGAGTTGCCGATGATGTGTAGACCAATTGGTTTACACGGAGGTGGGAAGGTTTTCCCTTCGGGGTTTCCTGCCCGGGGTCACAGGTTTGATCCCCATGTGGAGGCATTTATGTCCCATGTGGTGCGGCCTGGAGTCTCATCCGCTCCCGTTTAGGGGTGCCCGGACTCGAACTTGTGCCTACTCCCGATCAAGAGGGATGGAGTAGGGGAGGTTTGCCAGCTGATCTACACCTTTCAAAAAAAAAAAAAAAATGTAGCTCTAGAGTTACAGAAAGGATGCCATATGTAGTTAGTGTGGTTGTTGGGGAAAGAGCTTTACGCGGTCAAAATGGTATTTAAATGTCACTGACCAGTGCCACATCAACAATTCACATGTAAAATGAGGTTGGTTTCTAACTTGGCTGTAAACAAAATCAAATTTGGTTTCTATGGGCCTACCTTAAAAAGTCAGTATGGAAATATGAGGAAAATTTAGTTGGTTTATGTTTTGGCCAAGTTGATATATTTATAGTCTGTGACTGATTGATTATAACTTTTCAGGTTGCAAGAGAGATTCAAGCGTTCTTAAAAAAGAGGTGAAACACAAACTTGGCACGTGGAAGAACTTACATGGCGTTTGTTGTTGGAGAAACGACTAAGGGTAATTTTATTTAACCGTCCTGCCCTTGCCTCTATAAAATAACGTGAATTTTGGTTTTTTAGGTCTAGTAATATGTCTTTCTCTACGTTTTGATTTGTCCAACTAAGGTAAAGGGAGGTCTGCTTTTTTGTGTACTTATCTTGGGCAATTATGAGGTTCGATCTTGATGTCTGCTTCGTCATAAGTGCTGGATAAAAGACTATGAAGGAATGTCAAACTTGTCTATGTATGAAGTAGGATCTTCAATACTTTTTTTAGTATAGTTGTTAGGGAATTGATGCTTTGTTAGTTGACTGTTGACATTAGTTTATCATGTTAAGTTGATCATGTTTAGTTAAACTGCTAATTAGGGTGTTTGTTTATAATTAACTGTATGTAGGGATGTCATAATGATAATTACAAAGAACCTTAATCAAATCATATCTATGATTACGTAGAGATAATTGCAATAAACCGTATCATTGTAAATACATTTTTTATTTTCTAAGGGGCTGTTTGGTAGCCTCTGAATGGTCATTAAGAGGCTACATCTTAATCGAACCATTAAGAATTTTACCAATGAGAAGGTAGGAGAATGTGACATGTGATGATTTACCATTCAGAGGTTACCTCTTAACCATTCAGACTTGAGGTTACCTCTTATTCATTCAGAGGTTTTAAACCATTAAGAGGTAGCATCCGAACGGTCATTAAGAGGCTACCAAACAGCCCCTAAGTTTATATGAATTAGGTGTATGAAAGCGTAGATAATGGAAGCATGGGAGGTTGTTCTCATAATAAAATAGTTACAACATCAATAGCCATAGCCTTGTGGTAGCAAGGACAAATCTTTTCGAGTTTGGGATTGTAATAGAGGACAAGAGTTTGATTTACTTGAATCTCTTTGCCTTTTGAATCAAAAAGATAACTTTTAGGGTGAAGGGAGTGGTTAAGCAGGTGAAAGTGGCAAACTTTAAAATGGACCAATCAGATTGTGCCATGTCAGCAAGTGTGAAGAGTTTAAACTTTGGTGAAAAGTGTTGGCAGTGGTGTAGACACTTGAAAGTGGCAAACTTTTTTTATTCTTTTTTTATTTTTTTATCTTTAAACACCCCTTCACCACCACCACCACCGGTTCCACCAAATACCCATCACCTTCTTCAATCATCATCAGCATCATCACCACTGGTACCACCACAGTCACCTCCACCGCCACCGCCACCATCACCACTCGCCACCACCACCACCGGTTCCACCTCCATATTCAGCATCATCCAATCATCATCAGCATCATCCAATCATCATCAGCATCATCAGCCGCCGTGGCTCCGCCCATCGCCGCCACACCCGTTCGATCGCCGCCCATCGCCGCCGCCCATCAACAGCCGGCTATATTGCCGTTACACACAAAACAAGGCACCAATCATTATCCAATCATCATCAGCATCATCTCTCTCTTCTTTGTCGATCGTCAAAGGTTCACCGAAGACTTTGGTTTGCCTATCGGCAAAGGTGGCCGGCGGCGGTGTTGCCGCGCGGCAAACACCTTTGCCGCATGTTTTACCGCACCACTCCCTTCACCCTTATACTCATATATATGAATCGTGATGCTTATGTTACTGTGTTTGTGTTGGTAGTGTGTGGATGTAATAAACTTTGATGTAGAGTGTGAGACTTTGGTTGAAGAAGGTCCATGGATTTTTTCTAGGCTTCGAGATATGATCAAGGTAGATGTTGTGTATACTAATCTGGTTATCAGATTGCCCTCAAGATGAAACAACAAAAGGTGTTGGCAAGTCGCGTAAATGACAAGACTGAAAATGGCATCAATGACGAAAACACCACAATTTTCCTTCATGGTTTGGCGATGTATTGTAAAATACATTTGTTTCCGATGTAAAGTTTGTATGGTTTTCGAAGAGTTTTGTGTCGTTTTGATTAAGATTTTGCGTGATACTTAGTCTTTTGTGTTTTGCAGGTGTCCGGGAAAAAAGGAAGTGAAAATGGGCAAAAACAAAGAAAACTGAGCTTCTAGGCGCATCGTGAGTGAGTTAGAGATTGAAGAAATTAAAAAAAATGCAGAATGTAACGGTTCGTATTTCATACTTTCTATTTTTAGCAAGCTTGTATTCATATTTCATTTCAGTCTTTGTAATCTCAAGACTTTGATCATAATGGAAATACATTTTTAATCATACTTGTTTATTCATACATACATGATACTTAATCAATCGCAAATACGCATTTCATACGCAAGAACCAAACCATACTTGGTGTTTATTGTATGCACTGAACATTATCCATACCAAATCATACTATACGCATGCTTAAATAAACCTTAAAATGCCATGAAACACTAAGCATGCTGAAGAAATGGCATAAATGGAAAAGTGACCAAGCAGAGCCGTCCCCGAGAATAATAAAAAACTTTTGGGCCTCGGGCGAGACAAAAAAAGTCGGGCCCCATTTCTATAATATAAACTTATCAATTTATATATTCAAAAACCATGATCGAAATAACTTACTTAACCAAATCGTGAGGATCTCCTAGCGTTTTTTGGAAGCAAAGCTCTCTATCCCAATTTCTAGGATAAAAAATATCTAATACTTGGATTAACATTAGCATCATCTTTACCCACTTTAGCTCCATCTACATTAACATTAACATCATCTTCATCCGCATTAGCTTCATCCACGTTAACATTATTATCATCTTCACACAAATTAGCTTCAACCACATTAACACCCGCATTATCATCACCTACATTAACATCTACATCATCTTCATCAACATTAGAACTAGAACTTTGAGGTTGTTCTGAGAAAAACTTGAGTATACTCCCTTTATCGGCCTTTGCTTTCTCTTCCTCTAGCTTCTTCTTACCGGATAGATATTTGTATTTAGGAATGGGTGGCATAATTTCTAAACAAAAAAAAAACAAATTTTAAAACAAGTAATTTTCTTCTAACTCTAAACCTAAACATTAGACAATTATACATCAAAGTCTCAAAGATTCAATCATTCAATGTCAAACATCTAAGATTCATAGTTTCATCTTATTCCAACATAAATTCAAGGTTTCATTTAATGACTAATTATATAAATCTAAAATAAAAACTTTGCATCCTATTAATAATTAAATGATTTCACAATTGACAAATACATACCTAAAGGATTAAATCTTGAAAATTCTTTAATTCTTTTGATACTTTGATGATCAGATGAAGAAAAAACTGAACCGTCGTCTTGTCTTGTTTTTAGCGTACGTACATGATGATCACAAATTCGCATTAGGTTTAATTTTATTTTCTTTTTTTTGAGCACACAGGCATTAGGTTTAATTTTAATTTCTTTTTTTTTTTACCGGACAGGCCCCAAACACATCAGACTTTGGGCCCTCATGTTTCCGTATTAATCACATCTCAAAGTTCAGCATTTGGGCCTCACTCTCCTGCATTTGGGCCTTTTTGTATAAGTAACAAAATAAGCCTCTAAACTCTACTGGGCCCCTAATATTTTTGGGCCTTGGGCGCCTGCCCAGCTTGGCCGGCCCAAGAGCCGGGTCTGTGACCAAGCATTAAGGACCAAAAAAAAAATATAAACTGGAAGGCCTTATGGACCGTAAGGCCCGCAAGGCCACAACCTTATGGTCTGCAAGCCAGTCTGGGCGGGCTGCATGCCCATCAGCTCACAACTCACAATCTGGTCCGAGTTTCCCCATTTTCACCTAATAACTCCCATCTAACTTCATTTAAACCCAAACCCTAAACTCTCACTTATAAATAAGTCTCCTCCATAACTCCTGTACCCTTTACACCCCTCAAATCCACTCTCTAATCCTCTCAAGATCTTTAAGTTAGGCAGATTGTACCAAGTCTCAAAGCAATGAGTTTTGAGCACCTTCTCCTACTTTTCATCATGATTTTCTTACTTCAATCTCCTTGGAAAACCTCTAATGATGTTACCCAATGCCCAAGGTGTAACAAGGTTGTACATCACTAAACTTGAGGTTCAAAGTCAGATTATACTTTCTATTTTTAAAATTTTTTTTACAAACTTGTTTGTTCCTTGTTCATATTGTGGAAATCTTACACCATCCTTTTTCCCAACTAAACTCATGTTGTGTGGCTTGTGTTATGGTTAATTTCTAGAAGATTAGAGGTTCATAACCTCAAATACTTGCTGCTTTAAAAGGTCCCAAGTGACCTATAAAGTGTTGAAACCAACCAAGCCTTCAACATCCAATGTTAAAGGACTTGTGTTTTCGTTAGGTGTGAACAATGAAAACCTTGGTCTCCGACTTACATTCCACCACCTCACTTGTTACTTAGAAAGTTAGTTAGTTCATTCCCTAAGTCACCAAACGATTTTCAAGTAAACAAAGTAAAAAAACTACACCAAGTCTTCAAACGCTATCCATGTTTGAAATGCACTCGTCTAGTTTACTCACTTGGTTGTCTTGGTGAATTAGGAGAGTTTATTTTGTTCATATTCATGACCAACCAAAATCATCAATTTAATTAATGATTTTGTGCTTTGGTGAATCCATATAATGAGGTTAAATGGATGTAATTCATCATACCTTCTTGCATGACCATTACATAGTACTCTTTGATACTTAAGACGATTATAGATACTATATACCTATAATATACATCCAACAAACTGAATCTTAACACCAACCAAACTCATGGTTGAATGTTATGCATTATGGTGAACATTATCATGGATTTAGATTCCTCATACTTGGACTTCCAATGGGCGAAATACTGCCCATGAAAAAACACATAAACACGGTGTCCAATTTGAGTGTTTTAACAAGATAACTCTTATGTAACTTCATACTAAGTTACAATTCCGCATACGAATTCCTAATCCAATCCGTCATACTTACACGCCTTGTTTATCCTTGAAGGCTAACTCGGCATTCACAAACTCTCAAACACATTAACTCACTCATGTGCGGGTATGTTTTGGGTGAAATACCGGTTATTAGGGTTTGCTTCCCTTAAATAGTTAGGGTTTGGGAGCGGGCCGGGCCCAAGGCCCGTTAGTGTGGTTCTAATCGTTCGCGAGGCCCGATAGCGTTTCTGAAGCTCGTCTTCGCACCCAAGCTCCGTAAAGTGTCATATAACATAATTTTAATACTATAAAACGTAAATTAAGGTCTGTATTCGATGTTTGCACGTTCGTTCGTCGGTTGCGCTAAAATTGCGTAAAATGCGTCGTTGGTCGTTTTTAATCCGTTTTTCGTTCCGTTTTCGACTGCGGACATTAAGATTTAATTACAAAGCTAAATATATCATCATATTTCAATTTTGAAGGTGATACGCGTGTCCGATGCTTTTGTTTCGTTGCCGGTGCGTTCCTGCAGTCGTGTTTTTCGTTCACGTTTGCGCTTTGTGACGTCCGAAAGCACGATATATTTGCAAAACCAAATTTATAAGTATAAAATATTCGTAGAAAAATCGTATTAGTCGGCGTTGTCAGTATTTTGTTCAGTTTCAGTTCGTTACCATTTAATGTTCTGCAAATTTCCCGCAAATCACCATTCGCGCACTGTAAAGCCGGTTAGACGTTCCTAGGCATACTAAGGGCCTATTTAAGTTAATTTACATCTAATTACACTACTTTTAATCGTCCTAATGTTTTTTTTCCGCTTAATTAAGGGCCGTAAGTTACCGGTTGTCACATTTTGTACGTGAACTTTACTCCATCCTTGTATTGTAGTTCTAAATTTTTTTAAATCTTTTGTTGTGTATGTGATGTAAAAATTCATCAAAGATCACACACCTGGGTTTTGGGTTGTGACTAATATGAATAGTATTTGTTTCCGGATTATATTTGTTTGTGTTTGGTAGTAAGATTATTGGCTCTATTTGGTAGAAAGTTTTGAGCGAAAAACGTATTGTCAATTAATTGTCTATACGCCAATGTGGGGTAGCCCACTTGGTAGAGGCATAGCCTCTTAAGGAAGCATTGGTGAATAGTAGAAAAAGCGTTGCCATTCAAAAAAAATTTTTGTATACACTAATCATAGCATGGTTGCGACAATCACTAAAGAAAAATAAAATAAAAGAAGAAATGACACATTTAATCCTCTCAATAGTGATGTGTTCCATTTTGGAGTTTTTCACGGTGTGTATGCTCACTAAAATAATAGATAGTACCAACATGATTGATCCATTATGTGACATAATATATATTTGTTGGCTCATGTGAAACTTTTCTTGAAGAACAGATGATACAAAGCCAAAACTGTTCTGCAATAACTGATCCTGAATAAACAATGTTTTGAATCCTTCGCCCTTCAATGACAAGATGTCTAACAACTGCTGCTTCAAAGGTCTGCTTATTACTAAGCACTGCTGTGTTATAAAGACTGTTGAAGACCAATCCACTGAAGAAGTCAAAGATCTGCTAGAAGTCAAAGGACTTATCAATCTTTGTGGAAAGCACTGCTAAAGATTCATCAACGGTTAAGCTCATCAGAGGATAGCATCATCAGTGTCTTGTATTCGGTGTTTATTACTGTAACAGTGTTTAGCATTTAGCAGTGTTTAGAGGTTGTTAATGTTGTTAGATGTCACTGTCTTGGTGATGTCAGTAAAGATACCACAGTGGTTAGGATAGTACTATAAATAGACAGTGCATGTACTGTTCTATTAGATCACTTAACACACACTTACATTTTGTATGAACAATCACTGTGTGATCTCAGGCTGAGGGGGAGATAGCAATTCATGCATACGAAGAATCATTGTGTATTACAATCATTCGACACAAAGTATTAATGGTGAAAGTTGTTCTTCCATTGTTTGTGTTATAAAGTTTTTCTTCATTTCCGCTGCAATTATTCTTCTTATAATCTTCTTACATCTTCAATTTACAAAAACAATACAAACAATTAGACTCAGATCCTAACAATTGGTATCAGAGCATAGGTCAGTCAAATTCGATTTAACAATCAATTTGACATAAAAGATCAGCTCAATTTCATTTATACTGTGTTGTTCGTATTTGTTGAAAAACAAAGTATAAGCTTAATCACGTTCAAAGTTGATTAATCAAAAACTTTGTAAAACAACCAAAATGTCTTCACAATCACAAGACCCTTACAACACTTGCACACTATACATGTCACCTATACTTTTCAGATCTGAATACAATATCTGGCAACGTAGGATGGGCCATGTCCTTGCACAGCAAAACACCGATTGCTGGAAGTCTGTCATCTTTGGACCTCATGTTCCAATGGTGCCAAGTGCAGAAGATCCCAAGGTCCAAGTACCTAAAAGTCCTGAAAATTACTCTGAGCGGGATTTTCAGAAGATTGAGCTAGATGTTAAGGCATTCAGTATAGTGGCCACAACACTACCCAATGACATATATGCTGGCCTGTTACATTGTAATAGTGCAAAAGAGCTATGGGATCCACTCAAAGAGAAATTTGGTGGGATAGAAAAGGTTATTGAAAACAACAGAGAGGTGTTAAACCAAAAATATGAAACATTTTGTCATGTTAAGGGAGAGTTATTGACCCAGCAGTTTGAAAGGTTTAGTTGTCTAATTAGTGAGCTAAAACTGGTTAATGTTGAATATGCTAAATCTACTTTAAATAGTAGGTTCCTTAGATCATTGCCAGAAAAGGGGGACACTATAGCCTTTATGACTAGAAATTCTATTGGGTTCAAGGATTTAAGTCTGACCCAACTTCATGGTAGGCTTCTCACATATGAAAGAGAGCTTAACCAAAAGAAGAAGTTGCAGGAATCTGGAAAAGTGGCTGATGATTACACTTTTGGTAACACAACACTTTTAGGTCAGGAAGAGTCATCTGGTGGTAGTAAGGACCAGAGTTATGTTCACTATATTGACATAACTACAGGTGGAGCCTTCAACTCTGAGCCTTACTCACCCAATTATGCTTTCACAGCTAATGGGGAAAACCAGATCTCTGATAATTTATCTTTTGAACTGAATGACCTTCAACATTTTGATCCCACAGATATAGAAGAGATGGATGATGTGTGCAAAATGTAACATATAAATTACATCAACTAAGGCATTAAACTAACCCTTTTTAGTACTAATGTTGGAAAAAGCGTGTTTTTGTCTTCCTTTTGAATTTACAGGACCAAAGGAGCTTAAACGAGAAAAAGGAACAAATATACAGCCAAAACCAACATAAATACAAAGAAACGGAATAAGCGTGATATGCCTGACCCCTCGGCAACATCCCCAAAGACAAAACAAAGAAACAGAAGACTGATCATGGGGCCGTGCCCACTGGACACGGGGGCGTGGTCAACCGCCTGCAGAAAAGACAAAGTTGTGGAATCTTCTACGCCCACCACGGGGGCGTGCCCAGCTCAGCACGGGGCGTGGTCAACACTAAGATACGCAGAATCTTGCAAAATCTTGGTAGTACAGATACGATTCTGCCCACGGGGTCGTGCCCGTTGAACACGGGCCATGTGGAGCCCTATGCTGACAAATGCATTTAATGAAGGAAGAGAAATGATGGCTATGGGGGCGTGCCAGCTGGACACGGGGACGTGGCTGGGGTTCTGTTCAGGCTATAAATAGGGGCGCTTAACTCACTTTAAAGGCATCCCTTGGCAAACCGCTACTCTCCCACTTTGCCACCACTCCACCACCACTACAATACCCACATCCACCACCACTACAATACCCACATCCACCACCACCATCCATCATCCACCTTAGAGTGTGTGTAGTAGTCTTGGGATCCAAGATTTATAGTAAGAGTTCTTGCCAATCAAAAGCCATGTTTGGTTAAGCCTCTTACATCACTTGGTGAAGACAAGTCTTTTATGTATTACTTTTTGATTTTTAATCTTTCAGAACTTTTTATTTGGTTTTGTATTAATGACTTTAATAACTAGTTTCTTATGTTGAAGGTGAATTTTCTTTATCATTTGTCCATGGTGTCTTGGCATTACTTTACTGTCTATATAAAGAAAAAGATTTACACCATTCATATCTCTACGGTCTATATAGAGATATGTTGGCTACCTGGTCGGGGGTTAAGGGAATGGTTTTGTAAGGTTCTTGCCTTGTTCAGTGTATAGATCTTGCAAGGACCCGGGTCAAGCTTACTAGGACCTCCTTTAAAACCCACTGGTATTGGATGGCAGGGTTGCGAATGGCTTGATCCCCTTATATGTAAACTACTATTAATACATTAAACCGGCTACTTGGGATTGTATCCCTGCTAACTCAAACCACTTAGCCGAGGGTAACGTCACCTTCAAAAGAGGGGTCTACCACTTTTCTCGTTAATAACTTAATTAATTATCTTTCAATATTCCGACCCTTTGGGATTGTATCATTGCTGACTCAAACCACTGGGTTGAGGGTAACGTCACCTTCAAAAGAGGGGCCTAATACTATAACTATGATAATCTCTTAAAATGTATGAAAGTGCAAAAATCATCAAAGGATACATTAAAGGCGAGTCGGATCCAAGTGATTCATCTTGTCTATCTGTTTTTATTTTATTTCATTTATGCATTTTTAGTTTTTATTTTCATGTTTAAAACCTTTTCTCAAAAATTTTAAATTTATTAGACGTTGAGGATAAACCGGTACTAAAAGCTCTTGTGTCCTTGGACGACCTCGGTACCTTACCAACACTATACTACACTCACGATGGGTGCACTTGCCCAAGTGTGTGTTTAGTGTTAGTAGAATATCATGTTTTATAAATTTAAAACTTGACTAATGTGTAAAATGGGATTAAAATATCAATAAAAACATATCACGCTTTGCACACACCAATGGACATTTTGCATCAGCTTGCCTTATTGAGTGTTAGAACAAGCAAATTTTATAAAAGAAGTGGTAAGAAGTTTCCAGGATTGCATGGGAATTTAAAGGTGGGGTTGGATAAGTCAAAAATCAAGTGCTATAAGTGTAATAGGCTTGGTCACTTTGCTAGGGAATGTAGGGGTCAAAAAAGCGGACCAATTAGCACTCACCTTAGTCCAAGACCTCAAAACACTCAAAACACTGTGCACTATTCCCAATATACCCCTCCTCTTCATGTTCAAAACACTGCCCATTTTGCACATCCTATAAACACTGTTCCTGTCCAGTATATCCAAACACTGTTCCACAGATTCAGTATGTTCAAGCCCATGCACCTCAGGTTCAATTGCAAACTGCACCACAACAAGTTGCACAAACATCTGCTCCAGCAGAGGCCATTCAACATAGTTTCTTTACACAGGGCTTTGTTGATTGGAGTAGCTTGCCTGAGGATTTAACTGATGAAAATTTTGCTCTAATTTCTAATCCTGATGTTTCACCTGATGAATTTTGTTTCATGGCATTAGAGACAATACCTGAAGGGCAAGAATCTGAGGAAGTGGAGTCCAGATTTGAAGTTGTGGAAGAAGTTGCTAAAACAGTGGTTACAGTATATATTGTTGGTGAACAGATGTTAGAAGAAAAGGAAGCTGAACCTCTGTTGGAACCACTGGCTGATCCATGGGATGCTAGTGTATGTGAAGTTGAATGTGACTGTGCGATGATGGCTGCTGCTAAGGTATCACCTCATGTCTTAAAATATTTATGTTCAGATAAATGCATTTTTGCTTTTGCTAACATAAAAGAGGTGAATGAAAACCTTAGAGACAAGATCTTAAAAGATGAAGTGCAATTTGAGAAAACTGTTAAAGAGTTT
Organism: Helianthus tuberosus; assembly: GCA_030545235.1. Lineage (NCBI taxonomy): Eukaryota > Viridiplantae > Streptophyta > Magnoliopsida > Asterales > Asteraceae > Helianthus > Helianthus tuberosus. Next base: position 169,749,946 of record CM060368.1, read on the forward strand.
AAAAATACATTGTTTGAAAAAGAAAATGAGATCAACAATTTAAAACAGAATCAAGCATAACCAAGGATCAACTCTAAACTATGGTAGCAAAATACCAAAGTTGCAAAAAGGAGCTTGAGTCCACCCAAATTACTTATGAAAAATGGGTGGAATCTTGTAAAGGTTATGAGTTGATGTTGGAAAAGCAGATCAAGAGCAATGTGAAATTTGGCATAGGGTTTAAGAAAAATGACCAAATTTCTTAAAACACTAATGAAATTGATTCTGCCTTGGTTGAAGTAATCCCAACAAACAGGGCTGGTCAAGAGATAAAAGTCACTAATAAAAATGGAAACAAAATCATTTTAGAAAAACCAGAAGGGTCATCAACCTTTGAAGAGATAGAAAAATATCAATTCAAACCCACCTGGTATGATGAATGTGACATCCTTGAAAACTTTAAGCCAATGGATCTTTCCACAATTGAGGGTGTCAAAGCACCCAAGGTCAAAATCATTCCTCTGAAAGACATCCCAATAGAGGTTAAAAACTCTGTTGAAAAGGAAATTGAAAAGAGGAAGATAAGAGAAAAAGTTAAGAACCTATTTTGTGATTTTTGTGAGAAAAGAAATTGATGCGTGTGAAGTGTCGTATAGTTTTTAATGTATATTTTAAACCCTTTAACACTTTTTACCCAAGTTTTAAATTTATAAAACATGATATTTACTAACACTAAACACACATATGGGTAAGTGCACCCATCGTGAGCGTAGTATAGTGTTGGTAAGATACCGAGGTCGTCCAAGGACACAAGAGCTTTTAGTACCGGTTTATCCTCAACGTCTAATCAAATCAAAAGTTTAGAAAAAGGTTTTTAAACTAGAAAAATAAAACTAACTAAAATGCTTAAAAATAAAATAAAAACAAATAGACAATATGAATCACTTGGATCCGACTCGTGTTTAGTGTAACCTTTGATTATTTCCGCACTTTTGCACTTTTTAAGAGATTATCTTAGTTACTGTAGTAGGCCCCTCTTCTGAAGCCGACGTTACCCTCAACCCAGTTGTTTGAGGCAGCAAGGATACAATCCTAAAGGGTTGGATTATTGAAAGATAATTAATTAAGTTATTAATGCATATTGTGGTAGGCCCCTCTTCTGGAGGTGACGTTACCCTCAGCTAAGTAGTCTGAGTCAGCAGGGATACAATCCTAAGTAGCCAGGTTAAAGTTTTAATAGTAGTTTACATATGAGGGGGTCAAGGAGTTCGGACCCCCGCCATCCAATACCAGTGGGTATTGAAGGAGGTCCTACTAAAGTTGACCCAGGTCCTTGCAGGATCTATACACTGAACAAGGCAAGACTCTTACCAAACCTTTCCCTTAACCCCCGACCAGGTAGCCAACATACCTTCATATAGACCGTGGAGATATGAATGGTGAAAATCTTTTATATTATATAGGCAGTAAAATAATGCCAAGACACCCTGGACAAACGATAAGGAAGACTCACCTTCAACATAAGAAACTAGTTATTAAAGTCCTTAATACATAACCAAATAAAAAGTGCGAAAAGATTAAAAATAAAAGGTATTACACTAGACACTTGTCTTCACCAAGTGATGTAAGAGACTTAGGAAAATATGGCCTTTGATTGTCAAGAACTCTTAAGATCAATCTTAGATCCCGAGACTACTACACATTCTATGATGGATGATGGATGATGGTGGTGGATGATGGTGTTGTGGTGGTGGTGGTGGTGGTGGTGGAGTGTGGGTGAAGTGTGAAAGAGGTGGTTTGCCAAGGGGATGGTTTGCAAATGAGCCAAGCACCCCTATTTATAGCCTGCACAGAAGCCCAAACACGGCCCCGTGTCCATTGGGCACGGCCCCGTGTCCACCCATCTTCTCTTTCTTCATTAATTGCAGTTTGTCTACATTAGTTGATCACGCCCCCGTGTCCGCTGGGCACGACCCCGTGTGCAGAAGCGTATCTGTACTATCAAGATTTCCTCAGATTCTACGAATCTTTAAGTTGACCACGGCCCCGTGTCCGCTGGGCACGCCCCTGTGGTGGGTGATAGAAGCTTCTACAAGTTTGTCTTTTCTGCACACACTTGGGCACGCCCTCGTGCTCAGTGAGCACGGGGCGTGTTCAGCTTTCTGTTCTCTTGTTTTGCTTGGGAAGATGCTGTCGGGGGGTCGGGCATGCCACGTTTATTCCTTTTCTTGTATTTATGTTAGATTTAGCTATCTTTTTGCTTCTTTTGTTCATTTGAGCTCATTTAATCCTGAAAGTACAAAAGGAAGACAAAAAACACACTTTTTCCAACATTAGTACTAAAAAAGGGTTAGTTTAATGCACCATTTGATGTAATTTATATGTTGTATTTTGCACACATCAAATACCCCCACACTTGAATATTTGCTTGTCCTCAAGCAAAACTCTTTATAATGTGGCTTTACACTCCCAAATGGAATGGGTAGAAGAGAAGGTTTTTGGGCTTGTCATAGCGTGTCGGGATTTCCAAGATTCTTTATTAAGTTTTATTTTTATTTATTTACAATCCTATTCGTCATGATTTATTTAAAACATTACAAAAGATAAATTACTTATTAGGGCATAACATACCTCTTTAAAATTCCATTTATATACAAGTTCACATACCTCACGGGGGATCACTCAACACTCGGCCGAAGGTGTATTTTTGTGAAAACTCTCGAGAGCGGCATGGAACTTACTTCTCCCATAAGCTTGCCAAGCAATCAATCCTCCTCCTTTTTAACTATATACCTTTGTAAATATCAAGAGGACTTTGGGGGAAGGGTTAGGCTTGGGTTAAAGGTAGGTGGTTGGGTTAGTGGTTAGTAGAAAAAGGCGAAAGGCGTAAAAAGCGTCGGTTTTCGCAAAACATTTTTGTGACTTTTTATTCCAATGAAGCATTATTCAAACAAGCCTTCTTTTGATGAGCTTTGTTTGTTTATTGCTAACTTCATTTTTCTTTTCTTCTTTATCAATTTTTGTTTTTTTTTTTATAAGGGAGTCACACAAAAACCGAGCGTTGTTACTAAAATAAAAGGGTTTAAAATGAAAAAGGGGTTTTGGTGGGTAAAAGAGAATTTGATTTGGGTTAAGAAATGAAAGGGTTTAGGCTCAAAGGGGTTAACTAGGGGGATTTTGGGTAGATGGTAAAAAAAAAAGAAAAATAATGGTGTTGAAATAAAAAGGGTTAGTCCTAATGCCTCCCTCATTTACTTACTCGGGTTTAAGTTAGTAAGGACCTGGAATGTATCGTCGTGGCAAGTTCTAGAGTCGTAAGAACCAAACGGCTATTCACAGAAGAAACGAAAAATGAGCATATAATTTAAAGATGTGTATTTGTATGCTCAATAAAGGCTCAAAACTCACTTTTTGTGTGAATGGGTTTTTATTTGATCAAGTATATATAATCAAATTTTAACTAGATTTGTCATGCCGTTTCATAATTTTCTCATGTTGGTTCTTTTTATCATGACGCTATCGGTTGTAAATTTGTAAAAATATCACCTTTTTAGAATTTGAAATTCCCAAATTAAACCTAGACAAGTAAAAAAATGAAAAAATTTTGAAAAAATTTGGGGTGTTTAGCGGTTCCAATAGAGTTTTGTGTAAGGCTTGTAATTAGGACTTGCAAAATTCAAGGTTTTAGCATCCCCCCCACACTTAAATTACACATTGTCCTCAATGTGTCGCAAAAATAAGTTTTTAGGTTGATTGAATGCGTAAAAATATGTGAAAAAGCAAAATTTTATGTTACTGGGCGTCTGGACACGGCCCCGTGGTGTCCGGGCACGGCTCCGTGTTCAGATCGCCAGTAACAGAAAATAAAGTAAAGTAACAGAAGGCTGGACACGGGGGCGTGTTCAGTGAGCATGCCCCGTGTCCAGGTACCTGAATTGGGCATTTTTCTGCAGATGGTTGAGCACGGGGCGTGTTGGGTGAGCACGACCCCATGCTAAACTTGCTGTAATGAAGAAAAATTGTCGGGTGGCCCTGTTTTTGTGCATGGGGTGCTGGTGCAAGTTTCCCTTGGTATCCTTCACCATCCCGAATGTATTTTATTCCTGAAAACTAACTAGAAAACAAAAAAACTAATCTAAACTAAACTAAGGATAGTTCCGCGGAATGCCTCCGTGGTGCGCCACGTTTATAAGGGTCCTTGGTTAGACCCAAAGCCAGTCATATGTTACCCAAGTGGGATGTCATGCATCCCATGTTGCACCTTTGGAGAGCATCATCCAAACTTGACTCTATGACCTTCATGTAATTGACCGGGTCATCGTCTTCTACTCTTTTGCCAACTCCAAACTTCATTTCCTTGTCCCCAACCCTTAATGTTAGTATCCCACCATTCATGTCTACCACTGCGTGGGCCGTGGCTAGGAATGGCCTACCTAAGATGAGTGGTACTTCGGTATCTTCCTCCATATCTAATATGACAAAGTCGGTTGGGAAGACAAATTCGCCGACTTTAACCAATAGATTTTCAGCAACACCTTGTGGATATTTGACCGACCTATCGGCGAGTTGTATGCTCATTTTCGTAGGGCTTGTTTTCCCCAAGCCAAGTCGGTCGAACATTGATGCGGGCATGAGGTTGATGCTAGCCCCGAGGTTCGGCTAGTGCATTGCGAATGGGAGATTCCCCAATCGAACAAGGGATTGTGAAGCTTCCAGGATCAATCTTCTTTTGTGGGAGTTTGCTGAGTAGCAAGGCGGAGCATTCTTCACTTAAATTTACTAATTGCAATTATTTGATTTTTCTTTTGTGAGTGAGGAAGTCCCTCATAAATTTTGAATATTTAGGCATTTGGGTTAGGACTTCAACAAATGGAATATTGACATGCAATTGTTTTAGTAAATTTATGAATTTTGTGAATTGCTCATCGGTCTTTTGGCGAATTAATCGACCGGGGTATGGAACGGAGGATTCTTGGGGGGCTCTTGATTTGGTTTAGGAGCCGCCTCTTGTTCGGCCTTCGGTGGAGTCGCGGTTTGACTAGATCGGCTCTTTTCAACTGGGGGTAGCGGGGCCTCCTCGGGACCCACGGTGCGATTTCTCAACGTAAAGAGATGGACTTGTGCCTTTGGGTTGGTTTCGGTATTACTGGGTAATGCGCCTTGTGGTCTCTCAGACATATTTTGAGCTAGTTGATTTATTTGTTTTTCAATGTTTTGAATACTAGCTTGTTGATTTCTAAAATTCGATTCCAATTGTTGAAATCGATCCGAGTTTTTCATTTCGGAGTCGGAGATGAGGCGAGATACAGTATCTTCAAGCCTTTCTCGTCCCCCTTGTTGTTGTTGAGAGAAATTTTGCGACTCGTTTTTTGGTTGTTAAAAGTTTGTTTGTTGGTTTAGATTTTGTTGGTTACTACTATTGTCGGGTTCTCTCCAACCAAGGTTAGGGTGGTTACGCCATCCTTGGTTGTAGGTACCCGTTGGAGGACCTGACGGCCTAGGTCTATTATCAATGTAGTTTACCGATTCCGTTTGGTTATCCAATTCTTTCATACAACTCCAATTTTCATGTGGCCCACCACACCCCTCGCAAGCCATAACCGAAGCCGTTTTTACCATATCTAACTTTTTGATTTTTGAAGAAAGGGCTTCGATTTGGGCTTGCAAGGAAGTGCTTTCATCAACCTTATAGGCGCCCGCGGCAATAGATTTGTTGCCTCGGGGAGCGTGCCACTGAAAATTGGTTTGAGCAATTTCCTCGATTTGATTATAAATTTCATTTGGGCGACGATTACCTAAGAGTCCCCCGGAGATAGAGTCAAGTGTTTGTCTTGTGTGTGGCAACAATCCATTGTAGAAAGTGGAAACTTGTTGCCATACTGCAAGACCATGATGAGGAAACTTTCTCAGTAGCTACTTGAACCTTTCCCAAGTTTCATATAAGGATTCCCCGTCCTCTTGTGAATATGTATTAATTTCAGTCATTAATTTAGCCGTTTTAGCAGGAGGGAAATACTTATATAAAAACTTTTGGGCCAGTTCATCCCAGGTGTTTACCGAGCCAACTGGGAGGGTATTAAGCCAAGCCTTAGCTCGGTCTTTTAGTGAAAATGGAAACATTCGAAGGTGGATGGCGTCGTTTGATGCTCCATTGATCCGAAACGTATCACATATTTCAAGGAAGTTAGTGATATGCAAATGGGGATCTTCGTCCGCAAGCCCATGGAAGGTTGCGGAGTTTTGGAGCATTTGTATCAAATGCGTTCGAAGTTATTGGCCTCGACATTCGGTGCATTGATAGCGGCGCCAATATTACCCACGGTGGGTCGTAGGTAATGCATAAGAGTACGTTGATCCGCCATTGAAAGTGGGTCCCCGGAAACTTTCTCTTGGTTTTTAGCTTTAAGTCTTTTTCTGAGAAAGCGTTCGGGTTCTTCTAGAGGTTCTTTTATGTCTCTACTAGAACTGGAGCTCATACACTACGTAGAAAGTTCAGATGTGGCGCCTGGGTTCCAAGTCCTGCAATAAAAACAGAAAAGAATGGTGGTCAGAAGGTTCACCACGGCCCCGTGCTCAGGTGAACACGGCTCGTGGTCGGAGATGCAGTAGTTGTTTTCCGGATCCCTGTTACTAGGGAGCTCAACACGGCCCCGTGCTGCACTGACACGGCCCCGTGTTCAACTCCTTGTAACTTGGAAAAAAAATAATCCAGTAACAATGCTGAGCACGACCCCGTGTCTGACCAGGCATGACCCGTGCTGAGCTCTGCAGAAACTGAAAAATTTAAGAAAAATCCTAAAAAAATAGAAAAATAAGAAAAAACGATTAGGCCGTTGATTCCTAACTTTCTTAAAATCCTTGTGTCCCCGGCAACGGCGCCAAAAACTTGATGCGTGTGAAGTGTCGTATAGTTTTTAATGTATATTTTAAACCCTTTAACACTTTTTAGCCAAGTTTTAAATTTATAAAACACGATATTTACTAACACTAAACACACATATGGGCAAGTGCACCCATCGTGAGCGTAGTATAGTATTGGTAAGATACCGAGGTCGTCCAAGGACACAAGAGCTTTTAGTACCGTTTTATCCTCAACGTCTAATCAAATCATAAGTTTAGAAAAAGGTTTTTAAACTAGAAAAATAAAACTAACTAAAATGCTGAAAAATAAAATAAAATAAAAACAGATAGACAAGATGAATCACTTGGATCCGACTCGTGTTTAGTGTAACCTTTGATTATTTCCGCACTTTTGCAATTTGTAAGAGATTATCTTAGTTATTGTAGTAGGCCCCTCTTCTGAAGGTGACGTTACCCTCAAACCAGTAGTTTGAGTCAGCAAGGATACAATCCTAAAGGGTTGGATTATTGAAAGATAATTAATTAAGTTATTAATGCATATTGTGGTAGGCCCCTCTTCCGGAGGTGACGTTACCCTCGGCTAAGTAGTTTGAGTCAGCAGGGATACAGTCCTAAGTAGCCGGGTTAAAGTTTTAATAGTAGTTTACATATGAGGGGGTCAAGGAGTTCGGACCCCCCTCATCCAATACCAGTGGGTATTGAAGGAGGTCCTACTAAAGTTGACCCAGGTCCTTGCAGGATCTATACACTGAACAAGACAAGACTCTTACCAAATCGTTCCCTTAACCCCCGACCAGGTAGCCAACATACCTCCATATAGACCGTGGAGATATGAATGGTGAAAATCTTTTATATTATATAGGTAGTAAAATAATGCCAAGACACCATGGATAAACGATAAGGAAGACTCACGTTCAACTTAAGAAACTAGTTATTAAAGTCATTAATACATAACCAAATAAAAAGTGCAAAAAGATTAAAAATAAAAAGTATTACACTAGACACTTGTCTTCACCAAGTGATGTAAGAGACTTAGGCAAACATGACCTTTGATTGTCAAGAACTCTTACGATCAATCTTGGATCCCGAGATAACTACACACACTCTATGATGGATGATGGATGATGGTGTTGTGGTGGTGGTGGAGTGTGGGTGAAGTGTGAGAGAGGTGGTTTGCCAAGGGGATGGTTTGCAAATGAGCCAAGAACCCCTATTTATAGCCTGCACAGAAGCCCAGACACGACCCCGTGTCCATTGGGCAAGGCCCCGTGTCCACCCATCTTCTCTTTCTTCATTAATTGTAGTTTGTCTGCATTAGTAGACCACGCCCCTTGTCCGCTGGGCACGACCCCGTGTGAAGAATCATATCTGTACTATCAAGATTTCCTTAGATTCTGCGAATCGTAGAGTTGACCACGGCCCCGTTTCCGCTGGGCACGCCCCCGTGGTGGGTGATAGAAGCTTTTACAACTTTGTCTTTTCTGCAGATACTTGGGCACGCCCCCGTGCTCAGTGAGCACGGGGCATGTTCAGCCTTCTGTTCTCTTGTTTTGCTTGGGAATATGCTGTCGGGGGGTCGGGCATGCCACGTTTATTACTTTTCTTGTATTTATGTTAGATTTAGCTATCTTTTTGCTTCTTTTGTTCATTTGAGCCCATTTAATCATGAAAATACAAAAGGAAGACAAAAACAATTTTTCCAACATTAGTACTAAAAAAGGGTTAGTTTAATGCCACATTTGATGTAATTTATATGTTGTATTTTGCACACATCAGAAATCATACTACAAAAGGCTGTTTTTTTTTAAAGCTTGTGATATAAACAAAACAAGTGTCATTAAGCCTACACCTAAGTGCACAATTTGTGGAAAAACCAACCATTTAACTCAACAGTGTGTGTATCTCAAAACTTTTGAGGTTAAGAGAAAAGAGTATGCATCAAAAACACTAGAGAGTCCACAAAAACCAACCCCCAAAAACCAACCCCCAAAAACAAACAGGCTTGTGTGCCTGTCCAAACAACTGTTACAAAACAGTTGAACAAAAACTCTGCTCCCAGAGAGGTTCAAGTGAGAGATGCACCTCCTGCAAACCAGTTCCCAAGAGGACATGGTCAACCATCATACCAAAAGGTCCCTCATGGTTATGAAGCCTACAAAAGAGAGTCCACAAAAACCAACCCCCCAAAACAAACAGACTTTTGTGCCTGTCCAAACAGCTGTTACAAAACAGTTGAACAAAAACTCTGCTCCCAGAGAGGTTCAAATGACAGATGCACCTCCTGCAAACCAGTTCCCAAGAGGACATGGTCAACCATCATACCAAAAGGTCTCTCATGGTTATGAAGCCTACAAAAGCCCATCTAAACCCAAAATGAATAGGCATCCTTATGGTTATCATCATCATCTGACAGGAGATGGTCCACAATGGTGGTTACAAAAATCTGTTCAAAACCCTGATCTAACCACTGTTCATGCTCTTGGACTTGAGGCTGACCTATCTATGACCCCATCCAAAGCCATCTTGGCTTTGGAGACCCACCTGAACTAATTTGTTACTTGATATGCAGGGAGCTTTTGCATGCTTAGATAGTTTATGGTATGTAGATAGTGGAGGCTCCAGGCACATGGCAAGATGCAGAGCCCTACTCAAAGATTTCCAAAAAAAAAAAAAAAAAATGGAGGGGTGATATATCCTTTGGTAACAATTCAAAAGGGAAGGTACTGGAGTCAGCGACAGTGCAGGCTGGGAAACTCAAGTTTGAAAATGTCAATCTTATTGAAAATCTTAAATTTAACCTCCTTAGTGTTTCACAAATGAGTGACAAGGGCTATGGGTCATTCTTCACTAAGGAAACTTGTAAGATTTTTGGGCCAGAAGTGGTTGAAAAGATTGAAGAAATCATAGCCGGGAGTAAAACACAGCTTGTTGCTCAAAGGAGTGGCAATGTGTATGTGTTTTATATGTTAAAAGATAACCCAATGGCTGATGCTTGTCTGTTCTCAGCTGCCTCTACCAAAGAGACAGAGTTATCGCACAAGAGAATTGGGCACACAAATCTAAAGACTATCACCACATTCTCTAAACAAGGCCTTGTAAGTGGTCTCCCACAAAAACTTTTTACTTTTTCCGAGCATTGTGTTTCCTGTTTAAAAGGTAAACATCATAAAAGCTCTTACAAGTCCATTGAAGAGTCCAAAACAACCAAGTGCTTACAAATGTTGCACATGGATTTGTTAGGCCCCATAAAATCATGAGTTTGAAAAAGAAAAGATGTTGTTTGGTCATTGTTGATGGTTTTTCTAGGTTTACATGGACTTACTTTTTAATTCTAAGGATGAGACTGCAGGTATCTTGCAAGACTTTGTTAAACAGGTTGAAAAGCAATTTGACTTGCCAGTAAAAGTCTTTTAGAAGTGATAATGGAACAGAGTTTAGCAACAAGGAGTTGGATGAGTTCTGTGTGGCAATTGGGATTGTAAGGCAGTACAGCATCACAAGAACACCAGAACAAAATGGGGTGGTTGATGTGTTTAAAATGTAACATATAAATTTCATCAAATGTGGCATAAAACTAACCCTTTTTTAGTACTAATGTTGGAAAAAGTGTGCTTTTGTCTTCCTTTTGTATTTTCAGGATTAAATGAGCTCAAATTAACAAAAGAAGCAAAAAGACATCAAAATCTAACATAAATACAAGAAAAGGAACAAGACGTGACATGCCCGACCCCATGACAGCATCTTCCCAAGCAAAACAAGAAATCAGAAGCCTGAACACGCCCCGTGCTCAGCCAGCACGGGGGCGTGCCCAAGTGTCAGCAGAAAAGACAGTGGTAGAAGCTTCTATTGCCCACCACGGGGCCGTGCTCAGCGGACACGGGGTCGTGGTCAACTATAAGATTCGCACAATCTAGGCAAATCTTCATAGTACAAAGATTCTTCTGCACACGGGGTCGTGCTCAGCGGACACGGGGGTGTGGTCAACTAATAAGACAAAGCTGCATTAAATGAAGAAAGAGAAGGATGTGGACACGGGGCCGTGCCCACTGGACACGAGGCCGTGCCCGAGCTTCTGTTCAGCCTATAAATAGAAGTGCTTGGCTCAAGCTCAAACCATCCCTTGGCACACCACCTCTCTCACACTTCACCCACCACCCACCACCACCATAACACCATCATCCACCACCATCATCCATTGTCCATCGTAGAGTGTGTGAGTCGTCTCGGGATCCAAGATTGATCGTAAGAGTTCTTGACAATCAAGGCCATGTTTTCCTAAGTCTCTTACATCACTTGGTGAAGACAAAGTGTCTAGTGTAATACTTTTTATTTCTAATCTTTTCGCACTTTTTATTTGGTTTCGTATTAATGACTTTAATAACTAGTTGCTTATGTTGAAGGTGATCTTTCTTTATCGTTTGTCTGTGGTGTCTTGAAATTATTTTACTGTCTATATAAAATAAAAGATTTTCACCATTCATATCTCCACGGTCTATATGGAGGTATGTTGGCTACCTGGTCGGGGGTTAAGGGAACGGTTTGGTAAAGGTCTTGCCATTGTTCAGCGTTTAGAGGTCCTGCAATGGACCTGAGTCAAATTTAGTAGGACCTCCTTCAATACTTAGCGGTATTGGATGGCGGGGGTCCAAACTCTTTGATCCCCTCATAAGTTAACTACTATTAATACTATAACCCGGCTATTTAGGACTGTATCCCTGCTGACTCAGACTACTTAGTCGAGGGTAACGTCACCTCCAAAAGAGGGGCCTACCATAATTTGCATTAATAACTTAATTAATTATCTTCCAATAATCCACCCTTTTAGGATTGTATCCTTGCTGACTCAAACTACTGGGGTGAGGGTAACGTCACCTTCAAAAGAGGGGCCTACTACAATAACTAAGATAATCTCTTAAAATAGTGCAAAAGTGCGGAAATAATCAAAGGTTACACTAGATACGAGTCGGAACCAAGTGATTCATCTTGTCTATCTGTTTTTTCTTTTTATTTTTATTTTCAGCATTTTAGTTAGTTTTTATTTTTCTTAGTTTAAAACATTTTTTCTAAACTTTTTGATTTGATTAGACGTTGAGGATAAACCGGTACTAAAAGCTCTTGTGTCCTTGGACGACCTCAGTATCTTACCAACACTATACTACGCTCATGATGGGTGCATTTGCCCATATGTGTGTTTAGTGTTAGTAAAATATCGTGTTTTATAAATTTAAAACTTGGCTAAAAATAAGTGTTAAAGGGGCTTAAAATATACACCTAAAATATATAACACTTCACACGCATCAAGTTTTTGGTGCCGTTGCCGGGGACACAAGGATTTTAAGAAAGTTAGGAATCAACGGCCTAATCGTTTTTCTTATTTTTCATTTTTTTTTTAGAATTTTTCTTAATTTTTCAGCTTCTGCAGAGCTCAGCACGGGCCGTGCCTGGTCGGACACGGGCCGTGCCCGGCATCCTTACTGGCAGTTTTTATTTTCCGAGTTACAGAGAGCTGAGCACGGGGCCGTGTCCAACTCCTAGTAACAGGGATCCGGAAAACAATCACTGTATCTCTGACCACGGGCCGTGTTCACCAAGCACGGGGCCGTGGCGAACATTCTGACCAACGTTCTTTTCTGTTTTTTTTGCAGGACTTGGAACCCAGGCGCCACATTTGAACGTCCTACGTAGTGCATGAGCTCCAGTTCGAGTAGAGACATAAAAGAACCTCTAGAAGAACCTGAACCCTTTCTCAGAAAAAGACTTAAAACTAAATATCAAGAGAAAGTTTCGGGGGACCCACTTCCAATGGCGGACCAACGTACCCTCATGGATTACCTACGGCCCACCGTAGGCAATCTCGGCGCCGCTATCACTGCACCGAATGTCGAAGCCAACAACTTCGAACTTCGGCCGCATTTGATACAAATGCTCCAAAACTCCGCAACCTTCCATGGGCTTGCGGACGAGGATCCCCATCTACATATTACTAATTTCTTGGAAATATGTGATACTTTTCGGATTAACGGAGCATCAAACGACGCCATTCGCCTTAGGTTGTTTCCATTTTCACTTAAAGACCGAGCTAAGGCTTGGCTTAACACCCTCCCAGTTGGCTCGGTAAACACCTGGGATGAACTAGCCCAAAAGTTTCTATATAAGTATTTCCCTCCTGCTAAAACGGCTAAACTAATTACTGAAATTAATACATACTCACAAGAGGATGGGGAATCCTTATATGAAACTTGGGAAAGATTCAAGGAGCTTCTAAGAAAGTGTCCTCATCATGGTCTAGCGGTGCGGCAACAAGTATCCACTTTCTACAATGGGTTGTTGCCACACACAAGACAAACACTTGATTCAAGCTCCGGGGGACTTCTAGGTAATCGTCGCCCAAATGAAATATATAATCAAATTGAGGAAATTGCTCAGACCAATTTTCAATGGCACACTCCCCGAGGTAATAAATCTATTACCCCGGGCGCCCATAAGGTTGATGAAAGCACCTCTTTACAAGCCCAAATCGAGGCCCTCTCTTCAAAAAATCAAAAGGCTAGAAATGACAAAAACAGCCTCGGTAATGGCTTGTGAAGGGTGTGGTGGGTCACATGAAAATTGGAGTTGTATGAAAGAATTAGATGAACAGGCAGAAATGGTAAACTACATTGATAATAGACCTAGGCCGTCGGGTCCTCCAACGGGTACCTACAACCAAGGATGGCGTAATCACCCAAATCTTGGTTGGAGAGATCCCGGCAATAGTAGTAACCAATAAAACCAACGAACTAATTTTCAACAACCACAAAATTTCTCTCAATAACAAGGTGGAAGAGAAAGGCTTGAAGATACCGTATCTCGCCTCATCACCGACACCGAAAAGAAAAACTCGGATCGATTTCAACAATTGGAATCGAATTTTAGAAATCAACAAGCTAGCATTCAAAACGTTGAAAAACAATTAAATCAACTAGCTCAAAATTTCTCCGTGAGACAACAAGGCGCGTTACCAAGTAATACCGAAACCAACCCAAAGGCGCAAGTACACCTCATCACATTGAGAAACCGAATCGTGGGTCCCGAGGATGCCACATTGCCACCGGTTGAAGGAAGTCAATTCAGCCAAAGCACGACTTCACCTATAACTCAACCGGAAAAAACTCCTTCACCAAGTCAAGAGCCCATCAAAACTCCTCCAATTCCGTACCCCGGTAGGTTAAATCGTCAAAAGACCGATGAGCAATTCGCAAAGTTCGAAAGTTTACTAAAACAATTGTATGTTAATATTCCTTTTATTGAGGTCCTAACCCAAATGCCTAAATATGAAAAATTCATGAGGGGTTTCCTCACTCACAAAAGGAAAATTGAATCATTGCAATTAGTCAACTTAGGCGAAGAATGCCCCGCTTTAGTACTCAACAAACTTCCACAAAAGAAAATCGATCCCGGGAGCTTCACAATTCCTTGCTCGATTGGGAAGTCCCCCGTTCGTAATGCATTAGCCGATCTTGGGGCTAGCATTAACCTCATGCCCACGTCAATGTTCAAACGACTCGGCCTAGGAACAACAAGCCCTACAAAGATGAGCATACAACTCGCCGACAGGTCCGTCAAATTTCCACATGGTGTCGCTGAAAATCTGCTGGTCAAGGTTGACAACTTCGTTTTTCCAACCGACTTTGTCATCCTAGACATGGAAGAAGACACCGATGTCCCTCTCATCCTCAGGAGACCATTTCTAGCCACCGCCCAGGCAGTGGTGGATATGAATGACGGAACGTCAAAATTAAAGTTTGGGGATGAGGAAGTGAAGTTTGAATGTGGAAAGAAAGTAGAGGAAGAAGACCCGGTCAAATACATGAAGGTCATAGACTCGAGCTTGGATGACGCTCTCCGACGGTGTAACATGGGATGCAATACATCCCACTTGGGTAACATGTGACCAGGCTTTGGGTCTAGCCAAGGACCCTTATAAACGTGGTGCACCACGGAGGCATTCCGCAGAACTCTCTTTAGTTTAGATTAATTTTCTTGTTTTCTAGTTAGTTTTAATTTCCAGGAATAAAACACACTTGAGATGGCAAAGGATGCAAGGGAAACTTGAACCAGCACTCCATACAGGAAAACAGAACCTTCCGACAAATTTCTTCGTTTACAGAAAGTTCGGCACGGGCCGTGTCCACCCAACACGGCCCCGTGCTACACAGTCTGCAGAAAAAGACCCAGTTCAGGTAACTGGACACGGGCCGTGTTCATCCAACACGCCCCCGTGTCCAGACTTCTGTTTCTCTTGTTTTAATTTTGTTACTGGCACTTGAACACGGGGCCGTGCCCGGACAACACGGGGCCGTGTTCAGCGCCCAGTAACACAAAATTTTTGCTTTTTACACCTTTTTACACATTCAATCAACCTAAAAACTTATTTTTGGGACACAAGTCCTAAATACAGGCCTTGCACAAAACTCTATTGGAATCGCTAATCACCCCAAATTTTTTCAAAAAAACAAAATTTTCATTTTTTTTACTTGTCTAGGTTTAACTCGGGAAATTCAAGTTCTCAAAAAGGTTATATTTTTACGAATTTACAACCGATAGCATCGTGATAAAAAAGAACCAACATAAGAAAATTATGAAAAGGCATGACAAGCTTAGTTAAAATTTGATTATATATACTTGATCACATAAAAACCCATTCCCACAAAAGTGAGTTTTGAGCCTTTATTGAGCATACAATTACATATCATTAGACTAAATGCTCATTTTTCGTTTATTGTGTGAATAGCCGCTTGGTTCTTACGACTCTAGAACTTGCCATGACGATACATTCCCGGTCCTTACCAACTTAAACCCGAGTAAGTAAATGATGGAGGCATTGGGACTAACCCTTTTTATTTCTACACCATTATTTTTTATTACCACCTACCCAAAATCCCCCTAGTTAGCCCCTTTGAGCCTAAACCTTTTCATTTCATAACCCAAACCAAACACCCTTTTACCCACCAAAACCTTTTTATTTTTAACCCTTTGTTTTAGTAACAAGTTCGATTTTTCGTATGACTTTTCAAAAAAAAAAAAAAAAAAAATTTTGAGGATGAAGCAAAGAAAATAAACAAACAAGTTCATCAAAAATAACTTGGTTTGAATAATAGCTTCATCAAAATAAAAGTTACAAAAATAGAAAGTCTTACGAAAACCGACACTTGTTACGCTTTTCGCCCTTTTTCTACTAACCACTAACCACCAACCCAACCACCTACCTTTAACCCAAGCCTAACCCTTCACCCACAAAGTCCTCTTGATATTTACAAAGGTATATAAGTTAAAAAGGAGGAGGATTGATTGCTTGGCAAGCCTATGGTAGGAATAAGTTCCATGCCGCTCTCGAGTGATCCACAAAAATACATTTTCGGCCGAGTGTTGAGTGATCCCCGTGAGGTATGTGAACTTGTATATAAATAGAATTTTACAAAGGCATGTTATGCCCTAATAAGTAATTTATCTTATGAAAAGTTTTAAATAAATCATGACGAATAGGATTGTAAATAAATAAAAATTAAATTAAATAAAGAATCTTGGAAATCCCGACACTCTACGACAAGCCCAAAAACCTTCTTCTCTACCCATTCCATTTGGGAAGTGTAATAGCCACATATTAAAGAGTTTTGCTTGAGGACAAGCAAAGATTCAAGTGTGGGGGTATTTGATGTGTTTAAAATGTAACATATAAATTTCATCAAATGAGGCATAAAACTAACCCTTTTTTAGTACTAATGTTGGAAAAAGTGTGCTTTTGTCATCCTTTTGTATTTTCAGGATTAAATGAGCTCAAATTAACAAAATAAGAAAAAAGACATCAAAATCTAACATAAATACAAGAAAAGGAACAAGACGTGACATGCCCGACCCCATGACAGCATCTTCCCAAGCAAAACAAGAAATCAGAAGCCTGAACACGCCCCGTGCTCAGCCAGCACGGGGGCGTGCCCAAGTGTCAGCAGAAAAGACAAAGTGGTAGAAGCTTCTATTGCCCACCACGGGGCCGTGCTTAGCGGACACGGGGCCGTGGTCAACTATAAGATTCGCACAATCTAGGCAAATCTTCATAGTACAAAGATTCTTCTGCACACGGGGTCGTGCTCAGCGGACACGGGGGCGTGGTCAACTAATAAGACAAAGCTGCATTAAATGAAGAAAGAGAAGGATGTGGACACGGGGCCGTGCCCTTTGGACACGAGGCCGTGCCCGAGCTTCTGTTCAGCCTATAAATAGAAGTGCTTGGCTCAAGCTCAAACCATCCCTTGGCACACCACCTCTCTCACACTTCACCCACCACCCACCACCACCATAACACCATCATCCACCACCATCATCCATTGTCCATCGTAGAGTGTGTGAGTCGTCTCGGGATCCAAGATTGATCGTAAGAGTTCTTGACAATCAAGGCCATGTTTGCCTAAGTCTCTTACATCACTTGCCTAAGTCTCTTACATCACTTGGTGAAGACAAAGTGCGGAAATAATCAAAGGTTACACTAGATACGAGTCGGAACCAAGTGATTCATCTTGTCTATCTGTTTTTTCTTTTTATTTTTATTTTCAGCATTTTAGTTAGTTTTTATTTTTCTTAGTTTAAAACATTTTTCTAAACTTTTTGATTTGATTAGACGTTGAGGATAAACCGGTACTAAAAGCTCTTGTGTCCTTGGACGACCTCGGTATCTTACCAACACTATACTACGCTCACGATGGGTGCACTTGCCCATATGTGTGTTTAGTGTTAGTAAAATATCGTGTTTTATAAATTTAAAACTTGGCTAAAAATAAGTGTTAAAGGGGCTTAAAATATACACCTAAAATATATAACACTTCACACGCATCAGTGGTTGAAAGGAAAAATAGAACATTGATTGAAGCTGCCAGAACAATGCTTGTAGACTCAAGTTTACCTTTAACTTTTTGGGTAGAGTCTGTATATAACAACCCTCGAAAACGACTCTAAACGTTCCTAAAATACACCCCGTATGTGAGAAACGGACCAGAATAACATTAATATTAATAAAAATATAGAAAAAAAGAAAAGCCCTTCACTCGCGGGCCGCGACAGACGAAGGCAACACCTTCGCAGGGCGCGAGACCCCATTCCTTGGCGGGCACACAAACAAGCCACGTGGCTGATACGTGTCGAGATTACGCCATGACTCAGCAAACCTCAGACCGACCTAGACTCCCTCGCGGGCCGCGAGGGAGAAACAGATATGCTTCGCAGGCCGCGACCCGCCTACGATCAGGCTATAAAAGGGGATTGAATCAGCCATTTCAAATCGTTCATTTTTCTTAAATCCCTCTCAACTTCTATAGGCTAAAGCTATAGCCAAATACCCCCTATAAAGCGAAGTTCTGCCTTGTTGTAAGTATTATAACCCCGATCACGTATTCGTTACCCTGCTCGGTTGATCTAGAATTTCCGGAACGCATGCCAAGGCTCTGCCTGACTCAGTCGTAGGAATTCTGTCCCGTGTTACACCTGATTGATCTAGGACTCCGTAATGCATGACAAGGCTTTGCCTAACTTAGCCATTGGAGTTCTGTCTCGAGTTGTACGGTAAACGTGATTTAGGTTATTTTACTAACACGTGTGCATTGTGTAAATTTATTATCAGGAGAAGCAACAGAAAGCTATAATATTACCAGGAAGCCTGTAGAAATACGTAAGTCTACAAACGTGAGTACATCTTATTTTTGTAAACTGTTTTTACAAAACCTCAATTGTTTTAAATTATAATAACAGTGATTGATTCTATGTATTCTACAATTACTGTCGGTATGTTGGTGTGTTGTATACATTACTTGTTACTGCACTGTGAGTAGTAGCATGACCACAAGTCAGGATTGACAGTACCGTGGGTGATAATTGGGTAGATATAAACATTGTAATCTCTCTCAATACTGTGAAGTCATAAAACTGTTTTGATTAAACGAGGATGCACTCACTAGTATTTCTTGCTGATAAAATGTTCTTAAAACGCGTTTCAGGTAACAAAATGTGAAAGCCAATAGAAGCCAGCAGGAAAGCACTAAAGGCTTAGAAAAGTGGCTATAAAAGTTACATAAATAAAAAGGAAATCATATTTTCAATAATTAGAGTTTACCCCTATAAATATGTTACAAATGAAAATCGGGTTTTGTCCCACTTGTTTATTGTAAATATATTATTAGCAAAACTTGGGTTTTATCCCATTTATCTATCTTAAACATTTTGGTGTTTAACTCTGATAAAAATATTTCCTAACTACGGTCCTGATGAAACTTTCTGCTGCCAAATTAATAAACACCGATACCATCTGACTGGTTCGCGGCTCCCGCTCCTTGGGTGGGGTCGGGGGCTGTGACAGAAGGTGGTATCAGAGCTAAGCCACTTGTTTAAGTCATTTAGGTGTTCTTCTAATACCTAAACCTTAAACATTACTGTTAGGAAATTGATACCTTATGTGTTATCGTGTGAACATAAAATCTTAATATGTCTATTATGATTTTTATGTCATTTAACGAATTTTGAATTCCTAATATGTGTTACCACTATGTGTATCTTACAGTTATGATACTTTTAAAATTATATATATATATATATATATATATGTATATATATATGTATGTATATATGTATGTATATATATATACAGGGCAAGGATAAATCGAAAACCCACTCCAGTTGACTAAACCCTGAAAACCCAATAACAACCATTGATTAAAAAAGATGAATGGTTGTGATCCATTTGCAGTAAAAGTAATCACACTTTTACTAAAATAATAACTATAAGTACAGAAAAGGGTATTTTCGGTATGAGGACAAAATTTAATTCTTTTGAGAAAGTGTAATTAATGATGACTATCCTTTTTAAGAGAATAAAAAAGTTGCATGTTATATGTTCAACAAAAAAAAAAAGAACTGTGCAAAAAAGATTAGTAGATATGGCTAGATATATTAACTTAATATAAAAAAAAACACTTAAACATAGAGAACAAAATAATTAAAACATAGTATGGCTAGCCTAAAAAACACATAATAAAAAGAACACACAACACTATTGTCGTACATGTGCCAAAATACAAAATACATACGTATAAATAGATGTATGAAATTGCAATACATGTTGTTTTGGATAAGATAAGCTTGTTTTAATGGAGCATGGGTTAAGTATGTTATTGGTATTTAAAAAGAAATGTTGGAATCTCTCACTTACAATGATGCCTTTGCTTTGGGTGAATTATTTTTCTATATACTAATTTTCTTAATTAATATACAACGTTGTCATGAAAAAAAAAAGATATTCAAGTAACCATCAACAAAAGCACATGATCAAACACACATATAGCAAAAATGTACAAAAATCTCAGTGAAAAAAAAATGTAACACGGATACAGCAAAAATGTACAAATATCTGAGGCAAAAATAAAATGTAACATGGTAAAAACAAAACCAAAAAATCCATAACATATAAAATTCTCAGATTCAACACATCAAAAGTCTACATAAATCTTAGGGAAAAAAAATGTAACATGTTAAAAACAAAAACAAAAAATCCATAACATAGAAAATTCTCATATTCAACCAAACATCAACAAGTACATACTACCAAAAATGTCATTAACATACTAACAAGGATAATCCAACTAAGTACCACCTATTTCTTAATCACAACAAACAATGCTAACAAGTAAGCTGCCAATCATTAACGCTAATATCAGTAACCATATAACCCTCTTCTTCTTCCGAATTTCTTGCTCACGGGTAAACAGTTCAACTTGCAGGTTGTTGATGTTCCTCAAAAGACCTGGTATGATCCTAGTTAACTCTGAAACTGATTATCATTTTGTAACATAAAAAAATGTAACAACACACTTATTTTTACAATAATCTAAAAAAGTGTAACAATGCACTTTATTTTATGTAAACGTACATTATTTATGTGACACGGAAAAATGTAACATGCATTTTTTCTTGAACAAATTTAACACAAAAAATTGATAAAACAAGAAATTAAAAACATTCATCTTCTTGAACAAAAAAAAAAAAAAAAAAAAACAAAATACCCAGAAAAAAGTTGCATGTAACAACACACTTTATTTTTACATTAATCTAAAAAAGTGTAACAATTCACTTTATTTTATGTAAACGTACATTATTTATGTGACACGGAAAAATATAACATGCATTTTTTCTTGAACAAATTTTACACAAAAAAATGATAAATCAAGAAATTAAAAACATTCATCTTCTTGAAAAAAAAAAAACGTATCCAGAAAAAAGTTGGAGCATCTGGATGATGATCTTTTGAACTGGATCATCTTTTGGATTCAGATCACTTTTAGATCTGGATGAAGATCTTTAAGAACTGGAAATGAATTAGAAGATAAAGATATAAAGAGAGAGAGAGAGAGAGAGGGAAAAGTCATAAATAACACATTTTTACACATTTCATACCTTAAATGCCTGATTCAACTAAAAACACTTACAAAAAATGTGTAATTTTAGATAAAAAAAACATAAAGAGAATTTAAAAAAAGTAACAAGATTCATATCTGATTCATCGTCATCTTCGTATCTTATTCATCATCATCATCTTCATATTCATATTTATATTCACGTGCGATTTTCTTCAAGCTGCTAAATCTGGATCTTGTGAAGAGAGAGAGAGAAAGAGAGAGAGAGAGAGAAAGACATCGTGGATCTGGATCTTCAACTCTGATTCTTTGTTGCAGAAATTGTTTTCCAAAAAAAATGTGGAAGGTGTGTTGAAGAAGAGAGATCTAGTTAATAGAGAAAGAAAGAATGGTGTATTGAAGAAGAAATATATTCAAATAAAAGCTTAGATCATATGTTTAAAGAAATAAGGACAAAATGCATTAAATGGATATGGATAGATGCAAAAGAGACTTTTGCAGTAAGCCAATGGTTCCAAACGCAAAAATAAGAGAGAGAAAGTGAATTGAAAGTGATGTCTGCCATGTCTTGTCTAATACACTTCACACTTCTCTCCTAACAAAAAGTATGTCATCCAGGGAAATTACATATAAGCCCTCAACACCCTTTTCAATACTTGAGACGTGGCACACTGGTGTCCATCTAATGGGTTTTCAGGGTTTAGTCAACTGGAGTGGGTTTTCTCCGTATAATTAGCCTATAGATACATACATATATATATATATGTATATATATATATGTGATATATTAATAAATGTTATGCCTAATCAATTTTTGTAATATATTATATGTATCATATCATATAAATATAATTCAATATAAATTTTATAACATTATAATAATATTATGATATTAGCATTTAATATCTTAATAAAAAATATTAATATAAGATAAATTCAGGTATGATATTTTTGAAATATCATAACATAAAATATCATTCGATCCAATTAGTATGTTTTATGATATAACCTAAAATTTTACTCAACTTAAACATGTATATTTTTGTCAGGATTTTGACAGAACATATAATTATATTAAGTTTTGTTAAGATAATATCTTAGCATACTTAAAACATGTTTATTGTTTAATACTATATTACAACATAATTTTCATAATGATACTATGAAAATATTATATATTATATGTATGCTTTTGTTATATTATATAAGTACATGTACATTTACATACACATGGAAAGCGTGCGAAAATATATAAGTATTTTATATTTTATAACCTGTATTAATGAAACCAATGATATTTCCTACATAAAGTAAAAATATGTACAAAAACATTTAGTACTATATAATTATATGGCTTAAAATATATGTACGTAACACATATATATCAAAAAGAAATAGTTTAAGAATTTTTACCATTTAATAGTTCCACTTATCCTGTAAATTATATTTGAGTTAATTGTATATATATATTTTAAATACAGGAATACTACTTCATTACTTAATATATTAAAGGTAAAATTTAGAAACGCCAAACTTTGTATTTGTATTATCTATTATAATACTTCTTTGAATAAATAAATACGATAAATTAAGAATCAAGTCCTAATATTTTCAACCAATATGCTTCAACCCTCTGGTTAAAATTATTCTAATGAATCCATAAGGGTTATATATTTTGATTTAATTTATTTCTTTTAGTTATTCACCTTTTTATTTCAAAATATATTATGTTCAATAAATTTAACAGAAATTTATTTTGTTACTATAAAAGAATGAATAAAGTTACAGAAATAAGCAGGATAATTAATACCATCAATTATATAATTGGATTTTTATCAAAATAATTTAGTACTATATATATATATATATATATATATATCCTACCGGAAATTTGAAATTTTATATACGTTTGCATACACAGGACAAGATTTCTGAATAGTATACACAATATAATAATCAAATACCTTCTGTAGAAAAATAAGCTTTTATATAAGCAGAAGAAACAAACCTATATGAATCTATTCTGATGATTTCTTAACCAATATCCGCATTTAACCCAAAAGAAACCTTAAGGATATCTGTACTAGCACAAACTCTAAAAAGGACAATCTAGGATCTAATACAATACCTTTACTTCCAGCCACAGTTTCCACCAAACATCCCGAATGTTTATCCAGCCATGAGCCCTGAAAATATAAGCTAAGTTAAGAAAATATAAGCCATTATTAGTGAAACACCGAGCCCGTAATCTAGAATAAAAGCTCGCTTGCAACTACAATAAGAGGAAACAACACATAATATATATATATATACTTTCCTTATATTTTGATAAAATATATAATGAAAGTAAATGTTAAAATATAATATGTGTATATATATATATCAACGTATCATACTGATAGGTATGATTATAATTATGCTAATGTAATATGAACAACAAAATGTGTTTGAATAATTGTTTACTTCTGTGATATTAATATCTGAAAATGTTTGCAATTCAGATATCAAAGGATATAACATGTAATTAGGAAATTCAGGCTAGTAATGAAAATTCTCTAGATATAAGTACTATAGAAAATATAATAGCTCAAGAAATATCTAATGCTATACCTTCAATCATTGAATCTATAAAAAAAATTTCTTTGCCTATAAACGAGAATCCTACTACACACTGTAAGCATACCTATCACTTCAAACCTAGCCCTAGTATCAATGGAAGCCATGAAATTCATACCAAAACTCCATCCTACAAATGAAAGAAAACCACAACCTATAGTTATTCTTATAAGGAATTCCGCTCTGACAAATCATATAAGAACAAAGGAATGGAACCAGCAATCGCGCAACCTACCTGCAACAACTATAAGCGTTCAAGAAGACACCATTCTAGGAAGACACACCACTGTAACTTCTACAAGAAGACTGGATATACTGAGGAAGAATCTAGGAGGAAAACTAACATCTGTTTCAAATGCAGAGAACCAGGTCACATCCGTCCCTACTGCCCGAGACTATCTAAGGCACCCGACAACAAGGCTAAGATCACAAATGAATCTAAGGAAAATTCATGAAGGCAACGACAAACTCTAATATAAATGCCCCTATGTTTTGTATGTACGAAAGTATTAGTTAACTTTTGGTTTCAATCAGAGTTTTATAAATAAAAGTTCCTTATATATATTTTTCTTTCATAAAGACAACACTCATTTGTCTCATCTCTTGACAAATTCATATGTTGCACGTGCATTGCTTGTTATGCATGTGATTTCATTTTAAAAAAAAGATCTTTTATTCATGAGTTCGGATCTTACTTTGTTATACTCATTTTTGACAATCCATATGATTGCAAAAACGTTGATTTTTTATATCAAGTCAACGGATTTCTTGGAAAACTCCTTTTCTTTTCAAAGTCACTTACCGGATTCCCATTGAACCCATTTCTTGTCAAATACATATATCCATAGTTGGAATATGTCCAAACCAAGCTCAAATTGTTTGAACTTGTTCACAATATATATTCAATTCCCATATGATGATTCAAGATCATCATATTCAAGGTAATCTCAACTAACCTTTCATTTGTTTGAATCATATTAGACTTGTTTAGAATCTTCAACTCCAATAAATCATTTGTTAAATCACGACACCTTGCGGTGGCGTTTTTCTTTGAAATTTGAACTCATTTCATTTTCACACATAAGGTACGGATTTATCTATCTTCAGCTGATTCATTTTTCTAAACCAGTCTTAATACAATTATGTGTTAAGAGAAGGGTACATAAATTCATATTATATTCCTATGTACCTCCGACATTCTTTTACTTCTTTTTGAAAATCCTATATTTTGAATGTCCCTATTTACTTCATTGAAACTTTCTGTTAATTTCAAGAACGGTGAATTCGTTCGGTCACCGTAATCATTGAATTCTTTCAATCATTACAAGCACCTTGCGGTGTCTATATAAATTTGTGGCCTAAGCTATTCGTGATTTTAAATTCCACAAAATTCATGCAACCTCCATATGTTTTTCAATTTACTCATCATTCAAGTAGTCTTGATACAACTACGTATCAGGACAATGATACACTATATTCTATTGTATTTTCGGTGTATCCCTACCATTCGAATAAATGACATTGATTTCTGGTTTGGTTGTTGACAAATCATTTTTCATACTTCTATTTTCAAATTGAGATTTGTTATTCAGAGTCTTCCTCAATTAACAATCAAAGTAAGTTCTCTTTTGACATCCAATCCTACTAAAAAGTCATTGCATTTCATTCCTATCAAATCTATCTTTTGATTTGTGAAACTCAGTCACCTTGATGATTGTATCATTTCATCTCGTTCAGTTAACATCGATTCTTGAAACAAATTTTATTGAAACCATTGCATTCCAATTATCCTATGCTATCTTTATATATTTATCTTTTAATTCTATCTCAAACACCTTGGTATACTATTTTTATTAACTTAAAGATGGGACGTAAACCCAAGAAGATATCTTAGCCCAAATCTCGAGGTCGAGATTTAAAACAAGGTGGGAGGATATAACAACCCTCGAAAATGACCCTAAACGTTCCTAAAATACACCCCGTATGTGAGAAACGAACCCGAATAACATTAATATTAATAAAAATATAGAAAACAAGAAAAGCCCTTCACTCGCGGGCAACGACAGACTAAGGAAACACCTTCGCGGGGCGCGAGGCCCCAATCCTTGCCGGGAACACAAACAAGCCACTTGGCTGACACATGTTGAGATTACACCATGACTCAGCAAACCTCAGACATACCTAGAATCCCTCGTGGGCCGCGAGGGAGAAACACATATGCTTCGTAGGCCGCGACCCGCCTACGATCAGGCTATAAAAGGGGATCGAATCAGCCATTTCAAATCGTACATTTTTCTTAAATCTCTCTCAACTTCTGTAGGCTAAAGCTATAGCCAAATACCCCCTATAAAGCGAAGCTCTGCATTGTTTTAAGTATTATAACCCCGATCACGTATTCGTTACCCTGCTCAGTTGATCTAGAATTTCAGGAACGCATGTCAAGGCTCTACCTGACTCAATCGTTGGAATCCTGTCCCGTGTTACACCCTATTGATCTAGGACTCCGTAATACATGTCAAGGCTTTGCCTGACTTAGCCATTGGAGTTCTGTCTCGAGTTGTACGGTAAATGTGATTTAGATTATTTTACTAACACGTGGGCATTGTTTAAATTTATAATCAGGAGAAGCAACAGAAAGATATAATATTACCAGGAAGCCTGTAGAAATACATAAGTCTACAAATGTGAGTACATCTTATTTTTGTAAACTGTTTTTACAAAACCTCAATTGTTTTAAATTATAATAACAGTGATTGAGTCTATGTATTTTACAATTACTGTCGGTATGTTGGGGTGTGTAAGACCCACCTTAAAATATCAGAATTTATAATATTTAACAAGCATTTATTACAAAAATGCGAGCTTACAAAAACTTTGTTGGGTTTACAATCATACATGATCAAAATATTTGAGTTATCATTCAAAGTAGTTTAAACATTCAAATGCAATTCTTATTATTTACATATTAATTTAAACAAAATAAATCAATGCGGAAGCTTGTTCGGAGTGTTCGGTTCTTGAAAGACGCTTGATCTTCATCCGGATATCTTGTGAGCATTCACCTAATGCCAAAACCACATAAACTGTTAGTTTTGACAACTTTTAAATACGTATAATCAAGTCCTACGGCCCAACAATGGAAATAAAAGAAAATTTCTGAAATATAGATCGGTCGCGCCCCGCGACCGTTTTCGTCTCAGTTTTCGCGGCCCGCGACAAGTGTCGCGTCGCGCGACCAGTTTATTAATTCGCCGTCGCGTAACGCGACGGCCTATTTTTCACAGCAGGTTTGTTTGTTTGAGCTGCAAATGCCCAACTCCGAGTTTTAACCAAATTCTAACTTTAAAATTTCATAACTTTAGTTCTACATGTCCGTTTCACGTGATTCTTTTTCCCACGCGACCGTAATTCAATTATTCATCATATGGAGTTATAATTCAACATTCAAACTAATAAAATTCCAATTTTTTTAGCATTCGACTTATTATTCAAAATCAACATTTTGACCCGTTTGTATTTGAAACCACCAACTTGTATTTTTTTAAACAACCAAATACATACATCAATGTATTTAACTCAAGATCTCTAGCTCGGGTTTATAATTCTTATGAATTATGCTATTAGTACGCAAGCTATGCGTATAAATCCGTTTTTAGACATTCGACCCACGAATGTCATTACCTATAATTTTTATACATATCTAAGGACTACATAATCATAATACAAGTTCCTAGACAACCCCTAAGGTTCGTTTGCCCGACTTACCCCTCAAGGGTTTTTTGGTCAGATTTATGTCCTTCATTTTACGGCGAGAGACCGTCACTGTCTATTTGACCAAAAAATTACACTTTTAAATATAAATTCAGTTAAGCGTACCTGGCTCGGGTTATAGAATTAACTGACGGGTGGTCCATAAGACAACCCTTAATGATGTTAAAAGATGAATTTATCCTTCACTTAACCGCGTAATTATCTTGAATTAGATGACTATGGTTGCTTATGTTTCAGGTGCGGTGCGGGAGCTAAAAAGGGATAGAACGCAGCTTTGGACGGTTTGGAGATGAACGGGTCGTGCGTGGAACGAAAGAAGAAACAAAACATAACATTCAGGGTGCCACCGTAAATTACGATGGCCACCGTAATTTACGGTGGCCCTGAAATCTGCACATTTCTCCACCGTAACACAGTCTTCACTCACCGTAAATGTTTGATGACCACCGTAAATTACGGTGGTACCGTAATTTACCGTGGATGCTGCGAGGAAATCCGTAACTGCCTCATTTAATCAGTTTTTGGGTGTCTTTTCACATTATCTCATGATTGGACGTTTCTCTGGCATCTTAGGGGCGATTTTGGCTAGTTTTGCTTGGTTGCAAACATTTCTAAACAATTGGTTTGTGTTTTCGATTCGTATAAACATTAAACTTGTTGCTATGATTCACCAAGCTATGTGTGGCTAAACTTAGGGTGATCATCCTAAATTGAAGGTTTGTCTATGACTTTTGTGTTTGGATTCGTATTTCTAGAATAATAGACTTGCAATGTGTGTTTGTTTATTATGGTGTGTGAATGTTTGTTTGTAAATTGTTGATTGATGTTATGATCATATTCTAAACCGTACGTTCTTGGTGTCGCTGACAATCGAGATATCACGGGAGGGCTTAGGGTTGGATATTAGTCAATTGGTTATCGGGTAACAACCTCGCATTTTCATAATCCGAGTACTTAGTTCCCTTTTATCACGAACAAACAATCATACATGAATCATGTCTATGTGATTCTTTCTAGTGAATTTAAACACAATTGTCAAAAGTAAACCGGAAGTTTAGGATGGTCGCTTTTTCCTAATCTGCTTTACAACCAACCTTTTATTTGAAGTTATTTAGTTAATTTTAGTTTTAAAACCAAACAATCCAAATTATTGATATTTACTTTTTGCAAATTAGGTTAATTTTAGTTAAAGTGCAAGGCTATAAAATCAACACATTTTCCACATACTCCCTGAGTTCGATACCCATTTACCACTATCTATAGTTGTTATTTAGATTAAATTTGCGTGTACTACGACATCACGTCAAATTTTGGTGCCATTGACGGGGAGTAGTGCGCAACGTGTGTTATCTTGTGTATTAGTTAAAAAAAATAAAAAAATTTAAAATCCCAAAAAGAATTCTTTTGTGTTCGTGATTTACACTTGGTAGTTGAGTTGTGTTGTGCAGGATGGCAGAGTATTACACAAATTTCAGCTTTTCTACGTGTATATTGTGCGGGGGTCCACGTCATCCATGTATCGGTTGCCACGAGGCCCACTATAGGAGGGCACATGGAAAACCGGTGTCTTATGTTTCACAGGTTCCACCTCCATCATACGTTGATGATTATGAATTAGAAATGGAGGATGATTATTACTCGGATGGATATGATCGGGATAAGGATGTTTATTATGAGACAAGGACGGATGGTCTATGTTTATGTTGTGGTCGCGATCACACTTATGATTATGATGTGTGCACGGTGTATTCAGAAAACCCAAAGTATTGGAATAGAAAAATGATGGATGCACACATCTTAAGATCGTATCAGGAATATCGACAATATCATCCTGAAGAATATTCTAAGCCTGATGGTGTTTATACTTATCTGACCGAGGAGGAGAAAGAGCTTGCTATATTGGAAGTGATTTTGTCCAAACTCGAGCAGTATTTATCAGCACCTAACCTTTCCGATGAAGATCGAATCAGCTGTTTAGTTTCTAAGTGTCAGAATTTAAAAATGAAGATAGAAATAGAACAACGCCTTTCACCATTACCTGATGATATTTGAGATTATTCTCACATGAAGGAGGAGGTTGTGGAGGATAATACCACACTAATGAGTCCTTTATCTGATGAAGAGTCACTGGTGGATCAGATGGTGTGTGCAGATGATGAGGTAGAACAGTCTGAGGAGATGAATATGTGTACCGAACCTCTTCCCATATCAATCATTCAAATTAATAAGTGTGGGGAAGAGGGTTCGAGGAAGAAGATGAGAAGGATGAAACTACAAGACATCAGGGTATACATCATGAAGTGGATTAGAGAAACCCGCAAGTGCAGTCTGAACATGCCAATTATACTGACAAACTTATGGAGATGGCATGTAAATTTCCGGGCATTTGTTGGAAATGTTTTGGGTAAGTGTGCATTGAGACCACCGTAACGCTTATCAGGTATGGTCTGGCTGAAGACCTTTAAACTTAGCGCTCTCGGGAGGCAGCCCGAGGATGTAGAGTATTGTATTTGTGTTTTGTTTTGTTTTGTTTTGGTGTTGTGTTTGTGTTTTGGCAGGTTACTACGTTTCAATCCTCGCAGATGCAATGATTCAAGTGTGGGGATGTTTGGCAACATCCCCGTTGAGATATCATCGAATCCAAGAGATGTTTATGTTCCTGTCCGATTACCACAGCTGCATCACTACCAACACTGTTGATTTACTGATCAGGTTGTGTCTTGTTCTCATTTTGTGCACCTTTGTATATATTTATGTTTATGATCATGGTTGGGCGGATGGGTGGTGTTTAATGTGTTTGATGTGTTTATGGGTTGTGAAAGTTGGTGGTGTTTTTAGTTATATAAAAAAACAAAAAGAAATTTGGGTTTGAGTGGAAAAGCTACAATTGATGTTGTAGTGGTTTAAGCGATCTTCCCTTCAAAACCATACATTGGGGACAATGTATCCCAAGTGTGGGGATGAGGGGAAATTTTGAAAAAAAAAATTGTGAAATTTTTAAATAATCAAGCGAAATATGGTCCAAATTGAACAGTTGAGTATTAAATTGCATGACACACTGGCAACCCATATCCCCTTGTTCTTTCTTGGTGAGAGTTGAGCCACTACTTGAATTTATTAGAATACATTTTTCTTGATAAGAGTGGCAATGGGTGGGGGTGCATTAGAACTTGTGCTCAAATGCGGTTTGAGGCCTTAGCTTGATATGCATGTGAAAAGGATAAGGGCAATTAGGTAGCCTCGTCTTGGTGAGTGCGAGTGTGGGATTCGGGGGGTTGGACCTCATAAATTATATATATGAGCTTAGTACTGAGAGGGGCGGGGGTTTGGACTTTAGTAGCCCATTTGAGCTTGAAGCCGATCATTTGTAACCCGTGCCTAGTTCCTCTAAATTTAACCCGTATTTGACCCGGTCTATTAGTGTTGCATCTCGTATTAGTTTTTTTATCTTGTTATGTTTGAAAAGAAAAAAAAAAGAAAAAAAAAAGAGATATGAAAAGAAAAGAAAAAAAAAGAAGAAAAAGCAATGAAAAAAAGAAAAGAAAAAAATGAACGAGATATTTGGTATATAGTTGTTTATGTTTTGTTTTCGTTAGAAATAAAAGACCGGGTTAAATCGTTAGCTACTTCGCATATGTATTTCCATTTCCTACCCATTTGCCTTGCCATGTTACAACCTCTAAGTCCCTTTGATTCACGTGCATGTTTAGCAAATCACTTAGGCGAAAGATCGATTTCATTACAAGCTTATTGTCGTGCAACCACCCTTTTGCTTTAAGTGTGATCTAGCTTATCTTTGCTAGTTATTGCTTGTCGCCGAGAGGAGAGTTTTATGAGGGGTGTGTCATGTGCGATTTTAAGAAAGAGTTAGTAAATGTGGACATTTGTTTGCTTGGTTTGTGCTTGATCACTTGAATAAATTGTGTTTTGTTGAACGGGTTGCTTGGGGCAAGCAACGGTTAAGTGTGGGGATGTGACGGGTAGTCCGTAGGACAACCCTTAAGTGGTATAAATGATATTAAAATCCCACATTTAATCAGGAAATTGTCTAGAATTAGATAACTATGGTTGCTTGTGTTTCAGGTACATTTGGGGCTTAAAAGTGTCGGAATGAAGCTTCGAATAGGCGCGACTGAATTGGAGATTGAAAGACGGAGAATAAATGAAAAAAATCAATTATTGGTATGGAATAATTAAGAGGATAGCATTATAGAGGACGAAATTACGAGAACGTAGGCGAAAACGGTGAAGAAAACAGAGTTGAACCGAAAAAGTTATGCTGAAAACAAAATTACATGCTGAAGCCTACCGTAAATTACGGCAGCCCCCAACATTTTTCTTCCACCGTAAGGCAGTAGAGACCCACTGTAAGCTATTCCAAGCCACCATAAGCTACGGTGGCCACCGTAGCTTACGGTGGAGGCCAGCGAGAAATGTGTAACTGCCCTAATTTATGATGTTTTATTGTGTCTTTTGAAATCCAATCATGTTATTCGTTTAGTAACTGATTATGGGGCGATTTTGGGGTGTTCGAAGGTGTTCTTGAGTGGTCTAAACATGGAGACTTTGTTTTTGATTCCATTGGACAAAGCTTTGATTTGTAATTTAATTTAGTTTAATCTAGTAATTAAAACCAATCGCCAAAATTCTGAATTTACATTTCTTGCAATTTAGTTTGCTTTAGTTAATTTAGACATACATCAAGATAGCACATATTCCACAAACTCCCTGTGTTCGATACCCACTTACCGCTAGCTAATTAGTTGTAATTGGATTAAATTTGCGTGAGACCACGACATCACGTCAAATTTTCAGGTTTACACTGGTGTGTTTAGTGTGCAGGTTCTACAGGTGCATGCATACTAGAGGCTCTCACAAGTCGTCACCATTGTCATTTGATCCGGAGATTGAAAGAACACTAAGGCAAAACAGAGTTTTACTAAGAGAAAACAGAATCAATGGTTCACCTACTTCACCCATCACACCACGAAACATCATGCAAGAATCACAAATACCACCCACAACGGGTCAAACGACCTCATCATTCATACCTACTTCCACACAACCATCACCAAACACCACTATACCTAACACCACTACAATTCCTACTCCACCTCATGATACTACACTATCCAACACTACACAACCGATTACTACTCAAGTCGAACCCAGTCTTACCTTTAGCCCATCTGCCACCATTCCACCATTATCACACTTCTTTCCCCCAACTACGGGTCAATCATCCTCTAATTACCCAATACCACCCAATTCAACCATTGTCCATGCTACTTCAACATTTAGACCATCGAACCAATCGGGTTTCCATTATTCCACTCTTCCTTTTGGGCAATCCTCGGGTATTCAAGGGGATGGATATGATGATGGTTATGAAGATGAGTTTAGGGGGTACGAAGAGGAAGGTTTTTATTATGGGGGCGATGGAGGATACTTGGGACTTCAAGGAGGAGCGGGTCAACAAAGTCAACCGATCCAATAATTTCAAGATACGAGTAGATTACCGGTTGGGGTGCAACACATTAGACTGCAAGGGCCACAATTGCAACGCCCTACACCGCTACAACAAGTGCGCCCTCAAAATACACAACCACAATTTCAAAGACCGATTCAACAACAACCACCAATTCATCAATATCAATACCAACCACCCTTTGCACCTCAAGGGCCTATGCATACGGGTCAACCAAGAGCACCATTGGGTGCCCCTCAAAGACATCATCGAGAAGTTGTACTGGGAATTGAAGCTCACTTCCGGCCTATTATCACCAATAATCCCTCGCCGGTAGTGATTCCTCATCATGCGGATGGAAGAACTTTTGAAGTTAGAACAACCGCTCTCCAAAGTCTACCAAAATTCAAAGGGTTAGCAACGGAAGAACCCTATTTTCATTTGGAGACATATGATTCTATTTGCAATACCATTGGAGGTCAAGGTTTCTCTTCGGATGATGTCAAGTTGGTCCTTTTTCAATTTTCCCTAGAAGATAAAGCAAAGAGATGGTTTCACACTCTACCCTCCGCATCGATCTTTACATGGGCCGATATGCAACAAATATTCTTAGATGAATATTACACTTCTCAAAAGACTAATGATGCAAGAAGAGGTTTGAGAAGCTTCCAACAACAATCGGGGGAGATGTTTCATGAAGCCTTCGAGAGGTTTAATATGATGTTACGGAATTGCCCTCATCATGGGATCCAATTATGGGAGTTGTTGAATGCTTTTCACGAGGGGTTGAGTTCGGAGGATGCACGGGATTTAATGTCGATCACCAATGGTACATTCGGTACCAATTATGAACATGTTGATTGGGCGTTTTTAGAACAAATGGCGGTAAATTCCAAGAAGATGGCCCAATCTTCAAGAAGGGCAAGGCATGTGATTCAAAGGCCCCAAGTGCATGGAGTAGAGAGTGGCAATGTTCAAACCACAAACCAAGTGTACAACGTGTGCACTAATTGCAACGAAATAGGCCACACGGTGGAAGTTTGTGTAGTGGGGGTGGTTGATGAGCAAGTAGAGGAAGTAAATGCAATTCAAGGAGGGGGTGGTCGAAATTTCAATATGAACTCCAACACATACCACCCCGGGTTACGAAACCATCCTAATTTCCGTTACGGGAACGCGGCGAACCAAGCTAACCCAAACTTTCAAGGAGCTCAAGGTAACTTTGCACCTCGTCAACAATACAATCAAGGCAACTATAGAGGTGGAAACAATTATGGGTACCAAGGGAAATTTCAACAAACGGGTCAAAGTGGTTTGGGTCAACCTTTGTCAAGCGGGAATGAAGTCATGGATATGCTTCGGGCTATGCAACAAGATATGCAAAAGCGAAATCAACTTGATGAAGTTCAAATGCAAAAGAATGAGGTTCGTGACAAGAGCATCCAATCACTAACAACCCAAATGGGTCAATTGGCAACCGATGTGGCGGAATTGAAGAAAAGCAAGGGTCAACTTCCTAGCGACACTAAGGTAAATCCTTCACATGGTTCGTCACGAGGTAACATTAATATTAGTCATGTTAGTGTTTTGAGAAGTGGAAAAGAGTTTAAAGCCAATTTGTCACCCGAATTGGTTGAATGGGTAGTTGAGGATATCACGGGTAATTAAAGTGATGATGAAGTTTCACCGGTTAAACCAAAAGAATCAAATGTTAACAAACTGGGGTTGGGTGAAAATGAGAAAAGTGAAAAAGTTGAGGGTGAACCGAGTCAAGTCCCGTTTCCATCGGCTTTACTTGACCCGGGTAGGAAGAATTTTATTGCATCAAGAGGTCCCCAAAAAGAAGAATTGCGTGACATGTTTAAACAAGTAAAGATTAATCTTCCACTACTTGATGCAATAAAACAAGTGCCCGCTTATGCTAAATTTCTAAAGGAATTATGTACACAAAAGAGGCAACAAAAGAAGAAAATGCCTAAGCGGGTGGATTTAACCGGGCAAGTGAGTACGGTTTTGAATGGGGAGCTTCCTCCTAAGCTCCAAGATCCGGGTACGCCATTAATTAACATTCAAGTTGGTAATTTTCAAATGGCGAAGGCGTTACTAGATATTGGAGCCGGAGATAGCATTTTACCGGGGGGCTTATATGACCAATACGACTTTGGTCCGTTAGCTAGGGTGGAGACAACGGTTGTTTTGGCCGATTTGTCTCATAAGTTACCCCAGGGGATGGTTCAAAATGTAATTGTTAAAATTGATGAGTTCTACTACCCGATTGACTTTTTAGTCTTGGACTACTCATCGGCAGACCCAAAACAACAACAAAATGTAATTTTGGGTCGGCCATTTTTGAGCACCGCGCATGCCGTGATCAATTGTAGGTTTGGTACAGTCGATATGACTTTTGGGAATCGAAAAATGCGCTTGAATGTTTTTACTAACAATTCTAATGCTAACGGTGTTGATGAGTGTTTCCTGGCAGATTTTGTTGACGGATGCAACCCGCATGAGTATGAGGAGGATGGTATGGATGTTTGCTTGTGTGATTTTTCTGAACATGTACATGCTTATGCACTCCGGGTTGAAGAGGAAAAACAGGATGCCATGGCTTTGAAGGAAGGTCGACCACCATGGACTCATCAATTCGAAGGCTTACCGACGGAAATAAGTTCGGGTACTAAACCATCGTTAGTGGAACCGGCAAAGTTGGAACTTAAAGACTTACTGAGCCACTTGAAGTATGCTTTCTTAGGGGATAATGACACTCTACCAGTCATTATTGCCTCTAATTTAGAGTTGGTGCAAGAGCAAGCATTGTTGGAAGTTCTGAAAGAAAACAAGGGAGCTATTGGATGGACGATTGCCGATCTCAAAGGAATTAGTCCATCAATCGTCATGCACAAAATTTTTACCACCGAAGATGCAAAACCAACACGAGAAGCTCAAAGGCGATTGAATCCGAACCTACGGGAGGTAGTAAAGAAAGAGGTAATTAAATGATTGGACGCGGGAATCATCTATCCGATTTCGGATAGTGCTTGGGTGAGTCCCACCCAAGTTGTACCTAAGAAGGTCGGCATTCAAGTAGTCAAAGATGAAAATGGTGAACAAATTGCCACCCGACCGGTCACCGGGTGGCGTGTATGTATTGACTACCGAAAGTTGAATGCCGCCACTTCTAAGGACCATTTCCCGTTGCCTTTTATTGACCAAATCATTGAAAAACTGTCGGGTCAAAAATATTACTGCTTTTTGGACGGGTATTCGGGTTACAATCAAATAGCAATACACCCGGATGACCAACACAAGACCACCTTCACTTGTCCATATGGCACCTTTGCCTTTCGGCGAATGCCATTTGGTTTGTGCAATGCACCGGTAACTTTCCAACGATGTATGATGAGTATTTTCTCGGACATGGTTGGAGAGTCGCTTGAAGTATTTATGGATGACTTCTCAATCTTTGGCACTAGTTTTGAATCTTGTCTCAAAGAATTACAAAAAGTTTTAAAAAGGTGTGTTGAGAAAAATCTAGTGCTTAGTTGGGAGAAAAGTCACTTTATGGTGCAAGAGGGTATTGTGTTGGGTCACATAATTTCGGAAAGGGGAATGGAGGCGGATAAGGCAAAAATACGGGTAATAGCATCTTTGCCACCTCCGAAAAATGTTAAGGGTGTAAGGTCATTTTTGGGACACGCGGGGTTCTATAGACGTTTCATAAAAGGTTTTAGTGTTATCACCAAACCTTTATGCAACTTATTATTAAAAGATGTCCCATTTGATTTTACTAATGAGTGTATGCAAGCTTTCACTGTTCTGAAGGAACATTTGATCAAAGCTCCTATTTTGCAACCACCGGATTGGTCAAAGCCGTTCAAGATAATGTGTGATGCAAGCGACACTACAATTGGTGCAGTTTTGGGTCAACGGGTTGATAAAAAGCCGGTGGTGATTTACTATGCAAGCAAGACTTTATCCAAAGCGCAACTGAATTACACCACAACCGAAAAGGAGTTTTTAGCGGTGATGTATGCTTTGGATAAGTTTCGTGCTTATATTTGGGGGAGCAAGGTAGTGGTTTACTCGGATCATAGTGCGGTCCGATATTTGATGGAGAAAAAGGACGCGAAGCCCCGTTTAATCCGATGGGTATTGTTGTTACAAGAGTTTGACTTAGAAATCCGAGACAAAAAGGGAAGTGAGAACGTAGTGGCGGATCACTTGTCTCGGATTCCGGTTGAAGGGCTTGACGATGTTAGTGAAATAAATGAAAGTTTTCCCGACGAGCAACTCTTAGCCGTTTCCACCTTTGTTGCACCGTGGTGTGCCCATTACGTAAATTATTTAGCCACGGGTGCCATCCCAAATCATTGGACCAAGAAGCGAAGACAACAATTTATGGTCCAAGTGAAGCAATACATTTGGGATGAACCGGATCTTTTCAAGATTGGGCCGGATCAAGTTATTTGGAGGTGTGTGCCTGAAACGGAGGTGATGGAAATTCTGACTCACGCCCACTCATCCGCATGTGGAGGTCACTTTAGTGGGCATAAAACGGGCTACCGGGTTCTCTCATGTGGGTTTTATTGGCCCACAATTTTCAAGGATGCATGTGAGTGGGCGTGTAAACTGTGTAAACTGTCAAAAGATAGGAAGCATATCGAAGAGGGATGAGATGCCATTACAACCAATCTTGGTTGTGGAAATATTCGATGTTTGGGGTATTGACTTTATGGGTCCCTTCCCAAATTCCAACGGGTTCTTATATATCTTGGTGGTAGTTGATTACGTCTCGAAATGGATTGAAGCTATTGTAACAAGAACAAACGACCATTCGGTTGTTTGTAAATTTGTTCAATCCAACATCTTCTCTCGTTTTGGTATTCCGCGAGTTCTCATAAGTGATGGTGGTTCGCATTTCAAGAACTTTAATTTCGGGAAATTGTTGAAGTGTCCAACCGCAAATGAGTGGACAAGTCGAAGTGTCCAACCGTCAAATAAAGGAAATTCTCATGAAGACGGTTAGAACGGATAGGAAGGATTGGTCGAGCAAGTTGGATGATGCGTTGTGGGCATACCGAACGGCCTACAAAACTCCGATTGGCATAACACCTTACCGGATGGTTTATGGAAAGGGTTGTCACTTGCCAATGGAGTTAGCGCATCGGGCACATTGGGCAATCAAGACGGTGAATGCGGATTATAATGAGGCGGGAAAGATGAGGAAGTTGCAATTGAGCGAGATAGAATAGATTAGAGACGAGGCGTATGAGTGTGCATCGGCCTACAAAGACAAGCTCAAGAAGGTACACGATGCAAAGTTGAGGAAGAAAACCTTTGAAGTGGGTCAAAAGGTTTGGTTGTACAATTCAAGACTCAAGATGTTTGCGGGCAAGCTTAAAAGCAAATGGATGGGCCCGTATGTCGTTCGGCGAGTTGGGAGGTTTGGTGATGTAGATATCCAAGATGAGCAAACACTGAAACAACAAATGGTGAATGGTCACCGGTTGAAGCCATACTTGGAGAGGAACGACATCAACAACTTGGAGCTTGATAAAGCGGGCTACATCTTACTCCCGGTCGATGATGAGCAACCATGAGAGGCCCAGGTTTTGTAGTGTAAATAGTTAGTATTTTATTTTGGTTGTTTTGTATAGTTTGCATATTTACCGTACTCGCTTGAAGCTTGTGTTTGAAACAAGTGTGGGGACATTCGGGTTGCGAATTGCTATAACATTGTGTTGAGGACAACACGGGACTTTCGAGGGGGTAGGGTAATTTTTACATGTTTTTGAAAAATTTTAAAAACAGAAAAAAAATTGAAAAAAACTGAAAAAATATAAAAAAAATGTACCTAAAAATTGCAATTTTCAGCGAACCAGAGATGCCCAGGTGCCACCGTAATTTACGGTGGCACCGTAAGTTACGGTGGCCAGTGGAAATGTTTGGTCTTTACGGTGAAACGCCACTGAGTTACGGTGGGATTATGTTTCCAGGGTACACCTTAAATTACGGTGTCCACCGTAATTTACGGTGGACCTGGCGAGTGTAAAGGTCGTTCCGATTGCAGCATGTACATAAAAAAAAATAATAAAACAATCATTCACGTGAAACAACCCCATCCACACGATTTTCCTTCACCTTTCTCCTCTATCCATTCTCATCTATCACTTTCACAAGACCCACAAAATCCCTAAACTCCATAACCTTCTTCAACCTTCAATCTTCCATATCTCTTTCAATTCTTGACCAAACCAAGTGAAATCTAGGTCTATCTTGGCTAATTTTTCACATACTTTCTGATTTTGAGAAGAGATTTGCGAAAAAACGAAGCTTTCGGGTCCGAATCACAAACCCTAGGTCCGAAAAAGTTTGGGGGTTTTTGAAGCTATTGTTTCATTTGTGTGCTAGCATCTTCAAGCAAAGGTATGGAAGTTTATTTGTTGTATTTTGATGATGCATTGTGAAGATTGAGGTTTTTGTTGATATTTGTTGTACCCACTTGCTTGTTCTTAGATTTTGTCATAAAAATTGTTACTTGAACATTGTTATGGGTTGTAGATGTAGGATTGATGGTAAAGTAGTGAACTTTTTGGGAATCTCTACATTGTAGAAACACCATGCCCAATTTTTGAAAAAGATTTATAAAGTATTGGTTCACTAGCATCTACAACCATAGTAACAAGCAAGTGTGGGGATATTTTGGTAAAAAGGGGCTAATTTATTGTGTTTGGTTGTGTTGTTTGCTCTAATGTGTGTAGAAAAATGGTTCGAACGAAAGAAAGAGCCGGAGCAAGTTCATCTTCTTCGTCTAAAGATAAGGGCAAGCAACCGGAACAACAACCGAGAAAAAGGCAATATTTGGGTCGAGTTGATGAGAGTGAAAGTGAGGAAGAGATGGAGTTGGACCCGGCTGAAAAGCCACGACGGGAGTCGGGTCCTTTGGATGACCAACCAGAACATATTGCGAGAGGGAAGTTCGTGAAGTGGAATTTAGTCCTTTGGTGTGTTTGCCAAATTCCGCGCTCTAGGATGGGAGTCGGCACTTAGTTGTTATGACAAGGATAGCAAGAATTTGTTCATAAATGAAATTCAAGAGTGGATGGCAACTCTCAAGTGCAACACATACGAAAAGCCATCACAAATGAAGTTGATAGGTGAAGTGAACGGGATTCCGGTAGAAATGTCTTTTGACACATTGAAGAAATTGGGAAAATACGACAGTCTACATGCTTGTGAGTACATGATTCCTAGTCTTGATGACCTTCTGATAAAACCGGAGAAGCATGTTCGTTGGAATGATATGTTGGCGGCATTATTTTTGCCCGGTACTTACAGTGGAGTCTTGCACCGGAGGAATTTGAAGATAGAAGTGAAGTTGTTGCTAGCAATCTGCATTTTAAATGTCATTCCGCGAAGGGGGGACAAAGAGCAAGTGAGGTACCCGGAAGTACCCGTCCTCTATTCGCTACTCAATGGGTCTCCGCGTTTTCCAATCCGATATTTGATCATGAACCACCTCTGGATTTGCCGAAATAAGTTGGGAAGAGACATTATCCCGTATTGTCGAATTATCACGGGATTGATGAAGCAGCAAAAGGCAATCACGTCAGAGGATAAAGGGGCACCAAAAAGGCATCAGCCTTTTACTTTAGACAAGTTGGGGATTGGTTGGACGTATACATAATCGGAACGGTACCATAAACTCAAGTCGGAGGGACAGAGATGGAGAGCATTAAAAGTGGGTGCAAGGGATCTTCTACCAGGCGAAGCGGATGAGCCGGAAAGCGATGCGGAAATTCCAAGTGGTGATGATGATTATTCGGACGAGTCGCATGGTGGTGAGAATGTAGGCCAAGGGGGCCTAGGTAGAGGTTATGGCGGTGCCTTTTTCGATTACACGGAACGTTCTTATGTGCCGAATTGGGCTTATGATGGCACGATGCAAGAGGTTATCGAAAATCAACGTCCTCCGGCACCCATTTTTGAGTCATGGTCGGGTTCGGAGCGGATGTTATTTGATCAAAACACGATGATGAGTGCAAGCATGGAGCGGTCTTTGAAACAAAATTTTGATCGTCAAGAGGCATGGAATCGCACACACGCGTATTCTCATGAATTGGAAATGAATAATCGATATCATGATGATCAAGCAAGAAGATTGCATGCAGATTGGCACGCCGGGCGGCCGGTGGTTGTGGATCCACAACATGTGGATTATGCGTCTCTACCACTGTATGATGGTAGTGTTTCGTATCCAACCCCGCCGCTTCATCATTCACAATGGATCGACCCGCGCCAACAAGAAGGAGCTCCGCAACAAGGTGGGAGTAGTAGCGGTACATTTGCATTTGGAGAATGGAATGACATGATGTCTTCCATTTTTGGGCCTCCACAGCCACGCTATTACTAGCCAGGTCGTGTTCCTTCCTTGTATATGTTGTGAATATTTGTTAGCTTGTTTTGTTTATGGTCGGGTGGTTGGGTGGTGTTAGTTTGAGTTGTGATGCTATGTTGGGTTGGTGCGAGTTGGCAGTGTGATGTTTGAAAAGAAGAAAAATAAAAAAAAAATAAAAAGAATGAAAAATCCAAAAAGAAATTTGTGGTTTGAGTGTTGAGCTTTTGGGTGATGTGAAAGATGTTTAGTGATCAAATCCTCCTAAAACCATACATTGGGGTCAATGTATCCCAAGTGTGGGGATGGGGCAAGTTTTTGAAGATTTTGAAAAAAAAAATTAAAATCAAGCGAAACGATGTGAGAATTTGAACACCCTAGATTAACCCCAATTGATGCACCAGCAACCCTTGATACCCCTTTTATTCTTGGTGAGAGTTGAAGCCACACATGTAAATAAATAATAC
The DNA here is from genome assembly GCA_030545235.1 of Helianthus tuberosus. Taxonomy (NCBI): domain Eukaryota; kingdom Viridiplantae; phylum Streptophyta; class Magnoliopsida; order Asterales; family Asteraceae; genus Helianthus; species Helianthus tuberosus. The sequence continues at coordinate 169,791,934 of CM060368.1, forward strand.
TTGTCTTTGTTGAGAGTGGCTACGGGTGGGGGTGCATTAGAACTTGTGCCTTGATACGGTTTGAGTCTTTAGTTGGACATGAATGCGAAAAGGATAAGGGCATTTAGGTAGCCTTGTCTTTAGCGTGTATGAGTGTGGGATTTGGGGGGTTGGACCTCATAAATTATATATATGAGCATGGTTGCGAGAGGGGTGGGGGTTTGGACATTTAGTTGCCCAATTTTGTGCCTAAAAGCCTATTGTTTGTTTCCCCCTAGCTAGTGACCTAAAAATTTACCCAACTTGACCCGGTCTTATAATGTTAGTAGTAGTAGTAGTTTTAGTAGTTTGATGCAGATATGTTTGATTCTTTATTGTATGTTTGTTTGTTTAAAAAAAATGAAAAAACGCAATGAAAAAAAAAGAAAAAAGAAATGATGTTTAGTTACCTTGTATATAATAGTTTAGTTTGGTAGTTGTTTGTTTGTTTATTTGTGTAATAAAAGACCGGGTTAAGTTTTCGCTACTTCATATATATTCCATTTCCTACTCATACACCTAGCCACATTACAACCTTGAAAGTCCCTTTGATTTGCATTCATGTTTGGCATTTGTTAGGAGAAGGATCGATTTAGGTACAAGCCTATAGTTGTGCAACCGCCCGTTAGCTTTTGTGTGTCTAGCTTACACTTGCTAGTGCTTACTTGTTACCCAGAGGAGAGACATAGCGAGGGGTGCGTTATTTTGGGTGTTAAAAAGGGGGTTAGTAAAAGGACTACATGTTTATGCTTGGTTTACATTGATCACTTGTTTTGAAAATGGTTTGATGAGTTGCTTGGGACAAGCAACGGTTAAGTGTGGGGATGTGACGGGTGGTCCATAGGACAACCCTTAATGATGTTAAAAGATGAATTTATCCTTCACTTAATCGCGTAATTATCTTGAATTAGATTACTACGGTTGCTTATGTTTCAGGTGCGGTGCGGGAGCTAAAAAGGGATAGAACGCAGCTTTGGACGGTTTGGAGATGAACGGGTCGTGCGTTGAACGAAAGAAGAAACAAAACATAACATTCAGGGTGCCACCGTAAATTACGGTGGCCACCGTAATTTACGGTGGCCTTGAAATCCGCACATTTCTCCACCGTAACACAGTCTTCACTCACCGTAAATGTTTGATGACCACCGTAAATTACGGTGGTACCGTAATTTACGGTGAAGGCTGCGAGGAAATCCGTAACTGCCTCATTTAATCAGTTTTTGGGTGTCTTTTCACATTATCTCATGATTGGACGTTTCTCTGGCATCTTAGGGGCGATTTTGGCTAGTTTTGCTTGGTTGCAAACATTTCTAAACAATTGGTTTATGTTTTCGATTCGTATGAACATTAAACTTGTTGCTATGATGATTCACCAAGCTATGTGTGGCTAAACTTATGGTGATCATCCTAAATTGAAGGTTTGTCTTTGACTTTTGTGTTTGGATTCGTATTTCTAGAATAATAGACTTGCAATGTTTGTTTGTTTACTATGGTGTGTGAATGTTTGTTTGTAAATTGTTGATTGATGTTATGATCATATTCTAAACTGTACGTTCTTGGTGTCGCTGACAATCGAGATATCACGGGAGGGCTTAGGGTTGGATATTAGTCAATTGGTTATCGGGTAACAACCTCGCATTTTCATAATCCGAGTACTTAGTTCCCTTTTATCACGAACAAACAATCATACATGAATCATGTCTATGTGATTCTTTCTAGTGAATTTAAACATAACTGTCAAAAGTAAACCGGAAGTTTAGGATGGTCGCTTTTTCCTAATCTGCTTTACAACCAACCTTTGATTTGAAGTTATTTAGTTAATTTTAGTTTTAAAACCAAACAATCCAAATTATTGATATTTACTTTTTGCAAATTAGGTTAATTTTAGTTAAAGTGCAAGGCTATAAAATCAACACATTTTCCACATACTCCCTGACTTCGATACCCATTTACCACTATCTATAGTTGTTATTTGGATTAAATTTGCGTGTACTACGACATCACGTCATTAACCCGTTTAAATAGCTTTTGCTTTTAAACTTTCTAATTTAAAGCAACGCAAGCCATAAATTAATTCATGTGATCACAAAACTCAACAAACGGTCATCAGTTATTGTTGTCAAATGGTATTAACACACCATTTGACCCGTTTAGTCGAAATAACCAATTGTTATTATGAGAGGATATCTAGTTACCATCTCGCCCTTTTTTACCCATTCTGGTTTTCTCCTTGAACTCTTTTTTTTACTTAAAGACTGTTTCTTGTCTTGTTTGACTCGTTATGACTATCGCCATATGATATCTATTTGAATCTCTTTTCCCATATGTCCACTCATGTCTGGATTACCTTTTTACCATTTTTCATGGTTTCTTACCATTTCTCACTTGTTCCGACTCACATTATTTCATGCCGAAACATCATATTTCAATTACTTAATAAAGTTCATTTACAATACTTGCAAGTAAGTATTTCGTAAATAATATAAAGGGGCGTAAGCTTACTTACCTTGCATCCGAAACACGCTTTTCCTTCACACTTGATTCGTTTGACCCCCTTCCTTTTCCAAGCTTCCACCTAGCTTGTCATGCGTCAAACTATAATCATAATTCGTAAGACGGTTAGATTAGTCATTATCACATACGACTATTCCATCTTACGAATTCTATATCGAATCTACTATTCGACTTCATCATTGGTTGATATGAGTTATAAAAGTCATTTACCCTTAATCATACAAAAATGCAAATTTGCGTTCAGTAACTCACTTAGGCAGGTTCGTATCACTGAAAATAAGCTGTTTTTGGTGACCTATTTACAAGTCTTCAAAAATTATGATTTTTTTATTTGACGTACCTCTCGGAGGGTTAGGCCTTGTGTTAGAATTTCAAGATCTAAATCTTTACCAAAAATTCGTAAAAATTCATTTACTAAGCTGCAATCAGATTCGTCACTTCTGACTGCAGCTTACGAAAAAATTTATCTAAAAGTCCTCGTTTATCCGATTGACGAAATTCCAATTAAAGATTTTTGTAATCACTTAAAGATATCTACAGTAAAAATTTGAGATCATAACCAAATTCCTAAAGTGAGTTATGAAATTCGTAATAGGCTGCAAATTCTGCCAGAAAACGCAGCTTGAACCTTTGATACGGAAAAATTCATAAAACGCTCAGTTTTCGTAAAAAAATGCAATTCCAGTGGGGTTTTAAAGATATTTCCTGGAATTACATTTTAGACTCAAGAAACACATGTTCTTGTAACGTTTTGTCCATGTTACAGCCAATACAAGTCGCCTGTAAATTCTGATCAAAAGCTGTTTGAATTCATCTTTCAATTAAAACATGTTTATGACATTATAACATTATTTTTTTGCAATCAAAACCCTAAAAACATCACATACACGAATTCAGCATCAACAAATCTGAATTTACTTCATGGAACTCAAATTACACTAGAATAATAATCATAATCCTAGTGTTTGACATGTTTCTACAAAACCCACTAAGCACCTATATTGGTGATTATGGATTTTCATAGTGATGAACATAATTGAACAAACTAATGGCTAGGATATATTCATAGACATGATTTCAACCCAAATTCACCTAAACAACTATCATGCAAGCTCAATTTCGAATCAAAAGTGTTCATCCAGAATATTAGATTGAACCAAATAGTGAAATTTTTACATACCTTATGATCTCTTTACTGAGGAGATCACTAATCTATGCTTGGATTTCGATTTGGAATCAATTTGAGCCTTCAATTTGATCAATTAGCAAGAACTAGGGTTTGGAGGTGTGTTTGGTCGCCCTCCTGTGTTTTGTTCGATCCAGACACACACAAGTGTGTGTTTGGAATTTCAATTTTTTTTTGTTTTAATTAAAACTAGTTTAACTTTTAACACCTTTAGCCCCTCTAATTCACCCAAGTTACATAGAGTGTATTTTAACCAACTTCTTTATTACTACAAGACTTATAATTAACTTGGTTTTTTATTTCCTAGTTATTTTATCTTGTTCATAACTGTTGTTTAATAAATATTAACACCTATATATTTTTCGGGTTTTACCTAACCCGTTTCACTTTAAGTCTCGTTAACTCGGTCCTTTTATATACTTTGTTTTCTCAAAGTATTTATCCTCCTTTTTATTAATATTAGATTTGTTTATTTAAATCCTAATATTTACCGGGTAAATTTTCACCGCCAACGGTATTTTACCCGTCGACAATATTAACGTGGTTCGATTACCGAACCCGTTTTTAGGGTGTTACAAGTCTACCCCCTTAAAGAGGTTTCGTCCCCGAAACCTTATTTACGTAGCTCATGAATTTAGACTAATACTTATCTTCGTTTTTAAGGCATTCAATTATTCTTTTGGTTCTAACGTTTTCACTTATATCGACGCGCACGTCTTTCATGTGTAAGGCCTCGCGGGCCGTTACTTTCAACTTTTATCCTTTATCTTTCTTGACCGAGATATCACTTGACCACTTAGACTCATCAGTCTGTTAACATGTTTATCCCACGCTTGTCTTATATTAACAAGCGCTTTGTATTTGTCATGACATTTTCTCAACCTTGAATAGTTCCTCCGGCTAGACTATTTAGTCGCCGTCACTTCATACCTCGTCATCTGGGTATACTATTTTGCCATCTCTGGTCTTATGTGTGTTTAAGATTTTCTAAATCCCGTCATGTTACATATGTTTGTTAAAAAGCTGCTTTTGACTAAAAAACTAAATTTTTAGTTTACGTTTTCTCTGTCTTATGTCTTTTCCTCATGTCTAGGATTTTCCGTCTAAGTTTTATTCCTGACCTTTATTATTTTACATGGAGAATTGTAACCAGTTTTCCACGCTTTATCCAAGTGACCCGCAGGTTCTTTTACTTAGCCTCGTAAGCTTTTTCTTTAGATTTTCACCTTTTTAAGGTGAGAACCCTAACAATTCGTTTCTTTCTATTTGTGACCCGAAGGTCTTTTTGGTCCCGTACACCTTAGTATCATTTATAATCTCGTAAGTTATGATAATCCCGTAGATCATCTTTTATTCAAGTCTTTATTCAAAGGTATATACACTTATACTTGTATATGGCGTTAAAGCACCCTTTTTATGTTCAAAATCATTTATTTTCGCTTTGTATTTCCTTTGACTTTGACCGTAGTCTAAGGCTACATTTGTTTTCTTTCGGACAAATTTTTCCGACTTTATGACTTCTTACGTCACTCACACGTCGGTTTATTCTACGCTTACCATTATCTGGTTATCACCTATATTTCTTTGCAACCCTCTACCCGAGTTCTTTTACCTTAAGGTTTTTAGCGCCCATAACCCCTTGCATAGGTTTATTAATATTTCGCGCTTTTTATTTATTCGGTTCGCGCTTACTTACATTAGCAAGCATTATTATTTATTTATTTCGTTTGACTTGTTCGTGTGAGATTTTGTCACTTATGGATGTCAAACTTCATTCTTTGTTCGACCCGTTCAACTTTAAAATGGTTGAACATAATTTATCAAAATTTCTATTTACATCATTTTGTCGTCTTTTAGTCATGAATCAAAACCCGAGTCTTTTGACTTTCCATCCGAGTTTCCGCTTCTCGGTCTACGCATGTGTTTAAATCCTTACCCAACAACTGGGTGTTTTACCGAAATCGTTATTATTGCAACCCTTCCGGTAGGCATTAAGACTTCGCTTTAATTTATTTGGGCGTCTTAGCAAAATCCATCGCTTTTATTCGACCATGTCTTTTATTCTTTATGTGACCATCCTTAACGGCCTTATAATTTATGAGTGACGATTATCATCGTCATCCCTTCCTTACTACAACCAAGTTAACGACCTTGATTGTCTTTTCGTGTGGGCAACACCTTTGTTTTTATGACCCTGCGGGTCATCTATACTTTGGTTTTACTTGCCCCTTTTGTCAACCATGGCTCTTTCATCCAAAATGGTTTATTTTCGTGAATTTTTTTTTTCCTTAGGTCATTTATTTATGTCATTGTTTACATTAATCTATGTCCCTTCTCTCGGGCTCATTATCCTAATGTAATACGCTTCCGTCACCCGGCTGTGTGTTTACATTATTATCAAGTATTTTGCTCATTTGATTCCTTTGGGTACTTTTAATTTGTCCCACTCACCCTGTCCTTACTACATCGGATGTAAGTATGTCCATCATAAAAGTTCATGGTACCACGTGTTCACTACTTACTTGGCCAGAGTAAGCGATCAACACCTGATATGCATGACCTTTTATAATTTTCACATTACACCCCATGTAAGTAACGCCTCTTTTTAGTTTCCTTGGAAATAATATCCTGGATAGGTATTCTATTCAGGTTTTTCCAAGTTTTTAATTTATATATGCAACGGTCAGTCTCTATGTATTTGTTGCATATTACTATTCGTGCAATAAATTTAAAATGTGCACCTGGTAATCCTTGCCCTAACGAGCTTCTCTTGCCATTAGCCTTGTTCGCGATCGCTACGCGATTTAGGTCCTTGGTGAGCATGTTCTACTTGTCGTACCTTGGACCGTTCCTCCATCAAATCCGCATTTTGTTAGACTCCCGCTATCTTTAGATGCGAGTTTTCTTCAACTAAAACATTTACAAGAGTTAATAATATCAACTTCAATAATCGCCCGTATTATAATACAAGGCTTTTCTACTATACGCGTTAACGCGCGTAATTTCGTCAACTATATTTTTCATTTAATTGAGGTAACGTGTATTACATGATAACCCTATGTGTTGTTCACAATACTTTAATCATGTTAACCGTTAATATACATGTACTTACCGGATTTGCGATCAAGCCTCGAACCGAACACTTTATTCTTTTAACCTTGAGCTCTGATTGCCAACTTGTAAGACCCACCTTAAAATAACAGAATTTATAATATTTAACACGCATTTATTACAAAAATGCGAGCTTACAAAAAACTTTGTGGGTTTACAATCATACATGATCAAAATATTTGAGTTATCATTCTAACTAGTTTAAACATTCAAATGCAATTCTTATTGTTTACATATTAATTTAAACAAAATAATTCAATGCGGAAGCTTGTTCGGAGTGTTCGGTTCTTGAAAGACGCTTGATCTTCATCCGAAAATCTTGTGAGCATTCACCTAATGCCAAAACCACATAAACTGTGAGTTTTGACAACTTTTAAATACGTATAATCAAGTCCTACGCCCAACAATGGAAATAAAAGAAAATTTCTGAAATATAGATCGGTCACGGCCCGCGACCGTTTTCGTCTCAGTTTTCGCGTCCCGCGACAAGTGTCGCGTCGCGCGACCAATTTATTAATTCGCCGTCGCGTAACGCGACGGCCTATTTTTCACAGCAGGTTTGTTTGTTTAAGCTGCAAATGCCCAGCTCCGAGTTTTAACCAAATTCTAACTTTAAAATTTCATAACTTTAGTTCTACATGTCCGTTTCGCGTGATTCTTTTTCCCACGCGACCGTAATCCAATTCTTCATCATATGGAGTTATAATTCAACTTTCAAAATAATAAAATTACAAATTTTTAAGCATTCGACTTATTATTCAAAATCAACATTTTGACCCGTTTGTATTTGAAACCACCAACTTGTTTTTTTTTAAACAACCAAATACATACATCAATGTATTCAACTCAAGATCTCTAGCTCGGGTTTATAATTCTTATGAATTATGCTATTAGTACGCAAGCTATGTGCATAAATCCGTTTTTAGACATTCGACCCACGAATGTCATTACCTATAATTTTTATATATATCTAAGGACTACATAATCATAATACAAGTTCCTAGACAACCCCTAAGGGTCGTTTGCCCGACTTACCCCTCAAGGGCTTTTTGGTCAGATTTATGTCCTTCATTTTACGGCGAGGGACCGTCACTGTCTATTTGACCAAAAAATTACACTTTTAACTATAAATTCAGTTAAGCGTACCTGGCTCGGGTTATAGAATTAACCCGTTTAATTACCTTTTGCTTTTAAACTTGCTAATTTAAGGCAACGAAAGCCATAAATTAATTCATGTGATCGCAAAACTCAACAAACGATCATCAGTTATTGTTGTCAAATGGTATTAACACACCATTTGACCCGTTTAGTCGAAATGACCAATTGTTATTATGAGAGGATATCTAGTTACCATCTCGCCCTTTTTACCCATTCCGGTTTTCTCCTTGAACTCTTTTTTTTTTACTTAATGACTGTTTCTTGTCTTGTTTGACCCGTTATGACTTTCGCCATATGATATCTATTTGAATCTCTTTTCCCATCCGTCCACTCATGTCCGGATTACCTTTTTACCATTTTTCATGGTTTCTTACCATTTCTCCCTTGTTCCGACTCGCATTATTTCGTGCCAGAACATCATATCTCAATTACTTAATAAAGTTCATATACAATACTTGCAAGTAAGTATTTCGTAAATAATATAAAGGGGCGTAAGCTTACTCACTTTGCATCTGAAACACGCTTTTCCTTCACACTTGATTCGTTTGACCTGCTTCCTTTCCAAGCCTCCACATAGCTTGTCAAGCGGCAAACTATAATCATAATTCGTAAGACGGTTAGATTAGTCATTATCACATACGACTATTCCATCTTACGAATTCTATGTCGAATCTACTATTCGACTTCATCATTGGTTGATATGACTTATAAAAGTCATTTACCCTTAATCATACAAAAATGCAAATTTGCGTTCAATAACTCACTTAGGCAGGTTCATATCACTGAAAATAGGCTGTTTTTTGTGACCTGTTTAACCTGTTTACAAGTCTTCAAAAATTATGATTTTTTTATGTGACGTACCTCTCGGAGGGTTAGGCCTTGTTTAGAATTTCAAGATCTAAATCTTTACTAAAAATTCGTAAAAATTCATTTACTAAGCTGCAATCAGATTCGTCACTTCTGACTGCAGCTTACGAAAAAATTCATCTAAAATTCCTCGTTTATCCGACTGACGAAATTCCATTTGGATATTTTTGTAATCACTTAAAGCTATTTACAGTAAAAATTTGAGATCATAACTAAATTCCTAAATTGAGTTATGACGTTCGTAATAGGCTGTAAATTCTTCCAGAAAACACAGCTTGAACCTTTGATACGGAAAAATTCATAAAACGCTCAATTTTTGTCGAAAAAATGCAATTCCAGTGGGGTTTTAAAGATATTTCCTGGAATTACATTTTAGAGACAAGAAACACATGTTCTTGTCAAGTTTTGTCCACGTTACAGCCAATACAAGTCGGCTGTAAATTCTGATCAGAAGCTGTTTGAATTCAGCTTTCAATTAAAACACGTTTATGACATTATAACATTATTTTTTTGCAATCAAAACCCTAAAAACATCACATACACGAATTTAGCATCAACAAATCTGAATTTACTTTATGGAACTTAAATTACACTAGAATAATAATCATAATCCTGGTGTTTGACATGTTTCTACAAAACCCACTAAGCACCTATATTGGTGATTATGGATTTTCATATTGATGAACATAATTGAACAAACTAATGGCTAGGTATAGTCATAGAAATGATTTCAACCCAAATTCACCCAAACAACTATCATGCAAGCTCAATTTCGAATCATAAGTGTTCATTCAGAATTTTATATTGAACCAAATAGTGAAATTTTTACATACCTTATGATCCCTTTATTGAGGAGATCACTAATCTTTGCTTGGATTTCGATTTGGAATCGATTTGAGCCTTCAATTTAATCAATTAGCAAGAACTAGGGTTTGTAGGTGAGTTTGGTCGCCCTCCTGTGTTTTGTTCGATACAGACACACACAAGTGTGTGTTTGGAATTTCAATTTTTTTTTGTTTTAATTAAAACTAGTTTAACTTTTAACACCTTTAGCCCCTCTAGTTCACCCAAGTTACATAGAGTGTATTTTAACCAACTTCTTTATTACTACAAGACTTATAATTAACTAGGTTATTTATTTTCTAGTTATTTTATCTTGTTCATAACCGTTGTTTAATAAATATATAACACCTATATATTTTTCGGGTTTTACCTAACCCGTTTCACTTTAAGTCTCGTTAACTCGGTCCTTTTATATACTTTGTTTTCTCAAAGTATTTATCCTCCTTTTTATTAATATTATATTTGTTTATTTAAATCCTAATATTTACCGGGTAAATTTTCACCGCTAACGGTATTTTACCCGTCGTCAATATTAACGTGGTTCGATTACCGAACCCGTTTTTAGGGTGTTACAAGGTGTTGTATACATTACTTGTTACTGCACTGTGAGTAGTAGCATGACCATAAGTCAGGATTGACAGTACTGAAGGAGGTAATTGGGTAGATATAAACATTGTAATTGCTATCAGTACTGTGAAGTCATAAAATTGTTTTGATTAAACTAGGATGCACTCACCAGTATTTCTTGCTGATAAAATGTTTTTAAAATGCGTTTCAGATAACAAAATGTGAAAGCCAATAGAAACCAGCTGGAAACCACTGAAGGCTTAGAAAAATGGCTATAAAAGTTACCTAAATAAAAAGGAAATCATATTTTTAATAATTAGGGTTTACCCCTATAAATATGTTACAAATGAAAATCGGGTTTTGTCCAACTTGTTTATTATAAATATATTATTAGCAAAACTTGGGTTTTAACCCATTTATCTATCTTAAACATTTTGGTGTTTAACTCTGATAAAAATATTTCCTAACTACGGTCTTGATGAAACTTTCCGCTGCCAAATTAATAAACACCGATACCATCTGACTGGTTCGCGACTCCCTCTCCCAGGGTGGGGTCGGGGGCTGTGACACTGTAAACACTGCTTGTTATGTGTAGAATAGAGTTTTAATCAACCCTAGGCATCAAAAGACTCCCTATGAAACTTTATTCAAAATCAAACCACTGATCTCCTATTTCAAAATCTTTGGCTACCCATGTTTTATCCTAAAATTAAATGATTCAGTTTCAAAATTTCCAGGCAAAGTAGATTGTGGTTATCATCTGGGATACTCAACCACAACCAAGGCCTGCAAAGTGTTTAACACAAGGACTAGGTGTGTGGAAGAGACTTTGAATGTGAAGTTCAGTGAACTTACATCATTGAAAATCCCAGCAAACCTTGTTGAACTATTTGACCTTGATAAATTTAGATTTGAAGATGTGTTTGTCAAGACTAACCCTGCAGGTACACTACAATCTTTCTCACAAGATAATGGATGTGATATTGTGATTCCATAATATAAAGTCACTACCACCATCAGAGAAGCAGATGTTCAAAACAGCTGTCAAAACTCTGCCACTGCTGAATCAACAATCGTTGATCAAACCTATGCCATTTCATCATCTACAACCTCTGTTGATAAAAATCCATCAACAGTGGATAAAAATCAATATTGTGCCACACCCATTCCTCCTATTCCTCCCCCTCCATTCCAAACAGATGTTGATTCTTCAAAATTGCCAACAGATGTTAGCTCAAACGATTCACATCTGCAGTCTTCACCTCTCAATGCCATTGTTCCATACAAGGGGGATCTAATCTTCCTTAAATCTCATCCACCTGATCAAGTTATTGGCAACATCAATGAAGGGGTTCTCACAAGAATTCAATCCCAAAACATTTTCTTTTTGCAAGCTTTCTATCTCTCCACCAACCAGTCAAGTACCAAGAGGCAATGAAAGACAATACTTGGGTAGAAGCTATGCAAGAGGAGCTCCAACAGTTCAAAAGACAGCAAGTATGGGAACTTGTACCACTGCATGAGGATGTAAGTCCAATTGGCACAAAGTGGGTCTTCAAGAACAAAACTGATGAAAGGGGTATTGTTGTAAAAAACAAAGCCAGGCTTGTGGTTCAAGGTTATAGACAACAAGAGAGCATAGACTATGATGAAACATTTGCTCATGTAGCAAGACTTGTAGCCATCAGACTGTTCTTAGCCTTTGCTATCAACCACAACTTCAAGGCGTATCAAATGGATATAAAGTGTGCTTTCCTATATGGCAAAATACAGGAAGAGGTATATGTCTGCCAACCTCCTGGTTTTGAAGATCCTTTTTATCCTGATCATGTCTACAAGCTCAATAAAGCTTTGTATGGCTTGAAACAAGCACCAAGGGCCTGGTATGAAAATCTTTCCACTTTTCTAATCTCCATAGGCTTTACAAGAGGTAAAATTGATAAAAAAAATATTTTTAAAATGGAGAGGAAAATATTTGATGATTGTCCAAATTTATGTTGATGACATCATTTTTGGAAGCACATGTACCTCCATGTGTGAAGAGTTTAGGAGACTCATGACAACAGAGTTTGAGATGAGTGCCATGGGTGAACTCCAATGCTTTATTGGTCTCCAAGTTAAGCAATTGCGGAATAGAACTTTTATTTATCAAAGCAAATATGTAAAAGATCTCTTAAACAAATTTGACATGAATGATTGCAAACCATGTAGTACACCCATGGCAACCACAAAGCTTGTCACTGCTGACGAAAAAGATGACTTGGTTGATCAAACACTGTATAGGAGCATGATTGGGTCTTTATTGTACCTAACTGCATCAAGGCCAGACATCATGTTTGCAACATGTGTCTGTGCCAGATCCCAGTCAGCACCTAGGAAGTCTAATCTCATTGCTGTGAAAAGAATATTCAGATACATAAAAGGTGCTCCCACACTTGGTATCTGGTATCCTGCTAATAGGAACATCAAGCTTTCAGGTTTCTCAGATAGTGCCTTTGCTGAATGCAACACCATAAGGAATTCTACATCAGGAGGGTGTCAATTCCTAGGCAATTGCTTAGTGTCTTGGCAAAGCAAAAAGAAAACAGTTATTTCCACATCCACTACTGAAGCAGAATATATAGCTGCTGCAAGCTGTACAACCCAACTGTTTTGGCTTCAAAATCAGTTACTGGATTTTGGTATAACTGCTCTACAGACTCCTCTCATGTTGGACAGTCAAACAGCTGAAAATATCATCAAAAATCCAGTATCCCATTCAACCACAAAACACATTGACATCAGACATCACTTTGTGAGGGATTGCTATGAAAAAGGTTTGATTTCTCTACATCATGTTTCAACTCAGGATCAGCTGGCAGATGTGCTAACAAAAGCATTAGACACATCTACCTATGAAAGCTTGATCTCAAGAATTAGCATGCTTAACTTGGATTAGAAGGCAAAAACTTCTTTTCCTTGAATAAAAAGCATTAAAATGTTCTCACAAAATAAAAAATTCATCCTTAAAAATAGCTTAAAATGAAAAATTTTCATAAATCTTTAAAAGTCTGTCCATATCCACTGATTGTCTTAAACCTTTGATTGGTTGAAAATTCACCTAATGCTAAAAGACAACCTCTTTTTTCATTTACTTGTTGACCACTGTTGACCAAACAACTGTTGGTATCAACCTCTGATGTCTATCCACTGATAGACTAAAATCAGCCACTGTTTTCATATTCATTGTTCCCGACCACTATTGTTGTCCAACAGTGGTTTCCAAACAACTGTCATCCACCTTTAATCATAGGTTGCCACATGGGCAGATGTTAACCGTCCGATCTTTGAAACTGCTGCCACGTCAGCATTCACTTTTTCCCTTTATAAAACCTTGTTTTATTCCCAAACAGTTCTTTAACTCGCCATATTGAATTCAAAAATTCTCCAAAGCGGTTACCATCTTCTTCAACCTCTCGTAATTTCTAAACTCCGATCATGGCTCTGATAATCAAAATCCTCATAACTACCTCCCCATTTTTGAGAAAACTGACAAAAACACCGACTTCCACTCAATAATCGACATCCTGTCATCATCCAAATATAAAGCACTTGTTACTACTGATGCACCAATTTACCAAGATACACTCTGAGATTTTTGGGCAAATGCTAACATTGAAGAACAAAACAATGAGCAATTCGGTATAACTTCCAAGGTCGAAGGAGAATTGGTTGCAATAACCCCAACTACCATATCAACAACATTTGGGATAAACGACTTGGAAGGTAAGACATCTTTCCCGAAAAATGAGTTCCAAACAGAGTTGATTGAGAGGAGATATGATGGACAGTTGAATAAAGCTACTATGTTTAAACCAAATTTTCCACCCCCAATGAAATTCCTATTCCATACCCTCTTAACATGTCTCTCTAATAAAACCACTGCTTTTAATGAAATTCCTTTGAAAATTCAGTACTTGGGGTATGCAATTTTAACAAACACTGACTTTAACTACTCCCAAGAACTGTTTTCTGACTTGGTTACAAATATGAAAAACATTAAAAACGGGAAAAATGTTGTTTTCTCATGTTTCCAAGACTATTAAGCTACTACCTGCAGAAACATGTTTCTAAAAAGGATTTTGAGCAAGGTACAACTTTTAAAATGAATAGTCTAACATCAAAAACTTCTACTCGCCTTATGGCCAAAGAGTCAAATGTTTCCAAAACAAAAGCAAAGAGGAATGAGCAAATTTTAGATGAGTCCACACCTGCTCCTCAAACCTTTGTTGATGATCCCACTGCTCCCGGTGATCACCGCACCACAACCACTTCTGTGAAACCCCCACCAACAAAACCCAAAAAGACCAAAACAAAATCCAAAAGCCCACCAAACCTACTAAAACGGGTCCTCTGGAAGATGAGATCGCAGAGGTTAACCCTGTGACAACACAAATGTCACTAGAAACCACTGTTGCTACTTCCTCTCAACATGTGGAAAGATCTCAACCCATAGACCAAACTCCTCATGATTCTTCATAAAAGGAACATGTTTAATCATAGGGACACCACAATATGATGCCATACCTTCATTTGAAAGTATGCTTAAAAGCCCTTCTCCCGGGGCAATGTCTCTTTCAACACCACTCCATTCATCTCCAATTGCACCAACCCTTGTACCACTGTTTGAAGCTATTGACATTCAGACCTAAAGTAATCCCTCTCACCAACACATTACTTAGAGTACAACTTCAACCATGGCTGCGTCTAAACCTGTTCAAATAGCTATCCCACAAATAGTTGAGGAGGTTACACCTCTTGAATTTCACTAAATTCTTGATGGTATTTCAAGTGGAGCAGCTACTACAAATGTTGAATCCATGATTTACATTTGGACAGTAGTTTCATCTCTAAGACTCCCTTGAAGGCAACCACTGCTGTGGCTACTAGGGTAAACACTGATCCAGTGGGAAGTCCCTAGAACCAAGAAAAAGTGGTATTTGGTTCTAATGATTTGGAGTCTACTCCTATCACCAAGGAAAATAAAACCACCTCTGGTGGGAATTCAGATGATCCTATTAAGTTAGGTGATGAATTAAGATATAGAGAATTGACGGATAGAATGTCTTCTATGGAAAACACTATTGGGGAAATGAAAAATATGATGAAACAGATGTTAAAGGCATCTAAAAGTCAGCTTAGTCACCAGCAAATCACCCAAGAGTTATGGAATTCAGTGCAACCAATACTTGCAGCTCAAAGGGAATTAGCTGAACTCCAACACAACTCACACATGGAACTGATCAGAGTTATGGTGGAGGCTAGGTATAAGGATACTCAGGCAGACATAAGGGGTATCAAAGAATTCCTTGCTAAACTTACTGGTCCTCCCCTACACCTGTTTTTGAAAAGAAAGATCAAGATGATGCCAAAAGGGGGGGGGGACTCAATGAGAAAGCTGGATGTTGACCCTAAAGCAAAACCAAAAGTTCAGCAAAAACAAAAGCCAGGGTCTGCCAAAGATACTTCTGCAAAATCTTCTGAAAAATCAGATGTTGGAAAGAAAAAGGGAATTGATGAGACCCTCAATATCCAAACAGATGAAGAGATTTTAGCAAAGCAGAAGAGGAAAGATACAGCAGATAGCAAGGCCGACAATTGGAAGAAAGAACAGGAGGAAAATATGAAAATAGAAAATATAGGTAATTCTAATAGAAGAAAGTCTTTTAGAAATAACAGACCACCAATAGCCACATTTCCCAAAACATCTGCTGCTCCTAAAAGGCCCCTATCCACTACTGCAAATAAACCCAAACCTTCACCTCAAAAACCACCACAAAAGAAGCAAAAAATAGCTTCACCACCACCATCTTCCACAAAACCAACAGATGTTGATGCAACAAAAGCATCAGCAGGTGTAAGGTCAACAGTTGTTGAGACACCAGTGGTTTCAACAGCTGTTAGCCAAACCACTGCATCCATTCATTTTGACACACCAACACAATTACCGCCAACATCCCAAAGATTCCCTTCACAATCATCTTTCTCACCTAAACCACCTTCTCCATAAACAACTCCTCCACCTCCCAAATTTGCCTATGGATGCAAAAGAAAATTTGTTGTGCTAGATGATGATAAGGAGATTCCTTCACCAATCCCTGATCATCTGCTCCTGCTCAAATCATTCCACCCTCATCATCTCCACTTACAAACCCACTAAACCATCCACCCACCGGTTACATGCCATCAATCATCCCACTGGCTACTCAATATCCTCTAGAACTGCTTGCAGTTCAGAAAGAAATGGAATCTTTTTACAAGATAGAGGATCCATCCAAAAGAACCTTCCCATCTCTCTATGGCTTTAGACATCCTCAGAACATGGATGAATATTTGAAGTTAAAAGCAAAACAAGCAGTGGTTATAGCCATATAAGAAAGCAAAGGGCAAGGTGACAGGAGATACCAAGGTCTGTTATCACATTGGCTTAATAAAGTCAGGAGACTAGAAGACTTTGCTAAAGACCTTAGTAAATCCATGTCTGAGAAGCCATTGGATACTGAGCTTCAAGAGGTATTACGGGTTAACTATTTAGGCCACATAATGAAGCACAAGCCCTACAAAGTAACCAAGGCCCAATTCAAAGACTGGTCTGTAGATCCTCTCAGAAAAGAAATTGACAGAATCACAAAGATGAACAATGATCCTCAAATCAAGAAAACTGCACCAAATCGGAAAAAAATCAAGTAGGTTGATACAAATGATGCATTGAGGTTTAAAAGAATGAGAGCAGAGTTTGTTGCTGCAGGTTATTGGTCTGCAAAATCAATTGCCAGATGGTCAAAGAAAAATGTTGATGAGACCTATAGAAAACTGGAAGAGCTTAGAAAGAAAGACCCAAAAGTTCCTCAGAAGCCAGTTTATCCTAAAACCAGTGCTGCCAGACCCCAACAGACCCAAGCCTCCAAAAAGCTTGCCTTATCATTTGCTTTACCCATAAGTGCCTTGAATCAACTAAAAAGGCAAAAGCAGACTGATGAGGAAGATGAGCAGAGGTTTGAATAATTCAGAAAAGAGGGGATCAGATGTCAGCTTAGAATTCAAATGGATGATGCTATTAACCTACTCACTACTCAACTAGCTGAAACAATCAAACAGTTGGCCAATAGACCTCAGTCCCCAAACTCATCACAAATAACTCTTATCCCTAGAAAGTCATCTGATCCAAAAATACTAAAGTACAAGTCAGACCCAGACACCCACGTATTGACTTTGCTCAGATAAGATGGTAACGTTGAAAAGATATCAAGGAAGGATGCATATGGTCTGAATGTAGATAACCTTCAAGATCTATTGAACCTTCAACTGATTAGGGATGAAGAAGACACAAATTCCTTGGACTTTGAACTTTAATTCAAAAGGCAAATCAGGGAACTGTTGATGAGGAAATAAAGATCAGAAAATAATGAAGGGTTTTGGCATCATCTGTTCTAGGGGGAGATTGTTGGCTCATGTGAAACCTTTCTTGAAGAACAAATGATACAAAGCCAAAACTATTCTGCAACAACTGATCCTGAATAAAAAGTGTTTTGAATCCTTCTCCCTTCAATGACAAGATGTCTAACAACTGCTGCTTCAAAGATCTGCTCATTACTAAGCACTGCTGTATTATAAAGACTGTTGAAGACCAATCCACTGAAGGTGTAATTGATAAGAATGTTGATAGATAAATGTCTTTTTAATTGTTTTTTTCTTAAATATATTTAAAATAAATGAGTAAAATAATCTGATCTACCCTCATGTGCAAGTTACATGACTAGACTTAACTGAAAATTTTAACCGGGTTACTATTAAAGGACCTAAGATGTAATGGGTTTTACGTATAAAGGATTGTGACTATAATTATTGAAGTTAAAGGTTATCTATTGCAATCCAATACAAACATAAATGACGAAAATTGTAATTTACCTTAAGATTTATCATAATTTTCTCTTTATCATAATACTGAAGAGTTATATTTAGATTATTCTTCATAATTATCCTTGCTAAATTCTTATAGATAGTTACCAAAAATATACAACTAGCCGATTTTTCCCGCGCTTCACGGCGGGAATTCGATTGGTATCTGTTTGGTTAATTACGGTATCGACACTTGCTATAGTAGACGAAAAAGAAAACCTTACATCGATCGAAAACAATAAAAACAATTATCGATACCGGCACCGATGTTGTTTAGTTGATATTGGTTCGGTTGGTTTGCGTTCTATGTTTTTTGTTTCAAAATTGCCATATAAACTTTATTGAAAACGACTATTGTGTTGCTATTGTACAAATCCGAACAGAACCCGACTGAACAACATTTGTCGGTATCGGTATTTATTTTTATTATTTTAGCTTTCAATAAATTAAGATCGTATCGTTACCATATCATACAAGACTGAACAACTTCGGTACCGGTATGTATTAATTTTTATGGTTTTTTGTTTGATAACAAATATCCTGTCGCTACCATAGTGAAAAGAACAAAAACCGAACAAACAACGTAAGTTTGGTATTGGTTTTTATTTTTATTGTTTTTTTTTTCTTTCGATAAACTAACATCGAATTGCTAGCTTATTGTACCAAACAATATCGGTACTGTTGTTATCCGTATTCATATTTATGGTTTCCGGTTTCAAAAGAAATTATTATACAACTTTGTCTGTGACGATAATTGAATATTGGTACCAGTACCGTCATAATTTGAACAACATCGGTGTCGATACTGGCTTCCGCTTTTATCGTTTTGGTCGATGTAAAACACATGTTGATTTCTATACCGAGTGCATAAACATACCGGTACTGTAACGAACCAAATCGATACCCATCCAATGTCCGTGCTAACGTACCATCACAATGTGCGAGCAAATAATTTGGAATGTTAAAAAATAAATAAACAAAAATGCAGATTTAGATTTTTTTTTGAAAAGTTAACGGACGTATGTTATAATAATAATAAAAAAACAAATTAAATGCTAAATATAAAACTATTAATGAAAAATAATGAAACAGTTACCTAAAAATTATTAATTACTATTTATTATAGAAAAATCAAATGAATAATAGATAAAATACTATTAAAAATAAAAACAAATGCATAAAAAAATTAAATACTAAATATAATAAACAAATACATAAGAATTTTTAAATACTATTTATTACTAAAAAATAAAATAAATAATAGATAAAATATTACCAAAAATAAAAATAAATACTTAAAAATTTTTAATTACTATTCATCACAACTTTCTATTAATATATATAGTAAGATTCCCCCGTGTTTCGTGGCGGGAATTTAATCAGTATCAATTTGGTTCGTTATGGTACTGACACTCGCTATAGTAATTGAAAAAGAAAGCCATACATCGATTGAAAACAATAAAAATGAATATCGATACTGGTAGCGATGGTGCTTAGTTGATATCGGTTTGGTTCATTTGCATTCTATGTTTATTTTAGTTCATTGCGATATTTTTTTCGAAAATGGATATTGTACCGCTATAATAGCAAATCGAATCGAAACGATTGAACAACATTTGTATCAGTACCTTATTTTTTTTGTTTTTGCTTTTGATTAATTGACACCGTGTCACTATCATACCGTACCGAACCACACCAAACAACCTCGGTGCCGGTTTACATTTACTTTTATGATTTTCTGTTTGATAACGGTTACTTTGATCGTACGTTGAAAGTTATATGAGAAAACTAAATTTAAAATTAATTAATGTAATAAAACAATAGAATATGAAAACTTAGAAAAACAATATTGAGAAAAGGAAATTTAATTACTGTTCATCGTAAGTTTGAAAGTTATATGAGAAAACTAAATTTAAAATTAATTAATGTAATAAAACAATAGAATATGAAAACTTAGAAAAACAATATTGAGAAAAGGAAATTTAATTACTGTTCATCGTAAGTTTGAATTAATTAATATAGATAATATCTTTAGGGTTTTCATTATTCTATATCTAGAAACCATATTTCATTATGATCCAGAAAGTATGGTTTTCTTTATTCTATATATAGAAACCATATTTCATCATGTGATAGAAACATGACCAAGTGGAGCATGCACACAAGAGAGGATGCACAAATGGGTATCTAATCATCCACCAACTAAAAACACCTTAGGATATATAGTATCATGTCACCCGACATCTTGTGCAAGCTTTGTAGCCACCAACAAGCTACGGTCTACTCTATAATTCTGAGTTGAAATCATTAGCAACATATTGGCAAAACATCTGCATAGATCAGGGTGAAGGGAGTCGTTAAACAGGTGAAAGTGGCAAACTTTAAAATGGACCAATCAGAGAATGCCACGTCAGAGAGAAGAAAAAGTTTAAACTTTGCTGAAAAGTGTTGGCAATGGTTTAGACAGTTGAAAGTGGCAAACTTTTTTTTTGTTTTTTTGTTTTTAAAAATTATGTGTGAAATAAAAACAATAAAGCATCAAATTAATTAAAAAAAAACAATTACATTAAAATGAAACTAATAAAAAAAATTCATAGAAATAACCTCACTAAAACAACGCAACGACTAAAAAAATTAAAAATCACACGGCCATCCATACTTTGCGGCTATCTCGCGTTTTCGTGCGAGCGTGATCTCCAACATTGTTGGGCGAACATTGTCGTGAGGCCGGTTGTACGTCTCCAAGTCCTTGTCGAATTTAGCCTGGCGCATATTTTCTTCTTGCTTCTCGGCCAACGCCAAATATCTTTCCTCTCGCACCATTTTGATATCCATCAACTCTTTTTTCATCGCCCTATATTCTTCAAATTTAGTGGTTATGTCTCTTGGATCGTCGCTTGAAGAAGGGGCGGCTTTGGTTTTTTTATCCCTCCTCTTTTGTCTTCGTGGCGAGGGATCCACGTTCATGTCGGGGATAGTTTGATGGCCACTCGTGAACTCGGCATTCGGTGTATCCGGATGGTAATTACCCGAGTCCAACGACTTTCTTTTTGAACTCGAGCCCGAGCTTTCGTCTTCACCCAACAACGGAACTTGGCTATATTTTTCTTGACTTCGGACGACCTCCCACGCCACCATATGAGCAAACTCATGATGTTCTTTTTCCTTGTAATCCTTAAACGCTTGCTTCAAGACCCAAGCATCGTCGGATCCGCTTGGACGTAAACGGTCCTAAAATAATAAATTACAGAAAAAAATAAGTATTTTTTTGGGTAAAAATTAAACGTATGAATATTAAATAGTTTACCGCTTGCTGATAAAACCCGTTGAATGTTTTCAACTTTCCGTGCATGGTAATCATCTTGGAGCGGACCTGATGATGGGTTCGGCTGCTTCCTCCTATCGTGTTGTTGAAGTGCTTAAGAACTTTGCCCCAAAAACTATTCTTCTTTTGTTGGTTGCCTTTTCTTTTGTCTAAGGTGCAATGAACCCAAGCCTTGGCCAATGCCTCCTCTTGTATAGGAGCCCAATTTTCCCGTTTCGCTTTACCACTCTTCCCTCTCGGCTCGTTTGCGGGTTCTTCTTGATGGTGGCCTTCGTCTTCGTCATCATATTGCTCTTGAGTTTCCGCCACAAATTCTTCGTCGTCTTCATCTTCCACATCTTCGTCCCTCGGCAGTTGTGAGGATGGGGTTTGAAAACCAAACGGGTCAAAAGTGTTTTGGTCGTCTAGGGAATCATAAATATTTGGAGCAACCGTGGTCGGACCCTGTGGAAAATAGTTATGCGGCGAAAAATTTGGATGGGGTTGGGTGTTGAACCCATAAGTCGGTTGCATGCCTTGGCTATAAAAAAATGGAGGTTGGCTATGTGTGGCGAAGCCTAGTTGCGGATGATACGGCGGAGTTGAACCACTCGAGCCGCCCCGTTGAGTTGGCACACTCGTCCTCGAGCCCACCCGTTTAGTTGCCTTGCCATCGAGTTTGCTTGAGCCTTCCATTTGCAAATATTGGGTCAAAAAACTTGGGTGAAAGTTTGGAAAAGAGAAGCAGAATGTGGTTGAAAGTTTGGAGAAAATTGGGTGTAAAAATGTTGATTTATAATAAAAAGTCTATTTTTTTTTTATTAAACGGCAATAATGCCGTTACACACACACCCCAATGCCCCAATGTTTGTCCTCTTCTCCTTTGTCGATCGGTGAGTACATACCGATTATTATGTTTGGCGCGCGGTAAACAAGGGAGGGCGACGGTGTTACCACTCGGCTTTCTCCTTTGCCGAGTGGTTTCCCGCACCACTCCCTTCACCCTCAGATAAGCTGTGGGGATATTTTGATTGTCTCCACTCTCCATGGCTAAGGGAAAGCTATTGTCATGTGTAATTATGCTATCCACATCTCTTCTGCAATATGAATGAATATTAAAGGGAACAGTAACCACAGTTGAGTGCATGATGAAGTGGGAAAGTGGTAAGAGGGTGTATATATATCACACAGACACGAAAGAACATGACATACGAATATAGATTGTATAACGACAAAAGACAGAAGCGTGTGGGTACCTAGACGCTTAGTCCATAGCCACTTTTACTCTAAGACATGTGATTTACCTCACTCATGCTGGCCATGTAACCGGTTGGTGGGATAGTCTAGTGGCGGCGTACGCCATTTATTTGTCCATAACCAAACTAGCAAGTCAATATTGATGTTTGAGATGCTCCGTGTGATGACTTGTTCCAAAAAACAACGTTGTGTGTTACAATGGTCAGCTTAACTTTTTCTGGAGCCAAAAAAAAACCTTAGAGCATCCACAATGCTACACTCCACAAACCTCTAGCTCAGTATACTACATTTATCAATCCTCTATGTAAAATCACATTTTTTTCTCCCCGCATCAAACCTCCACGAACCATCTTTAAAAATATTAAATTTATATATTTAATATTTTGTATGTTAGAGATGAGGGCCCCACATTGAGCTCCGTTAAATCCGGATGTGAGTGTAAGACTACTCCCATCCATGACCTTTCCCATACATGGGTTGACATGTGTAATAAGAAATAATTAGAAAATCAATTTTTTATTTCCAAATCTCACGACCTAACCTCCATTGCAACCTAGGTTGCAACCCTATCCTTTTTGTCTTTTTAGCATATGTCATTTTTTAATTTTTAATTGGTTGGTTATTTATCAAATAATACTTACTATCTAAGTATTTAATTTTACATTATCCTATTATTAGATAAAAATAACCCAAATTTTATGATTTTTTTTCTTTATTTACTAACTAATAATTTGTTTTATCTTAAAAGTTTTTTTTCCCAATAACTTATTATACCTGGGTGAGTAAATTACGATTTTGGCCCCTGTGGTTATATCACTTTTACCATTTTAGCTAAAAAGGATTTGTTAACATCTGAACCCCAACGTCTTTTTTTCTAACCCTTTTGACCTCCAACGTCTTTTTTTCTAACCCTTTTGGCTCCTAAAAGTAAATGGATGAGGTTAGTGTTAGGGGCCAAAAGGGTTATAAAAAAGACATTGATGGCTCAGATGTTAAAATATTTTTTTGGGCTAAAAGGGTAAAAGTAATATAAACACAGAGACCAAAATCGTAATTTACTCTACCTCGGCGTTCTTAAAAATCTAAAAGCTTTCAGTTCCGTTTACGAATTATATTTAAACAAATTTTTTTATATAAAATATAGCATTTTTTTTAACTTTTTTATGAATGTAAATATTTTTAATAATGTTATATTTAATATAACATATTATAAAAAATAAACATTTTTATTATTTACAATAAATTTTATAAAATTAATTAAAGCTTAAGTCATATTTATTTAACAAAAATACAACAAAAATAGTTTATGTTGGGTGGTAGTGGGTGTCAAAGATTGGGTTGGGTTGTGTAGGTGGAAGAAAGAGAAATTATTATTTTATTAAAGGTTGGGTTGGAAAGGGTTTTGAACAAGGGTAGTATTAGACGTTTGCCACATAGGAGCATTGTAGGTGCTCTTAATATAGAGATTCTAGTTTAAGAACCAGCTTGCCACATAGGAGCATTGTAGGTGCTCTTAATATAGAGATTCTAGTTTAAGAACCAGCGAGTTATGCAAATGGTTTAACACAAATATATAATATCTACTTGCATTGAGATGAACTTTGTAGTTAAAGAACTTTTCAATATAAACGTATAAAAATGATGCTGAAATAAAAAATTAATGATAAATGAGTAGCCCAAGCCCATTATCAAAAGGTCCCCAAAGGCCCACTATGACAAAGCCCGTTTGGATTAGATTCGAACTTGAGCCCTCTTGTTATCACCAAGAATATGATATTAATCGATGATGTACCTTACTAAGGGGCTGTTTGTTTACCTCTTAATGAGGCGCTTAATGGTTACTGGTTCAGCACTTTCAGACTGTTTGTTTCGCGAGCAGATGTCTGAATGGTTCAGACATTTGCCTCTGAATGGTTAAGTATTATACAGAATCTGAATGATTAAGACCTCTAATCTAAATTGGTTAGACATTTGACTCTGAACGATTAAACATTATACTGGCTCTTAATGGTTCAGACCTCTTACTGGTTCAGCACTTTATGCTTCAGAACTCTTACTAGTCCAACACTTAACCATTCAGACGTTGTCAAAAAACCCTAAGAATAGCATTGCATGTGTTCTCAGCTAATTCCTTTTTAACTCTTGTAAATTAAAAATATAATTTTTACATGAAGATTAAATAGGTAAATTTGGATTAGTATCTAAATGCACCAATTGAACCATTACCAAAATTCCTCTTCAATGCACTCCAATTTGTCAGCCTATCACCTACATCTTAAAAAAAAGAAATAAATGAGTGAGTTTAGCCAAGATTGTATCACCAACTTTCTTTTTGTTCCAACATATTCTTGTAATTTTTCTTTTTACATGAATAAAACTAATTATGTGGTCCTGTTCAACTAAAACAGTGATTTTAGGGAGGAATAATTTCAAAACCATGCCTTACAAATTGAAAGAGAGAATGTCTAAAATAATTAACAAATAAATAAGTTACTGTATACCTAAACAAACCTGTTGCAGAAAACTTCCAATTTTTAACCCTAGCCTTTTTCAGCCTTTTTCTTGAATCAAACCTCCCTCCTAGGGGTGTGCATGGTTCGGTTCGGTTTTTGGGCAAAATCAAAATCAAAACCAAAATGTCGGATTTTGGTTTTTCAAAACCGTTCGGTTTTGCTTTTTTTCGGTTTCGGTTTTTTCAGTTTTTATACCGGTTCGGTTCGGTTTTTTGGTTATTTCGGTTTTTGAAACAAAAGTAAGTAAGATTAAAAAATAAAAAAATATATAATTCAAAATTTAAGAATCTTTCTTATATGGTTACATTTAAGTTATTATACTTAATCTTTTTAACGAAAAATGTTTACATAAACCTAACCTTCTAATCTATTTTTATGTTTCTTCAAAGTTTTTATTAGGACGTTTTCTTTTATAATACTTTGAATATTGTTTAATTTTTATGTTAAATTTTGTTATTTGTTATAGGAAATAAATAAATCATCTTAATTATAAATAAACATCTTAATGTTTTTATTATAAGTACTTAATATTCAAGAATAAAATTAATAATTTCTAATAGTATGGGTTAAACACTTAAACTTAAATATAAAAATATATGTTTTTTTCGTTTCGGTTCGGTTTTTTTCGGTTATTGAAAATGGTTATCCGAAAAGCGAACCGAAATTTTCAGCTATTAAAAATCTGAAAACCGAACCGTCGGTTTTTGTTTCGGTTCGGTTTTTCGGTTCAGTTTTATCGGTTATTTCGGTTATAGTTCGGTTATTTCGGTTTTCTGCTCACCCCTACTCCCTCCCTCCAAGTCAGTAAACAACTAAAGTGCTTCAACCTAAAATAAGATGAAAGTGAGCTGAGATTAAAACGATTTCATAAATAATTATTAGATCCATTCATAATCATCTATAAAAGTTAGGGAATAAGCATAAACCAATGGTAATTGCAAAAGTCATTGTTGGTTCGCCGGCTTATATAATCAAATTAGAAGAAAAAAGATTAGAGCCTTGAAAAATTGCAATATACAACAGTTAAAGTATACAACAACAGATTACACATAAAAGATGGTGTCTATGGTCATAACAATTTAGGCTTATGGTAAGATGCAACAAATTGAAATATCCAGTGAATGAGTGATGCTATAAAGATCTGCACCATGTCTTTCAAAAAGAATTGTAATTCAATTATTTCATAACTATAGGTGTAAATATGTTATCATACCTGGAATTCTATAAAAGGTTGTAGGGCTGAATCAAAGGCATTTTTGTTTTTGTTTTGGTTTGGTTTCACACATCTACAATACTCAAGTTAACTCACATAAGCGGCGGCTTTGATGGTGTGCGGGGAGGACCTCCGCACAAGACTCGTGATTTCGAGGGGCACGCGATTTAAAAAAAATCGAATATATATATGTTATTTTTTTTAATAGTAAATACATACCAATTCCAAAATAGGTCCGTTTACAAATCATTTTTATAGTTTAGAATTCAGGCCACTTGGCATTAGGTGTATTGAGCTCAATAATAATTTGATTTTTCTTTTTAAATAACAATAAAACATTATGGAAGGGCACATTTTTTTCAAGCTTAAACAGGATACTTGAATTCTCAGAGACGCCTCTGCATATAACGTTT
The DNA here is from genome assembly GCA_030545235.1 of Helianthus tuberosus. Classification (NCBI taxonomy): domain Eukaryota; kingdom Viridiplantae; phylum Streptophyta; class Magnoliopsida; order Asterales; family Asteraceae; genus Helianthus; species Helianthus tuberosus. Next base: position 169,818,836 of record CM060368.1, read on the forward strand.
GTGTTCGGAGCTACTTGATGATAGTTAAGATGATACACTAAACTATAACACTTTATTTTGGAAAGAATCATAGGATGTATTTATGTTGGATACGTAGGCTTACCTGGTTATGTAGTCGTTTAGGTGACGTCAACTGTGGAAGTGTAATAAGAAGCCCTAAACCAATATTATATAGCTGCTGCAAGTTTCCAATAAAAGAAATTAAAAGTATATTAAATGGAAATAAGAACTTAAGATGCCTGGGTCATTACTACAAATTATCAACTTTCGGGTAGCATAAAAGAAAGACACAATAATAGAACCAACATACCTCATTCATCACCTAAACAGGAAGATGAATGATAGTAGACCAGCAGTAATTACACCTGCAGGTAGCAAATAAAACCCATAATTAAAGAAAACAAACATTTAAACGTTTTAGAAATTTAAACGTAAACAAAGAGAACCCTAACATCATCATATTAAGAAACATAAACAAAAGAGAAAAATCATTGTTCAAAATGGTTTCAGCGAGCTTTCAACAAAGAAGTGACCAATGCCTACACCATAACTTGTCGACATGTTAGCTCCGTCATCATCATCGGCACTATTAAACCATCTCAGGATGATCGCACTGTTTATCACCAATCATGAACGAAAAAGAGCTTAACTGTTGCTTTCTAGAGCCAAATAAATATCTAAACCGACTACTGGTAGGAGTATTGCTTGTATGCTACATTAGAAAAGAAGGTAGTCTAGTTTAAAGTTTTGCTCAGTTCTTTCTTGTTTAAGATTTAGTCACCAACCAAAGCTCAACAGAATGTAATTAGTGACACTAAGACACCTTACAATTGTCACAAAGTTTACAGATTAGTCGATAAATAAACTTCAGAATTAACATCAAACACCTTAGGGCAACATGGAAAAAAGTATCACTTTGGTTCGGTCAAATGGGTCCGAACTAAAATTTGTTTGGTTTCCAGCAAGATCATTCACTTGAAAATAATCAATCATGAAATTAGATCCAATTTGAAATCTCTCCTTGCACTAGAAGAAAAGAATACCTTTAGTGTAATTCCCAATATCAATCCGGATCACAGTGGTTGATTGTTTTAGTCCAAAACACCTATTGATTAGGTGTTTGTACTATGAAAAAGTTAAGAAAAATCAAGAATGAAGATGAAGCTAGTGGTTTGATGAATATAACAAGTGTTGTATGGAATCCAAACAATAAGATAAACAATAAAGCACCTTGGAAATCTGATTAAGCACAATGAGTAGAGATTGAAATGTAAACAACACTAATATTCACCAAGTGTGGCCAAAAGCTTGGCTAGGGCAACAATACAAGACTATATATAGAATCTGACTTGCCAGCATAATTATAATTATGCTGGCATCTTAACTACACTAGGTCAGATTTGCCATTATCATATAATTACAAAAGTAGCCCCTAGACTTTAAACAAGCTATAAATAATAACAAAACTAATCCAGTGCAAGTATCAACGATCTCATAAGCTCCAACAATACCCCCTAGATCGTTGCATACTTGTTTTTCATTCTTTAGTAGTTGCCACTGGATTGTCTTCAGCTTTCTTTTCTGGCTCTGGAGGGACTTCTGCATTCCCTGTTGCTTCTGGTGTTGCTTGAACCTCGGTCGTTGTTGCGGGAGTTTCTTGTGTTAAAACAGCTTCACTTGTTGATGGTGGTTCCTCCGTAATGGCCTCGTATGTGGATGAGGTCGGAGGTGGAGATGTTGCTTGAGGAATTGTGGTTGATTCTTTTGTCGTTGAGGAAGACTCTTCTTTCTTTTTCTCATGCTTTTTCTTATTCCTTTCTTCCTTTTTCTTTGCATCTGCATCTTTTCTTTTCTCAATCTTGTCAACGATGTCGAGCATCTCTCGTTTTCTCTTCCAGGCTCTATCCACTGCCCTCTGAAACAGCATGGCCTCTTCTAGATTGGCGTTTCCAGCTCCAACATTTATACGATTTGCATTCAGCACCGTTAAATCAGAGAGTCCGAACATGAAGACATCCATTGGATCCAATATTCTAATATCTTCATTTTCGTTCGATCGGATCACCGCTTCACCAGTATGGCTATCATAGAACCACTTCTTGAAGTTGTTTAGACAAACCGGGACTTCATCTGGGAGCTTAATTCTTGTGACAACTTTTGCAGGGTGATAACCCACGTCACTTTGCCTTTTCCAGTAATAGGATATTTTGTTGTCTTTGTGACAACCCTCACTAAACCAGGTATCCGTACGACTTAATTAATAATTAATTACTGCTTAATTACTGTGCTTGCTTGAACTTGTGGATAAACTGCTACTTGAATACTGATACATGTACTTACTTGCATCATACTTTACTTACCGTCACTACATTATTTACATGCTGAACCTTAGTGACAAACATGATGCACAAAAAGCACAGTAGCACTATAAACGGATAACCTATTGAACATGCTGATAAAGCCAGCATCAGGCAGACACTGCCTCTAAGGCCTGTATGAGCCAGAAATATTTTACTACACTAGTGGTGAGTGTAGGGATACAAGGGTTGTAGAACTGCGTCTCTAGGAATAAGTTACAATGACTGGATGTGCCTAAAACGTGCTCTAAGCACAAAATTCAGCACTTTACATAATAATTCAGCATTAAGCTACCTAATAAAGTGCCAAGACATGAGGAAAATATTACTAGACACTTTCCAAAGTGTCAGGGATAAGTTGTGTCACTAAAAATGGTATTAACGACACTTTAAAGCTTGTTTAACGCTTTAACGGATCTCTATCCAACCGAACAACCGGACTATACCCGGAACATAAAAATATTGTCATTAACATAGTTTTTCTTTTTCTGAGCCAGTTAGGATCCCTGAATACCCTAACCCACGCCATAACGCATGACACACTACTAACCGAGTTAACCTCCACACTTAACTAACTAATACTTAGTGTTTAGTTGGAAATGAACTAGAACCCCCCCCCCCCTTTTTACGAATTCGGTTCCCTTGGGGGACACCCCTTGTACTTTGTAGATTATAATAATCTCATGTGTTTAGAATCTAATAGACATAAAACCCATTGGATAATTGTGAAATATTTGCCTATAAGTTTTAACCATGACACAAAATATTCATTCCACCACACAACTCAACAACACAACTTCCTCTCTCTCTCTCTCAAAGGCTTCGGCCGAACACCCCCTTGAGCACCCATCCATTTTCGATTTTTGATCTTCACATTCCAAGTCCATACAAGTGTTAAGGATCACCTACAAGGAAGCTTGGTGCAATCGGAAGGCGAAGGACCTCATTCTATTGCTTTTATCCACTTATTTTGCGTCTAGATTCTTCCCTAGCCTCGAGCTAGTAGTAAGTTGCTATAATCACCCTCTCGAACTATTTTGAAGTGGTTAATATGATATGTAACGGTTAAAAGTCGCAAACTTACAATATGACACACAAAAGTCTACTAAAAACACTAAAAGTGATGGTTAAAAGCTCATATGTTGTGTAAATCTTGTAGTAATTGATTTGTGTGATTATTTGGACCCGATCTATGTTGTGGTAGCTCGGATCGTCATTTAACCCGGATTGGTCATGACCTTGGATCATGACATAAGGTTGTTTTGGAAGTAACAAGGGTTAAAGGATGAAACTCTACCACACACGGATCATGAACTTGTGTAAAAGCGATTTTGCTTAAGAAATAGTGTTTAAAACTAGTAGATCTACTTACCTATAAGTGGTATTTTCAAAGAACCAAGTATCAAAGAAATCATGTTTTCTAAAGACGGATCTTACACTAACACGAATGATTTTTAGAACACACAAGTGTGTAAACACTTGTGTAGCACACACTTTCGACGAAATAACTATTTTTGTAAAAGATGACGAGAAGTTGTAAAGATGGAATTTCCTTAAAAACGAGGTTTTTACGAAACCGGATTGATTTATATAAAGATCCACTAAAAGTAATGGAATTTGCTTTATGTTCTTGGATAAAACGCAAGTTCATGTAATCTATGCGATATGCATATTTATTTACTAGTTTGTTGTTTGGACATTGTTTTGACCGAATGAAAAGAATGTTGGTTTGATTTATAAAAGAAAATGATACGCTTGAAAGCGTGGCCACCTCCAGTTACAGAGGAAACTCTGGCGAAATTTTCTAAAAACCTAACACTTAGAATTACTTTCACTATAAGTGTTAGAAATACTTTTCGACTTGTTTTCAAATTATAGATTTCGCCACGACTTTATTTACAAAACATCGGAGGTGGGGTTTCACAAAATAAAACTTGGTAAATATATATTTAGTATATATTTTTCATAAAGTCACTTGATGTGTGTTTATTTTGTGAAAATACTAGTATTATTTTTAGGGTAAAAATAATACTATCGAATGTTAACGAATCCAAAATAATACGAACGCCTCTACGATAAATATATAAGTTACACCGGTAATTATTATTACCGCTCGATCATTAAAACGTAACTTACGCATTTTGGGAAAATTATGTAATAGAAAATATAATATTTTTGAGAAGAATATTTATATTTTGGGAGTTAGAAATAAAATATATTTTAAGTGAGACTTAACAATATATTTCGAAATATTACGAATACACATGTATTAAATCCCCCATCCTTGGGAAGGAAAATGATTACCAAGTATACCAAATATAAACACGGAATAGTTGTCTAACTATTTCCCAAAAACTTAAACCTCAAAACTAAGGCACGGCCGTCCATCTAATTGAGTTAGTACGTGTAGGTCGTCACACAGCTGCTTGATTTGGAGGCATACTTGGTAGAGACGCACCACTGTGAGTTCATGTCCCCCTTTTCTCTTAACTGTTTTCATTTTTCTAAACTGCGGGGGTGAAATACATGTTACTTTGATTACAAGTACTTTATACATGGTATGGTTAGCGTAAGGAGGGTTACTACTTAGATCATGTGAGTGGGTAGGCGGAAACTGGAGGCCATTAATCCTCATTGTAGGACCGAGGGACGTAAGCGGTAGATCTATCTGGGTGTAGCGAGCCCAGCCCCAGGCCCAACCAGAACGGACCTCGGGGTGACTTTGTACCCATCGCGAAATCTGCTAGGTTTGAGTCTTCCTACTTGCACTTCACACATATCAATGGCCTTGGAAACCATTGGTGATCTCTTTTTCCTTATTTGCTACATACCAGGGTTTTTATACTTACAAGTGTTTTACATACTCACTACACATGAACTCGCTCAACATTATTGTTGATTTTTCAACTTACATGTATTTTAGGGAATTAAAGGATCTGGCGCGGTATGACACGTTTTCCCGCTGCACTAGTTACGAGGTCATCCGGGTTTGGGGAATGTGACTCTTTCCTGGACAAGTCACAGTCCTTAAACTGTGTTTATGTCATGTTGATGTTTGTGTTTGTTGAACAATGTCGTTAGGATGTGTTTCCGTTGAAACAATGTTGTTGTAATTGGTTTTTAAAAACTTAACTAAATGGATGATCTTGCATGGTTTTATCTCATATAGCTTTGTTATAGTTAAGCTATGGTATTAAGAAGTCACACCAAATTAACCACGCTTCCGCAAAGCCAGGGTGTGACAGCTTGGTATCAGAGCTCTGATCATAGCGAACTAGGATTCTTTCTCGAGTCTAGACTATGATCACTAGGGCTCTCACGAAAACATTTTTACATTGCATACCACTTAAGTCCAGATCCAAAACTTTTTACAAACGAATGTTGAGCACATTTTATTCATTGTTTTTAGGCTCAGTCTTGGAGGCTGAGGCTCGGTCTTGGAGGCCGAGGCTCGATCTAAGAGATCGAGGTAGTTGGCTAGTGAGACTAGGAAGAACAGTCTAAGAGGCTGGGAGAATTTGGCTAGTGAGACTTGGAAGAGCAGTCTAAGAGGCTGGGAGAATTTGGCTAGTGAGACTAGGAGTATCAGTCTAGGAGACTGGGAGGCTAGTGGGACTAGGAGAATTATTTGAATGCTTACTTGGTGACTAAGATGTGTATCTGACTATATGATTGATTATTTGTGTATATGTGTGTTTGTATTACAAAACGTCATGCCTTCATCAGATACTGGAAAGTCAGACACTACAGATCCCATGGCAATAGTATCAGGCGACATAGTTTCATCGGAGCACGAGGTGTACATTTCCGATACTACCAGCACAGACGATGACGACTTTCAGCCCTTTGCGCTGCCTGGTGTCATAGCAGAGCCTGCTGATGGCCATCTTGTTGGGGATTTGCCACTCGCGGTGATCCCTGCTCCTGTGCCCCTTGCCGCATATCCCGTTGTTGATATGCCCCCCGACTTGGTCTCTGACGACGATAACGATCTATTAGAGGAGGACCCATTTGAGAGCGAGGCCCTATTGCTGTTGGTGATAGCCTGCTGCTTGCTGACGCTCCTGCAAGAAGAGGCTCATGCCCATTCACCTGTCCCAGACCCATTTGAGTCTGTGGCGTCCGCATCTTTGCATACACAGGGAGTGCAACATCACTCACACGACGCCGACCCTGATATGGCGTCATCAGCTGCACCAGTTCTCGCGCACAGCTTTGAGTTTGATCACGATATTGAGGATAATCCTGTTCTTCCACCTGGTTTTGATCCAGACCATGACATTGAGTACATACACTTAGACCAGCCCTTGGAGGATCCTGTAGCCCCTGTCGACCCTATGTTTGTTGATCCAGCTGATTTTGAGATGGAGTTTGTTAATTCGGAGCCAGCCGTGGCCCCTGAGCCAGGCGTTGCTCCTGACCCCGCATTGGAGCATGACCCTGTTCATGCCGATGCACCTGCTGTTGCTCCTTGATTGATCATCTGCTTGGACGAGAGAAAATTGGGGTAACTGTGCAAGACAATCTATTATTACGGGGGCCCACGTAATAACGGCTTGTAGTGCACAGAAATCCTGGTGGACTCTGCGGGTCAAGCTAATGAAAACCCATGTAGCGGGAAATAACTAAAATGACCAAGGCGATGTAGCCTCGAGTTCATTCTATTTCAAGCAACGAGCCAAATTGGCAAGCCTACGTGAAGGCTCAGAATTTATTTCCTCACTCATACATTGGGTGTATTTACGTGTGAAATTGGGGAGATTACATGATGGCTTATGGTGCTATGTATCTCCTAGACAATTGAGATGATGTCTAACCCGCTTCATGCCACTTCGGCAGAAGAGAATGCCACCCAGGCGTGACACAAACACCAGTACGTTGCCAAGGATAGAAGCCGAGCTGTAAAAATGCATCTCACAGGAAATTGCACGACATGAGGCCCTCCGCTTTAAGCACAACAATGGCACTACTGAAAATAACCCTCCAACTGACTGCACCTATGAGCAGCACCTGAACTACAAGCCCTTGAACTTCAACGGAACAGGAGGCGCCGTTACATTTGTTCGTTGGTCCGAAAATATTGACTTTATTCTATTAATGACTAACTGTTCGCCCCAACAGAGTGTTACCTTTACCTCGGGGTCATTACTAGATGGCACACTCTCATGGTGGGACCATCAGGTTCAGGCCTTGGCACAGAATGCTGCTTATGCACTGAGCCGGGACGAGCTCAAGGAAATGATTGAGAAGAAATGTGGTTCTAGGACTGGAATCCAAAAGTTTGAGGTGGAGTTCTGGAATTTGAAGATGGACAAACCAAGGATTCCTGAATACGTCCAGCGGTCTCACGGCTTGTCTAGGGTCGTCCCCTACTAAGTCATTGATGTTGTAAGCTTTACATTTTGGTCTCGATTTGTGGCAGTGCAATCGCAGTGATCTATTGTTTATGTTCTATGACATGAGATGTTATGTGGCTGATCTATTTATAGCATGAGATGTTATGTGCTGATATTGATGAATACATACGTGCACTTGACTTGCTATGACCTAACCTACGTAAAACATCTTTTAGAAGATGCCGCCAAAACGCGAAATGCGCATGCCCACCTCTGAGGCAGAACTTCAAGAGGTAATTGCTGCAGCTATAGCACAACACGAGGCCCTACGCTCCGAACCTAGCAGAGGTACCTCAGAAAATAATGGTTGTTCCTACTGGCACTTCCTCAACCACAAGCCTCCGAAGTTCGACGGCACTGGGGGTGCCATAACTTTTGTAAAATGGATTGAAAGTATGGAATCCATCTTTCGAATGAGTGGCTGTACACCAGAACAACAAGCCCCATACGTTTCTGAGTTGTTTCAAGATGGAGCTCGATTATGGTGGAATCTTCAGGTTCGAATAATGGGCCTAACTACAGCATACGCGTTACTTGGGAGGAGTTGAAAGGAATAATGCGTAAGAAGTATTGCACCCAAACAGAAACACAGAGGTTGGAAGGTGAATTCCAGAGCCTGATAATGGAAGGTCTGAAAATGTTGGAATACATGCAAAGACTTCATGATTTGGCACGATTCGTTCCGTACTTGGTGGAACCAGAATTGAGGAAATTGGGACATTTCATTTGGGAGCTGGCACCTCAAGTCCTGAGCTTAATGACAGCATCTACGCCACCAACAACTGTGGCTGCAAGTAAGATGGGCTTGGCACTCGTTACGGAAGCAATTAGACTAGAAAAACTTGCAAACCCTGACAAGGAGACTCAGGTAGAGTCGTCCGGAAAGAACAAAAGGAAGCTTACCGAAGATACCTAAACGAATAATGATGAACAAAGATCTATTCGAGGTTGTTTTGATTGCGGGGACAAGGGGCATTTCAAGAAAGATTGCCCTAACAACAAACAGGCCAATGATAAGATTTACTTATAAACTAAACCAAGACGTGCTGGGTGCAAGTATCACCACGATTGTGGATGTCGGAAGCCTAGGTGCGGGAGGAAAGGACACAACAAGGGTGGTTGTGGGATGAAGAGTCCCAGAAAAGGAGAAAACAGTAACAACGCTCAAGGTGGAAATGGGAAAGGAAATGGCCGAGTGCCAGGATGCTTCCATTGTGGGGACGTTGGACATCTTAAAAGGGAATGCCCGAAGTTGAAACAAGACCGTGAAGGAACATCCAACATCGGAGCTTGTGAAGCGTGCCAGGATCCATGCATGATTACTGGTACGTTCTCTAACAACCAAAACTCTTGCATCTATTTTATTTGATACTGGCGCCGATTATAGCTTCGTGTCGTTAGAGTTTAAGAATATGCTTGGTTTAGCCGCTAGTAAATTAGATATTCCGTACTCAATCGAATTGGCTAATGGGAAGTTAGTAGAAGTCAATGAAGTGATCAGAGGTTGTGCAATCGAATTGGGAGAGCGTGAGTTTGCTTTGGATCTACTACCAGTCCAGTTGGGAAGCTTCGACGTGGTGGTAGGAATGGATTGGTTATCAGGCAACAAGGCTGAAATAGTTTGTCACGAAAAGGTCGTTCGTATCCCAACCGAATATGGCGAAACAATTGAGGTTCACGGGGAGAAGCGTGATACGCCGTTAAGAATTATCAGCTGCCTGAAAGCGCGAAAGTGTTTGCTGAAGGGATGTGTTGCCTTCCTGGCACACATTGTGGATAAGAAGGCTGCTGAGCCGAGAATAGAAGACATCCCTGTCGTGAGGGAATATCCAGAAGTCTTCCCAGAGGACTTACCTGGACTGCCACCTCAGAGACAAGTAGAGTTCCACATTGACTTAGTTCCAGGCGCCGCGCATGTGGCTAAGGCACCTTATAGACTTGCTCCGTCTGAGATGCAGGAACTGTCGACACAACTTCAAGAGTTGTTAGACAAGGGATTTATCCGACCAAGCTTCTCGCCTTGGGAAGCTCCAGTCCTGTTTGTCAAAGAAGAAGGACGGTAGTTTTCGTATGTGCATCGACTACCGGGAGCTGAACAAGCTGACGATCAAGAATAGATATCCTCTGCCAAGAATTGATGATATGTTTGATCAACTGCAAGGTTCAAGCTTTTACTTAAAGATCGACTTACGATCTAGATACCATCAGTTAAGGATACAAGAGGAAAGTATCCCGAAGACAGCCTTCAGAACTCGTTATGGACACTACGAGTTCCTTGTTATGCCGTTTGTATTGACAAACGCACCTGCAGTTTTTATGGATTTGATGAATAGAGTTTGCAAGCCCTACTTGGACAATTTCGTGATTGTATTCATCGACGACATTTCGATTTATTCAAAGACGAAGGCTGAGCATGAACAGCATCTAAGAACCATTTTGGAGTTGCTAAAGAAAGAACAGATGTATGCCAAATTCTCTAAGTGCGAGTTTTGGCTACGTGAGGTCCAATTCCTCGGGCACGTGGTGAATGGAGATGGAATTCATGTTGATCCCACAAAGATCGAAGCGATCAAGAACTGGGAAACGCCAAAGACGCCAACCGAGATTCGACAATTCTTGGGTTTGGCTGGCTATTATCGAAGATTCATTGAGGATTTTTCAAAAATCGCTCAACCATTGACGCTCCTCACGCAGAAAGATAAGAAGTTTGATTGGGGAATCAAACAGGAAGAAGCGTTCCAGATATTGAAGGATAAGCTCTGCAATGCGCAAATCTTAGCACTACCAGAAGGTACAGATGATTTTGTGGTATACTGTGACGCCTCACGTCAAGGATTGGGTTGTGTGTTGATGCAACGCCAAAAGGTTATAGCTTACGCGTCACGTCAGTTGAAAGTTCATGAAAAGAACTATACCACGCGTGATTTGGAACTAGGCGCAGTGATATTTGCATTAAAGATCTGGAGATACTACCTATATAGCACGAAATGTACAATCTTCACAGATCATAAAAGCCTGCTGCACATATTCGACCAGAAAGAGCTGAATATGAGGCAAAGACGTTGGGTTGAGTTGCTGAACGATTACGACTGCGAGATAAAGTATCATCCAGGGAAGGCGAATGTGGTCGCCGATGCCCTAAGTCGAAAGGAGAGGATCAAGCCCATAAGGGTTAGGGCTTTAGAAATAATTATCCGAACCGATCTTTCCTTGCGCATTCGTGCCGCGCAGAAAGAAGCTCTCAAGGAAGGAAACCTTGAAGAAGAATATCTCCGTGGGATGGAGAAGCTACTGGTACCAAACGAGGAAGGAACGTTATGTTTTGAGAAAAGGATTTGGGTTCCTTTGTTTGGAGGTTTAAGGAAGGTTATTTTCGATGAAGCTCACAAATCGCGGTACTCTATCCACCCTGGAGCGGATAAGATGTACCAGGATCTCAAAGATTATTATTGGTGGCCTAGGATGAAAGGCGATGTTGCTGTTTATGTGAGCAAATGTTTAACATGCGATAAGGCTAAAGCCGAATACCAGAAGCCTTCAGGACTTCTGCAACAACCTGAGATTCCCAAGTGGAAATGGGAACAAATCTCCATGGAATTTATTACAAAGTTGCCAAGAACGCCAAGAGGCCATGACACTATTTGGGTAATAGTGGATCGATTAACAAAGTCAGCACACTTCTTACCTATCAGAGAGAAGGATAATACGAGCAAATTGGCTGAAATTTACATGAGAGAGATCGTCGCACGTCATGGAGTGCCTCTCTCGATCATCTCTGATAGAGACGGAAGGTTTGTGTCAAGGATATGGCAATCCTTCCAAGAAGCTTTTGGCTCACAATTAAATCTGAGCACTGCGTATCATCCGCAAGCTGACGGGCAAAGCGAGCGGATGATACAGACCTTGGAAGACATGCTGAGAGCGTGTGTTATGGATTTGGGCGGTAGCTGGGATAAGCATTTGCCTTTGGTCGAATTTTCATACAACAACAGCTACCACACCAGTATTGGTGTCGCGGCATTCGAAGCTCTTTACGGATGCAAGTGCCGATCACCCCTATGCTGGGCTGACGCTGGTGATAGGCAGCTTGCTGGTCCCGAAATCGTCCAAGAGACGACAGACAAGATTGCGCAGATTCGAAAACGCATCGAAGCAGCTCACCACAGACAGAAAGCCTATGCAGATCCAAACCGGAAACATTTGGAATTCCAAGTTGGAGAAATGGTTTTATTGAAAGTTTCACCTTGGAAGGGTGTGGCACGCTTCGGAAAGCGTGGAAAGTTAAATCCGCGCTACATTGGTCCTTTCAGAATTTTGGAAAGAATAGGACTAGTAGCATACAAGCTGGACTTACCTGCTGAACTCCATTCAGTTCACGATACATTTCATGTATCCAACCTGAAGAAAAGTCCAACTCAAGATACCATTGCCATTCCCATCGACGAAATTCATGTTGACGACACGCTCCATTTCGTTGAAGAACCGGTTGAGGTTACGGTTTGGAAAGTAAACAAGACCCGCCGGAGCAGTGTCAAGCTCGTCAAAGTTCGTTGGAATGCCAGACATGGTCCTGAATACACCTGGGAGCGTGAGGACCGGATGAAAGAGAAACACCCCCACCTATTTCCTAAGAACCCTGCATCTACAAGCAGAACTTAAAATTTCGGGACAAAATTTTTCTAACGCGGGGAGAATGTGACAACCCTCACTAAACCAGGTATCCGTACGACTTAATTAATAATTAATTACTGCTTAATTACTGTGCTTGCTTGAACTTGTGGATAAACTGCTACTTGAATACTGATACATGTACTTACTTGCATCATACTTTACTTACCGTCACTACATTATTTACATGCTGAACCTTAGTGACAAACATGATGCACAAAAAGCACAGTAGCACTATAAACGGATAACCTATTGAACATGCTGATAAAGCCAGCATCAGGCAGACACTGCCTCTAAGGCCTGTATGAGCCAGAAATATTTTACTACACTAGTGGTGAGTGTAAGGATACAAGGGTTGTAGAACTGCGTCTCTAGGAATAAGTTACAATGACTGGATGTGCCTAAAACGTGCTCTAAGCACAAAATTCAGCACTTTACATAATAATTCAGCATTAAGCTACCTAATAAAGTGCCAAGACATGAGGAAAATATTACTAGACACTTTCCAAAGTGTCAGGGATAAGTTGTGTCACTAAAAATGGTATTAACGACACTTTAAAGCTTGTTTAACGCTTTAACGGATCTCTATCCAACCGAACAACCGGACTATACCCAGAACATAAAAATATTGTCATTAACATAGTTTTTCTTTTTCTGAGCCAGTTAGGATCCCTGAATACCCTAACCCACGCCATAACGCATGACACACTACTAACCGAGTTAACCTCCACACTTAACTAACTAATACTTAGTGTTTAGTTGGAAATGAACTAGAACCCCCCCCCTTTTTACGAATTCGGTTCCCTTGGGGGACACCCCTTGTACTTTGTAGATTATAATAATCTCATGTGTTTAGAATCTAATAGACATAAAACCCATTGGATAATTGTGAAATATTTTCCTATAAGTTCTAACCATGACACAACATATTCATTCCACCACACAACTTCCTCTCTCTCTCTCAAAGGCTTCGGCCGAACACCCCCTTGAGCACCCATCCATTTTTTATTTTTGATCTTCACATTCCAAGTCCATACAAATGTTAAGGATCACCTACAAGGAAGCTTGGTGTAATCGGAAGGCGAAGGACCTCACTCTATTGCTTTTATCCACTTATTTTGCGTCTAGATTCTTCCCTAGCCTCGAGCTAGTAGTAAGTTGCTATAATCACCCTCTCGAACTATTTTGAAGTGGTTAATATGATATGTAACGGTTAAAAGTGGCAAACTTACAATATGACACACATTAGTCTACTAAAAACACTAAAAGTGATGGTTAAAAGCTCATATGTTGTGTAAATCTTGTAGTAATTGATTTGTATGATTATTTGGACCCGATCTATGTTGTGGTAGCTCGGATCGTCATTTAACCCGGATTGGTCATGACCTTGGATCATGACATAAGGTTGTTTTGGAAGTAACAAGGGTTAAAGGATGAAACTCTACCACACACGAATCATGAACTTGTGTAAAAGCGATTTTGCTTAAGAAATAGTGTTTAAAACTAGTAGATCTACGTACCTATAGGCGGTATTTTCAAAGAACCAAGTATCAAAGAAATCATGTTTTCTAAAGACGGATCTTACACTAACACGAATGATTTTTAGAACACACAAGTGTGTAAACACTTGTGTAGCACACACTTTCGACGAAATAACTATTTTTGTAAAAGATGACGAGAAGTTGTAAAGATGGAATTTCCTTAAAAACGAGGTTTTTACGAAACCGGATTGATTTATATAAAGATCCACTAAAAGTAATGGAATTTGCTTTATGTTCTTGGATAAAACGCAAGTTCATGTAATCTATGCGATATGCATATTTATTTACTAGTTTGTTGTTTGGACATTGTTTTGACCGAATGAAAAGAATGTTGGTTTGATTTATAAAAGAAAATGATACGCTTGAAAGTGTGGCCACCTCCAGTTACAGAGGAAACTCTGGCGAAATTTTCTAAAAACCTAACACTTAGAATTACTTTCACTATAAGTGTTAGAAATACTTTTCGACTTGTTTTCAAATTATAGATTTCGCCACGACTTTATTTACAAAACATCGGAGGTGGGGTTTCACAAAATAAAACTTGGTAAATATATATTTAGTATATATTTTTCATAAAGTCACTTGATGTGTGTTTATTTTGTGAAAATACTAGTATTATTTTTAGGGTAAAAATAATACTATCGAATGTTAACGAATCCAAAATAATACGAACGCCTCTACGATAAATATATAAGTTACACCGGTAATTATTATTACCGCTCGATCATTAAAACGTAACTTACGCATTTTGGGAAAATTATGTAATAGAAAATATAATATTTTTGAGAAGAATATTTATATTTTGGGAGTTAGAAATAAAATATATTTTAAGTGAGACTTAACAATATATTTCGAAATATTACGAATACACATGTATTAAATCCCCCATCCTTGGGAAGGAAAATGATTACCAAGTATACCAAATATAAACACGGAATAGTTGTCTAACTATTTCCCAAAAACTTAAACCTCAAAACTAAGGCACGGCCGTCCGTCTAATTGAGTTAGTACGTGTAGGTCGTCACACAGCTGCTTGATTTGGAGGCATACTTGGTAGAGACGCACCACTGTGAGTTCATGTCCCCCTTTTCTCTTAACTGTTTTCATTTTTCTAAACTGCGGGGGTGAAATACATGTTACTTTGATTACAAGTACTTTATACATGGTATGGTTAGCGTAAGGAGGGTTACTACTTAGATCATGTGAGTGGGTAGGCGGAAACTGGAGGCCATTAATCCTCATTGTAGGACCGAGGGACGTAAGCGGTAGATCTATCTGGGTGTAGCGAGCCCAGCCCCAGGCCCAACCAGAACGGACCTCGGGGTGACTTTGTACCCATCGCGAAATCTGCTAGGTTTGAGTCTTCCTACTTGCACTTCACACATATCAATGGCCTTGGAAACCATTGGTGATCTCTTTTTCCTTATTTGCTACATACCAGGGTTTTTATACTTACAAGTGTTTTACATACTCACTACACATGAACTCGCTCAACATTATTGTTGATTTTTCAACTTACATGTATTTTAGGGAATTAAAGGATCTGGCGCGGTATGACACGTTTTCCCGCTGCACTAGTTACGAGGTCATCCGGGTTTGGGGAATGTGACTCTTTCCTGGACAAGTCACAGTCCTTAAACTGTGTTTATGTCATGTTGATGTTTGTGTTTGTTGAACAATGTCGTTAGGATGTGTTTCCGTTGAAACAATGTTGTTGTAATTGGTTTTTAAAAACTTAACTAAATGGATGATCTTGCATGGTTTTATCTCATATAGCTTTGTTATGGTTAAGCTATGGTATTAAGAAGTCACACCAAATTAACCACGCTTCCGCAAAGCCAGGGTGTGACAGTCTTGGATACTCTCCTTCTGGGACGTTGTGGCTTGAATGTCGGCAATCCTTTGTTGCATTCTTTCTCAATTATGCGCTCAAAGTCCCCCCCCCCCCCCAACGCTTCTATCATCTAGATTTAACATATCCAGTCGGCCAAGTTCACGTAGATCCCACCTAGGAAGAGAAAACAGATCATACCCTGTTCTGAAGTACTGAACCACACCACCTCTTCGTTTGACCACAAACATCCCCTTAAGATTGCTATACATCCAACTAATAATTTTGTCAGTAGCTTCTGTCTTCTCAACAGTTACTACCTGATAAAAATCAGGAAGTTTTTCTCTTTCCCTTCTAAACCATTCGGGGTGCTGTGGGGTGAATGTCTTTCCATCTTCTTGTTCATAAATAACTTCCTCTTCCAATCCCCACTCAATAAATCTTGCAGACATTTCATCTCTGTCCATCTCTTCTTCGTCACTATCGTCTCCTTCAGTGACTTTTTCTGTCGACTCAAGACGTCTTTTCTTTGCTTCAGCTTCTTTCTTCTTTCTATTTTTTTCCTCCTCTTTAAATGCCCCAAAGTCGAATATTTCTGCGAAGGAGAACATGGGCTCTATCTCAATTTTTGCACAAATTTTCTTCATCATTCTGTGTAGCTTCTCTATTCCATGCTGCTGAAAACTTATGTACTGTGATTGACCAGTGACGTAAGCATGCATTTCTTTGTTTTTCTTTCTTTGATCTTTCAGCTTTTCTCTCAGGGTGTTTGTATCATTTACTTGGTTCTTGAGAAGGCATAATTCTTTAGTTGAAGTTGCACCGATTTCTTTGACGAGTTTATCATATAGATCTTGAAATGGACGAATTCTTTGTGGCGGTATAGGAGGTTTTGAGATCCTTGTGGGTTTCACTTGAGAAAACCTAGAAGGTCCTTCATCTGTTTTCTTTGGGGGAGTTGATTTGCTTGCAGAGGTTTCTTCTGGATCGGTTAATAGTGTATCAACAAAATCTTCCAATGTTTGCTCTTCTTCTGTTACAACAACCGGTCTTTCAGACTCCGACATTTCTCGTCTGGCAAGATTCTTTTCTTTCTTTTGTCTTTCTTCCATTGCATGAATTTCCCACATATCTTGAATGTGTCGACGATGTTCTTCTAAATCTGCGGCTCTGAAGCTTGCTCCCATAAGTCTTTCTGGGTTTTCTGAGGATTTCTTCTTCTTTGGAGGTTTGTCGTCGGCTGCCTGCTTTCCTCTTCTTTTTCTTTTTAGCTGTTCTTCTTCTTTTTCTACAACCTCTTCCTCAGCTTGCACGATTCTTTGTTGTTTTGCTTGAACTGCTTCTCTGTACTTTTTATAAGCTGCTTTGACCAACGACAGTCTTTCTGCAGTATACATCCAGTCGTGTAACATTACCCATTTGTTCATTTTAATCTCTGTATATTGTCGACTGGTGGGAACATGAAAGGTGAAGAGGCCTCCATCATGCGGCAGTTTGTCATATTGATCGTTGATCAGCATCTGAATGAATCTGGGATACATTGCCCAAGTATGTCCTCTTGTATTCTCGAGCATGTAGTTGAAGATTAGTCTAGAAAGGTTGTACTTTTGATTCAAACATAAGTTCAACATTGCTCCTGACCACTCCAGATTCAAGTCGTCATATCCACCTTTACGATGAGCTATACTCATAGCAATTACGTGTACTATAAACCTCCAATCCCTCGTGAGCCCATTTCTTTTGATCTCCTTCTTTTGACTAAAGTCTCCCACGTATCCCATACCACGAAAGCCATCCAAAACATCATCCTTATTCAAGCTGATCGGATCTTGTGCGTTATCTCCCAGCTTCAAAACAGTGCGAATCCTTTCTTCAGTTACAATTACACGTTTGTTGCGGACTGTTGCAGATATCCCTCTGGCTTTGTTAATAGTTTCAGGTTTTGCTGGATGTCAGAATTCTTGAATGTGGATACGATAAATAGGAACTTCCGTTTGGACCGTGTAGCTTATCCTGCTTGATTGTATCCATCTTGCCACGTCTTCGAAATCCTGAGGTACTTGCTCAAGTTTGATATGCTGATTATGTTTCAGAGTCTTAACCCACTCTATGTTTTTCACCATCTTGCTTCTGACAAATAAACTAGCCAAGTTAGAAAATTTTTACGAAAATATTTACACCTAGGTATAAGAATATATGAAGTTTGATAATATTTACAAATATATTAGGTTATATAAAAGATAATTTGATTTTAGTATTAAAAAGATATTTACAAAACTTAAAAAAAATAAGGATCAAAATCGCTGATAACCCAAAAAGGTTATCTTCGCTGATGATTGTTATCGTGACCAAGCAATTTCGCCGGCTACAATATCTGATCACGTGTGTTTTCGCCGGCAACGACTAAGGAAATAAGCCAAGTTTCGCTGATGGTTATAACACAGATAGGATATCTTCGCCGGTGACAAAAGAGGGTATCGGGTGATTTCGCCAGCAACAAATATGTGACTGAAATTTAATTTCGCTGACAGTTGCCGGTGAATGTAGACTTTGTTCTCGAAGCGATCGAGCAGCGAAGACAATTGTCTAAGCCGTTTTACCGGCGAAATAAATTATTTCGCCGGTCGCTCGAACTCGCGTTCGAGACTTTTGACATTCCTTGATTCATTCTAACTTCGCCATATTCATCGCTATGTTCATCGTAAATTCGCTGGCATCATAATTTTCTTGATAAACCCTTCTAAAGCCCTAACTGATTTCATACTTTGTTAAACTTTGATCACAAACTGTCCAGAAATGTTCAAGAACCATGAGAAATCAGTGATGCCGGGTATAATCTTTCTCGAAACATCCTAAGATCTACTGATTCATGATATTAAGACTTGAACCAAAAACAACACAAACATAAGTTCTCAAACAATGAACCATCAATCAGAGACATCTGTAAGCAATGAACAAGGTGTGGATTACCTATGGTTTTGACCAAACACAGAGGACACAATGTGAGATGGAAGGAGATAAATGGAGATGTGAACCGAGAACGATGAAGAGGATGAAAGGATATTTGAAAAGTTTTGAAAAGAGGTTGGTTTAACCCTTTTTATATTAAAAAATAACGACCAATGAAATTAATAATTTCGCTGGTATCTTAATTTCGCCGTGAATTGAGAATCACGAACCATTTTCAAAAACAAGTTTAAATACGCTCGTGAATTTCAAACTTTCTCGAAAAACATGCCCATTTTTGTTTAAAATAGTAGATATTATGAAATAGAGGAAATTACAAGTTTTGTCCTTTATGTTTGTCCCAAATTGCAGGCGATGTCCTTTGTCTTTAAAATTGATGAGTTTTGTCCTTAATGTTTGCAAATCTTGCACGTTATGTCCTTTAGGCCAAACCCAGTTAGATTTTTTGTGGAACAGGACAAATTCGCCGACTATCTTCGCTGATCGAGTATCTTCGCCGGAACGAGGAAAGATCCTGCACTAGCGAAGAAAGCTAATTCCGCTGGAACAATAAACACACACGTTAGTTTGGCTTATTTCGCCGGACACCGTGATAAATTCGCCTTCTTTACTGTAGCGACTTCGGACACTGTGGTTCTTTATCACTGTTCTCGAAGTCGCCTTCGATAAATTTGCTACAGGGACAGTGACACTATTTCGCCAGAGATTAGCAAATTCGCTCGTGTTTCAATCGGCGAAATTGTTAATTATGCGATTTTCAAAATTATTTCGTTGTATTAAAAAACAAGTTCGCTGTATTCAAAAAATGAGTTCGCTGTATTCAAAATAATTTCGCTATCTTCAAAGTTATCTACGCCAACCAGAGGGTTTAACACGAGCTAAAACCCTCTAATCATCCAAAAACGACTCAAAAACCATGTTTCTTTGCATCAAAATGTCCAAAATGACTCCCTAATCACTGATTAACAACAACCTATCGATTAAACACACCAAATCAGTCCATTTTAAGTCCAAAAATTTGAAAAACTTGAAACTTTTGAAAAACCTTCAAAACTTTGAAAAATCTTAACAAAAACACAACAACCAAGAGCACTAAGGCTCTGATACCAAATTGTAAATCCCAATATCAATCCGGATCACAATGGTTGATTGTTTTAGTCCAAAACACCTATTGATTAGGTGTTTGGACTATGAAAAAGTTAAGAAGAATCAAGAATGAAGATGAAGCTAGTGGTTTGATGAATACAACAAGTGTTGTATTGAATCCAAACAATAAGATCAACAATAAAGCATCTTGGAAATCTGATTAAGCACAATGAGTAGAGATTGAAATGTAAACAACACTAATATTCACCAACTGTGGCTAAAAGCTTGGCTAGGGCAACAATACAAGGCTATATATAGAATCTGACTTGCCAGCATAATTATAATTATGCTGGCATCTTAACTACACTAGGTCAGATTTGCCATTATCATATAATTACAAAATTAGCCCCTAGACTTTAAACAAGCTATAAATAATAACAAAACTAATCCAGTGCAAGTATCAACGATCTCATAAGCTCCAACATTTAGCGGCTATTGCCTTTTGCCTTTACCGACCATGAGTAATTCCAACGAACCTTTAGCGGCCACATGTCGTTGCTAAAAGTCTAAGACCAATAGCGGCAACAGTGACCTTTAGCGGCGACAACAGACCAATAGCGACCTATCAATACCGGCGACCCTTTAGCGGCTACATGTCGCCGCTAAAAATCAATAGCAGCGACAAATGTCATCAATAGCGGCGACAGCTGTCGCCGCTAAAGGTGTTCCATTCTTGTAGTGTTGTTCTCAGTTCTCACAATCTTTTTAATTATAACTATGCTTGGAATGAATAATCTAATCAACTGTGATCGATTATTTACCGCAAAAAGGGAAGCTCAAAAACACGATATTTAGCGCTACGAAAATTTGTTAAAACCCTACGACATTTTAAAAAAAAACATGAAATATGCAAAAGAAATAAAATGTATTAGGAGAAAAGCGATTAAAACCCTAATTTTAGAACTCTTAGACCACCCGTAGTGGGGTTTTTTGGCTTGGGACCGCCCCGAGGGACTTTTTTTGAAAAAAATGTGTAGGGCGTCCTATTTTAAACGCCTGCACTTGATCTTTTGGCCAATAAGACCGTTGCCAACGCCTTGTCACACCCCAGCCGATGGCGGAAACATCGAAGTGAGACGAATGAGATTGCTCAAAGACTTCATAACATTATGTGACAATATTTAATTCAAAACCAAATTTCATTTCATAACATAAATCGTCAATTACATCATGAAAAATCAAAGTACAACATTGGAAAACAAATATGACAAGTTCAACAAAATAAAGTAAACAAAACTAGTAATTTTAAAGATGCGTTTCTAGTGTCGTCCCTACTAGATTTCATCATATCAACATCATCAACCTGCAACATGTTAAACAGTATAGTTCAACACAAAAAGCATTGACGAGTACACAAGTTTAAGAATATAACATAAGTATAAAAATGTTTAAGCGAATCCACATGGCAAACTAAGTTACTCAAGATTAGCGTGAATCTAGCATGTGATAAACAAGTCAAGCAAAAGTTCACGCAAGTAAAAGATTCTTAACATAACCCAACGCTCACAGGCGGTGTGTTACTCCTATAGCGCTATACATGTTAAGGTAGGCTTGATTGAAGTTAATGACAAGTTCAATCATAAAACGAACTAACCTAGATATATGTATCAAGTATAACGTATGCATGCATGTATTGGATTGTTTATGCATAAAGATAAAGTTTAAGTGTTGTGATTTTAATAAGCTAGCATGTTGCACCCAAAAAAATGTGTAAAACAAAAATGGGTCAAATGTACTCACAGTTTTGCAAGCTCCAAACTTGTTAATCCCGTGAAGAGTTGAGTATGTTGAAGATGGAATCGCCAAGTCACCCTATAAGGGTAAACAGAGGTGTGTAAGTTCATGGATTTAGAATGGAAGATACGTACATGGAATTTAAAGTATCAAAAGTATGTATACGAAAATAATATCTAGTTCTAAGAGCTCGTTTATGACACCATATTAAGTGGTTTCATCGGTCCCAAATTGCCCATTGAAATCATAACAAGTAACTTAGAATCTTAGATATATTAGCCTAAGTTTATGACGAACAATCATGACTTGATTATCATCACAAATTCAACCATGTTTTATATAGTTTATATACTTATGTAGTTATAATAATAGCCTAAACTATGTCCAATCAAGAATATCATGTAGTATCGTGTATTGTCAAGCATGGAGGTTGAAACCTAGTTATATGATTCACCACAAACCACCATGAAGATGGTTTAGAGGGTCATGAATAACAAGAAAATAAACCTATCTAACAATGCTCAAGTGACCAAGTACACTACAACCCGGGTGTCCCCACACATTATGGAAAGAATGAACTAACTGAGGAGGGCTAGACGAGGCTAAGGTACTTTGATTCTAGTAAGTCCCAAGAGTGTTCATACACAAGGTTCAAATGAAGGAGTGGAACTTAGTTTGGAAAGCCAAGGCTTCCATTTTTTCACACTTCACAAGTCACAAGTTCACCATATAGAAGATGATGTCTTGTGCTTGTTTTCATCATTCGAATACCATGTATAAACAGAATTAAAATGGGTGCTTAAACCCAAAACTTTGATGGAAATCACCCCAACACAAACCCACAACCATAGACTAAGTTGTGAGCATGGTAGGAACAAGATTCCACCAAGTTTCTATAAAAAACATGAAGATACAAAAAGTTAAAAACAAGCAGAAAGTTTTATGCACTTTAGACCTCAAATATGGTGAGGTTTCACCTTAGTTTGCCAAAACAAACTTGTGAAAACCTTCCTAGAGGTTATCCAAGTGTTTTAGAAGAAAAAATGAGAAGAAAATAGTAGAAGAACTGAGTTAAAACTCACTTAGAACTCAGAATGTTCCCGCTGAAACTTGATGAAAGTAAGCTGAGATTAGGGAGTGTTTTGAGAGTGTTTGAGTGTTGTAAAGTGGGAAAATGGATGGGAAAGGGGGGTATTTATAGTTGGGAAATTAGGGTTAAGGTAGTTGGGTAATTAATGTAATTAGTTGGAGGTTAAACAATTAAAGTAGAAAAAAAAAACAAACTCAGCCACACAACTTGCGGCCGCAAGTTGGTAGGCTGTTTTTTTTTTTTTTTTTTTGACAGTGTTAGTTGGTTATTTGTGATATATGTTATACAATTATGTTGTATTAATGTTTATTTAACATAAAACAAGGTCTAACATATATAACAAACATGAAATCAAGTGTTTAATCAAGCAACTAGACATGAATTTGGTGTTGTAAGAATGAATGAAGTATTGTAATGATAAATCAAGTACACGTAACATATAATGAAGTGGAAAATATGTATAAGTCTCGTAATCGAATAATCAAGTGTTTTGCATGTATGGAACGTTTAAGAATTACGAATACACGATAGTTGTTTATGAGTTAAACTTACGTTTATGGGAGTCATGAATCATGTAACAAACGAGTGTATGTATCAATGTATACACAATGTATATTTCACATAAAAGATCAATTTTATTACGATCAAAGTCTTGGATTTACAATGATTCGAAATGAGATACGATTACAAAGGAAATGAGTTTCCGAAAATAGAATTACGATACAATCTTTCTAAAAACGGAAAACTGCGAAAAGCGAGGCGTTACATGCCTGCACTTGATTTTTTGGCCAATAGTTTTAATTTGAAAAAAAAATAATTAGGTAATGATTGGTTTGAGCATTATGGGCATTATACCACTACACCCGTTTTAAGATAATGCCCCATAATGCCCACATGCTAACTGGACCGCCACTGGTGCAAAATGCCCAAGGGTGGGGGCAAAATCTTCCCCTCCCCCTACACATAGTCTTAAGAAATTTTATCCCATATTCAATTTCAAATTGTCTTAGTACTGTAATCCATCACCCATCGAACATGATTAAGCATGTCAAGAAACATCAATGATACAAATGTAAAAGAATAATCATTACCTCTAAAACTTTTCAACGGTGGTGGATGAGACTGGAGTTGGTCGATTACTTATGCCAATTTTACTTGTGGTTCTTCAATTTATTACTTTGTTCTTTATTGCTTAAATATTAATTATCACCATTTGACGTCAAGAACCAAAAGTGTAAATTAAGTAAGAAACGAAAGTCATATTCTTCATTTGAGAAAGGCAATAAGTATATACACTAAGTCAAGATAGTGAATTTTATAATGTTTTCAAAATGCAGCAAATGAACCTGAGTAACATGCATAAAGAACATCATTATGCGCCTTCTTCCCTACACTTCTCTGTTTGCCAAATTCTTGAATGCCAATTTTTTAAAACCCTAAAAGATGAACATAGGAATGATAAATCAAGATTATACATACATGAAACAAGAATCATCAAAGAAAGTTACGTTTACAACATTACTGATCAAGACAAATGGTACCTGTATGGTTCAATCGTGATGTAAGATGTCTAGGGTTCCATACCTCAGCATAAGAATGCAACAGCAATGAAGAGACCTGGCGAATGTAAATCCATAAGGTCTTCCGTTCAAATGCGTGATCCTACAGACTTACATGGTGAGGTCTCGTTGCCATACTTTTAGAATCCGTTAAGGCGATTTCAACAAACTGGTGGTAGTGATTTATATGCCACAACACCACTGGAAAAGTAGTCATTTGAGGCGATTTCATAAAGCCCATTCTCCACCACCGAACACAAATACCAAGCATAAGTCAAAAGGGCTTTAAAGGGTTGTAATGGGGCTAGGCTAAGGGTATGGGATAGGATATTTTTAAAGTGGCTAAGGTGATGAAAAATCTATTTTTATTACAAAACAACTACTCTAAACACAAATAACTACAAACATCTAACTAGAAGGCAACAATTTCCGCCATTTATTCAACAAACTATAAACACATATTTTTGTACTTTTCTTAACGATTTTTGTCTCTTTTTCACGATTTTTATGCATTTTTTTATTTTTGATTTTTTTTATATACAAACCACAACTATACAAACAAATAATTCTTAAAATCGAATTTTCATCACACAGGTTAAAAATAAAAGGTTTAACGGTCATAGGCTAAATGGGTTGGTCAAACGAAAGGTTTAGGCTCAAATTGGTGACTAAGAGATTTATTTAGGTAAGGATAGATAAATTGTGTAAAGAGAAAAGGTTTACCTAATGCCTTAATCATTCTTGTGCTCGTATTCGGTCTATTATCTTAAAAGTATCAAAAGTTGCAAGTTCTACAATACGCGACTAATGGTCCACTCAAACAAAGATATATATATATATATATATATATATATATATATATATATATATATTTATGATGTGTAAAAGTGGCTCAAAATCTCACGTACAAAGGGTATGGTATGTGATATGCACAAATACCCGTTATGTTAATAACTTGAACTTGACCATGACAAAAGACCAGATGGGTTGTGTCATCCCTCATTGACTTACTTACTTGTGCTTTTTAGATTGCTTATACAAAGACATTTTGAAAATTTTTTGAAATTTTTCCCCCATCCCCACACTTGAGGTCAACATTGTCCTCAATGTGTAATGTTTAAATGAAAGGATCAAAACCGAAAACTTTTTCTCCCCATCCCCGCACTTGAAGTCAACATTGTCCTCAATGTGTAAGAATGGAGCTTTTAAAATGCACAAGGGATGTGACACGACCAACCTCCCAAACTTCACCCCGATCAATAATATACAATTTACATTCCACTTACTAACTAACTAAAACTCAAAGAAAAAGAAACGAATGCACTTGGATTTTTTTTGTTCCTCGTGTGCTCTTCACTCTTCAATAAAAATGGTCGTCTCACGAGCATAATATACCTGCAAATCTAAACCCTTGTGTAGAAGCATGCTTTTGACAACCATCAAAATTTGTTAGTTACCCGTTCTACCATTTTTATAAAAGATTTACCATGTCATTCGTTTTTTCAATTTGATTTTGTGGAAAAATAATTTACAACAACAACACACCTAACTCACTTTCATAGGAATCACGGTTGCATTTAGCGTATGCAACAAGCCCTTTTAAACCTCCCGATAGATCAGGAGGACGAGTAGGTCTCGTGAGGGTTATATAGGGAACACACCCACAACGTTCATTTAACTACTAAATAAAATGCAAACTACTATTAAATAAATAAAAACATAAAAGCAACACGAAATAACAAAAATTAAGTAAAATTATACAACAACAGAAATCATACCTCGCCATCATCGTTGATATCTCTCGTTTGGGTCCACTGGTGGGTATGGGTGATAGGGGTAACCAATAAGGGTCGTCATCATGTCGTGTAAATCATCAAGGGGACCCCTTTCCCCTTCGGCTGGTGGCTGAAACTGGGCCGGAACATAGCTTGATCCGACTCCTTCGGGCCAGTGAGGAGACGGATCTGAAGGCCCGCAGGGTACAGGAAGGTTCTCATAGCAGGTCCAAGGCGTGTGCTCTTGATATGGTTAACCCGCTAGATAATCTCATTGGTGTCGTTCTTGATCGTGGAGATGCTTCGCATTGTTGATTGCAATCTCTTGCGCTATGACAGTTGTCATCCACCGACGGTCTTCCAACACTTCCCATTCAACCCGGAGACGGTCTTGTTCCTGTTCCCACGCCTATCTCCGGGATAATTCCTACACCCGATGCAGTTGCTCCTGCTCCTAGTTGGATTGTTGCTTTGTCCACCATTCCTGTTGCTGGTTCCTCTAATCTTCTTAAACCTTCATCCTTCTCTCTCCCTTTTCTCTTGCCTCGCCCATAACAGCGTACACATTGTCGTAGATATCTTGTTGTCCGAGGTTATAACTTCCATAGGCGGCCCTCCACCTATTCACCATGAACTGGGCCACATATTTAGAAGCTTCGTTGTGGCGTCGCGCAAATCTTTGCCTACAGGGCCTTCCACCCGCTTCTTCTTCTTCGTCTCCATCCCCTTCTCCCATTTCTTCATCACCACCTTCTTCTTGCTCGGGATACATATATTAGAACCCCGTGTCCCGATCCACAATTTTGTACCTTTGACCAACCTCCTTGACGTAGATATGCGACCCTTTTCGCATCTTTGAAAAATCAATATCATCAATGGGTTTGACTACCCAAAGTGAATTATCTGGAAAACAGTTCTATTGTACGATCATCGCACTGATTAAACGGACATGCGGAATCATTTTCCGCTTAAATTGGTTCCTTGTATGCCAAATGTTTATCAGGACGATGTGCCGCCATGATAACTTTGGATCACCGTACATGAGTGAATGGAGCACCCGAAGATCCCATACCCGCAACTTTCCACGATCCCCCAACCTGACCATAATATTCTCCAAGGAAATATTCTGTAAAATCTCCTCTTCGACCGATAAGTGAACCCTGTTATACCCACTCGTTGTGTAATTGGGCAAAGTTAACTCAATGAGGTTAACCAGATCCGCTTGAACCAAACGGGATTGCCAGAAGAGACCGGTGTCGTAGTAGTAGTAACTACCTTCACCCAACGAATCGAAATTCGCAATCTGGTTCATTGTCTGGAAGGAAATTACCATTGTCCCCTTGGAAGTTTCACCCACCAATCTCCACAACGTCAGATTCTCATCCGCATTCTCGAGTCTCAAAGTAGATAACAACTTTGTGACCGCTTTCAAATACACCCTTTGAGTTGCGCCTTCACACCAGTCAAGCACGCGCTCCATACTAACATCTCAAACTTTTATGTAATTCCGATTGGTCAGAATTCTTCAGAATTTATCAATCTCTCACAAACACAAAGCCTGTCTATTGGATTCGTCACTTGAGCCATTTTATACTTCCACAACTTAACCTCGATTTGTTTATGGTTGAACCGATGTAGTGATTTACTTTGATCTTCCTCCCATCGAGCCCCAAAATCCGTGTCATTATACCGGGACCAATCCCAACTCTGATGGAATAATCTATCATCGATGTCCAGTAAATTGTACGGTTGCTCCCACTTTGTTGGTGTACCATCGGATGAAGAAGATCCCTCCCCTGAGGTGTTGGATCTCTTTTGGCTAGCAATCACTGCAAAACACCACAACAAACTAGTCAATACACTTCTCCTAACATCAATCCATCTCAAACTTAAGCATGAGTTATCATATTGAACTTCAATCAACCTTTAGATGTAAACTAGCCCATTTTAAACTTCCAAAATAGCATACTTTCATCATCAAAAATCAATTTTTCATGTAAAATCCTAAGTTCATAAGATTTTTTTTAACAATG
Organism: Helianthus tuberosus; assembly: GCA_030545235.1. Classification (NCBI taxonomy): domain Eukaryota; kingdom Viridiplantae; phylum Streptophyta; class Magnoliopsida; order Asterales; family Asteraceae; genus Helianthus; species Helianthus tuberosus. Next base: position 169,846,933 of record CM060368.1, read on the forward strand.
TTCAACACTATACTCATGCTTAACATATGAACAAGAGAGTGTAATTACGTCTCTATACTTGTTCAATGTTAAATCTAGACCAAATCACATCTTTACATTACAAATCACTATTATGTAATAAACAACCTACTCTTAAACTACAAGTTTAAAATTTTGGAAGAAATCAACATACCATAGGATAATAATGCTCAAAATCCTGTAAAGTTCATACCTTTGATGTGTTAGAAGATGAGAGAAACTAGACAAAGGTGAAAATCAAGAACTTGAAGAACATCCTTCAAAAATCCAAAATTTGCTGGTTAAAAATCTTACAAACTAGCAAGAATTGATGAAAATCGTTATGGGGGTTTTGTTGCTTTCAAAAATCTACGCAAAATAGGCTCAAGAATCAGGTGATTTGGTTCATAATTGAAGAAGTTATGAGATGAAGAAGGATTAGGGTTCTTGGAGGTTTTGTGAGGAAGATGAAGTGAGAGTGAAGATTATGAGCGTGAAAGTCTGATGGTTTTAAGGTTTAATGAAGTTGTGGATGAGGTTGGGTCGAATGTATGGTCAATTTTATGTTCGGGTCTTGTTTAAAACAGGTTTGGGTGAATTGGGGTTGCAGGAAACGAGTTGAAAAGGGAAATCAGTGTTTGGGGAATGCATGTCCTGTCGGCGACGGCATATGTTGCGTCGGCGACGCCACCCGGAACTCACAAAAGCTGGTGACGCCCTTTACTATTATCTACACAAACACCTCATCGACGCCACTTATATGGCTGTGTCGACGACGGCCTGCCTGCGTCACCGACGCCCCCCTCAACATTATATTTTTTTTATGAAAAATATGGATAATTTTAAGTACTTTTTACAAAATGGACCTAGGCAAAAAATTCCTAGAAATTATTAAGAAATATTTTTGTAAATTTTTATAAGTTTTATAACTAGAACAACTTTCTGACCCGTGTAACCACGTACGAGGCCATCTATTTGCTCTTAAGCTTCCGGGGAAGAATTTGAGTTTTGAGTTGTAGAGCCACACCTTTTGACCCACAACGAACTCCTTCATATTCAACTTGGCATCGTGTGCTCTCTTCATGCCATCCTTTTACTTTGAAGCACACTCATATGCCTCTTCCCGAAGCTCTTCCAACTCACATAGCTTCAACTTTCTTTCCTTACCTACAACATCGTATTTTACATTAACTTCTTTAATCACCCAAAAAGCACAATGAACAAGTTCAACCGGTAAGTGACAATTTTTACCGTAATCCAAGCGGTAACGTGTAGTGCAAATAGGTGTTTTATGTGCCGTTCAATAGGCCCACAAACCATCATTCAACTTGGTTGACCAATCCTTATGGTTCTATCGAACAGTCTTTTGCAAAATCTCTTTGATTTGCCTATTTGACACTTCCACTTAACCACTCGTTTGCAGGTGGTAGGGGTAGCAATTCGATGGTCAACACCATACCGTTTCAACAATTTTCCAAAGTTGAAATTCTTAAAGTGAGATCCCCTATCACTAATGATCACTCGGGGAACCCCAAATCGAGATATGATATTAGTTTGCACGAAATTACAAACTACGGTATGGTCGTTTGTTTTGGTGGCAATCGCTTCGACCCATTTAGACACATAGTCGACCGCCTCCAAAATATACAATTTGCCATGCGAATTCGGAAATAGACCCATGAAATCAATCCCCCATACGTCGAAAATATCGATAATGAGAATCGGTTGCTAGGGCATCTCATCCCGCTTTGAGATACCCCTAACTTTTGACACTCAACACAATTTTTAGCAAAGTTGAAAGCATCTTTGAAAATAGTTGGCCATTAAAGACCACTATTGAGCACTTTATGCCCCGTTTTTTTACCACTAAAATGGCCCCCACAAGCAAATGAATGCAAGTGCGTCAAGACACTCTGAATCTCGTCATCTGGTACACATATCCTCATGACTTGATCCGGACATATCTTGAACAAGTCTGGTTCTTCCAACGTGTAATACTTGATTTGAGAAAGGAAGTGTAACCTTCTCCTTCGATCCCAATGAGCCGGTAAGTCACCTGTCACCAAATAATTAACAATGTTAGCAAACCAGAGTAATACCGAAAATTTTAAAATATGCTCATCTGGGAAAGTCTCATTAATTTCCACACCGGAAGAACCCTCCTCTACCAACAACCGGGACAAGTGGTCCGCAACCACATTCTCGCTACCCTTCTTGTCCCGTATCTCTAAGTCAAACTCTTGTAGCAAAAGAACCCATCGAATTAACCGCGACTTTGCATCCTTCTTCTCCATGAAGTACCTGACAACAGTGTGGTCAGAATAAATAATAACTTTATTACCCCATATATAAGCCTGGAATTTATCCAACGCATATACCACCGCGAGTAGCTCTTTTTCGGTAGTTGTGTAATTCGATTAAGCTTCCGAAAGAGTCTTACTCGTGTAGTATATAGCAACCGGTTTATTTTCTACCCGTTGACCCAATACGACCCCCACCGCATAATCACTAGCATCACACATAATTTCGAATGATAAAGACCTCTTCGGTGATTGCAAGATTGGGGCCTCAACCAACTTCTTTTTCAACACATTAAAGGCATTTTGCCAATCTTTGTTAAAATCAAACGGTTGGTCTTTTAGAAACAATTTACACAATGGTTTTGTTATGTCACTAAACCCTTTTATAAACCTCCTATGAAAACCGGCATGACCTAAGAATGACCTAACACCCTTAACGCTCGTGGGATAAGGCAAGGTAGAAATGACTTGCACCTTTGCACGGTCAACCTCTATCCCACAACCTGACACCACTTGTCCCAACACAATCCGTTCTTGAACCATAAAATGTCTCTTTTCCTAACTCAAGACCAAATTAGTTTCAACACATCTTTTTAAAACTTTTTTCTAATTGATCTAAGCAAGCATCAAATGACGACCCAAGAATTGAGAAATCATCCATGAAGATTTCCAAAGACTCCCCCACCATATCCGAAAAGATACTCATCATACACCTTTGAAAGGTGGCGAGGGCGTTACATAGTCTGAACGGCATTCGCCTAAATGTGAATGTGCCATACGGATAAGTAAACGTGGTCTTTGGTTGGTCTTCCAGATGGATAGCAATTTGATTGTAACCTGAATACCCGTCCAAGAAACACTAAAACTTTTGACCCACTAACTTCTCAACAATTTGGTCAATAAAAGGTAAAGGGAAATGGTCTTTAGAAGTTGCGGAATTCAACTTCCTATAATCTATAAAAATACGCCACCCGGTTACCGGCCGAGTAGCGACCTCTTCACCTGCGTCATTTGTGATGACTTAAATGCCCGCCTTTTTGGGAACGGTTTGTGTAGGGCTCACCCATTGGCTATCCGAAATGGGGTATATGATACCTGCATCTAGCCACTTCAATACCGCTTTCTTGACAACTTCACGCATATTTGGATTTAACCTCCTTTGTGCGTCCCGAGAAGGAGTTGTATCATCTTCCATGATGATCTTATGCATCACCACCGAGGGACTAATCCCTTTCAAATCCGCAATGGTCCAACCAATAGCCGCTCTATTGGTGATCAAAACCGCCATCAACTTCTCTGTTTGCTCTCCAGTTAAGTTTGATGCAATGATAACCGGAAGCGTGTTGCCCTCACCCACATAAGTATACTTGAGATGCTTGGGCAACGCGTTCATTTCAACAACCGAAGGCTCTACCAACGATGGTTTTAACTTGGTGTCAATCTTCTCCGGAAGACTATCCACTTGGTGAGTCCAAGGGGGTGTTCCTTCCTTCACCGAGATCACCTCCATTTTTCTCTCCTCCTCATCAATGCTTCGATTCGTCTCTCCTTATAATCTGTCAGACATGAAACATTCCTCTATTGTGTTTTCCTCTTCGACACCCATGTCGCATAGAGGTATACACTCATCAACAACGTCCGCCATATAGCATTCGTCGGTAACTAGAGGATCCGTTAATCCAGAAAAAAACATTCAACCGCAACCAACAGTTACCGAAAGTCATGTCGACCGTGCCCGATTTGCAATTGATTTGGGCATTTGATGTTGCCAAAAATGGTCGACCGACGAGAACCGTTGGTTGCTTGGTTCGGTCTAAAGAGACATAATCAAGTACTAGAAAGTCCACCGGATAGTAAAAGTCCTCGACCTTGACAATTACATTCGTAACCATCCCACGGGGTAATTTGGGTGTCAAGTCAGCTAACACCACGGTGGTGTTTGACGCTTGAAGTGGACCAAATTCGTGTTGGTCATACAAATTACCCGGTAAGATACTCACACTAGCACCAAGATCTAGAAGTGCCTGGGTCATTTTAAATTCTCCCACTTGTATTGAAATAATGGGCGCCCCCAGATCTTGGAGTTTTAGTAGGAGTGCACCCGAAAGAATCGAACTCACATTTTTTGTAAAATCAAGTTTCTTAGGAAACTTGTGAGTTCGCTTTTGGGTAAACAAATCCTTCAAGAATTTAGCATATGAGGGAACTTGTTTAATTGCATCTAGGAGTGGTAAATTAATTTTTACTTGTTTAAAAATCTCCCACATTTCTTCTTGTTGTGGGACGCGTTTTGTTACCACTTCTTAGATGTTCCCAACAAAGCTTTGGGATAAGGGGCGGTATTAACCTCCACTCCCCTTTCCTTAGCCTTTGGAATGGTGATGGTCACAACGGGGGTACTTTTATCAATTTTTGAAGAACTTTTATTTTGACCCGCTTGACCGTCATCAACCTCCTTATCGCTAACATCCTCCACCACCCCTTCAACAAACTGGGGTGATGGTGGTTCAACACCACTATCTATGACTCGACCACTATGTAAAGAGATTTTATTAATAGGTACCTCACGTGTGCTCTTCGAGTTGGACCCTTGATGCTTAGGGTTTTTGGTAGTGTCGCTTGGAAGTCTTCCCCCGCTACCTCGCATTTGAGCCATCTCCTCCGCTAGTTGACCGACTTGTTTCGCCAACGTCACATGAGATTTATCCCTCATCTCATTATCTCTCTACATTTCCTTGATGTCGCTACTAGATTCTTTCACCACATTCAATAGCGCATCTATCTTTGCACACAAATCGTCACCACCACTTTAATTGTTCACCGACCCGCTACTATTACCCCCTTGGTTGTAACCCCTATAATAATTATCCCGGTTTTAATACCCTTGGTTACTACCTCCTTGGTTGTAACTGTTGCGTTGGTAACCCCCTTGGTTACCACCTTGTCGGTTTTGATATGATGAGGTACCTTGATTACCGCCTTTATTCCCCGATTGAAAGTTTAGGTTCATTTGATTCAAGGCATTACCATACCTAAAATTTGGATGGTTCCTCAAACCCAAGTGATAAATCCTGGAGTTCATGTCGTATTGTTTTCGGTCTCCGTACACTTGATTCGCCTCTTTGACGGCTTGTACCATATTCACTTGGCACTCTTCAGTCCTATGACCTATATCTCCATAATCTTCACATACCACAAACTGAACCGCCCCCACATCCTTTTTCTTCATTCGATCCAACTCCCGCTCTAAAGTAGCAATACGGTCCTTAGCACTAGAATCCAAATCAGGAAGAGACCGAGAAACAAGGTGCTTTTTGGCTCGGTCTGCCATAGCAACTCCTTTGGAATTCTTGCTCATCCTTTCCAAAAATGCCCAATCATCTTCTTCATGATTGTTCAATAAAGTACCGTTGCTTGCGGATAGGAGGTACTTATGATCTTCCGAATCCAAACCCCGCATAATACACTTCAACAATTCCCATATAGGAATTTGATGGTGAGGGAACTTCTGAACCAACTCCTTGAAACGAGTAAGGGCTTCATGTAGCAACTCTCCCGATAATTCTTGAAATGACCGAATCTCATCCTGTGCATAATCGGTCTTTGCTATCAAATAGTTCTCATCTAGAAAGACTTGTTGCATTTCAGTCCATGTGTGAATACTATTCGTCGAAAGTGTGAGGAACCATTGTTTAGAGAAAATTGGAATAACCTCAATTTTACTTCCTCTATCTCGAAATTATGGCCCCCAATCGTGCCACATATAGCGGAAAATTTCACCAAGTGAGTGTACGGCTCGTCGTGTGTCCTACAGTTAAAGTGAGGTAGGATATTGATGTAATTGGGCTTGCATTCAAAGGACCTCACTCCTCGAGGTGGAGGAATAATGGGTGAGTCGTTCTCGGTGACCATCGGTCTTAATCGACCATTAACACCTCTCGGGACCCCTTGATTCGGTTGTTGGCAATATGGACGGTTGACTTCTTGATTGTCAGGTCTTCTATAACCTCTTCGATCACCACCCCGATCACCACCTTGACTATCGCGTCCCACAAACTGAGGAATCTGGTTACGGTTGACGTTGTTGTTGTTGTAATTTCCGTCATCCTGGTTCCTTTGATTGTTGTTTTGTGGTTGACGGTTATTTCCGTACCCGTCATTTCGACCATAATCATACCCATACCCTTCGTTATTTCCCACAAAGTTGGCGTTTTGATAGCCATAATCTTCGTACTCAAATCCCCTAGCATTGTAGAAGTTACCCACGTTGTCGTCACCCCACCCTTCATCATCAACTCTTTTGTTGTAGTTTGCACCGTCATCCAAATATTCCGAGTGAATACTCACGTGTTCCAGCGATTGATAACCGGGAACACTAAATGGTTTGTCATCGGGAATAGCGTTTCTCAAATCATCGAGATTAAGAAACCGAGCTTCATTCGCGGGATTGCCATAATCATGGTTAACTCCACGGTTGGTGTTAACGTTTAGGTTGTTGAGGTTGGGTGGTAATGGGTTTTGTCGGTTTTGGTTTTGAGGTGGAGGTGTGGGTGTACGTTGGTTGTTGTTTTGATTTGGGCCACGGTTTTGGAATGGTGGTGTTGGTGGTCATCAGTTGTTACTAACACTCGGTTGATCATTTTGGATGTTTTGGTTTGAGCAAAGGTTACCACGATATTGGAATTGGTGTTGCTTTTGGTTGTTGGGTTGGTTAGGGTTTTGCGGCTCCATTGAAATAGGTTCAACGGATTGTGTAGATGGTGAGTTGGTGTTGAGTGGGTTAGAAGCAAGAGTTGCCTCTAACCGGTTGGCTAAATTCCTTCTTACGACCCGCTCGATTTCCGTTTCAAACACTAGTGGTGAGGTCCTCCCGGAATTGCGTGTATGCATGCACTACCTGTAATCTGCACAAGTAACACACCCGTGTAATACAAAAGCAGAAACGATAACGAGAAAAAGGCAATTAAACAGATAATCATGAAAATCAATAATATCCAAACACAAAGCGCATGAACTCCCCGGCAACGGCGCCAAAATTTGATCGGAGTGATGCGCCTCAGTCAAAGATAATATTTATATACCCGATTTACCCTTAATTATGAGTTAGTGGTAGTACGGGGTCGAACCATGAAGATTTTGTGGTTTGTGTGTGAACTTGATTGATTTTAGGTGTTGTCACAATTTATGAAGCTTGCTAATGGGTTTGATTTGATTAATTATTTGGTTGAAAAGGTGTCGGATTGCACCGACAATTTGTTTAAACTATATGACTACTAAAAACTAGATTGATTGCAAGAAACTTGATTTGATACTTTAAAACAATGGTTGAGAAACAAGGTTCACACCGGTTCAACAATTGCAAAGCCTAGGGTTACTATACGTTTTAACTTGGTTTAGATGAATTAGTTCATTAAAGGTTTTAGAATCACAAGGCTTTGGTGCCAATTGCTATCAACGTTCAAGATGGACCACAATGCACTTCGTTACCTCAGACAAGTAAATCCTATCACAAGACAAGGCATAAATATGCATATTCATTTCACAAAGTCAAATTTCATAACTCATTCGACAATTTGTAAATTCAATACAAACGTAATACAATTATCTAATGATTCAAATTGTCACAAACAAGTATTAAACAAGTAGCAAACCCTAAACCTTACAAAAGTCTACACCGGGGTGAAACCCACGAAAATTAGTCGCTCATGGTTGAAGGAACGCGATCACCCGATGATTGAAGCTTGAACACGAACATCTTGAAGGCTTGAACATGACGAAGATGGTGGTTAGGGTTTGGATGGATGATGGTGAGGAATGGATTGTAGATGGAATGATGAAAAGGTTGGTGATGGATTAGGGTTATAGATTGGTGAGATGATTTGGGATCAATTGGAATGATTGGGGATGAAAAGGTTTGAGTTCTTGGATCCAAAGTAGTGTTTTCAACTTCAAAAATACGTAACTCTCGAAAAAGGACCCCCAAAAGCGTTTTTTCTCGTCAAACAAGTACAACAAACAAAAAATCATGTCGGCCACCAAGAGGAGGCGTTGCCGACACGGCGTATAACCTTCACTTTTCTGTCGTTGCAATACTGCCTATGCCCATTTCTGACGACGAGGTGCGTCGCTGACGGCCTAAGGGCATCGCCGACGGCCCCTATAAGGTATAGTTTCCTGATTTCTTGTATTTCGCACTTCCAGTTGATCCCGTTCACTCCTGGTGCTCCGAATAGCTTCCAAATAACTCCTTAAACTCTGTTAGGTCTGCAAAACACAATTCCAATCAAAAGTAGGTTATTCGAAACTAAAATCTATGTAAAAACATCAACTTAAACATATAGGAACACCGGCTTTCGACCACGCATCATTACGCGAGTTAAGCCACGGTTCAAACGGTTAGGGTTGGTTCAACCCGATACGGATTTGGTTGAAATATTTGTTTGTACATTTCAAGTTATTTCAGTATAAAATAAATTCATTGAATAAGATCGTTATATGAATTGAAATATAGATGCGAAACTAATGGTTTTTACCTCAAGAGTTCGAGTTGTCACATCATCCCCAAGTTGAAAGAAATTTCGTCCCAAAATTTAGGATGCAGTCACTGAAGAAGCTCGTGCAGTTGAGTGTTTTCACGGGGTGTCACACTTGTTTTCCTGGTTCATTCTAAATATTGAGCCAGCCATCGCTAGCAACCTAACAGAGTTTCCAACAGCAAAAACGTTGTGGGATGCTCTTACAGTTACGTATAGCAGCGGCAAGGATAAACTTCAGACTTTTGATCTCCATGTCAGAGCAAATGGATTGAAGCAAAATGGCGTACCTTTAGAGGAATTATGGATCGTGATGCAGGGCATCTGGGGAGAGATTGAACGAAGAGATCCCAACCCAATGATATGCCCTGTCGACATTGTTGCGTACAACAAAATCAGGTCAGAGAGTAAATTGTTTCAATTTCTTAATGCTCTTGATCAGAAGTATAACCATAAAGAGGGAGATACCAGATGGGACCCCTTGTCGACAGCCGAATCAGCATACGCAGCTGTTCGGAAAGAAACAGCCCATCAAAACATTCTCAGGGCTACAGAGCAAGGGGCGGCACCAGGGGGAGCCTGACCGGTGACTTGGATGGGGTAGGGCTTGTTCCAAAGGATCACCGGTAGACCAAAAACTCAATCAGTCATCATCCCGGGTCGACAAGAGCAAGCTTAAATGTGACCATTGTGGTATGTTAAAGCACACGAAAGATCAGTGCTTCAGATTAGTGGGGTATCTCGAATGGTGGGCCGATGGCCACAGAAAAAAGGTAAAAATGGAAAGGGAGCCGCTGTCGTGGGCAGCCAAGATACCACCAGCAGCGATGGTGGCAGTAACACCCATCAAAAGGGTACTGAAACTGAAAACAGTGGAGCATGTTTCATGGTTGCCTTGGCTACCGTGAGAGGAGATGAAGAGGAGGAGGAAGCCGGATCAGGTAGAGGGTTTGAGAGATACGCAAATCCCCAAAAATCTACTTTATCTTTTGGTGTTCCAAATCTAAACCCACTTTTTTTTTAACAATGAAGTACTTGAACTTTTAAATTCCTAAGATAAAGAAGTATCAGGAAACACCCCTTATGTTTCTTAGAAGGAATTAAAATCACCTTCAACTAATGGGGAAGTAAACATGGCAACTAGTGGTAAAAAAATGACTCATGGATTTTTGATTGTGGTGCCACTGACACAATGACCTATGAGATTTCCGACATATGTGCGATGTCAAAACCTCGGAAATCTCGGATCCACACCGCAAATGGAGAAATTCTTCAAGTAAAAGGAGGAAGGACGATTCAAGTGTCACAAGACATGAAATTATCAAACTGTCTATATGTTGCCTCCTTATCCCATAAACTGTTATCGATCAGTCATGTTACGAAATAATTAAACTGCGTAGTTCTAATGCACCCTACATTTTGTATCTTACAGGACATCCGGATGGGGAAGATCATTGGGCGTGGTACTGAACTCCAAGGGTTGTACTATGTAACTCAACAAGGAATTGTGATACTAGCTCATGGATCTACATATATGGAGGCTTGGTTATGCCACCAAAGATTGGGGCACCCATCCACCGGTTACTTACATCGTTTATTTCCTAAATTATTTCCTACAAATAAATTCTTGAATTGTTAGACATGTGTTCTAGCCAAGAGTCACAGACATACTTTCAAATCTACTGATACTAAGGTTGATTGTCCTTTCTCATTAATTCATTTAAATGTGTGGGGTCCAGCAAAAGTTGGCGGAGGGGGACAAAACTTTCGTTATTTTTTGCTATTTATTGACGATTGCACACGAATGACGTGGACTTACCTTTTGAGAAACAAATCCGAAGTATTTACAAAATTCATAATTTTTTGTGCCATGGTTAAAACTCAATTTAAAAGTAACATACAAATCCTCAGATCTGATAATGGAGGCGAATTTGTAAATACCTACATGAAAGAATTCTGTCAAAAAAGGGGAATAATTCATCAAACCTCTTGTGCCCATACACCCGAACAAAACAGGGTTTTTGAAAGGAAAAATCATTTTCTTTTAGAAATAACCCGTGCTCTCATGATTGAATCCCATGTCCCAAAACCCTTTTGGCCCGAAGCCCTTGTAACCTTAACCTACCTTGTGAACCGTCTCCCAACAAGAGCCCTTGGGTTGAAAACCCCTCTCCATGCCATGTCCAAATTTCATAAACTTCCATCTACACTTACCCTCGAACCTCGTGTCTTTAGATGTTAAGTTTTTGTTCATATACCAAAAACGGAACGTTCTAAAATTGATCTATGTGCTGAAAAATGTGTGTTTGTGGGCTATGGAATTAACCAACACGGGTACAGATGCTACAGTCCAAGTAAACGTCACATATTCACCATAATGAATTGTGACTTTCTTGAAACTGAATACTACTATAACGCCCAACACACTGGTCAGGGGGAAAAGGATTACAATGACGCATTGTGTTGGTTGAAATGGATGCCCTCATCAGAAGAAATTATCCAAACGTCACTATCACAATCCACATACCCAGGAAACAGTACCACTAACGCTGATCTCCCCATCCCATTGTCTAAGGTAAGTAACCCTCAAACTCAAGAGCATGTTGATTCTCCTAATGATTCTCCAGATATCGCTGATTCAAACATTAATTGTGAACATCATTTGAGAATAATGAATCTCCTGAATCATTTAACAATGAGACAGAACAACAGACATCACAGGTCGAACAAGCACAGGTCAGATATGAACTTCCTCCAAGAACGAACAGGGGTACCTCCTAAAAGATACACTCCTGAAAAGGAAGCTCGAAGCTCCAGATATCCGATGGCAAACATAGCAAAAGGAAACTTATCACTAGAAGCCTAGAGCTTTACCACCTCTCTATACTCTGAAGAAACTCCAACTTCTGTCGAACAAAATTTAGAGTCCAAAGAATGGAGAGAGGCAATGAAAACTAAAATGGATGCATTGAGCAAAATCGACACATGGGAAAGATGTATTCTTCCCCATGGAAAAAAAGAAATGGGATGTTGTTGGGTCTTCACTATAAAACACAAGCCAGATGAAACTATCGAAAGATACAAAGCTCGGCTAGTTGCAAAAGGGTACACTTAAACGTACGAGATCGACTATTACAAGACCTTTTCTCCTGTAGCCTAGATTGATCAATCAGAGTTCTCTTTACTATAGCTGCAAATAAAGGATGGCCTCTCCATCAATTCGACGTGACAAATGCTTTCCTGCATGGAGAGCTTAAGGAGGAAGTCTATATGGACCCCCTCCTGGATTCATGGAAAGTTCTAATCCAAGAGAGGTGTGTCATTTGAAGAAATCCTTATATGGGCTAAAGCAGTCTCCTCTAGCTTGGTTTGGCAGGTTGACTTTAGCCATGAAGAAATATGGCTTTAAACACAGTAATTCGGGCCACACTCTATTCCTTAAACGGAAGGGTAAACTCGTAACCTGCCTAATTATTTATGTTGATGATATGATAATCACAGGTAATGATGAGGAAGAGATGACAAAATCGAGAACAAGCATGTTCAAAGAATTCGAAATGAAAGATCTAGGGAGAGTTAAATACTTCCTTCGAATTGAAGTCTTGAGGTCCAAACAAGGAATTTGTATCTGCCAAAAGAAATATGTCCTTGATCTGCTGGCAGAAACATGAATGATTGATTGCAAACCTATGGACACTCCTATGATGGTGAACCAAAAACTCCTTATGGAAGAAGCAGCAAAGTTGGCTGACAAGGAAAGGTATCGGCGGATAGTAGGGAAACTAATCTACCGGTCACGTACCCGTCCAGCCATCGCTTACGCAATAGGAGTTGTGAGCCAGTTTATGCATCAACCCCAAATTTCCCACGTGGAAGCCGTATTTAGAATCATCAAATATCTCAAAGGGACACCCGGTCATGGACGTATGTTCAGAGTAAACGGACACCTAGAAACCCAAGTGTATACTGATCTAGACTGGGCGGGAGACAAATGAAATAGAAGGTCAACATCAGGTTACTTTACACTCGTTGGTGGAAATCTTGTTACCTAGAGAAGCAAGAAACATAAAGTAGTATCCCTCTCAAGTGCTGAAGCAGAATTTCGGGGAATATCGCGAGGCCTAACAGAGGCATTGTGGATACGAAAGCTGTTGAGTGAAATTGGATATCCTCCAACTCAAACAAGTAAAATCATGTGTGATAATAAGGTGGCCATTAAGATTTCAGAAAATCCAGTTCAACATTGTTTTGGTCAAAAATTACCGAAGTAATTAAGTGATCAAATTAGTTAAGTGAGGTAGTGTGCTAGAAATGAGTGTCGAAAATATGTTAATCAAGTTAATTTGTAAAAACAGTTTCAGGATACGGCTCAGGATATAGAGCTGTATCTATGATCAAACAATGAGCAAAAGTAAAGTAAACGACACGGGATGTACGAGGAAAGCCCTTGATCAATCTAGATCGCCGGCATAAAACCTCGGGAGCTGACAATCGCAGCTGCCTAGTTCTTCTATTGCTTCAAAAATCAGGATACAGTGCAAGATGTGGTACGGATCGACTAAGTGTTACAACGAAACTTGAATACAAGTGTGGTGTTTGCGATGAGCTAGAGAGTGTAAGTGTATGAGAGTGTTAGTGAAAAATCGTGTGTTCTAAGCTGATCCGCCCCCATCTATTTATAGTAAAGATAAAATAACAAACTAGCCTAAACTTGCGGGATCCACCGAATATTCCTTCTTCGAACGTTGTAGACCTGGTCTTTCGGGCTCAACGTCTCTTCCTCAACAAATTCGTCCGAGTCTTGAGGAGAAGAAGTCCTCTTGACCGTTAGCAAGTCTCAGCCCTTAACCTGCACGTGGTTAATTCAATAAGCCTCAGGATATCGCCCAAGATGTTAGCAATATCCTCTTCCAGCATCCTGGTCACAAATGAACAAACATAGGCAGGATATTGGTCAAGATATATACGTTAAGAAAATGACCCCTAACAATTGTCCCCAAATATATCGGTTGGGATACCAATCCAACGGATATATTTCAAAAGTTTCACCTCATAACTTAAGGCAATTAATATGACTAGACTCTTGAAATGACAGCGGTGCAACTTCCAAGGCATTATTTACTTTTTACCCCCCTATATTAATCCTATATTAACCGAGGGACTCCTTGTCTCGGTTATCCTTATCTGCAAGCAAACATCAGGTATCTTCTTTTCTAATCTCCTTTCTTGAATTTTTCTTAATTTGCTCAATACTCTTCATGGCACCACGAACGAAATCCCGATCAGACCGACCAGCCTCAACCCTCATAAGTCAAAACTTTATCACCGATCCAGCAAAGGAGATTTGCTGCTTCAATAATGCTGACATTGCTCCTCTCAAAGACTCCGGTGCCTTTCCCACCGGAACGGTCTTTCGCCCCTTCGACAAGGAAGCCCGATCGGACGCATCATCCGACGAGTGGGTTTGTTTTTTCGCTTATCCTTTCTCTCTTGGACTCCGGTACCCATTTCCACCCTTTATCTCTAGCTTTTTCGACCTCACCGGCCTTAGCTATGCCCAAGTTATGCCAATGGTCTGGCGAGTTGATAGTGTTGGATCAAATCAAATCTCGTCATTTTCCTAACCTACTTGTTGAGGACCTTCCCGTAGCATACCGGTTGAGATCCCATGGCAATCACCGTTATCTTCTGTTTTCCATCAAGAACCCTTTGGTCCTTAAAGCCACCAAGAATGAGGATCGATGGCGACGAAAATTCTTTTTCTTAAAAAGAGACTCTATTGATAAGGGTTTCGATCTACCGGTTAAATGGTTAACCAAGGGTAGGATTTAGGGTTTTAGGAATATCCCCAATTATATCTTCAAACTGTATCCCGGACTTATACTCTGATGTTTTTATGCAGCGAATTTCAGAGATTTAGTGCCTCCCAGTGCAGAATCTGAATCCAAGATCAAGGAAATCTACCGTCTTCCTGCCAGTGAAAGAATTTTTTCCCTGTCTCTTACAGGTTCTCATCAAAAATCAAGCTCAGAAATGTCTGGTAAGCACATTCTTATTATTTTTCAAAAATACGATGAGTTTAAGAATATCTTCCCTTTTGTAGTACCAGTCGTCAACCTTGAAGGTTTTGAACTTGACGAATTGGATTGCTACTCCAGCCTTGAACCCACCAAACAAGAATCCAAGCCAAAGTCGTCTGCTACACCAAAGCCTACCTCCTCGAAAACTGTTTCTGCTCCCAAAGGCCCTCCGGCATCCAGGACCCGGGCATCCAGCTCTCGTAAAAGAAAGGAGACTGATTCCCCAGCTATTTCTGAAACATTCTCTCTTGAGAATCATGGGTTCAATGAAGCCACCTCATTCCTCAAACAGGTAGAATTTCCTTTTCGATATCCTGTACAAGTATGTTAGTTTTTACCCTGCTTATTTTTCACATTAATACCTGTGTCTTTATCAATAGGGTCTGGATCGTCTTATGCACTTGCATGAAGACGCTTGCGGGCTTAACAAGATGTTAAAGATCCAGCTGGAGAAAGCTCAAGCCACCATAGCTGACCAAGGAACCATCGCGGCTGCCAAATCCCAGCATTATGAAGACAAATACAAGGCAATGACTCAGGAACATCAAGCTGCCCTCCACAAAGCTAATGAGGATGCTCAAGCCAAGCTAGATGCCGCTCTTCTCCAATATCAGCAGAATATGAGCTCATACCGGGATAGCCTAAAAGCTTCTGTGGTCGTCTCTCTTCTCCAAGCCAGGATAAGGATGGCTTATGAGGCCATGGATCTGGGTTTTGAATGCCCCTCCTGGAATGTAAAGGCTTGGGAGGAGAAACTACAGGGCCTCGGAGGTCATCCCGTTGCTCATCCTGCAAAACATACTGGTGAAGAGCCTTCTAAGGCGGCAGAGGAGGTGGCCAATGCTGGTGATGGTGCTGAGAAGAATCCCGAGGTTGATGCTGGGACGAATGCTGGCAAGGAGGTTGCTGATCAAGAAGGTGGCGCATCTTAGGCGGCGAAATGGGCGATGATGGATATATGTGCCAAGGCCGGAGCCCATTTTTTAAATTCATGGTTGTGGTTGCATAAAGAATTTACTTTTCCTGTCTTTGAACAATTTACTTTTCCTGCACTAGAACAATGTGATGACCAAAGGTGGATGGGTCCTAGGTTTTAGGACGAAGCCCTTGGTCATCAATTAGTATAACTTGTTTTGAACGTAGTAACGGTTGTAGGTGGACGGGTCCTGTTTTGAGATAGATCCTTCAACCGTTACACAAGTATGGTAAAAACTAACTGTGCTTTTGGCGGATGGGCCTTGGTTTTAGGTGAAACCAAAAGCACAACTTTTGACTTGTTAATAATATAACTATCTTTTGACTTATTTTCTGTTACCTTGCATTACTTTGCATTACTTAGTGTGAGTCTTATTTTTGTAAAGATTTTGTATTGGTATCTTATAAAATATCCTGATCAGTATGCTCAGCAACATACTGCAAAATCCTTGTATTAGATAGATCTTCCAAACGTTCCTTCAACTTTGTAAAAATTTCTTTAGAAAGTAAAAAATAGTTTATCTTTTCAAAACCAAGTTTTGATAATATTTAAATGATCAAAGTTCCAAACCAATACTAGTTTCAAACATCCTAATCAAATATCCTTAAAAGGACTTTGAGGATATATATCAGGATACTTAACATAATGTCACCAAAAACCTAAACGAGGCTTATAAAGGAAAGATCATACCAGAAATAGGACATAAACCTATTACCAAACTTCAATCCCTTTGCAACTCTTTCAGTGAAGATGTCCCCTGTGTAAGGTTCTTAGTGCATTAGTCGCAAACTTCATCCTTTTAGCTTTACACCACCACCTTGGAGGGAATGTCCCCTGTATACAATGCCTTCAAGTATCTTAGAAATCTACTTAATGTCAGTTTCCATTGCATAAGAGATTTTTTACGTCCCAAGGTTAAAACCCAAGGATGTACTGGAGATAAATCCCTTGTATCCTGGGGAAAATCCCAATTTTTCATGCGCTACAGGCGGGAGTGTATAAACTCCAAGACTTAGAAAGGTGAAAACCTTTAAACCTTAGAGAGTATGAAAATACCCTTTCGTGAGAGAGGGTGATCAATCCTCATATACCTTTAGGATTCGGGATATAGCCAACAGTAACGAAATTGTCAGCCACTTTTACATGGACTGGTCCCGCCACCTTGAACTATCCCTGAATAACTTGCGCTCCAGGCGGGGTGTTCAAACCCAATTCTGAAGAAAGGTGAATACCTTTAAACCTGTGAAGGAATCAGTATCCCTTAAACGTAAGAGAGGGGGCCAATCCTCTAATCTTCTGAGTTATCCTGAGTGCATATCCTGGAGCTATATCCTGGAACATATCTTGCAAAACAACTGTAAACTAAGGTGGGTGTTAGCTTGGCTAACACCCCTCCGATGCTTAAGTCAGTATTGAGTTTCAAAAAATAAATTAAACCAAAACGTATTTAAAAAAGATAGAATTCATACCATTCTGAGTTAGAAATTGAATTTTAAACTCACTTGAAATAGAGCTTAAGGTGTATAGCATTCCAAGATCTCGGTAGCATACCCCCCTCCATATTCTTGAGTCTGTATGCTCCTTTCCCTGCTTCTGATTCAACCTCATATGGTCCTTCCCATTTTGGAGCTAACTTGCCATCGGCAGGATTAGTAGTATTTTGAAAAGCCTTTCTTAACACCCAATCTCCAACCTTAAATCTTCTGGTTCTAATATTCTTGTTACATGCCCTGGATATTCTCTGTTGATATGCTGCCATCCTTAGCCTTGCCGCATCTCTCTTTTCATCTATAGTGTCTAAATCCTGACTCAAGGCTTCAGGATTCTTCTCAGGATCACTTAAGACAGATCTTGCAGTAGGTATCGTCATTTCCGTTGGAATCATTGCTTCTGCTCCAAACACCAAGGAAAATGGGGTTTGGCCTGTTGCATTCTTTACCGTTGTCCTATCAGCCCATAAAACAAAGGGTAATTCTTCTGCCCATCTTCCTTTTTTGGCTCCAAGCCTTTTCTTTAAGTTATTGACAATTATCTTGTTTGAGGATTCTGCTTGTCCATTTGCTTGAGGATGTACCGGAGTAGATGTGATCATTTTGATTCCCCAACTCTTGCAAAAGTCAGTAGTCCTCTTACTTATGAACTGAGAACCATTGTCACAGATTATCTCAGCTGGTACTCCGAATCTGGTCAGGATATTCCTCTTTATGAAGGATACTACTTCTTGGTCTCTAACTTGAACAAATGCTTCAGCTTCAACCCACTTAGAGAAATAATCCGTCATTGCTAGCATGAAGACTTTTCCTCCCGGAGCTTTCGGTAGCTTTCCCAATATATCCATACCCCACTTCATAAATGGCCAAGGGGAAACAGTAGGATACAATGGTTCAGCAGGTTGATGCAGTATGTTACTATGTCTTTGACATGAGTCACATCTTCCAGCATATTCTGCGGCATCTTTTCTCATTGTTGGCCAATAATATCCTGTTCTTAATACTTTTGAGAATAACGACCTGCCCCCAGCATGGTTACCACAATCCCCTTCATGTATATCCTGAAGTACTTCCTTGGCTTCAGGATCCTCCAAGCACCTCAAATACGGTCCTGCAAGAGATTTTTTGTATAAAATATTATCTATAATAGTGAATCGTGATACCTTCATCCTAAATGCCTTAGGATTTTCATTTCCAGGGATTTGTCCTTCTTTGAGATATTTCATGATTGGAGCCGTCCAGGATTTAGGATCCTCTTCAAGATGTTCTACTCCAGGATCCTGAATACCAGCTACTTCTTTATCCTGAGGATTCGTTGCAGGATATAGGACATGTAATATTGGTATTTGCGTCCCTTCAGGTATCTTGATTGATGATCCCAAATTTGCTAAGGCATCCGCTTCAGCATTATCCTCCCTTGGTACCTATTTAAGTACAAAAACATCGAAATATCCTGCTAATTTTTTGAGAATATCGAGATATTCGATTAATTTCTCACCCTTAACTGCATAGGATCCATTAAAATGGTTAGTAATTAACAAAGAGTCAACATATACTTGCAAATTTTTGATACTCATGCTCTTAGCCAACTCTAATCCTGCAATTAAAGCCTCATACTCTGCTTCATTATTAGTAGCAGGAAATTCACACCTAATAGCCTGGGGTAATATGTCCCCCTGTGGCGATTTTAGTAGTATTCCTAATCCTACTCCTCTTACATTAGATGCACCATCAGTATATAATGTCTAGGATCCTGAGGATTCTCCTAGCTGTTGAACTTCTAGATCTACCTCGTCCTGAATGTCACTACTAAAATCAGCCACAAAGTCAGCTAAAGCCTGAGACTTTATGGCATTCCTAGGTTCATATACTAAATCATAAGCACTCAACTTTACTGACCACTTGGCCATCCTGCCTGACATCTCTGGTTTCCTAAGCACATTTTTGATAGGATAATTTTTTTTAACATGTATCCTATGTGTCTCGAAATAATGCCTAAGTTTCGTTGATGCCATAATTAATGCTAGTATCAATTTTTCTAAATGAGAATACCTAGTTTCAGCATCTAACAAACTTTTACTAACATAATAAACAGGATACTGCTGACCTTCATGGTCTTTTATAAGAACGGCACTTACAGCATTCCCTGATACAGCAAGGTACAGGGATAGTGGTTCACCATTTTCCGGCTTCATCAATAGAGGTGCGGTTGAGAGATACCGTTTCAAATCCTGCAGGGCTGCTTCATGCTTTTCCCCCCATTCGAATCTTTTGTTCTTCTTTAGGATATCATAGAAGTCTTTGCATTTCTCTGAGGATCTTGAGATAAATCTATTTAGAGCTGCTACTCGGCCTGTTAATCTTTGTACGTCCTTCATATTCGAGGGTGATTTTATATCCAGGATAGCTTTAATCTGCTCCGGGCTTGCCTCTATCCCCCTTTTCGTCACCATATACCCAAGAAACTTTCATGCCCCCACTCCGAAATGGCATTTAGCAGGATTCAGCTTCATGTTGTATTGATCCAGGATATCAAATGCTCCCTTGATATCCTGGAGGTGATCCTCAGCCTTTTTAGATTTCACCACCATATCATCGATATATACCTCCATGGTGTCCCCCAGTTTGTCTTTGAACATCATGTTTACCAATCTTTGGTATGTTGCACCTGCATTCTTCAAACCAAAAGGCATAGCTGTATAACAATAAATACCTGTTGGTGTCATGAAGGCAGTATCCTCCTGGTCAGAAGGCTCCATTTGGATCTGTTGAAATCCTGAGGATGCATCCATGAAGGTCAGCATTTCATGCCCGGCAGTGGCATCTACCATTGCATCAATGTGGGGAAGAGGAAATGGGTCTTTAGGACAAGCTTTGTTCAAGTCTGTGTAGTCTACACAAACTCTCCATTTCCCATTCTTCTTCTGTACTACAACCACGTTTGCTAGCCACCTTGGGAACTTAACCTCTCTGATCATTCTGGACTTTAATAATCTTTCAACTTCCTCCTGGATAATCGCGTTCCGCTCAGGAGCAAACTTCCTTCTTTTTTGTTGCATAGGCTTGAATGATTTATCAATTCCAAGCTTGTGAGTGATAATATCTTTGGATATGCCTGTCATATCCTCATGCTTCCATGCAAACGTAGACATCCTGCATTTCAAAAAGTTAATTAATTGTTCTTCAATATCCTGAGGGATATTGGTCCCTACGAGCACCGAAATATCGGGATTATCCTAGTCCAGGATAATTTTCTTCACATCCTGCTCCGGATCCTCCACGATATCCTGGACCCGTGTCTTTAATTACTATGTTGCACTAGGTTTGGTTGAGGATTTCATTGAGGATGAGTAGCATTCTTTCGCCTCCTGCTGATCACTATCAACTTTGACCACTCCCCAAGGGGTAGGTATCTTGATGCATTGGTGATATGTTGATGGTACGGCCTTCATATCGTGAATCCACGGTCTTCCCAGTATGATGTTATAGCAGGATAGAGAATCCATCACACAGAAACATTGTATCGAATTGACTCCTTCAACGTATACTGGCAACTTTATATCTCCCACTGTGTTTCTAGCTTCCCCACTGAATCCAACAAGCACGGTAGACTTTGAAGTGATATCCATTGGAGATACGTTCATTCTCTTCAGAGTTTCTAGTTGGATTATGTTGACGGAGCTGCCGTTATCAACCAGTATCCTGCGTACAAAACGGTTAGCCACATATAATGTTATTACCAGAGCATCATGGTGAGGATCTTGGACAGTATCCCTGTCATCAGCATCAAAAGTGATCACTTTATCAGTTGTGAGGGTAGTCATCCTGACAGGTTTGTCTCCTCTTTCGGCCTTGGATTCCTTTGCATGTCTCTTTGCCGCCGAATACGATGTTCCACAAATGCCGGATCCTCCCGAAATGAAGTTGATTATCTTGGCATCCGCGGGAGGTGATGCTGCTCGTTCAGGATCCTTCTCAGTATCCTGACCCTTATTCTTCTTTCTTCCTAAGAGATCTTTCAGATATCCCTTGCTTAGAAGATAGCTTATTTCTTTCCTTAGAGCAATGCAATCCTCAGTCATATGTCCGAAATCTTCATGGAAAGCACACCATTTTGACTTATCTTTCCAGTCAGCCTTTTGTTGATTCTTTCGAGGCCACCTAGCCTTGTCTCCTAGACCCTGCATAGCATACATCAATTCAGGAATATTAACAGAAAAGCAATATTCGGACAACTCAGGATACTCTTCAGGTTCCTCATCTTCAACAGCGTTCACTCTTTTGTTTTCATTTCTATTATACGGCTTAGGCCGATATGACTTGAACGAGGATTCTGACTTCCTATTAGTTGACTCATAAGAGTTGGATGAGTTCATCCTTTCTTGCATCTTTCTGTCATCTTCCAGACGGATATATCTCAAAGCCCTGTTACGAGCTTCGTCGAGATTCCTGCAGGGATTCATTACAAGATCCTGATAAAACTGAGAATCCTTTTGTAATCCCATCTTGAAAGCTTGCACAGCTGTTGCAACATCAAGATGTGGGATATCCAAGGATTCTCGACTGAATTTGTTCACATAATCCCTCAAGGATTCCTGAGGCCCTTGAGTTATCCTGTAAAGATCACTGGTTAGTTTCTCAAAACTCCGACTACAAGAAAATTGACTGTTAAATAAATTAACCAAATGAGCAAATGAAGTAATTGAGTGAGGAGGAACGTTTAATAGCCATTTTAAGGCCGATCCTGTTAGAGTAGAACCAAATCCCTTGCACAAGCGCGCTTCCTTGAGCTCCGGAGGGATAGGGTTAATCTCCATTCTTTCCCTATACTGAGCAATATGCTCCTCAGGATCCGTACTCCCATCATAAAGTTTCATGTTGGGAGTTTGGAATCTCTTTGGGATCTCAGCATCACAGATAGGATATGCAAAACGAGATATCTTGTGGCTGTCTTGAGATACTTCCGGGATCGGCTGGACCACCCCAGGTACACTAGATATCATGTCCTTCAACTTCTGAAGTTCTCTGGTAAGTGCTGATGTTACACCTGTATCCTGCAAAGATCCACCACTGTTAGTAGCATGAGTATTGTTATTATTCGACACGTTACCCGTTGGAGGATTTTGCCCATATCCTGAAGCATATCCTGAGCTCCTCATGGTTGACATCCTAATCGAGGAGGGTATTTCAGGAGTATGATTCTGAGGAAGACTGGGCACGATATTCCCCCTATTATCCTCGGCATATACAGCTGAACTAAAGTTCAACGCTCTGGGGTGTAACGGAGTGACATTGTCCTCAGCAGATCTGCTCGAGCCAGCCTTCAGGAGTTGTATTTCCCTCAAAAGCATTTGGTTTGTTTCCTGTTGCTGCCTCATTTGTTCCTGCACACTTCCAAATAAGGTTAAAATTTCATCATTAGAAGCTAAAACGGGAGCAGATCCCTGGACACTCCGAGTTAGGATAACATCTTGAGATTGTGTAGAGGCTGGCATCCTTGGAGGAGGTGGTGGAAGCACCGAACCGGTAGTAGCAGAAGTCATAGCAGACACAGTAGAGGAACTCATGTTTGATCTTGAGGCCATTATGGACAATGTGGCAAAAAGTTTTGAAAATAGAAAACCGATTAGCGATTTGACAAAAAGTTTTAGTAAAGAGAGCACCACTTGCCCCACGGTGGGCGCCAAATTGTTTTGGTCAAAAATTACCGAAGTAATTAAGTGATCAAATTAGTTAAGTGATGTAGTGTGCTAGAAATGAGTGTCGAAAATATGTTAATCAAGTTAATTTGTAAAAACAGTTTCAGGATACGGCTCAGGATATAGAGCTGTATCTATGATCAAACAATGAGCAAAAGTAAAGTAAACGACACGGGATGTACGAGGAAAGCCCTTGATCAATCTAGATCGCCGGCATAAAACCTCGGGAGCTGACAATCGCAGCTGCCTAGTTCTTCTATTGCTTCAAAAATCAGGATACAGTGCAAGATGTGGTACGGATCGACTAAGTGTTACAACGAAACTTGAATACAAGTGTGGTGTTTGCGATGAGCTAGAGAGTGTAAGTGTATGAGAGTGTTAGTGAAAAATCGTGTGTTCTAAGCTGATCCGCCCCCATCTATTTATAGTAAAGATAAAATAACAAACTAGCCTAAACTTGCGGGATCCACCGAATATTCCTTCTTCGAACGTTGTAGACCTGGTCTTTCGGGCTCAACGTCTCTTCCTCAACAAATTCGTCCGAGTCTTGAGGAGAAGAAGTCCTCTTGACCGTTAGCAAGTCTCAGCCCTTAACCTGCACGTGGTTAATTCAATAAGCCTCAGGATATCGCCCAAGATGTTAGCAATATCCACTTCCAGCATCCTGGTCACAAATGAACAAACATAGGCAGGATATTGGTCAGGATATATACGTTAAGAAAATGACCCCTAACAAACATGATCACACAAAACATGTTGAGGTGGATCGACACTTCATCAAAGAGAAACTAGAAAACGGGATCATTGAGCTTCCGTTTATCCGGTCAGAAGACTAGCTCGTAGATATATTAACAAATGCGGTGAATGGGAAAATTTTTATGCATTGTCTTGACAAGTTGAATATTGGAAACCCCACTACTCAATTTGAGGGGAAATGGTGAAATATTCATTGCGATCGGTTTCCATCATTTCCCAAAATGGTTCATTGACCACCTACAATCAAGAAGGCTATGTTCAAACCTTGGCTAATTGACAGCCATTTTTTTAATGTCCTTTATTTCATTTCCTTGTGTAGGATATTTGTGTAGGCTATTTATTCCTATACAATTGTGTCGTGAATCATAAAAGAAATATAACCATTACATAATTTTCTCTTTTTCTCTTTTGGTGGAGTCACAGTTGCCCATTCCCTTCTGGAGTGAAGTTGTGGCCTCTGCATGCTACATGTTGAACCAAGTCCTTACAGTAAAAAGACACAACAAGACCTGCTTTGAGCTTCTTCACAAACGGAAACCAGACTTGCAATTTCTTGAACCGTTTGGGGCTCCTTGCACTATGATCGATCCGGATGGAAAGTTTAGGGCAAAAGCAATCGAGGGATACTTTCTTGGGTATGCCACCCCAAATTTAAGAGTTTGGAATCTCGAAACGAAAAGGATTGAGGAATGGTCTGAAGTTAGAGTACAGAGGCACACCTTGCCAGTCAGATATCCAGGTCAGCCATGGATGTTTGAGTATGATGACTTTTTCAATTCGATCAATATTGAGGAAGAAGCAGTAGATGCTGCGGCATAGATGTTTTTCGAGAGTGACAACGCAACAGATTCACCGTTGATTCGTCTAATTATTGTCAACAATCAGGAATCATCATCAGTTAATAATAATGCTCTCGAGAATGAGGATTTTCACGATGCTACTGAACTGAACGAATCTTCAGAGGATGATGAATTTCTCGATGTAGACCAGAAGCTCCTGCAACTGTTGTGCATGGTACTTCTGAGACTACACCCCCTAAGGACTGCCTTAAAACAGTTGAAGCTACTGCATCATCCTCTTCGCCAGTCCAGGGTATTGATTTGGTTTTTTATCTCAATTTCAACAATCTGGGTATAAATATTCCAGTTCCAGATAATCCAAAAACAAGAATCCATAATACCCATCCTCAACAAAACATCATTGGTAATGTTCATAGTGGCGTGCAGACGAGGAATCAGTTGAGAAACAACAACAATGCTGACTTGTATGCAACAATTAAAGAATCAAGTTTGCAGAATGATTGGTCTTTCGTGTGTTATGTTTCACAAGAAGAACCAAAGTCTTGGAAAGAAGCGTTAGAGGACAATTCTTGGGTGGAAGCTATGCAGGAGGAACTGCAACAATTCCAGAAGCTTGGTGTCTGGAAACTGGTTGAGAAGCCTAAAAACTACAAGAAGATTGGCACTCGTTAGGTTTTTAAATGCAAGAAAGATAACCGTGGAGTGGTTGTCCGAAACAAGGAGAGATTAGTTGTTCAAGGTTTTCGTCAGATTGAAGGGATAGACTACAACGAAGTATATGCACCTGTTGCACGTCTTGAAGCTATTCGGATCTTTCTAGACTATGCTTCCTTCAAAGGGTTCAAGGTTTACAAGATGGACGTGAAAAGTGCATTCCTACATGGTGTGGTTGAAGAAGAGGTGTATGTCGAACAACTTCCGGGTTTTGAAGATCCTATTCATCCTGATCGGGTTTGGTTGCTCAACAAAGCTCTCTACGGATTACATCAAGCACCGAGAGCTTGGTACGCAACCTTATCTAACTATCTGCTGGAGAACGGTTTTCGCCGGGGTCTTATCGATTGCATGCTTTTCCTCAAAGAAAAAGATGGAGATCTTCTGTTGGTTCAGGTATACGTAGATGATATTATTTTTGGTTCAACTAACGATGTTTTGTGTAGGGACTTCGAGCGTGTTATGCAGGAGAAATTCGAGATGAGCGCCATGGGGGAAATGAATTTCTTTTTGGGCCTACAAGTTCAACAAACAGAGTCTGGGATATTCATCCATCAGACTAAATATGTCGGAGACATCTTGAGCCAGTTCTAGATGTCCGAAGCGACGCCCATTGGTACCCCACTTCCGCAGAATCACGGGATTACTCCGAACTTGAAGGATGAAAGCGTTAACTCTTCATTCTATCGCGCAATGATCGGATCTCTTTTGTATCTCACAGCCTTGAGGCCCGACATAATGTATCCTACGTGCCTGCTCGCTCGCTATCAAGCCAACCTAAAGGCCTCACATCTAGCAGCTGTAAAAAGGATTTTCCGCTATTTGAAGGGTTGCCCGGACTCCGGTCTTTGGTACCCTAGGGATGATAGCTTCGACTTGATCGCGTTCAGTGATTATGATTTTGGTGGTTGCAAAATCGACGGCAAATCCACAACGGCTGGATGTCAGTTTTTAGGAAATCGCCTAGTCACATGGCAGTGCAAGAAGCAGACTTGTGTTGCTACATCAACCTGTGAAGCTGAATACATTGCTGCCTCAAGTTGTTGCTCCCAAGTCCTGTGGATTCAACAACAAATGCACGACTACGGTTTTGAATTCCTATCTACTCCTATTTTCGTTGATAATTTTGCTGCCTTATAGATCACTAGAAATCCTGTGCAGCATTCAAAGACCAAACACATCGACATCAAATATCACTTCATATATGATTGTTTTGATAAAAGACTTATCGATGTTGTTAAGGTCCACACCGATGACCAACGTACCGAACTTTTTACCAAAGCATTTGACAAATATCGATTTGACTTCTTACTAATGGTAAACGGCATTAAGGTCAAGCCAGAGTAAAACCAACATCGGAAAATCATTTTTGTAAATATTTGTTTGAGTTTTCTTAATTTCTCCTACTTTTGCATTTTAGGGGGAGTAAAAAACATTGAAAATTTTTGAAAATACAAAAACATCGAAAAATTTCAAAAACACAAAAACAATAGAAAAACAAAAATGAGTTTCCTGGCGAGCAAAAGAGAAAATGATAGTACATCAGTGGTCTGTCGAAATCTCTTTTAAACCTAAAATGAATGAAAAACGATAAGCAGCTCTATATAAGATGTATTGGTAGGCTCACAATCATTTTAAAGTGTGCAGGGTGATGTAAACCTAAATCGACTGAAGACCGTGTGGGAACCGCTCATTGGCATATGGTCTTGGTACTGAAATTTGGTTTGATAGATTGCCGAGGTTCTGAGATACGTGGTCTTTATGTTGTTTATCATCTGGGTATCATGGTTGTTTCTTTTACCGAAAAACAACGGAGACGCAAGTCTAGATCTTCCATGATACCATACATACGTGTATATATCATTCAAACATGTGTATATTACATGATGCATTCGACCTCAATAAGTGATAAACAATCACATGTCCCTATCAATAAGTGATAAAATATCACAGTTTATCCGGGAGTCAAGTTCGTCTCTTTGTCGGTACGATGGTACTAACCTGTTCACGGACTTGCTCTTGTGCCCTGCATGCATCGAATATCAAGTTCCTCATTAATAAGTGATTTAATCACATATGGCTTATATTCATCCAAAATAAGTGAGTATCTCACATTATATACGTTGAAAACAGATGATAAATGGTATACTCACCAGTAAGATGAACTCTTGTGCATACCTTGATATGGGAATGTGTCTTGTGTGGATGAACACCGGTCGGTAAGTATAAATCATACCTTAACGTATCCCCTAATCGCGAGTACATCTGATAAGTGGAGCTTATGTGGACGACAATACCGATAATCGTTATAGGATGCTTATCTAAATATTAACTAATTAAACAACAAGAGCGTTTTGGCATGACCGTGCACTGATATGATTCTCTTACCCTCGAAACTCGCAAAAAGAATGTCTGTAAATATTTATTTACCGCTTTCAGTTTATGCATCTCTGTATATATTTATTTACTGCTTTCCGTCTTTAAATTTGAAATATTCAAAAATTCCAAAAAGATTTTAGGTGTGTTTTAATATAAACTTTATAAAAGCCAAAAAGATTTTATTTCTGTTTTATTTTCGATTGCCCGATGTTGGATCTCGAGTTTTTTTCACCTGAAACCTGATTGAAACCAAAAACAGCTGCATCTTCATAAGCGGTCAAAATTAACAAGTGAAAGTTAAAATCTAAAATTGATTAAATTTTTATAACTTTCAAACTGTTGTCGGTCGGTGTTTGATTGAGAGTTAGTCATATGTGTGTCGTTTGTTTATGTTGATTATATTCCAAGCGGTTATTCTCATTACGCGTTTAGCTTTCTTGTATGTGCAGACGCGAAATTCGAACCAGCTAAAGGCGAAGAGAACGTGTTAAACAACGAGCTTTGGAATGAAGACACACATGGATGCAATCAAAGGATCAAGATGATCGAGTTGCAGCTGACCACTTTTCAACACCGCAAGGATCTAGAATTCAAAGATCAAAAGATTCACGAGCATCATCCAAGGGGGAGTTTGTTGATACATTCCCTGTTTGTGAAACGTGAAGACATCTGAATATCCGACAACGTGAAGAATAAACCTCACGAGCATCGTCCAAGGGGGAGTTTGTTGATGCATATTATGTGGACGCGACTCGGTTCGGTTCGACTTGGTTCGGTTCGGTTCGAGCCCGCCGTCATGACATTCCTCCGTCGTGCGCCCCAGAGATCGAGACGCGAAGCACGAAGAGCCATGAGCTGACATCACCATGACATCATCATTATGATTTCATGATGATGTCACATTATATCTAGAAAACTTATGCGTGCAACAAAAATTAAATGAACCTGCGTATATATCCACGAAAGATTAAACGCTATTTGGGCTAGAATCAGTTTGTTTGGGCCAGAATCAGTTTGCTTGAGATTACATTCCAACGAACAGTCCATATCCACGAAGACTCCATGTTGGACGAACCCCCTTGCATGGCGAAGACTCAAGTCTTCGTCCAACTCTTTGTGACGAACATTCCAAACGACGAACCCTAAAGGTTCGTCCACACATGCGACGAACAGTCCTCCTGGACGAAGACTCCTAGTGCAACGAACACTCCTTCATGCGACGAAGACTCCACTGTTCATCGGCCATGTCTCCTCGACGAAGACTCTTATGGCGAAGAGTCTCTCCAACGAAGACTCATTCTTCGTGGGCTTCTGTTGGGCCCAATAGGTTTTACGGTGGCAGTAGATAAGGTTGGTATAAAAGGATTCTTTCAGTAGCAAACAAATAGGGAGAGAACAGCAGTAGCACACCAGAGAGTTTTCTTAGAGTTTTTCTTGTTCAAACATTGTAAACAAACTCTCTGATAAATACATTTGAAGCTTTAAACGTTATATCTTGTTTTGTGTTTGCTCTCTTGCTCGGTTTGTGTCTCAACGTCTGATAAATACATTTGAAGCTTTAAACGTTATATCTTGTTTTGTGTTTGCTCTCTTGCTCGGTTTGTGTCGCAACGAAGATTCCGCACTCGTTACGGCACCCGAAACAAGAAATCATCTTAGTCCGACGATCCGTATCGGGACCTACAATATAGATACTTTATGTCGTTAAAATATATATAAAGAAACTTTAACCTTTTTTTAATATTGCCTATACAATGATTCAACATAAATAATTTTACGATGAATACATGATTCAAAACAAGGGTAAGCGTTTTAGATATCTTAACAACTATTTTTGTTTCAGTTATGTTGATTGTCATACTCATAATGTAATATTTTCTTATAATAATGCTTAGAGTTAGAGGTTATGCGTCTTATAGTAATGCTTAGAGATATTTACGTTGACCATCCATATCAGTGTATGTCATAAAAAAGCTTGTTTTTTTTTTTTACTTTTATTAATTAACTTAAATAATAAATAAAAAACCATTGAACTGAATATACTTGTAGCATTAAAATAAGCCATAACCTTTTGCCTATTATATGGGTATTTTTTTTACTTTTATTAAAAAATTAAACAATAAAAAAACCATTGAAGTGGATATGTTTTATACTTCTTTTTTCGTTTGCTATAGCGAGTGAATCAAAATCGAATAAGTTTCTATGTGTGGTCGCAGCGCGCAGACGTCTTCTATTTAAATCTTTTATTTTACTAAACAATTTATTATTTATAATCTTTGAAAATTCATTATTTAAAAACTATAAATATAAATAAATAAATAAATAGAGCATACAACCTTGATCTATAAATAGAGCTCTCGACTTTGCGCTACCGATGTACTCACAATTTTCATCTTCCAAAATGACACAAAACAGCCATGCATCATGGTGGTGGCAATGGGTAGTAATGGGTAGCAACAAATATGAACTTAATATGTTTGCACCACTTGTGATCTCCATTTCAATAGTCACGTTGAGTGTTCTATGGTACAAGTTGACACTTTCGACCTCCTCGCGGTCGCCACCGTTACCACCGGGTCCCCGTTCATTGCCGGTTGTGGGGTACCTTCCATTTCTTGGCCGTGATCCGCACATCAAGCTCACCAACATGGCTCACACCTACGGACCCATCTACAAGTTCTATTTAGGAAGCAAGCTTCACGTGGTTATAAACACCCCGGAGCTAGCAAAGGAGGTGGTCCATGACCCAGATGAGACTTTTGATAACCGTGAAATATCAGTGGCGACCTCGGTTTTATCCTACCGAGGCCAAGATATGGCGTTTTCAAAGAACAACGCGAACTGGGCTAAACTTCGCAAGATCTTTGTCCATGAGTTCTTAAGTAACAAAAATCTTAAAGCATGTAGTTCTTCCCGTACGTATGAGGTTAGAAAAACAATCAACAATGTTTTTAGTAAGATTGGGACCAATGTTAACATCCATGAGATTGCTTTCTTGACTGAGGGCAATGTCATAAGAAGAATGGTGTGGGATGACACATCGTATAAAGGCGAAAAGGGTGCCCATCTTGGAGCCGAGTTACAAATGGTTACGTCCAATATTGTTAAAATTTTGGGACAACCAAATTTGTCGGATTTCTTCCCTAGTCTTGCTCGGTTTGACCTACAAGGTGTTGAGAGGAACATGAAGAAACAACTTGAGAAATTGGAACAAATTTTCGCAAGTATCATTGAAGATCGTATCAAGTCTAACTCTAAAATGTCAGATAATAGAATCGGAGATGAAGGAAAGAAAGACTTTTTGCAGATCTTATTAGATCTTAAGGACCAACAAGATCTTAACAACACCCAAGTAAAAGCACTTCTCCTGGTAAGATTTACTCTAACATTCGTCATTTCAAAAAGACACATCTCTACCCCCCCCCCCCCCCCCACACACACACACACGCACACACCACAAGTGTAACTAGTGTTGAGTTTAGTCCGGTTGATGTTAACCTTAATTTGTTGTATCAGGATGCAAGTATTTTAGGAACTGCTGGAATGGCCTCACTCACAGAATGGACGATGGCGAATATTATGAGAAATCATGAAGTAATGAAAAGGGTGCAAGAAGAATTAGTAAAAATTGTTGGACCAAACAACATGGTCGAAGAATCGCATCTTCCAAACCTGCAATACTTAGGCGCAACGATTAAGGAAACATTCCGGTTGCATTCTGTAGCTCTACTCCCACGGGTACCGAGAAAGGATTGTGTGGTAGGTGGATATGCAATTCCAAAGGATTCTCTCGTACATTTAAATGTTTTTTCAATCCAACGGAATCCTCGATACTGGGACAATCCTATGGAGTTTAATCCCGATAGGTTCTTGGCGAATGAAGGGACAAACATATGGGATTATCATGGGAACAATTTGAAGTTCTTCCCATTTGGATCGGGAAAAAGATCATGTCCAAGCTTTCCGTTGGTTGAGAAAATGCAAATGTTTTTCTTGGCTTCTCTCTTGCACTCTTTCGACTGGACCTTGCCGAAGGGTGAAGAGCATGACCTTACCGAAAGTTTTGGTATTGTATTAAACAAAAGAAAACCACTCATTGCTGTCCCATATCAAAGGTTGCCAGATCCAAGCCTCTATATGTAAAATTTTAAGACCTCGATCGATCTCCTTATGGTTCACATTCTAAACTTTGTGTTTGTATTCTACATTGATCGAATTTGTTTTAAAGTATATATTGTGTTGGATTTCTTTAAAGTATTGTGTTTTTAAGAATGATTATGGAAACTATTTTATGTGTGTTGTTTTAATCAAAGATATTATAGATGGGGTTGCTTGTAAGTTATAACCAAGACACTCAAACCTCGAATAATAAATAGAAAGTTGGGTGTAAAAAAATACCGCATGCAATCAGAAGGGTTCAATAGCTTTTCTTCGTTTTTGCTAAAGGTAACTGGTCTCCTTTCATGATAACAATATATTAAAAAATAAATCATTGTATATTCATTTATACAGTTTAAACAACGTGTTACAAGTAGCTAGAATTCTATTTAGGATTTGTATTGATTATACATGTAACAAATTGTGCTAACACTTTGAAAAATAAATCAATCGTATATTAGGGTGAAGGGAGTGTATGTCTAAAGGGATTAGGCAAAGTTTCCCCTCATCCAATCATATTGTGACATGTATTTTGCCTAAACTTTTTGCCTATTACCCAAAAAATATAAGGGGTCCATGCCTAAATTGAGATTAGGCAAACTAATTTAAAAAAAAAAAAAAAAAACAAGGTTGATTGGTTAACTATATATGAGTCCACCACTTACCTCCTCTCCTCTTCTTTCCCCCATCGGCAAGTAGTTCCCGAAATATCCTCTGCATCTTCCTGATTTCTTCTTTGTCGATCAGCTATCTTCTTTGGCGGTTGCCGAATCCCTTTGCGTAGGGGTGCAAACGCGCTGAGCTACTCGAGCTCGGCTCGAAAAAAACTAAAACGAGCCGAGCTTAAACGAGCTCGAGCTCAAGCCCGAGCCTAAAAACAAGCTCGTTTAGTAAACGAGCCTAGGCCCGAGCTTCGCTTATCGAGCTCGAGCCGGCTCGCGAGCCTTAACGAGCTTTCTTTTTATATATTTTTATTAATATATTAAACATATATTTAAATAATAATATTTACCATTTATATAAATATAAAAAATAACTAAATTATATGTATAACAATAATTATAATTAATAAAAATTAATTAATAAATACTAAACAAGTCGAGCCCGAGCCGAGCTCGAGCTTTAGAAATAAAGCTCGAATCAAGCCGAGCTCGAGCTCGAGCCTGGTCGAGCTCGGGCTCGGCTCGTTTGCACCCATACCCTTGCCTAACCCACCTCGTACACCCTTAGACTGAAGGGAGTGGGGCGACTCCCACCCCCAAGTCGCCCAAGGTTGCCATGAACACCGCCCCCAGAGGCGTCCCCAAGGGCATCCCCCCTTTGCCCGTCCTCTTCTCGTCGCCCCTCCTCTCACACAATTCAACTTTTTGGCACAAAATTCCAAAAACTCCCCCCCTCTCAACCAATAAAAAACCTTGCTTTTTCAAACAAGTTGCCCCAAGTTGCCATGAACACCACGCCCCCTTTTTTGAGGACGCCCCAAGCCGCCCCCAAACGCCACGTGTCGCAAGACGCCCTCTTTTGAGGACGCCCCACTCCCTTCAGTCTTAGGATCAAATACAAAGTCTGGAACTAATAAAAAAGCGGTACAAAGGTATCAAACGGACTCTGATTGAGCTCATTCAAGTGGCATTGGAACCGTCTAATCAGACTCTACGATGTAAGATTTTCGGTTTTCACTTTTAGATTTATAGTTTGTAGATTTTTGAATTTTTGTTTATTATCATTGTGTTTTTTCCATATTTTCGTCATTGTTTCTTTTTTTCCTCGAATTTGTGTTAAATTTTCATTGTGTTACATTTTGCTCCACATTGTGTCATCTTGTGTGATCCATTGCGTCTTTCTACACTTCTTGTTTTTAGGGGTCTTTGTAGAATAACTTAACCCTATTCATGTATAGAGTTAAAAAAACGTGTTACTAGGAGCTAGACTTCTTCCATTTAGGGTTTGTATTGATATTGTGCAACACTTCAAATTGTGAAACACTTAAGAAAGTGAGGTACCAAAGAGCAATAACACACCTTTACCCCCTTGTATGTGGCGTCTATTAATGACTGTCGCAAGGGTCAATTAAAAATCTAATTAAACTACGTAGATAGCGTAAGTAAGGTATCGTATCCACGGGGAATTTGTGGTTAGGGTCAAAGAATCTAACTTAGACTAAATTATCTAAATTGGGGGTTTGTTTAATTGATTGCAAAGAAAACACAATTTGTCACAAAAAGTGTTATCAGATTAAGAGAGAGTAACCTTCACCCGGAATCCTGAATAACCGTTTTAACATAAAAATCCGTTTACCGATTCAAAACAACACATAGACATGGCTTTGGAATTAATGATTTTGATTAATTGTTAAGAGTAGTTTTTAACATTCACCATGCAACCTAACAATCCGTTTTATTGTATCAACTACCCACCAATTTACCAAGCCGTAACAACGCAAGAAAATTGCCAATATGCTTAATAAACGACAAGTGATTCAAATACAATAAACGTTTATCAAGAAAGCAACATAAGTAGTGAAGTTATACTAGTTTATACGAATCAGAAAAACAAATAATTATGTCAAACAAGGCAAACGTTCATCCGGGCAGAAGTCACCGAGAGTTTTAGCCGCTCATGCTCGTCGATACCGCTTCAGTTGTCATCCCGAACCGATCCAACATGCGAAAGTAGCTTGAGAATGGAGATTGATTTATGCTGAATGCGTCCTCTCTTGTATACGTATAACGGCTGTGGCTTCCAAGATATCAAAAGTCCTTAATTTTGTCCTTTTATAATTGCATATGTCGGCTGTGAACAAAATTATACATGTGATAACTTCCAATACAAGTTTTTGATGTTTAAATAATAAACCCCATCGCTACATGTTCCGCGTGTCGCGGCCGTCCCGAGCAACCCTTCCGCGTGTCGCTGGGTCTTTTCATTGGCCGACTTCTTTTTTCATTCTTTTCTTCGTGTGATTTTTTTTTGAAACGTATACTTCATTAACAAACCGCCGACTCAAACCGGGCCGACCAAACACAACAAACAGGAAAGCCTGCATATTTACAAAAGAGACCCAATCCTTCCGATCTACCTCTCTGAAACTAGATCTATTTGAAAACCAAAAATGACCCAACGCCTTAGCTTCACTCAAAATACTATCAATTTTAACCGGAGAGTTAGAAAATTTGAAATTGTTCCTCGCCCGCCACAAGCTCCAGCAAACAATCATAATTATGCCTTGCACTGCAACCTTTTTTCTTTCCGAAACTCTTAAATTAGAATGAAAACTCAGCAGATCCTTGATCGAGAAAGCGAATATTTGCGGAATCTTACACCAAGAACTTACCCCGTTCCAAATAATAGCCGCCACCCTACAAGCAATGAAAACATCATCCACCGATTCTTCTTCCGAATTGCACAATGGACAAGTGATGTCTTCGATATCAATGTTCCTTTTTCTCAAAGCCTCACCAGTCGGGAGCTTATTCATCTCCATCCTCCACACATGTATATTACATTTGGCCGGGACCCAACGACACCAATGTATAATGAACCACGAGACTGCAGAATTATCACTAAACAACAGCCGTTTGGCCGATTTGACCGAGAAAACTCCACTATTTCCCACCTGCCAGGACCATTGGTCCTTGTCCGCCGATAACCGCACCTCAGCCAGCAACAAGCTAAGCTGCTGCACATTGTCCGACAGCTCCGATGCGAGCGACGAAGACCTCCAGGCCCAGTTAAAAGTCAGCCCATCACCGTGACCCGAAAATCTATCCGCAACTTTACATTTTTTGAAGACCTCCAAAGAGAAAAGCTCCGGAAATCTAAATTTTAGCAGCTTGTTGATGATCCAAGTATCCAACCAAAAAGAGATATCTTCTCCGTTCCTAATCTCTCCTTTAAGGAAATTTCATAACGGTTGTCCTCCCACTTTGGAATTAATAAAAACTTTAGCTATGTTGCTCCACACACCACTTAGAGTCCTTTTGAAGTTAATGGATTCCCACCCCACTCTACTCGAATGAAGAGAATTGAAACGCCAACCCCATTTCGTTAAAAGAGAAATGTTTACCTCTCTTAACATACAAAGCTTCAAACCTCCTTCTTTTTTATGTCGAGCCACCCGATCCCACTTAACCCAATGCATTTTTCTTTCTTCCACCGAACCACCCCAAAGAAAGCTTTTAATCATGGATTACAAATCCGAAAGAACCTTTTTCGGGGCTTTATAAAGGGAAAATAGGTCGGTAAACTTTCCAACACCGACTTAATAATAACAACTCTTCCTCCTATAGACAAAAGATGGGATTTTCATTTGGCAAGTCGACTCCTAAACGTCTCGTACACCGGGCTCCAATTATTAACCCGATTCATGTTGGCTCCAACAAATAAACCAAGGTATTTAAAAGGAAGAACGTCCGGGTTACATCCGAATTCATTAGCCAAAGTTCCTATTTCCTCCACACTCACACCGATTCCATAGAGATTAGACTTGTTAACATTAATCTTGAGACCCGAACAAAGATAAAAGCACCGAACATTAATCTTTTCTTCGTGTGATGCCAGCCCAAATCAAGAGCCCAATAATATTCCAATTTCTCCCAATGGCTGCGTGTGATTATTTTTTCAAAAAAAATGGAATTGATGTGTTGTTTGCATTTTAAGATGTATGATGATAATCATGAATTCTTTATGGATGATAAGATTGATATTGTAATGATAGAAAACTACTCCTCCCCACGTGAGTTCTTTTCCCAAATGCCAAAGTGTGCGACAATGATGATATCCCTTTTTTTCACATGTGTTGTTCCTTTTTTAATTGTTCCAAGAAGTGATGATGATTAAAATAATGATCCACCCACATATGCCGTCCAAGAATGTCTGCCTCTACGTGTTTAAACTTGATGGATTTTTTTTTCTTTTCATGTCTTGCATCGAACCCGCTTTTAACTCATTTACTCTCATTAACCCATTTTAATACATGTTAAACACATAGAACGCCAATACACAATAAGTATATAACACATATGAATTAACATATTTAACATACTAATACTCAACATAAACTAATATAAAAGGCGACATGTTTTGCCCCAACATCACATCCCCGCACTTATCTTTTTTCGTCCTGAAAAAAATTATCTGCAATGAAATCACAATCAGAACATTGGCATTCAATATAGTCGTTTAATATATTTATCAAATCAAACCACACGTTAACCAAGATTACTGGTATACGATCTACCTAAACCCAACCACCAGCTTCCAAGCCCTTATTCACGATTCATTTAAGTTCAAGTAATTATAATTATCTATGGATCTCACATTCAAAAGAGTACAACGCCACCTAATCCCTTTTCAAGCTTATGAGATTAAAAGATTATATCTACCGTCTTATATAAAAAACTCTTATGCTATTCCGATTAAACTTATGATTGATAGATGAATGATGTTGTGAGCTTTACATGCTTTTGTATACGATCATTTAGCGGACATACCCCACACGAGTCACAATCCCCATGGTTAATACCATAAAGTTCACATATTTTTTATAACTCCACCTAGAGGGTATGTACTGCATGGGTCGCTATCATCGCGGCAATACCATAGGCTTCGTTTTTTTTTCTCTCTTTTTTTAACATGTGCTGAAATGAATGGATGGAATATATTTTTCGGGCGCCACACTGTTTCGGATTCGTTTTCACAAAAAGAAACATATGTGGCAATTTAATCAGAAAAACTTATAAGTTTTTTACTTTTGACATACCTCTTATACTTTCCACAGTTTCAGCTTTGTCATAGTTATAACACCCCAAAAACGGGTTTAGTATTTAAACTCCGTTAATATCAAAGAACGGGTAAAATACTATCAGTGGTAAAAGTTGACCAGATAAGCGTTAAGATTTTAAATAATCAAAGCTAATGCTAATAAAAGTGAACAAATACTTTGTAGCAAGTAAAAGTTCATAAAAGGCTTGGGTGAGTGGGACTTAAATTGAATCGATTTGTAACACCCAAAGTTAAGTAATTTGACTAGGAATATCTAAACCTAGTTATGATAATGATTAATTGTTAGTAAGTGTTATAGGGGGGTTTAAACCAAGCTAAACTTGAGGGACTTAAGTTGTCAAAAAGGAAGGTTGTGTTATAAAAGATAAAATTTACACACAACATAAACATAGTGTGTGTGTAGGTCAATTACAGGAATCAATGGGAAACCCTTGTTCAACTTTTATCCACCAAATTGGAGGATGAATTAGGGCCAAATCACATGCATAAACATAAATTTGTGATCATCTAAGCTTGGAGATCATGAGGTATGTTGTAATTTATGTTTTGGTGATGATAATTATATGGATGAACTTGAAGGTGATAACCTTGAGTTCAACATTTTGTTAGTATGGTGAAATTGATAATGAAATTCAGAGCCGTCCCCGAGAATCACAAAAAAAATTTGGGCCTCGTGCAAGACAAAAACTTTGGGCCCCTCCCTATAATTGGTATTGATCGAATTTTGGTTTCGTTCGATGTCATACGATACGGGCACTCAATATAAATAATAAATTTTATGTCCAAGAGGTTTATAAGCATAAATAAATTGTAATATACTAAAGTCGTAATACTACATTAACTCATATGACATTTTTATATTTTACTCATACATTTTATAATAAAA
Organism: Helianthus tuberosus; assembly: GCA_030545235.1. NCBI lineage: Eukaryota > Viridiplantae > Streptophyta > Magnoliopsida > Asterales > Asteraceae > Helianthus > Helianthus tuberosus. The sequence continues at coordinate 169,885,485 of CM060368.1, forward strand.
GTCATTATATTTTACTCCTACATTTTATAATAAAAGTCACTTTTACTTTTAGATGAAAGATATACCTATAGCTAAGTTATAACGATACACAACTAAAATGAAGATATAAAGATATATGAGAAATTTGCATCATCTTTTTTGTATATAATTTTGTTTATTATCAAATGCGCTTGGAAATATTGATACTGCTTTTGCAAGATTTGACCAAGTTGTATACATAGTATTAACGTGGAATTAATAAAAAAGGACAAAAAAAATTTGTTGAAAAGGGAGGGATCGAACTTGTATCCATTCTTTCATTGTTTCAATAGTGAACCAATACACAAAAGGGCCATCTTTTAATTGTTTCAGAAATAAATTCATTTGGGATTTAGAGCTCTGAAAAGCTGAATAAAAAAGGTAATAATCAGAATCGAACTGGAGACTTCGAAGATATAGTAGAAAGCGTTTACCAACTGAGCTAGAGTAGTTTACAATCAGAAATATTTATAGTATTTATAATATATATAACTTTTTATAAACTTTTCGGGCCCTTTAACAGTTTGGGCCTCGAGCCGTCGCCCGGTTTGGCCGGCCCAATAACCGGCCCTGATGAAATTATGTGTGTCAACATCATACTTGCAAGTATATGTGAAATACTTGAACAATTTTGTGATTTGAATAAGTGTTCATGTATGACATGAAGTGGGCTTTGATTATATGATGAAATTATAATGATATATGAGTATTCATGATCATCATACTTGTATGTATGTGTAAAATACTTGAACAAATTAGAGATTCGAGTAAGTGCATACATGACTTGAAGCGGGTTTTGTATGATATGATGAATTGATGTTATGTTAATGTTAATAAGTGTTTGAGGTCATGTTGTCTACTAGTTTGTATGTAGAACTTGATTATATTATGTATTCGGATGAATGTTTAGTAATATGATGAAATGGGTTTTACATAGAATAAAAACCCTTAGTTTTAGCATAATGAATGAATAAATTAGCATTGATAAATGAAAGCTAAGTTAACTTGATGTTAATAATCCCTCGAGCTTGTTAAAGTGAAAGAAATGATATGAATTTGGTTTGAGAATTTAGTTAAAATGGTAGCCTAAAAATAATGTCTACCTGTTACTTGATGAAATGTCTAAGTGAGTTCGTTGAACCTAATTGTGCATTTGCATATGTTAATAGGTCAGTTGACTTTTAGAAGTCAAACTGACCTATAATAAGATCAAATGGTAATTTTGATATAAAATGCGTAAGGTGGGATAATCATGTCAAACGATGACTAATCTAACCATCTTGCGAATTATAAATGATAGTTTGACGCTTGACAAGCTAGGTGGAAGCTTGGGAAAGAAGCAGGTCAAACGGATCAAGTACGAGGTAAAGCATAATTTGGATGCAAGGTAAGTAAAACTTACATTTTTAAAATGGTATATTTATTCATGTATATGATTAAGGACGAGGTGACTTAGTATTTGAAATAAGTCTTTGAAATACGACGTTCCGACATGGATCGATACGGGTCGGAATAAGTAAAAATATGGTAAGAAACCATATTTGTTAGTAAAAAGTGTAAAATGGTAATTCGGTCACGTGTTGACGAATAAACAATAAGTTTTGATAAAGATCACATTATGGTGTAAGCCATAATGGATAAAATGGTAAAATGGTAATACGGTCACGTGTTGACAAATAAACGATAAGTTTTGATAAATATTACATTATGGTGTAAGCCATAATGGATAAAGGGTAAAACGGTAATTTAGTCATATAATAACGAATAAATAAGGAGTTTTGAAAAAGGCACCATATAGCGTAAGCCATAAAGGGTCGAATGAATTATGAAACGACTATTAGTAACATGATCATATGGTGTAAATCGAAACGGACTAAATAGTGAGATGGTAAACAAATACCATCTCATAAAGATAAAATGGTCATTTAAGAAAAGCTATATGACGTAGATAGAATAAAGTACGTAGTTACAACGAAAACTTTATATAAGAAAACAAAAATGTAACATGAGTTTGCGTATCATTAAACCAAGGAAAAAGAAATAAAAAAAAATTAACGTTTTCGAACTTAACAAAATTATAAAGAAAATAGATGTTTTTAAAAGATAAATAAAATGTGAGTCTATGAATGTCCCAATGATGGATCGTTCCTATCCCAGCGAGTCTCTCGTGTGGGGGCAGTATGGTTTCCGGGCGAAGGTCAGCTTGCGCAACGGCCGGGGCCCGATCGAACATCGCGTCCGGAAGAGCGAGGCTGACGGGGGATTGTCTTCGACATGAACCCGGTGACCAATAGGTCTTGTACATAGAAAGTCACCCTTCAAAAAAATAGAATGTCCAACCAACTTCCTTCAATAGTAGAAAGGTAATATTTAAGTTTAATAATAATAACTAGGAAAAAGACCCGTGCGCGTTGCGGCGCGTGTACATCGCAAATATTATATAGATTATTCCAAATGTCATGTGATGCATTAACCATATGAAAACGCACGTTTCGCAGTATCTTACTGAACTCAATATGACCTATATAAGCATTGTGATTGGATCAAAATGTAAGGTAAATCGAGTTTATATCATATAGTCATAACGTATTATATGTAACCCAACTCATACATAGAAAATATCAACGGGTATAAAGGAAAAACCGTTTAATCAAAAGCGATTAATTGCAACTTTTGAAAAAAAGGCAGAAAAACCCAATTTGACTCCATTCGCTTCGAAACAAAATTTACGAAACATGCATAAAAAGACGAAAACGTATTATATTTGACCTGACTCGTTTTCTAAAAAAGTTTACGTTTTACGTAGACCAACTCGAATTTATACCAAAATGTACATAAAACGTGCACTTAAAAATGATTTTTTGACGAAAACATATTATATCTGACATGACTGACTCGTTTCCGGAAAAAGTTTACGTCGAAACGTAGAGCAAATCGAATTTATACCGACATCTACATAAAAACATGAATGTAAAATTTAATTTTTTAATTAAAGGATATATAGAGGTAAACTCGGAAATATTATTAGTAAAAAACTTAATAGATTAAAAACGTTCGTAGAACCGTGCTAAGTAGCACCAATATCACATCATTGCCAGCGACCACTAACATCTGAAAAACTCGTAAAACTAAAATAAATAAAAATGACAAAATAACACCTGACGAAAAATAGACGTAAGATCGTTGAACCACGCACGCCCATTGCTTCGTGTTAATGTGATGAAATTAGAGCGAACCGTAAAACGTAGAAAAGAAATAATAAGTCGATCTAGGACCAATGCGTTGCGACGAATTTGTCAAACGACGAAAAAACGTAGAATTCCACACACGCGTTGTGTGTTAACTCGTAAAATTTAGAACGACACGTAAAAACATGTAAAAGATGAAAAGTGTGAGGGACCAAATTTGAAAATAAAAGGTGTTAGGGTTAAATTACAAAAGATGAAAAACTTTAGGTTAAAAGTTAAAACATCAAAATGGTTAAAGTGCAAAAAGTAAAATTCTTTGGGCTAGAAGTGAAATTATAGTTTTTTTTTTTTTTTTTTTTTTTTTTGAAAACTCCCAATGCAAAGATTACAACACATATAAGCAATAAATGGTTGCTAATTTATAATAACTAGATGTAACCCCCGCCACGTTGCGGCCAGGGACTTGCAATTTAAGGCATAAGGTATACAGACGCTAGTTGGAAGGCTCACGCGTTATGGCGATGAAAGTCAAATAACATCAAACTTTAACCATGTAAAGCCTATGACAACAGAGAACTTAAGAAACATCGGTAAACTTGAGTTACAAAAAGATGTTTCGTAACGAAAACAACATTACAACAAAAAATGTTTGTATTAGAACATCCCTTAAAGCCTGCAAATACATCCACTGAGACAAACACCCTCATTTCATCTCTTTTATTCAAAGATGTCGGACTTGCTTTGTGACAACTCATAATTTAGAACTCTTCATTGTATCTCGATGTAACATGCTTGAACGCTATGTGTTTATATATTAGTAAATGAAAGTTCGTGATTATCTTGATGTGCTATGTGCTATTAAGGTGTACGTATAAAGAATAGTTTTTATACAAGCATGTATGTAGTGAACCGGAACCAAAACACAAGGACCCGACTCGAGACCGCTTGGTCTCGAGTGAACAGTAAAACAGTTGGGCCGGTTGGGCCATGCACCTCCTTTAATCTATCCGGAACCCATTAGGGTGCACCAACCTAGAACAAGTATATAACCCTTGTTGATAGCCAACCTTGCCATTTTTGGGCAACACACACTCACTCTCACACACACTCTCCTACACACTCTCTCTCTCTCACTAAAACCCTAGAACACCACCACAAACCTCCTCTCATCTCTCTCTCGGATTCAACCGGAGGCACTAAGACTCTCGGATCAAGCTCGAGATCGTCACCCGGAAGTTGGTTCATTGATTCTTCATACCCTCAACATCTAACCGGTTAGTACCTTGTAGTTGTTTGGTTAAAATGCATGATAAGTCATAAGTATGTAGCAACCAGTTAGTGTTTTTGATGCTCACTAAGTGTTTATGTGAATGATGGTGTTACTTGCTTGGAATGACTAAACGATGGATGACATATGATAACTCTTGTATGATGATGAGTGGCTAAGATATTTGAATGGTGAATGTATGGGATGCTTATGATCATTCGATTTATGTTAGAAGTTATAGGACAAATGTTGTTTTGATAATAATATGCAAAGTTGTCATAACATATAGATTGTATGAATACATATTCCTGTTTTGAGTAAAACGCATGCTAGACTTAAGATCTGAATGATCATGTTTGCATAAATGATGAAAACCCTAGATGAAGAACTCATTGAATAAGATATGAATATTCAAAATTTGCTATGTTTGATCTATTTGATTAGGATGTTAGACAACAAAACATGTTTGTGAACCCTCATTGGATAGGACACAAAATCATGAAATTAGAATTCTATTGGTTCGTACAAGTCTTGGAGGTGCACTAGAATCAGCAGACAAACGAGTCGAGACCTCTGGTTTCGACTCGAGACCATCAAAATGGAAACTCGAGACCAACCTGCACATCTTAAGTAACTCGAGACCTATGGGGTTGCGACTCGAGATCTCCTGATCTCGACTCGAGACTGAGCTCGAGATCTCCAAGGCTGCCACTTATTATGTACACCACTCGAGAACGGAGGTTTGCGACTCGAGACTAGCCCTCCACGACTCGAGACCGCATGATCTCGAGTCGAGACCACCTTGTCTCGACTGGATTGCTTGTTTCCGTTATTGGGCCGAATTGTTTGGACTGTTCACGCTTATTACTGTTTAACTGGATTATGTGTTACTGTTAATTGGGCTGTGTGTTAACTGTTACTGTTTAAGAACGTGGACAGGCCCAATAACTTAGAGGATAAATATATGTCATGCATGCTATGTGTTAGATACGTGTAGGATATACGTGACTTCTTTACACCTAAACCTGACCTAAACTGGTAACCATATTAGGACGTGGTGACCAGCATACTTAATCAAGTAAACTAAACTGCCGAGCAACCCAAGGTGAGTTCACACCCTCTACAAACCATGGGATTCCCAGGGGTTGGGAATGGGGTTAAGGAACATGGATTCCTCGTCCTTTATTGGGTAGGACAGTGCTGGTTCAGGAATATAATTCCTCGTCCTCTTGGACAGATAACTTTCACTAGACCAAAACTCTATCACGAAGTCCCTCCTTTTTATATCGACTTAATCGCCGGGCCAATGGCGAGCGGGTCATTAGTTAGATAGCGCTATTTAGGTTTGACAAACCTCACACCGTGCCGCAGAGGACGGGCGTGAACTAATGGATGTGGGCACGTCAATGAAACAATTAGAGTCGTTGTGGGACATGGACAGTTGTGTGCCATGTTAAACTTTGAAACAATTAGACTTATGTTTGGTTTTAAACGTTATGCTTCCGCTTGCAACTTAAACTATGTTTTGTTTGGACACCAATTGTTTTGGGTTGGATTTTTATAATCTCTTACATGCTTGTTCGATATGATTGGTGGCTGGATCCTGGTCAGTCACGCCTCCAAGCGGTGGTAATCCGCAGGTGGATTTTGGGGGTGTGACAGATTGGTATCAGAGCCATTGGTTATAGTGAACTTGGTTTTAATAAGAGGAAAAAGTTTTATTAAAATCAGACTATAACCTGTACAGTGCTCTACTATCCACAACGACGCTTCACTCCACATGCAAAGCTCGACATTCTAGGTGATATGATCTGTGTATATATTGCCTACTTGCTAGTTACATAGTACATTGCTCATGGTATGCTTGGTTAGTATAACTACTGTTTCTTGAACACGTGTGTGCTTACTCTTTTCTGCCATCGCATTTTCGCGAACCCCTCTCACTCATGTTCCTCTTGATATGAAGATCATGTCTGGACGCGTTAACATGACTCAAGCCCAGTTGACGGCTCTGATTAACGAACGAGTTGCTGCGGCACTTGCAGCTGCACACGCAGGAGGTATATCCTGCAGTCCAAACTCATTCTAGGATCTTTAGATCCTACTCTCGTGAACCAACCTTTGTGTTAAACTCTGTCCTTTCTTTCACCCACAACAGGTCAACATGCTCAGCCACCCGTGTGCACCTTTAAAACTTTTATGGACTGCCGACCCACTACTTTTAGCGGCACTGAAGGAGCTGTAGGTCTCCTCCACTGGTTTGAGAAGCTCGAGTCAGTTTTCGAAATGTGTGAATGCCCTGAGGCGCGCAGGGTGAAGTATGCTCCCGGTACTCTCGAGGGTTTAGCTCTCACATGGTGGAATGCTCAGGTCCAAATGTTGGGGTTGGTTGCTGCTAACGCCACCCCATGGAACAATTTTAAAGAGATGATCAAGGAGGAATACTACAGTCGTGACGACATTCATAAGCTGGAAGTCGAGTTCTACAACCTCAAGATGACGAGGTCAGAAATTGAGGCGTATACTAAGAGATCGAATGAGCTTGCATTATTGTGTCCTACTATGGTGGACCCTCCAATTAAGCGTATTGAACTCTTTCTCAAGGGCTTAGTGCCAGAAATCCAAAGTCATGTGACTTCAGCAAACCTCGCCACCATCCAGCAGGTTGTTCAGTTGGCTCACCGTCTCACTGATCAGGCGGTGGAGCAGAACAGGTTACCAAAGCGTATAAGTGCTACAACTACTTCGGATGCTCCTAGTGATAACAAGAGAAAATGGGATGGAGCTTCAAGCAAAGGTTCAACTTCTGTGCAATCTCAGTCTCAGCAGAGAAAGACTGATGACTACAAGAGCCCCAGTCAGCAATCATCTGGTGGTCAAAGTCATGGTGGGTACAAGGGGAATCACCCCAAATGCAATCGCTGCAACCTACACCACAGCGGGCCATGCACCAGGGGTAACTGTCATCAGTGCAACAAGCCAGGTCACGCCGCCAAGGATTGCAGAAGCTTATACCCCGCAAACCAGAATCATCAACAACAAGCCCCTCAGAACCAGCGACAGCAGCAGCAGCAAGTTATCAACAAAGGGTGCTTTCAGTGTGGAGCTGAAGGCCATTTCAAGAAAGATTGCCCCCAACTGAACAGGAACCAGAACAACAACAACAACAATAACAATAATCAGGGGAATGGTAACAATGGGAACAACAACAACAATGGAGCCGGGGGGCGGGTGTTCGTGCTTGGTCAAGGTGAAGCAAGGAATGACCCCAATGTTGTGACGGGTAAGTTCATTCTCGACGACTTTTATGTTACAGTTTTATTTGATTCGGGTGCCGATACTAGCTACGTGTCACTAGAAGTTAGTCGAATGCTTAAGCGTATTCCAACACCTTTGAATAACAAGCACACTGTAGAGCTAGCAAACGGTAAGAGTTTAGAGGCCGCACACGTAGTCAAGGGTTGTAAACTTATTCTTGTTAACCAGACCTTCTCTATCGACCTCATTCCTATCGTCTTGGGTAGTTTCGACATTGTCATTGGGATGGATTGGTTATCCCAACACCGAGCAGAGATTCTTTGCAACGAGAAGATTGTTCGTATTCCTGGTTCCGGTGACGAACCTCTCATGATTCGTGGCGACAAGAGGGGTGCTGTCGAGAACATCATCTCTTTCCTTAAGGCCCAGAAGTGTTTGAGAAAGGGGCACACCGCTATCTTGGCTCTTGTTACTGACACCTCGGAGAAAGAGAAGAAGATAGAAGATTTTCCAATTGTACGCGACTATCCCGAGGTATTTCCTGAGGAATTACCTGGCCTTCCGCCTCATCGCCAGGTTGAGTTTCATATTGAACTAGCTCCTGGAGCTGCGCCCATAGCTCGTGCACCTTATCGTTTAGCTCCATCAGAGTTGGAAGAACTCTCTACGCAACTACAAGAACTCTTGGATAAGGGTTTTATTCGTCCTAGCTCTTCGCCCTGGGGAGCTCCAGTGCTATTCGTGAAGAAGAAGGACGGTACCTTCCGTATGTGTATCGACTATCGTGAACTCAACAAGGTGACCGTGAAAAATCGTTATCCTCTACCACGCATTGACGACTTGTTCGACCAGCTGCAAGGGTCGAGCTACTATTCAAAGATTGATTTGAGGTCGGGATATCACTAGCTGAGAGTCCGAGAAGAGGACGTCTCCAAAACAGCTTTTAGAACTCGTTATGGACACTATGAGTTTTTAGTCATGCCTTTTGGGCTGACAAACGCACCTGCGATTTTCATGGACTTGATGAATCGAGTGTGCAAGCCTTACCTGGACAAGTTCGTTATAGTATTCATCGATGACATCCTGATCTATTCTAAGAGTCAGGAGGAACACGAGCAGCATCTACGACTTATTTTGGAACTCCTTCGAACGGAACAGCTTTATGCAAAGTTCTCGAAATGCGACTTCTGGCTTCGTGAAGTCCATTTCCTAGGCCACATAGTGAACAAGGATGGGATTCATGTGGATCCATCCAAGGTAGACTCGATTAAGAACTGGCCTGCGCCTCGTACACCAACGGAAATTCGCCAATTCTTGGGTTTGGCAGGTTACTACAGGAGGTTCATTAAGGATTTTTCAAAGATTGCGCAGCCTCTCACTTCACTGACGCAGAAAGGAGTTGTTTATCGATGGGGAAATGCACAGGAGTTAGCATTTCAGCATCTAAAGGATAGACTTTGCAGCGCACCTATCCTTTCATTGCCTGAGGGCACAGATGATTTTGTGGTTTACTGCGACGCATCAATTCAGGGTCTTGGTTGTGTACTGATGCAACGAGATAAAGTTATAGCCTACGCCTCACGCCAACTTAAAGTGCATGAATGGAACTACACTACACACGATTTAGAGCTGGGAGCCGTTGTTTTTGCGCTTAAGATATGGAGACATTACCTGTACGGTACCAAGTGCACCATTTACACCAATCACAGGAGTCTCGAGCACATCTTCAAACAGAAGGAGCTAAACATGCGTCAACGACGATGGGTCGAGTTATTAAACGATTACGAATGTGCAATCAAGTACCATCCTGGCAAAGCCAATGTTGTGGTTGATGCCCTTAGTCGAAAGGACACTACGCCTAAGCGCGTGCGAGCTTTACAACTCACTATACAGTCTAGTCTTCCTTCCCAGATACGAGATGCTCAGGTGGAAGCACTAAAGCCAGAAAACATCAGGGCTGAAGCCCTACGTGGCTCAAGGCAACGATTAGAACAAAAAGAAGACGGTGCATACTACGTAACAGGACGCATTTGGGTCCCACTCTATGCAACTTACGAGAGCTTGTGATGGATGAAGCACACAAGTCACGCTACTCGGTACATCCTGGTTCGGATAAGATGTACCACGATATCAAAACTACGTATTGGTGGCCTAGCATGAAGGCCCACATAGCAACTTACGTCAGCAAGTGTTTGACTTGTGCGAGAGTCAAGACGGAATACCAGAAACCCTCAGGCCTACTCCAACAACCAGAGATACCACAATGGAAATGGGAGCAAATTTCCATGGATTTCGTTACTGGCCTGCCTAGATCTCAGCGCGGAAATGATACTATTTGGGTGATCGTGGATCGACTCACAAAGTCTGCACACTTCTTAGCTATCAAGGAAACGGATAAGTTCTCCACTCTAGCGGACGTATACCTTAAAGAAGTTGTCTCGAGGCACGGGGTGCCCACCTCCATCATCTCGGATCGTGATGCACGTTTTACTTCAGAGCTGTGGCAAGCAATGCACAAATCCTTTGGCTCACGTTTAGACATGAGCACAGCGTATCACCCTCAGACGGACGGGCAGTCTGAGCGCACTATTCAAACCTTAGAAGACATGCTTCGTGCATGTGTAATCGACTTTGGCAACAGCTGGGAAAAGCATCTGCCACTTGTGGAATTCTCGTACAATAACAGCTACCACACCAGCATTAAAGCTGCTCCGTTTGAGGCATTGTACGGGCGTAAATGCCGGTCACCTCTTTGTTGGGCAAAGGTGGGGGATAGTCAGATCACTGGTCCAGAACTTGTGGTAGACACAACCGAACGAATTGCTCAAATACGACAACGCATGGCGGCAGCTCGTGACCGTCAGAAAAGCTACGCCGATAAGGACAGGAAACCACTTGAGCTCCAGGTTGGGGAGCGTGTACTACTCAAAGTTTCACCCTGGAAGGGTGTGGTTCGTTTTGGCAAACGAGGCAAACTTAACCCACGATACGTCGGACCTTTTGAGATCATCGAGAAAATAGGCAAGGTGGCCTACAAACTGAACTTACCAGCAGAACTCAGTGCAGTTCACAACGTTTTCCATGTGTCAAATCTGAAGAAGTGCCTGTCAGATGAGATCCTCGTAGTTCCTTTGAAGGAGCTCACCATCGACGAGCAGTTACGATTCGTCGAGGAACCAGTTGAAATCACGGACCGGGATGTTAAGGTCCTCAAGAACACTAGAATACCTCTCGTTCGAGTTCGTTGGAACTCACGTCGCGGCCCAGAGTTCACCTAGGAACGCGAAGATCAGATGAAACAAAAGTATCCCCAACTGTTCGCAAACAGTACAACCACTACTGAGGCTGAAGCTACGGAATTTCGGGACGAAATTCCAGATCAACGGGGGGAGGATGTGACACCCCAGGAAAACCATACAACTTAACTAGCTTCCTCAGTGAGTACTTACCAAATTTCGGGACGAAATTTCTTTCAACTTGGGGATAATGTGACAACTCGTAATTTAGAACTCTTCATTGTATCTCGATGTAACATGCTTGAACGTTATGTGTTTATATATTAGTAAATGAAAGTTCGTGATTATCTTGATGTGCTATATGCTATTAAGGTGTACGTATAAAGAATAGTTTTTATACAAGCATGTATGTAGTGAACCGGAACCAAAACACAAGGACCCGACTCGAGACCGCTTGGTCTCGAGTGAACAGTAAAACAGTTGGGCCGGTTGGGCCATGCACCTCCTTTAATCCATCCGGAACCCATTAGGGTGCACCAACCTAGAACAAGTATATAACCCTTGTTGATAGCCAACCTTGCCATTTTTGGGCAACCCACACTCACTCTCACACACACTCTCTCTCTCTCACTAAAACCCTAGAACACCACCACAAACCTCCTCTCATCTCTCTCTCGGATTCAACCAGAGGCACTAAGACTCTCGGATCAAGCTCGAGATCGTCACCCGGAAGTTGGTTCATTGATTCTTCATACCCTCAACATCTAACCGGTTAGTACCTTGTAGTTGTTTGGTTAAAATGAATGATAAGTCATAAGTATGTAGCAACCGGTTAGTGTTTTTGATGCTCACTAAGTGTTTATGTGAATGATGGTGTTACTTGCTTGGAATGACTAAAGATGGATGACATATGATAACTCTTGTATGATGATGAGTGGCTAAGATATTTGAATGGTGAATGTATGGGATGCTTATGATCATTCGATTTATGTTAGAAGTTATAGGACAAATGTTGTTTTGATAATAATATGCAAAGTTGTCATAACATATAGATTGTATGAATACATATTCCTGTTTTGAGTAAAACTCATGCTAGACTTAAGATCTGAATGATCATGTTTGCATAAATGATGAAAACCCTAGATGAAGAACTCATTGAATAAGATATGAATATTCAAAATTTGCTATGTTTGATCTATTTGATTAGGATGTTAGACAACAAAACATGTTTGTGAACCCTCATTGGATAGGACACCAAATCATGAAATTAGAATTCTATTGCTTCGTACAAGTCTTATAGGTGCACCAGAATCAGCAGACAAACGAGTCGAGACCTCTGGTTTCGACTCGAGACCATCAAAATGAAAACTCGAGACCAACCTGCACATCTTAAGTAACTCGAGACCTATGGGGTTGTGACTCGAGATCTCCTGATCTCGACTCGAGACAGAGCTCGAGATCTCCAAGGCTGCCACTTATTATGTACACCACTCGAGAACGGAGGTTTGCGACTCGAGACTAGCCCTCCACGACTCGAGACCGCATGATCTCGAGTTGAGACCACCTTGTCTCGACTGGATTGCTTGTTTCCGTTATTGGGCCGAATTGTTTGGACTGTTCATGCTTATTACTGTTTAACTGGATTATGTGTTACTGTTAATTGGGTTGTGTTTTAACTGTTACTGTTTAAGAACGTGGATAGGCCCAATAACTTAGAGGATAAATATATGTCATGCATGCTACGTGTTAGATACGTGTAGGATATACGTGACTTCTTTACACCCAAACCTGACCTATACTGGTAACCATATTAGGACGTGGTGACCAGCATACTTAATCAAGTAAACTAAACTGCCGAGCAACCCAAGGTGAGTTCACACCCTCTACAAAGCATGGGATTCCCAGGGGTTGGGAATGGGGTTAAGGAACATGGATTCCTCGTCCTTTATTGGGTAGGACAGTGCTGGTTCAGGAATATAATTCCTCGTCCTCTTGGACAGATAACTTTCACTAGACCAAACTCTATCACGAAATCCCTCCTTTTTATATCGACTTAATCGCCGGGCCAATGGCGAGCGGGTCATTAGTTAGATAGCGCTATTTAGGTTTGACAAACCTCACACCGTGCCGCAGAGGACGGGCGTGAACTAATGGATGTGGGCACGTCAATGATGATAGACATTGACAGTTCAGGGCACATAAACATGACTACAGTCAGCAGTCGATATGGTAACGAGTCTAGTAACATACATGGGGTAGCCCCCACGGCCGTAGAGCCAGATAAACAAACATGGGGTAGCCCCCACGGCTGGATTTCCAGAGTAATTGGGTTAAACAAATCACGTTTTCAACTATGGGGTAACCCCCACGGCAGGATGCCAGATAAAGGAAATTGTTTTCGAAATAACCTAAAACGAACACCCAACTGTGAACTCACTCAACATTCTTGTTGACTCGTTACTACATGCTTTGCTGGTCTATAGGTACTTAGTTGGAGCTTGCCTGGATAGGAGTCGTTGTGGGACATGGACAGCTGTGTGCCATGTTAAACTTTGAAACAATTAGACTTATGTTTGGTTTTAAACGTTATGCTTCCGCTTGCAACTTAAACTATGTTTTGTTTGGATACCAATTGTTTTGGGTTGGATTTTTATAATCTCTTACATGCTTGTTCGATATGATTGGTGGCTGGATCCTGGTCAGTCACGCCTCCAAGCGGTGGTAATCCGCAGGGGATTTTGGGGGTGTGACATGCTTTTAGTCACCAGCATTGTGTTGGACACATATTAGAGCATAATCGTGGTAGCTGGAAATCGTCAACACCACCTACAGTTTGACACATATTAGAGCATAATCGTGGCAATATGAAGATTACGCCAACCAAGCATTGTGTACAACACTTAGCACAAATAAAACCATCAAGTATCATGTACAATACCATAATGCACACAAATCTTACAAATTAATATATACATGTATATATATATATATATAGAGAGAGAGAGAGAGAGATTATTTATCATGTAAAATACTAATATCCCACTTTAATAACCCATTAATGGTTCAATAATGTAACCAAACCCTACACCTAACTGTAAAGAAATCATGGTGATACGACAAAATTTCTTGACTATTGTTTGTATAACCAAACCAAAACCTTTACACGCTATAAAATCAATATTGAAAATCATAATCATGCCTAGTAGATTGAGAGATATCATAGGAGGCAAGTAAAATATATATTGTTCGGCAAGTGTTTGCTATTATTGTGTTTTTATATGAATTATGAGATCTTAACCACTCTATATGCCATTAATCATCATTGTTAAGATTCTAGTGTAGCATGGTGGTATATAACAAATACTAATCAAGATGAGATATAGTGTTTACCTTAACTACAAAGGGAAGTGAGGGCTGACTTTTATGACCAACTTTTCAACCTCCCAAAAATGAAGCTATTTAAATATCTTCAATTGAGAATGTCCTTCTGAGCCAAGAGGCAAGAGATCAAAAGTTATTTTATGATTTGAAAGTAATGCAAATTCTAAGATATCATGAACTGGGTAGTATTACATTTGACATGCCTGTTCTGATAACTAACCACACACTTATTTTTTTCACGTTACTATATAACTAATGTTAGCCTATATAAAATAATGAAAAAACTCCCATTAAAATGCAGATCTTAGAAACAAAACAATTTATCACACGCGAACTTGAATGGGTCGATGCAAGTTTATATAATATATATCTAGTGGTTCAGATGGGTAAAAAAAGTTAGGGAAAAAACAAAGCTAAAAAATGGGTCGAATGTCACAAATTGTATTTTTAATACATAAAATCTTCTACGTTTAATAAAAGAAATTAGACACCAAAAAGGATCACCCAATCTAACCAGACCTGAAACACAAGTATCTGTTTTGGACAAAGGAACTTTTGGATATCAACTCAACCGACCCATCTTGACCTGCATCACAAAGGACCTGTTCTAACCCGAACCTATTTAGTCCGAATGTGAGACAAAGTGCATTTTTAATACATAAAATCTCCGGTATTTTCATAAAAAGTTAAGACACCAAAAAGGATCAACCCAATCCAGCCAGACCCAGCCCGGAAGTACCCGTTTTGGGCCAAAATAAAGTTTGGACCAATCCAACCAACTCGTTTTTTACCCGTAGCAAAAAGACCCACTGTAAAGACACTTCGGGCAGCTTTTGAGCTATTGCAAAATGCAGCCAAAAACGCGTCACCATGCGTATGGTCTAAATAAAGAAAGTACTTACTAACTATATTATCCTGCTTATAGGTTGCAAAGTGTTAGTTTATGTATACATAGAGTATAGAAGTTTCAAAATAGCATTGCCAAAGGTTTGTAATATGCAAAATTTGAAAGGTAGACATTTGATAAACAATTTTTTTTTACCTAATATGAAAAGGAAGATGTCCATACTGTTTAAACAAAAATGTAAAGTAACTCACCATTTACTTTTGTTGTATCAAAATGCGCTAATTCAATCCACATTTTCATTGAAAGGAAGTCCGACATCACTTGATGCGTGCTTCAAATAATAATAAGCAGTTAGTATAATTTATAAAGTAAAAGAGAGTGTTGTAATTGTAATAACTTTTTTATGTATGCACCTTTTCATATAAGAGTTGTTAAGTTAGCAGTAAATTCAATTGTTAGCGACAATTTTTAAAGTTGATGACCCTTTTTATATTGACAAATTTACCTGCAAAACAACAATAGGTGTCAAATTTAGAAAAGAAGGTTAATTAAAGGCAGAAAATAAAGCTATTTTTTTAGTAAAAGTATCACAACAGCTTTGAATGTATTGGAGTCGGCAAAACTATAACTTAATGATCATACTTGTTTACAGTGTTCCAATCAGCAGCTTTGACTTCAAGTATTATGTAAAAGGTTGGATCTTGACATGTTATAGAACATATTCTTCAAGCTCTAACAATAAAGAAACAATATATGAACTAAGGTCTTTATTAAACATATAATTACATAGTTTCAGTTAAATAAGCATCATCATCATCATCATCGTCGTCGTCGTCGTCGTTTTCTCCTGATTGATCCATTGATTAACCGAATTTAGAATCGAATCATATAATTGAACGTACCCAGGTTACTGTTCATTTTCCCCAATTAGATTTAGGGTTTCAAACCCCGTACTCCCACTGAAATCCCTAACTAAAAATTTCAGTTTTGATTAAAAACTTACAGTATAAACTTGGTGGATTTGGCTCTCCCTCTGTTGAACTGATGATTGTAGCATTTGGGAGTTCTGATTTCAAACGCTAAACGACTGATTTCTAGCATTTGGGGGGTTCTGATTCTCCGACCCTAATCTGAAAAATAACAACAAAAAAAAACACACTGAAACCAAAATTAGTATATTAACTCAATAATACAAATCACATACATACTCACTACTGAATAACGCATCGAGTCGATGAAACTCTCGTACGACAAAAGTGACAGGGAGAGGCCTTGGCCGGGGACGCAAATGCAGTGGGTTTTCATAATCATCAGCATAATCAAACACATAAATAAAAAAACAACACACGATCATAAGGAAGAGAATGGACCATAGTCAAAATAAAGGGTCGATGTCGCCGCCGCCACACCGCCTAGAACTACCACGGGACCCTAATTTAGCCATGATCTATCATCATCCGCATCATCAGCTTTGAAACGCCATGGACTTCTCATGAGCATCTGTCTGATGTTTGTGAGGTGGAACGGTGAGTTGATAAAGCGAATGGAACACAGCTGGAGTGAATACACGCGTTAAAGAGAAAGCAACTTACAAACAATAAAACTCAAGGTACAATAAACTAATGTTTTGCAAACCTGTATTACACAACTTACAACCTGACTATGCACCTTTATGTTACTAATTTATAGTTAACTAGAATTTAGACCCGCGGGCGTTGCCCCGCGGGGTCTTGAAAATTTTCCTGCGTGTGAGTGAGGCATTTTCTTCACATGTCTTATTTATACAACTTATGAATCCCATTTGTTTCGCGCTCCATGATGAAATGGATTATTCAGTTTCTATTCGTAATCGCTCGGATGTGTCCTTTTGTAACGTGAGTTCTCAGTTAAGTTGTTTGATTTCTTCTTTCAAATCTATCTTTTCCCAGCAATTGGTTGATCATCTTCCAACACCCCTTTATTTGTCTATATCTCTCTCTAGGGTTTTGAGTTGTGTGAGTAAAATGAAAACAAAAAAGAAGAAAAAGGGTGGTGCGCTGACAAAGAAACGTGGCAGCAGATGGCCAAAAGAAGCATAAATGATTTGTACAGTACAATATCACCCGCCGTAATGCGGCAGGGATCCATTTCATATGTATCATAGTTATTAAAACCCAAGCGTTTTTTAGATGTACATTCCATAGTCACATCACCAAGCCTACGTATCATGTAAATACAAAATGTTAACTGCAAAACGTTGATCATAACTTACCTTATTAACACCTAGCGTGCTATGTAGATAACTTGTACAAATGGTATGCTTCTATTTAAGGTTCTGTACGGCGATGGCTTCTTTCGGGTTTTGGTTGCCTAGACTTCATCATCTGTAGCCATCAAAAAGTTCCTTACAGAGGTTTTTTATTTGTCATGTGCGCCTTCCAAAAAGCGGTTTTCTGTGCGATCATTCATGGCGCGCCTTCTTTTTGGTGTGGCTTGATTATGTTGTGGCAAGGGTAAGAAGAAATTAGTTAAAAAAAGGCTTGTCGCCCAAAGCCCCATTCTTCATATCAAAATCTCACCTTTAAATAAATTTGTATTTGAAAAAAGAAGACAAACGCATATGCAATTAGTGTAAATCTTGTATCATAAAATCAAATAAATAAATTTATAATGTAAACCATGGGTACCTGTTGACCAGAAGCTACTGTTCACCAATCATATATACACATATTAATGTTCAATACCCTCTTCCAGTGAGCCGGCTACCTATTATGTTGGAGTAAGATGGTCATACTTGAAAAGCAAATCCATTGAAAGTCAAAACATAAGACAGTCACCAACACCTTTGAAATCAAAGAAAGCATATTTAACAGTGGCAAATGGCATTGTATCTTACCTCCTCAGCAAACTTTATCAAAATAGTTGTTCGATGTCATTGTTAACCGTCCACCGGAACAAAATGAGCAGCCACAACAGTCGGGAATCCCGCATTTTCTAAAACACCCTAAAAAACAACGCAAGTAAAAAATTATATTGCAATTGTGTAAACATGGTGAACTAAAGTTAACCACATACCCTTACTATCCCAGCAACAAAGGCACCACAGTTGAACGACCCTATGTCTTTCGGTACTGGAATAAATTTGTATTTGAAAAAAAGTCAAATGCATATGTGTAACACCCCGAAAATTCACGTCCTATTATGTAATGACACGTGTCATAAGTTTGAACGTGCGAAAGAATGTTCAGAAAGGACTAAAGTTGACAAACGTGGAAAGTATATGAAAATACGAGTTCTAAATGTCAACAGTGAATAAAGGTATTGTATATTAACCCTACATAATGTTATACCCTTAAACGAATGGATCATGGATCATACGAAGCCAATTGTAAAAGAAAGTGAGAGATTACAAACTACAGGGGTTAAATGTGTCGACATGTTAAAGTATACCTCTGAGTGACCTTTTAGCGAACCCGAAACTTTGTAACGATTAATATTGCTCACTAGAATGATGTGGTAAAATATTATAAGGATTCGATATAGTATGGGAAAGTTATGATGATGTTCGTATGCGAGGGGTTAATAACGTCAACATTTCAAATTAAGGCTTTACGAGCAATCACAAAGCAAACCGAGGACTTAACAATAATTGGTTATGTCATGGAACCTTTAAAAGTCAAGTTAGAGGGCCTAATGTACAATAAATCTTGCAAGATCCGAGTGAAAACGATGTTTCAAGGGACCAAGGACCAAACAGCAATTAAACAAACATATTTTAGCTTCTGAAGAGGCCTAGCGCACCGCTACCAAAAACATGTAACGGTGCGCTAGCCATGCACCAGCAACCAGAAACATGGCAGATGGCTGTTTTGTGCACTTGTGACCCTTTAGGCCGGTTTTTCTTGCATGTAAAGGACCCTTAGACTCCCCTAGAAGACTAGGGACATGTGTTGGATGATTGTGGATGATCATAGAGCTTGTTGTCATCCAATTGTGGTGCTTGCACTTACTATATAAAGGTCTTCAAATTCACAACATTCCTCACTCACCTCTCCTGCTTTCTTGGATCATTTGAGGGGCTTCCAATCTGAGAACAAGCCTCCCTAATCATCATTAAACACTTGTAAGTCTAATAGTCCCTTCTTAATTATGTTTAGCTTAGTATTTAGCTTAGAAGTCAACATATCGTATTTAACGTTTGACTTCGAGATTAGTTATAAACGATTCAGTCATACCACGAACTAAAAGTACCGTTAGATAGGTAATTATATGGGTATTAAACCCTTATAAGGGCACGTACCGATTCCAGACCTAACTAGGTCATTTGTCGAGTCAAAGGTTGACCGAAAAAGTCAACAGAATTGTAAAATATGATTTAATGCACGATTTGCAATCCGAGAGGCGTGTAATCTATTTTAACCTTAATATAACTTGGTAATAAGTATAAAAACTTGTGTACGCTTGTCCGACTCGACAGATTTCTGTTTAAACCCGGTTCGGAACCGAAAGTCGCAAAACTTTGACTTTTGCTTTGACTTCGCTTCTGACCCGTTTTAGTTTGTTTCGGAAATGCCTTAGTGCTTCATTAGGGTTGGGTTACATAGTAGTATAAGCCTCTGTACCTGTTTTGTTGATTATCCGATTCGTTCGCGCATTTCCGTTAAGTGCTTAAATAATGACCGTAATGCCCTTATGACCCTACAACGAGAATTTTGAAGATGTAGAAGTACAATAATCCTAGTTACTGATTATTAAACATGTACGTAAATTTTCACGTCAATCGGAGGTCTAGATTAGGAGATATGCTCATTAGCGCGATTAATAAGCTTTTTATTAATTAAACGGCGCGATTAGCGCATAGCCTATCTAAACCCGATTTTCGGCACCAAAACTTTTCCCTACTGATGTTAAATAATATTTTGGGATTTTTGAAGATTTTTAATTATTTTTAAACTGATCACAAGCTAGGATTAGTGCCTTAATTCGGTAATACCGAAAATGCCCTTTTAAGCCATAAAACGAGTTTTACAAGTCCGTTTGACACAAATCCAATTCCTACTGATTTTAAATAATAAATGTAGTGTTTTGAACCCATCTAACTGATTTAAAAACTTAGAATCCTATTTAAACCCGTACGTCGCTTAAAACGGCTTTATACGCGTATTATACGCGTAGTTTGGGTTTAAAACCTTTTTGCCACGTAAGATTGATTACCTACTGATACAACATATTAAAATAGGTAATTTTACTAATTACTTCAGTCCCGAACATCAGCGGTGTATCAAATCCCTTTTATGATCGTTAAAATGACCAAAATACCCCTACGGGGCATAATTAAGGTTTAAACTCGTTTCGGGCATTATGGAAGGTATCATTGTGATATCACAACATATTTTAAGCATATTAACTTAGGAAACCTGTTCGCGACCTATTCGGTTACCCGTTACGCGTTATTCGCGTTCGGATCGGTTTATATAACAAGTTTATATAAGTTAGCCGGAACGGGTCAAACCTTATCGGTTTTATCTCAAAATCCAGAATATGTTTAGTATTACCCATATTATACAAGTCTCCAAACTTGTTGGGTCTAAATCACATTCTATTCCGGTCTTCGCTTAATCGTGCGTAAGAACCGTATTTTCCTCAAGACTAACCGGTCTAAGCTTAGGCTTAATTAAAGACCCGTTAGCATTCTAATTAATTATTTATACCATCATTCCAGACTAGAGCACTTCCGGTAAATTGTACCTACGCTTACTTAAGTGACTACGGCTGAGTTATTAGATTCTTGCTATTTAAGACAGGAGCTAGCTCAGGTAAATACTCTTAACTTATTTCCCTATACGGGCTTGGGATACGGTACTATAAAAGTACCGCTTGGTCGGGTGTATGTAGTCATTTAAATCGGATTGTGATTGATGTACTTACATAACCTGTTTAATATGTATTATTTTACTATTATTTGGTGTATGGCCTTTGGGGGTTAATGACCATGTCCCGGATATCCTTGGCATCATTTTACGAGATGGCCACGACCTAAGCACGGGGTGTAGGCATACACCTGACAGATGCATTATGTAAAAACTGGTAATCCACTCGAAGGTATCATCCCTGTGGGCATTATACCGGAACTGGTAATCCACTTAGGGGATGATAACCTGTGGGCATTATACCTGTGGCGTGTCAGTTAATCGAGTCCGGTCCTACAAACCGGCCCTGAATGGATGACAAATAAGTAAAACTGTATACAAGATTATATACAAATAATTTTCCCAAGTTATAAAAGATTAATTTTGCCTCTGAGCATTTTAATCAAGTGTCAAAAGGTTTCGTGCCTGGTGCATCTAAATCAATTTTCTTAAACTCTTTTCAAATGAGTCAGTTGAGTGTATTTACCAGTGAAAACTGACGTATTTTCCAAAAGGGTTAAGTGACAGGTACTGAACGGAATTGGCTGGGAGCTCAGGGCGCTAATAAGGAATCTTGCAAGTTCTAGGCGTCTAAAGTCTGTTGAACAAATGATATGTTTTAAGATCCGCCTGTGGATCCTTTACTTCCGTTGTAATACTGAATATTACTTCATATTCGGAATGTAATAATAAATATCCTTTGCTTCCGCTGTGCATTCATATATATTGTGTTGTTTGACTATTATGTTGCCAACCACGTCACGATACTCCCCCACCGGGCCCACCGGTGACACGTGGAAATTCGGGGTGTGACAATATGCATTTTGTGTAAATCATATATCATAAAATTAGATTAGAAAAGCTTATAACATAAACCACTACCTTTAAAATGTTCATGCGATCTGTCACGTTTGTCTGAGCCATTTGTCACGGTTCGTCTAAGTTGATATCATCGTCTTCCTCTGGGCGTGGTTCAGATTTTATTTTGTAAGCTTTTGATGATTCAAACTCGTTTTTCTTTAATCTGGTTTTCATGTCCTGTATTCTAGAAGTATTTGTTACAATTCTCTTTTGTATCTCATCCAATTGTTCCTGGCCATTTGAATACGCAATTGAAGTCAATCATTAATAACATTCATATTTGAAGAAGAAACCAGAAAATAAAAACATAGAATATGTTGTCTATGTAAGCATCAAGAACAAATCAGTAAAACTTTACGTATTTTACTTCTAAAGCAGAGAGCGTTAATAAATGCCTCTCACCTTCTCATATAGAAGTTGTTTTCCGGTAGATGCAACTCCAAGTTTTCCTTGGTGCTCAATTAGTTTTTCTACCCAAAGCTTTAGTTCAGCACAAACTTTGGCAACCTCGGAACGGAATGCCTTCGTTTCAACTGTTAAACGTGATAGAGCTGATGCATAATCATTCAAATTTAAACTATAACAAAATTACCTACCAATTTATTATCAGGGTACATAGTATCTAAATCTTTAATCACCTTTCTAATATTCAGTATTTTACTTTGTGTGTGAGGATATGAGAATACATTTGGAGCTCTTCGTAATTTCCTCCAATATTTTATCATCATTCGATTTTTTTTTTTTTTTTTTGCAGTTTAGGATTATCATATATCATCATCTAGTTTGGGGATTGCATCAGCTGACTGCTGTGCTTTGTGATGACAATAATCTTTGCTGAATCCTAAAGCAAAATAATAAAAAAAAAGACTAATGCTAAAATATTTAATCTTATATGAAAATACATATGTATTACCATTCAACTTTCTCATCCACCTTCTTAATCTTTTGTTTGGCCAATTGTCACACCCCAATATTTCCACGTATTACCGGTGGGCCCGGTGGGGAGCATCGTGACGTAGTTGATATCATCATAGTCAAACAACACAATATTTAAATGCACAGCGGAAGCAAAAGATAGATTCCTTTCAACTTTAATAAATTGTAATATTAAGTATCACGAAATAGTTGAAACAGATCCACAAGCGGATCAAAATAAAAAGGAGACATTGTTCAACAGTTTTATGACATCCAAGCTTGCGAGACTTATTGTGGACGCTAGGAGAAAGCCAGCCTAGTTCGAGTAGTACCTGCACTTAACCTTTTTGGGAAAATACGTCAGTTTACACTGGTAAATACAATTTAACTGACTCATTTTGAAAAGTTTAATAAAATTGATTTGAATGCACGTGGCACAAAACTTTTTATAACTTGGGATAATTATTTGAATATAATCTTGTAAAAGAATAACATGTTTCTTATGCGTTCAGTAGCCTGGTTTGTGCTGGGTTAAAGATCAATAGACACACCACATTATTTGTTTAGGCACTGACGGGTGTACGCCTACACCCCGTGCTCAGGTCGTGGCCATTTCGTAAAATGATGCCAAGGATATCCGGGACATGGTCATTAACCCCCCAAAGGCTTTAAGCAAACAATAGATTTCCAAACGGAGCATATCAATGGTTTAACCTCTATTCGATTAAAGATTCAATGCCCGACCAAGCGGTATTTTATATACCATACCCCAAGCCCGTATAGGGAAAATAAGTTAAAAGTATTTACCTTTGCAAGTATTAATCACAATGGCAAGTGCGTGTAGCTTTTACCGGGTCTCCTATTCTGGAACAAAGGTTTTTAATAACCTATTAGATTTCTAACGGGTCTTTAATTAAGCTTAAGCTTAGACCGGTTAGTTTTAAAGGAAGATACGGTTCAAACGCAGGAATAAGCGAAGACCGGAATAGAATGTGATTTAGACCCGACAAGTTTGAAGACTTGTATAATATGGGTAAACTAATCACATTCTGGATTTTGAGACAAAAATGATAAGGTTTGACCCGTTTCGGCTAATATATGCAAACTAGTTACATAAGCCGACATGAACGCGAAAAGTGCGTAATGAGTAAATGAGTCCTATGCAAGTTTCCTAAGTTAATATGCCTTACTTATGTTGTGATATCAGTAATATGTCTTCCATTATGCCCAAAACGGATTTAAACTCGAATTATGCCCCGTAAGGGCATTTTGGTCATTTAAAAGGTTATAAAAGAGTTTAATTAGTAATCTGAGTTACAGGTCTGATTTATTTAGTAAATATACTTAATTTAATAAGTTATAACAGTAGGGTACTAGATATATGTGAAATTTATCATTTAAAACCAAACTATGCACCTTAGGGGTATTTTGGTAATTTCACATAGGCTAAAAAGGTCAAAACTGGAATTCTGAGTTTAAAACTTTAGCTTACTGTCAAAGTACAAAAATATACTTAAAATATCAGTATGTATCAAACCTTATATGTTTAAAATAGTTTTAATACATACTATGCGTTAAAAACGCTTAAAAGGCGATTTGGAGCCATTTCCGGGTTCTATATAGAAAGCTGATATTTTTATTTATTCCAGAAGGTTTAAAATAATTTATTTATCATATAAAATCAGTAGCAAAAGGTTTGGGGTCAAAAAGATTTGTAAAACTCATTTTATAGCCAAAAAGGGCAAAACCGGCATTAACCGAATTAAAGCTACAACCCTATGTTATGCTCAGCCTAAAATTAATTAAAAATCTTTAAAAATCCCAAAATATTATTTTATATCAGTAGGTAAAAAGTTTGATATTAAAAATTGGGTTTAGATAGGCTATATGCTAATTATGCCATTAAATTCACAAATAGCCTTCTAATTACGCTAATGAGCATAACTCTTAATCTAGACCTCTAACTGATGTCAAATTTTGGGTACAAGTTTATAAATTAGTAACTAAGGTTTCTACTCTTTTACATTTTCAAAAATCATGTTTTAAGGTTATATGGGCATAATAGTCAACATATAAGCAATTAACGGAAACATGCATACGAATCGGATAACTATTGAACCAAAGTGTATAAACACAGAGGGTTATACTAACATATATCCCGGTTCAAATAAAGCTCTAAGGCATTTCTAAACCATGCATAAACGGGTCAGAACTGAAAGTCAAAGCAGAAGTCAAACTATGCGACTTTCGGTCCCGAACCGAGCCTAAACTGAAAATTGTCGGGGTGAACATGTTTAGACATGTTCTTACATTAATTACCAAGTTATATTAATGATAAAACAGGTTGCATGGATCCTACATTGCTAATTATGTATTAATTTGAAATTAAGTATTCTGTTGACTTTTTAAAGTTAGCTTTGACCCGACAATTGACCTAGTTAGAGTGGGAATCAGAGAGTACTCTTTTAAGGGTTTATTACCCACATAATTACCTACTTATAGGTACTTTTAATTCAAGATTTGACTGAATAAATTTTAATTAATCTCGAAGTCAAACCTTAATTACGACGGTTTAACTTTTAGCTATTTAACTAAGCTAAACTGAATTAGCAAGGGATAAGGACACTTACAATGGTCCTAAGCACGACTAGGAAGCCAAAGAAAACTTGTTGCTGATCAGAGGAGCTCCAGAAGTTAGCTTATGAGAGTTTGCAAATGAATGGCACAAGAGTTGCAACTAAGGGGCTCTATATATATGAGTTTTAAATCAACAAGATCATACCAAGCAACACTACTGATGTTATGAGATCAAGACAAGTGCCCTCTATGCATGAAATACCATTGGGGAGCCCCTGGTATAAGAAAACAAGCCTTTAAAGTCGGTTACAGGCCTGAACTGGCAGCTGCCAGGTGAATTCTGTCGCTGGCACTCTCACGCGGGCCGCGTAAGCCCATAAGGTACCCTCACGCGGGCCGCCTGGCCTCCCAGAACCAGCCAAACAAGTTTTAGCTTATTACATTTCAGCCCCTGGTCCTTTCTAACGCGGTTTTAAGTCTTGTTTTTTGCATTTTTGGCCCTCTAACCTTACTTTCAAGTGCTCCAAGACATATTTAAACATGGTTAAGTCCTTGGTTAACTTTGTGATCACCCGAAGGCCATAGATTTCAACGTGTTTAACCCCTCGCATACGAACTTTATCATAACTTTCTCATAAGATAATGAAACTTTGTGAAATTTTTATCACATATTCTAGTGAACATATTTAATCGTTACAAAGCTTCGGGTTTGCTAAAAGGTCACTCAGAGATATACTTTAAATATGTTGACACATTTAACCCCTGTAGTTTGTAATCTCTCACTTTATTTCATATTTAGCTTCGTATGATCCATGATTTATTCGTTTGAAGGTATAAACATCAAGTAGGGCTATTTTAGAGTATATTTATCCATTGTTGACACTTTGAATCCTTTTATACACATAGGTTCCTTGTTTGTCAACTTTAGTCCCTCTAACTTAATTCTTTACACGTTTAAATTCCGTGACATGTGTCAATATAATATTGGACATGAATTTTCGAGGTGTTACATCCTCACCCCCTTAAAAGAAATCTCGACCTCGAGATTTACTGAAACAATTGAGGGTACTTTTCTTTCATTGTGGACTCTACCTCCCACGTGTATTCGGGACCTCTACGGGCATCCCATTTGACCTTTACAACAGGCACATGCTTCCTTCGAAGCTTCTTTACCTGTCGATCCTCAATCGACAATGGTTTTTCCACAAATTTCAAGCTCTCATCTATATGCACATCCGTATGTGGTATGACTAGCGATTTATCAGCTAGGCATTTCTTCAGATTGCAGACGTGGAATACGTTGTGAATACCACTGAGCTCTTCAGGTAAGTTTAACTTGTAAGCCACTGCCTCAACACATTCGATAACCTCGAATGGTCCTATATACCTTGGGCTTAACTTACCTTTCTTACCAAATCGCATCACCCCCTTCCAGGGTGATACTTTAAGCAAAACTTTATCACCAACCTCAAACTTTAGAGGTTTTCGCCTTTTATTAGCATAACTTTTCTGCCTATCCCTGGCAGCTTTCAGGAGGTCACGAATCTGAACAATTTTGTCCGTCGTTTCAAAGACTAAGTCAGGTCCTGATAATTGAACTTCTCCTACTTCCGCCCAACAAATAGGCGTTCTGCATTTCCTACCATATAACGCCTCAAAAGGCGCAGCCTTAATGCTCGTATGATAGCTATTGTTATAGGAGAACTCAATCAATGGCAGGTGGTTATCCCAACTACCACCTAAGTCAATCACACATGCACGAAGCATGTCTTCCAAAGTTTGGATGGTACGCTCACTCTGCCCATCCGTCTGTGGGTGGTAAGCTGTACTAAAATTCAAGCGCGTGCCCAAAGACTGCTATAAAATTTTCCAAAAATGTGATGTGTATCTCGTATCTCTGTCAGAGATAATTGACACTGGAACGCCATACAGAGATACAATCTTATCTACGTACAATTGGGCTAACATGTCGGAGCTATAAGTCTTCTTAATGGGTAGGAAATGTGCTGACTTAGTCAGTCTATCTACTATTACCCATATAGTATCATTTCCTTTCCTTGTATTTGGCAACTTAGTGATGAAATCCATTGTCACCATCTCCCACTTCCATGTGGGAATTGCAGGCTGTTGTAGCAAACCTGACGGCTTCTGATGCTCAGCTTTGACTTGCGCGCACGTCAAACATTTAGCTACATAGGCGGCTATAGACTTCTTCAAGCCTATCCACCAATAGTTTGCCTTTAGATCCTGGTACATCTTATCCGCTCCAGGATGAACGAAATATTTGGAACTGTGGGCTTCCTGGAGGATAACATCCCGAAGTCCTCCATAAACTGGAACCCATATTCGTCCATTTAAGCTTAGGATTCCATCCTTTTCATAGGATAACTGCTCTTCAGTTACTCCTAGCTTTTCATTAGGATAGTTAGCTTCCAACACAGCTTCCTTCTGTGCAGCTAACAAACTTTCGTTCAAACTATTCTTTATCTCAATGCTCTTGGCATTGATTCTTATAGGTTTCACTCTTTCCTTCCTGCTTAAGGCATCAGCAACTACATTCACCTTGCCAGGATGGTATCTTATCTCACAATCATAATCATTCAAAGTTTCCATCCAACGTCGTTGCCTCATGTTTAAATCCTTCTGATTAAACAAGTGTTGAAGGCTTTTGTGATCTGAATAGATCACACACTTGGTTCCATACAAGTAATGTCTCCACAGTTTTAGTGCAAATACAACGGCACCCAGCTCCAAGTCATGGGTGGTGTAGTTTTTCTCGTGCACCTTTAACTGACGTGAAGTATAGGCAATAACTTTGCCTTTCTGCATAAGCAAACATCCCATACCGGTGTGTGATGCATCACAATATACTACAAACTCATCAATTCCATCAGGCAACGTCAATACAGGAGCATTACTCAACTTTTGCTTCAAAATATCGAAAGATTCTTGCTGCTTAGGCCCCCAGTCAAACTTGCTATTCTTGCGGGTGAGTAAAGTCAGGGGAGCTGCTATTCTTGAGAAGTTTTCAATAAATCGCCAGTAGTATCCTGATAGCCCTAGAAAGCTGCGAATCTCAGTGGGCGTTTTCGGCTCTTGCCAGTTCATAACTGCTTCCACTTTAGCGGGATCCACTTGGATACCATGCTCACTAATCACATGTCCAAGGAATTGTACTTCTCGAAGACAAAATTCACACTTCGAAAATTTGGCGTAGAGTTTCTCATGATGTAGAAGTTTAAGAATACAGCGAATGTGTTCCTCATGGTCAGCCTGGTTCTTCGAGTAGATGAGGATGTCGTCAATGAAGACGATGACAAATTTGTCCAAGTAGGGCTTGCAGACGCGATTCATGAGATCCATGAATGCGGTAGGTGCATTAGTGAGCCCAAAAGGCATCACTAGGAACTCGTAATGACCATAACGAGTCCTAAATGCAGTCTTGTGTACATCTTCATCTTTAACCTTCAATTGATGATAGCTTGACCTCAGATCTATCTTAGAGAAGTAGCTTGCCCCTTGTAATTGATCGAACAGATCATCGATCCTGGGCAGAGGATACCTATTCTTGATAGTGACCTTATTAAGCTCACGGTAATCGATGCACAGACGCATCGATCCATCCTTCTTCTTGACAAACAGGATTGGCGCTCCCCAAGGAGACGAACTAGGTCTAATGAAACCCTTGGCTAGCAACTCATCTAGTTGCGTCCTCAATTCCTTCATCTCTGTTGGTGCCAACCTATAAGGCGCTCTCGCAACAGGTGCTGCTCCGGGAATGATGTCAATTCTGAATTCTACTTGCCTATCTGGTGGTAAACCAGATAGTTCTTCAGGAAAAACTTCAGGGTATTCAGAAATGACGGGGATATCCCCAATCTTAGGCTTCGGCTCATCCATAGTCACTTGTGCCATGTAGATGACACAACCCTTCTTCAAACACCTAGAGGCCTTGAGCATAGACACTTGCTCAGGCAGTCCATACTGGGTATCCCCCTGAATGGTAAGTGGCTCACCAGACGGGGTCTTGACTACAACTTGCTTCTTGTTGCACATAATTTGGGCTTGGTTATGCGATAACCAATCCATACCTATCACTATATCAAAACCGGCTAGCTTAAAGGGAAGTAAGGACAAAGGAAAAGAGTGGTTCCTAATGGATATAACACATCCATCTCACACAGTTGAGGCGGTTTCTATGGTTCCATCAGCTAATTCCACCTCATACTTCACACTTAAGGCTTTAACAGGTAAATTCAGTAACTTACAAAACTTATTATCTACAAATGATTTATCAGCTCCTTAATCAAATAGCACTCTCGCATAAACATCATTTATGAGGAAGGTACCTGTGATCACATTGTCGTCCGGAACAGCTTCCTTTGCATCCATCCTGAAGACCCTAGCATTGGTCTTTTTCCCATCCTCAGTTTTCTTGGTGATCTTTGGGCAATTGGACTTGATGTGTCCTTTTTCACTGCAATTGTAGCACGTAGCATCCTTGATCTTCTTACATTCTAAGGTCTTATGCTCAGAAGACTTGCAAATTCCACAAACTCTCGGCTGTGACTGGGTTTTCGACTCAAGTCTGCATCTCCCAAAATGGTGCTTCTTACAAACCTTACACTTGGGCTTATCTCTAGATTGATGCCCATCCTTCTTAGATCCAGACCCCTTCTTGTGGTCATTGTTTCCCATGTGCTTCTTGTCTGACCGTCGTGAATTGTCATCTTCATGCTTCCTTTTCTCGGCATCCGTGTTCCTCAGCGATCTCTGCCTGACCGCGTCCAGTGTGAGGGACAAGGATATATCAGCTGCAGACCTGAATGTAGCTGGCCGAGAGGCTTTTACACTTGCCTTAATCTCTGGGCCTAAACCCCCAATGAAACGAGCTATTCTTTTGGTTTCCGGGGTCACAAGATAAGGAACCAACCTTGACATTGTATTAATGCTCGTAAGGTAAGCTTGGCAATCCAGATTTTTCATTACCAATGACAGAAAATCCGACTCAATCTTTTCAACCTCATGCTGAGGACAGTAGTTCTCCTTGATGAGGGTAACAAATTGTTCCCATGTCATATTGTACAGTGGAATCTTCCCAGTAGCTTGAATCAACGATCTCCACCAGGCTAAGGCCTCACATTTGAACGATTGAGATACAAATTTTACTACATCCTTATCAGCGCACCCGCTGATGTCAACCACGG
This sequence comes from Helianthus tuberosus, assembly GCA_030545235.1. Classification (NCBI taxonomy): domain Eukaryota; kingdom Viridiplantae; phylum Streptophyta; class Magnoliopsida; order Asterales; family Asteraceae; genus Helianthus; species Helianthus tuberosus. The sequence continues at coordinate 169,916,128 of CM060368.1, forward strand.
TATCTATTTCATCCAACCATGTAATGCAGTCAACCACTCCTTTCTCCCCAGTAAAGTCTCTGGGTTTACATGAGACGAAGTATTTATATGTACATGACTTACCACGCGGTTCCTGTTTAAGCTCGATCTTCTTTGACGGGACACTTTGCTGGTTCGAGGAGTGATGATCGTCATCATCCTTCTTTGGCTTATCTAGCTTAGAGGGTGGCTTACTATGAGCCTCAGAATGTGTTTTTGGCTTAGAATGGGGTGCTGATTGGGTCCTGCTTCGAGTACTACTCGATTCACTATACTGCCTATCTATGGCTTTAGTGACAGCATTGTCAATTAATGCTTGGAGTTCTACACCAGTTATATTGATTCCGGTGGCGTCATGATTCTCCTTTGGCCGACTGTTGACCTCTTCAGACTCGGCCATGTAGTTGGATTGCTACATAAAATGATGACAATGATTCATTTAGGGAATTATAATAGGTTTGTCATCCTGATAATTTATTAACCATGGTAATTAAAGAACCATATTGGTTAATTTGTTAAGAAATTTCATTTGGGACTTTTCATTAGTAACCCTTAGTTCTGGAATAAATTATAATAATGGCACAATAGGCCTAGTCACATGGACATTTCTAAATTTTAGATCAAGATCTTATAGGATCTAGTTATTAAGGTTTGAATCAAGGTTCATTACCTTTCTTGACAGGGAGTTTATAGGCTACGACTATCTTTTGTCTTATATGACAATAATTATAGCCCTTAGGTATTACATCACAATCGGATGTTTAAATAATAAAAAATAATTGGGATAATTTAGCGTATGGGTGGCATGCGTGATTTTGCGGATCACATCAGCCAAGAATGTTAACATGTTTGCAGATGTTAACAGAGATTTGAATCTTTTTAAACAGGTTTTACCATATTGGCCAAGTCTTATAATGACATACAAGCTAGGTTTTACCTTTTAAGATTCTTATTTAACATTTAACGCAGAACAATCCTAAATTGAGATGTTAATAAGGATCTGAATCTAATTGGGGAACTACCATCTCGGCCCTATCTTACAATGACACAAAGGCTAGGTCTTGTCCCTTTAGATTTTATCATTTTTAATATAATGATAGATCTTGTAAAAATATTGTTATTATTTATTTTATATTTTTGTTCATGCATATAACTAAAAATAGAAATTTAAATCTAACCATTTCACCACATGAATTTAAAATACGAGTCTGCCCTAAATGGGACTTCCAACTGAATTAACATGCCCACGCAGGGGCTTAACCAAACAGACATACCCACGCAGGGGTCAAACAAAAGACTTGCCCACGCAGGGGCTTAACAAACAAAACATACCCACGTAGGGGTTAAAACAGAAAACAGGCCCACGCAGGGGCTCAACTGATAACAAGGAAATACAACCAACAATTAAAGGATTCAATGGTCCTTTTTGCTTTTTCCTTTTATTAAACCTGCCAATCCCTTAAAGAAACCTTGTCGTTCCCTGCGATCTCTGTGAACTTCCCGCTCAACCTGGTCCAATCTTTGAAGAATTTCCTCATGTTCTGGCGGGGAAAACTGGGGTGCCTGTGGCTGTGGCTGATGTGGAGGTCGAAGAGACGGCTGTTGTTGGTATCCATAAGCTGGGTATCCAACTCCCCAAGGAGCTCCGTAGGGCCCTTCGGGGTTAAAAGCATTGTAGTTCCACGCCGCCAGGTATGGGTCAATCTCCGCATAGTTGAAGCTGGTGTGAGCCGGCTGCTCGAAGGGATTATATGTTGTCGGGCCAGCGTATGTGGGAATTGGGTTGTTAAAGCCCAATGGTGGTGGCATGACAGGTGCAGAGTTCACTTCCGGGTTGGGGTTTGAAGGTCCCCCCATCTGCTGGTTTTCTTGGAGCGGCGGGTAGTGGCTGCCGCTCGATGGTTGGGGGTGCTGATATGCACTCCACCTCGCACGGGCATTCGCGCGTTTGATCTCCTTCACCTTGGTGGCTCAGGAGGCTGCTGCTGAGGTGGTGGTGGTGGCGGGGTAACTGCCACAAAGCGTGAATCCCCGGAAGGATCCTATTGTTGCTGCTGCTGGTAGGGCGATGAGTGGTAAGAGGGTCTGAAATACCAATCAATCTGGTTGAACCTTGCTTGGTAGCTATCTGGACCATGGTAAGGTGATCCGTGAAAAGATGACCCATCAGAAATTTCTATGGGATGTGTGGGGGTACCGGTCGGTGGTTCGGTAGGGTCGGTATCCTCATCCATGTCCATGGCGTGATCTCCAGAAAAGTGATCTTCAGGTCCCAATGGGTTAACACCCACTGGTTCCTCGAGGTAGTTTGCCGGGTTGAACCGGCTTCGTAAGATATGGGACGGGTTATCAAAGGAATGGCGTGAGTTGGACCGTTGGAGAGGGATAAACGAAGGTTGTGGGTTATCGGGTTCGTTTTCGGATTGGGGTCCAAAGGAGTGTAGGTAAGAAGGTGACGAAGCTAACGAGACAGACCGTCTCGCTGGCTGTAGATGTGCCCTCCAGTCTCCCTGTGGACTGGTGCGTATGTTGACGGGCGAGGTTCGTCTTTGAGAATGCCCGGCCTCCTGGTCGTGGCTTATTACAGGTGACTTTCCCTTTCCTCTGAAGAATCTTGGCGGCATATTTAGACCTGTCAACATAAACAAATATAACAACAAAGAATAATATAAAAGATAAAATAAAACAAAATCAGGATTTGTCCTGTGTTCTTTGTCTAGACTCGAAAATTCGAGGAATGTGCAATTGTGTAACTGAGATTAAACACAAAAGGCTAGTGTTTAATTCACTCAGTGTTGGCTCTGATACCAACCTGTCACACCCCAATATTTCCATGTATTACCGGTGGGCCCGGTGGGGAGCATCGTGACGTAGTTGATATCATCATAGTCAAACAACACAATATTTAAATGCACAGCGGAAGCAAAAGATAGATTCATTTCAACTTTAATAAATTGTAATATTAAGTATCACGAAATAGTTGAAACAGATCCACATGCGGATCAAAATAAAAAGGAGACATTGTTCAACAGTTTTATGACATCCAAGCTTGCGAGACTTATTGTGGACGCTCGGAGAAAGCCAGCCTAGTTCGAGTAGTACCTGCACTTAACCTTTTTGGGAAAATACGTCAGTTTACACTGGTAAATACAATTTAACTGACTCAATTTGAAAAGTTTAATAAAATTGATTTGAATGCACGTGGCACAAAACTTTTTATAACTTGGGATAATTATTTGAATATAATCTTGTAAAAGAATTACATGTTTCTTATGCGTTCAGTAGCCCGGTTTGTGCCGGGTTAAAGATCAATAGATACACCACATTATTTTTTTAGGCACTGACGGGTGTACGCCTACACCCCGTGCTCAGGTCGTGGCCATTTCGTAAAATGATGCCAAGGATATCTGGGACATGGTCATTAACCCCCCCCCCCCCCTAAAGGCTTTAAGCAAACAATACATTTCTAAACGGAGCATATCAATGGTTTAACCTCTATTCGATTAAAGATTTAATGCCCGACCAAGCGGTATTTTATATACCATACCCCAAGCCCGTATAGGGAAAATAAGTTAAAAGTATTTAGCTTTGCAAGTATTAATCACAATGGCAAGCGCGTGTAGCTTTTACCGGGTCTCCTATTCTGGAACAAAGGTTTTTAATAACCTATTATATTTCTAACGGGTCTTTAATTAAGCTTAAGCTTAGACCGGTTAGTTTTAAAGGAATATACGGTTCAAACGCAGGAATACGCGAAGACCGGGATAGAATGTGATTTAGACCCGACAAGTTTGAAGACTTGTATAATATGGGTAAACTAAACACATTCTGGATTTTGAGACAAAAATGATAAGGTTTGACCCGTTTCGGCTAATATATGCAAACTAGTTACATAAGCCGACATGAACGCGAAAAGTGCGTAACGAGTAAATGAGTCCTATGCAAGTTTCCTAAGTTAATATGCCTTACTTATGTTGTGATATCAGTAAGATGTCTTCCATTATGCCCAAAACGGATTTAAACTCGAATTATGCCCCGTAAGGGCATTTTGGTCATTTAAAAGGTTATAAAAGAGTTTAATTAGTAATCTGAGTTACAGGTCTGATTTATTTAGTAAATATACTTAATTTAATAAGTTATAACAGTAGGGTACTAGATATATGTGAAATTTATCATTTAAAACCAAACTATGCACCTTAGGGGTATTTTGGTAATTTCACATAGGCTAAAAAGGTCAAAACTGGAATTCTGAGTTTAAAACTTTAGCTTACTGTCAAAGTACAAAAATATACTTAAAATATCAGTATGTATCAAACCTTATATGTTTAAAATAGTTTTAATACATACTATGCGTTAAAAACGCTTAAAAGGCGATTTGGAGCCATTTCCGGGTTCTATATAGAAAGCTGATATTTTTATTTATTCCAGAAGGTTTAAAATAATTTATTTATCATATAAAATCAGTAGCAAAAGGTTTGGGGTCAAAAAGATTTGTAAAACTCATTTTATAGCCAAAAAGGGCAAAACCGGCATTAACCGAATTAAAGCTACAACCCTATGTTATGCTCAGCCTAAAATTAATTAAAAATCTTTACAAATCCCAAAATATTATTTTATATCAGTAGGTAAAAAGTTTGATATTAAAAATTGGGTTTAGATAGGCTATATGCTAATTATGCCATTAAATTCACAAAAAGCCTTCTAATTACGCTAATGAGCATAACTCTTAATCTAGACCTCTAACTGATTTCAAATTTTGGGTACAAGTTTATAAATCAGTAACTAAGGTTTCTACTCTTTTACATTTTCAAAAACCATGTTTTAAGGTTATATGGGCATAATAGTCAACATATAAGTAATTAACGGAAACATGCATACGAATCGGATAACTATTGAACCAAGGTGTATAAACACAGAGGGTTATACTAACATATATCCCGGTTCAAATAAAGCTCTAAGGCATTTCTAAACCATGCATAAACGGGTCAGAACTGAAAGTCAAAGCAGAAGTCAAACTATGCAACTTTCGGTCCCAAACCGAGCCTAAACTGAAAATTGTCGGGGTGAACATGTTTAGACATGTTCTTACATTAATTACCAAGTTATATTAATGATAAAACAGGTTACATGGATCCTACATTGCTAATTATGTATTAATTTGAAATTAAGTATTTTGTTGACTTTTTAAAGTTAGCTTTGACCCGACAATTGACCTAGTTAGAGTGGGAATCAGAGAGTACTCTTTTAAGGGTTTATTACTCACATAATTACCTACTTATAGGTACTTTTAATTCGAGATTTGACTGAACAAATTTTAATTAATCTTAAAGTCAAACCTTAATTACGATGGTTTGACTTTTAGCTATTTAACTAAGCTAAACTGAATTAGGAAGGGTTAAGGACACTTACAAAGGTCCTAAGCACGACTAGGAAGCCTAAGTAAACTTGTTGCTGATCAAAGGAGCACCAGAAGTTAGCTTATGAGAGTTTGCAAATGAATGGCACAAGAGTTGCAACTAAGGGGCTCTATATATATGAGTTTTAAATCAACAAGATCATGTTAAGCAACTCTACTGATGTTATGAGATCAAGACAAGTGCCCTCTATGCATGAAATACCATTGGGGAGCCCCTGGTATAAGAAAACAAGCCTTTAAAGTCGGTTACAGACCTGAACTGGCAGCTGCCAGGTGAATTCTGTAGCTGGCACTCTCACGCGGGCCGCGTAAGCCCATAAGGTACCCTTACGCGGGCCGCCTGGCCTCCCAGAACCAGCCAGACAAGTTTCAGCGTATTACATTTCAGCCCCTGGTCCTTTCTAACGCGGTTTTAAGTATTGTTTTTGCATTTTTGGCCCTCTAACCTTACTTTCAAGGGCTCCAAGACATATTTAAACATGGTTAAGTCCTTGGTTAAGTTTGTAATCACCCGTAGGTCCATAGATTTCAACGTTGACGCTTTTAACCCCTCGCATACGAACTTTATCATAACTTTCTCATACGATAACGAAACTTTGTGAAATTTTTATCACATATTCTAGTGAGCATATTTAATCGTTACAAAGCTTCGGGTTTGCTAAAAGGTCACTCAGAGGTATACTTTAAATATGTTGACACATTTAACCCCTGTAGTTTGTAATCTCTCACTTTCTTTCATATTTAGCTTCGTATGATCCATGATTTATTCGTTTGAAGGTATAAACATCAAGTAGGGCTATTTTAGAGTATATTTATCCATTGTTGACACTTTGAATCCTTTTATACACATAGGTTCCTTGTTTGTCAACTTTAGTCCCTCTAACTTAATTCTTTACACGTTTAAATTCCGTGACACGTGTCAATATAATATTGGACATGAATTTTCGAGGTGTTACACCAATACAGTGTATTGTGGTTTGAACTTACTTGGCCCAACCTTTTGCCCTGGAGCTTGACAAAACCTTATGGCAACTCATATTCATAGGGACGATGCAAGCGACGGCGTACCGCCGTGGTTCCGCCGCCCGTCATTGGACTTTCTTTTTTTCTCTCCAAACGTTGTCTTCATTGGAAACCCTAAAGTTTGTTTTCGAGCCTTTTCAACCGACTTCATCTCTCTTATGTCGGAAACGATGGATGTTTTTATAGCTTCTCTGTGTTGACAGAGAGAATAGAAAAGGGTTTTGGGAGGAAGAAGAGATGATGCTGTGTTTTGGGGAAGAAAGAAAGATGATACAGTGTTTGGCATGTGTAAGCAACAGGATCACATATCCAATTTTTTTTTTTGAAAATCACCTAAAGCTAAGGGTACAACTACCCTAAGCCTAAAATTGTTGCTTATTTATAGTTTTGAATAATAATAATAATAATAATAATAATAATAATAATAATAATAATAATAATAATAATTGATGCGTGTGTGGTGTACTATATTTTTATGTATATTTTTTAGCTCTTTTTAACCACTTTAGTCAAGTTTTAAACTTATAAAACACGATATTTACTAACACCAAACACACATATGGGCAAGTGCACCCATCGTGAGCGTAGTATAGTGTTGGTAAGATACCGAGGTCGTCCAAGGACACAAGAGCTTTTAATACCGGTTTATCCTCAACGTCTAATCAAATCAAAATTTGGAAAAAAGATTTTAAACTAGAAAATAAAAACTAAAATGCTGAAAATAAAAATAAAATAAAAACAGATAGACAAGATGAATCACTTGGATCCGATTCACCTTTAGTGTAACCTTTGATTATTTCCGCACTTTTGCACTTTTAAGAGATTATCTTAGTTACTGTAGTAGGCCCCTCTTTTGAAGGTGACGTTACCCTCAACCCAGTAGTTTGAGTCAGCAAGGATACAATCCTAAAGGGTCGGATTATTGAAAGATAATTAATTAAGTTATTAATGCGTAATGTGGTAGGCCCCTCTTTTGAAGGTGACGTTACCCTCGGCTAAGTAGTCTGAGTCAGCAGGGATACAGTCCTAAGTAGCCGGGTTAAAGTTTTAATAGTAGCTTACATATGAGGGGATCAAAGAGTTTGGACCCCCGCCATCCAATACCATTGGGTATTGAAGGAGGTCATACTAAATTTGACCCAGTTCTTGCAGGATCTATACACTGAACAAGGCAAGACTCTTACCAAACCATTCCCTTAACCCCCGACCAGGTAGCCAACATATCTCCATATAGACCGTGGAGATATGAATGGTGAAAATCTTTTATTTTATATAGACAGTAAAATAATGCCAATACACCACGGACAAATGATAAGGAAGATTCACCTTCAACATAAGACACTAGTTATTAAAGTCATTAATACATAACCAAATAAAAAGTGCAAAAAGATTAAAAATAAAAAGTATTACACTAAATGCTTGTCTTCACCAAGTGATGTAAGAGACTTAGGCAAACATGGCCTTTGATTGTCAAGAACTCTTACGATCAATCTTGGATCCCGAGACTACTCACACACTCTATGATGGATGATGGTGGTGGATGATGGTGTTGTGGTGGTGGTGGAGTGTGGAGTGTGGGTGAAGTGTGAGAGAGGTGGTGTGCCAAGGGATGGTTTGCAAATGAGCTAAGCACCCCTATTTATAGCCTGAACAGAAGCTCGGGCACGGCCCCGTATCCATCCCTCTTCTCTTTCTTCATTAATTGCAGTTTGTCTGCATTAGTTGACCACGCCCCCGTGTCTGCTGGGCACGACCCCGTGTGCAGAAGCGTATATTTACTATCAAGATTTCCTCAGATTCTGCGAATCTTAGAGTTGACCACGACCCGTGTCCGCTGGGCACGCCCCCGTGGTGGGTGATAGAAGCTTCTACAGCTTTGTCTTTTCTGCTGACACTTGGGCACGCCCCCGTGCTCATTGAGCACGGGGCGTGTTCAGCCTTCTGTTCTCTTGTTTTTGCTTGGGAAGATGCTGTCGGGGGGTCGGGCATGCTACGTTTGTTCCTTTTCTTGTATTTATGTTAGATTTAGCTGTCTTTTTGCTTCTTTTGTTCATTTGAGCTCATTTAATCCTGAAAATACAAAAGGAAGATAAAAACACACTGTTTCCAACATTAGTACTAAAAAGGGTTAGTTTTATGCCACAATTGATGTAATTTATATGTTTCATTTTGTACACATCATATACCCCCACACTTGAATCATTGTTTGTCCTCAAGCAAAACTCTTTATAATGTGGCTTTTCACTCCCAAATGGAATTGGTAGAAGAGAAGGTTTTTGGGCTTCTCATAGAGTGTCGGGATTCCAAGATTTTTATTAGGTTTTATTTTTATTTTATTTACAATCATATTCGTCATGATTTATTTAAAACATTACATAAGATAAATTACTTTTTAGGGCATAACAATCCTTTTTAAAATTCCATTTATATACAAGTTCACATACCTCACGGGGGATCACTCAACACTCGGCCGAAGATGTATTTTAGTGAATCACTCGAAAGCGGCATGGAACTTACTCCTACCATAAGCTTGCCAATCAATCAATCTTCCTTCTTTTTAACTATACACCTTTGTAAATATCAAGAGAACTTTTGGGGTGAAGGGTTAGGCTTGGGTTAAAGGTAGGTGGTTGGGTTAGTGGTTAGTAAAAAGGGCGAAAGGCGTAAAAAGCGTCGGTTTTCGTAAGACTTTTTATTTTTCATAACTTTTTTTATTTTGATGAAGCAATTCTTCAAACAAATTTGTTTTTGATAAACTTGTTTGTTTATTTCTTTTGGCTTCATCATTATCATTTTTTTAAGGTAGTCATAAGAAAAACTGAGCTTTGTTACTAAAATAAAGGGTTTAAAATGAAAAAAGGTTTTTGGTGGGTAAAAAGGGTGTTTGTTTTGGGTGAAGAAATGAAAAGGTTTAGGCTCAAAGGGGTTAACTATGGGGATTTTGGGTAGGTGATAAAAAAAAGAAAAATCATGGTGTAGAAATAAAAAGGGTTAGTGCTAATGCCTCCATCATTTACTTACTCGGGTTTAAGTTGGTAAGGACCGGGAATGTATTGTCGTGGCAAGTTCTAAAGTCGTAAGAACCAAGCGGCTATTCACACAAGAAACAAAAAATGAGCATTTAGTTTAAAGATATGTATTTGTATGCTCAATAAAGGCTCAAAACTCACTTTTATGGAATGGGTTTTTTATGTGATCAAGTATATATAAACAAATTTTAACTAGATTTGTCATGCCGTTTCATAATTTTCTTATGTTGGTTCTTTTTATCACGACGCTATCGGTTATAAATTTGTAAAAACATAACCTTTTTAAAACTTTTAGTTCCCAACTTAAACCAAGACAAGTAAAAAAATGAAATTTTTTTTTGAAAAAATTTGGGGTGAATAGCGGTTCCAATAGAGTTTTGTGTAAGGCTTGTGATTAAGATTTGCAAAAAGTCAAGGTTTAGCATCCCCCACACTTGAATTACACATTGTCTTCAATGTGTCCCAAAAATAAGTTTTTAGGTTGATTGAATGTGTAAAAGTGTGTTTAAAAACAAATTTTATTGTTACTTGGCGTCTGGACACGGGCCCGTGGTGACCGGGCACGGCCCCGTGTTCAGATCGCCAGTAACATAAATTTTTAAAGAAAAACAGAGCCTGGGCACGGGGGCGTGTCCAATGAACACGCCCCGTGTCCAGTTACCTGAACTGGGCGATTTCCTGCAGATGGTGCAGCACGGGGCCGTGTTGGGTGAACACGGCCCGTGCTAAACTTGCTCTAACGAAGAAAAATTTTCGGGAAGTTTTGTTTTTGTGCACGAGGTGTTGGTGCAAGTTTCCCTTGGTATCCTTCACCATCCTGAGTGTGTTTTATCCATTACATCATCATCCAAACACCAATTTTAATTAAAACCATCATGTATTAAAATAACACATTACAAAAAGTCCTAAAAAATTAAAAACAAAGCAGAAAAATAAAAGTTAAAGGTCCTAAATTAGATAGGTCAAACAATAACAATAATAATAATAAAAAAATGTTAGTTTTATGCCACAATTTATGTTAGATTTAGCTGCCTTTTTGCTTCTTTTATTCATTTGAGCTCATTTAATCATAAAAATACAAAAGGAAGACAAAAACACACTTTTTCCAACATTAGTACTTAAAAGGGGTTAGTTTTATGTCACAATTGATGTAATTTATATGTTGCATTTTGTACAAAACAATAATAACAATAACAATAATAATAATAAGAGTTTTATCAAACATAAATGAAAACATGAAATATGACCTATGGATCATCTATCACGCATTCTGTTTAATATATTTTAACATCTATATTCAAACCTGATTAATCATTTTAGAGGACTTTTGAGCTTGATTACAAATCATTAGAATTGATATATTTAATATCTGGTATTTGATTTTCTCATTCGAATCATTCAAAATTATATGCTCTAATTTTATACATAAATTTGTGTTACAGATTTAGAATAACTTTTATTTCAAAGGTTTTCAGGTTTTTTAGTGAAATTAGGTTGGTGAATTTAGGGATGTGTTGTGATTTAGTTTGCTTTTGAGCCATAACCAAAACCAACTCAGGTCGGGTCGAGTAACGGGTGGTATAAATAACTTCAAAAAACATAAAATAGAAAACCTTAAGATGCCAAAACATGTGTGCCAAGTAACGGATTAGAGACTTTTTAAATTTTCTATAACTAAGCAATGTGTTAAAAATGGTTACAAACATAGAAACATAATTTTTTTATTTTTTTTATAAATTTTCTATAACTAAGCAAGTTTGTAAAAACCAAACGATCGCAAAATGGTTGCATAGCAAACGGTTGCAGAACCGTCGCAGTTTGTAAAAGGCTAGCTATCGCAAAACAGTCGCGACAAGACCATCGCAAACAAAGTCCTACAAAACCAGAAATAGTCGCATTATTTGCGACCGCTCTTCTTGTCGCAAAACCCCAGTTGCAAAAAGGAAGTAGTGGTCGCAACTCAGTCGCATTAGAGCAATTGCGATGGGTGTTTTCCGATCAAATTTCCAGTCGAAAAACGGTCACAATAGGGCAATTGCGATTGTTGTGACAAAAAATGTTGTCGCAAATACCCAGTTTACTAGTAGTGAAAGAGCATTAAAAAACTTTACTCCCTTGTATATTAAATTTTGGTGACACCCATACACAAGAATGACGTAAAACAGAGTTCAATTACACATGTACAACACGACAAAGTTTTATCAATGTTACAAAGAAATGACACGAGTTGAAATAATTATAATGTAGATTATGCTAAACAGGAGTTGGCATGTGGTAGCCTGGTTGATGGTAAATGCAAAGATTAACATTGAGCATAAAGTATACATTAATAACTTACATATCAACTACAAACTTATTGCACTATTTTATCGTTTTCTCACATTGAATGTTGAATAGAAAAGAGTAACAGAATTCGAAAATTCCTCAACACTTTTCAAATCACCCATCACGCACAACCCAATTTTGTATTCTTTTGTAATGCAACTTTAAAAAGATTTATAAAATCCTTTTAGAGAAATATAAGATAAATAAAGTTGTACAGGTTTAAAAAAAATTAAACTCTTTTACTTACATAACAGGGTAATTTTGCCTAAGTAGGATGAGAAGTAATCTTAACCATTCATTTTTCAAATCAATGGTTAAGATGAAAGTGTAGGAGATTGGAGGAGTGTAAGGGTATCTTGGGAAAATCATATTTATAGACTTTCTCTCTCCACATGCAAGACACATGCATATTCCACCCTCGTTTTTTAAACGTTCATAACTTTTTATACGACGTTATTTTTTCATAAAAATTTCACAGTAAAATCGAGTGCCTTTTTATCTTTAATTTGAGTACCATATTGCTATATAAAATATGAAGACTAAAAAACTCACTAAAATGTGTTGTATTTCTATTTGTATAACATTTTTTGTGCTGGATTTTTGTACTATATTTTTGTGCTGAATTTTTTTGTCTTAATTTATTTTCTCAATTTTTTGTGCTGGATTTTTTTGTACTACATTTTTTGCTAAATTTTTTTGTGCTATATTTTTTGTACTATATTTTTTTGTGCTATATTTTTTGGTTATTGGATTTTATCACCCCCAACTATCGGCCTTTAGCCGTTGCCACCCCCAACTAACACTTTGACACCCGGCACCTCCAACTTGACTTTTAGTTTGTGCTGGCACCACTCTGTTAACTCTTTACAAACTGAGTTTGTTTCTGATCCTACGTGGCACAGACTTGATTACGTGGACAGGATGACATGGCACACAATGTCAGCATAAGAAACTACACCAGGGCACACAAACTCCAAATGAGCTTTTGCATCCTCTCACATCAAAACCTTGCAATCCTTGATGCGCAGGTGCTAGTTTCTCCGAAATCGGGCCATTATCTATCAGAATCGATCCATCACAACCCTGAAACTCAACTGAATCATCACAAAAATCCATACAAAACCCGTAAATTCATCAATCTATATCTCCTCATCGGTCTTGTCGACAGGTTTCAAGGAACCAATCTTGTTCAGAATTCTTAAAAGGTTTCGATCCGTGAACAAGAAGAAAGGAATTCGGGTTAAACCCAATCGGGCTCTGGTTTTCCTCGTGAACAATAATGTCTATTTTTAGCACATTTCTTCAACATATTAGAATTGTTATCGGCTCCTCCATTTGAACAATCAAGTTTCCCAAATTTCATTCAAAGAATTGTTATTAGATCCACAAAAGTGAACGAAATCTAAAAAAAAATTGTTACTTGAGAGAGGGATTTGTAGATCCGGCGAGGGCGAAGTTGCTATGTGGCGGCTTGTCTTTTTCGTTTTATCCCACCGATGGCAAGGTGAAGATGCTATATCCGCCATTGTCTTCTTCGTTTAACCCGCCGGAACCCTAATTTGATCGGATTCGTTGTGACTCCGAACCCTAACTCTCTGCCGCTGGTAATACGTAGGGTGGTAAAAGAATTTTTTAGTGATTTCAGGTTGTTTGGGGTGGATGGTGCGGTGGCAGGTTGTGGCGGTGATGGGAGGTTGGTAGTGGCTGATGGTGAAGGTTGAAGGAGATGACTTGTTCCAGGTTTAAAGAGATAACGTGTTTTAGAGAGATAATAAAGTTTTTATTATATGTGCCATGTAATCGTCATGTCATCCTGTCTACGTAATCAAGTCTGTGCCATGTAGGATCAAAAACAAACTCAGTTAGGAAAAAGTTAACAGAGTGGTGCCAACACAAACTAAAAGTCAAGTTGGAGGTGCCGGGTGTTAAAGTGTTAGTTGGGGGTGGCAACGGCCAAAGGCCGATAGTTGGAGGTGATAAAATCCAATAACCCTATATTTTTTTGTATTAGATTTTTTTGTGCTATATTTTTTTGTACTACATTTTTTTGTGTTATATTTTTTTTACTAGATTTTTTGTGTTAAATTTTTTTGTACTAGATTTTTTTGTTGTATTTTTAAAAAACAAAAGAGGTGCCACATGTCATTTTTACTCCTATTTATAAGGACCAAAATGCCATTCATTCCTACTTATTAGACCATGTGTAGTGGTGGAACAAAATAATGCCCCCATCATGGGGCATTATCCGACACGTGGCATCCCAGTCAGCATGGGGCATTATAGCAAAAGTGGCGTAGTGGGGCATTATGCCAATAACGCCCCTTCCAATCAATAAACAATTATTTTTTATAGAGGAAAAAAAAAAGAAATGGCACCTTCATTGGCCACCTTTACACTTGCATTTGACCACTTTAGCATTATTTTAAAAACGCCGGCCACGTCCAAATTCAATTATAACGCCGGATAACGCCCCATGTAATGGGGGTGGTGGCATTTTGGGGCGTTTTTTTGCAATTTTTTTTTAAAATCACGCCCCACTACGGGTGGTCTTAGGAGTGTCACATGTCATAATCACAATCCTTCTTAGTCTACTTAGGCAAAATCCACTTTTTAGTGGATCCTTCCCCCTTACATAACAATCTTCAAAATTCAACAGTATACTGCATATATTTAGCAAACATAGGAATGAGGTTTAACACTGAAAGGGAACGTTGTTAGATTTTTATTTTAATTATTATTATACTATTATAACTTATTTTGAGTATTTTGTTTTTCTCATATAACTTTTAAAATGCAATGTTTATTAACCTTGAGTATGTCGTTGCTATGTATTTCTTTCTATCTGCATGAGGATTTGTGAATGGTAATTTAATCACTAGTAATTTGAAGCATATATGTACATGTTATCAAAACAACTCACAATTTAGTTTTTTTTTAATTAAGTTGACGTTGTTGACTACTTTTGTTATTCTATAAATTCAATGTAAGTGTTACAAAATTCTGTGAATTATTCACAAAGATGGTTTTAAATATATATTTCTATAAAGATGATAATATATAAAATTAATTTTAATTCATTTTCGACCTCCAAAATCCACACCGGGTGATCTTTGTCTGTGCTCGGCTTCTGTTCACCCGTAGATGAATTAAAATATAGTAGTTCGTTGGGATGGTAAAGATCACCCGGTGTGGATTTTGGAGGTCGAAAATGAAATATTGCAGTCATCTGTTAAAGTTTTGTCTGATGCATATCGGGAAGCACTGGTTGCCTCTGTTGAGTCGGTGCTTAACGAAGAAGTGGAGATGGAGGAAGGGGAAATCCCGGTAGACGTACAGGCTGCTCAGGGTGAAAACATTGGGGAGGCGCCGGAGACGGTTCATGGGTCACCGGAAAACGAAGAGGTGCCAAGAGTGCACGGGGTGCATGAACCATTACAACAAATGCATGGGGAAGAGGTAGGCGCCGACCACGTGGAGCAAACACCCAGGAGAGAGGAAAATTATTCTGGGGATCTACAAGAATCTAGGATAAAAGAGGTCATTGATCCGGTGGAGGAGTTAGATGGTGGGAAGATGAACGGTTCAGTTATGGGTAATCAGGAGTGTCCTCGAGACCTGGGTCAATCTTTGCATGCCTTGCATGGGGAATTTGAGTTGGTGGGAGATGCCCAAATAGATTGCATTTATGAGGTGGGGACCACGATTGCAGAGGTCCAACAAAAGGAAGTTGGGCTGGATATTGGTTGTAATGTTGGAAGTGTCAATGGGGTTCATGGGCCTGTGCAGTCTTTTAATCCAACCCCAACTTCTGCATTGGGTAAAAGGCCCAGAAATACCAGAAGTCCCCCTTCTGGTGACTCTACACAGGGACCACCCATTAGAGTTTTTTTCCCAAAATCAGTTGGGGAAAATTATTGTTTCGATTTAAACTCTCCAGCTGATATATCCAGAACGGCGGCGATCACAAACTCCAATCCTGCAATAGAGGAAGTCGTGGCCCAGCAGGCTCGAAGCAACGGTTTGGAGGGCTCTTCACAATCATCTGCGGCTCTTCGAAGTAAGTGTCCTAACCAGGAGAATTTTCTTAGTACGGAGACTGATGCGACTATCGATGTTGGCACAAAGGTTGGTATCGATTTACAGGGTTTTCATTCGAACACCAAGGAACTTATTGAAGGTGAAGAGGGTTTTGATGTTGTCCAATGAATTTTTTATCCATCAATTTGAGGGGGGTTAGGGATTCCAGGAAAGTGGATTGGGTCCGGGGTATAAAAACCAGTCATGGTGTACATTTTCTCGCAATTCAAGAAACGAAACTACAGGATTCATCAAAATTTTTGTTCAGCAACTTTTGGGGTAAGTCACTTTTTCATATGGCGGCTGTGGATTCTCAAGGAAGATCGGGGGGTTTAGCTAGTTTGTGGAACCCAACGATGTTTGTTTGTGAAAATATCATTAAAAATCGTTTCTTTCTGGTCGTTTCGGGCAGACTGGTTCATTCTGGGTGTGTTATGAATTTAGTAAATGTATATGCTCCCAATGATGTCGTGGCGCGCAGACATCTTTGGTCGGATTTGTTGCAAATTCGGAATTCTTTACAGGGTCTTTGGGTGATGATGGGGGATTTTAACGAAGTCAAAGACGTTACTGAAAGACTCAATTCGGAATTTGTGGTTTCTCAGGCTGATTGCTTTAATCAGTTTATTTTAGCAGCTGCGCTCCAGGAATATCATATGGGGGGTGGGCGGTTCACTTATATTTCTGATAACGGTGAAAAACTTAGTAAACTAGACCGTTACCTGGTTTGTCTTGGGTTTATGGAAAAGTGGCCAAGTGCAACGGTATTGGCTTTAAATAGGGAGGCCTCGGATCACCGCCCCATTATTTTATCCACGACTCCGGTTGACTTTGGGCACATTCCTTTTCGCTTCTATAATTCGTGGCTGGAAATTTCGGGCTTCGAAGAGCACATTAAACAACTTTGCCTGTCTTTCACCTTCTCAGGTCCTCCTGATCTTGCTTTAGCAGTTAAGTTACGTTGGCTGAAAAACAGAATTAAAGATTGGGTCCATATGGAGAAACTTAGATCGGAAGGCTTATACAGAGAAAGGAAGAAAAAGATCTCGGATCTCGAACAAGTGGTGGAAACTAGATCCTTAGAGCGGGAAGAGTTACGGTTTAGAGCCGAGTGTATCCAATATGTTTCGGACATGGATAGGCTTAAACAAATGGATATCCGACAGAAGTCAAGGTCTAGATGGGCCTTGGAAGGTGACGAAAATTCTGCCTTTTTTCATAATATCGTTAATTCGAACCTGGCAAATAATAGAATTAATGGTATTGATGAAAATGGGTCTTGGATTGTAAACCCGGTGGAGATTAAAGAAAAATTCTTTGAGTTTTTCTCTAATCAGTTCAACGAGCCGATGGGTACGAGGCCAAAACTAAATTGCCCAAACTTGGTGGCTATTTCGGATAGCGAAGCAGCGCAACTTTGCCTGCCTTTTTCGTTGGTGGAAATAAAAGATGCTATATGGGATTGTGACGGTGACCGTGCGCCGGGCCCGGACGGTTTTAACTTTAAGTTCATAAAGAGATTTTGGGATGGATTCCAAAATGATTTTGTTAGGCTTTTTAACAAGTTTTATGAAGATGGTTCCCTAAACAGGTGTTGCTCTTCGTCCTTCATAGCTCTAATTCCCAAGGTTAAGGACCCGGTATCCCCTAAGGACTACCGACCAATTAGTCTTGTTGGTGTAATCAGCAAAGTGATCTCCAAGTTTTTGGTTAACCGTCTAAAGGGTATTATGGGGAAAATTATCTCCGAAGAGCAGTCGGCTTTTTTGGCAGGAAGAAGTATTTTGGACGGTCCCCTTGTCCTTAATGAGCTTGTATCTTGGATGAAGGTGGCCAAAAAAGAAGGTATGATCTTAAAAGTTGACATTAACAAAGCATATGATTCCTTAAATTGGGGTTTTCTCGACTCCACTATGGAACAAATGAATTTTCCTAGGCGTTGGAGAGTTTGGATTATGGCGCTGGTCTCATCGGCCCGCGCTTCAGTCCTTGTAAACGGCTCCCCTACCATGGAATTTCAGTGCTCTCGAGGCCTGCGGCAAGGAGACCCTCTATCACCGTTTCTCTTTGTGATTGCCATGGAGGCTTTGACTGGGATAATGAAGCAAGCTACCTCGATTGGCCTTTTTAGGGGTATTCAATGCACGAGTAATGGTCCTTCCGTTTCTCATTTTATCTATGCAGATGATGTAATTTTTCTTGGGGCTTGGTCAAAAGAGAATGCAAGTAATCTTAGAAGGATTCTCCGTTGTTTTTACTTGATCTCGGGTTTGGGTATTAACCTCTCGAAGAGTAGCATTATCGGGGTCGGGATTAATCAACAAGAAGTTCAAAACATGGCAAGCTATCTTGGGTGTAAGTGTGGTAGCTTCCCATTTAAACACTTGGGTTTAATGGTCGGAGCTAACATGAACCTTGTAAAGAATTGGAAGCCGATCCTTGATATTTTCATAAGTCGTCTCGCTTTATGGAAGGCCAAGCAATTGTCCTATGGGGGAAGAGTTACGCTTCTAAAATCGGTTTTAAACTCGCTTCCAACTTACTTCTTTTCTCTCTATAAAGCTCCGGCTCACGTGCTCGATTCTTTAGATAGGTTGAGAAAGGTATTTTTTTGGGGCGGGTTGGAGGAAAAGGCCAAAATGAATTGGATTGCGTGGGATAATATTATCGCTCCAACCGAATATGGGGGTTTGGGGTTCGGGTCTTTAAGGGACATGAACCTAGCTATGTTGGCTAAGTGGTGGTGGAGGTTCAAGGTCCAAAAAAAGGGGCTTTGGAGGCGGGTAATTTGGGCCATACATCACAACTCTCGCTCGTGGGCGGCCATACCGGCTAAGATATCTATTCCAGGTCAATGGAAGCAAATTCATTATGTGCATCATACTCTCGCTCAGATGGGTATTGATTTGCAGTCTGCAGTTCGGAATCGGGTTGGGGATGGTACAAACACTATGTTTTGGTTGGATGTTTGGGCTGGGGATAAGCCTTTATACAGGCTGTTTCCTAGTCTTTTCGCCTTAGAGAAATCCAAGCTGTGTTCAGTGGCTGATAGGATCATATAGGGTAACAATGGGATACAATTCAGCTGGGACTGGTCTCGTCCATTGTTGCAAAATTCGGAGGTGGTGGAGCTGCAACAAGTCACAAGTCTTCTAGGGGCTGTGACGATTTCGGAGGGCAGAGATAGGATTGAATGGCACCTGCATCAATTAGGAGACTTTTCAGTTCGAAGCATCAGGTCTGTGTTACAATGTTATAATAGATCGCAGCCTGCTTACTCTTTTGCTTGGAATAAATGGGTGCCAAAGAAGGTGGGTTTCGTGGCGTGGCGTGCGGAAAAGGATCGGTTGCCTACGAGGTCAGCGTTGGCAGCTAGGAACATTCACATCTCCTCGGTTAATTGCGTCTTCTGTGGGGAACATTTGTTTGTTTCGTGTCAGTTTGCCCAAACGCTATGGTCCCTAGTCGCTCAATGGTGTAAAATTCCTATGTTCTTTGCCTTTCATCTTAGAGATATATTGGATT
Organism: Helianthus tuberosus; assembly: GCA_030545235.1. Lineage (NCBI taxonomy): Eukaryota > Viridiplantae > Streptophyta > Magnoliopsida > Asterales > Asteraceae > Helianthus > Helianthus tuberosus. Next base: position 169,935,541 of record CM060368.1, read on the forward strand.
TGCATACTGGGATGGCGGGTTCTGTGAAAAAGAAAAAGATATTCCATGCAATTGTTCAAGTCACTATTTGGAATATATGGAACCTTAGAAACAAAATTGTTTTTAACGGTGTGTGCCCGTCAATTACAAAAGCCTTGGAGGAGATAAAGTCCATGAGTTTTTTATGGGTAAGAAATCGCTCTAAAGATCAAACAATTACCTGGGATTCTTGGAGGAGTTTCGATGACTTTGGTTGAAGGTTGGTCTCGGCTGTAGTTTGTTTTTGTTCTGTTTTTGCTGTATTTTTTTTTTCCATTTCTGTTGGTGTAAGTTCATGGGTGTGCCCTGTTGGGTGCTGTTGTAAATGTGGTATAGCCCCTGGCTATTTTTTTATGATAAAGTTTTATGTTGGCCTTTAAAAAAAAAGAAAGTAATATGGCAGGGACACATGTATTTGTGAATTATATGACATGTACACTTTGTTGACTACCTTCTGAATTGGTCATCACGCAACCTAATTTTGATTCTTGTTTTGGAATGTTATGATCATCTTGGATTTTGTAATTGTTGTAATTGTAATCTTCGATGTCCTCATGTATATGCATTTGGGTGCGTGCACAATGGTTCAAATTAACTAAGTTCTCACGATAAAATATATATAGCGGTTTGAAAATTTGTAAATTTACAAACTATATATATAAAAAAAATAGGAGCCAATATAATTAAATATTTACACAAATACGTACCGTTTCTCCATAGTTTTGCATTATAAATAGAGCTCTCGACTTGCACTATTGATGTACTCACATTTTTCATCTCACAAAATGACAAAAAACAGCCATGCATCATGGTGGTGGCAATGGGAAGTAATGGGCAGCACCAAAGATGAACTTACTTTGTTGGCACTACCGGTGATCAAAATCACAGTAGTGATTTTGGGTGTTTTATGGAACAAGTTGACACTATCGACCTCCTCACGATAGCCACCGTTACCACCGGGTCCTCGTTCATTACCAGTTGTCGGGTACCTTCCATTTCTTGGCCGTGATCTTCACATCAAGCTCACCAACATGGCTCACACCTACGGACCCATCTACAAGTTCTATTTGGGAAGCAAGCTTCACGTGGTTATAAACACCCGGAGCTAGCAATGGTTGTGGTTCACGACCAAGATGAGACTTTTGCTAACCGAGATATAACTGTTGCGGCCTCGGTTTTATCCTATGGAGGCCAAGATGTGGCATTTTCGGAGAACAATGCGAACTGGCCTAAACTTCGTAAGATCTTTGTCCATGAGATCTTAAGTAACAAGAATCTTAAAGCATGTAGTTCTTTCCGAACGGATGAAGTTAGAAAAACAGTCAACAATGTTTTTAGTAAGATTGGGACCAACGTTAACATTAGTGATATTGCTTTCTTGACTGAAGCCAATGTCGTAAGAAGAATGCTTTGGGATGACACATCGTATAAAGGCGAAAAGGGTGCCCTTCTTGGAGCCGAGTTACAAATGGTAGCGTCCAATATCATCAAACTGTTTGGATATCCAAATTTGTCGGATTTCTTCCCTACTCTTGCTCGATTTGATCTACAAGGTGTTGAGAGGAACATGAAGAAGCAACTTGAGAAGTTGGAACGAATTTTCGCAAGAATCATCGAAGATCGAATCAAATCTAACTCCAATATGTCACATGATAGAGTTGGAGACGAAGAAAAGAAAGACTTTTTACAGATCTTATTAGATCTTAAGGACCAACAAGATCTTAACATCACCCAAGTAAAATCGCTTCTCTTGGTAAGATTTAAGCTGAAGTATAGTTTAGTCTGATTGCTAGAACAAGGGTGGTTAACCTTAATTTGTTGTATCAGGACTTTATGATTGCAGGAACAGAACCACCAACTACACTCATAGAATGGGCGATGACAAATATCATGCGAAATCATAAAGTAATGAAACGGGTTCAAGAAGAATTGGCAGATATTGTTGGACTAAACTACATGGTCGAAGAATCACATCTCCCAAAACTACAATACGTAGAGGCAACGATTAAAGAAACATTTCGGTTGCATCCTGTAGGTCCTATCCTACTCCCACGGGTGCCAAGCAAGGACTCTGTGGTAGGTGGATATACAATTCCAAAGGGTTTTGTCATCTTTGTGAATGTTCTATCAATCCATCGGAATCCTAAATACAAGGACAACCCCATGGAGTTTAATCCTGATAGGTTCTTGGCGAATGAAGGCACAAACGAATGGGATTATCATGGAAACAATTTGAAGTTCTTCCCATTTGAATCAGGAAGAAGAATGTGTCCAGGTGTTCCATTGGCCGAGAAAATGCAAATGTTTATATTGGCTTCTCTCTAGCACTCATTTGGCTGGAGTTTGCCAAATGGTGAAGAGCATGACATTACTGAAAGTTTTGGTATTACCTTAAAGAAAAGAAAACCACTCATTGTTGTCCCATATCAAAGATTGTCTAATGCAAGCCTATATATGTAATATTTTAAGACATGCGCATATGATTAACATTCTCTTAGGAAACATTGGAGACTGTGTGTTTCAATTCTAGTAGTTTCTTTGTGTGGTTTACATTGTATAATTATATAGTATTGTGTTCTTAAGAATAATTATTGAAACTATTTATGTTTTTTTGTTTCACATTACTAGGTTACTTTTGTCGTTAATGTGCATGAAAAGTGAATTCGGGTATGTTAACCTGGAGTTCACGATAGTGTTACATCTATGTTAGTTAATAGTTGGTTATAAATGTAAGTTGGGTCTAACCCCACGTTCTTGACACTAATGTTAAAGTGTAATCGGGGCTCCAACAATATCGTTTTGGTTCGTTGTTATACCATCACTCACTATAGAAAAAAAAAAAAAAAAAAAAAAAAAAAAAAAAAAAGAAAATCCAAAAAATAAAGTCGTGATATGCCAAAAAGGTTATTGGAAGGTGTTTTATATTTGATTGAAGACCATAAAAATAAATACTAGCACTGGCTCTGATAATACCATTACATTTATCAATGTTGTTGGGTTATAATTGATTCGGTTTGTAAAGGTACCCATACCGATACAAAAAAAAAAGAGAAAATCCAAAAAATAAAGTCGTGATATCGCAAAAGGTTATTGGAATGTGTTTTATATTGATTGAAAACGATACAAATAAATACTAGCACTGGTTCTGATAACACTGTTACATTTTTCAATGTTGTTGGGTTATAATTGATTCGGTTTGTAAAGGTACCCAAACGATACAAAAAAAATCTAAAAAATGAAATCGTGATATGCCAAAAGGTTATTGGAACGTGTTTTAAATTGACTGAAAACCATAAAAATAAATACTAGCACTGGTTCTGATAATATTGTTACCTTTATCAATGTTGTTGGGTTATAATTGATTCGGTTTATAAAGATACCCATACTATACTGATACAAAAAAAGAGAAAATTCAAAAAATAAAGTCGTGATATGCTTAAAGGTTATTGGGACATGTTTTAAATTGATTAAAAACCATAAAAAATAAATACTAGCATTGGTTCTGATAATACCCTTACATTTATCAATGTTGTTGGGTTACAATTGATTCGGTTTGTAAAGGTACCCATACCAATAGATATTTTTATTTTTATTACAACTTTGTTTTTTTAAGATTATACCGGAATATTGAGAAAAAATAAACACACTACATTACGGTAGGTTATAGTGTACAATTTATACACCTGTGAGGTCATTTTCATGTAAAACATGAGGGTAGAAGATACTTTATGTATTATTAGTCGGGCCTTCTTCCTGAGTTTCAATAAAAAAAAAGAGTAAATTTCAAAGTTCGTCCTTTATGTATGTCTAATATATCAAAGTATGTCCTTTATCTTTAATATCCTCAGAAAACATACTTAATGTTTGCAAATCCTTACATGTTACGTCCTTTAGTCCTAATCCAGTTACTTTTCATGGTTAAATTTGACTAAGTCAGCCCCACATAAGGGTATTTTGGTCATTTTATCATAAATATTAAAATAAATAATAAAAAAATTATATATATATGTAAATATATACATACAGACATTATTGACCCTTCTCCTTCTTTCTCTCTCTCACCTACCCCTACCACCACCACAACTCACCTGCCACCACCATCACCACCACCACCACCGATCTGCCACCACCACCACTTTCACTTTCTTACTCTACCTGCTCTCTCTCAATCTCTCTCTACAATTATATATGGAAATAGCGTTTTTATTTATGGTTAGGTCGGTCATCTTGTTAAAATTAAAATTAATTTCTATGTAATCAAACACCTTCTGCAAGCAAATAAGAACCCCACCTGCGCTGTTGTGTGGTGGTGTTTGCTGATGTTATTGGGGTTGATGTTAGGGTTTATGATTGTCAATTGACAATTTACAGGAGGATATCTTCATACGAACATCCGTTCTGAATCTTTTCAATTCATCAATGGCGTTTTGGCGTCTGGTCTCCACCAAAAACAACCCTAACCCTAACGCCACCCTATGTTTCTTCCGTACATTCTCCACATCATTCCTCATCACCAAAACCCCCAAATCACAAACAAAAAAGCGAAAAAAGAAAGAATCCGCACGAACAAAACACGTGCAACACGAATCGGAACGAATCCAACACTTAGAGAACATCCTCCACCGCGACAACCGCTTCCGATTCTTTCTCAAAACCAAGGACTTCCTCTCCAAACAACCGCAACAGGTTTGTGCTCGATTTTAGATCTCAGACTCCTAGATCTGTTCGTCTCTTGGTTTGTGCTCGATTTTAGATCCGTTTTTCGGATGTTGCAGGTGGTTCAAAACCACCATCGCGACGGTGGAGGTCGGGTGGTGGTGAGCGGCGGATAGATCAGAAAAGAGTGATGGGGAGGAGAGAGAGAGAGGCTGTTCGGATGCCTGCAACGAACCGGCGGAGGTTCTCGGTGAGTTGTTGAAACTTAAAAACGATGAAGATGATGAAGATTTTGGAACAGACCGAAGGGGGTGTAAGTTGGATCTGGTTGTAGCCATGGCTTGTATGTGCAGGTGATTGAGATGGAGAAGATGAGGTTTAGGGTTTTTATAACATGTCACAGTAATTGGTAGGTAGAATGACATTAATACCCTCATGTGCCTCTCACATGACCTGACTTAACTGGGAAAACAAACCAGGTTTTGGGTAAAGGACGTAACATGTAAGGATTTGCAAACATTAAGTATGTTTTCTGAGGATATTAAAGATAAAGGACATACTTTGATATATTAGACATACATAAAGGACGAACTTTGAAATTTACTCTAAAAAAAATTAATGAGGCTACGTAACTGCCAACATATGAAACTGGTTAAACTTTTAAGATCAGGTTAAACAGGTAGTTTTTTTCAGGAATGGATAACTAAAAATATTGATAGCTAAGGGGCTGTTTGGCAACATCTGAACCAATAAGTGCTGAATGAATAAGAGGTCTGAATGGGTAAGAGGCTCTGAACCAGTAAGTGCTGAACCAGTAAAGTGTTGAACCAGTAAAGTGCTGTTTGGTTATACATCTGAATGACTGTGTAAAATGACATTTTTATCCCTATAAACAAAACTAAATACTAAATGATTATTATTATTAAATATCTGAGAACATGTTCAGTGGACACAGGTCCCAAACCAACTCGATTATTAGCCACAACAACAAGTAGTCACTATCCACTTTATCAACCCCAATTAAAATTAAAATGCTTGAATCCTTCTCAATCTTCATGACCCCAAAAAAACCAAGATCTTCAAAGGACGAACAAGCACCACCACCATCTTATCGTTATCAATCTTCATGCTCTTGATGATGATCATGATCAAAGACTGTCACGGAGGAGGCGGCGGTGTTGTGGAGTAGCAAAGGAGGAGGCGGCGGTGATGAGGAGCAGTAGAGGAGGGGGAGACGAGGACGATGTGGAGAAGAGAGAAGCGATTTGAGGGAGAAGGGAGCCAGAAGATGGAAGGTTTACGGTGGGGGAGAGCGCCGGAGATAGAGACCACCGGAGATGGAGGGTGTCGCTTGGTCGACGCTGTTGTTGATGATGGTTGAGGGATGCGAAACGTGGGAGGAGGTGGAGGAGGGTTGTGGAATGTGCGGGTCTGGAGGGAGATGAAGGCGGCACTGTATGTCACAAGGGGTAATCAAGTCACAATTTTCATTCAGCTACTTTTCAAATCTGAACCATTCAGATCTGAATGGTTCCATTCAGATGAAGTTTTTGTGAACCAAACAATCAAGCCTCTGACCGATTCAGAGGGTGGCTCTGAATGAATCCATTCAGATGTAAACAAACAGCCCCTAAATCTAGTCGGTAATGCAAAACCAGTCATCTGGAAACTGGATCCAGTAAACAACTTCTCGATCACGTTTATTAAAATTGTTCTTCTACAGTTCTCTACACCTAATGACATAGGTAAAAATACTTGGAACGTATTAATCCTAAGAAAGTCAATGTTTTGGCTGAGATGTGGCCTTTACAGCATGATACAAAATTCTGATCAGAAGCTGATCACTTACTACAGTTAACAAAATGTGAATAAAATCATCTTTAACCTATTTTACACTATCCTAGCATGCATATATCATGGTAAATCAGATTTAATAAAATTTCCTATCAAGTTCATGCTTCTAATCAAAACCCTAATCTTTAATCATGCATATATGTTATCGGTTCATACATACAAACATCATAAACTTCAATACAAACCCCACTACACTAATCGAGTATACACATGCATTCACATACTCAAACAAATCATCAATAACATGTATATGCAGCCCTACACATCAAGAGTTCCATAAAAATAACAAAGCTAGGGCTTACCGAGATGTGAAAATTGCTAGATAGAGATCCGAGAGCGAGAGAGAGATGTCTGATGTGTGTGTGCGCGTAGATGTGACAAGACGGGAGAAGGAGACATCGTCGGGTTATGAGCGGGTTTAGGGTTGGGATTCTTTTTTCAAATAAAACAAATTATAACATAAGTTTGATAAATGACACACTAGTCCCTCGAGTTTCAATTGATTGTAACTTGTGCGGAAAGTTAAACAAATTAACTTTGTTTTATGTACAAGACTGGTCCCACTAGTTTGTATTTGTTTCGTATGTTATAAATTGCACGTATAAAATAATTGCATGTACAAACATTCTACAAATCGTAAATAATTACTTAGAAAGTTAACGATGTTAACCTGAAAATGCGGCTTGTCACAGAGAGAGCGAGAGTTGAGATAGGGGGGGGGGTTATGTGTGTGATATATATAAGTTTTTTAATATAATAATTATTTTATCTACTATTTTTATTGATTATTTATTTTAATATTTAAGGCAAAGTGACCAAAATATCCTCATGTGAGGTCCATTTGGTCAGATATAATGATGAAAACTAACTGAGTTAGGGTAAAAGGACATAACATGCAATGGTTTGCAAACATTGAGTACATTTTTTAATACTTTTTGAAGGTAAATGACATAGTATGCAATCTAGTGTCAACGTTAAGGACGATTTTTGTGATTTACTCTTATTATTATTATTATTATTATTATTATGAGGAAGAGGATAAAAAGTGAATTTATATAGTTTTTAAACTCTAAGTAATACTTTTAAAACATATAGTACAATTTAAAAAATACATCGTTGACTTTATAACCAACTACCCTCATGATTTTTAAACGGTAATAATATTTTCATATTTTAAATCTAAAAAAATACATCATAAAACGAGCATTTTGTTCTTTTTTCTAATTTAAGTATTGGTATTGCTATATTTTTTTATGTAAAAAATCAATGTCTTCCATGTTGCATCACACGAGCACTACCCTAGTTATTATCAAATATATATAGTTTTGAAATCCCGGGTGTTATAAGATGCCTCTAAAAAAAGATGCATTTAACTCACTAACATCATGATTTTCTTATATTAATTTCAGAAATGTGAAATCAACAACAATAGGTTATTAGTCTGGGATTCTTCAATTTGTGTTGGTATTTGATCTTCTAAGAGCATCCCAATAAGGAAACACAAAAACGTATAAAAACATGCTTAGTCAACCGACACATCATAAAAACACCCATTCTTCAAAAACACTAAAAACTAACTCAATAACAAAAACAAAAAGCACTGCCATATCATTATCTTTTTTCTTATTTTTAGTCATTAATTTATTACCATCTTCATATATTTTATAAAAGAAACTTAACATGACCCACTATTAATTCTCTCTCCATAATATATTTATATGTTTATAGTACATAAGGGCCCACAAAAAATTGTTTTTCAGGGAAAGAAATCAAGCACAAAAAATACTTTATTCTGACTACAACTTCGTTTTAACAAAACTTATAACGTAATGTCAGGGAAAGAAATCAAGCACAACTACGTACTTAAGTTTTTAGAAAAAAAGTTATAAACGTAAATTATTAAATAAGTATCAAATTAATCAATCGATAAATTAATATATGTTCAAAACAAAACAATTATTAAAAAAAGGTAAAGGAAATATATGTTATTAAAAGTAAACATAATAATAAACTATTATAATATATTAAATAATAAAACAAAAAAAAACTATATATTATTTTAAAAATAAACTTACTAATCATCATCGCATTAAAGAAGTATCAAATTAATCAATCGATAAATTAATATATGTTTAAAAAAAGAAAAAAAATAATTATTAAAAAAAGGTAAAGGAAATATATGTTTAAAAAAATATATATGTTATTAAAAGTAAATATAATAAAAACCTATTATAATATATTAAATAATAAAACAATAAAAAACTATATATTATTATAAAAATAAAGTTGCTATTCATCGTCGCATTAAAGAACTATCAAATTAATCAATCGATAAACTAATAAATGTTAAAAAAAAACAATTATTAAAAAAAGGTAAAGGAAATATATGTTTAAAAAATATGTTATTAAAATTAAATATAATAATAAACTATTATAATATATTAAATAATAAAACAATAAAAAACTCTATATTATTTTAAAAATAAACTTACTATTCATCATCGCTCGGCAACAATATATATAATGGTCATTATTGTATTTATGTATAACCAAATGCCTAGTGGCATCTTAGGAGTGAGATAAAGCTTTGGGACTATTAGGTCATATGTTCGATTCTCACAAAGGAGTTTTTCCCCAGATTTATCGAGTGTTCTCCTGAGTTGATATATACATAGCATTACTCACCTACTGAAGATGTATATGATCGGATAGTTCTGATAATAACACGATAATACTTTAGTGTTAATATTCCGTCAAGTTTGGTGTTCCCAAAAAAAACTTTTAATGATATTTTAATTGGTTGACTCCATTAAAGCTCTTTCACATGCTGTCATAGCATTGAAAATAGTGTGACATTAATGGATCACCTAACTCTTGGAACTTAATACATGAAATAATTTATAAAATTAGATCTTGATTCATGGCCTGCTATACTTTAAATTTTCCTTTCTTAATTTATGTAACATTTATTAAACTATATATAGATATCCTATATATACATTTCCCAAATTGGGGAATAGTGCCAGCCAGCTGCTTGGCACTCCCCCATTGGACCAACGCGTTTATTGTTTTATATCCATTATAAAATTATGTTTTTGCCCCCAGCTCAAAATAAAATTACGCTTTTTGTCCCCATCTCAAAATTACGATCTTGCCCACAATTCAAAATTATGACTTTGCCTGGCACTCTCCCATTGGACCAACCGGTTTATTATTTTATATCCATTCTAAAATCACGTTTCTGTCCCTCTTTAAAATTATGGTTTTGCTTCAGCTCAAAATAAAATTACGCTTTTGTCTCATCTCAAAATTACGATTTTTCCCTCCATTCAGAATAAAATTGTGGTTTTGCCCTCAGCTTAGAATTACCTTTACGCCCTTAGTTCAAAATAAAATTTTGTTTTTTCCCCCAGCTAAAAATTACGATTTTGCCCTCTGTTCAAAAATGTGATCTTTCCCCGTTTACAAAATTGTGATTTCGCCCTCAATTCAAAGTTACGTTTTTTCCCCAGTTCAAATTAAAATTATGTTTTTGCCCCAAACTCAAAATTACGATTTTGCCATCGGTTCTAAATAAAATTGTGCTTTTGTCTCCAGCTTAAAATTACGATTGTGCCCTTAGTTGAAATTTATATTACGTTGTTACCCCAAGTTCAAAATTACGAATTTGCCCCTGTGAAAATTTACAATTTTGCCCATTGTTCAAATTTACAGTACTGTCATTACTTTAGCTTTTGGCAAATTACAATTTTACCCCAGTCAAAAAAATACAACTTTTCCTCAGTTAAAAATTACAATATTGCCATTGTTTTAGTTTTTTTTTATCAAAACTATAAAAGTGTTATGTTTTAATTGGTTAACTCGATCTAATTGTTTTTTGTATCAATGAGCTGACTAACACTCGCTCATTATTCGGCTATCGCCCCGCAACACGGGCGGGGCATTAACTAGTTAATTACAAAGTACAAATATAAAATATGAATGATATTTAAACAAATAAAAGTACAAATATAAAATATAAAATATTAATAATATTAAACAAATAAGGTTTCTCCATAGTCCATAGTTTAGCATACATGAAGATTACACGAATAGGTGAAGATCGCTAGTTTGATCTTTTAACTGAGCGGGTTTTATCTCACCGAAGTGTCGTGCCTTCGGGCGAGTGTTCACGGGCTTCGGCCCTAGGTGAGGGTTTTCCCCCGTTCAGAATCGAGTGTATCTCGATGTGGTAAATTTCGCCAGTAGCCTATTTGGAGGATTCGTTGGCCGTTAAAAAAATAATAAAAAAACTTGAGCTATAAATGCAGCCATCGGCTTGCATTATTCTACTCACAATTTACAGCTCCCAAAATGACAGAATACAAAGATGAACTTGCTATGGTGGTACCACTTGTGATCACCATTTCAATAGTCACGTTGGGTGTTCTATGGTACAAGTTGTCACTTTCAACCTCCTCGCGGTCGCCACCGTTACCACCGGGTCCCCGTTCACTTCCGGTTGTCGGGTACCTTCCATTTCTTGGTCGTGATCTACACAACAAGTTTACCAACATGGCTCACACCTATGGACCCATCTTTAAGTTCTATCTAGGAAGCAAGCTTCATGTGGTGATAAACACCCCGGAGCTAGCAAAGGAGGTGGTTCGTGACCAAGATGAAACTTTTGCTAACCGCGATCTTTCAATCGCGGCCTCGGCTATAACCTACGGAGGCCAAGATTTGATATTCTCCAAGAACAATGCGACCTGGCGCAACCTTCGTAAGATCTTTGTCCACGAGGTCTTAAGCAACAAGAATCTTAAAGCATGTAGTTCTTTCCGGAGGGATGAAGTTAGAAAAACTATCAAGAATGTTTTTAGTAAGATCGGGACCAGTGTTAACATCAGTGAGATTGCTTTCTTGACTGAAGCCAGTGTCATAACAAGAATGGTTTGGGATGATACGTCGTATATAGGCGAAAAGGGTATCAATCTTGGAGTCGAGTTACAAACCATTGCGTCGAACATCACCAAGATTATGGGACAACCAAATTTGTCGGATTTCTTCCCTACTCTTGCTTGGTTTGATCTACAAGGTGTTGAGAGAAACATGAAGAATGTAGCTAAGAAGCGGGATCAAATTTTTGAGAGCATCATCGAAGATCGAATCAAATCTAATAACAAAATGTCACCAGATGGAATTCGACATGAAGGAAATAAAGACTTTTTACAAATCCTATTAGATCTCAAGGACCAACAAGATCTTAACATGACACAAGTAAAAGCACTTCTCTCGGTAAGATTTGTTCCTCAACATGATAATCTATGCAAATAGTTTTACATTCTTTGTATAAGGATAAATACCCCAAATCCCAATTTTTTCAGTGATGCGTCTCTTATCCCTCAATATATAGTGGATGTTGGTAATCCGTCGGTGAAATCTTTACCCACACCATTTTGTTTTTCTCCATGACCCTTCAAAAGGGCGGACCTACACTATCCGGTGGGTGGGTGCCTGGGTGGAGAGCGGACGCACCCCTTAAAATAAAATAAAAAAATAGTGTAATTTTTAGGTAAAAACCACCCCTTGAAAATCCGATTAAGCCCCTCTTTTGAGGTTTCATGTGTGAAAGAGTGAAGAAGATAACTTGCTTTTGACTTATGTGCTAATTGGTGTGAGGGTAAACTTATGAATATATTATATTTATATATTTTTATATTAATAGAGACGAGCAGTCATGTGTATCTGTGCAAAATTCAAACCACATAAAAAATCTATATGTGTATCTTTAATTGAACTAATAAGTTATATACAATATTATATTATAGAATTTTTTATACATAGCTTTAATTTATACATAAATTCTTATGTTATAATAATTTCAACAATCTATGTGGGTCTTATCTTTTCAAGTATGTGACCTGACTTGACTCGACATGACCCGACATATTATAGACAAATAATCCTAAAAACTTTTTGCACCCCATAAAAAAAAATTTGGGTCCGACACCGACCCTTCGCCGTTGACGGTCCCATCCTTCCATTTCCTTCCTTAAATGAAACTTGGGAACACAACATATTTTATTTTCTTTTCTTTTCCTTTTTAAATGAAACTCTAGAACACAAAATATTTTTACTTTCTTTCTATTTCATTTCCTTTCCTTCCATTAGTAAAATCTGGAACACAGACGCATATGAGGTCCTATGATTTGTAGTGATACTTAGCTTGAGTGTAACTAATGTTTTTTTGGTCCCGTTGTAAGGACAACTAGCATAGTTAACCCTTTGTCGTATTAGGACTTTATGATTGCAGGAACAGAAACAACGACCACACTGATAGAATGGGCGATGGCGAATATTATGCGGAATCATAAAGTTATGAAAAAGATTCAAGAAGAATTGGTAGAAATTGTTGGACTAAACAACATGGTTGAGGAATCACATCTCCCAAAACTACAATACTTGGACGCAACGATTAAGGAAACATTTCGGTTGCATCCTATAGCTCCTATTCTACTCCCACGGGTGCCGAGCAAGGATTGTGTGGTGGGTGGATACACAATTCCAAAAGGGTGTGTCATCTTTTTGAATGCTATATCAATCCATCGGAATCCTCAATACTGGGACAATCCCTTGGAGTTTAATCCCGAGAGGTTCTTGGCTAACGAAGGGACAAACAAATGGGATTACAATGGAAATGATTTAAAGTTCCTCCCATTTGGATCGGGACGAAGACTATGCCCAGGTGTTCCATTGGCTCAGAAAATGCAAATGCTTATCTTGGCTTCTCTCTTGCACTCGTTCGACTGGAGCTTGCCTAATGGCGAAGAGCATGACCTTTCTGAAAGTTTTGGTATTACATTAAAGAAAACAAAACCACTCATTGCTATCCCATATCAAAGATTGCCTGATGCAAGCCTCTATATGTAATATTTTAATATTTGCGGTTCAAATTTTCGTAACAAAGACTAGACTTTGTGTTTCAACGCTAGTACTTCTTGTGGTTCACAGTGTATGTTTAAGGTATTTTTTTTTTAAGAATGACTGTTGAAACTATTTTATGTTTTTTTTTTCAAAACTATTACAGATTATAACTTATAACCATGAATTCAAACCTAGAAAATCCAAACATGTGGTTAGAGACCAAGATTCAATCACTTTCAAATTAATTACTTATGTTGTTAATTTGTGTTTGAAATTGGGAAATAGAGAAAATTCAGAGATCATCCTTAAATCGTGTTGGAATATGAACCATATTTTTTGGAAAAAATATGAAACTCATAATTATAATTTGTATCACCTGATTCAGGCAATAAAAAAACCCGGGTGTCGGGTATAGATAATAACCGGTTCTGGGTATGGACTAAGTATAAATTGGGTACGATACCGGTTCCGGAAATTTAGATCAAAATGTATGCATTGTCTATACCCTACGGGTAGGATTGGTTCCGGTAAACGCCTCCAGGTACAGTTTTTTGTGCACCTCTAACCACACATGGCCCATGTTTTAAAATAGGGCCCAATTTTTTTTTCTTGTATAGGTACCGTAACCACACATGGCCCATGTTTTTTCTTGATTATCATGTTTTTTCTTGACGGGTTGTGGTAATTGTTAAAGATATAATAATAATATTTTAAATCATTTTGTTTTATTTTTTAATAATACTAAGTAAACAGGGTAAAAAGACTAAAATACCCATGGGTGATCAGATTTAACAAGAAAATCTAACTGGGTTTGGCCTAAAGGACATAACTTGCAAGATTTGCAAACATTAAGGACAAAACTCATCAATTTTAAAGACAAAGGACAGCGCCTGCAATTTGGGACAAACATAAAGGACAAAACTTGTAATTTACTCTAAAAATAACTATTTAAATTACATCCATATAATTTTTAGTGATTGATAAGTTTACATTAAATGGAGATTTTCGAATAGGGCCCAACTTTTTTATCTCGAATAATGCCAATTTTTTTTTATTTTCAGAGACGGCCCTAGGTCATGACCACACCCTATAATTAGAACACACACGATCCACTTAATTTAGACAACGGGGTTGGGGCGGGGGTTGGGTACAAACGCCCAAGTCACCACCACGGGTGGTCTTGGGTTTCGACGTGGCCCCTTGGGCGGGGGATTCAGCCCGGGCGTTGGGCGGGGCTACCCACATGACATGGCAGAACCTCATTGGCCAAGAGCACTAGCCCTTTGAAATTGGTTTTTTTTCCACGCCACCCCAGCCACTCCCCACCATACCCATTTGAAATTGGCTTTTGGTCTTGGGTGCCCCATACTCCACGTGTCGCACCATGCCCCCAACCCACGCCCCACCATACCCCACGGTTTTAACTAGACACCTGCCTATTTAGTAATACATCACAAACTAATGTAAAAGTAGATTTTACGACGATATTTTGTTACCCAAAAAGGAATTTGGAAATGTGGATTACAATTGATACAACGTATTTTCATAGTTGAAAGAGTAAATTGATGAGTTGCTACGTTGTAACATTTTCTTTAGGATAAAACTAAAATTAAAATCACTAGTTTGTGTAACTGCGTTTTAACTTAATTTGTTGAAACAGGTATGATTAATTAATTAATTTCTGAAAATTAAATGTTGTAATCATCGTTAATTGATGGTTATTTAGGTGTTATTTGACATTGTTTGTTGATCATTTAGGCGTTAGCTTAATTTGTTAGAAACTTTGTCGATTATTTAGGTGTTAAGACATAAAAGCATTTTTTCGAGCTTGAAAAAGATACGTGAATTATGAGGGCCGACCCAGTCTACTAGCCTCCGGAATCCGGATAGAGACAACTTTGGGTCTCAGCAGTCAGCACTTCATAAAATAATGACTTGAGTGAAATTTTATTTTTTAATTATGGGTAAATTACACTTTTCATCTTTTATGTTTGCATCAGATCAATGGATAGCTTTTAACTTCAATAATTACAGTCACAATCCTTTATTTGCAAAACCTGTTACACCATAGGTCCATTAATCCTATGTTCGTTACTTTTCATGGTTAAATCTAGTTATGTGCGTAGCACATGAGAGTATAATCGTCATTTTACCTGTTTATTAAAAAAATAACAAACAAAACATTAATCCATATATGTGTTAAAACCCCTTTCAAATCAAACTCATCTTTCCCTCCCTACCTGAAGTCCTGCACCCCCCACCTATAACCACCACTAACCACCATCATACAACCAGCACTAACCACCACCTGCAACCACCACTAACCACCCTCACACAAATCTGAATGACGATCTAGAAACCCTAAACCCACTACCATCTGCACAACTGCCCTAACACCACCACCACCATAACATTCTTTATTTCTCTCTCCCTCTCTCTCTCTACGTTCTTCTTTTCCGTCAACCAGCTCAACACCATGAGTACCACCAGTCGACCTTACTTTTTCTATTAAAATACTGAAGCGAGGCTTAATGTTTTAATTTATAGAAAGAGTTTAAATAAGTGACGATGGTTACAGAGGCGGGGCGATGGTGGTAGTTGTAACCGATGGTGGTGACGGTGGTGATGTTGCTGACGGTTGTTTTAATCTAGAAAAGGGAGAGAGTTTAAAGATGATGAAATGAGATGTGGTTTATATGTTATATTTTTTGTTTTATTTATTGAGAAGCATTTTAGATAAAAACATGAAATGAATAGTCAATCCTTAAGTAAATAGGCTTAACTGGAAATTTTAACTAGGTTAGTGCTAAAGGACCATGGCTTTATAGCCTAGTGGCATCTTGGGGGTGGGATAAGACTTTGGAACCAATAGGTCCTGAGTTCGATTCCCACAAGGGGGGTTTTTCCCATATTTATTGGGTTTCCTCCTGAATTGGTGTGTAGGCATTATGCCTAGTGGAGATGGATATGATCGGGTGGTTCTGCTGGTGGCACGATGATACTCCAGTGGTCCGTCAGTGATCCAAATTTGCCGTTCAAAAAAAAAAGTTTTACAAATAAAGGATTGTGACCTTAATTATTGAAGTTAAAGATTATTTATTACAATCTGATGTAACGATGAAAAGTGTAAGGGTCGTATTATTGGCACACCTGACCTCTTAAATCGACACCCTCAATACGCATCGTATAGGCCTAACGATGCGTATTACTTTTTCAATTTCCAATAAAGACTGATGTGTCATATTTTGTCTACTTGACTAGACCTATACAGGACGTATTGGTTAAGGTTTTTTTTTTTTTTTTACAAATTTTTTATACATTTGTTTATGGTTTTAACAAAGTTTTCTAAAAAACATTTATTTTTTTAAATAAAAACTTCCTTAATTTTTTTTAAGAATACCATGTACATTTAGTATAGTATAGATGAGATATAGGTCATGTATGAGCATGGCTCGTGTAACACCCCGAAAATATAAATCTATGATTATAACTTTAAAGTGGCAATAAACAAAATAAACTAACTAAGAATAAAAAAAATAACCTGGTTAGTTAATTATCTTATAGTAATATGGGACTTTGAATAAAAACATCTAAAACAAGGAAGAGCTAATAGTTGAGAGGCCAAATATGTTAAAGATCAAACTAGTTTTAATAAAAAAAAAATCAAAGCCTAATAAAGCTTCTAAGAAAGGAGTTATAAGAAGGGGGTCATCTCAGTGTAAATTATGTGGAAAAACTCACCAGGGCAAATGCTACTTTAGAAACAAACCATGTCCTATTTGTGGAAAAGTGAGACATGTGGTTGCAAATTGCCCAGAAAAGGTGTCGGTATGCTATAAATGTTATAACCCGGGACATAAAAGGTCTGAATGCCCGGAATTGGTTAGAACCGAGGACACAGTTGACGCAAAGTCTGATACCCTGAAAGAGGAGGCAAGGTCTTCCCACATGACAGCCGTAGAGGCTAAAGCTGAACCTGATGTCGTTTCAGTTATGTTTCTTGTAAATTCAATTTTAGCACAAACTTTATTCAATACGAGTGCGGGTAATAGTTGCATATGGGCAAATATGAGTAGTGAAATGAGTGAATTATATACAAGAAATATATATATATATATATATATATATATATATATATAAAACGAAGAGGATCGTATATGGTGATTGTTTTTACAAAACATAAAACCGTCAATAAACTTAGGTAGATAATTTTATAAAATTTAAACCGTCAAATTAATCTTTTAAGGCAGATGAGTCCCACAAAACTCCCTATAATCAATCATAAAAACGGGATAAACCTGGACAGTGTCTCCCTTAGTTAATCAATTGCCAGTTTAAAATTTCAACCCTGCCAGTTAATGTTTTAACCATTTGGAAACCCTTTTTATAATAAAAGTACCATGTTATCAAAAGATGTTATTGAGCCATGCTTCAATACTTTAAGGGCTTTAGCCCATCATGATAATTTAAAAGAAAACAAAATTAAATGCTTACTGAGGAACACCAGAGAGATCTTCAAAGTTGAAAGATTTTATTCAAACTTCAAATATTTTACAAGTGCAGAAATATTAGAGAGAGGGGCAAAAGATTGCGTGCCTCCTTCATTACTAACTAGCCCTATATATAACATAAGGAGAACGGAAACAAACAAAACTAAAAAGAAGATCAGACAAAGGAAAAGAAAAAGCAAAAGTAAAGTGGACTCTATAATTGCCCAAAAGCAAAAGGGGCTCTATGATTGCCCAAAATGCCGTGTATCATGGCTTGCTTTTTTCAGCTTTCAAAGATGCCCATTATGAGTGGGGTCCTTGTGTCGGCTCAATTATCAATCTTTTTCACCTCATCTTTGGATTCTTTCTTTGGGGTAAATTCTTTTACCACTGTCTGAAGATATGCTTCTAGATCATCATCCAGTTTTATTTCTGGAATATCTTCTATCGGTTGAGATTCTCCTGCTAAACATTAGAAACGGTTCTCATCTTCTTGGCTAGTGGATGAGATTGACATTGCTTTGGAGGAGCTTTCAGTAGTTGATTCAAAAAACTTTTTTAACTCCTTCTTCATTTCTTCTTTGTATAATTCCAGAATTTCAGCCTTTGAGGCTATGGAGACTGCTTGCTTATCTTGAATCCTTCTCGACATCTGTTCAAAGGGGCTTGGAAGCTGTCTCTGTTGTCTTTTATCAATTTGAGTTTTATAATACTCAGTTTTATTGGTGATCAAATTTATGGTGTCTTGTCCTTCCAATTCTTTTGTAGAGTTATTAACTTTTATCAATTTTGACCAGAACTTTGTATAAGAAGTTCTTTTAAACAGGGAATATTATCCCGCAGGGTATGACCTGTTGTGGGTTTCCATCTCCAAATCCATGGAATGGAAAACTCTATAAAAAAGTACATTGAGGCTATTCCCTCAAACCAAGTCTTATTATACTCGGCTTCTATAAGGTCTGGAGAAACTGCTACCCATTCTTGGTAGAGACCTTTGAATGGTTCAGGAAGAATTTGAACCGATGGACCATATAAAACGAACCATTTTTGGAATCAACTTGGAATTCCATCTTTATAAATCTTGTCACTCGCTTTTATGAACCATGAGTGTTTTTTGCTGGGATTTTCATAAAACAAACATTTTTCAAAACTTTGAATATAATCCCAGTAATTGTATTTATAAGTTTGTTTATTGGAATTTATAAATTCCTTTTCATTTAAAGTACTTAATCCCCATTTTTGAGGAGATAAAAGAGTTTTTATAAAAATTTTACTAAAATTGAATGAACTTTTGATTTTATCTGCTGGATAAAAATGTCTTAGTTCAGCAGACTCAGATACTTGTATAATGCTCTCATAATATTGCCTTGGTTTATAAGAAGTAGCATCATATGATGCTGGTTCTAAATATTTTTGCATTAGAAACCAAGGATCATCAAAAAACTTTTTGTCTTCTTGATGTAGAAGAATTATTTTCTTCTGTCTATCGGATATAACCCAAGACTCTTCATCATCTTCCTGTGCTATATGAGCATAAGAGGGAGCCTTTGAGGCTTGTTCCTCTTCCTGGGCTTTTATAATAGCCATGATCTTTTCATATGATGGATCATTGGGACTTATTTGAATTCCCACATTATTATTAGAACTGCTAGAAGCAATATCAGAGGCTATGAGCCTCCTATTTCCTTGTTGAACCAAGACTAAATCTTGGTCTCTTCCTCTTCCCCTATAATTGAGAAAAGGTTGTTTTCCTCTATTATGAGGAATCATACCTGAAAGTAAAAAATCAGGCCGATGAGATTATTTTCTCATTTTCCTCAAGAACCCTTATTTTATTCTTGATATCATTTAGAATAATATACTCTTCTGAAAGCTCTTTAAGACAATCAGGATTATTATAATCATTCATTAAGTTATAAATTCTTATAATTGTTATTCTTTTCAAAATATTATAAATCTTTTTCCATCTGGATATTATTAAAAACTGTTTTCAGGGGTCCTTTTGCCTTTGTCATTAAAACACCTGCAAATTAAACAGAAGATATTATCTTCAAATACTCTCTAGTCAAAAAATCTGGAAGACTATTTTCTTCTCCTTTTTTATATTGTATTTCAAAATCAAAATGAGCTATTTGAGATTGCCATCTAGCAAACATTTGTTTTGAAACATCATGTTTGAAATCTTTTTGAAACATAAATTTAGTTGCTTGGCAATTAGTCTTTATTATAAACTTTTGGTTATATAAATCATCTTGAAACTTTAGAACGCATTTTAATATTGCTAAAATTTCTTTTGCAATAGTAGCATATTTCTTCTGGCTTTCAAGCCATTTTCCTGAATGAAACCTAACAAGATATTCTTGTTTTGTTTGAGGAGAAATTTGTTTTAATATTCCCCCATAACCTATTTCTGAGGCATCTGTTTCTATTACTTTTCCCCAATTTGGATTAGCAATAGTCATACAAGGAAGACCTAAGACTTTCTTTTTTATTTTTATGACAGCTTGAGTATGATTTTCATCCCAAGGCTTAGGACTCTTTTTTAACCTATCATATAAAATAGAAGAATCTTTAGCTAAATCAGGATAATAAGGAGCTATATAATTTAAACTCCCTAAAAATCTTTGAAGTTGAGTTTTATCAGTAATTTTATCAGAAAATTTAGAAGTAAACTCTATACTTCTATTAATAGGAACAATTTTTCCCTTTTCTATAATATGACCTAAAAATCTGATGCTTGTTTGAAATAACATCATCTTTGGTCTAGAAATAACCAATCCGTTTTTTATAATAATAGTTTTATATATATCAAGATGTTTAAAATGAGTTTCAATATCTTTTGAAAATACTAATATATCATCTATATAAACAATTATAAATTTTGAAAAAGGAATGAATATTTCATTCATGATTTTTTGGAATTCAGAATGAGCATTCTTTAGGCCAAAAGGCATAACATTCCATTCATATTGCCCAAAAGGAACATTAAAAGCAGTTTTATATCTATCTTTTTTATCAATTTGAATCTGCCAATATCCAGATTTTAAATCAAATTTTGAAAATATTAAAGCATCATATAATCTATCTAATAAATCCTTTTTATTAGGAAATGGATATCTAATCCATTTTAATACTTTATTTAGAGGTTTATAATTTATTACCAATCTTGGAACACCTCTTTCAATTTCAGAATGTTTATTAACATAAAAAGCAGTACATCACCATGGAGATTTTGAAGGACATATTAATCCTTTTTGTTGAAGAGACTCAATCTCCTTTTTACAAAACTCTAAATATTCATAGTTCATCTGACAAGGTCTTGCTTTGGTTGGAATATTGCCTTCTATAAAATTATCTTCATAAGGCAGAGAAACAATATGTTGTTTTCTATTCCAAAAAGCATTCGGATGATCATTACGTATTTCGATATTAAATTGATTTTTTATAGTTTCAATTTTTAATATTAACTTGAGATTTTTTAATTTATCCTCAATCATATGAATATTAATTTCTTCTTTAAGAAAATTTATCTGATTAGTCTTTGCTTGTATAAGAAACTCATTTAAATATTTTTCAAAAGGTTGAGTTATAAACTCAAAATATAATTCCTTATTATTATAAAAATCTTTAAATCCTTTTTTATTAACTTCTTTTAAAGGAAAAAAATTTGAAAGGAACGGAGTTCCTAATATGACTTCATTTGTTATATTTTTAACAAGAACAAATGATAAAGGAATACATTCTCCATTATTACAAACCTTTGCATTAGGAATTTTATATTTAACTCCCATATCTTCTCTATTGGCTGCTTTAAGAATATGAGTTGTTTTTTCAAAATATTTTGTAGGAATCAATCCTTCTCTTAAACAATTTAAATCTGCTCCTGAATCAATCAGGGCAACAAAATTCTTTTTAAAAGTGTTTTGTATTAATAAGGTAACTTTAACTAACCATTTTTGAGAAATAAATTTTTCTATTTTATTAATATATTCTTCTCCCTTGTTTTTCTGGAGAACTAAAGGAGGAATTAAAGGAGTATACTCCTGATCATAATTAGTATTATTAGTAGGACTATTAATAGGAGATGAAGGTTTATAAGATGTTTCTCCTATTTCAAAATTAGAAGGTCTATAAAATGTCTCTGTCTCTTCTATAATTTTCCTTTCAAGATTTATAATTCTATTTTCAAAACTAGAATTTTTATTTTTTAAATAAAAAATATCTTGTTTTAAATTTCTAATTTCTATTTTTAAATCTTCTGAAGTAGAAGAATTATTTTTCCTATTATTTAATATATTATGAACATATTTCATGGAATAGTGACGTTCAGGCTCCTCTATATCTCTTTGAACTTCTTTATTTTGAAGTTCTTCATTTTGGTATATCATTTGAAGAATTTTTAATTTTTCTTCTGGACTTTTGATTTTATTTAAAACATTTCCCAAAATATTACTGTCTATAACATTGATCTCATTATTACTAAGATCATTATCCTGAAATTGAGACATAACTTTATAAATCATCTCATTATCAGAAACAATTTTATTACAGCAATTCTCTTGACAATTATCAGAACAAGAACTCTCCTCTGTACTATAATCAGAGGATTCTTCAGAATAAAAAATTTTATATAATTCATTTTTGACATCTTCTTCTATATCAAGACTATTAATTTTATTTTTTACAATTTTTCTTTGGCTACATTCATTAGCCTTATGACCTTTCTTCTTGCATATATAACAAGTAGGAACCCATTTTTCTTTTCTTTGGGTTTTTCTTCTTTCTCTTTTTTCTCTTCTTTTCTGGAAATATTTTTCCTTTTTAGCTTTTCTATATTTTTTATAATATTTTTCATTATCAAAATTCTTATCTTTGGTACAATCCATACCAAATTGTACACAAAATTCTCCTAACTGTCTTTTTTCAGTTAGACTTTGTTTTTTAATTTGTTGGTTTAATTTTAGTTCATTGCATAAGGCTAAACCTTCTTGAACACAGACTCCTATTAATCTACCATAAGTGTAATTATCATAAGGGATTTGAATATTATTAGTTCATTGCATAAGGCTAAACCTTCTTGAACACAGACTCCTATTAATCTACCATAAGTGTAATTATCATAAGGGATTTGAATATTATTACCCCTAAGAATTTTCCTCACTCTTTCAGAAAATAAGGACGGAAGACCATCAATAAACTTAGACTTCCAATGAGAACTGTTATTCTCTGGGAGCTCATAAAATCTGCTTAAAAACATCCTTATACCATCTAAACGAGGTTAAAGTATGACATTTAAGACCATTTAACAAGGTTCTTATGGTTTCAGAATTATCAGACCATCTACAAGTAAAATGTTCTATAATAGTTATAATTAAAGTGTAAACAACATCAAAAACTTGTTTATCACCTTCTTGTCTAGAGTGTTTGAAAACTCTAGACGGTTATGGTAGATTAATAGGAGTCTGTGTTCAAGAAGGTTTAGCCTTATGCAATGAACTAAAATTAAACCAACAAATTAAAAAACAAAGTCTAACTGAAAAAAGACAATTAGGAGAATTTTGTGAACAATTTGGTATGGATTGTACCAAAGATAAGAATTTTGATAATGAAAAATATTATAAAAAATATAGAAAAGCTAAAAAGGAAAAATATTTCCAGAAAAGAAGAGAAAAAAGAGAAAGAAGAAAAACCCAAAGAAAAGAAAAATGGGTTCCTACTTGTTATATATGCAAGAAGAAAGGTCATAAGGCTAATGAATGTAGCCAAAGAAAAATTGTAAAAAAGAAAATTAATAGTCTTGATATAGAAGAAGATGTCAAAAATGAATTATATAAAATTTTTGATTCTGAAGAATCCTCTGATTATAGTACAGAGGAGAGTTCTTGTTCTGATAATTGTCAAGAGAATTGCTGTAATAAAATTGTTTCTGATAATGAGATGATTTATAAAGTTATGTCTCAATTTCAGGATAATGATCTTAGTAATAATGAGATCAATGTTATAGACAGTAATTTTTTGGGAAATGTTTTAAATAAAATCAAAAGTCCAGAAGAAAAATTAAAAATTCTTCAAATGATATACCAAAATGAAGAACTTGAAAATAAAGAAGTTCAAAGAGATATAGAGGAGCCTGAAGGTCCCTATTCCATGAAATATGTTCATAATATATTAAATAATAGGAAAAATAATTCTTCTACTACAAAAGATTTAAAAATAGAAATTAGCAATTTAAAACAAGATATTTTTTATTTAAAAAATAAAAATTCTAGTTTTGAAAAAAGAATTATAAATCTTGAAAGGAAAATTATAGAAGAGACAGAGACATTTTATAGACCTTCTAATTTTGAAATAGGAGAAACATCTTATAAACCTTCATCTCCTATTAATAGTCCTACTAATAATACTAATTATGATCAGGAGTATCCTCCTTTAATTCCTCCTTTAGTTCTCCAGAAAAACAAGGGAGAAGAATATATTAATAAAATAGGAAAATTTATTTCTCAAAAATGGTTAGTTAAAGTTACCTTATTAATACAAAACACTTTTAAAAAGAATTTTGTTGCCCTGATTGATTCAGGAGCAGATTTAAATTGTTTAAGAGAAGGATTGATTCCTACAAAATATTTTGAAAAAACAACTCATATTCTTAAAGCAGCCAATAGAGAAGATATGGGAGTTAAATATAAAATTCCTAATGCAAAGGTTTGTAATAATGGAGAATGTATTCCTTTATCATTTGTTCTTGTTAAAAATATAACAAATGAAGTCATATTCGTTGCTTTCAAAAAAAAATCCTTTAAAAGAAGTTAATAAAAAGGATTTAAAGATTTTTATAATAATAAGGAATTATATTTTGAGTTTATAACTCAGCCTTTTGAAAAATATTTAAATGAGTTTCTTATACAAGCAAAGACTAATCAGATAAATTTTCTTAAAGAAGAAATTAATATTCATATGATTGAGGATAAATTAAAAAATCCCAAGTTAATATTAAAAATTGAAACTATAAAAAATCAATTTAATATAGAAATATGTAATGATCATCCGAATGCTTTTTGGAATAGAAAACAACATATTGTTTCTCTGCCTTATGAAGATAATTTTTTAGAAGGCAATATTCCAACCAAAGCAAGACCTTGTC
The DNA here is from genome assembly GCA_030545235.1 of Helianthus tuberosus. Lineage (NCBI taxonomy): Eukaryota > Viridiplantae > Streptophyta > Magnoliopsida > Asterales > Asteraceae > Helianthus > Helianthus tuberosus. The sequence goes on from CM060368.1 coordinate 169,960,606, forward strand.
AGATGAACTCTGAATATTTAGAGTTTTGTAAAAAGGAGATTGAGTCTCTTCAACAAAAAGGATTAATATGTCCTTCAAAATCTCCATGGTGATGTACTGCTTTTTATGTTAATAAACATTCTAAAATTGAAAGAGGTGTTCCAAGATTGGTAATAAATTATAAACCTCTAAATAAAGTATTAAAATGGATTAGATATCTAATTCCTAATAAAAAAGATTTATTAGATAGATTATATGATGCTTTAATATTTTCAAAATTTGATTTAAAATCTGGATATTGGCAGATTCAAATTGATAAAAAAGATAGATATAAAACTGCTTTTAATGTTCCTTTTGGGCAATATGAATGGAATGTTATGCCTTTTGGCCTAAGGAATGCCCCTTCAGAATTCCAAAAAATCATGAATGAAATATTCATTCATTTTTCAAATTTTATAATTGTTTATATAGATGATATCTTACTATTTTCAAAAGATATTGAAACCCATTTTAAACATCTTGATATATTTAAAACTATTATTATAAAAAACGGATTGGTTATTTCTAGTCCAAAGATGATGTTATTTCAAACAAGCATCAGATTTTTAGGACATATTATAGAAAAGGGAAAACTTGTTCCTATTAATAGAAGTATAGAGTTTGCTTCTAAATTTCCTAATAAAATTACTGATAAAACTCAACTTCAAAGAGTTTTAGGGAGTTTAAATTATATAGCTCCTTATTATCATGATTTAGCTAAAGATTCTTCTATTTTATATGATAGGTTAAAAAAGAGTCCTAAGCCTTGGGATGAAAATCATACTCAAGTTGTCATAAAAATAAAAAAGAAAGTCTTAGGTCTTCCTTGTATGACTATTGCTAATCCAAATTGGGGAAAAGTTATAGAAACAGATGCCTCAGAAATAGGTTATAGGTGAATATTAAAACAAATTTCTCCTCAAACAAAACAAGAATATCTTGTTAGGTTTCATTCAGGAAAATGGCTTGAAAGCCAGAAGAAATATGCTTCTATTGCAAAAGAAATTTTAGCAATATTAAAATGTGTTCTAAAGTTTCAAGATGATTTATATAACCAAAAGTTTATAATAAAAACTGATTGCCAAGCAGCTAAATTTATGTTTCAAAAAGATTTCAAACATGATGTTTCAAAACAAATGTTTGCTAGATAGCAATCTCAATTAGCTCCTTTTGATTTTGAAATACAATATAAAAAAGGAGAAGAAAATAGTCTTCCAGATTTTTTGACTAGAGAGTATTTGAAGATAATATCTTCTGTTTAATTTGCAGGTGTTTTAATGACAAAGGCAAAAGGACCCCTGAAACAGTTTTTAATAATATCCAGATGGAAAAAGATGATTATAATATTTTGAAAAGAATAACAATTATAAGAATTTATAACTTAATGAATGATTATAATAATCCTGATAGTCTTAAAGAGCTTTCAGAAGAGTATATTATTCTAAATGATATCAAGAATAAAATAAGGGTTCTTGAGGAAAATGAGAAAATAATCTCATCAGCCTGATTTTTTACTTTCAGGTATGATTCCTCATAATAGAGGAAAACAACCTTTTTCCCAATTATAGGGGAAGAGGAAGAGGCCAAGATTTAGTCTTGGTTCAACAAGGAAGTAGGAGGCTCATAGCCTCTGATATTGCTTCTGGCAGTTCCAATAATAATGTGGGAATTCAATTAAGTCCCAATAATCCATCATATGAAAAGATCATGACTATTATAAAAGCCCAGGAAGAGGAACAAGCCTCAAAGACTCCCTCTTATGCTCATATAGCACAGGAAGATGATGAAGAGTCTAGGGTTATATCCGATAGACAGAAGAAAATAATTCTTCTAAATCAAGAAGACAAAAAGTTTTTTGATGATCCTTGGTTTCTAATGCAAAAATATTTAGAACCAGCATCATATGATGCTACTTCTTATAAACCAAGGCAATATTATGAGAGCATTATATAAGTATCTGAGTCTGCTAAACTAAGACATTTTTATCCAGCAGATAAAATCAAAAGTTCATTCAATTTTAGTAAAATTTTTATAAAAACTCTTTTATCTCCTCAAAAAATGGGGATTAAGTACTTTAAATGAAAATGAATTTATAAATTCCAATAAACAAACTTATAAATACAATTACTGGGATTATATTCAAAGTTTTGAAAAATGTTTGTTTTATAAAAATCCCAGCAAAAAACACTCATGGTTCATAAAAGTGAGTGACAAGATTTATAAAGATGGAATTCCAAGTTGGTTCCAAAAATGGTTCGTTTTATATGGTCCATCGGTTCAAATTCTTCCTGAACCATTCAAAGGTCTCTACCAAGAATGGGTAGCAGTTTCTCCAGACCTTATAGAAGCCGAGTATAATAAGACTTGGTTTGAGGGAATAGCCTCAATGTACTTTTTTATAGAGTTTTCCATTCCATGGATTTGGAGATGGAAACCCACAACAGGCCATACCCTGCGGGATAATATTCCCTGTTTAAAAAGAACTTCTTATACAAAGTTCTGGTAAAAAATGATAAGAGTTAATAACTCTACAAAAGAATTGGAAGGTCAAGACACCATAAATTTGATCACCAATAAAACTGAGTATTATAAAACTCAAATTGATTAAAGACAACAGAGACAGCTTCCAAGCCCCTTTGAACAGATGTCGAGAAGGATTCAAGATAAGCAAGCAGTCTCCATAGCCTCAAAGGCTGAAATTCTGGAATTATACAAAGAAGAAATGAAGAAGGAGTTAAAAAAGTTTTTTGAATCAACTACTGAAAGCTCCTCCAAAGCAATGTCAATCTCATCCACTAGCCAAGAAGATGAGAATCGTTTCTCATGTTTAGCAGGAGAATCTCAACCGATAGAAGATATTCCAGAAATAAAACTGGATGATGATCTAGAAGCATATCTTCAGACAGTGGTAAAAGAATTTACCCCAAAGAAAGAATCCAAAGATGAGGTGAAAAAAGATTGATAATTGAGCCGACACAAGGACCCCACTCATAATGGGCATCTTTGAAAGCTGAAAAAAGCAAGCCATGATACACGGCATTTTGGGCAATCATAGAGCCCCTTTTGCTTTTGGGCAATTATAGAGTCCACTTTACTTTTGCTTTTTCTTTTCCTTTGTCTGATCTTCTTTTTAGTTTTGTTTGTTTCCGTTCTCCTTATGTTATATATAGGGCTAGTTAGTAATGAAGGAGGCACACAATCTTTTGCCCCTCTCTTCTCTCTCTAATATTTCTGCACTTGTAAAATATTTGAAGTTTGAATAAAATCTTTCAACTTTGAAGATCTCTCTGGTGTTCCTCAGTAAGCATTTAATTTTGTTTTCTTTTAAATTATCATGATGGGCTAAAGCCCTTAAAGTATTGAAGCATGGCTCGATAACATCTTTTGATAACATGGTACTTTTATTATAAAAAGGGTTTTCTAAATGGTTAAAACATTAATTGGCAGGGTTGAAATTTTAAACTAGCAATTGATTAACTAAGGGAGACACTGTCCAGGTTTATCCCGTTTTTATGATTGATTATAGGGAGTTTTGTGGGACTCATCTGCCTTAAAAGATTAATTTGACGGTTTAAATTTTATAAAATTATCTACCTAAGTTTATTGACGGTTTTATGTTTTGTAAAAACAATCACCATATACGTTCCTCTTCGTTATGGTATATATATGTGTGTGTGTATATATATATATATGTATATATATATATGTATAATAAAATAAAATAAACAATGGTGAGCATGCGAAACCGAGGCAAACGTAATCATGATAAGTGTTATAATAGGAAGGAGTGCGCGCACACTCGAACCCGAGAAACTTAATAAAGTAAATAAATGATGTATTGGGAAGGAGTGTAATTACACCCGAACCCGAAAAATTGTAATAGTAATAGATGACAAGGACAAGGTTATAGACTTGTCCAAACTAAATGAAACATGTAGAAACAACGTTTATATTAATAAACGATGTGGGTAAATTCCCTACTACGACATGTAATAATAAAATGAAACGAATCGATTTCTGATTATTATTACAAAGGATTAAGGTTAAGAAGGAGAAATTAATACTTGGGCGGAAAATATCCTCAAGGAAAAATAAATGGATGATACATATTATTGGCTATTGTGAATAATAATAAAGTATTAATAAATGCGGATTTAGAAACTTGGGTATGAGTAACTATCCAAGTAACATGTTATCAATAAAATCCTTATAAGGAAGAACGATGGTCACATTGATAGATGTGATTGTATAAAAGAATAAAGGATTTGGTTGGATAGGGGCGCGGATTAAAGTCAAAAGACTCGGATTAAGGGTATGATTAAAAGATGACAAATTTCCGCAAAAAAAATGTTGATAAGTTATGTTTAACTATCACAATATTGAACGAGCCGAATAAAGTATAACGCTTAATAGTGCAAGTAAGCGCAAACCATTAGTTGAAGCGCAAAATAATAACAAACTCATGTAATGGGTCATAAGAGGATATAAAAAGGAAAATGCAAACCAGTCAACGGAAACATTAAAATATTAAGATAAAAGAACCCGGGCAATGGGTTGTAAATAAACAAATGTGTGAACCGGAGAATGATGAGTGGAAAATAAAACGGTGCGTAAATAATGTAGGAAGTCATAGAGTCGGAAGAATTGTCAAAAAAGAAAACGGGTGCAACCTTAGACTACAGCCAAATCAATTGAATTTGAAAATGAAAATGAACGAATTTTGGGCTTAAAAGAGTGCCTTGACACCAAAAGAAAATGTGTTTTTAAGAAACGAGATGACACGAGTAAAAGAGGATCTGCGGGATCATCATAACCCTCGGGATAATAAACAATGTATGGGTTTAAATGGGCTAAATGACCCTCGAGTCAGCAATAGAAAGAAATAAACTATTGGGGCCTCACCAAAAAGGGTAAAAGCCTAAAGAAATAGCCTACGGGGCTAAGTAAAAGAACCTACGGGTCACTTGGGTAAAGAGTGTGAACTAGTTATGATTCCACGCATAAAACAATAACGAAAAAGAATAATTCTTATCGTCAGTTTCTCAATATGATTAATTGACACGTGTTAGAGAGAAAAACGTAAAACTAAAATACAGTTTTAGTAAGAAACAACGTTCTAACAAATATAAATATTATGAGAGAAACTAGAAAATGGTTAATACTAAGGATATAGGTCTTAACGCCGATAGGTGTAAGACAATGTATTCGAAAGAAAGATTCATAATAATGAAAAGTTGACGTAAACTTAAACATGACGCGATGTGATCACGGACACCAAAGTGATCCAGAATACAGCCACGTTGTAATATGAGTTACTAGATATGAAATTATAAGCACGCTAAGGGCCGATGACGGCAATATAGTATACCCGAATGACGAGGTATGAGGTAAAATGGTGACCAATCAGTCTAGGCGATAAAACAAGTTATAGTCAAAATAATGATGTGACCTATGTAGAGCGCTTGTCAATGTAAGACTAGCGTAAAGTAAGTATGCTGACGGGCTCAGCGATTGGATGGTCAAAAGACAACTCGGTTAAATAGGCAACAAAGATAAGAAATAAATGATAAAAGGTTACGGTCAAATAGAACATATGCCTAAAACACGCACATGTCAATACGAATAAAAACCTTATGCTGGAAAGGAAAGAATGCCTTGAAAAACGAATCTAAGATAGTTAGGTCCAAACTAAAGGACTACTTAAAGATGGTTTCGGGGACGAAACCCTTTTAAGGGGGTGGACTTGTAACCCCCGAAAATATAAATCTATGATTATAACTTTAAAGTGACAATAAACAAAATAAACTAACTAGGAATAAAAAAATAACCTAGTTAGTTAATTATCTTATAGTAATCTGGGAGTTTGAATAAAAACATCTAAAACAAGGAAGAGCTAATAGTTGAGGGGCCAAAGATGTTAAAGATCAAACTAGTTTTAATAAAAAAAAATAAAAATCAAACACACACTGGTGTGTGTGGATCGAACAGAACACAGAGGGGGGCGACCAGACATCTCCAAACCCTAGTTCATGCTATTTGATCAAAATTGAAGGTCTAGATCTGTTCCAAAACGAAATCCAAGCAAAGATTAGTGATCTCCTTAGTAAAGGGATCATAAGGCATGTGAAATTTCATTGAATGATTCCATCTAAAATTCTGAGTGGATACTTGAAACTCAAAATTAGTGTTGCATGATTGTTGTATGGGTGAATTTGGAATGAAATAGTGTCTAGGGATAAACCCTAGTCAATAGATTGTTGAAATTATGCTCATTACTTGTGAATTCCATAATCACCAATGTTGGTGATTAGTGGGTTTTGTAAAAGCATGTTAAACACTAGGATTATAGTTATCATTCTAGTGTATCTTGAACCCTATGAAATAAATTCAGATTTGTTAATGTGAAAATTTGATATGAACATGCCTAATTGATGTTAATCTTGGCTAAATAACAAGCTATGAACTTGATTGTGAATTGTGTAAAAGGTGTTTGTAAAAATGCCCTAAAGAAAGCTAAATATTGGAAAATTGAACCAAAACGCATACTCATATATATTGGTGAACAAATGCGTTAAGTGACACGAAAAGAGTTCTAAACGATTTGTGATTGAACTCTATAGGCAAGGAAACCGGGACATCAAGCGAACAAGCCGGTGCTGATACACGTTTGAAGGGAGCGCTTTAAAGGTATGTAACCTTCGGTTTCATTACATTATGCATAAACAATAGTCTTAGAAATGTTAATGGGATTGTAGCGTAAAATGCGAGTTTTGGTATGTCAAAAAAGTGACAAAGTTCACTCGATAAACCAACTGGGTCAAAATAGACGGTTAAAGTATGTTTGGAATGTCAAAGAAGTGATGTAACTTACTCGACAACGAAACAGGTCAAAATAAATGGTTGGTTAGATATGCTTAATGTTGTTATAGTGAAAATTGTAATCGTTGGTAAGTCTAAGAAGTGATGGAATTCACTCGACAAACCAAACGGGTCAACATAAATAGTTGGTTAGGTATGTTTATTGATATTATTGTTTAATTAGTCATGTTTGGAATGTATATTAAGTGATGTAACTCACTAGATAAAGAACGGGTTAAAATAATGGTCGAAATGGTAGTGTTCGAAGTGACTAAAATGTCACTCGTTAAATTTGAGTTATGAAAGCGTAAACCATGGAATGGGAGTGATACGCTAAGATGGACAAGCCCGGGAATGGGTAATTATAGTTTGTAAGATTAAATATATTACGTATTAATATTTAATCTATAGCCATTATAATCATTTACATAATATAGATCAAAATATATAACAATCCTATTAAATAATTAGTTGGTAATTGTTGATGGACCATATTACCCTTATTAACTAATTAGGGTTTCCTCCTGGGTGCTTATATAAGGAGAATTATGTGGAGGTTAAGGGGTTAGACAGTTACACATTAGAAACACCCCAGTAGTCATAACATCAACATTCGACCTCCTCTCCAAAACCGAATCCCCTATTCGGTTCTCATCTTCACCATCATCAGTCAACACCCTAAGGAGGAACCAGACCAAGATGACAATCATGTCAAACCTTAATTGCTGCGACTCCATCTGGATTCTCTGCTAACCTGTGCTGATGCAACCAAAGGTATGTTTTCATGTTTTCCATTATGTTCAAACAGAACTGAATCAACATGTGGTATCAGAGCATATGTTGATTAGTCAGTTCTGTTTTCGTATCCATTATTCTGGAATTGAAATCATGAAAACAGAATTTTTTGAATAAATTCGTAAACATAACTGATGGTTTTAGGTCTTGGACCGAAATCACTATTTTCGGACCAAAGATCTATCATATGTTCGTTTCGAAATCAATATGGGTAAAACAAATATTCCGAAATCTGTATAAGACTATTAAATTTTCAGATTTCGGGTTTCCAGAATCATGTTTTATGTTTTTAGGGTTCATAATATGTTCTTAGAAAATTCGAAGTTTCCTTTATGTTTTGGAATACGATTCGGATTGTTAAGTGTTTTTTCCTGTTTTGATCTGATTTTGTTCTCTAAAAGATTTTCGAAATCTGTTATTAGATAAACAGATTATGTTTTTTCGAAATATTTGGTAAAATCAGATCAGCACCAAAATAGGAAACATTATCACAAAATCCCTAACAATTTCGAATTTTCAGTTATGCTTCACATTCACAGCTGTTAACAGGAAGTTTCGAGATAAATTTTAACCACTCGAGACCAAGGTCTCGACTCGAGACTGCAAGAACTCGACTCGAGACTGCAAGAACTCGACTAGAAATCATAAGTGTTCTCAAATGTGTACAACTCGAGACAATGATTTCGACTCGAGATAATAAGGTCTCGACTCGAGACCACTGAGGTTTTAACTAAGGGCTTCAGACTTTACAACTCGAGACAAAGGTCTTGACTCGAGACCATAAGGTCATAATTCGAGACCATAAGGTTGCGACTCGAGACCATAAGGTCATAATTCGAGACCATAAGGTTGCGACTCGAGACCATAAAGCTACAACTAGAGACTACAAGGTCTCGACTCGAGACCTCATAAGGACTCGAGATCTCATAAAACAGTAGTCGAGACCATGATTATGACTCGAGAATAAAGTTGTGACTCGAGACCATAAGTGTTTTAGTCTTTCATGACTCGAGACAATAAGGTTGCGACTCGAGACCTCATAACTGACTCGAGATCTCATAACTCAGTCGAAACCTGACTCGAAACCTCATTATTTTAGGCTGTTTAATGTGAACCCCAGGCGGGGGCGCGCTGCCCCCCGCACCCCCCAGCGAACTCACCGCGGAGTTCGATCCGCGCTAACGGGTGGTTTGCTATTAAATAATTGGTTTTGTAATTACTTAGCTAATTAAAAAGGATCAAATAATGTTTTACAAAACCAAAATAGCTTAACTTGAATGAGCTTTTGATATATCATTTCTGGCCAAAGCTGACTTGATACATCTACTTATCATTCAAGTATTACGAAAGCTATGTTGTGTATGCATCATAAGCATGAATGTCTTAATTTCTGGCCAAAGCTGATTTAATTCATTCATAGATGGCATACTCAACAAGTGCATAACTAAAGTGATTGTTTCAATTCTGGCCAAAGCTGATTTGTTACAACCATATCATATCATATCAATCATACCCAGTAAAATCCCACAAATAGCAAAGCTATTTGTAGGGTCTGGGGAGGGTGGGATGTAGGCACACCTTACCTCTACCCCTAGGGATAGAGAGGCTGCTTCCAGAGAGACCCTCGGCTCCAAAACACCCAGGAAAGAAATAAATAGAGCATGAGGTGTGTGTGTGTAGAATTTTTTAGCTAAGTCTATTATTTTGATGATTACACTTCTGGCCAAAGCTGTTTTGTCTTCGTTTAAGTAGAATTTTTTAGCTAAGTCTATTATTTTGATGTTAGTAATAGACATATCACAATCTCTTCACATAATGATCCTTAGATTAATGATCCTTAATTAAGTTTTTATGATCATTTCGTCTGCCTTATTCTTAGTACCCATATTTTACTCACTGTAATTTTCTTCTATTAATCTATATCTGATCCACTCCAATTCTTAAAACCTAAAATGTTTGCTTTATTTACAGTTTCTATAAGAATTAGCTCTTAAATTAAATCCTTGATTATTTCCTAAGACACGATAATCCTATTGCTCTCTTCTGATAAAGATTATAAAAGAAGAAAGTTAGAGCATGATGAATAGGATATATCGAACATGATGTCTCTTATGATAATCAAGAACTCTCTAACGTAAATGCTATCACTAAAGTTATTCCAGATTAAGTCTTTCCTAAGACTAATCTATAATTATGGAATAATCACTAGAACTCCTAAGATGCATGCCTTAATTTGAAACTCTAAACTATAAAGTTAAGTGGTATATGTGAATACATTATAATGTACAAAACCATGACCCATAAAGTTAAGGGCTTACGCATGGTAATAAGTACATTTTTTCCAGTACATTACATACTAAGATTTTCACTTGTACAATTTGATGCATTATAAATCAACTACAACACTCAAAAATACCAAAGTATAACGAGTGTGTTGATAAGCAACATATGTACAAAGAAATAAATGTTTGAAGCTGGAAAATAAGTTGTTACTCACCTTAGAACCACTAATAGTTTAAAAGAGGATTGTTCTAAGGTCCATAGACAAATTACAAGTGCTAATTCCAACTCTAAGGTTCTTCAAGGTAAAATCTCACTGCATAATTATGTCATTAGACTAGGCATAAGCAAGGAGACTATCCATTATTCCAAAGAACAGTTGGATAAGTTAATTAGGTAGTCACTTACTAATGATATTTAAGTCTGGTAATTTTAATATTCCAATTAACACATGATTAGTTGACTCTAGTTCCATACGTTTCCTTACCAGAACTCAACAAATAACTAACATGAGAGTTAGTGACAAAATAAATTGTTAAGACTATAAGAACCATAATAAGCAGTCTTCTAACAAAGCTTTTCGATACATTACATGTTCTGATTATTAATCAGAGTACAGTATCATTACTTTGGCTATGTCATGAAGGTTGTGAGGTTTGCATAGTCAACATAAAGTCACACTTATCTTAAACTCTCATCTTATTTGTTCTAAATATATGGATAGAAACATTACTAAAATGAAACTAGATAGAAACATTATTTTAAATCATGACGTTATAGCCCTAAATATTATTTGGCTTAAGGAATAAGTATGGGTCCATCATAAGTCATTCATTGACATTCGTGGAACTTATTCAAAATGGAATATTCAGACATAATTCATTTATCATTTAAAAGACTATCAACTTGTATCTAACTTTTGTCGCATATGGCTCACGGTCTTAGAAGAAATCTATTCATATATATATATACTTAGTAAGATTTCTATTAGATATATCCCTAAAGTTTCTTATGATATTTGGACGTTAAGGAAATCAATTAAAGTCTAACATATATATGATAGGTTCCCACGTCACGTAGCTCATTGAAACTTCTCTTGTAGCATTCTAGAGATATTAAAGATCAGTGGGAGCATTAAGTGTCTTAATAATAACTTGCAATAGTTGCAAGAGGTGGGGGAGTGAAAATTTTACATTACCTAAATTTGCACCTCTTGTACAAGACACCGCTCCATCATGACACTGTTCTATCAAAACTTGTCTCCTTAAAATCTAATGCTACTCTTACAAAAGTTTCATTGTCGCTTAATTGTGGGCGCACTTAGTTTTCTTACCTAAACTAACATAATCCTCAACAAGAGAAACTACAACGACTAACGTCATTAACTCGTTTCTCTATTAGAATTTGTTGGTCGTTAAATATTGACTCTAAGCATGCTGAGTTCCTAAAGATTTCTAAAGTCAGTGGGAGCAGTTAAAGTCCTTATTATGACTTGCAAGGAATACAAGAGGCGGGGGGAAGAGTGTCATTAAATTTCACTCTGAATTTAACTCCGATTACACCTCTTGTACACCATACTGCACCAACTCTTACAAACTTAGAATCCTGAAAATGATAGCAACCTAACCAAGAGCTAATCCATAAAACTGAAACTTCTAATAAACCCAATAATCAACTCAGGAGGTCATCTAAGTTTAAAAGCCTACTAACTTTGATGATTACATAACCTCCCTAACTGAAGTTGAAATGGATTTTGGAAAAGTTTACTGGTCCTATCTCTTCAAATTAAGCCATTAGTGTCAATCAATATTATTTTAAATGGAATAAAACAGTTTTCTAGTAAAACTGATTTTATGTGTTCTTATAACGTTTGGGATTTGATTGAATTATCTAAGAGTGTTCATAACAACACCAAATCCTAATATAAGCGTTAAGACACAAAGAAGCTTGATTGATTGTCAAAGGTTGTACTTAGGAAGAGATAAATTATTAAAGAATCTTTATTACATATCTTATTGAAGATTTCTTTGAGGATCATCACTGTTCTAGAAGCTTATAATAGTTTAAAGCTACATTAGATGAACATTATAAACAATTTTCCATAACAAATGGCTGGCACATTTACATGTTCATTAGATAACAACCTAAAGTTTCAAACTGAAGGTTAAAGAACACTTTATTTGTAAGGCAATAATATCCATGTATGGGTTAATGCAAACATCATAATGTGATGAAAAGCTAACGTAATTATTTTCATCAATAATCAAGTGGATTAATGTACCTACCTCAAAATGAGTGGGAGCAACTAAGATAAACTTGTCAATATAGATGATATTCTTTTGACAAGTATATGTTACATAAGTCAAAGCATTGTTAACACAAACTTTGATATAATAAATCTCAGAGATATCTCTTAGGTGATTGATATCATAACATACTGAGATAGACCCAATGGGATATTAGTTCCGTTCCATAAGTCTAACATTAAATGGGTCCTTACATATGTAACAATCAATAATGCTCTCCTTCAGAGGATAATAGGATAAATGAGATTATTTATTTACGCTTCATTAATTAGAAGCCTTATGTAAGTTCAAGTCTATACTCGTTTAGATATTACTCACATTGCAACACACTAGATATGTCTAGATTAATGTGTAGCATCTAATGGAGTATTATAATATCTTTAAAGAAATGAGAGGCTATAATTTGAAGAAGAAGTGAGAATTAAAACCGGTTTATTACTCTAACTTTGAGATATTCAAAGATGACAAAATGTAATTTCGGGTATATCCTTATGTCAGCAGACAAAACTTATCTTATGGAGGAGTCATAACAAACTGATAATAACAACCTAAGTTATAACGACATAATATAGTCACTAAATGTTGTTGGAAATTTATCAGTGGACTCATAAGCTTATTAACTCCATATAATTAATGTTTTGAAGACTTAGTGTGATAAAGTCAGCTACCATGACTCCTTGAACAGTAACAGTTCAAGAGGTGCTGCATTAAATTTCGATACGCAATTAATTATTCGTTTATGAACGAATTGAGGAAACTAAGTTTGTATCGAATTCATTCATGATATGCTTAAGGATCCTATAACTGAATGGCTATTACCCATAAGCCTTATTAAGAGAGCTCATAGACGGGTATTAGTTTATGGCCATGCGCAACTGCATATCGTACTATGAATGACTAAGTATTAGTTAATTTTCCTCATCAGTTTGATTTTGTATGTCTCTAAGAATATGTCAAGCTAGCATAACGGCATATAGACAAATATAGTTACAAATCAAACAAAGGGCTTATGCGTATTTTGATCATAACGATTAGGTTTTAAATTAAGGCTATAGTATGATTAATGGGGGTCCTGAGTCGCATAATGATTCAAAGGCTGTATTTCTCTGCTATAGTACTTGTTTAAGGCTAAAATGAGTGTTAACTCCTGATCAGGCTTATCTAATACTCATAGTAAATGATTACTCGGCTAAGTGGGAGAATGTAAGATTAAATATATTACGTATTAATATTTAATCTATAGCCATTATAATCATTTACATAATATAGATCAAAATATATAACAATCCTATTAAATAATTAGTTGGTAATTGTTGATGGACCATACTACCCTTATTAACTAATTAGGGTTTCCTCCTGGGTGCTTATATAAGGAGAATTATGTGGAGGTTAAGGGGTTAGACAGTTACACATTAGAAACACCCCATTAGTCATAACATCAACATTCGACCTCCTCTCCAAAACCGAATCCCCTATTCGGTTCTCATCTTCACCATCATCAGTCAGCACCCTAAGGAGGAACCAGACCAAGATGACAATCATGTCAAACCTTAATTGCTGCGACTCCATCTGGATTCTCTGCTAACCTGTGCTGATGCAACCAAAGGTATGTTTTCATGTTTTCCATTATGTTCAAACAAAACTGAATCAACATAGTTAGCAATCAATGACGCTGAAATAGGCAAGTATATAACTATTAGTTTCGTTAATTTTACTAAAATGTTAGTTATGGCTTGGTGGCAATATCGTAGTGTGATAAAAGTGTTCGATGTATCATTGAAGTGACGAAGTTCACTCAATAGATCAAACGGGTCAATTTTGAATAATTAGTGTATGTGTAGAGATATGAAAGTTGCAAAATATGCTAGTGATAAGGCGCGTATCGCCATGTAATGGATACACTAAGTTGATTTGAAGAACCCTTGATGTTGGGTCAAATAGCTAGAACGATGTACTTGTAAAATTTGCATCAAGTGGTATGCTTGAACTAGCTAGAACGATGTACTTGTAAAATTTGCATCAAGTGGTATGCTTGAACTATTGAAAACAAGCATGAATTCTATTACGTGCGTGAGACCATAGAATGGTAATGAGACGCCAAAGTTGACAAGCCCGGGGAATGGGTAATTAAGTTTAGAAATCAAAAGAATGAATGATGAAAAGTATGCCATATGACAAACGGGTCGAATAATCGAAATATGGATTTATGAACAAATCGTTTATAAATCGGGTTTCAGTGTGTGAAATTTGAATGATTAGATCCGTATTTTTATTACGGACGCGTAGGAAAAAAATCGACTAAAACGGACATGTAGGCGAAAAGTCATAAGCATTAGAAGTTTGGTTTTGTAAGAAAAATAATGTTGGGCAGATATGCAGGTTTATAACCTGCAGTCGCTGGAAAAAAAGTCTCCCTCGCGCCACGCGAAGGGAACCACTAGTACTGGCGCGACACGCGAGCATGCTCTCGGCCTGCGAAGGATTGAACGAAATCTATCGTGTGGCGCGACATATCAAGAATCTGAAATTTTATTTTGTTTTCATTATTAGGCAATAGAATTTGATTATAAGTGTTATTATGTCATCAAAACTAACATTTTGTATGGTTTTGATGTTAGGTGATATTCCGGATGGTGGTCAAGCGTATGTCAAGAACCGAACACAACATTTTAAAGCTTCCGCAAGCATGACTTTTGTTTTAGCTTAACATGGATCTTGTAATACTTAAAATTACAATATGTTTGTTTTTAACTTGTAAGGATTAAAATCCTAGACACTTTAATTAGTAGGAACTATGAACTTACGCAAAATTTTGTTAACCCGTATTTTATGCAACTAAATGCGTACTTAGTAGTAAATTCATATTAAATTAAGATGGGTGTTACAGCTCATATTGGTTAAGTCTTTTTTTTACAATTGTTTATGGTTTTAACAAAGTTTTCTAAAAAATATTTATTTTTTTAAATAAAAACTTCCTTATTTTTTAAAAAAAATACCATGTACAATGTAGTATAGTATAGATGAGGTATAGATCCGGTATGAGCATTTATAGGTGTAGTAAATGTCCCGTATACTTTTTTTATTTTTTTTAAAGTACCGTGTACAACGTGTAATCCAGAGGTCATGGAAGATGTGATTAAGGTAAGCGTGATTAAGGTAAGCGTGCCGTTGGCCCTATTATCAGATCTGTGACTCCATGGAAGATGTGATTAAGGTAAGCGTGCCGTAAAGTTGCATCTTTTAAAGAGAGACCTTTAAAATATGCTAAAATACGTCGAAATACGTTAAAATACTCTAAACTACGCTAAAATAGGTCAAAATACGCTAAAATATGCGAAAATACTCTAAAGTACGCTAAAATATGTCAAAATACGCTAAAATACTCTAAAGTACGCTAAAATATGCAAAAATACGCTAAAAACTCTAAAATACGCTAAAATACGTTGCAATACACTAAAATACGTCAAATTACGATAAAATACGTTAAAATACGCCGAAATACCTTAAAATAACCTAAAAATAGGTTAAAATAAGCTAAAATACGTCAGAATACGCTCAAATATGTCAAAATACTCTAAAATACGCAAAAATACGTCAAAATACGCAACTAATGATATTTCCACACGCGTATACATATAACATGGCACTATACAATACAAGTGGATTTCAAACAAAACTGTACGTAATCATAGAATACGATAATCGCATGCAACCGAATGTCACCTAAACGACGCATGTTGAAGGTATACGTCATAAAATGACAAAATATGTGAAAGTTCGTCAAAAAAAACGACACGTATACGCGTCGAACGGAGGAAAACATGATAAAAACAAACTTTCTTATTATGCCATATACGATCGTATAGGCCTATGTTGTATCTTATAGCAGGTTAATACGCATCGTATAGGCCTATACGATGCGTATTAACCTCTGAATTTCTCAAAAATACCCCTGAATTTTTCAAAAAAATAAGGGTGTTTCAATAATTTCAGGGATATAATAAGCATTGTATAGGCCTATACGGGTCGTATTGGTTAAGGTTTTTTTTTTTTTTTTTTATACATTTGTTTTTGGTTTTAACAAAGTTTTCTAAAAAAATATTTATTTTTTTTAAATAAAAATTTCCTTAACTTTTTTAAGAATACCATGTACAATGTAGTATAGTATAGATGAGGTATAGGTCATGTATGAGCATGGGTCGTATTGGTTAAGTCTTTTTTTTTACAAATTTTTTTATACATTTGTTTATGGTTTTAACAAAGTTTTCTAAAAAAATATTTATTTTTTGAGTTAATTGCCCGGATAGTCCCTGTGGTTTGCTATTTTTTCACTTTTAGTCCCCACCTTTTCAAAATAGCATGTATAGTCCCTGTGGTTTACTTGGTTGTTACTCGAATAGTACCCAGAGTGGATGTCTGTTAGTTTGCTCAGTTAAGTTGGTATGAAGTTACTAAATTACCCTTACAATTAATAAACAATAATTAAAATATTAAAATATATATAAAATAATTATGTGTGTGGTCCCCACTCCACCCTAACCCAATCAGCCCCTTTCTCACCATTTATGTGGGACCCACCCACTACAACCATCATCTTCAACCTCATTCACCCTCCACCCACAACACAACCCACTCACCGACGACCACCCCCACTCGCCGGCGGTCGAGTTCTGGCAAACCTGCAACGACTTTACCCATTTTCAGGTTGATCTGCGTCTAATGTACCATCCAAGACAACATTATGACCAATAACAGCTTCGAAAGACTCAGTCAACAGATCTGGCTGCCACAAGATAACCATTACACTATCTATAATCACCAATAATAAGAACCGGCTGCATAAAAGCTTGAAATTATTGAAGAAACTTGAAGATAAATTACCATTATTTCTTTCAAAGATAAGTATATACGTTCAAATTATAAATTACCATTCTATTTTTTGGGAAGCTTTTGGTTTACCTGTCCAATTTTGAAAGACGATGTGGCGTTTTAAGTGGCATCCCATGAAACTTCTGTCTGGTGTATCAATCGCTCGCTCTCACAAACACTCTCCGACAACTTTATCATTCTCCGTCACCAGCCAGACCGCTAATCTCCCCGCTGGAAAGTTAAAAATGCAAAACGACGTCGATTCCGTCATCGCAAAACTCGATAATCACATCAGTGAGGCAATGAGTTTAGGAAACTTTCGTTTCGATCAGTGAACATCTGCAAATCAGTGACCATTTCGCCGGAAATACGAGAGTTGTGGTGTTGGGTGTGGTGGTTTGAGTGGTGAAGATGGATAATGGTCGTTGCAGCGGTGGTTCACGGTGACATGATGTGTGAAGGTGGTAGAAGATGGTGTTTACCGGTGGTGGTGAACTTTGAGATGTGAAGGTGGTAGGAGATGATGTTTCAGGGAATCTGGGCGGGGGGAGGGTTTATGAGATGAGAGAGACACAGATCTTTAATGTTGAGGGAGAAAAGGTTAAAGTTTTTATTTTTATTAAATAAATTATTTGTTTTTCTAGTATTTTGTAATTATTAGGGTATTTTTATAATTTTACACCCACTTAACTGAATTATTTAACACCCATCCATTATAGGGACTATCCGAGTAACAATTTGTTAAACCACAGGGACTACACATGCTATTTTAAAAAGGTGGGGACTAAAGGTGAAAAAACGATAAACCACAGGGACTATCCGGGCAATTAACTCTATTTTTTTTAAATAAAAACTTCCTTATTTTTTTTAAAAAATATCATGTATAATGTAGTATAGTATAGATGGCTGATGTATAGGTCCTGTATGAGCATGGGTCATATTGTTTAAGTCTTTTTTTTTTTTACAGTTTTTATACATTTTTTGTGACTCCCTATTATCAGATGGTTCGATACGATGCGTATGGCCCTATACGCATCGTATTGATTCTAAATTCATGTTTTTTTTTCTGTTTTATAAAGTATAAAAAATGTTTTCTATCTGAGTTTTTTTTAATGTTTTACTTGTAAGTAGAAATTAAAAAAAGTGTAGTATATAATACGGTTATAACATAGATAGTATAGTCTAATAAACATGTACCAAACCTATACGCATGATAAATTTTTAAAAATGTTTTTTGTTTAAAAAATAAAAGAATTCTTTTATTAAACTTTGTTAAAACTATAATTAAATGTTTACAAAAATATGTAAAAAAATGTAGTATATAATACGGTTATAACATAGATAGTATAGTATAATAAACATGTACCAAACCTATACGCATGATAATTTTTAAAAAATGTTTTTTGTTTAAAAAAATAAAAGAATTCTTTTGTTAAACTTTGTTAAAACTATGATTAAATGTTTACAAAAATATGTAAAAAAAAGTGTAGTATATAATACGGTTATAACATAGATAGTGTAGTATAATAAACATGTATCAAACCTATACGACATGATAAATTTTTAAAAATGTTTTTTTGTTTAAAAAATAAAAGAATTATTTTATTAAACTTTATTAAAACTATGATTAAATATATACAAAAAATTGTAAAAAAAAACTAAAGCAATAGGACCCGTATATGCCTATACGATGCGTATTAAAAAAGTCAGCCGCCAGAAAAGAACTGAAACATGTAGATTTGACTTTTGAACCAATACACATCGTATAGACCTATAATGCATATTGAAAAAGACAAGGTGTGGAGATAAAGATAGATAAGAAGGTATGGGAATAGAATTCCCCGAGTGATTTATACCCTTTAATTATTCTACACAACTCAAGGCGCCGACTTAAACCAAAATAAATTTAGGATTCAAAATTCAAACAATCGACCATCGGGGCCACGAACGAACACAGCTTTTCCACGTCAGCCCAATAGCTACTTCTTTTTCTTTTTCTGTACATATATATCGAATCTCGTGTGTGATGGATCTCTTGCTGTCATAATCACTCAAAGGTTCTTAATCACTTCGTTGATTCATTGCAGATCAATCTTGTACAGTCACCGGGGATCGACAAACGCATAAAAAACAAGTTTTTTTAGGTAAATATTTTACAATATCTTTCATATAATTCTTTTGTAATGTTCGATTACTAATCGGATCTGTTGTTAGTTATCTGTGTTTTGTTTTTAAGATTATTGATGATGTTATGTACCATGTTAGTGTGCGTGTTTTAGGGTTTTAATCTGATTTTAGGGTTTGTACTTTGTAATCAATTGGGGCTAAACCGATATCATTCTAATTTTTCTTTTGAGTGGACTTTTGTATATTAAGTTTTTTTTTTATTTTTTTTAAATAGTAGAGCTTTCACTTATGTTTGTTTGATTAGGTTTTTTATGATGATGTTGCTGCATTCTCTGTTTTTTGAATTTAGACAGCTCAAACCGAAGCGTGTCGTTTGGTTTCACCCGTTTGAGATCCAAACGGGTTGGGTTTCGCTGGTTGGCTGTTTATTGGTTTGGTCTGGTTTGAAACTTTGTTATTTATATATTTTATTTTTTCATTATTTTGTGTGTAGTTATGCATATGTATTATACATATATACCATCCTTAGGATTATAAACTTTTTATACAAACTAGTGATTTTAAAAAGTTTGGTTCAAACCATCAAACCGCAAAAACCTAATCATTAAACCGCCAAACCTGTAAAACTGGCTGGTTTGGTTTGTAGTTAGTGGTTCAGGCCCTAACTTTTGTCAAAACCGGCCGAAGCAGACTATAAACACTTCTGCTAATGGCATTTATAAGGTTGCTATCAGACCTGCTATGTTGTACGGGACAGACTGTTGGGGTATCAAGAAAACACAAGCTCGCAAGATGGATGTGGTAGAGATGAGGATGCTAAGGTCGATGTGTGGGCACACATGTTAGACCGGATAAGAAATGCAGTTTTTTAGGACAAGGTTTGGAGTAGCTAGTATATCAGATAAGATAAAGGAAGGGAGATTGAGATGGTTTGGGCATGTGAAGAGGAGGCATATGTCAGAGCCGGTTAGAGCGGTTGAAAACCTCATTGTGGAGGGGAGGAGGAGTAGAGGCAGACCCAAATTGACTTGGAATGAGCGGATTAGGCTAGATTTAATAGGGTTGCACCTCTCTGAGGACATGGTCCATGATAGGAGTTCTTGGAGACGTAAGGTTAAGGACTTTTAGGGAGGGGACCATTTTCGTCTTAGGAGTGTCATTAGATCCTATATTTGCATACATATTAGGTGGAATTTACGTAAGTTGGTTTTGGTAGCAAAGTTTATAGGTTGTTATGATTTTGTCTATTTGTACCATATACTTCTTCAAAATTGTTATTGGTAGCTATATATAGATATACTTCTCATGGTCTATTTTTAATTATGATATATTTTAATTGTCTGTTGTGATCTTTGGAGCCGTGGGTCTCACTGGAAGCAGCCTCTCTATCTTTAGGGATAGAGGTAAGGTTTGCCTACATCTCACCCTCCCCAGACCCTATCGATAGCTTTGCTATTTGTGGGATTTACTGGGGTTGGTTGTTGGTTGATATGATTATGGTTCTTGTTTTGCAATTCTACTCACTTATTTGATTTGTGCATTCATAGATGAATAAAGATTGAAGTTAAGATTATCCAATATTGATTCATTACTTTGTATTCATCATGATTCGTTACTTAATTTTGAATTACAAATGTTTGCGTGAATATATGTATATACAGTCATAATCATGCCAAAGGAGAGAAGAGACCGTTCAGTATCTATGGGTAAGTCTAAATTTTCTCCATACCGATGTAGCACGAGTCAAACAAAACAATCACTGGTCAACAACCCGTTAGAGAACGAAGAAAGTCTGAAAGAATGGGAAGACACTCGCTGTCCTGTTTGTATGGAACATCCTCACAATGCAATCCTTTTATTATGTTCTTCACACAATAATGGTTGTCGTCCTTACATGTGTGACACAAGCTACCGCCACTCAAACTGCTTCGACCAGTTTCGTAAAACCTTCTCTGAAAGTCACCTGTCAGGCCCATCAACTGAACAAAGTCAAAGTCAACCGTCCATCCCTTTGACTACCGATGAGAAGTCAAAGATGGTGTGTCCTCTGTGTCGCGGGGAGGTCAACGGGTGGGTGGTTGTTGACCCGGCCCGTTTGTTTATGAACACGAAGACACGAAGCTGTGCGTGTGAAACATGTGATTTCACAGGAACATATAAGGATTTACGGAAGCATGCGAGATTGGTGCATCCGTTTGTAAGGCCGTCGGAAGTGGACGCTGCGAGGCAACAAGATTGGAGAAGGATGGAAAGGCGACGAGATTTAGGGGATTTATTGAGTACACTTCAGTCGTCTATTGGCGAAGAACGGGAATGGGATGAAGATAGTACTAATGATTTATCGTTTGATGATGGTGGTTGGTTGACTGTTTTCTTTCTTATTAGGGTTTTTCAACCCGGAAACAGGGCACTCGTGTCGGTTCAGAGACGGACAAGGAGACGTTTGTGGGGTGAGGGGTATGATGGTGAGGTTAGGGATGGTGATGTTGATGGTGAAACTTTTGATAGTGAGCCGGGTTCTGAACCGGGCCCACGTAGTTTGTTTCAGTTTAGTCGAAGACCGCCTGCTTCGGATGATGATGATGATGATGATGATGATGATGATGATGATGATGAATCTTGAAACACATCGAAGGTAAGAATTTTTTTTCTTAATAAGTTGACTAGAGGGGGTGAAATGGTGATGGGTTGGGTAATGGGTCAAAACTGGTAACTTTTTGATATGGGCCAACTTTAGTTGGTTTCCATAGCAACATTGGGTAATGGGCTGGGAGGCCGGATAACAGATCATAACTCGTAATTGTTTGATATGGGTCAACATTGGATGGTTTGGGTCGAACCCTGCACGAACCTGAATATTTTACATGTGTGTCCGTGGGTTGACACAAACATGACCCGTTTAACTTTTGATAACTTCTACTTAGTTTTTTTGCATATTAATACTCTAAGATTCTAAATTTACATATTATTATTATTATTATTATTATTATTATTATTATTATTATTATTATCATCATCATCATCATCATCATCATCATCATCATCATCATCATCATCATCATCATCATCATCATCATCATCATCATCATCATCATCATCATCATCATCATCATCATCATCATCATCATCATCATCATCATCATCATCATCATCATCATCATCATCATCATCATCATCATCATCATCATCATCATCATCATCATCATCATCATCATCATCATCATCATCATCATCATCATCATCATCATCATCATCATCATCATCATCATCATCATCATCATCATCATCATCATCATCATCATCATCATCATCATCATCATCATCATCATCATCATCATCATCATCATCATCATCATCATCATCATCATCATCATCATCATCATCATCATCATCATCATCATCATCATCATCATCATCATCATCATCATCATCATCATCATCATCATCATCATCATCATCATCATCATCATCATCATCATCATCATCATCATCATCATCATCATCATCATCATCATCATCATCATCATCATCATCATCATCATCATCATCATCATTATTATTATTATTATTATTATTGTTTCTCCGAAGCAATTATGTCTAAAGTTTTAATTAATTTATTTTTATACCTTTTAGAGTTTGGCATGAAACATACACAAATAGCATCATCATCATCATCATCATCATCATCATCATCATCATCATCATCATCATCATCATCATCATCATCATCATCATCATCATCATCATCATCATCATCATCATCATCATCATCATCATCATCATCATCATCATCATCATCATCATCATCATCATCATCATCATCATCATCATCATCATCATCATCATCATCATCATCATCATCATCATCATCATCATCATCATCATCATCATCATCATCATCATCATCATCATCATCATCATCATCATCATCATCATCATCATCATCATCATCATCATCATCATCATCATCATCATCATCATCATCATCATCATCATCATCATCATCATCATCATCATCATCATCATCATCATCATCATCATCATCATCATCATCATCATCATCATCATCATCATCATCATCATCATCATCATCATCATCATCATCATCATTATTATTATTATTATTATTATTGTTTCTCCGAAGCAATTATGTCTAAAGTTTTAATTAATTTATTTTTATACCTTTTAGAGTTTGGCATGAAACATACACAAATAGTTTAGGTTGATACTTAAAACAAAATATATGAAAATTAAATAAATGGATTAATCTAAACATGTTTGTGGGTGTGACCCGAAACTAACACGGACATGTTTGTACTAAATCCAAACGGCCAAACCCTTAAATTTACTACGGGGTTCTTGTGTTGTTAGAATTTCACGCCCCTAGAATGTTAAAGCATTGTGAGGGCACAATTATAAGGATTAGAAAACTGGTCGAAGTAGTTTGAGTTGCGGTACTTAAATCGCCGAATCTACATATGCATTTTTTCTGAGATTTTAACTAATGGGTATTTTTATAACTTGATTCAGGTGAATCTACAGTCGATAGATATGAAGAAGAAAACCATGTGAAGAAATGTGTTTGTTTTTACTCTACAGCTTATCATCGGCTTTTTATATATATAAACAATGAGTTTTCTCGTATACTTTATTCATCAACTTCTGTTTTTATATAAAAGGAAAATACGGAAAGAGAAACTTAATTACAAAAATTGTTCTTTTAAGTTTTAGTTAAGTATAGTTTATGGGTCTTTTGTATTTTCTATATGCACCCCACCCCAATATGTCTATAGACACAGAGTGAATTATAAGATACTCAAGATGAGCTCGCTAAAAGCTTGAATCGAGCTGAGTTAAATGAGCCTGAGCCTAAAAAAGTGTGTTAATGCACCTGAGCACTAGCTTATTTTATTAAGATTGTGCAGGCTAGTAAGCATAAATAAGCCCCTATTATTTATTTATATAAAAAAGGGTAATTGCACGGTACCCCCGACCGCGGGAGGGTTCTCCCTCCCCAGCAGGATAGCCCCATACCTAACTGGCGGTGAATCCCCAACCATCGAGTGGACCATAGGTTTTTGTAATCGACCGGAGTCGAACCCGGGTCCCCACGATTTGTGTGGGTGAGGCTGGCCACTGGGCTGACACCCAGTGGTTATTATTTATTTATATAGGAAAGGTATAAAATATAAAAGTCCCTTAATATGCGAAGCGTATGCGAGTATAAGGTTATAACATGTGTAATTATGCTAAGTTGCTCAGATGTGCGGTTGAGATGCTCGTGTACGATTTGCACTATAACCACTCTTCTACGTTAACCAGCCTCTATTTGTATAAAATTCAATGTAATACGTTAAATATATAGCTTCTTTTATTAAAGATTGAGAAGGCTAGCAAGCATAAACAAACCCCTATTAGTGTTTATGATGATGTTGCCTTGATCTAACGTTATTCATGTTCTACTGATATAATGAAAACGACAACTCACTTTAAAAGTTTAGAAGACAGATTATGTGAAATGGTTAACATGGGTTGTGATAATTAACGATCCCCACCTTAACAACTACTACTACAATTTGATGTTATACTTACATTTACATGATTTAATTTAATGTCATATTTTAGGATTTAAGAAGATTATGGCAAAAACTGAGAAAGATACATTTGGTTTGGGTTATTTTTGTAATTAGTATGTCAATTAAATGAAAGATTACATTAGCAAAACTGAAACAAGATTGCATAGTAAAAATGTATTTAAAAGGTACTTCTAAGTATGCTTACACTAGGCAATATCATAAAACGTACTTCTATGCATGGTTATATCCCGACTGGCATCCGATTAGTCGCTGATTAATCGCTAGTCAGAGGTTCACCGAGTAATGTTTATCTAATCGACCAATTAATCAGTAGGCGGTCAACAGTGGTTAAATCCAACCCTAATTGGCCGAAAATCAATGGCACTCTAGCGATTCTAGCCAAATTCTGACCAGATTCTAGAAATTCCGGCCATTAATCCAATCTACTTGAAAAAATGGGCCGAATAAGGTGTTAAAACATGTCTACTTAAAAATACATGTAATTCCAAAACTATGTTCTCATTATCCCTTGCCATAGGCGTCAACCCAATAATCACGAATTTAATGTCGAGTCATGTTTGTTAAGTTTGATTGTTATTAGTTTCGCAAAACCTGGGCTAGGACGGGTATAAAACTAGTTTATATTGAACTAATAAGATAGATACACCTCGAAGTAAATTTAGGTTTTTCGCCTCATCTTGTGCTTATGGTGTATCAAAATCGAAGTTACAGCTTCACGAAAAACTTCCTCATCAGAATCAAAACTCCAATTCAATATATCACCATAATCATCTTCATCATCATCATCATCTTCTTCACTATCGCTGTCACTATCACTCTCACTATCGCTCTCACTATCACTATCACTCACACTATCACTGTCACTATCACTATCGCTATCATTGTCATCATCTTCTTCACTATTGCTGTCACTATCGCTATCGCTATCACTGTCACTATCACTATCGCTATCATTGTCATCATCTTCTTCACTATCGCTGTCACTATCACTATCGCTATCACTGTCATCATCTTCTTCACTATCGCTATCATCTTCACTATCCCCATCCCCATCTCCGGGTTGCCGTCTGCTTACTCTCACCACCACAAGAGACACCGAATTCATAATGTAACCAGTTTTCGGAAGACACAAAACCGGAATGTAAGCAGATTTCTCTTCATATGTTAATCCAGTACCCTTACCATAAGTGTTTTCAAACAACCACGAAAGACCCTCCGGCGAATAAGAATTTTTCAAATCAACAATCTGCCGATTCGTCAAGCAAATTTCACCCCCTTTTCTTAACCTCCCAATTCTGATCTCACAAAGCATCGGATGTTGGACCAATAACCGCGACACAACACTCCACCATTCGATCGAATCAGCAATGACGCATGCTGCAACATCACTATGAAGCCCTGACTCGACTTCATCCGCCGTTGGAAACAGAGCATCCTCTGTTTCCTCTGTTTTCTGGACAACCGAGTGAGCAAACAAGAACACAAAGCTCTGTAACTTAAAATCAAATTGGGTTTTCCAGTTAATCAAACATGGAAGCACCCCGAAGCTAAAACCGGATTCCTTCTGTCCATCATCATCATCATTGATGAAAACAACATTAATAGATCGAAACGATTCAAACTTCTTTAGGAAAGTTAGCGCGTGCTGGATCTCGGGTTGGATGGACTTCAAATAATGCATATTCCGGATACATAACTGAGATCCGACTGCTGGTATGGAAGAATTTGGTGGGGAGATTGAGATTGAAACAGAAGGCATGAGAGGGATCATAGAGGCAAAGTGTTTGGAGATTAGAGAACACTGAAACAGGAACTTGAAGTTTTGTTGTTGGATTTTGGTGAGGATTAAGATGAAGAGATCATCTGGGAGTCTCATGAACACTATGTTCGCGAGTCATTTAACAGGGGGAGGTGAGGGGAGGGGAAGGAAAATATATGGTCATATTTTCTTCCCTTTCCCCTCCTCTCCCCTTGTTAAATGAAACTCGAGAACATGGTTTTTCATATTTTCATCTCTTTTCCCTCCCCTACCCCTATTAAATGAGTCTCGGGAACAGAGTGGAAGTGATTTGGATGTTCTTGAGTTCTTGATTCTTGCAAAGACATTGTAGTTTTTAGGGTTTACAATGAATGGGGTTTGTGTTTGATATATGAAACACAAACTGCATTACAAACTTGAGAAGTTGAGATATAATCCGTATTTATAGGTTACTACTATCCTATTTTGTTTCAAATTTTAATGAATTATTATGTGTTGCATTTTTGGAAACTATATTCTTTTCAAATCATCAATATCTTTTGATGTAAACAATATATCTAAATCAATAAAAATATTCATAAAACCGAAATAAATCATTGTTGATATGATATTATTATGTTATGGGTTATGATTAAATACAAAGTCTTCTAAAAGTAAGAAGTCGTAAGAAGGGTATTAAATGGACTCCGATTGACCTCATGCAAACGGCATTGAAATCGTCTCATCGAAATCTACAATGTGATATTTTAGGTTTATGTTTTTAGATGTTTCACCTGTAGATTTTAGACTTTTTGTTTACATCATATTGTATCTTTTCTATATTTGCGTTATTGTGTCTTTTTGTGACTCGTTGTGTCTTTTTTCTTCGACGTTGTGTTATATTGTTTGCAATTGTGTAATATTTTACTCGACATTGTTTTATATTTTGCGATTTATTGTGTCTTTGTACACTTCTTATTTTTAAAAGTCTTTGTATAATAACCTTAACGACTAATATAGATTAAAGTTTCATTCTCTAAATATTTTCCATTGTATATAATTCTATTATATACGAATTAATGAGCCTAGCTGGCAGCTGGCAACTCGGTTTATTTTTGGGTCGTATTATTGGTTCACTTTGCAAAATTAAATCGACACCACCAATACGGGTCGTATAGGCCTATATAACCCGTATTATGGTAACTTCAATTTCCAAGTTCAGTCAAAGGCTGACACTGTCTTCACACGCTTCTCTAATACACATCGTATAGGGCTATACGATGCGTATTGGTAAAAGGTTGTCTATCAACTCTGACAGGGTTCACATGCAAACCTATACGGATCGTATAGGCCTATACGATTCGTATCGAGTACGAGGTTACTTTCTGTCACTCAACAGTGACATAAAGTGATTGAAAGGAACATTACGTCAGACCTATACGGATCATATAGGCCTATACGACCCGTATGGGTCTATGAATTTGCATTCTTCTTGGACTTTATAAACGAGGAAGACAAAGACGAATCACAAATTCATTCCCTTGTCTTCATTTTTCTTTATATTCGATTCCACCATGTCTTGGTTCAACCTTAATTACAGGTGAGTCGTCCGACACAAACACGAGCACGTTTATTCCGGGAAGCAGTGTGGTATAACATTTTTTAACTTGTTTTGTTTGTTTTGTTTATGAAATACTTAGCACAACGTTTGTATTAGGAGGGGCCTGCAGTCCCTGATTCTTACGATGGGAGAGGAAATGATGATCACGCGGATGAGATCGTGTCCAGCTTTCATCCACATCATAATGAATCGTTGTTTCCAGACCGCAACACCTCAACGAGGTAAGTATTTATTTACTTTTTTCTATTCGGCGTTAAATTTACCATTACCGTTTACCCATTGTTTTTTTTAGTTTGCCGTGCCCCGCCAACCGTTGTTGCCAGATCTGGAGGAGGTAAAAATATATGTACTTATTATTAAGAAGGCTTTTAGATGTGCTGTTATTATTTAACCGTTGATTTTTTCACGTTATTGTGCCTAGCGATGATCATGATTACGGGTGTCCGGATTATGAAGCCGGTTACGGTGCCTCGTACGGACAAGAAGACTATGGAAATAACTTTTTCATTAGTGGTGCCTCTGGCGTACAACAAGACGTCGGTGAGCCTTCTTAGGCACAAGAGCCATTGGGTGATGAGCAACCCGCCTACCCTGAAGTTTCGTACAATACTGATCAGGTACGAATGATATATATTTTGTTAAAAATATTACTATAAATGTTATATTTTTTTAAATATATTATAAATGTTATTTTTTTTCTATTAAAAAATTATCATAAATGTTATATATTTTTAAAATGTATTATACAATGTTTTTTTTGTTAAAAAATTATTATAAATGTTATATATATTTTTAGCTTAGGATTTTATATCCCGCAATGATTTAGAAGGTTGGATAACAAGAAGGGGTTTAGCAAACAGATACGTTATTGTTACTAGACGGTTAAAGAATCACTGGACATGGCTCTAATGTTGTCGTAGTGGCGAGCATGAGAGTAATAAGAAAACCGGCAACAAAAAATGCGCATGCTCTTTTATAATGATAGGTCGTCTCGACCAAAGTCGTCGAGCTTGGCGGATAGATTATCTGCACAAAAATTTTAACGAGAAGCATAACCACGACCCTGCTGAACAACTGGAGGGTTACGAGTATGCCATGAGTCTTATTCCTAATGAGTTTAGACTGGTGCAAGAGTTGACAGATCAAGACATACAACCCCATACAATCTGGAAAGCCGTAACCGGACATAACCATTAAAACAAATGTGTTCCGAAGGACATATACAACGCTCCCCAAAAGATTTGTAGTTTTTAGGGTTCACAATGGGGTTTGTGTTTGATATATGTCACACCCCCAAAACACCACATACGGGGACCCCGCTAGGCGTGTGACGTACCAGGATCCAGCCACTAATCACATTGAACTAATAACAAGATATTATATAAAAGTTCCCATTTATTACGTGAAAGTGTTCTCAAAGCATAACTTAATGTTTAACATGTTCAGCGGAAGCATAAAGTAAACCATTGTTCAAATCTTCAACACCAAAAGTACGAAAACCATTAAGTTCATCACGTGTCTCCAATAGGCTTGACCCATGACCATTCCAGCATTCCCAGACAGCAAGTTCCATATCCAAAGAATCTAACGACCTGTGAGCATGCAACAAGTGTATCAGCACAAAGCTGGCAAGTCACAGTTTTTACAAAATGTTTAGTTACCAAGTGTTTAGTTCAATTTAATAACAATGTTGATAATTACTCGAGTACCGCAAGATGGCGTCAGATTGTTTGCCCGTCCCCAATGCCCCTATCAAAACATTGGTCGTGATTTAAGGTCATTAGTTCACGCCCGTCTTCTCAGGTACGGTGTGAGGTTGCCAAACCTAATAACTCTATCAACTAATACCCCGTTACCCCTCAGGTTACTAATTCGGTATAAGGTGGGACTTAAGGTGATAGGAGTGAGTGTATTATCCAACATCCAAATTTAACCCAGAAAAGACGTATTCCTCTTAGGAATACCCGTTTGATTGTCCCACCCATCGGGACGCATGCTCAAGAGAAGTGAACTCACCTTAGAGTTGCTTGGTAAATTAAGTAACGTATTCCAAGTTGGTCAACCCAATCCTAACGTGGTTACCAATGACAATCAGTATCGTACTCAAGAATGCACATATTGTTGTCACTCAACACGTATAACATGACAGTTCAACATCGCATACAATTTATTATCATGTAAACACATAACATATCAGTTCACAATATTCAGCCAAACAACATAAACACAAGTTCAAATAATGTGCGGCCTGTATCAAGTGTGCGACCCCCCATACCTCTGTGGCCCAGTTCAGTTTCAAAAATGACCATCAGTCGAGACCATGAGGTCTCGACTCGCAACCTCTGAAGTCTCGAGTCGAAACCGGCGATCTCGAGTGATGGATTCATTTATCAAGACCACGAGGTCTCGAGTCAGGTCTCGAGTCGCAACCGGACCCACAACCATGGTCTCGAGTCCTCTTGTTTGCATACAGGCGTGGTCTCGAGTCGAAACCAGAAGATTTTGACTCGCAACCCCAGTCGAAACTAGGTGATTGTAACTGATTTCCTTATTTGTGGTCCATTACCTCCGTAATATTAGTTAACACAATTTGGCAGTTTCAATCAGATCAAATCAACAACCATTCAACAATCATGCATTCTAATTATTCTCTAAACATGAACAACAATTAATCCTTCATTCGGATCATTAGATTAATGGATTCGAACACTAACATGCAACCTAAATCATGAACATCAAATAATCAACTAATCCTTAATCAGATTTGCACAACAAAACTGTTTTATCGTACCATACCATCGATCTCATGGCTATCATGCAACTCAGATCAACATAACAACAATACCATCAAACACTCTTGCATATATAGATTGTCAAAACCCTAGTCCCATTCGGTTATACCATGATTTCCTATAAACCAATTCTAACAGTTTGCAAGTTCTTAATCACCAAACAAGACATAAATCCGCATCATAATCGACCACATGTTCCTGATTTACAACCATAATCTCATTAATATAACTACTAGCATGAAACCCTAGTTATCACATAAATCATAACAATCAAGATCATGGCAACTAACAAAGCTATAACACTAACCAAAAAGCGGAAGAGACTGGCTTGATCGAGATGGGAGGGCTTCGAGTGAGGGGGCTGCCGTCGCACAAGGAAGAGAGGAAGAGAGAGAGCTTAGGGTTTGTGGGTGTTTTCTTGTTTGCAAAATATGAGGATCAAAACCCCATAATGGGTATGTGTATGTGCAAGGGGGAGTGGGCCGAACCCATCTTGGGCTGCCCGTGGGTCATGAATTCAAAACAAGAGAAGTTAGGCCGAGAGAGGTATGCGGCTAGGGACAAGGTGTGCGGCCCAAAGGGTTTGTGCGAGCAGAAAATAGTTGTGCGACCAAGTTTCGTTATACAAACATACTCACAATACATTCACATAACACGTATCATTCAACTCATTCCATTATAATTAAACATATCAATAAGTCACATAATGTTCATATAAATTACATCAAAGCACACGAAAAGCTCTAAAATGCGATTGTCACATCATCCCCAACTTGAAAGAAATTTCGTCCCCGAAATTTGATAAACAGTCTTGGGAGGAAAAGCAACGAGTCAAGATGACTGTGGGTTTCTCTCGGGTGCCACATCATCCCCAACTTGAAAGGGAATTTCGTCACGAAATTCACTAGTTGCGTCAGAATTTGGTTTAGCAGTTTTGAGCAGTTAAGGATACTTGAGGTTCAACTGATCCTCGCATTCCCACGTGAACTCCGGTCCACGTCTTGAGTTCCAACGAACCCTCACGATTGGAATCCGACTATGTTTACGAACCTTGACTTCCCGGTCCATGATTTCGATAGGTTCTTCAACAAAATGCAACTTATCGTCAATTTTCAGTTCTTGCAGCAGCACCACAAGTGTTTCATCGGACAAACACTTCTTTAGGTTTGAGACATGGAAGACATCATGGACGTTACTCAACTCGTCAGGTAACTCGAGCTTGTAGGCCACTTTACCAATTCGTTCCAGAATTTTTAATGGCCCAACATAACGTGGATTCAGTTTGTCGCGCTTCCCAAAGCACACCACACCCTTCCAGGGTGAGACTTTCAGCATGACACGATCGCCTACAACGAACTCCAAGGGTTTCCTACGCTTATCAGCGTAGCTTTTCTGGCGGTCACGCGCTGCCGCCATACGATTTCTGATCTGGACAATCTTCTCTGAGGTTTCAAGTACAAGCTCCGGACCTATGATTTGGCTGTCACCAACCTCAGCCCAACAGAGATCGGCATTTCTGTCCATACAATGCCTCGAACGGAGCTGCCTGGATGCTGGAATGGTAACTGTTGTTATAAGAAAATTCTACCAAAGGTAAGTGTTTTTCCCAACCTTTACCAAAATCGATCACACATGCTCGTAGCATGTTTTCGAGTGTCTGAATGGTTCTCTCGCTTTGACCATCAGTCTGAGGGTGATATGCATTGCTCATGTCAAGACGTGAGCCAAACGATTTGTGCATCGCCGGCCACAGATCGGATATGAAATGCGGATCACGATCAAAGATGATAGAGGTTGGCACCCCGTGCCTAGAAACCACCTCTTTCAGATAAACACCAACAAGTTGTGAGAATTTGTCAGTTTCCTTTATCGCTAGGAAGTGCGCAGATTTCGTCAAACGGTTAACGATCACCCAAATGGTATCGTTTCCGTTTTGAGTTCTAGGTAGGCCGGTGACAAAGTCCATGGCAATCTGTTCCTATTTCCACATGGGTATTTCTGGTTGCCGAAGCAATCCAGATGACTTCTGGTACTTTAACTTGACCTTTGCACAAGTCAAGCATTTACTCACATACATCGCGATGTGAGCTTTCATCTTCGGCCACCAATATAAGATTCGTAGATCCTGATACATCTTATCAGAACCCAGATGAATAGAGTATCGAGACTTGTGTGCTTCATCCATCACAAGCTCTCTAAGGTTACCATACAAAGGGACCTGAAGAAACACTAGATAAATGGTCGGAACCGAGATATCTAGGGGGTTTGAATCCGCATAAAAGGGTTAGCTCTCACTCGATTTGATTCAGTTGCAGCTGATCTTCTACTCAAATGGTTCTGCAAAAAAGAACACCGTTAGCCTCGCCAAGGGGAGAAGGGGGTTCTCTCCTTGACCCGACTCCGGTGTGAGAATAAGTATTGATAATGAAGAAGAAGATGTGTTTGAATAGTGTGAATAGTCTGAGTTCATACCTGAACAGTTCTTGTATTTATAACCGGGAGTTTGGGAGGGAAAACATGTTATTGAAAAGATGACGGAAGATGCTAACGCCGTAGCGGTTACATTTTCTCCCGTTAAGTTCTTTGATCTAACGTCAAGTTGTCTCGATCCGATGTGAATGCACACGGATCGTGGTTTGATCTATGGCTGGGAGTTGCCACGTGGAAAGTGATTAAGTGGAGATTACTCTCCAATTGCATGCCTTCGTTGTGATTTCAGGGGCGTTTGTGATGATGACACGTGTCCAGACGGTTATAACCGTTTGGGTGGTGCACGATCATATTCTTTCTAGAAGATTACTGTTGTAATCTAGTGTGGCACTTTGCTGTGTGGAGACCATTGAATAAATCCTAAGTCTAAATTATCCAGGTCTGGATATTTAGGCGGAAGTATTGATCCCAGGATTTTTATCCTTTGCTAATGGGAGAAGGCGCAAGGATTTATGTTTTCCTTTGGGCGCGCGACTACAGATTGCTGATTACTTTCTCCCTTTTGTAAGACCAGTGCGCGGCCGCGCAAGGTTAAAAGGTCAAAAGGCCAGTATGTGGTATGGTCTCAAATACTTATTATGAGGTTTTTGGGACCTTACCCCTTCAAGTCCCCCCAGTCTAGTGTTGTACTTATGCAAATAAGTGGAGCACTGGACTTATGAGAGGAAAATGTTTTTGGGCGCAAGAAATAAGGAATCTTCTCTTAGAAGCTTTGAAAAAAGGGAAAATGTGACTTTGTAATCATGCTCTGACATGTAATGACGTCAACTGGCAGTAAGAGTGGGTATTTTTTTCTTTTGTCTTGAGATTCGTAGTGGCGCTTGTCAGACTTCATTAATGAGGAAATGACCCTGGTTCCTGTAGCGCCGTTTGGATGTGATATAGTTCTGACAATTAATGATGAGTAGGTTTCTCCTTTCCCGAGGTTGAGTTCTTTTTGTATATATATGCGTTGGGTTGCTCGTTTATTTCTCTAATTTGGAAAAAAATGAAAGGAAAACGTACCATTCGTTCCCGACGACTCTCAGATATCCTGAGGATTCGAGAAGCTGCTGAGGCTCTCTTGCTATTGGCTGATTCTCCTCCACTGATGGCTACCGGAGGGAACTCCGTCCTTGTTGGTCCTTCTATGATGGCTTGTTCTGATGATAAAGCTCTCCGGCAAGGGAGGGTTGCTGATAATAGTATTGTTGTGCTGGATGCGGATGGCTTGATTGCTCGTTTTCCGATGATCCGGGCAGGAGAGTGTCGGTTGGTGTATCAACGTCGGAAAAAACCTCCGGGGAAGGTGAATGTTGAAGATGAACTTGTTGTTGATTAAGTTTGGGAGTATCCCTTCTTTTGATGTTTGTGTTAGTCTTGTTAACACAAATCTCTTTTTTGAAGATCACCGGTGTGATCATTGTATATATTCTTAGCTTTCGGTACTAAACTTTCAAAGATCTTTGTTATGATCTTTGCTAAGAAGTGTTTATGCTATACTGGATAATGTATATTTTGATGCACTGCCGTGCCTGTAAATTGCTATTTAGATTACAATATGTTGCATGTGTTGAATTGCTTTTGGATAGGTAAGGCGAATGAGAGATGGTATTGTGCTCATGTGTGAACGTTTGTCTAAAAGGCATGATCGTTTGCCTGATTTAGACTGTTCATGAGGTGTACAATGCTTGACCATATTGTTTTCGCGCGAACCAAAGAAATTACATGCAATTTGTAATAAATAGTGACATAAGTAAAGGTGATGTTTGTATTGATAAGAGCGCAAGGCTTGTAATACAAAACATAATAAAGAAATACATTGCCTGTACGTTCTTCCGCTTTTGTAGACTGTTTTATATGTAACACCTGCGCAACTGTTGTGCGTTCCAAGTGCGGGGAACTATAGTCCCATCGATCCTTTTTAGGGTATATGCCCCCTTGCCTAGGACCTCGTTGATGACATATGGTCCTTCCCATCTTGGCGCTAATTTGCCAGGTTTTTCGGCGTTTGAAGCTTCGTTGTCGCGCAAGACGAAATCACCGGGGACAAAGGTACATACGCGGACGCGCGCATTGTAATATTTTTTGAGTTTGGATTTGTACCTTGCTTCTGCTATAGCGGCGTTCTCGCGCCTTTCTTCCAGAAGGTCTAAATCCATCCTTCTCTCTTGTTCATTGTTCTGTTTTTCCATAGCTATCATGCGCGGTGATGGCAGGCCGATCTCGGCTGGAATGACGGCCTCAGATCCATAGACTAGACTGAATGGAGTTTCGCCTGTGCTAGTCTTTGGCATTGTTCGATGAGCCCAGAGGATGCTGGGGAGTTCGCCAACCCACCCCCTGCGTGCTGTCCCGAGTCGCGCTTTTATGCCGTCAACGATTTGTTTGTTTATGCTTTCTACCTGACCGTTCGCTTGAGGATGCGCGACGGAGGCAAAGTTGTGCTCGATCTTCATTTCTTTGAACCATTTTTGAAGATCTTCCGTGGCGAAGTTTGTACCGTTGTCGAAAATAATGCGCAATGGTAATCCGAATCTGCAAATGATATGTTCCCATATAAATTTGCGGATTACCATTGCTGTTGTTGAGGCCAAAGCTTTAGCTTCCACCCATTTTGTGAAGTAATCGACCGCGACGATGATGAATTTTACTGCACCTGGCGCGTCAGGAAATGGGCCGACAAGATCGATGCCCCATTGTTGGAACGGCCAGGCGGAAGTAACGGGAATTAGCGGATTTTTGGGTCGGAGTGTCTTTGGTGCGTGGCGTTGACATGCTGCGCATCTTTTTAACAAATCAACTGCGTCCATGTGCATCCCTGGCCAGTAGTATCCGGCGCTCATTATTTTTGCCACGACCATACGTGGCCCCGTGTGTATTCCGCATAAACCCTCGTGGATTTCTCTGACTAGGTATTGGGCGTCTGTTTTATCAACGCAGCGTAGTAATGGGCCCATAAATGACTTTCGGTAAAGGACGCCATCCGCCATTTCATAATTTATCGCTTTGTGTTGTATTTTTCGAGCTTCTGCTTTTCCTTCCGGAAGTTTTCCGTGTTGAAGGTACAAGATAATTGGAGACATCCAGGATGGATTTCCCATTTCTATGACGCTTACTTGCTTGAAATGAATAGAAGGGTTGGATAGTACCTCTATGCGTACTTCCTTTGCTAAGTGCTTGAAGCTGGTAGCGGCTAATTTGCTTAGCGCATCTGCGTGCTTGTTCTTGCTTCTATTTATGTGGTTGACTTTGAATGTTTGAAATTGGCTGATTAGAACCCGCACTTGTTCGAGGTATAATGCCATAGCTTCTTTTGCATCATAGTTGCCATTAACTTGCTCGGCTACTAGTTTTGAATCGACATTAGCTTCAAGATTTTTTGCCCCCATTTTTAGCGCTAAGCGAAGGCCAGCTAGAAACGCTTCATATTCTGCTTCGTTGTTAGTGCTTCGGAAATCTAGGCGTATGGCATATGTGAGTTCGTGATTATTTGGGCTAATTAGTCGGAGACCTGCTCCTGCTCCATCGTCATTGGAAGCGCCATCTGTGTGTAAAGTCCAGACTCTATCGTCGAAAACGGGTATAGGGTTCTGGATTGCTTCGCACTCTTGAACTTTGTCGATGGGAACTTCGGTAGCAAAATCTGCTAGGACTTGCCCTTTGATTGCTGGTCTTGGCCTATAGAAGATATTGTATCCTCCCAGCTCAATGGCCCATTTAGCCAACCTTCCTGCAATGTTGGGTTTGGATAAAATCTGGCCCAAATGATAATTGGTGAGAACTGTGATGACATGGCCCGAAAAATATCTGCGCAGTCGTTGTGATGCGTGTACTAGTGCAAGGACTAGTTTTTCTATCATTGAGTAACGAGTTTCCGGACCGGTGAGCATTTTGCTTATATAATAGATTGGAGTCTGAATGTTTTCGCGTTCTACCATCAGTACTGCCCCGACCGCAACTTCCGCAGCGGATAAATATAAAATTAGTGGTTCTTTTTCTTTTGGCGCGGTCAGCGTTGGTAGTTGGATTAAACATTCTTTCATTTGCTTGAACGCTGTTTCCGCTTCAGATGTCCATTGAAAGTCGGTTTTCTTTGCGCAATTTCGTAGCGTGCTGATGAATGGATAAGACTTTGCTGCGTGATTAGCCAAGAATCTGTTCAAAGCTGCCAAACGCCCGGCGAGCCTTTGCATTTCTTTAACTGTTGCTGGTGACGGCATTAGCTGAATAGCCTGCACTTTTTCTGGATTTACTTTAAAGCCATCTCTTGTGACGATGAATCCCAAAAATTTTCCTTCTTCCATGCCGAAGGAGCATTTAGTTGGGTTGAGCTTTAAATTCACGCTGCGCAGAGAGTCGAATGTGCGCTGAATATTGTCGAGCATTGTGCTTTCCTCATGGCTCATGATGACGAGGTCATCCATGTATACTTCGACAGTCTTGCCAATATCTTCGTTGAAAACTGTGTCCATTAAGCGTTGATAAGTTGCGCCTGCGTTGCGCAAGCCGAACGGCATTTTGGTGTAACAGAAGATGCCTTTATCGGTGCGGAACGCCGTTTTGTCTTCGTCTTCTTCTTTCATCTGGACCTGATGATAACCCTTGTAACAGTCAAGAAAGCACTTCCATCTGAATGATGCTAGAGAGTCGACTTTTTTGTCTATCTCTGGAAGCGCATAGCAATCTTTTGGGCATGCTTTATTCAGGTCTTTGAAGTCGACGCACATTCTCCATTCGCCGCTATGTTTTTGCACCATTACTGGGTTGGCCACCCATGTATGGTATTTTACTTCGCGTAAGATTCCCGCATTCAGTAATTCTGCCACTTGCTCGTCCATGGCTTTTGCTTTTTCTTCACTAAAACTGCGTCTCCCCTGAGCAACAGGTTCCGCGGATGGTTTGATGTTTAGACAATGTTGCGCGATGTCGCGTGGAACCCCAGTCATGTCTGCTGGGCACCAAGCAAATATATCTTTGTTGTTAAACAACAATTCTTTCAGTTGTATGCGTGTTTCCAGTGAAATGGCTTGTCCTAGCAGAATGGTCTGCTCTGGGTATTCGTTGTTCAGGACCCATTTCTCTGGCTCGTTTGGTGCCGAAGGTTTGACTACCTTTGCTGGTGGCTCGTCGTTCACGTACATGACTTCTTTGCTTGAATATAAAATTGCAACCCCAGTCTCTGTTGGAAATCCGCAAGCAGCATGTGGGATAGAAGTGATCATGCTAAATTCTCTTTGTGACCGTCTTCCGAGCAGGACATCGTGGCGTGATGTTGCCGGCATGACCATGAAATTGACTGTGACGGTTCGTGAATGCTCGCCATCCGATAAAGTCACAGGGAAAGCTATTTGCCCTAATGGGAATACAGCTTCGTTGCAGAATCCGGTGAGGGGAAAATCGACCGGTTCCAGGCGTGCCTTGTCTTCTGTGTCCAGCTGTTTGAAACATTGCTCGTATATGATATCCATCGAGCTTCCCGGATCTATAAACATATAGTCCGTTCGGTAATGTCCGAAGATACCAGTAATAATCACTGGTCGTTCTTCCTGAGGGCCCCCAGGAACAACAGGAAACACAACTTGCTGTTCCCTCCAATGTTGATCGTAGTTTCGTTTATTTGGCCTTCGTGACGGACCTCCTTGAATCATGTTTGTTTGATTGGTTTTCTGATAACTGCTATGTCTGGATTGTATTTCAATGGTACGATGAGATTGGATGTCCCCCCGACGTGGTGTTGGTGGGTCCAATACTGTGGTGATGATTTCTTCTCCAGATCTGACGTTTAGGAACTTAGATCTGGTGATTTGCATAAT
This sequence comes from Helianthus tuberosus, assembly GCA_030545235.1. NCBI lineage: Eukaryota > Viridiplantae > Streptophyta > Magnoliopsida > Asterales > Asteraceae > Helianthus > Helianthus tuberosus. The sequence goes on from CM060368.1 coordinate 169,999,892, forward strand.
GATTGTGTTTAAAGCAGCTTGGCATCTACTTAACCAATGTTCTGGGAATCTTTCTATGATTAGATCTGAGAAATTCTCCCTTTCTGAGTAACTGTTATCTCTGTTTTTTCTCATGATTTCATTGATCTGAGTGTTTTGGGTTGTAGAACCTTCAGATCGAGGATCTGGTAGGTGAGATAATGAATTTTCTGCCATGCTAAAAAACAGAGTATGAGATGAACTGAATCGAAACGAGATAAAAACTAGAAAACAGAGGAATCGGTGGGCGCCAATGAAGAAACACTAGATAAATGGTCGGAACCGAGATATCTAGGGGGTTTGAATCCGCATAAAAGGGTTAGCTCTCACTCGATTTGATTCAGTTGCAGCTGATCTTCTACTCAAATGGTTCTGCAAAAAAGAACACCGTTAGCCTCGCCAAGGGGAGAAGGGGGTTCTCTCCTTGACCCGACTCCGGTGTGAGAATAAGTATTGATAATGAAGAAGAAGATGTGTTTGAATAGTGTGAATAGTCTGAGTTCATACCTGAACAGTTCTTGTATTTATAACCGGGAGTTTGGGAGGGAAAACCTGTTATTGAAAAGATGACGGAAGATGCTAACACCGTAGCGGTTACATTTTCTCCCGTTAAGTTCTTTGATCTAACGTCAAGTTGTCTCGATCCGATGTGAATGCACACGGATCGTGGTTTGATCTATGGCTGGGAGTTGCCACGTGGAAAGTGATTAAGTGGAGATTACTCTCCAATTGCATGCCTTCGTTGTGATTTCAGGGGCGTTTGTGATGATGACACGTGTCCAGACGGTTATAACCGTCTGGGTGGTGCACGATCATATTCTTTCTAGAAGATTACTGCTGTAATCTAGTGTGGCACTTTGCTGTGTGGAGACCACTGAATAAATCCTAAGTCTAAATTATCCAGGTCTGGATATTTAGGCGGAAGTATTGATCCCAGGATTTTTATCCTTTGCTAATGGGAGAAGGCGCAAGGATTTATGTTTTCCTTTGGGCGCGCGACTACAGATTGCTGATTACTTTCTCCCTTTTGTAAGACCAGTGCGCGGCCGCGCAAGGTTAAAAGGTCAAAAGGCCAGTCTGTGGTATGGTCTCAAATACTTATTATGAGGTTTTTGGGACCTTACCCCTTCAGGACCCATATTCGCTCCATGAAATAGCAAATACCATCAGATATTTCTACAAGTCGTTTCTCCATGCCCCGCAAGGATTCAGCTTTAAGGTTCTCATCTTTCAACGCTTCAGTTTGGGCAGAACGAATATGGTCAGGTAGGTTAGAGTGGATGGTGAGCTGCAAGGCTCGAACACGTCTAGGTTCCGTCTCCTTGCGACTAAGGGCATCAGCCACAACGTTAGCCTTGCCTGGATGGTATTTGATTGCACAATCATAATCGTTTAAGAGTTCCACCCAGCGACGTTGTCGCATGTTCAACTCTTTCTGATCAAAGATGTGCTGAAGGCTGCTGTGGTCGGTATAAATTGTACATTTAGTACCGTACAAGTAATGCCTCCATATTTTTAGCACAAAAACCACGGCCCCCAACTCCAAGTCGTGAGTCGTGTAATTCTTCTCATGGACCTTCAACTGTCGAGAAGCGTAAGCTATTACCTTCTCGCGTTGCATCAGCACGCAACCGAGACCCTGAATAGAAGCATCACAGTACACCACAAAATCTTCGGTACCCTCGGGTAAAGACAGGATTGGTGCACTGCAGAGTTTTTGTTTTAAAAGCTGAAAAATATCTTCCTGCTTCGTTCCCCAGGAGTATACAACCCCCTTCTGTGTCAACGTGGTAAGAGGTTGAGCAATCCTCGAGAAGTCTTTGATAAATCTGCGGTAGTATCCAGCGAGACCTAGAAATTGTTGCACCTCCGAAGGATTGTTTGGTGACGCCCAATTTCTGATAGCATCAATCTTAGTGGGATCTACGTGTATTCCCAATTCGTTAACAATGTGGCCAAGGAAGTGTACTTCTCGAATCCAGAAGTTGCACTTAGAAAACTTCACGTAGAGTTGCTCTTTCCTCAGGAGCTCCAAGATAAGACGCAAGTGCCGCTCGTGGTCCTCCTTACTCTTAGAATAGATCAGGATGTCATCAATAAACACAATGACAAAATCATCGAGGTACAGTTTGCACACACGGTTCATGAGGTCCATGAAGACCGCTGGGGCGTTAGTAACCCGAATGGTATAACCAGAAACTCGTAGTGGCCATACCGCTTTCTGAAGGCTGTTTTAGGAACATCCTCTTCTCGGACTCTCATATGATGATAGCCCGATCTTAAGTCAATTTTCGAGTAAAAGCTTGACCCTTGCAACTGGTCAAACAGATCATCGATGCGAGGTAAAGGATAACGGTTCTTAAGTGTTACCTTGTTGAGTTCACGGTAATCAATACACATATGAAAGGACTCGTATTTCTTTTTCACGAATAGAACTGGGGCTCCCCAAGGCGAAGAGCTAGATCGGATAAAGCCTCTATCCAACAGTTCTTGAAGCTGATTTGACAGTCTTGCAACTCTCCTGGTGCAAGACGATAAGGAGCACAGGCAATTGAGGTTGCTCCTGGCGTAAGGTCGATCTGAAATTCCACCTGACGGTGTGGAGGTAAACCTGGAAGTTCTTCGGGAAAAACGTCGGAAAACTCACGGACAACAGGCAGATCGTCGATTTTCCTTTCTTCTGGCTGAGTGTTAGTAACGAGTGCTAAAATAGCAGGATAACCCTTCCGTAAACACTTCTGGGCTTTCATAACTGAGATGATGCCCACCATTATACCACTTTGATGACCTTGGACCGTCAAGAATTCTCCACTAGGGAGAGGAATACGTACGATTTTCTCCTTACAGAGAATTTCCGCTTGGTGTTTAGACAACCAATCCATACCAACGACTACATCAAAACTTCCAAGAGTAACAGGGAGTAGGTCAATGTTCAACACTTGACCCATAAGATCGAGTTTACACCCAAAATGAACGTGTGAGGCTTCAGTTGACTTGCCATCAGCCAATTCTACAGCATGTTTGTTTACGAGAAGTGTGGGAGTCACGCCTAATTGACGGCTGAACCCCAAGGACACATAACTCCAGTCGGCACCAGAGTTGAATAAAACAGAAGCAAAAAGGTTGTTCACAGAAAACGTACGGATCACGAGGTTGCCGTCGTTCCTGGCTTCACCAGCGCCAATAGTAAACACTCTTCTACGAGCACCATTCCCACCATTGTTGCCGTTGTTATTGTTCCCAGCAGTGTTGTTGTTATTCCTAGCATTCTGATTCAGTTGAGGGCAATCCCTCCTAAAATGACCCTCGTCTCCACACTGGAAACACCCCTTACGATTACCCTAGTTCTGTTGAGGCTGCTGGCTTTCCTGTTGTTGCAGCTGCTGTTGCTGTGGAGGCTGCTGTTGCTGTGGAAGTTGCTGTTGCTGCTGTTTTGGGAATGGGGCCCTGCAATCCCTTGCCATATGACCCACTTTATTGCACATGTGACAGATTCAAGTGCACGGTCCACGATAATGGTAGTTGCACTTGCTACACTTTGGTTGTTCCCCGCGTAAGAACCCTGATTCGAGTTGTTGCTCTGATTCTGATTAACAGAGGATGACTGGCTAAAACTGCGGTTGTTACTGTTGTCTGACTTCTTCTGTGACTGGTTCGAGTTGGACACCTTGTCTGTATCGTTCCACTTACGTTTGTTATCCGTAGCAGGAGTAGTAGCTATAGCAGTAGTAGCAGTAGCAGAAACACGTGGTGGTAGCGAGCCACGCTCCACCTCCTGGTCGGTGATCTTGTGAGCCAACCGAATTATTTGGGGTAAATTGTTGAGGTTCACTGCAGTAACCAAGCCCTTGACCTGCGGGACTAATCCCTTGATGTACAGTTCGATTCTCCGGTGTGGTGGTCGTGATAAATTAGGACACATGTTCGCCAGCTCGTGAGATCGTTTCGTGTATGCCTTAATTTCAGACCCCACAATTTTCAGATCATAGTACTCGTTCTCCAGTTTCTGCACTTCGTCACGAGGACAGTACTCTTCTCTCATTAACTCTTTAAAATCATCCCACGTCATTGCATTTGCCATTTCAATGCCCAGCATCTGGACTTGGGCATTCCACCAAGTCAACACACCATCCTCAAGAGTGCCCGAAGCATACTTCACCCTGTCCCCAGCAGGACAGTTACACATAGCAAAAACCGACTCGGCTTTCTCGAACCAACGGAGTAGTCCCACTGCTCCTTTAGTCCCACTGAACGTCTGTGGCTTACAATCCATGAATGTCTTGAACGTGTAAACAGGTGGATTCTTCTGATTCTGATTCACATGTTGACCAGCTTGCTGAGCCGCTAGGGCTTCAGCCACACGAGTGTTGATCAAGTCGGTTAACTCTGCCGGCGACATGACAATGTTGCCACGTCCACCGCCGCGGCCTCCACCATGTCCACCGTTTCGTTCGCTCATGATTCTATATAAGAAGAGTGGAAAAAGGTTAAGGGTCGGGATTGAGTAGGAATCAAACATCGCTACGACCATTATGTCAGATAACGGAGCGGAACCACCATCACACTTGCTTAGCCTCACTGGGACTCACATGCATCCCACATTATTATTATGTGTGCACCCATAATGATAATGTGATTTGCATGTTTATCCCAGCTCCTCTTAACTCGTGCTAAAAGGTTCCTCAAATTTGAGTAGCAGGACAAAAGACCTCACAAACACAGATCACGAAGGTCTAAAAAAATGTCACACTAACACTCACACAATGCAAGAGGTAACACGGGAATCCATACTATAGTGCTAAGTGTGTGCAATCACATGCAATGTCATACGTAAGTGTACACTAGTCATACAGTGTAATGAGTAAACGAGAGACGAACATTGCAATCTGGAGCTGAGTGTCATGGTCGATTTTAGAACTGTTCGGTTATAGTCTGGTTTTATAAAAACATTTTAAAACCTCGTTCACTATAACCAGTGGCTCTGATACCAAACTGTCACACCCCCAAAATACCACATACGGGGACCCCGCTAGACGTGTGACGTATAAGGATCCAGCCACTAATCACATTGAACTAATAACAAGATATTATTTAAAAGTTCCCATTTATTACGTGAAAGTGTTCTCAAAGCATAACTTAAAGTTTAACATGTTCAGCGGAAGCATAAAGTAAACCATTGTTCAAATGTTCAACACCAAAGTACTAAAACCATTAAGTTCATCACGTGTCTCCAATAGGCTCGACCCAAGACCACTCCAGCATTCCCAGACAGCAAGTTCCATATCCAAAGAATCTAACGACCTGCGAGCATGCAACAAGTGTATCAGCACAAAGCTGGCGAGTCACAGTTTTCACAAAACTTTTAGTTAGCAAGTGTTTAGTTCAGTTTAATAACAATGTTGATAATAACTCGAGCACCGCAAGATGGCGTCAGATTGTTTGCCCGTCCCCAATGCCCCTATCAAAACATTGGTCATGATTTAAGGTCATTAGTTCACGCCCGTCCTCTCAGGTACAGTGTGAGGTTTCCAAGCCTAATAGCGCTATCAACTAATACCCCGTTACCTCTCAGGTAACTAATTCAGTATAAGGTGGGACTTAAGGTGATAGGAGTGAATGTATTATCCAACATCCCAGTTTAACCCAGAAAAGACGTATTCCTCTCAGGAATACCCGTTTGATTGTCCCACCCACCGGGACGCATGCTCAAGAGAAGTGAACTCACCTTAGATTTGCTCTGTAAATTAAGTAACGTATTCCAAGTTGGTCAACCCAATCCTAACGTGGTTACCAATGACAATCAGTATCGTACTCAAGAATGCACACATTGTTGTAACTCAACACGTATAACATGGCAGTTCAACATCGCATACAATTTATTATCATGTAAAATCATAACATATCAGTTCACAATATTCAGCCCAACAACATAAACACAAGTTCAAATAATGTGCGGCCTGTTTCAAGTGTGCGGCCCACCATACCTTTGTGGCCCAGTTCAGTTTCAAAAATGACCATCAGTCGAGACCATCAGGTCTCGACTCGCAACCTTTGAAGTCACGAGTCGCAGCCAGCGATCTCAAGTGATGGATTCATTTGTCGAGACCACGAGGTCTCGAGTCAGGTCTTGAGTCGCAACCGGACTCGCAGCCATGGTCTCGAGTCGAAACCAGAAGATTCTGACTCGCAACCCCAGTCGAGACTAGGTGATTGTAACTGATTTCCTTATTTATGGTCCATTACCTCCGCAATATCAGTTAACACAATTTGGCAGTTTCAATCAGATCAAATCAACAACCATTCAACAATCATGCACTCTAATTATTCTCTAAACATGAACAACAATTAATCCTTCATTCGGATCATTAGATTAATGGATTCGAACACTAACATGCAACCTAAATCATGAACATCAAATAATCAACTAATCCTTAATCAGATTTGCACAACAAAACTGTTTTATCATACCATACCATCGATCTCATGGCTATCATGCAACTCGGATCAACATAACAACAATACCATCAAACACTCGTGCATATATAGATTGTCAAAACCCTAGTCCCATTCGGTTATACCATGCTTTCCTATAAACTAATTCTAACAGTTTGCAAGTTCTTAATCACCAAACAAGACATAAATCAGCATCATAATCGACCACATGTTCCTGATTTACAAGCATAATCTCATTACTACAACTACTAGCATGAAACCCTAGTTATCACATAAATCATAACAATCAAGATCATGGTAACTAACAAAGATGTAACACTAACCAGAAAGCCGAAGAGACTAGCTTGATCGAGATGGGAGGGCTTCGAGTGAGGGGGCTGTCGTCGCACAAGGAAGAGAGGAAGAGAGAGAGCTTAGGGTTTGTGGGTGTTTTCTTGTTTGCAAAATATGAGGAACAAAACCCCATAATGGGTATGCGTATGCGCAAGGGGGAGTGGGCTGAACCCATCTTGGGCTGCCCGTGGGTCACGAGTTCAAAACAAGAGAAGTTGGGCCGAGAGAGGTGTGCGGCTAGGGACAAGGTGTGCGGCCCAAAGGGTTTGTGCGACCGGACAATTTTTGTGCGACCAAGTTTCGTTATACAAACATACTCACAATACATTCACATAACACGTATCATTCAGCTCATTCCATTGTAATTAAACATATCAATAAGTCACATAATGTTTATATAAATTACATCAAAGCACACGAAAAGCTCTAAAATGCGAGTTGTCACAATTACACCTCTCAAGAATTGAACTTGGTATTCCCACAAGAGATAATTTCTCTTGATCACTAGGCTATAGCCTAAATGGCTACTACTATCCTATTTGGTTTCAAATTTTATACATAAATAAATAAATGAAGTGAATTGGCGTGAATTTATAACTTGACTTATAATGAATAATTTAAGTTCCTATCATAGTTTGTTTAAAATTTCCGATTTTGTGTTATATTTAATCATAATCAGGGTTGGTTCTGAGAATTCGTGTACCATGTTCGAGCTCTAAAAAACAAGCCCTTAGGCCTTAACGAAATTGAGTATTGGGCTCAATAAAGGTCTAAAACTAATGTTAATGGGCTAATAACTAATCTAAAGCATAAGTATAGTTTTGTAAGTGGGCCTATGTTGGTATTTGTATAGGTATACCCTATGAAAAAAGAAATTTTTACTTATACATATCAGGTTTTTTTTCTAAAACAGCGTGCCCTCTGAAATATCGGGCCCTAGCCGGTGGTCCGCCCCGCCCACCCCAGGGCCGGCCCTGTTTATAATGAATAAGGAGAGGAAGTTTATTTTGGCTAGGAATGATAGGAAGTAATAGTATTATGACATGTGGTAAAATTTAAAATAAAGGGTAAGGATATTTTAGTTAGTTTTATCCATGGTTGTAAAAATCCCGACTAGTCTCCGATTAATCACTAATCGGTGGTTCACCGATTAGTGGCTGATTAATAGCTAGGCAGTCAATGGCGGTCCTATTCTGGCCAAATTTTGGCTAGATGTCAGCCAAATTTTGACCAAACCATATAAATTTCTTCCAATTACTTAAAAAATGGGTTAGTGAGGGGTTAAAACATGTTTACTTTAAAAAACTACACATAAAAATGTTTGTGTGTATATGTAACTAAAAATTACATATAAAAATCTCAATCCGATTAATTCCGATTAATCCCTATTAATCCCGATTAATCGCTAGTCGGTACCTCACCGCCCGACTAGCGCCTAGCGATTCTTACAACACTGGTTTTATCCAATCTTCTCTCTTCTTCTCTCTATAACTTCAAAACCCACCATTTTCAAAACTCACCATCTTCAACCTTTTCTTCACTTTCTATCTCAATAATCACTACATTGTAGTGGGATTTTTGTCACCAATCAATTATTCAAACACCTAATCCGTGTTCTTCAACTTTTTTTAAGAAACTCAGTTTAATTTCATACAATATCTCATTTTTCCCATGATTTTGAAGCGAATCACTCGATTCGTTCCATTCGATCGCTGATAAGTGTTTCTAGCATTCAAATTTCGTCAATTGTTGAAGAAATCTGAAGAAATCAGCTTCGATCTATGTAAGAAAATTTTGAATTGCATTGTTACGATCTGGGTTTTTGAATTGAGCCGTTGCGTTTTACAAAGAAATGAAAAAAAACAATTTTTTTTTGTATTTTCAATCTATTGCGTTTTAGAAGTAACACATTTTATTGTGTTTTTAGTCCATTGCGTTTAAAAAAAACAATTTCTTTTGTGTTTTTATCTATTGCGTTTTAGGAAAACACATTTTTATGTGTTTTTTGGTCCAATGCGTTTTAGAAAAACACATTTTGAAGTGTTTTTAGTCCATTGCGTTTTAGGTAAAACACATTTTTATGTGTTTTTAGTCCACTGCGTTTTAGAAAACAAAAAACCTTCTTTTGTGTTTTTTTGTCTATTGCGTTTTAGGAAAAACACATTTTTATGTGTTTTTGGTCCATTGCATTTAAAAAAAAAAACACATTTTGAAGTGTTTTTAGTCCATTGCGTTTTAGAAAAAAAAAAAAAACACTTTCTTTTGTGTTTTTAGGCCATTGCGTTTTAGAAAAAAAAACATTTCTTTATGTTTTCTGGCCATTGCGTTTTAGAAATAAGACATTTCTTTGTGTTTTCTGGCCATTGCGTTTTAGAAATAAGACAGTTCTTTGTGTTTTTTGTCCATTGCGTTTTACGCAACTGGGTTTTCGAATATATAGCAATAATATACTCGTGTTAAAGATGTTCGTTCGTTTTTTTGTGCAATTTTTATAAAAAAATAATGTCGTATGAAAGAATTATTAACGTTTAAAAAATGAGGGGAATTGAAGAAGAGAGAAACTATTGTCTTGAATTGACTAGAATGCTCCTAGACAAACTCATGCGCCTTTTTTTTCCTTCAATTTCACTCATTAAATCTTAGCCCTTGATTAATAAAGAGATGTTCAAGATTACTTCCTAGCCTTCCTACCGAATAAACTTCCTAGTATATCCTGACCCTCATAAAGAATTCTATATTACATTTGTAAAAACTATATTCTTTTCAAATCATTAATATCTTTTGATGTAAACCTGGGCCGGTCCGAGGTGGGCGATGACACAGGGCCAAAATTCTCCGGGGGCCCAAATAAATTTAATATTGTATAGAATTTATGCTCTATAAGAAGAATATAATAGATAACACAAGTGCGCCTTTGTATTGGTGGTTATTGCCGTTGCTTAAACAAGGAGACATAGCAGCATATGACATTTAATTCCTAATTTTACCAACTACATCTTTCCCTTTAATTAATAAATTAATTCCTAAAATTAGCTAAGGTTGGAGGGTGTGGTTGGAGCCCCCTAGGGGCTTTATCAGGCCACGTCAGCGCCACCTAGGATCCACCCCAGCCATGGAGCCCCATTTAATTTGTATGGTGTGAATAGAGCCCCTATTAAACAAAATAAAAAAAAAATTTCATTGGTTTAAAACTAGTGGCCCCCACCAGAACCCTTCAAGTTTGGCGTTACCATGGTGGCGATGAAGGTATGGCGGCCCCCTCTTAAAATGGAGGATGTGATGATGGAGCCCCATGGGGCGCTATACTTGCTGAGTTGGCGGGGGTGGCGCCCCCACACCCTCCAGCCTAAAAATAACTAATTAAACACTTCCACATAAATTTTAGTGATTGAATGATTAAATTACTTCCACATAAGTTTTACTGATTGAATGATTGATTGGTTTATATTAAATGGAGATTTGCGAATATGACCATTTTTTTCCGGAGATAGCCCTGATGTAAGCTATTTGTCTAAATCAATAAACATATTCATAAAATCGAAATAAATAATAGTTAATAGATATTATTAAGTTATGAGTAAAATGCACGGATAGTCCCTGTGGTTTGGTGAAATTTCACCTTTAGTTCCCAACTTTTCAGAATTACACTCTTAGTCCCTGTGGTTTGACAAGTTGTTACTCGGATATTCCACAAAGCGGATGAAGGTTACTCAAATAGTCCCTGTGGTTTGACAAGTTGTTACTCGGATAGTCCCTGTGGTTTGACAAGTTGTTACTCGGATAGTCCTTGTCATTCACACCCACTTAACCAGAAAAACTAACCTCCATCCGCTTTGGGGACTATCCGAGTAACAACTTGTCAAACCACAGGGACTAAGAGTGTAATTTTGAAAAGTTGGAGACTAAAGGTGAAATTTCACCAAACCACAGGGACTATCCGTGCATTTTACTCAATCATTCGTTTAGAGCAGTTAAATAATAAAGAGAGATAATGAAACCCTCAAATTTGTTGGCCATTAAAAAAAAAAAACCCTCAACTTTGGTAGAGCACTGTCTGGCAGAACGCGACGAGTTGGGTCGGGCGAGGTAACGGGTCCAATCAGGATCAGATCTGAACAAGTTCGTTGAGAACGGGTCATCTTAGAAATTGTCAATTTGGTCCAGGTCGAAACAAGTTTCGACGAAATGGCTATTGGCTGTTGTCTATAAAAAAATGTTAATTAAGCTTGTCCTTCTTACCTATGTGGTTCCAATCATTTTAAATATTTCTTCAACTTATGGCACATCTTCTGATAAAGCTTATATCTCACCGTTAGATGCAATTTCTTTAACTTCTGTTATAAGAATCTATCACAATGAAAAATGCATCAACTTCTTTCTAATAAAACCATTATTACATTAAAATCAAATGAAGAAATTGATATCAATTTAAGAAATCGGATGATCAACCTAGCGAAGAAATCAAAATCACCACGAGGAAATTGATTATACTCAAACAAACAAATCAATATAATTTGTGAGATTACTTGATGGGATAGATCTTGGTTAGAAAAAGGCGCTCTTGATGCGCGAGGTTCGCAAGGCGATCAGGAAAGCGCTTCAGGGTTTTGAGGTTGCGTCTCATACGCCTTTGGGTCAAAATTGGGGTTTGTAGGTGGGTGATATGTAACAACAACCAAAGGGATAAAGAGATTATGAATGATTTACCGGATAAAAAAGCTCATGCGTAATTACAGATGAGACACATATAGCTTTTGGTTGTACAGCGTCACGCCTTGCACATGTGAATCTCTCAACTCTCAGGCCTTTAATTAGAACCAAGGGCTCGATTCTGGTGTGTTGCATACTTATATCCCGTCGTCGTCTTAGAAAATAAGGTTATCTTTTAAATTATAGCATATCTTCTTGACAAGTTTTAAAATTTGTGTTTTTTTTTCATGACTTCTTTTAGACCGATGATCATAACATAGTAAAACAACTTTACTCTAGATAACTAATTATTACCGTATATCTTCTTGACAAGTTTTAAATTTTGTTTTTTCTTTTCTAAGTTTTTCACAACTTCTTTTAGACCGATAATCATAACAAAACATTCCGTGAATTTATTTAAAGGAGAATGAGTATTAGTATATAGTTGTGGTAATTTGTATTGGGTTCGGGTTGGCATGCTGATATCTCCCAATGTGCACACGGTCCATTTAACTAATTATGTTAAGAAAACCCCAACGCTAACCTTAATACGCTTAACCTATAAGAAAACCCCAACGCTAACCTTAATACGCTTAACCTATGTAAGGGTTAGATAGATTACTTATTGAACTTATAATTTATAGTTTTTTTCTCTTCAATTTTTTAACCTGTTGACGGGTACACCTGGTTATATGTAATTGAACTTAACATGACTCGCTTATCAAAGGGTTGGATGGGTCAATCCAGGTAACTCGGATATGAGTTGATTATCAACAAATATTCGCATGATAAAGCAAATGTGGTGGAAATACCCGCGCGTTGCGGCGGGTATCCCGACTGATATATTCAACTATGTCTATTACAAATGTTGACGTTAAAGCATGACAATTGTTACTTATAAAATATTGTTTTAATAGGAAACCCACGCGATACGACGAGATGGATCTTTTTGTACGGCGGGATGGCATGTTAAATTCTTGGATCACCAATTTCATAAGGTGTCATTGATCTTTCCATAATTGATATAACCTCTGTAATCGTTCTATTTGTAAAAACAGAATTGTTTTAAGGGTAAATTACACTTTTCGTCCTTTATGTTTGTACCGGATTGCAATGGATAGTCTTTAACTTCAATAATTACAGTCACAATCCTTTATTTGGAAAACCCATTACACCCTACGTTCTTTAACACTAACCAGGTTAAAATTTTCAGTTAAGTCTATTCACATGAGGGTAGTTTTGTAATTTTACCAATTTACTTAAAAATATATTTATAAAAAAGGGAAAAAAAGAAAATATATTTATATTGATAAACCAAACACTCAAACACCACTCCTCACCAGCATTCTCTCTCTAAAACACTCAACTCTCTCTCTAAAACCCTGCAACCTAAGCTCCTCCTCACCACCACTCCTGTCGCCGGCCACCACCACCGCTACAACCACCGCCACCACCATCACAACCAGCTGCAACAACGCATCCGCCCCTCTCTTTCACCTACACAAACGTTAACAATCTGCCGCCACCTGGAAGCTTCAGACGGAACACCAGATAAAACCCAAACTCATTTCATCTCCTCGTCTTTATCCCTTTGCATTCTGGTGCACCACCGCCTTAGCATCACCCGTGCCATAAGCTCACCAACATCAGAGGGGGACGGGATGTCGAGAACCCAGATCTGCAAAATCACAGATCTGCAAAAGCGAAGTTTGCGTTGTCTCATCTTGATTTTAGTTTATTTTTGTTTTTGACAGCGGTGGTCGTCGTGAATTCGCCGGATGAAGTGATGGTGGTGGGGGTTAAGATAAAGAGGCTGTGGGGTGGTGCGGATGAAGTCGATGGTGGATTTTGACTTGAAATTTGTAAATAGATTGAAGTATTTGAAGTAAATGAGCAACATTAATTTTGTATCTGAGGTTTTTTTTGTAGATTTTGAAGATTTAGGTTTGCTCGATTGAGGATTTGGGTTTGCTAGGAAGTAGTGGTCGGATTCGGTGGACTATGGTGGTGGTCACATCGTCGGAAGTTTCTAAGACTGGTTGGGGAAGAAAGGGTGGCAGTGGTGGTTGGATTTGGTGGTTGGTAGCTAGCTGAGATAGACAAGGGGTAAAATGACATAAATGCCCTCACATGAGGTGCACATGATATGAATTAACAGTTTAAATCAAATAGGTTAGTGTTAAAGGACGTAGGGTGTAATGGGTTTTCCAAATAAAAGATTGTGATTGTAATTATTGAAGTTAAAGGCTATCCATCGCAATCCAGTACAAACGTAAAGGACGAAAAGTGTAATTTACCCTTGTTTTAACAATATATTTATAGTCTTGTTTAACATATTAATAGTTTAATAACTTTAAAATATCATAAATGGTTAAAAAGTGTTGACAAATCCGACGGACACAAACTAATCCTCGTTGGACACAAACGTTGGTTGCTTTGACTGTACAATGGTACATACATGTCACCAATGGTCCGACGTTGTAAATCAAAAAGGATGATGTGACACCTGTGTCACTTCAACCATCAAACAAATGCCAAACCAATGAAATATTGTATTTCATACTTGGGATTCGTAAAAATATGTGTATCGTTTACACATATCAATTTTTGTTCGATTTCAAGCTCTAAATCACTTTCTAGAAGGTTATACGCGCACTGATGCGTAAATATAACCAGTTTAATGCAACAAAAACTCTGTAATAGTGAAATAGGCTTAACATACCTTAAATAACCTTTACATAACTTAGAAATAAGTTTTGAAGGCTTTGGTATGGCAAAATCTAGTTTATTCGCTTACAGGGACTAAATTTGACAAACTGCGAAAGTATGCCAATTTGAACTGTAACAGACATTCCGGAACATGGCCATAAGTTAAACATACCATAAATATCCTTCACATAGCTTAGAAATAGGCTTTGAGGGGTTCGGTGTGCTAAAATAAACTTTGGGTCATTCAGGGACTAAAAGTGTCAAAAAGTGCACAAGTTTGCACTTTTGCGCATAACTCACGTTCTGAATACCTCTGGACATCCAAAAATTTATGTAAGCACTAAAATATTTTATTTTAGTGTTTTCCATAAGAAAAATCCATTCGTCACATCATTTGGATCGTTTTTCGCGCTTATGCGCATTCCGTCGTAATTAAGCGAACATCGCGTTCGTACGGCCAAACGAACCGACATCCGACATATTTTTGAGCATGTTTCATGTCCACAATGTTTAGGCATCATTTTAGGGCCTTAAAGTTGGCTTTACGGGCCTTAGAAGTGTCGGGAATGGCCTTAAACACGTGCAGGGACTGAAACTGTAATTTTTGAAACTTGGTTTCTGATCAGAAGCCCCAGGCGGCCCGCCTGAGGTTTTTCTGATTCTGAAGCGGGCCGCATCAGGCTCCCAGAACAGATAAGTATGCTTAGTCAGCAGATTTCAGCTGATTAAACCTCATCCACACATTCTAACTTGCCCTTTCAGCTCATAAGAGGCCATTTTTAGTCACCACAAGTTTCCAACAAGTGTACGCACAAGATTAAATCACGTTATTCAAGAAATGATCTTAACGGTTCGGGAAATACTATAAATACCCAACCCACTTCACTTCATTTCTCACAAGAATCTGATCATTTGTGCTCTAAGTTGAAACCTTTGTTTCATACCTGAGCTATTTTGATCTAGATTAGCATTCGGGGACCCTTCGTATCCTTCGTTCTTTTATTGCTTTTCGAGTCCGAAAGTCAAACTTTGTTTGACTTTCTGCATTGACCAGTTTATGGTCGATGCGAAGTTCGTTTGAACTTCATAACGTGAGCGTGATCACGATGGTTATAGTCCCTAGTGACTATACCTACTGATTACCACGTTATCTTGGCTCAGTGACGAGCCGTAGTTTCGGTCAGAATACGTATTCTTGCGTATTTTGTAACCAAACTACTCTTAGGTATCACAACCGTTTGTTGTGATACCAAACCTGTTTTCTAAACTTAGTTAAGCATGTCTTAACATGCTTAGCTCGTCACTTTTAGTTTAGTGCTTATATAGGGTCGTAAGGTAAGCGATCTAAACAATCGCTTATACTTTCGAACCCGACCCATTTGGTCGATCTTTAGGATCCGACCAAATACATAGGTGACCATAGTATATAGGGAATAACCTTCCGAGGTTATACCTTATGGTCGCTTCGTTTAAGTAGTTGTATGATAGGTAGTTTATATGCCTTAGGTAAATTACCAAAATACCCCTTTAATGCCAAAATTCATTTTAAACATATGTAACATAACTTTTGACATCTAAACTGATTTGACAACCATATTAGACATGTTAAGGCATATTTTACTTATCATAGGACTAGTTAGGCGGTCCGAACACGTTTTACGCGAACGACGCGTTAAAGTAGCATAAGCTACCTAAACGGGTCGTAATGGGTCGTAAGCACTTAGGTTAGGTTTCATTTAGCATGTAGGCTTTGTTAAACCATACTACATGAGTTTCCATACTCATTTGGTTTACGAGCCCTCATTCTATCCGATCTTCCAATTTAGGTCCGGTTTATTAATGTAGTTACCTATATTAGGTGCCGTTTGATATTCCGAGATCTCTAGCATTGCTTGGTGGTTATCTTAGGACTTCTAAGCAATCTCAAGTGAGTACATAGACCCCTCTTTTACTATTTTCCAAACTGTTTTGGGGTGAAACACATGTGCCTACTTGTTACTTTCATGCTTTCCATGTTTTCACATCATATACCTGTTATGTTCGTTAGTACATTATAGTACATGATTTCATTACATTTCATGCTATGTATGCCCATTGTGTGCGTACTTAGTATATTGTTTTACATTACACTTATGCTATGTATGTCCATTGTGTGCATGCTTAGTACATTGTTTTACATTGCATTTCTGTTGCATATGCTCATTCAGCATGTGAACACATTATACTACATTTTGAACCGTTGTAACCTTTTGACTATGAGAACCGTCATAACCGTTTGATTATATGAACCGTTTGTAACTAGTGAACCGTGTGAACCATTTGTATCTGTTGACAGGATTTACATTTGACAATAGACATTTGACAATACATAAACATTTCTACAATTGTTAAACATTACTTTGGTGGTTTGGTTTGATTAAGTGATTAAGTAACGATGCGTGTGTAATAAGATACAAGCATGGTGGATACGCCGCTGGTACTTCCTATATATAAGTGTTTGTATGGTATGACATATCGTAGCGTTATTTGAATCATTTCAGTTTGAGACATATAACATTTTATACAAATATCATACTTTTCACAAGACATTGATTTACAAACAACTTATCTTATACAAACACATTTTTACATGGTTATTCATTTAACCTAACATTTATTTATACATATCATCTGATCTTATCGTTTTTCAAATGATTTACAAGACAAAGCAAATTACAAGGTTCATGACTAAACATTTTTCTCAAACATAAGTCATGAATCTTATTTTCACAAAACCTATGTATCTCACAGGCATTTTTATGTTGACGTACCTATTTTCACATGTGTTTTCAGGAGATGATGCATAGGACTTATCAAGACATACTTAGGCGGACCTGTGCCTTAGTGACTTAAAACGAGACAAGAACTAGTTAATTTATGTTATGTACTCTTTGGTTCTTGTTTAAAACAATGTAAACTTTCATGTTTGATTAATAAAACGAAACTTCTATTGCCATGGATTTGAAACAATTAATTCTGTTACAACACTCCCCGATGTTTCCGCCACGTTTTGTATGTTCTACGTGGTCGGGGTGTGACAGAAAAGATGGTATCAGAGCCAATGGTTATAGGGAATTAGGTTATTAGTAATGCTTTGACCTAGTCTATAACCTTCTTAGGACCCTAACGCGAGTTTACTTGCGTTTAGTCATAAAACAATACCGTCACCTATCCTTAGGCGACTACCACAACAAGAACATAAAATTCAAAACCGCTTTGAAAACTAATCATCTGTTCTAGGATGATTGATTACTAGGTTTTGAACCCTCTATTGTAAGGTTTTGAACTCTCTATTATATGGTTTTGAACCCCTTTGAGTTTTCAAAACCTCGTCAAGGTTTTGGGTTTTAAATAATGTGAACACGTGCAAACTGGAAGGGTGAATGCCTGTATTCTAGGTTTTCTGTCTAGGCAAGCACTTCGTATACATCTCATCAGACGCGAGACCAGTTGTGCTTACCTGGGAATTCTTGGGATGAGTGTTCACTTATAGGCGAGCATGTCTTCGCGATACATTATTTTTGACCCATTTACTTTGATTAATCACCGAGGTCGTTTGTTGCTTTGTAGTAACAAACAAATGACCACTATCCTTGCTTTCATCAAATTTGTTTCATCTCATTCTTTTCGTCTAATTCTCTCACTCGTTTCCTTTCATGTTTCCTCTTTTAGAATGCCTCCTCGACGCGAAAGCCAGATAGCGACTGCCGAATTGGCAGAAATCATTGCGCAGCAAATGGCTGCTCAATTCCCAAACCTCTTTGCTCAATGGAATCAAGCCAACAACAACAACAATGGTCCATGCAATTTCAAGAGTTTTAACTCGGTGAAACCACTCAAGTTTAGTGGTTCTGAGGGAGCGACTGGGCTTCTTCAATGGTTCGAGAGCATTGAGAATACTTTCCGCCACGTGCAGTGTCCTGACAATCGCAAGGTCGAGTTTGCTTCGAGTGTGTTCCAGAAGAGAGCCCTTACGTGGTGGAACGGGGTTATGAGAGATCGTGGTGCAGAAGTTGCTCTAGTACAGACATGGGCTGAACTTAGGACCCTTATAATGAAGGAATTCTGTCCTCGTCATGAGATCAGGGCCTTGGAAAGGGAATTCGACAATCTTGAGCAAGACAGCGGTGAGCATCGAGCCTACACGGACCGTTATGAGGAGTTAAGTCTGTTATGCCCAAACATGGTCACGCCTTTGGATAAGGCAATCGAAAAGTACATTGATGGCCTCCCTGATTCAATACAAGACATCGTGACTGGTAGCAACCCTACTACAGTTAGACAGGCCATTGAGCTATATGCAACCTTGACTGAATCAAAGATCAGGAAAGGTAAACTTTTCCGAAAAGGTGACAAGAAACCGGTCGAGGAATCGAACCCAATCGAGGAATCAAAGACTATGGATGAACAGACTGGATCCCCTAAGAAGTCAAAGAAGCGAAAGGCTTCTCAGAACTTCGCCATGGTTACTCACAATGATCAAGCCATCCCCAACCAACCAGCTCAACCCCCTGCTAGAAAGCCATACAATGGAACTGCACCCTTGTGCAACCAATGTAGCCTCCATCATCATGCCAATGTAAAGTGCCGCAAATGCCAAACTTGCGGACTTATAGGCCATACATCAAGATTCTGCCCAGCTGCAACTGCACCAAACCAAGCTGGCAATAATACCGCTCAAGGTCGTTTTCTACCAGGTTCTTGCTTCAACTGTGGCGAGATGGGTCATTTCCAAATAAATTGCCCAAAGCTTGCTAATGCTAATCTAACGCAGGGATGAGCATCTGACTGACTAGAAGACAACACCCTTTAGAAATAATCATGTCTTATGTATTATTTTCTTTTGTTGTCAAGGTCCATGAAACAGTTGTTATCATTGTTTATAAATAAATCTTTTATTTACATTGCAATGTATTTATGTGGTTGTATGTATAAGGAACATATCCCCTACAATACCGACAAGCAAGGAATCGTATTCCTTGAAAAGCAAACTACCCCCAAAATTTTTTCCATCTTATGATCTCTTGCGTTTCCACGAAATTCCTAAGTACCCGTTTATTCTAAGGAAACGAAGTACAAGGCGCAAGTTACAACACTGGACGAATACCCAAAGTACCACTATAAATCCTTAATAGGGTACCTAAGGGTATTTCCGTAAATCCTAAAATTGTTGTGTTCCTTAATTCAAATATTACATTTCTTTGAAAATAAAATCGAATTTTTTGGAGATCTTCCTATCTCTTCAGATAGATCCCAGAGGACATTGAAGTCCATCGACTGGTTTCCATATCCGTTCTCAATCGATAACAAATTAATAACCAAGTTAAACAACTATGTGATTATGTGCTTATGAACATTACAAGACAAACTATGCGGACTGTGCAAGGAATTACGTAATTATGGATGCATACATAATTATGGAATTTAGTGCACAGAAACCACAGCGAGCTTTGTCATGTGCCTAGAAGTTAACCCTATTCATTTCCGTTTCTGAGGAAGCACCCGTTGAAAATGACTCCGTTTGTTCATTTTCGTTTCTGAAGATTGTCCGTTGAGGAAATGGATATCCGTTTGTCTATCATTTTCATTTCCATTTCTGAGGAAGCACCCGTTGAAAATGACTCCGTTTGTTCATTTTCGTTTCTGAAGATTTGTCCGTTGAGGAAATGAATATCCGTTTGTTTCTCCTTTTCATTTCCATTTCTGATGAAGCACCCGTTGAAAATGACTCCGTTTGTTCATTTTCGTTTCTGAAGATTTGTCCGTTGAGGAAATGAATATCCGTTTGTTTCTCCTTTTCATTTCCATTTCTGATGAAGCACCCGTTGAAAATGACTCCGTAAGTTCATTTTAAGTTTCTGAAGATTTCCCGTTGAGGAAATGAATCCCCATTTGTTTATTCCTTCATTTCCGCTTCTGAAGAATACTCATTGAGGAAAATGACTCCGTCTTTTCATTTTCGTTCTGAAGAATGTCCGTTAAGGAAATGACAGGATTATGCCTTACATATCTCTGGTGATTATTTGACACAAAGTCACAAATAGACTCCTACGAATAAATTTCGGGACGAAATTTCCTAAAGTAGGGGAGACTGTGACACCTGTGTCACTTCAACCATCAAACAAATTCCAAACCAATGAAATATTGTATTTCATACTTGGGATTCGTAAAAATATGTGTATCGTTTACACATATCAATTCTTGTTCGATTTCAAGCTCTAAATCGCTTTCTGGAAGGTTATACGCGCACTGATGCGTAAATATAACCAGTTTAATGCAACAAACACTCTGTAATAGTGAAATAGGCTTAACATACCTTAAATAACCTTTACATAACTTAGAAATAAGTTTTGAAGGCTTTGGTATGGCAAAATCTAGTTTATTCGCTTACAGGGACTAAATTTGACAAACTGCGAAAGTATGCCAATTTGAACTGTAACAGACATTCCGGAACATGACCATAAGTTAAACATACCATAAATATCCTTCACATAGCTTAGAAATAGGCTTTGAGGGGTTCGGTGTGCTAAAATAAACTTTTGGGTCATTCAGGGACTAAAAGTGTCAAAAAGTGCACAAGTTTGCACTTTTGCGCATAACTCACGTTCTGAATACCTCCGGACATCCAAAAATTTATGTAAGCACTAAAATATTTTATTTTAGTGTTTTCCATAAGAAAAATCCATTCGTCACATCATTTGGATCGTTTTTCGCGCTTATGCGCATTCTGTCGTAATTAAGCGAACATCGCGTTCGTACGGCCAAACGAACAGACATCCGACATATTTTTGAGCATGTTTCATGTCCACAATGTTTAGGCATCATTTTAGGGCCTTAAAGTTGGCTTTACGGGCCTTAGAAGTGTCGGGAATGGCCTTAAACACGTGCAGGGACTGAAACTGTAATTTTTGAAACTTGGTTTCTGATCAGAAGCCCCAGGCGGCCCGCCTGAGGTTTGTCTGATTCTGAAGCGGGCCGCATCAGGCTCCCAAAACAGATAAGTATGCTTAGTCAGCAGATTTCAGCTGATTAAACCTCATCCACATATTCTAACTTGCCCTTTCAGCTCATAAGAGGCCATTTTTAGTCACCACAAGTTTCCAACAAGTGTACGCACAAGATTAAATCACGTTATTCAAGAAACGATCTTAACGGTTCGGGAAATACTATAAATACCCAACCCACTTCACTTCATTTCTCACAAGAATCTGATCATTTGTGCTCTAAGTTGAAACCTTTGTTTCATACCTGAGCTATTTTGATCTAGATTAGCATTCGGGGACCCTTCGTATCCTTCGTTCTTTTATTGCTTTTCGAGTCCGAAAGTCAAACTTTGTTTGACTTTCTGCATTGACCAGTTTATGGTCGATGCGAAGTTCGTTTGAACTTCATAACGTGAGCGTGATCACGATGGTTATAGTCCCTAGTGACTATACCTACTGATTACCACGTTATCTAGGCTCAGTGACGAGCCGTAGTTTCGGTCAGAATACGTATTCTTGCGTATTTTGTAACCAAACTACTCTTAGGTATCACAACCGTTTGTTGTGATACCAAACCTGTTTTCTAAACTTAGTTAAGCATGTCTTAACATGCTTAGCTCGTCACTTTTAGTTTAGTGCTTATATAGGGTCGTAAGGTAAGCGATCTAAACAATCGCTTATACTTTCGAACCCGATCCATTTGGTCGATCTTTAGGATCCGACCAAATACATAGGTGACCATAGTATATAGGGAATAACCTTCCGAGGTTATACCTTATGGTCGCTTCGTTTAAGTAGTTGTATGATAGGTAGTTTATATGCCTTAGGTAAATTACCAAAATACCCCTTTGATGCCAAAATTCATTTTAAACATATGTAACATAACTTTTGACATCTAAACTGATTTGACAACCATATTAGACATGTTAAGGCATATTTTACTTATCATAGGACTAGTTAGGCGGTCCGAACGCGTTTTACGCGAACGACGCGTTAAAGTAGCATAAGCTACCTAAACGGGTTGTAATGGGTCGTAAGCACTTAGGTTAGGTTTCATTTAGCATGTAGGCTTTGTTAAACCATACTACATGAGTTTCCATACTCATTTGGTTTACGATCCCTCATTCTATCCGATCTTCCAATTTAGGTCCGGTTTATTAATGTAGTTACCTATATTAGGTGCCGTTTGATATTCCGAGATCTCTAGAATTGCTTGGTGGTTATCTTAGGACTTCTAAGCAATCTCAAGTGAGTACATAGACCCCTCTTTTACTATTTTCCAAACTGTTTTGGGGTGAAACACATGTGCCTACTTGTTACTTTCATGCTTTCCATGTTTTCACATCATATACCTGTTATGTTCGTTAGTACATTATAGTACATGATTTCATTACATTTCATGCTATGTATGCCCATTGTGTGCGTACTTAGTACATTGTTTTACATTACACTTATGCTATGTATGTCCATTGTGTGCATGCTTAGTACATTGTTTTACATTGCATTTCTGTTGCATATGCTCATTCAGCATGTGAACACATTATACTACATTTTGAACCGTTGTAACCTTTTGACTATGAGAACCGTCGTAACCGTTTGATTATATGAACCGTTTGTAACTAGTGAACCGTGTGAACCATTTGTATCTGTTGACAGGATTTACATTTGACAATACATAAACATTTCTACAATTGTTAAACATTACTTTGGTGGTTTGGTTTGATTAAGTGATTAAGTAACGATGCGTGTGTAATATGATACAAGCATGGTGGATACGCCGCTGGTACTTCCTATATATAAGTGTTTGTATGGTATGACATATCGTAGCGTTATTTGAATCATTTCAGTTTGAGACATATAACATTTTATACAAATATCATACTTTTCACAAGACATTGATTTACAAACAACTTATCTTATATAAACACATTTTTACATGGTTATTCATTTAACCTAACATTTATTTATACATATCATCTGATCTTATCGTTTTTCAAATGATTTACAAGACAAAGCAAATTACAAGGTTCATGACTAAACATTTTTCTCAAACATAAGTCATGAATCTTATTTTCATAAAACCTATGTATCTCACAGGCATTTTTATGCTGACGTACCTATTTTCACATGTGTTTTCAGGAGATGATGCATAGGACTTATCAAGACATACTTAGGCGGACCTGTGCCTTAGTGACTTAAAACGAGACAAGAACTAGTTAATTTATGTTATGTACTCTTTGGTTCTTGTTTAAAACAATGTAAACTTTCATGTTTGATTAATAAAACAAAACTTCTATTGCCATGGATTTGAAACAATTAATTCTGTTACAACACTCCCCGATGTTTCCGCCACGTTTTGTATGTTCTACGTGGTCGGGGTGTGACAGATGATTCCAGTATACTCACCTGGTACGATGAATTATTGTGCATACATTGATCGTGGGGGTATGTCATGGAATGTGACACACGTGTATTATATCATAATATACCTTAAGCCGAAGTTGACAAATTGAAAGTTGAGCGTTAAAGTTTAAGTGGACAAACATATTGGAAATCACTTAGACCAGTCTGAATAAGTTGGTGCCGAAAAGTGTTCATTAGTCTGCCTGAGAACAATTTGATCCCATTGCCATTGTAATTGTATATTGTAACTGTATATTGTAACTGGTGAGTTAATTTATTTGTTTATTTGCATTTCTGTTTTTATTTTCATATAAAAATTAAAAAAAAATGGAAAATTTAAAAATACAAAAATAGTGTCTTGTTTTTCATAAAACCAAAAATCCAAAAAATAGAGTGTTTTATTTGTTTTTTTTCAAACTAAAAAACATTAAGCGTTCTTGAAGATTTGACTGATCATCAAAAGTTGAAAGAAATTTGAATTGTGAAATTTGAGTACAAATACTTGGATTTACTAAATGTTCATGTGGTACTTTCCTCTGTTGCATAGAAATGTTTTCTTACACATTTCTGAGAATGTGCAAAATTTGATTTAAATCAAGAAATAGGGGTTGATGAAGAATGAAATGTTGTTAGTTGCAGACAAGCATGAAGCATCACTACAACAAGATCTACAAGAGTCAGAAGAACCGAATATGAATCATCGTCTGATAGTGAAAGTACATATAAAGAAGTACTTGTGAACCTGCTTGAAAGAGAAATATTGAAAAGAAAAGTGTTGCTGAGAATCCTCATCTCACATTCTTTTCAGCAAGATGTTCAAGCAATTCTAATCGTGATCCTAATTCGAAGCTAACTACTAGTGAAGAAGAAGAGACCTAATGCTGAGAGTTCAGAAGTCAAAAACTTCAACAACACCTGCAGCATAGCAACAACCATAGACATCGTTGAAAACGTTGTTGCATTCTTCATCAACCCCTTATTTGCATTTCTGTTTTTATTTTCATATAAAAATTAAAAAAAATTGGAAAATTTAAAAATACAAAAATAGTGTCTTGTTTTTCATAAAACCAAAAATCCAAAAAATATAGTGTTTTTTTTTTCAAATTAAAAAACATTAAGCGTTCTTGAATATTTGACTGATCATCAAAAGTTGAAAGAAATTTGAATTGTGAAATTTGAGTACAAATACTTGGATTTACTAAATGTTCATGTGATACTTTCCTCTGTTGCATAGAAATGTTTTCTTACACATTTCTGAGAATGTGCAAAACTTGATTTAAATCAAGAAATAGGGGTTGATGAAGAATGAGATGTTGTTAGTTGCAGACAAGCATGAAGTGATGCGTGTCGAGTGTGATATATTTTTATATATATTTTTAGCCGTTATTTTAACACTTTAGTCAAGTTTTAAATTTATAAAACACGATATTTTACTAACACTAAACACACATATGGGCAAGTGCACCCATCGTGAGCTTAGTATAGCGTTGGTAAGATACCGAGGTCGTCCAAGGACACAAGAGCTTTTAATACCGGTTTATCCTCAACGTCTAATGAAATCAAAAGTTTGAAAAAAGGTTTTAAACATAAAAATAAAACTAACTAAAAATGCTGAAAATAAAAATAAAATAAAAACAGATAGACAAGATGAATCACTTGGATCCGACTCGCCTTTAGTGTAACCTTTGATGAATTTTGCACTTTTGCACTTTTTAAGAGATTATCTTAGTTAAAGTAGTAGGCCCCTCTTTTGAATGTGACGTTACCCTCAACCCAGTAGTTTGAGTCAGCAAGGATACAATCCTAAAGGGTCGGAATATTGGAAGATAATTAATTAAGTTATTAATGCGTAATGTGGTAGGCCCCTCTTTTGAAGGTGACGTTACCCTCGGCTAAGTGGTTTGAGTCAGCAGGGATACAATCCCAAGTAGCCGGGTTAATGTAATAATAGTAGTTTACATATGAGGGGATCAAGCTATTCGCACCCCGCCATCCAATACCAGTGGGTATTGAAGGAGGTCCTAGTAAGCTTGACCCAGGTCCTTGCAGGATCTATACACTGAACAAGGCAAGAACCTTACTAAACCATTCCCTTAACCCCCGACCAGGTAGCCAACATATCTCTATATAGACCGTAGAGATATGAATGGTGTAAATCTTTTATTTTAGATAGACAGTAAAATAACGCCAAGACACCACGGACAAATGATAAGGAAGTTTCACCTTCAACATAAGAAACTAGTTATTAATGTCATTAACACAAAACCAAATAAAAAGTGCGAAAAGATTAAAAGACAAAAGTATTACACTAAATGCTTGTCTTCACCAAGTGATGTAAGAGACTTAGGCAAACATGGCCTTTGATTGTCAAGAACTCTTACTATCAATCTTGGATCCCGAGACTACTACACACACTCTATGATGGATGATGGATGATGGTGGTGGATGTGGGTTGTGATGGTGGTGGAGGGTGGCTGAAGTGTGAGAGAGGTGGTTTGTCAAGGGATGATTTGCAAGTGAGTCAAGCACCCCTATTTATAGCCTGCACAGAAGCCCGGACACGGCCCCGTGTCCATCCGTCTTCTCTTTCTTCATTAATTGCAGTTTGTCTGCATTAGTTGACCACGCCCCCGTGTCCGCTGGGCATGACCCCTTGTGCAGAAGCGTATCTGTACAATCAAGATTTGCTCAGATTCTGCGAATCTTTGTGTTGACCACGGCCCCGTGTCCGCTGGACACGCCCCCGTGTTGGGAAATAGAAGCTTCTACAACTTTGTCTTTTCTGCAGACACTTGGGCACGCCCCCGTGCTCACTGAGCGCAGGGCGTGTTCAGTCTTCTGTTGTTATGTTTTTGCTTGGGAAGATGCTGTCGAGGGGTCGGGCATGCCACGTTTATTCCTTTTCTTGTATTCATGTTAGATTTAGCTGTATTTTTGCTTCTTTTGTTCATTTAATCCTGAAAATACAAAAGGAAGACAAAAGCACACTTTTTCCAACATTAGTACTAAAAAAGGGTTAGTTTTTTGCCTCATTTGATGTAATTTATATGTTGCATTTTACACACATCATGAAGCATCACTACAACAAGATCTACAAGAGTCAGAAAAACCGGATATGAATTTTCGTCTGATAGTGAAAGTACATATAAAGAAGTAATTGTGAACCTGCTTGAAAGAAAAAGATTGAAAAGAAAAGTGTTGTTGAGAATCCTCATCTCACATTCTTTTCAGCAAGTTGTTCAAGCAATGCTGATCGTGATCCTAATTCGAAGCTAACTTCTAATGAAGAAGAAGAGACATAATGCTGAGAGTTCAGAAGTCAAAAACTTCAACAACACCTGCAGCATAGCAACAACCATAGACATTGTTGAAAACATTGTTGCATTCATATTATGAAAACAATTTGATAGCATCAATCTAGGGGATATTGTTAGGCCCAAAAGTGTGAGACTGATGCATCAAATATGCACAACGAGCTATGGTTATGAGTTGGGCTTTATCGGGTTATTGTATATTAGGATTTGGACCTTAATAGGTTCTTTGGGCCATGCCTAAGGCCATGTGGGCCAAGCAGGCCCAGGGGGAGCCCATGTAGGGCATGGGCTTGTCTAGGGTATAAAGCTAGTTTTATGTCAAAACTAGGGTAAAGCCTCCCAGTTATATAAATTCCTAAAGACAGAGAGAGGGGCTGGGGGATTTAGAGAGTTCTTATACTGTTGAGTAATAGAATCGTGTGCAAGGTGTGTTAAAATTGATTCTCGTGTTGTTCTTCGAATTTATTCTTGAATCACATCAAATTTGGATTCCGCACTAACTTGGTGTTCATTGATATCATTGATAGATATGGTTTTATGGACTTACAACAAATATGGATGTAATTTCAAAGTATAAATGGAAATGCGGAATTATATGAGCATACAAAAGTGGAAAGTTATATCAAAACTTTTTTGCATTAATAATCAAAGGATTACAAATTAGAGTAATGATTATACAAACTCCCATTCAGCCTGATCACACAACTTTTCTGTTCGTACAAAAGGAACAATAAGTGATGAAATATATCTCCAACATATGAGATCTATTTATACAAGTACGAAAGGTCTGTTTGCAGTCAGCTGACATCACCCTGATAGTGACATCTAACATTTCTAACTGAAAAGATTCCTCAGATGTTAACAAACATCTAAGGAAATCTATCATCTGGTCTATTACATAAAACATATGTTTTAAGCTAACATTGTTACATTGACTAAACCACTATTATTCAAACCACTGTTAACTTATATGAAATATCTGTTTAGCCATAACAGATGTTTGGTCTTCATGATCAGTGCTTGTCTTCAGTAGGGCTTTGGCCATCAAGCAAAGGTTTCTTCTTCTTCAACATATGTTCCATGCCTTCAAAGAGATCTTTGATGTCTTCAGCAGATGTTCTGATTAGTGTTAAAGATTCACTATCTTTGGGAGGAGAATGTGTCATTATATGTTTAGTTCTGGATCAGGAAGTCATGTTTTGGATTTTGAAATCATCTGTTCTTTTGTAGGTCCAACAATCTCCCCCCAGAACAGATGATGCCAAAACAGATATTTATTTGATCAACTTTTATTCCTCATCAACTCCTCCCTAATTTAACCATAGAATTGGTGTTCAAATTTCATAGAAAAGTATTCATCTGGATCCCTTTCAAGTCCAAGCCCTAGAAAGCTATCATCTTTTTGTTGGAACTCGACTTGGAGTTCCTTTTTGAGTTAGAGTGACGGCTTGAAGACATCTATAAGATCGTGTAATAGGAAAGGATGAGACTTGATCATAAGGCGTTTAAAAATAACTTGTATAATTTATCATGTAGCATGTCACATAACATGTAAGTTTTAAGCAGTTCACAAAAGCATAACAAGAATTCACTTTGAATAATCACAAATAATGACGAAAAGATTGTAAATTTAGTTTGTTCACGGCGATTATTATTGTTTGAGATTGCGGGTAACATGCGATTCGTGTTTTCGACTTTGTAATGAAGAATGTATCAAATGTAAAACTCATTGAAATTGATATAGCATAAAAGAGATTTAACATAAAACGTGGAGTGTCTCGGAACGAAACTAAGACTATTCCAAGGTGATCGATAATTTCTTTGAGTTTGGGAAGCATGTTTTGGCCTAATAGGTAGAATACTCTCGTCGAAATTTCGATTAACGATATTCACCCTTCCGGTTACTACATGTCCCAAGTCAAACTAAAGTTCAAGACTTGGGCGATATTGAAAATCAAAGAGTGGGACTAGTTATCAAGATGCGGGTTTCACCCCTAACTTAACAACGTCGTTCCCTAAGTGTGGTTAGTACTTACCGAACGAGATAAGGAATTGAATTCCGACTCGTTGGTAAGGGTCCACTAGCATAAGAATGGGGAATTCTCCATCAAGGTATGGAAATCACTCCTAACTTGACGGTACAATTTTGTGAAAAAGCGATAAACGCGGATTGAGGGATTTCACCAAAAGGGAGGGTTTTCACACCTATTTTGGTGAGATCGTCTCATTTGTGAAATAAGAGTGTCTTCACATATTCGTGTGTGTATTATAGTTAGTCTTAGGAAAGTCATGTATATTTTGAGACCAAAACGAAAAAGATAAGGAACAATTAGGGAGAATTCAAGTAGTTTAACATGATAACAAGAATGGTCAAGTAAGGTTCCTAAACAATAGACTTGGTCAAAAGCATGGTAATTTTCCTAATTCCCTATAGTTATGGCTCTGATACCAATCTGTCACACCCCAACCGATGGCGGAAACATCGGAGTGAGATGAAAACATGATTGCTCGAGACATCATAACATGCTAATTGTGACAATAATTAAGTAATTCGAATTTCATCGATACTAAAATGGAAATACACCGTTTTGGAAAGGAAAGTACAACATGGTGCAAGTAAACATAACATCATGAAACAAATACATAAATTTAAAATCTATGTGTGTTTCTAATCCACCCTAAGTACGTTCTTCGTTCGTCATCAACTAGTTTCCTGCAACATGTATTAAAATAAAATCAACAAAAGTTGGCGAGTATACAAACTTGAATACATAGCATTATCGAGTCCAAAAGTTGTCTCATATCCAACATAGTAATTTGCATACATTGGCATCTAACATACTAGCATGTGTTAACTATAAGTCAAACCAAAGTATACCGCAATTGTGCATATCCTTGTCGTCGAAACGACAAGGACGTAACATAGTTTACTTAACAATACCACAAGAATACGGGCCATGCGTTAATCCTATAGCGCTATAATTATTAAAGTAGGCTTGCAAAGTTAATGAGCATATAGAACACAAGTGTAAGCATGACATGTAATAACAAGAATATAACAAGTATCATCTATTTAGACGGATAGAGTATGTGTATAAAAAAGTTTAATCATGAGTGTGTAGTTTATGATATTGTATACATGTTGCACCCAAAGTGTATAAAACGGTAAATGGGATCGAGTATACTCACGGTTTGCGTAGTAAATTCCTGCGTACGTGAGTTGATGCGCTTGAGAGTTTGAACAAGACCGCCGAGTTATCCTACAAGAATAAACGAGGCGTATGAGTTTGACGGAGTTTGGAATCGGAGTGCAAAATTCAAGATGATTACTTAGTATCAAAATACATAAAACTCGTCTTGACGAAATTCCCGAATTTGGACACCATAGTGTAGTGTTCTTCGTAGGCGTAAGTTTGCCTATTGGAAGTCCAAAATTACGAGGGGTTTTCATCAAGATATTCTAACCATGCTCCTCTTGACATCTAACCATGAATTGGTTAGTGTCTTAGGTTCGGTTAATTCATAGATATGTGTGTATATGTATATATATAGTTTGTTAGTAGTCCAAGTCATATATTCATGCACGGAGGTAGGATGATTAGCATCCATTAAACCTCATTGTATGGATTAACCAATGCACAAATCATCATAAGGATGATTCGGATGGTCATGAACATAAGAACATAAAATTACTATATCTAAAAACAACCAAGTGAGCTAGCTAGATGCGTGCATCCCAAACATGGAAAGTGTTTGGGGACGTGATGTAGCCTTGTCCCTTTGTTTGGAAGTTTCTTTTGAGATGTAGTAACATGAGATAATCTAACTAATCAAGCAAGTGAGGTAGTGGATCATAGTTGGAAAGCCAAGGCTTCCATTGTTCACACTTTACCAAAACACAAGCCTTACAATATTGAGGATTGAAGACTTGGCTTGGCCTCAACACTTTGTAGGTTGTTTGAACCTTTTTGGGTAGTAGCTAAGTGAGGTTTTTAGGCCTTTAATCTTCTGTGGATCTACCATACACAAGCCCCACAACCATGATTTTGATTGAGGTCAAGGTAGGAACAAGATTCCATAAGTGAACAATGAAATGAGATGAGTTTGTAAAAGTTTTTATAAATCAGAATGTAAATCTAACTTTGGAGCCTTATGCAAGTGATATACCACATAGTTACACCTTGGTGAACCTTGGGTAACATCCTTGGAGGTCATCCAAGTAGATTGATGTAAGAAAACATGAAGAAAAAGTAGAAGAAAGTGCTTAAAACTTACTGTTTTGAGCAAGACGCAATCTGCTAACACTTGAAAGTTTGGAGGATTTGTTGGATCTTGAGAGTGAATTGAGAGAGTGTAAAGGGTTAAGAGAGTGTGGAGGAGGCTTATTTATAAGGGGGATATTAGGGTTTACCGTTTAATGAGGTTAGGTGGAGGTTAGTTGGTTGAAAAGTGCAATTAAGGCAAAATTCTCGAAGCTGAAACAAGATTCTGCTGTCAGACACCCATACGGACCGTAAGGATATGGTTACGGTAACCACCTTCAGTTTCCAAAAATTGCATTTTAGCCTCTCTTTGTTGTTAGTTAGGTTATATTATGCAATAAGCTTATGTGTTAAGCATATATTAGGGTAAAAGGGTTGTGTTTAAGCATATTATGTATACAGTGTATGATTGATTGAATTCCAATATTGAATAAATGTGAATATGTGTTGGTTGTGTCTAAATTATATGCACGAACTTGGGTGGGTATAAGCATCGAATAACATTGTGTAGTGTCGTATATAAGACACGTATTTGCAAATGAGTAAGTATTATGTACAAATTTAAACAAGCAATATATTAAAATGTGTTTCCATTATGATGAAAGTCTCGAGATTACAAAGATTCAACGAAATACGAATACAAGTTTCTAAAAAAAGAAATACGAATACAACTTTCTAAATAAGGAAAGTACAAGAATGTGAGGTGTTACAGGGCTGATGTGTCACACATACAAATATCAAATCCAAAAAGCGATCCAAAAAATTAATAAAAAGAATCTAAATTACATTGTATCAAATTACATAATATCTAAAGAATCCAGGTCTCTAACTTCTTTTAACGCTCCTCACTGATTACCCATATACTCAAAAATTATCTGTAAACAAAAAGACAAACACAAAGAGGAAACTACAGCTGAGCTTGCTGAGCAACGAAAGAATCAATAGCACAAGTAAAGACCAATCAACGAAAATCAAAACATAACAGATACTGAGACTAAACTGAAATGTAAAACTACATTCAATAACGAGACCGATACAAACACAAATACCTACACTGATATTGAACTGACACAGACACTGACACTAATATCGAAAACATAAATAGTCACAACACTAATACTTTACTGACATAGATACCGAAAACAACGCGGACACAATCCTAACAAATAAACTAATAAGAAAACTGATTCGAATTAATATAGAATTGACATGGAAACAAAACTCATACAAATGCAGAATTTCTAACGAACTCAATCCACAATTTGACACATAGACTGATACGTCGTTGACTATAACAACTAAACAACTTTTCTTTTATAAATAGGGTGTTGCTAAATACATCCCCCATTTTTTTTTATTTTACTGGTTGCACTCCCCCCTTAAAGTTTGTAAATAAATACAATCAACCCTTGTATTTTCTAATTTTTTGAAAATTTGTATTAGGCCCGACCAAGTTGAATGTTCTTGACACTTATTAAATAAAGTATTTGTTACAAAAAAAATTGAACGGTCACAATGATATAAAACGTAATGATATAAGTTATGAAAATAATTACAAAAGCATGTTCTAGTAGGAAGCTAGAAAATATCGAACCAAACAAAACTATAGATCATTCTCGCCAAAGAAAATAACACCACCTATTCGAAAAACAAAAACATATTTATTATTATCTATCTTTTATACTAAATGAATTCTCTTAGGCCACAAGGGCTATTCTTAGCCAATCATTTTGATGATGTGGACACCCTCTTAGGCCAGAGAATTAGCTTTGGGCGGCAATTCATTTTCCTTTTTATTAACACGCTCTCTCTCTCTCTCTCTCTCTCTCTTTAATAAAAAACCCTAACTCTTCATTTCCTTCGATCAACTCCCCTTTTCTTTATCATCGAGTTTCTTTTGTCTTCCCCCTTCATTATCCTCTGTAAACCCTAAAGGAATCTACACCAGTACTTCGAGGATTACTGATTCAATCCGATG
The DNA here is from genome assembly GCA_030545235.1 of Helianthus tuberosus. Classification (NCBI taxonomy): domain Eukaryota; kingdom Viridiplantae; phylum Streptophyta; class Magnoliopsida; order Asterales; family Asteraceae; genus Helianthus; species Helianthus tuberosus. The sequence goes on from CM060368.1 coordinate 170,033,073, forward strand.
GAATAATGGATCTTTCAAATGTCGTTGTTGTTCTGCAAGCAACAGAGTCCCAATCGTGCTGAACGAAAAGCCGCTGAAGATAACCTCAATCAGGTATACAGTTTCATCTATCTTCGATTTTAGGTAATTTGTATTTCCTTTTTTTATTGATATAAATTATTTTAGGTTATACATCATTTGCTATGTGAAACATAAATCCCCTATTTTCGAAGATTATCAACAACAAATATGCTATACAATGTACAGTAGACTATGGCGATTCGATTACAAACCCTAATTCAAAGATTGCCTTTTATTCAATATGTTTTGCTTTTTGTTTTCATTAGTTTTCTTATTTCAAATCTATATAATATGGTTCTGTATTTTATGCTATTAGTGTTCATCGAGATTATGATATAGAGGTTGAGAGTTTGGTTTTTTATCTTGATTTTGAAGAGAACTGAATATAGAACATGTTAGTGGGTCGGGTTCAATCCGTATAGGAGGTTATTTGATAGACTTTCCATGTGGGTACCTGTTATGGCTCATTTTCTAAGCATACATATCTTGAACTATATCCTGCTTTTAATTGTTTATCTTTGATCAGGATACTGGACGGGGATATTGCTAACATCCTGGGTGATATCCTGGGGTATATCGAATTAATCACGTGCAGGTTAAAGACTGGGACTTGCCAACGGTCAAGTGGACTCCATCTCCTCAAGACTCGAGCGTATTTGTTAAAGGAGAGACGTTGAGCCCGAAAGACCAGGTCTCCAACGTTCAACTAAGGAATATTCGTTGGATCCCGGTTATGTAGGATAGTTAGTTACATTTGTTTTACTATAAATAGATGGGGGCGGATCAGATTAAGGCACGAAACTTACACACTTTCAAACACTTTCTCTCTAGCTCATCGCAAACACTACACACAACACTTGTATTCAAATTACATTGTAACACATAGTCGATCCGCACCACATCCTGCACTGTATCCTGATATTTGAAGCAATAGAAGAACAAGGCAGCTGCGATTGTCAACTCCCGAGGTTTTATGCCGGCGATCTAGATTGATCAAGGGCTTTCCTCGTACATCACGTGTCAACCTTTACTTTTTTGCTCATTGTTTGATCATCGATACAGCTCTATATCCCAAGCCGTATCCTGAAACTGTTTTCATATCTAACTTGGTTAACATATTTTTTACACATAATTTTAGCACACTACCTCACTTAACTAATTTGATCACTTAATTGCTTAGGTAATTTTTGACCAAAACAGTACCATGATTCTCTTGATTGATGATTCATAATTTTAAATTCAAATTTCAAATTTGAATTAAATATGGGGTAAAAGATTTGATGTAATTAGGTATTGATTAGTTGCATGATTTGATTGTAGATAAAGACGATATGTTCTTAAAGAGGCGGGTTCAATGAACCTAGACAATCAATGCATAATTATATGTTAACGCTACTTATGTTATAATTTGTGTTGATATATTTACATTTAATAATGCAGGTTCTCCCTAAAGCTTATCTTAGGAAACACATGACCGGAAAGTTGTGAAGAATCAATAGGTAAGCAGGTTCTTCATTACGCATTATTGTATGTTCATGTATTATTTGAGATTGTTAGATACAATGTGGAGGGGCGTATCTCTATTTTATTAGAAACCCTGAGTAATCAATTGATAAGTATAATCACTATGTTTGGGGTTTTATGTTTTTTCTTAAATTTTTTATTGCAAATAAATATAACTCCTCTGTTAGCATTAGAGATGAGTTAAGAGGGGTAGAAATCTGTGTTGGTTTTTACATTTTTCATCAGATGATCATTATCCACCTCTAATTTCGGCAGCAGAAAAGTGATAATCAAGGGTACTGGTATGAAGGAAGAAACTCAATATAGAGTCGTCAAGATCGTCATTAATTATGTGATTAATCGCTTTTGTTTCATTAAATTCATGATCTCATATTACTTCAGTCCCAATGAAATTATCTTTTGTATAATTTGGCTACGTTTGTGCAGGTGTTTGAGAATTGTAGTGTGGAGAAGGATGTCGCAGAATATATAAAGAAGAAAAACTTTGGTAAATTTATATTTTGTTATAATTTATGTTTCGCTTCATGACAAGCTCACAATTATATCGGGACTCAAGTAGCTTATATGGACCCTTGCTGGTTGAGTTATCATACTTTTATATGTTTTTCAGTGATTAGTGTTAGTAATAATTTATAGTTGATTTTGAAACATAGATATAATAATTTGGGCAAAAAATAGCATCTTGAGAAGCTCTCAGTCCAATGAACTCTAGATATTATGAATGTTGTGCAAAATAGTGGTGTGATGTATGTATTTGGTTAATTAAGATCTCTATTGCATGAGCCCGACAGAAGCATTCCTTATTGGATTTCTTCAGGGATCCCACCTCTCGCGGGGGTGCCCGTCTCTTAAAAGCAGTCAGTTACACCAGGTAACTAAATTTATGTTTCTTGAATTTGGCAAAAAAAATGATCTTTACTTTCTTAAGTTGTTGAGTATAATTTTGTCTTTGCATTTTCAGGAGAAAAAAACAACATCCCAGAGTCCTAAAACCAAAACCAATGGGTTTTTCGGTGAAAAGTGGACAGGGTCACTAGTACACAATTGAGCAAATGATGCGGATGACAAAACCAAAAGGTGCGGTTAAATGATTAACCCGCATCTTTTGCCCCTCCCTAAAACTAAAAAGTACATATTTTGTCCCCTTAATACTAAATAATGCGGTAAACGGTTGACCCGCATCTTTTGTCCTCCTATTTCCCTCCCAAAATTTTGAACTTAGTTTTCACTTCCCTCTATCGATCTCATATTTTTTGAATTGCTCCTTCCATCAATCTCATAACCCCCAAAACCCACCATCCATTCTCATAACTCCTCACTTTCCATCCACCCTTTTCTGCAACCCTTATACCAAATCCTCTCAATCTTCACCTAATCTTGTCTTGTTTATCGATTTACGATCTAGGGTTTCTTTGTGTTCAATTTCACCAACACATGTACTTTTAATGCTTTTCAATCGATCGATTATTCGCCTGGTCTTCTGGTATCTATATGTACACATGAGTTAAAGCTAGGGTTGAATGGGTACACGAATCAGCGACTGCAGTCTTCGAGCGGCAGGCCTTTACCGGCTCACCAGCGGTTCGAGGTGGCTCACCGGAACTGAATGAATGTGTCGATGAAGGTGGTGCGAGTGATGCCCAAATCGGGAATGCATGTAGGTTTTCTCCCTTCCATTTTTTATTATAATGTTTTCAATTTTGATTTATTTATGATGTTATATCTGGATTGGTTCTTTTTCGATATTATTACTGTCATTTTTATGTAAATGGGAGGGATCTCGTAGATGTTACACACATAGCATGATAGGGTTTATGGTTAAGAAACCTGAAATGATGATGTTCGTTCAAAATCAAAATAAATATGTGTTTTGATCCTTTTAGTTATATAGTTCAAAATTAAAAAAAAAAGCACAAAGAGTTGGGTGCTTTAATTGGTTTTATTATAATGCTTTCAGTTTTAAAATTTCCTATTTCTGATATGATCTGAAGTCGAGAATTCATTTAAGAATCTTCTTCAGCTCTATTATCCATCGCTGATTGAATCCGTGAATCCTTCAGGTAATGTATCAGTTTTTTCGGTTTACATTCATATTGAAATTGAATAACGATTTCAAGTAATTAGGTGCTTTAATTGTATGATTCATTTTTCTTAAGTTATTGTATGAAAATGAAATTGCTTTCATTTGAACTGAAGGCCCATATGAGGGAACCAAGAATTTTATGTGATGTGCACACCAACTATTTGTAAAAATGATGTAAGTGCTTCAGCTTTGTGCCTCTCTTTTATGTGATGTGCACACCAATGCCCTGACTTGAAGTGTTTCTTTCTATCATAAAAGCGGAAATGAAATAAGGCAATGCTAAGACGGAGTAGCTGATCAGGGTTGTTTTCAATGCAAGAAAGGCCTTTGAGCTTCAATAGACAAAAAAACATTCCATCATCAATTGAGTGAGATGCTTTGCTATATTACCCTATTTTTGAACAAACTTAGTGTTACATCTAACGAGGTCACTCGAGGTCTCGGGTTTGAAACATGTTTCTTACCCCTCTTTGATGGCTATGGGTATTTGCCGCCAGGGATCCTTGTCGGGTGGTGAACTGGGAAGGGAGATCCCTTCCGCCGGTCAGGGGTACCGTGCAACTACCCTTTAGTGTTACATCTAACGAGTCTTAAAAAATCCTATAAGTTGCTTTAAATTATAATTTGGTTATTTCAAACATGACCCCCAAAGTTAACCGAACTTCACTATTCTTGTATTTGCACTTCTAATTTGTTGTCTTTTGTGTAGGTCGCTTTCGTTATTTCTCTGGGTTGCTTGATGTTTGTGTATGCAGGTATGTATTTGTGTATATATTTCTTAACTTCACCTTTTATATTGGGCCTTTCAAGTATCCTTTACATTATGTATGCTATGTTTCATTCGTTGAGGTTTAATTGTGAGATACAGAACATGAATTAAGGAAAATAAATGCTTGTTTGTATTTTTTCGGCTGCTTTAATTTGGGTTAAATGGTAAAATTATAGGAATGAGCATTTGGTACCGAGTACCGGTACCGAAACGTACCGGGTACATTCGGTACTGGTTCCCATTTTCCCCGTTTTTCGATATTAGTACCGGTACGGTATCGGTATTTACGGGTAAAACACCGGTAAGTACCGGTACCGAACTGGTGCTTTCGGTACCGGTACCACTTTTCCCCGTTGTTTGGTATCAGTACCGGTTTAGTAACGAATGGGTACCGTGCTCATCCCTATTAATGGTTAGAATTTGAATAAATGTATTTTAGGTTGTGTGTACTCTCAGCAATCACGTTCCAAACAGAGGCGTTCTGGGTCTCCCGGCGCAGATGTTGATCATCATCTAACACCTCCTTTCAGGCTACATCTCTGTCACGTCGCCAGATGTCATATCGGATTTGGTGCTGATTCAAGTCATGTAATGCAGAATCTATCTCAACTTCTTGGTTCAACATTACAGTCTCTTGATTACATAGATAGATTTGGAAAGTTGTACTGAGGTATGTAAATATTGAGGCGCCTTCTTCTGGTTTGAAAGAGCGTTTGTCATCATACCCATTGTATTTATAAGTCTGATTACATGCGTCTATTGTCATAATTGTTGAGCGTTTGACAAAATATAGTTTCTTCCACTGTATAATGATAGATAATATACATGTATGATAATATTTTAACATTTTAACATTTCAATTTTAAAATTGGATTTTACGCATATGCACACTTGCATATATTTTTCAAGCTTCATTTTATTAACGTAAAGTTATATATTGTTAGGCAATTTCTACGGTTCCGGTTCCAAGTATGAATTGAAGACGTCGGCTTGGGTTGAAAATATGAAGACGTCGATTCAGGAAGTTTTTGTATATCACTTTTATCTTTAGAGATATATGTACTTGTGTTACTTTGAAACCTTTGTAATTTATATTAGTGGGTTATTTTATATTGGTTTTAATTTAATTTTGTTTTTTTGTATATTTTATTTTCTTGTTTAGATAATTTGTTTATAATAGAAATTTATTGGAAATTTTTAATAAAATTTTCAAGAAATTGAACCAAAAAAATATATATAATTTTTAGCCTAGGCTAAAACACCAAGAGATGCGGTTCTAAAACAACATCTTTTGAGTTTATTGAAAAAAGTAGTTTTTGTTTGATAAATCAAAAGATGCGGGTCTAGAACCACATCTTTTGGACCCGCATCTTTTGGGTTATAGCTATAAGATGCTATGCCATAAGATGCGGGTCTAAAACCGCATCTCATAGCCAATTTACCCGCATCTTTTGATCATTTCTGTACTAGTGGGTTCACCATTATAGTCAGCTGGGTCGAACAAGTGGTTCAAGGCAGAGGTTGCGGCAGCATCTTCTATACGATCAATCCAGATCGAGGAGAAGGCTATGATGGATCTGAAGCGGTTTTATAGCGGTGTTAAAGTTGTTAACAACCAATTTTAAGGAGTGATGGTACTTCTTTTTCTTTATTATTGAACCCATTGATCCTAAAGTAGAAATCTTCAGTATGTTAATAAAACCTTCCTTAGACTTTGGTTAAATAAGATCTCTGTTGGGTGGTTGTGTAACCATACCATTGTTTTATTTATTTCTTCCACCTATGAAATCTTCAGTTTTACTCTTTTTACGTTATCCATGTTAATCCGAGCTAATTGTTTAGTGTGTGGATCTTAATTGTAGAATAACAAATAAAATACCTTTTTCTAACAACATTTTTTTATTCCTATACATTAAACACCACTTTTTACATGGGCAATAACCATACCGCTAAACCGGTAGAATATTTGCAACTGGTTTTTAATACATTTAATTAAGATCCGAATGTGCTAGAATTAATGATTGGATGTGTATTGATATTATGCTTGGATTTCTATTAAAAAATTAGTAGATACTTTTTTGGTACTTTGTAAATATTTACTTTTATGGGTAGATTTAATTCTTTTTGTTATTTAAAAAAAAATCAATAGGAAAACGAGGGTCTCATAATCAGCACTCATCGAATTCAAAGGTTTGACATAGAAGATTTGGGATCATAAGCTATGGTATGAATTTCTGCTATTTTTTTTATACTGTGGAAATTGTGTGAAATGGGGAGGTGGAGTTAGTTAATATTTTTAGGTGGCACCAGATTGGATATTTAACCAGATGCCATTGCATCTGGGCCAGATACTGCTACAGTGTAGATGCCACATTACTTGAATAACTTGATTAGTTCGTTTGTTCGATAGGCTTAGACTTGGAGAACCATGTGACAGAATAATGGATTTGCTGACCACTTAATTTAGAGAAAAGGCTATTTTTTTAATTAACATTTATTAGTTTTTTTTAGTTTCACTTGTGACATTGGGCTATGAAAAAAAATTAAAGATACAACAAGATTTGCAGTCATGTTTAGAGTTAAAGCCATGTTTTTCACAAAAAAAAAATAAATAAATAAATAAATAAAACAAAATTTGCAGCAATAGCCATGTTTTGATATAACCTATAAAATTAGTATTTGTGGCCAAAATGTGAACCTACAATATGCACCCAACTTGGACCACTTAAAAGAATATCTATTGAAACCATTATCAAATAATAACGTTGCTTGCACAAGTTTTATGTTCTTCTCCCTGAGCTAACTGGTAGACTGTTGATTGATGAGCATGTTGGTTGAATTTGTTAATACGCTCAGCTTATAATAATTCCATTAAAGAGAAAAAAAGTTGCAGGTTGTTTAGATGTACTATATTCAAATGTTTGAATCTTATCTATCTATCTATCTATCTATCTATCTATCTATCTACTATACTAAAAGAATTCTCCTTAGCCACATGACCTATTCTTAGCCAATCATTTTGTTGATGTGGACACCCTCTTAGGCCAGAGAATTCCTCTTGAGTGCCAATCTCTTTTCCTCTATGCTCCTTCACTCCTTCTCACGTAAGTTTCTTCAAACCGCCATCTCTCTCTCTTCTTTCCAATTTTTATTTCATCTTCCATACACGCACATTATTCACATTCATCTTCCACCGCTTTCTCTCTCATCTTGATTTTCAGAAAATACTGATTCCAATTTTAGGGTTCTTCCATTCCGTTATTGTTGATTACATCTATGGCGATTTTCAGAAAACCCTCGTTCCTTTGGTTTAGGCGTTAAAAATCTATTCCTTTTATCACACGCTTTTGACCGGATGATCTCTGTAACCAGACTTTCTTTTTTACTTCTCCCCTTTTCTTTCATTCATCTTACAATCACCAAATCTAAATCTCAGCCGTATCCTACTTTGGCGCCTTCATATGACAATTTCAGATACATCAATTTCATCTTTAAAGAAACCAGGTAAGTTTATAAATGAAATCTTGAATATGTTCAGAAATTAGGGTTTTTTTTATGATGGTGATGATTATGATAATATGAGAACTTGGAATTTGATTCTTCAATCTTGATTCGTCTGATTTTGTTTATCTTTCATGGGATTTAAACTGAGTTTGACGGGTCTGGTACTGGTAGTCGCCGGTGTGTTTGGTTTTGTTTGTCGGCTATTGTTCTGATTGAAGAAGGATGAAGAGAAAGAAACACTTTGGTAGTTGCACCATTAGAAATTGCAAGTTAGTGAAAATTGGGAAGTTGGTTTTCTATTACTCTATGTTGTACACAGCCTTTGGATGTGGATACTTGAAAATGTCTAATATTTAAGAATGGTATACAAGCTAACTGTATATGTATTGCCGTGATGCATATGATGTTATGTAATTGGGCAAAATATGCACAAATGTAAAAGCTGATTTTTATGGTTTAATCCATTTGAATATGTTATGTGAATGTATTAGTTTGATTTTCATAGTTGCAAATTGATGTACTGCATTACTAAATTGCTGACTTTGTGAACATATTTTGTTTGAAGATGTATATTGCGCTTAAGAGTTAAGCTCTTATATCGGTGGTGCCGAATTATTTAATGAAAACAACTCAATTATAGATGCAAGTGCAGGGAAATGTCCGGGGGATTGACTTCTCAATGTGAACAGGTAATACACTTTGGTTCATTTAAATCTCAAGTTTATGATTATTATTAAATTTAACTTTGTACCATCTCGATTTTGTTGTTTTTACAATATACAATATCCAAAAGCTAGAACTATATATGCCATTGTTGGGAGAATTTGGTTCAACATGTTGATTTGATTGTTGATCGTTGGCTGATCACACTGAAACTAAGATGTCATGTTAGTTGTGATCTTTTGAAGGTTATTCCAGATGAACATGGTTTTATTGCTTAACTAAACGAGTGTTGGTACCTCAAAAAATGACCAAAAGAGTTCCAGTCCAATCATTAACCCATGAACTATTGACCCCTAGATGTGATGTATTTTCTTCTTTCTGAAAAATTTTTGGTCTTAGGTTTTTTTTACAATGTCTTATGGACTTTTCCTTTTTGACTTGTGATATATCAAGTGTATCCTAATTACTACTTCCAAATCTTTTACGCAGACTAAGTTCTTGGATGAAGTGAGTAGTAACCTCAAAAACTTATGAAGACTGCGCATAAAAACAACGAGGAGGTGAGTTAATATTGTTTTTCAGCATGTAATGTTGCATTCTTTAGCTAACTGAATGGCCAACACTGGAATTGTGTTGCTTATTAGATGTGATTGTTTCTTATATTTGTCCTGCTGCTGTGAATTACACTTGGCTATATGTATATTTAACATGTCTCTATATGGAAACTGCCTGCATTTGTATAAAAATAGACATCTTGATGCTGATCTAATAATATATTGCAGGTAGAAAAGATTACAATAATTCGCTCGGGAAAGAAAAGGAACCATGAAGAGGAAGTATACTACTATACACCAAATCAAACACCTGTTTGATCCTTTGCGTAAGTTTTTCTAAAGCTTCCTTTTGGTCATGGAACTGTATACCATTGAAGCCTGATCTTTATTTGATCGGCTTCTAAATCTTGATGTTTGTTGTTATCAACATATTACATTGAGTAAAATGTCATTTTCGTCTCTAAGGATTGGCCAGTTTTGCGACTTTTGTCCAAAGGTTTGTTTTTCCGCATCTTTGTTATCTGTAACTGCCCAGGTAAGCAATATATTCATGCGGAAGTGGCGAATGAAATTGACAAGAATAAATAGAAGCTTGATGAAGAAGCTAATGATCGTATTGATTGACAGGAAGATGTGGTTTCGGCTTTGTGAGTTTTGATTCGGGATCGGGTATGTGTTACTAACCGGCTACCCACTTTTATTTTCAATGCAATATTGTTGATTAGAGGAGATTTATATATTTATATACTATAAAAGTGCTAGGCTTCAGTAAAGAGGGGGTGCGTGGTTAAACCAAGGCTTTTTGGGTTGATAATCGTTGTGAGTTTTACTGCTATAATTGTATTTGGCTGGGCATGGGTATGTGTAGGGTGGACTGGAGGTCTTAGGATTCGAGTTTTGGGAATATTGATGTCATTTTGCAGGTGCCCTACTATCTTATCCTGGTACTCAGTGCATCTATATAAGGTTTACAATTTGGGATTGAGGTGCATTTTGGCTGCATCATATTGTTTTATAAAATCTACAAGTAGTTCGAGTAGTTATAATCTATTTCAAAACCAAATTTCTATATGTGGTCACTATGATCTCCAAACTTAATTTTAATATTAGATAAACTTTATGCCTTTAGATTACTTAAAAACTTTATTAAGAGACATTCTGACCTCAACTCATTTTAGTTATCAGTTGGAAAATTTTAAAGGTGTTTACCCAGTTTGGTCTTTTAGTCATTTTTTTGATTATTTTTATTATACTTAGAGTTTTCAATTAATAGACTAACCTAACTCTAAGAGGCTTATGCATTCAAGTTAAGTCCAGTTGAGAACTCATTATCAAACTACAAAATCAGCATCCATACACATCTTCCAATATATGTGTATATATGTCACGTGACTCGACACCAATACCGGTCTAAATTTTGATTAACGCGTTGCTTAAGACTCATGTCGGTATTTCAAACCTCCGACCAGTCTTCCGGCGAACCATCAATGAACAGGTTTCGATTCACACATCCGCACACGTGTCGAAAATTCAATACCTCTGTCGATCTAAGTTTTGATGTGCTTATTTCCGCCGATTTTTGGCTCTTTTTTTTTATTATTATTTTGTGATCAAATTAAAAGTTGTTTCAACTAGAAATGAGTGTAGAATTTGGTGAATATGATTACAGAAACGATTTCATAGCTATTGTAATGTTCATTATTAGTTAATTTCAATTGATTTTAGATGCATTATCAACTGTGGCTACTGGATTGTTGTGAGTTTTTTAGGTCAACGGTTTTTTTATTGCAGGTTACTGACCTCATTAATCCTCGATTAGGGTCATCTCTAGCAACACGAAAGAAACGATCCAAGAATGTGTTTATGAGTACATCAGTTATTGTGACGGGTGAGTCAAATAGTCGTTGCCAACGTGAACAGAGAAAGACGATCACAAGCCAAAGATGTGTCGTGTGCTTTAATATAAAAGATAGATAAGTAAATTGCTGACTTTTACAAACATAAACTTTTGACAAGTCATATCATAATTAGTTATTCCATAAACTTTTGACAAACCATAACATGTCAAAGTTGATATTTAAACCTTCTTCATCTGATGTGCTTAGACCCATTAAATTCTAATTTTTCAAATTTATCCCCGTATTTTCATTCTTTAGCTTAAAAGAAAAAAGAGGCTACCTTTTTGTTTGTTTAATTTAATTTATGTCACACCCCAACCGATGGCGGAATCATCGGGGCGCGGCACTAGGCGAATCAGATTGGTCAAGAGAATCCATAACAACTACATTGCGATAATATTTAATACATTCGTTATCCCATACTAACAAACGATACAATCACATAAGTTATCACAGATTTCTTGTCCTCTCGAACAATACAAATCCGACAACCTAGATTTTAGATGAGGTTATAGACTTCCTAGCTTGATTTAAAATAGCCTGCGATCTAACCAGCAACATACGTTAAAATATCTGTTAATACAAAAGTATTGGCGAGTATACATGTTTGATATGTATAGCGTAATGGATAAAAAGTGTTGCGAACTTCCACATGCATAAACGTAACACACGACATATATACTCACAAGACTGATACTACCAACTAAGTCCTCGATGCTCGAATATGCGATGGCAAACTAGACCCCGTCGGGCGCAATAGTACTATACTAGTCGTGGTGGGACGTCGCGAGTATAAGCCCTAGCACATATGCAACTAGCATCACGTATATCTATGCATAACAGTTATTCGCAGGTGATGATTCGATTGATAGAATAATCTATTTGTTAATTTTGAATTGTTAGAAACGTATGTTACACCCAAAATGCGGTGAAAAAGGGTTCAAGTATACTCACCGTGCGCGTTTAGCGAGAATACAACTTGATTGGATCGGTTGCGAGTTCGTCTGCGTTGAACATTGAGTGGTATTGTAAACAATGCACGATCAAGCGGGAATAGCGTCAAAATGTCAGTTATCCGGTCGGATGGTGCTCATCCGGTCGGATGACATGTTGATTGGGTCGGATGGCTGTCATCCGGTCGGATGACAGGCTATCCGGTCGGATACGTGTTGATTGGGTTGGACTGCTGTCATCCGTTCGGATGACACGTCCATTTTAACGTTCCGATCAACTGTCTTCGAGTGTTTTTTGAAGGAATACATGCGGTTTTACTGGGACAGTGTAATTTCGTATTAACAATTGAAATTCCATCAGTTCCGACCCATTCTAACGGCCGGGAATCACCCCGTTCCATCAGATCCGGCCGTTCTTGATGGTTTCTCATGTTTAATCCCGAAATCATTCAGTTCTTGATTATATACATAGGTTTTTAGGTGAGATTGTTGTAAAAACATGTGGAAATCACCCAGATCTGAGTCGTTTATGGTGGGATGAGGTCACACTTTGAAGTTCATATGAACTCTTGGTGACATCACCTTAAAACACCTCAAATCAGTAGATTTCACGGTAAAAAATTGAGTTTTAAAAGACAGAATGATGTAGAATTGAGTGTAGATCATAGAAGTACAAGTTCTAGGTTGAAATTTTACCGAAATCGCGAGGAATCGAGAGAAAAGGATCCTAGAGTGTGCTTGGTCGGGTGGGAGCTGTCACATCACTGTTTAAGTGATGTGACGTGCTATTTATAGGCAATAGAGAAGGCTGAAAAGATGTTGGGTCGGATGGCCCATCCGTTCGGATGGTTGGTCCATTCGGATGGCCACTCCGGCGCGGGGAACTTCTCCGTTTTTCGAGCGTTGCGATTGCTTTTGGAGTACGCGCTTTCTATAGTTAATTTATATTATTATATATGTATATATATCACTAGGGGTCGTATTTACGTATCCGCATTCCAAAGTTTCGATATAACAATCGGTTTTCGTTTCGAGTGAGCGATTATTAGTGACGTTTCACGGCCATCAAGGAGGGTAGTATAGGTCCTTTCTCGATGACATCATGAACATTATGGTGTGTTGTGCCACAATGACTGACGGGGTACCACTCGCTCGTATTGTCATCATCGTCACGACGACTGGAGCTATAGCACTCACCCGAGAGTCTTTGTTAGCGTTAATTGTCTGCGTTTTGACACATCACGGCCACCGAGGAGGGTAGAATAGGTCCTCGCTCAATGCCATCATGAGTGTTAGTGTTTGTGATATGGTGTAGTGATAATGTATTGCAAAAATATGCGATTATCCTTCGAATAGCGATGTATGCGATATAGTTACATTATGATCCGAATCTCTGGTTCTAGGCGTAACGAGTATATCGAGTAGTAACAACGCACGAAAGTGCTGGTTGTTACAGTCTCCCCTGCTTTAGGAAATTTCGTCCCGAAATTAATCCAACAGGTAGACTTTTGAGAGTTGATCCTGCATAAGTAGCGATACAGCGAGTGATTTGACCGTAAGTTGACAAGAGAGAGCGTTTCGAATAACAGAGATCGATTGCGATAGCGAGAAGGCGACGTAAAGACAAAAGTAATATCCCATGAGTTGGCGTTCCAAAGTACCTCGCGTCGCGGAGAATTCGTTAGTCCGATGCGATTAAAATTTTAAAGAACTTGAAAGGTTTCTCATGACATAGAATTAACTGAGTCGATCGTTAACCAACGTTACAAGAAGCGTTCGTTTTTAGATATTCAAAAGGAATTTTGGATGGAAATCTCGAATTTTTTTTTCCTTTTACGTATGGCCAACTGAGTCGATGTTAACCAATGTTGCAAGGAAGTTTGGGTTTTACACATTTTAAGGAATTCGAAGATGAAAACTGGGGTTACGAAAACACTCCTACGACATGGGTTCAGCTGAACTTGATGTTGAACAAACGTCTCAAGAAAGTCTTGTTTTTTATATTGCAAAAGGTTTTAAGGAAAAATTGGACTCATGAAAGCTCCCCTTGGACTTGGAGTTAAGCTGATTCGATGTTACCTCCACATTGTGAGGAATTTCACTTGTCCCATGGTTTTAGTAAAAGTTTTATAAAAATCAGTTTTTAACCGTTTGAAAAGACAATTTAGCATCGAGCCCCACTTGGCACCTTCCCACGGAAGTTCGTTAATATGATTAAAACATTTATATATAGGAAGTACCAGCGGCGTATCCACTATGTTTCTCCCATATTACTTCCGTTTCGTGAGGCGGTGTCATGTGCGTCGATACGACACGGATAGAATTGCGCTCACTCGGTCCAATTGATAGAAAGTCAAACCGAGTATAAGATAGAATCGAATAGGTTAAACCGGCGAGTTGAATTGCGAACGTAGCTACAGCAGCGTGCGCGAGTAGCCTGATGACACAAAACATTTACGTGTCGTGTCTGGGTAGGCGTCGAGCGATAAGCGATATGCGAATAGCGCGTTTTCGATTAGATTCCACTTTGAACCCACATGGCACGTTTCCACGAGAGTTTGCTAACATGGTGAAACACCACGTCTAACCAGGTTAGTTTTGCCTCGTGAAGCGATGTCATGCGTACTAATACCACACAGACTGCAGTGAATACCAAGCGAGCGATAAGCGGTACGCGATACGCGAATAAGAGGTAGACTATACACGATAAGCGATAAGCGATTAGAGGATTAAGCGAATATCACAACACAACACCACTAATGAGGCGGCGATAAATGAATTACGATAATCGGCAGTTGTTGTGTTGCAAGCGATGGAGGTATACGCGATTTTTGCGGTTCGGTTTGATTGATTAACACCACAGAGTTTAACTAACATCAGACCCCACATGGTCTTTTTCCACGAAAGGCCGCTGATATGACTAAAACGCCCTGCTTTAACCATATGAGCTTCATTTCGTGAAGCGAGGTCGTGTGTGTTAACTTAACACAATTATCACAGACAGCGGTAGGCGGTAGCGATGGTGATAGCGATAGAGTGCCACACGGCAATCGATATAGCAATTAACATAATAAGCGGTAGTTATCTTCGTAATAATCGATAGGGATTGCGAGATACGCATGATAAACGATTGCGATTAGCCGAGTTTTGTTTCGAATAAGCTTTTCGTTTCGTTATGTTGTGACGCATCACGGCTATCGAGGAGGGTAGAATAGGTCCTCACTCAACAATGTCGTGAGCGTTTATGTACTTGATGAGATTGGTTGCTACAGACTTACGACCAGTCTTGCGTTGATGCAATTGTCCTGCGAGGTAGACTCTCTAGAGTCCATCGATGAGGAGATTGCATTGCATTTGCAGACTTACGACAAGTCTTTCGATGATGCGATTCAGTTGTTACGCCTTGCGATTAAGTGTAGTGTGTTGAAAATAATCACAATAGTATAATAGGTCTAATAACGTTCAATTCCACATGGCACTTTCTGCACGAAACTGCGGTAGTATGGTAAAGCACACCTTGCTTTACCCCTATTACTTAAATCTTGTGTTTCGGTGTCATACTTTGTTGAAACGCTTGTGGCACCTTAGAATTCACTACGATCTCCGTGCACTGACCCAAATAATCCCGTGTGCACCCGTGATTAATCGTTCCTTGCACGTTTATCGTACCTCGTTCTAAGAGTGTAGTGAGGGTAAAACACATTATTTCGTGATATAGTACATAGTATGTGTGTGAATCTAGGCTAAGTGCGACGACTAGAGAGTGAAAGAGAAAACGAAAGCGAGAGTTAAGGTTACGCATAGTGGCTACATCGAGTAATAGAGTAGGTTCAAAACTTAGAAATTAGCGTCGAAAATCGTATCATTACAACTTTATCCTACGCTTGCTAGATGTTTGATGCTGAAGACTTTTGCTGGAGCCGTTGTTGTTGTACTTAGGTTCGCGGTTCGATGCGGCAGTTGCGGGTGAAGTGACCGTAACGGTTGCAGTTATTGCAATAGCGACAGTCAGCCCCAATTGGATGATGATAGGTACATGAGTAACACTGGGGATGAGTTCCAGTGTAAGCTCGTTTGGGAAACACCGGAACTGCTTGAAGAGGTTTCGGTTGCGGCAGTTCGGTTGTTGATGAGCTCGGGCAAGAGATCTTTCGTTTGCGCTGGGTTTGTCGGTGTCTTGCGAAGAGGTGTCGTCGTTGGAGGATTCGTCTGAGGACTCACTTGCAGAATCTTTGGCCGAGTTGTCGGAAGATCCGTCGGCAGATTTGTTAGAAGATGTTTATCAAATTTATTAAATAAACATGTTCGGTATCCCGCCTCCTAGCCCAGTTGGGTATCCCCACTTGGGTTAAGTTGGGCCGGCTTCCTCCTTGGAGGTCGCCGGTTCGACTCCCGGCTGCGGCATACGGGGGGTGGGAGTCCCAATGATGGATCGTTCCTACCGAGGCATGGTGCGGTCCTGAGGGCAACCCGGTTTTACCCAGCTGTTACCCCAGCGAGTCTCTCGTGTGGGGGCAGTGTGGTTTCCGGGCGGAAGTCAGCTTGCGCAACGGCCGGGGCCCGATCGAACATCTCGTCCGTAAGAGCGGGGCTGACGGGGGAATGTCTTTGACATGACCCCGGAGACCAATTCGGTCTTGTACAGAGAAAGTCTCCTTCCAAAAAAAAAAAATAAATAAACATGTTCGGTACATGTCGACGATAATCATCTAATTTACAATGTAAGATCCAACATTTTAATTCAATATTTATTGTTTTAGGGTTTCTGAGTAGAGTAGCTTACAAAACATGTACAAATATGTACAAATATCTTATGTCAAGATCACGAAGTATTAAAGTCATATCATTCAAGATTTAGAATACTTCATAGCAGAAAATTTAGATGGCAGAAAAATAATATTATATCAAAATTTATACTCGAACATGGTTGGTTCAGATAATTAAAAATAGAGTACATCAAGATACAATTATTTAATTTATATAATATTGTTATCTTTTATTAGTTTTATTACCCCAAGATTAAAATATTCAGGATAATACAATACTACACCTCTTAACATTATTTTATCCTTAGAATTACTGTTGTACCAAAACTATATGTTACGCTAACACATCTTATTAATTCAAAATTTAAAGTTCAAAATAAAATTTAGACTATTCAAAATGTCAGAATATTTTATATTCAATATTCTACATCTTAAGTTCTAAGTCATTCAAATTCAGATGTCACTAATAAAGTTTATATTTTAGTATATTCTTAAATACTATAATGGTAACAATAATGACAGTATTACCAATTCATTTTTAATATATTCTATAAATTCTCGAAGACGAGTAAGCGACTTTTGTCTGTGAAACTAAGACATCAAAGACATACGAAACTGACTTCAGATTGCATAAACGTGTATCATAAACTAACTAAATAATACTAAGTTACAGACATGACAAGGTAATTGGGAATGAATCAAATTAAATTTAAATGCAATCAAAACCAAATCAAACATGTCGGAATTCGAAATACCAGAACGTAAATGGATTCAGATATGCACCAATCTACACAATAAGGACCCAAAGACGCATATATGTTCTTATAATTCACGATTATGTTCATGAGCGTAATTGTCAATCACTTTACATTAGTGTCCTATTTGTCCTCTCGTCATACATCTCGATGACTTATCCAAATTGTAACGCAGACAAAGAGACGATAAAGGAATCAAAGTCAAATGTTATACATCTAAGAAATATCGTCATGATAACTACAGTAGGTGTGTTTATTCTGATTAAACATAAAACTTATATGAAACACCTCTTGAAGCACGAATGGTAGCAAGGTTCTTATGGCGTGTGATCGAGGTCGCTCGATGTCATACTCCCTTCAATACCGCAATCCACCATGTACCATGTTCTGAGTCATTTCCTAAATTCGATAATTAAACCACAACTACTCGATATAGTCAAGATACATTTAATAACTCTACTATTTTTATTTCAAGATACACAACAAAACTATTTACTTTAATTAAACATTTGGATTTAATCGAGACTAATAATTATCGAATTTAATAACATATATTTATTTGATAAAAATAACAATTGTTATACAATTGGAAAATTTATATCTAAGAAAAAAAGTAACTTAGATAACCTAGATATTAAAATAAAGTATTGAGGACTTTATTGAAATTTTGTAAACCGATATGGAATCTGAAACAAAAATTGATGCTAAAACAAATAATGAGACAGACAATTAAAACATGTGGTGACACATGTGCAACTGAATACAAAATCTTAATCTAAAATAAAAACTAAAATTGGCACTAAGACAAATAATAACAGAAACCCGATGTGGATATTGTGTCAAACACTTACAACCGATACATAAAAAGAATCAGTTATTGAAAATAATCAAAGGCAAATTCAATCGCGATTGACAAAAGAATTGTCTCAAGCAGATAGACCTATTATCTACCCATTACCTTATTGATTTAGTTTTTAAGGTTTAAGTTCTCTAAGGATAGAGCGAGCATTTGCTCTAATACCTATAAGAATGATACGTCACCCGACTAGGGCTAACGTAGACATAGTTTTATAGGTATCGAATCCATAACATTAAATAAAAAGAATCTCAATTACAATTTATCAGATTACATAATAACCAAAGAATCCAAGTCTTCAACTTCTTTTAACGCTCCTCACCACACTCATTTGCCCAAATTACTTGTAAAAACAAATAAGAAAAACACAAAAAGAAAAACAATTGTAATTACATTTTATTAGATTACATAATAACTAAAGAATCTAGGTCTCTAACTTCTTTTAACATTCCTCACTTATTTGCCAAATATTCCCAGATTACACCTGTAAAACAAATAAGAAAAACACAAAAAAGAAAACTACATCTAAGCAAAAAGTTGCTCGGTAACGATGGAATAAATAGTAAAATTGAAGACCAATTAGTGGAAAGCAAAACATAACAGAATTGAGACTAAACTGAAACGAACACTGAAACTATATTCAATACTCAGACCAATACGAATGCCTACACTGATACTTAAATGACACAAACACTGATACAGATATCGAAAACATAACCAAACGCAACACTAATATTATACTACTGGTATGGATACAAGCCTAACAAATAAACTAACACGAAAACTTATTCGAATTAATACAAAATTGATACGAAAACAAAACTCATATAAATGCAGAATTTCTAACAAACCCAGTCCCAGAATTTGACGACTGATACATCGTTGACTATGACTATGACAACTAGACAACTTTTCTTTTATAAATAACATCGTTTCATAACGCTAGGATTTCTAAAACAAAATACTAGCGTTCTAAACAAAATTAGTGACAAAATTGTCCTTCTTTAAAAAACATTAGGAATTAATCAAAATCTACTATTTATATAACAAGATAAATTGAACAGTCGCCGGAGAGCTCGACGAATCGGCCTTATCGGAATAGTGCGAGTAGGTTCCTGACTAATCGTCGGTACTTACCTCTCCCCCTATCCTGTGTAGATCCTGATTCCATTCGCCTCAGGGACTGTTGCGGTGAGGGATAGGCGCCGGTGTGCTCGACGAGGAGGATTTCATCGGAATAGTGTGTAAGGTTATCGACTAACCGTCCGGGATAACCTTTCTCCCTATCCTGATCTGATTCCGATTCCATTCGCCGCTGGGTCTGTCATCGGTGAGTATAATTTTCATAGCTTTCTCTCAGTCTATATACGGTTACTTGATTGCTTAGTCGGTCTGATACCGATCGCGGCTATCATTGATAGTTTAGCTAGATCGGTTCGAATCCGGTTAACCTTTTAAAGTACCGTCAACATGGCGAGAGAAGAAGGAGAGATATATGAAGGAGGAGGAAGTAGTTCCGGCAATAATGCTGGGTATAACAAGGAGAACCGACCAAGCAATGGTAATGAAGAGGAGCTGAAAGCGGAACAAGCAACAACCTTTTACGTGTCGAACATACACCCAAGGTTAACTAATGGGGAACTTTGGATGGAATGTAGGAGTTATGGGCATCTCGTCGACGCCTACATTGCCAAAAAACTGGATAAACGAGGTCTAAGGTTTGGCTTTTTAAGATTTGCAAAGGTAAAGAATGAGACAAAAATGGTTAAAGCGTTAAACCAACTCTGTTTCGATGGGTGGAAGATCAGAGCAAACGTGGCGAAATTCGTAAAGATTAACAAAAAACCAGTTCATGTGCCGAGAAAGGAATGGGTCAGAAAGACAAATACTAGTGCACCACAGGAAATCCAAAAGCCAAATTTCTATGGTACTAAGGTGTCTTGGGCAGACATAGCAAGAGGAAAAAGGCCAGAACCGAAAGAAGATACAACGCTAAGATTTGCAAACGAATCGGAAGCATACAAAGAGTGGAATAAGAAAGCGGTGGTGTGTGAATTCCATAATATAAAGCAGCTAAAAGAAGCGGATAAATGTGCAGAGGAGTTAAAATTGGACAAAGGAATTATTCGGTATATCGGTGGACTAAGTATAATAATCACGTTCAAAGAGGTGAAGGATATGGAACTGTTCGTTAATGAAAAGAAACAAGAAAAGGAGAAGTGGTTCTGTAAGGTCAAAATATGGGAAGGACAGATACTACCCTATCAACGTGTTGCATGGCTTATGATAAGGGGAGTTCCTATTCAGCTATGGATGAGAGAGGTGTTAAACATGATTGCGGAAAGGTACGGCAGTATAATACAATATTCGGAAGCTGACAAATATGACTTGAATCTACAGTTTGACGTAGTCGGTGTGCTGGTCGACCATGGCTTTAGTATCAAAGAAGAATTACCAGTAGAATGGAAGAATCAGGTGTTCAAAGTATGGGTCACGGAGATGGAGGAATCATGGATACCGGGTTGCATAATAAAAAAAATAGTGGTGATCACAGAGGCACCGGAAAACCAAGGCACAAGCAGTCACGGGACAAACGAACATTATGAAGCCCCACATAAGTCGCCGGAAAAAATGGTAGTGGATAAATCAACAGGCGAATGTTCACCGGAAAAAAAAACGGCGGAAGATGTTCCGTCTCCGGTAGGGGTAAATGAAAAGTCCAACAGGCAAGAGGAAACGGAACAGTCGGGTAGGTACAATGGTATCGAAGGTCAAATTCCCAACAATGATTCGACAGTTTACAAGGAAACATTTAATGGGGAATGTGGGTTTCCCAAGAAGATAGGAGAAAAAAAACAATAACACTGGGGAGGATTTTATTCAAAATAGTGGGGCCGGTCCGACAAAAGGAAATGAACTACACAATAGTGGGCCGAGTTTGGGTGTACAAGATGGGCCATCCAGGGGCCAACAAAAGAAGAAGAAACGAAAAAATTTAGCTTCTGCCATAGCCCAAAAACTGAAACCCAATCCAAAAATTAATAAGGGGAAGCTTCCAGATATAAATTTAGAAGTGCCAGATCAATCAAGAATCCAACCACGTCACAAGATACCTTTGAAGATGAAGAAAAAAAGCAAAAAAGAAGTAAGAATCCAAAAGGTTATAGATGATCTTTTTTATGACGACATCGGAGGAACGGTGCCAGATGACGGATTTTATTCCGACTGGGAGGACGAATCGCAATCCGGTGATACACTAGTACAAGATACTCAGACCAGGGAGAACGGTAGAACAATGGAAACAGTATCAGAGGAAGACGTTGGGGAAGAAATACGGCAAACAACGAAAATCGGAACAATCGTAGGTGTCGATCTGAATGGAAAAGAAGATTTAATCAAGAAGACGATCGAAGAAGAACTGGTGGAAGCAGGTAAACAATGAATTTTGGAACATTTAATATAAAAGGAGCAGGTGGGGCGGGTAAAGCAAAGGCAGTAAGAGAGCTTTTGTCAAAATACGGGTTAAGTTTCGTAGCGGTTCAGGAAACACTGTTTAGAGAATTACCGGATAGAGTGATAAAAAGGTTCTGGGATAATTTAGCTTTCGATTACGTTAAAGTAAACGCAGAAGGAAGATCAGGTGGATTGTTGTCAATATGGAACCCTGGGGTTTTTAAAAAAGACTCGGAAGTCGTAAACCAGAATTTCATACTAATTAGAGAAAGGTTAACAGGGGAACTGGTGGACTTAATTGTTGTTAATGTGTATGCCCCTACGGCACAGAGCAGCAGAAGACAATTGTGGAATGAGTTACTGATGCTAAAACAGTCAATCCAAGGTCAATGGATCATCCTAGGTGACTTTAATGAGGTATGTGTCCCTGAAGATAGGTTCAATTCGCATTTTGATGCTGGGGGTGCACTATGTTTTAACAATTTTATAAGGAACGTGGGGCTACAAGAGTATAACATGGGCGGGAAGAAGTACACTTTTATGTCAGGGGATGGAAAGAATCTGAGTAAAATAGATGGTGTATTAGTATGTGACGAATTTATGATTAGATGGCCGGAAGCTAAGTTGACCGCGTTAAACAGGGAAGTGTCGGACCACAGTCCTCTAGTGTTAATAACAACCGCAAACAACTTCGGACCAATCCCGTTCCGAGTCTTTAATAGTTGGTCGAGTGCACCGGGGTACGATGCTGCGGTTAAAAAAGGATTGGAAAAGGGGTGTGAGTCTAAATTCAAGGACGAACATTTGGCAGTAAAGTTTAAAGCAATAAGAGAAGAATTGAAAACATGGCGAAACCAAGAAAAAGCAAAGGAAGAGGAGATGATGGCAATAGCTACTGAAAGTGTAGAAAAACTAGAAATGGAAGCGGAAAATAGAAGCCTCACGGAACAAGAGATAGAATCTTGGCAAAGCTACAAAAGAATTATAAAAGAATGGCATAAGGCGAGAGTTAAAGATTTTATGCAGAAATCACGGGTTAAGTGGATTGAGTTGGGAGACGAAAATACGAGTTTTTTTTTCATGCAATAGTTAATAGTCACAAGGTACGAAACCGGGTCAACGGGTTGTGGATAGATGGCGAATGGATATCAGATGCAAATACCATTAAGGAGAAGTTTAGATCAGCCTTCAAAGAGAAATTTGAAGAACCGGTATTGTCAAGACCAAGGATGGGAATGGAAGGTTTTAGTAGATTATCAGAAGGAGAAAGAAATGGCCTCATAGAACAGTTCAAAGAAGATGAAGTAAGGAACGCAATATGGGAATGTGGGGGAGATAAAGCCCCAGGACCTGATGGGATTACGTTTTCACTTATAAAAGATTATTGGGAGTTGCTGAAGCCAGGAATAATGGATATGATGATGCAGTTTTTCAACCACGGATCCATACACCACTCATGTAGTTCATCCTTCATAGCACTCATCCCAAAGGTAACCGACCCAATGGTTTTCTCCGACTTCCGACCTATTTCTTTAGTAGGGGTAGTCAATAAAATTATATCAAAAGTATTAGCTAATCGTTTGAAGAAAGTTATTAGTAGCATAGTCTCTAGCTCCCAATCAGCCTTCATATCAGGAAGGAATATAATAGACGGTCCGTTGATAGTAAATGAAATTATTGGGTGGGCAAAGAAAGCTAAAAAGGAGATTTTTGTTTTTAAGGCGGACATCGAAAAGGCCTATGATACGCTAAATTGGAAATTCTTAATTTCCATTTTATCGCATATGGGATTCCCGCCAAAATGGAAGAACTGGGTAATGGGAATTTTGTTCACCGGGAGGGGATCTATCCTTGTAAATGGGGCACCAACGGGTGAATTTCTATATAAAAGAGGGCTTAGGCAAGGAGATCCACTTTCCCCCTTTCTCTTTATTATAGCGATGGAAGCGCTACATGTAATGATGACGAGGGCTGAAACAGAAGGTATCTTCTCGGGGGTGAAACTAGCGGGTGAAAATTTAATTATAACACACTTATTATTCGCGGACGATTCGATTTTTGTTGGTGAATGGGGGGATGAAAATATCAATAATCTGAAAAGAATTTTAAGATGTTACCACCTTGTTTCCGGTTTAAAAATAAATCTGAAAAAAAGCCAGCTCTTTGGAGTTGGAGTGGGAGAGGAAGAGGTTGTAATGAAGGCTGAAGCTCTTGGTTTCAAACCGGGAAAGTTTCCATTTACGTATTTGGGTCTAAGAGTCGGGGCAAATATGAACCGGATTCACAATTGGAAGGAAGTTATAGATACCTTTAATAGACGGCTATCGAATTGGAAAGCAAAATTATTGTCTTTTGCCGGCCGTGTCGTGTTGTTAAAAGCAGTCCTTGGAAGCCTACCGAACTATTATTTATCTTTGTATAAATGTCCAATGTCCGTCATAAAAGTATTAGAAGGTATAAGAAGAAAATTCCTATGGGGAGGGTGTAGCTCGAACAAAAAGATGAGGTGGGTTAAGTGGGAAAAAATTGTAGCAGCCAAAAAGTTTGGAGGACTCGGTGTGGGGAGCATTAGAGACTTTAATTTGGCTTTACTTGTCAAATGGTGGTGGCGACTAAAAATGGAGCCGCACCATTTATGGGTAAAAGTCATACAGGCCATCCACAAGAACAAGAGAAGAATTACTATGGTTCCATTAAAAAAAGATCTGAAAGGGATATGGAAAACAATAGTAGAAACAAAGAAGGATTTGACCAAAAGAGGGGTGGATATTGAAAGAAGCCTTACAAGCAAAATAGGTGTTGGTGACAAAACCTTATTCTGGATAGACACGTGGTACGGAGATAAACCATTAAAGGAAAAATTCCCTCTCATTTATCAACTCGCCAAAGAGAAAAGAGCAAAAGTTCAGGATAACTACACGAGACCTAACGGTGGAGTCTTATGGGATTGGGCATGGCATAAAACACCAAGTACTGATAATGAAAGACAACAGATGGAGGAATTGCTGGGAATGTTGAATCAAGTGAGATTATCGGAAAGAAGTGACTATTGGATATGGAATGGGGGAGAAAATCAGGACTTCTCGGTGAAAGTGGTAAGAAGTACTTTGGTACGGAACATAAATTTAAACGAAACAGCGGATGATTTTTTCTGGAATAATTGGGCAACACAGAAGTGCAGTATGTTCGTATGGAGAGCAATAAAAGGCAAAATTCTGACAGCAACAAAATTAAGAGAAAGAGGAGTCCCGGTTCCGAGCGGAATGCGTGGAGTATGCAACAGTGAAGAAGAAACACCGGATCACGTCCTTGTTAAGTGCAGGGTAGCCAGTGGCGGAACTAGAAATTTTTAACCGGGGGGTCGTAATAGAAAAAAAATTTATTCATAATTCATAGTATACACCAACTATTTTTTTTATCAATAGCTGGTAATTAACAATAAATCCTAAGCGTAATTTAAATAATAAATAGAAAAGCATAAAAAATAAGCAAATTAAAGTAAACTATTACTGTGATACAATAAAAAAAGTTAAACAATTAAAAAGAAAACCTATACAATAAATACTTACTTCATCTTGGGAAGTGTAGGCTGCAACTTTCAAGAATCAAAAATCAAAAAGGAAAAAGAAGTAAAAGCTATGTATGCTCAGAGCAGCCAGCTGCAGATTGTTTTCTATTTGTTGTTTTGAATACAAAATATTAGGATTTTTTTATTTTGTTTTTTATCTGGGCCTGTTACACGAAAAAATCCCATAAGTCCCTAACAAATATTACATCATGTCCAGAGCTGAACCACTTAACTTCTTCTCTACCAAAGTACCAGTTCGCCGGAGTTAATAGCGCCGCCGCCGGACCACCGCACCTTGGCCGGAAAACTTCAAGAATATTCTACTTTTTTTCTTTTAACTTTATATACTCTACGGGAGACAAACGAGGGGGTTAAACCTTTAAAAAAAATTCCGTCGCGTACTCCGTTTAAGGGAAAATACTCTACGGGAGACAAACGAGGGGGTTAAACCTTTAAAAAAAATTCCGTCGCGTACTCCGTTTAAGGGAAAATCCGGCTGGCTGGGGGGTCAACGGACCCCCCTGACCCCCCTGTAGATCCGCCGATGAGGGTAGCGGAAAACGTCTGGGAACAAGTCAGCAAGTGGGTTAAAATGGATACGGCATCAAAACCAGCCACACTCGCAGAGGTATTCAGTTCGCTGAACGATTTCAACTGGCCAAAGGCGAAGAAGAAAGCGGTACACGCAATATTTTTGTTAACAACTTGGGTTATTTGGGAAAATAGAAATGAAAAAATATTCAGATCAAGAGCCGGCGAGACATACAGAATGATCGAAGAAATTAAAGAAGAATCGTATCATTGGATGAAACAAAGATCAAAGGTGCACTTGGAATCATGGGAAAAATGGCTTTACTTCTCTTGGTGACTAGATCGTACTGTATGAAAATGTTTCTGATACTTTGTTTGTTTTCTTACAATCTTGTCTGTTTGCTTTTGTAGTATCTGGATATTATAGCTCCTTGCTATGATTCCAGTTGGTTTTGTTGTTTGATTAATAAAAGGCCCCATCTTGCTATTCAAAAAAAAAATATAACAAGATATTTTTCACATCCATCATCCTTAAATAAGAGTTGAACAGCAACTACTGAAAATTAATTGAAGGTTAAAGTTAAGGTCATCATTAATATAGTAGTAATCTTTACTCATTATAATATTTTTTTTCTTTGAAGAAGCAAATTACATTTAAATATTTAATGCACAACTAACTAAAAGCAAAAACATAAACGGACACAACATTGATATTGTACTGACAGATATTGGTATAGATACTAAAAACAAATGCGTACACAAGCTTAAAAGCTAAACTAATACGGAAACTCATTCGAATAACACGGAATTGATACAGAAACAAAACTCATACAAACGCAGAATTTCTAACAAACTCAGTCTAGAATTTGACACATAGACCGGTACATTGATGACTATGAGAACTAAACAACTTTTCTTTTATAAATAACATTGTTTCATAGATTTCTAAAACAAAATAAGTGACAACTATTCTTCTTTAATAAACAAAAGGATTTGATCAAAATCTACTATTTGTATAACAATATATTTTTTCAGATCTATCATCTTTAAGTAAGAGTCGAGCAGAACTTGAAAATTAATTGAATGTTAAAGTCATGGTCAGTTATCTTTTTCTCTAAGTCATTAATCACATATAATTACTCATTATGATTATATTTTCTTTGAAGAAGAAAATAACATCAAAATATTTAATGCACAATTAACTAAAAGAAAATTACATTTGATTTATCAATTTAGTTAGATTACCACATCAAATAAAATAATTATTAAATGCAACCATCGGTTTAAATGTACTCACAATTTTCATTTCCCTAAATGACGGAAAACAAACATGAACTTGTTATGGAGTATTAGACGGTGTTGAAGTTTTATTTAGACGGGGTTAAAGCAATAACACCGTCTTAAAATCAATATCCATATGACCGTTGTGCTGTTTTGATTAAAATATTCAAGAAAATTCAAAAAAAAAACCCCGTCTAATGCTTAAACACCGTCTTATACTATTTTATGCAACCTTTAGACGGTGTTGTCTTGAACACCGTCTTATAAACAAGAAATATCAACATTAGGGACGTGTTTTGGCAACTTAGATGAGAGTTTGGCCCTTGATCAACAAAATGATCCAATGGTTGGTGTTATATCTTGATATATCCCCCCTAGGGGGTGTTTGGGATTCCTTCTCAAAGATGACTTATTAACTTATATAAGTCATAAGTGAGAAGTTATAAATTCTAACTTCTCGAAAATGACTTCTTAACTCACAAAATCCTTCAAAATAAGCTAAGCCAAACACTAAAAAAACAACTTATTAACTTTTACAAGTCAATAAGTCATAAGTTGCTCCAAAATAAGCTAACCCAAACACCCCCCTAACATCAACAAAACCCTTAAGCCTCCTTTGCTTCCCACTCTCCCCCCAAATTGCTTCCCGCTTTCCCTTATACATCATTCAGTTGCAACAAGAGTGCCTGTCTTCAAAGAACTACATCCCACCGCTCGAAAGTCGTTCTAGGTTTCCACAGCCAATTTCGAATTCCAGGTTTCCCTTATCAACACTTTGCGTTTCAAGGTTTCCTTTGACGATTTCTCTGATCTGATTGTCCAATTTCGAAACCCACTGGTAACTGCAACCATCAAAAAACCCGATTGTTCCTTACGAAACACCCAAAACGAAAGGCGGCGATTTGATGAGAAATAACTATCTGTAAGTAGAAAAATTCTCCGTTTGCTTGCTAAATATGTAATTGACTCAACGGAACCATGGACACATTCCTTCGTTTGCTTAGCTTTGTATCTGTAAGTAGAAAAATTGAATAATTTGATTGAATGTTAAGTTTGTTCATTGATCTGTCAGTATTCATTTCAGTTTGATGGAGTCCTTTTGGTCAGTGAATTTATTATTGCTTTAGATTTTGTTTAGTGGTTGAGGCATAATAATTCACAAGTTATCTTTTCTTTGTTTTTACAGAAGGTTTATGGATCTAGAATGTAAATTATGGAAGGCATCTGTTGCAACAATATGAGTTTGAGCAAATAGGTACGCGAAATTGTTGTTTCAAGTTTTAATCTTTGTTTTGATTCCCATTATTTACATTACATGTACCATCTTCGTTTCTTAAAAGGATGCAAATTGGGTGGTCGGGTAACGTGTTAGAACATGTAATTTCTGGTATGGGTTTGAAATGGGTTAGGTTGACCCCAAACACTTCTTATCCGGTATATATAATATTTTATAAATGATTTCTCCATCAAATATGATGCGATGCATAGTCCACAACACGAGTTAGTTTGTTTTTTTTTTCCTCTTTTGGGATGGATCACATTGATGCGATTAGGGGTGTAAACGAGCCGGGCCGAGCCCGAGCTCGACCAGGCTCGAGCTCGGCTCGTTAAGTTTATATGAAGCTCGAGCTCGAGCTCGGCTCGGTTCGAGCCTACTTCTTTGAGCTCGAGCTCGGCTCGCGAGTAAAACCCAAAGCTCGAGCTTGGCTCGACTCGGCTCAAACTATTTTGAGAACAACCTTAAACGAGATAAAACCTCGGCTCGAGCTCACTTCAACATCACTTAAACGAGCCAAAGCTCGACTCTAGCTCGGCTCATCAATGCTATCATCATTATTACTATATTATATATAAAAAAATTAAAATTTTGTATGGGCTTGTTTAGGCTCTAAAATTTTGTATGGGCTCGTTTAGGCTCGCGAGCCTAAACAAGCTTTGTATTTCAGGCTCGAGCTCGGGCTTGATAACAAAACGAGCTCTATTTCAGGCCCGGGCTCGGGCTCGTTAAGGCTCGGCTCATTCGAGCTATTAACCGAGCCGATCACGAGTAGCTCTCGAGCCTCTGGGCTTGTTTACACCCCTGGATGCGATGCATAGTGATTATTGTGGTTGTAATTTTCAATCATTGATACGAATAGGGAATTTATTTTAAGGGTAGTCAAGGAGTTGTTATGAAGAAAGACAAATTGAAACTGGTCCAATTCCTGTTTTACTTGGGTGTTATAATTTATAAATATGATACAATGGCCTTTTCTTTATGGTTAGCATTGTACTCAATTGGGGATGATGATGATTACCAAAAATTACATAAACTTGAAGAGACCACTGCTGACTATGTTCCCAACGGTATCATTGTGAGTCAGCCTTAATCTCCCCTAACGATTTTACACTATTTACACAATATTTAATATTTTTTTCATGTAGCCAAGGTGGTGTGTTTTGTAATTCTTTTGAGTTTTTAACATCTGATCCAAGTAGAAATCCAAGTCGTTCCCTTTTTTTGAAATGAAGAACTGGATTAAGTGCACACAGTAATGACTTTGATTTAAGCTGTTTTGACTTTGTTTCTTGATTATGGCTAGGCGACAAGGATTGGAACTTCCTGCTCATACTATTCAAGTTTGAGCTTTGTGCTTAACTCGATATGCTATTTGTGTGTGCGTTTTCTCCAATGCGCAAATTATGGTTATTATTCAGCTTCAAATGTAGATTAATGTAAGAGATTTGACTTTACAGAATTTAGTGATTCTTAGTTTTACCCAACCCAATTTGGGCCAGTTTCAACCCAACCCATTTCACCTTGTTAATAACAGGTCATGTGGGTGAATCGGTAATTGTACATATTTGACAACTATGATTGTATTGGCTTACAATGGGTTCTCATTATGTTATTAAACTTGCAGGAACCTCTACTATCATCTTAGAAAGTATTTGGTGTAAATGAGCCCTTTCTACCACTTCAAGGACCTTTACTTCTTAACTTAACTTGAGTTCAAGTTATCCGACTAAGTTTGGAAAGTATTTGACTAAGTATCTGATGAAGAAGCGGATGATGACACGGATATGACGTACGATTATTACATTTTTATATGTTAGGTAGTTTTATGACGTGTTTGTGAATTGTGACTTAAAATGAACCCGGATTGTGATGTTTGTGACGTTTATGCTTATGTTTTTTTTTTTTTTTTGAAAGGCAACCATTTATGCTTACGTTTTTGCTTATTAGTTTATGTTTATTTAGTTCTTGTGTGTCGTGAACCGGAAATTGGCAAGTTTGTATTGAACAACAAGAAAAAAAACGTTTTTTAAGCATCAGCGACGACAGGGAAATAGTGACGATTGCGACGACAGGATAACAACGACGATTTATATCATAATATCAAAAGACGGTGTTCATCAAGTTTATCAAATTAAACACCAAGGACGGTGTTCATCAAGTTTAAACCGGTGTTCAAATTGAACACCGTCTAATAAGACTTGATTTTAAACCGGTGTACTTTAAGACGGTGTTGAAAACACCGTCTTAAAACTCATATCACCACGTCTAAAGCTCTGTTTTGTAGTAGTGTAAAACAAATAATGAGACAGACAATTAAAACATGTGGTGACACATATGCAACTGAATACAAAATCTTAATCTAAAATAAAAACTAAAATTGGCACTAAGACAAATAATAACAGAAACCCGATGTGGATATTGTGTCAAACACTAGCAACATATACAGAAAAAGAAGCAGTTATTGAAAATAATCAAAGGGAAATTCAATCGCGATTGACAAAAGAATTGTCTCAAGCAGATAGACCTATTATCTACCCATTACCTTATTGATTTAGTTTTTAAGGTTTAAGTTCTCCAAGGATAGAGCGAGCATTTGCCCTAATACCTATAAGACTGATACGTCACCCGACTAGGGCTAACGTAGACATAGTTTTATAGGTATCAAATCCATAACATTAAATAAAAAAAAATCTCAATTACAATTTATCAGATTACATAATAACCAAAGAATCCAAGTCTTCAACTTCTTTTAATGCTCCTCACCACACTCATTTGCCCAAATTACTTGTAAAAACAAATAAGAAAAACACAAAAAGAAAAACAATCGTAATTACATTTTATTAGATTACATAATAACTAAAGAATCTAGGTCTCTAGCTTCTTTTAACATTCCTCACTTATTTGCCAAATGTTCCCAGATTACCTGTAAAACAAATAAGAAAAACACAAAAAAGAAAACTACATCTAAGCAAAAAGTTGCTCGGTAACGATGGAATAAATAATAAAATTGAAGACCAATCAGTGGAAAGCAAAACATAACAGAATTGAGACTAAACTAAAACGAACACTGAAACTACATTCAATACTCAGACCAATACGAATGCCTACACTGATACTTAAATGACACAAACACTGATACAGATATCGAAAACATAACCAAACGCAACACTAATATTATACTACTGGTATGGATACAAGCCTAACAAATAAACTAATACGAAAACCTATTCGAATTAATACAAAATTGATACGAAAACAAAACTCATATAAATGCAGAATTTCTAACAAACCCAGTCCCAGAATTTGACGACTAATACATCGTTGACTATGACTATGACAACTAAACAACTTTTCTTTTATAAATAACATCGTTTCATAACGCTAGTATTTCTAAAACAAAATACTAGCGTTCTAAACAAAATTAGTGACAAAATTGTCCTTCTTTAATAAACATTAGGAATTAATCAAAATCTACTATTTATATAACAAGATATTTTTCAGATCCATCATCCTTAAATAAGAGTTGAGCAGCAACTACTGAAAATTAATTGAAGGTTAAAGTTAAGGTCATCATTAATATAGTAGTTATCTTTACTCATTATAATATTTTTTTTCTTTGAAGAAGCAAATTACATTTAAATATTTAATGCACAACTAACTAAAAGCAAAAACATAAACGGACACAACATTGATATTGTACTGACATAGATATTGGTATAGATACTAAAAACAAATGCGTACACAAGCCTAAAAGCTAAACTAATACGGAAACTCATTCGAATAATACGGAATTGATACAGAAACAAAACTCATACAAACGCAGAATTTCTAACAAACTCAGTCTAGAATTTGACACATAGACCGGTACATTGATGACTATGAGAACTAAACAACTTTTCTTTTAAAAACAACATTGTTTCACAGATTTCTAAAACAAAATAAGTGACAACTATTCTTCTTTAATAAACAAGAGGATTTGATCAAAATCTACTATTTGTATAACAATATATTATTTCAGATCTATCATCTTTAAGTAAGAGTCGGGCAGAACTTGAAAATTAATTGAATGTTAAAGTAATGGTCAGTTATCTTTTTCTCTAAGTCATTAATCACATATAATTACTCATTATGATTATATTTTCTTTGAAGAAGAAAATAACATCAAAATATTTAATGCACAATT
This sequence comes from Helianthus tuberosus, assembly GCA_030545235.1. Lineage (NCBI taxonomy): Eukaryota > Viridiplantae > Streptophyta > Magnoliopsida > Asterales > Asteraceae > Helianthus > Helianthus tuberosus. Next base: position 170,065,753 of record CM060368.1, read on the forward strand.
AACTAAAAGAAAATTACATTTGATTTATCAATTTAGTTAGATTACCACATCAAATAAAATAATTATTAAATTTGTATTATTGTAGTCACAACTTTCATATTAAGCTATAAATGCAACCATCGGCTTGAATTACTGTACTCACAATTTTCATTTCCCAAAATGACGGAAAACAAACATGAACTTGTTGTCAAATGGTATAAGAACGATGGATAACACACAAAATAGCGACAAAACAAGCGACAAAACTTTATTATTTTAACCAAACCAAAAAAATCCCCCCAGTTCCCTAGATCTTACAAACAGTAAGACCTGTTTAACAAATACAGAACAACGATCAGCTGATACAACAATCAGATGATCATAAACGGTGATCACACACGATCACTTAGATCTATCAAAGATCTAACAACTGAAACTACAATACAATGAATACAAATGAAGAATAGGGAAGGAAGAACTAATCTCCTGAAAGACTTGAAGATACGTCGGCTGATGTACAGGAACTTCAAACGATCAGCCGCTTCAAATAATCTTGAAAGGAGATCACAACAACGCAGCACCACTTTAACATAACATCAGCAGGTAGAACAAACATCAATCGGAACGATTCATCTTCAATCAGACTTCAATCGGTAATAAACAAAACTCCAAAAACAGGGAGTGAAAGTGTGCGATAAGATGAATGAAAACTACTTGAAACCCTAGCTCTCAAAGTGGTCTTTTATACACCTGCAAATACAATATTACACTTTGCACCTATAAGAATCACCATAAATGATCGGACCCCCTGAGAAGTTTCATATATCACCCTTGAACTTTAACCATAATACAGATCCTGTGAAGTTTGTTATAACCGAAACCACAAGCCCAGCTTATATTGTTATACCAGACTGGCCCAATGTATAAAACAAGCCCAATAAATAAACAGGCTAGTATATGAATGAACATATAATGATATTTTCAACATGCCGCCATCATTCATATACTATACATGTCGATCATCCCCATTTTATCACACATAAGACCATGTTGTAAACTGAATGACAGCCTAAAAAGTCACTTTTAACACGCCCCCTTCATTCAGGGGTAAACATGGCTAAATTACCAAGTTCCTTATAGAGAGATTGACATCGGTTAACACTCAATTCCACGAAACCTGAACATCTGTATGAACCTTTTCAGGTTCAATAATACTACCGTAAAATCCCTTTCTCAAAAAAATGCAGATCAATTTCAAAGTGAGAAGACCTCTGATGGAGAACAGGATACATACAAATTGATATGGAACTTTTACTAAGCTTTAACAGGCAAATTGCAGTAACACCACATACATACAAGAGACAAGCTTGAACACAGACCCCATTAGACATAGATAAACCATGATATATGACAGTCATTCACTATGATATACTAATCATACCCAGAAAACAAGTTTAACGGAATTGAAGCCAAGAAGATACCACATAATGCAGAACGACTCTGATAAACAAAGACCATAAACTAAAACATAACTTAAAATCAACAATCGTCGCAATCTATAAGCAGGTCTAAAACGAACTAGAAAATTATGAAACCAATCATACAAAAAACTGTTATAACACGAATTCACATGTGACAAGATTTATAAATTCTAATCAAAGAATTCTCTATAACAGACAGACAACGAAACATATAAACAGTTATGACAAAGAACACCAGACAACAATGACAACATACTCAACATAGCAAACTGCACATTTACATACCCTTATAACCAGATACACATCTCTTCCACAAGAAGAAAAAACAGAAATACCAACAAATCATATGATTCTAAGAATTCAGAATCAAGTCCAAAAAACAATACATGTGAAGAACTGTAAGATAATTTGAATGAAGCAAAAAACTTTTTACAACTTCACAACAAATACAAAATCACACGATTTGCAACTGGAACATACATCTCACACAAGAGAACAAATACAAGGCTGCAAAAACATTCAAGAACAATCTTGACTATAATACTGGTTAAAATACGTGAACCACACGGTTCGACTAACCAGACAACAAAATTCTAGACAATCAGACATGCAGACTGCAAACGAAAAAACACTTCAACTGTGTTCTAGAGAAAATTGAATCACATGATCGAAGAACAAATAACAAAGCTACGAGAATCAAAATCTCTACAACCAACACAAACACCGTAACACTTTACAAAATCTCTACGGATAAACGATCTAACGGATTTTGATATACATAAAACCCTAGATCTAGACTTTCTCCAGAGACTCTTCGAAACACACAAGGTGAAGGTGTAAAAAGATCTGACCTAATCAAAGGCATGCACTCATTAACACAGACTTGTACCAATTTCTTTGACAAACCAAAACAGCTCAAATGGTATCTTCAAATAATCAGCTCTTGAATAAACATGAATAACTCTCCAAAAACACTCAGGCTCACAAAACAGAAGGTTTGTATTAACTACGCTAAATCTAACAGATTCAACATACAAAGAACCCTAGATCTAAACACGTACCAACAAAGCTACTGAGATGAAAACCTAGAAGAATATTTGGCAAGAACAATACCAAGCTGATGAACACATTCAGTTGATCAATACTAAAAGACGACATCTGGTTAAACTACCCATTGAGTTAGAAAACTAACATATAGACTTTATTCAGGTTTTTTTTTTTTTTTTTTTTTTTTTTTTTTACAATAACCACAAATGTGAAATTAAAGATACCAAATGAACCAAAGAGCCATACCAAATGCATAACACTATCAGATACACATCTGACAAACATAAAGTCACACGACTTTTTAAAAACCAGAACCAAGTCTGAAACTTTTGAATCACACGATTCAAAAAACAGTTATGACTAAACTTAGAATCATACAATTCTACGTCACATAACAAATTTACAGCTAAACAAATCCTGGTTAAACACAGAATTACACAATTTGTAACCAGAACAATATATCTCACACGAGACAACATAACTCAGAACAAAGTCTGACAAGACAATGAATTACACAATTCATATACAACACAAGTGAGATAACAACCAATTAGAAAACATATTCTAATTTGGACAATGAACCACACAGTCCATCAACAATACCAAGAAACTCTGAATCAAAAGATTCATACCAAGACAGATAAACAAGAAGTACACACTTCTATATTAGACAACAATTCCTGCCAATACAAATAATGAAATACAAAATCACATGATTTAATATCTCACACACAAGACAAAGAATAACAAGACAATAAGACACAGCCAAACAAAATCACAAATAACATAATTTGCAATCAAAGACATCTCACAAGAGATAACATACAAGGCTGTCACATATACAGAATGATCTTGACAATACCATCGGTTAAACATGAACCATACAGCTCAAATTAACCATACAAACAAGATCATAGACAAGTAGACATCAAGACTACGAATACAAGACATTTAACAACATCAAGACAATGATCCTCAACATATAGACCTTATAGTAAGGCAGGCACAAAGACTACAACCAAATAGCATTTAAGCAACATACAAGATAATCAGCAAATACGACTGAACAACATATACAAGAACACTCTTGACAACATAACTGGTTAGAAATACTCAAACCACATAGTACAACTAATCACACAACAAGAGACAAGACATACAAACATCGTGCAGAAGACACTATGACAGTCCAAGACAATGATTCAGAACACACGAATCAACAATAGAATCAACAATTCAATCTAAACTACATTTAGTCAACAAATACAAGATCATATAATCACAACTTTAGGACATTACATGACAAACAAGTATTCAATCATGAATGAGAACAACAGAATCATGCAATGAACACTCGGCTAATCATGATTGAAAATACACGACAATTCAATTATCATACAAGTTTCAAGAGACATAACAATGTCCTAGATCGAAAAACAGGACACAATTGAGATTACAGATTTAAACACTTAACAACCCCAAAAAACTACTCAGACTGTCACAACTTACAAAACAAAACTCTCTAAATTGAACACAGATGAGAACCAAACATATAACAACTACATAATCAATAAGGATCTCATATATGACCTGAATCAACACAAAAATGAATCTAAGAACATGAAGAAACCCTTAAATGTGATGAAAAAAAAAACCAACAACAAGCTCTAGACATATACATATCAGATCAAGACTCAACAAATGAACAACTTTCAAAATAGACAAGCGAAGACCAAAAAACAACTTATATAAACCTTCTATTTGTTTTACGAAAATTATCCAACACTTTTAATAGTCACCAAGTGACAAATTCTAACCAATCTCTTTTCCACAACACATAGACATACAGAAACAACCAACAAATCAGCCAAACAAGAACAGATCACAGAACAATTATCAACAGATAACAATCAAGAACCAAACAAACAAAAATAATACACTCAAACACCGGCGAAACTGAGTCAGTGTCAAGACTCCAGGTTCATCACTCACAGGTGCCTGAACATGTCTTAACTCAGGAGCCACAAACAATCCACAACAAAGAACGGACAACACAGACAGGACAGATAATCAACAAACAATCAACAGTGCCAGTCCTCACTACCCCGACTTCAACTATCCAACAACAACAGTAAAAGAAAAAATTAAAAAACAGAATGAAACAATCTTACAGAGGGTGCAATAAACTCCAAAGCGGATCAGAACTACAGCCTTCACTCAGGGCTATAGTTATAGATCAGAAGACAGGAGAACAAGTATAACCGGTCAGTTTGCTCTGTATCCTTCTAGGGTTACAGAGACCAACACGGGTCTTCAAGTACACAGAATATCTTCGATTCACAACAAACCCTAGATTAGGGTTTCCAAATCTCCAGATCTATGTCGGATCACAAAGTAAGAGTTTCTGAGACATGAAACCTTCAAAACAACCCAAGATCAATCAACAATCAGAGATAACCAAGATACAGCGGAAAAAAAATGAAAAACAAGAGCTTGATAGCTCTGATACCATGTCAAATGGTATAAGAACGATGGATAACACACAAAACAAGCGACAAAACTTTATTATTTTAACCAAACCAAAAAACTCCCCCCAGTTCCCTAGATCTTACAAACAGTAAGACCTGTTTAACAAATACAGAACAACGATCAGCTGATACAACAATCAGATGATCATAAACGGTGATCACACACGATCACTTAGATCTATCAAAGATCTAACAACTGAAACTATAATACAATGAATACAAATGAAGAATAGGGAAGGAAGAACTAATCTCCTGAAAGACTTGAAGATACGTCGGCTGATGTATAGGAACTTCAAACGATCAGCCGCTTCAAATAATCTTGAAAGGAGATCACAATAACGCAGCACCACTTTAACATAACATCAGCAGGTAGAACAAACATCAATCGGAACGATTCATCATCAATCAGACTTCAATCGGTAATAAACAAAACTCCAAAAACAGGGAGTGAAAGTGTGCGATAAGATGAATGAAAACTACTTGAAACCCTAGCTCTCAAAGTGGTCTTTTATACACCTGCAAATACAATATTACACTTTGCACCTATAAGAATCACCATAAATGATCGGACCCCCTGAGAAGTTTCATATATCACCCTTGAACTTTAACCATAATACAGATCCTGTGAAGTTTGTTATAACCGAAACCACAAGCCCAGCTTATATTGTTATACCAGATTGGCCCAATGTATAAAACAAGCCCAATAAATAAACAGGCTAGTATATGAATGAACATATAATGATATTTTCAACACTTGTTATGATGGTACCACTTGTGATCACCATTTCAATAGTGATGTTGGGTGTTCTGTTGTACAAATTGACACTTTCGTCCTCCTTGCGTTCGCCACCATTACCACCGGGCCCTCGTTCATTGCCGGTTGTAGGGTACCTTCCATTTCTTGGTCGTGATCTACACAAAGAGTTTACTAACATGGCCCACGCTTATGGACCCATCTTTAAATTCTATATTGGAAGCAAGCTTCATGTGGTGATAAACACCCCGGAGCTAGCAAAGGAGGTGGTTCGTGACCAAGATGAGACTTTTGCTAATCGCGATCTTACAGTTGCGGCCTCGATTATAGCCTACGAAGGACAAAATTTGATATTCTCCAAGAATAATGCAACTTGGCGCAACCTTCGTAAGATCTTTGTCCACGAGGTCTTAAGCAACAAGAATCTTAAAGCATGTAGTTCTTTCAGGAGGGATGAAGTTAGAAAATCTATCAAGAATGTTTTTAGTAAGATCGGGACCAATGTTGACATCCGTGAAATTGCTTTCTTGACTGAAGCCAATGTCATAACAAGAATGATATGGGATAATGCATCATATATAGACGAAAAGGGTTTCAATCTCGGAGTCGAGTTACAAACGATGGCGTCGAACATCACCAAAATTCTGGGACATCCAAATTTGTCAGATTTCTTCCCTACTCTTGCTTGGTTTGATCTACAAGGTGTTGAGAGGAACATGAAGAAAGAAGTTAAGAAGCGGGGTCAAATTTTTTAGAGCATCATTGAAGATCGAATCAAATCTAATAACAAAATGTCACCAGATGGAATTCGACATGAAGAAAATAAAGACTTTTTACAAATTCTACTAGATCTCAAGGACCAACAAGATCTTAACATGACACAAGTAAAAGCACTTCTCTCGGTAAGATTTGTTTCTCAACATAATAATCTATGCAAATAGTTTTACATTCTTTATATACGGATAAATACGCCAAATCCCAATATTCTTCAGTGACGCGTCTGTTATCCCTCAATATATGGTGGATGTTGGTAATCCGTCGGTGAAATCTCTACTTACACATTTTGTTTTTCTCCATGACCCTTCACCACTGACGGTCCCATCCTTCACTAAGACGCGTATGAGGTCGTATGATTTGTAGTGCTGCTTAGCGTGAGTGTAACTAATGTTTTCTTTGGTCCCTTGTAAGGAAAACTATCATATTTAACCCTTTGTTGTATTAGGACTTTATGATTGCAGGAACAGAAACAACGACCACACTGATAGAATGGGCGATGGCGAATATTATGCGGAATCATACAGTTTTGAAAAAGATTCAAGAAGAATTGGTTGAAATTGTTGGACTAAACAACATGGTTGAAGAATCACATCTCCCAAAACTACAATACTTGGATGCAACTATTAAGGAAACATTTCGGTTGAATACTATAGTTCCTTTTCTACTCCCAAGGGCACCGAGCAAGGATTGGGTGGATACACAATTCCAAAAGGGTGTAGCATCTTTTTGAATGTTATATCAATCCATCGGAATGCTCAATACTGGGACAATCCCTTGGACTTTAATCCTGAGAGGTTCTTGGCTAACAAAGGGACAAACAAATGGGATTACAATGGAAATGATTTAAAGTTCTTCCCATTTGGATCGGGAAGAAGATTGTGCCCAGGTATTCCATTGGCTCAGAAAATGCAAATGTTTATCTTGGCTTCGCTCTTGCACTCGTTCGACTGGAGCTTGCCTAATGGTGAAGAGCATGACCTTTCTGAAAGTTTTGGTCTTACTTTAACGAAAAGAATACCACTCATAGCTATCCCATATCAAAGATTGCCTGATGCAAGCCTCTATATGTAATATTTTAATATTTGCCCATATGGTTAAAACTGTAATAAGAAAGACTAGAGACTTTGTCTTTCAACACAAGTACATCTTGTGGTTCATAGTGTATTTTTAAGGTAGTGTTTTTAAGGGTATGTTTTGCATGTGGCTTTTAGGAGCTTCTAGATTTAAGCTTTTAAGATCCTACTCAATAAAAAACCTTGTTTGGTTGAAGGAGCTTGAAGCTTTTTGTTGAACGCTTCTACTAGTAGCGTTTAGAAGAAGCTACAAGCTTTTAGGGAAAAAATGACGATTTTAACCTCTAAAGATAATGAACTTTTTAATGCATAAACTTTTTAAATTTTTAGTTATGTCAATTATGGTCATTTTATACATTTTATTAAAAGCTCCAGTTACTCTACCAAACACCAAATATATCTAAAAACTACAGCTACCGGCTTTCAACCACCAGCCACCAGCCACTTTTGCCAAACATACCCTAAGAGTGATTATTGAAACTATTTTATTATTTTTCAAAACTATTATAGGTTGTAACCATGAATTCAAACCCAGAAAAACAAACCTGTGGTTGGAGACCAAGATTCAATCACTTATGTTGTTAATGTGTATGAAAATAAAATCGGGGTCTCTAACCCCGGGTTCATGATGGTGTTACATTGATGTTAGTCAAGGGTTGGTTATAAATGTAACTTAGATCTTTTTTTTTTTTTTAACGGCAAATTTGGATCACTGACGGACCATTGGAGTATCATCGTGTGTAACACCCATAATATTTTGACGGAATTTAACTAATAATTATATGAACTTTATAAAATTTAGTGTAACAAAAAGTTTTCGTGTTTAAACCATACACACTTGAGATAGTACCAAACACATCCCAAGATAATCCATAACAAGTTTAAAAGTTAACCCTTGTTAGCAAACTAACCACTAGTTTAAGGGATTTAAAACATGATTAACAAAAGTGTTTACAACATAATTATGTCTAGACAAGATTAAGATTATCGCGGAAGCTTCAAAATGCGTGTTCGGTTCTTGACATTGTACGGGAGGGCTTCATACATACCTAGGGTCAAACACTAAAATATTAGTTTTGACATTAATACATTACGTATAAACGAATTTTAACACCGCAAGGCATCAAACAAAATATAAATTTTCTGGGTTCCACCGTAACTTACGGTGTCACCGCAAGTTACGGTGAACCTGGAATGTCCCTGGTTCTACTGTAAAACAGGGGCTTCATACCGTACACTTTTGATGTCCACCGTAACTTACGATGGGACCGTAAGTTACGGTGGGTTCTGCATCCTTGCCCTTTAACTATTTTTCAACTTTAAAAGTTCATAACTTTTTACTCATTAGTCCGATTTAGTCGATTCTTTTACCTACGAGTCTGTAATAAGATTACGGATCCAACCATATAAATTACACATCAAGGAAACCGAGATACCGACGTTCGGCTCACAATTTCTTTATTTCAAAATTTTCAACCCATTAACAAAGTACATGATTCCATATTTCCATCCTAATGACACATTAGACATAGTTACCCAACTTTCCGGGCTTATGACCTTGGAGTATACGCGCCATACCATGGCTTCGCGTTTTCTCCGGACTAAACATTTGTTTTCTCGGAATTCAAGCATTCCGTTTCAAACGACACCTTCTATTAACTTCTATTGTTTGACCCGATATACCGGGTTCGTAGACTTAAAATATCATAACCAATTTATTGGTGTATTACCATCTATCACCTAGCAAGATATGAGACTTTTAAGTCTCTACTCATGTGATTCGTTTTCAAGCAACATTTTGACCCGTTTGGCTATCTAGTGAAGACCATCACTTTATTAACATACCAAACCAAGTTTCTAATGTTTATTTTGACCCGTTTGATGATCTAGTGAACTTCGCCACTTTAACGATACATCAAACGCATCAATTACAATCCGACATCGTTTGTACACTAAAACCAAACATTATTACATAATACAACGAGACTAAAGTCACGTACCTTTAAAGCACACCTTTTCCGCGGGTATCACTTCCGGCGTGTCCACTTGACGTTCCGGATTCCTTGCCTAAAGAGTTCAATTCATAACAAGATTAGAACTCTCTTTCATAAACTTTAACGCATTCATTCATAACATATGCAAATCTACGTTTTTAGCAATCTTTAACATTTTAACCCTCATTTAGGCGTTTTATCGAACACCTTGCGGGTCAGATTTCTACATGATCTAAACCAAGTTCATAACTTGACTTTATCACTCAAATTAACTTCAATTAGACAATATACACATATTTTAACATCAAAAATTTCAGAGATTATCCCACAAATTTCAGTTTTCACTAGAACAAGAGTTTTAATCCTAGTGTTTATCAAGTTCTACTAACTTACTAATCACCCACTATAGTGATTTTGATCGTTACAACTAACATGCAAGATTTTGACAAGAAATCATCTAGGGTTTGTCCCTAGACTTCACATTACTTCCAATTTCATGTTTTACAACACATAATCAAGCTCAACCTTCGATTTCAATCACATGCAAGAATTTGAGTTGTATCAAAACAACCTAATTTGACATACCTTATGACCTCCTTGACGAGGAGATCACGATTCTATGCTCAGATTTCGATTATGACATGATTTGAGCCTTCAATTTTGAGATTTTAGTAGAATTTAGGATTGTGAAGGAGTGGGTGTCGCCCCTGTGGTTTCTTGATCGACCAGAACTCCAAAAATGGAGTGTTTGGTTTTTGTTTTACTAATTATTAGTAATTTAAGTTTCAATTTTGACAACCTAGGTCCCTCCACTCTTATTTAGTTTACATATTTGACTTTTTAACTCATTCTTGTGTTACTACAAGACTTCTAACTAACTGGGTTATTTATCCTAGTTACTTTATTCTCGTTTATTATACACTTTATAATTCTAGTATAAAGTTTTGAAATTTCGGGATGTTACAAGTCCACCCCCCTTAAAAAGGGTTTCGTCCCCGAAACCGAGATACGTACCAAATAGTTTTGGGTAGAGCCGTTGCATCTCTTCTTCGGATTCCCACGTGGTATCCGCACCCTTCCTGTGCTCCCGTTTAACCTTCACTTGGTTAATTACTTTGTTCCTTAGACTCTTCTTTTTTCGATCTAAAATTGCAATTGGCCTCACTACATAGTTGAGGCTGTTATCCACCTCGATGTCATCATAGCGGATACGATCGGTTTCATCTGCTAAGCATTTTCGGAGATGTGACACATGGAAGGTGTTATGAATTCCACTCAACTCCTCGGGTAGTTCAAGGCGATATGCTACCTTACCAACCCGTTCAGTGATCCTGAATGGCCCAATGAACCTCGGACTCAACTTTCCTCTTTTTCTGAACCGTATAATTCCTTTCCATGGCGATACTTTTAGCATTACTTTATCGCCAACTTGAAATTCAATAGGTCTATTTCGCTTATCCGCATACGACTTTTGTCGATCCTGAGCTGCTTTTAGGTGAGCTCGAACCACATCAATTTTCTCATTCGTAGTTCGGATTATGTCAGTATGTGCTAATCCTCGTGGTCCCACTTCTCCCCAACACACCGGGGTTCGACACTTTCTACCATATAACATTTCATACGGGGCCATTTTAATGCTCGACTGATAGCTATTGTTATATGAAAATTCGACCAAGGGTAGATGGACATCCCAACTACCCCCGAAGTCGATGATGCAAGCCCGTAACATATCTTCCAATGTTTGTATTGTTCTTTCACTCTGCCCATCCGTTTGTGGATGGTAAGCAGTGCTAATGAACAATTTAGTTCCCATTTGCTCTTGTAATTCGCGCCAAAATTTTGAAGTAAACCGAGTATCTCTGTCTGAAATAATGGATATCGACACTCCATGACGTGCTATTATTTCATTGGTGTACACCTCCGACATCTTCTCTGACGTATAAGTCTCACGAATCGGAATGAAGTGAGCACTTTTTGTCAATCTATCCACGACTACCCATATAGCATCAAATCCACGATTGGTTTTGGGCAATTTGGTTAACAAATCCATCGTGATTTGTTCCCATTTCCAAACTGGGATATCCAGCGGTTGCAACCTACCATATGGCTTTTGGTGCTCCCCTTTGACTTGTAAACAAGTCAGACACTTCTCCACATACTTCACAATATCTCTTTTCATTCCGGGCCACCAATAGTTTTGTTTTAAGTCATTATACATTTTGGTCGCCCCCGGATGAATTGAATAATGAGATTTATGGGCCTCGTCAAGTAGACGCACCTTGGCCCCACACGTATTTGGAACCCAAATTCTCCCAAATCGAGTTTTCAATCCTTGATTACCATCCTCCAGGTCTTTTAGTTGCCCAACTATCCTTTCCTTCTTCACATTTTCTTCCTTGATTGCTTCAATTTGAGATTTTCGGATTTGTTCAAGCAAACCCGATGTCACAATTAATTGCATCGATCGTACTCGAAAAGGCATATAATCCGTCTTTCGACTCAACGCGTCTGCCACTACGTTAGCCTTCCCGGGGTGGTAATGTATTTCACAATCAAAGTCTTTGACAGTTTCTAACCACCGCCTCTGCCTCATATTTAATTCCTTCTGATCGAAGAAATACTTTAGGCTTTTGTGGTCGGTAAAGATAGTGCACTTCACCCCATACAAGTAATGCCTCCATATTTTCAAGGCAAACACCACTGCTGCCAACTCGAGGTCATGGGTAGGATATCTCTTCTCATGAGTCTTTAGCTGTCTCGAGGCATAGGCTATAACCTTGCCCCGTTGCATCAAAACGCAGCCAAGTCCCGAATGCGATGCATCCGAGTAAACTACCATATCCTCCGTTCCGTCCGGTAATGTCAACACCGGCGCATGGGTCAATTTTTCCTTGAGCGTTTGGAACGCCCTTTCTTGATCCTCGGCCCAAATAAACTTTTCATCCTTACGGGTTAGTTTGGTCAATGGCGTAGCAATTTTGGAGAAATCTTGTATGAATCTCCGATAATAACCAGCAAGCCCCAAGAAGCTTTTGATTTCCGAAGGATTCTTCGGTGGAGTCCATCTTGACACAGCTTCTATTTTTGAAGGATCTACTAGCACCCCGTTTGCACTAATGATGTGCCCAAGAAATTGCACCTCTCGTAACCAGAAAGCACATTTTGAGAATTTCGCATACAATTTCTCTTTCCTGAGCGTCTCCAACACTTCACGCAAATGACTTGCGTGTTCTGCTTCATTCTTGGAGTATATCAAGATATCATCAATAAACACTATCACTGACTTGTCTAGCATGGGTTTGCAAACCCGGTTCATGAGATCCATGAAAGCCGCGGGTGCATTAGTTAACCCAAAGGACATCACGAGAAACTCGTAATGTCCGTACCGTGTACGAAAAGCCGTTTTTGGTACATCCTCCTCTTTGACTTTCAACTGATGATACCCCGATCTGAGGTCAATTTTTGAGAACCAACTTGCACCTTGTAATTGATCAAATAGGTCATCAATTCTTGGAAGCGGATATCGATTCTTTACTGTGAGTTTATTCAACTCCCGGTAATCAATGCACATACGCATGCTCCCGTCCTTCTTTCTCACGAATAATACCGGTGCGCCCCATGGAGACACACTTGGCCGAATAAATCCCTTGTCGAGCAATTCTTGGATTTGTGACATCAATTCTTGCAATTCTGATGGCGCGAGTCGATACGGCGCCTTGGCCACAGGTTTTGCGCCCGGAACCAATTCGATCCCGAACTCTACCTCCCGTACTGGCGGTATTCCCAGTAAATCTTCCGGAAATACATCAGCGTATTCACGTACCACTGGTACGTCTTCCATCTTTGGCGTCTCTTTATTAGGTTCGTTTGCGTATATCATGAATGCTTTACATCCGCGCCTCATAAGTTTGTGAGCTTTTAGTATTGAGCACATAACGGGACTGCCCCCTTTTTCGCCATAAATGGTGACTTGCTTTCCACTTGGAGATGTCAACTGTATCTCCTTGCGGAAACATATCACCTTTGCATGATGTCGGGATAACCAATCCATCCCTACCACTACTTGAAATTCCCCCATTGACATAGGGATCAAGTCTATCAAATATTCCTCATCATCAACGCTTATTTTGCAATCTCGACATACATCACATACAAGAAAACTTTTGTTATCACCTATTTCTACCTCTAATGGCATAGGCAATTTTGTTAGTACAAAAGAAGGATGTCGAATAAATCCATATGAAACAAAAGATTTATTCGCACCCGTATCAAATAACACATGTGCAGGAATTGAATTTATGGAAAATATACCTGAGACCACATCGGGTTCTGTTTTTGCCTCCATTGCTGTCAACTTGAAAGATCTCGCCTTTGCTCTTGGTGTCTCAGTATGTGTATTCTTGTCATCTTTCTTTCCAACCAACTCGGGGCACTCAGATTTCTTGTGACCCGGTTGGTAGCATTTGTAACTCACCGACACCTTTCCCGGGCACAATGCAGCCGTGTGTCCCGTCTTCCCACATACAGGACACGGTTTGTCCTTGAACCGGCACTCACCTTTGTGCCCCTTCCCGCATATCTTGCAGTTTGATGACCCGCTTTTACCTTCTTGTTTCTTTGAGGATTCTGTTGTGCGCCCCTTTTTTGTTGGGCTTGGATTGACTATCTGAGCCCTTCTTTCACCTCTTTCAATCTGTTTCTTCAACTCTATCTCCCGTTCCCGAGCAACGTTTATAATTTCGGTGAGAGTCTCATACTTTGAAGGAGTCATAAACTCCCTATACTCGGCGCTCAACATATTATAATAATAATATATTTTCTGCTCCTCATTCGTTATCAACTCATCACAAAACTTCATCTTATCCATGAATATTCCCGTGATTTTGTCAATAGATTCACCCTTGTGTCGAAGCTGCATGAATTCTTCTTTGATCTTGTTAATGACTGCCTTGGGACTGTGATGTTTAAGAAACGGCGTCTTAAACTCATCCCATGTCATAGCCTTAGCCGTTTCGCTTCCAATTTCCTTCTTCTTGTTATCCCACCAGTCTTTCGCTTGACCCCTTAACTGACCCGTGCCATAGGCTACGTAGTCATCCGAATCACAATGAGTCCTTTCAAACACCCCATCCATATCGCTTAACCATCGCTGACATATGATCGGGTCAACCTCCCCATTGTAAATGGGCGGTTTACACGCCATGAACTCTTTATAAGAACAAGATTTTCGTCCTCCCGACTTCTCCTTTGCTAAATTGGTATTATCCTCCAATTTCTTGATTCTTTTGTCACACCCCCAAAATCCACCCGCGGAGTACCACCGCTTGGAGGCGTGACATGACCAGGATCAAGCCATCAATCATATCAAACATAGTATTTAAGTGTAAAAGTAGGAAAAGGTAATTCATCTTGACATGACCGATGTTCATAACCAAACATTGTTTAAGTAGCGGAAGCATAATAATGAAAACCCAAAATAAGTTATAAGTTCGAATATCGTCTACGATCCGTATCCCACAACGACCTGCTCCTTCCTGTGCAAGCTCCATATGTACCTAAGGTCCTGCAAGGCATGTAACAGAGAATCAACAACTAGTTGAGCGAGTTCACAGTAAATAAGTTCGTAATTGTAAGTTTGTTTCGTAACATGTGGCGCTACTAGGCCGATCGTATGTTCTATTAGTGGGGGCTTCCCATGTTGCATATACACTAGACTATTTGTAACCATAAGTGTTCTTCACAACCGAGAACAGTAGTACGTACATAGTTTGCGTAGGCTTTACGTAAGTGTCCTTCACAACCGAGGACAGTATTGAGTATAAGTTCACGTAGGTTTTACGTGAGTATCCTTCACAACCGAGGATAGTATTGAGTATAAGTTCACGTAGGTTTTACGTAAGTATCCTTCACAACCAAGGATAGTATTCTGTATAAGTTCACGTAGGTTTTACGTGAGTATCCTTCACAACCGAGGATAGTATTGAGTATAAGTTCACGTAGGTTTTACGTGAGTATCCTTCACAACCGAGGATAGTATTGAGTATAAGTTCACGTAGGTTTTACGTATGTGTCCTTCACAACCGAGGATAGTATTGAGTATAAGTTCACGTAGGTTTTACGTAAGTATCCTTCACAACCAAGGATAGTATTCTGTATAAGTTCACGTAGGTTTTACGTGAGTATCCTTCACAACCGAGGATAGTATTGAGTATAAGTTCACGTAGGTTTTACGTGAGTATCCTTCACAACCGAGGATAGTATTGAGTATAAGTTCACGTAGGTTTTACGTATGTGTCCTTCACAACCGAGGACAATGGTATGGTAGTCTAGTATCAGTGTATGTACGAATCTATTCAACCTTATTCCTTCCATCCCATTCCCCAAACCCTGGGAATCCCATGCCTTAGTAAGGGTGTGAACTCACCTTGTTTTGCTCGGTATGCTAAGTGTATGCTCACAAGTAATCAATCGCGTCCTAAAGTAGGCACGTATGTGAAATCAGTTTGAGTTCAAGTCGTTCACGTATAAGCATGCAACACGTAATCACAGTCATGTACAATATGGTTACACTTAACAGCAGTTAACTAACCCAGTTAACACTTAACAGAATATAAACATGTTACTGTGCAGATTGTGTATACGACGAAACACCCCTGTTTCGTCGTTCTTACCCTTCGACGAAACACCAGTTTCGTCATTGCTCAGATTCGTCGCAGAGGTCTCGACGAAACAGATTCCTGTTTCGTCGTTACCTGCGTTTCGTCGATAGCGATCTGATTCGTCACAAGTCAGTTACGTCACATACAGAAACCCTAATCAACCTAACAGCCATCACAAATATCAGAAATCGTATGGAGATCAACGTGCACCCAAAATCATCATAACTCAATCATCAAAGTATAATCGTCTTAGCATAACCCTAGTTTATGTGAACAACGTATCGATTAATCAAACCACAAACATATCATCGAACCCTATCAAGCTACTAACGTGTTACCAAAATCAGATCATATTAACAACATACAGAACCGAGTATCTGATCGTATTAAGTTTCGCTTATAATTACACATCCGATTAACCATGTATATCGACATCTATATCATCGTGCACATATATTCATAATCCGTTTCGTAAATCAGCAGGTACATATACACATAACAAGAAATCAGAAACATTAACGGAACCGAGTTAACGAACCCGTACTAACCGAGATGAAAGTTTGATCGCACCAAGGTTTCCGGTGGGTTCTAGTTCGCCGTCACACAGCAGAGAGTTCTCTAGGGTTTCTGGTTTGCTAAAATGTGTCAAATGGGATCATTCTACGCAATATAACAAGTCTAACAGTACTGGGCCCGAACTGGGCTTCGGCGTAATACTGGGCCGGCGAAACAGTCTGTTTCGTCGAGATGAGTTTGGCGAAACAGCCTTGTTTCGTCGAGTGTGTTCATGGCGAATCACAACTCTGTTTCGTCGAGTTGTTTCATATGTTCAGTAGTTTATGTTATTTCAAATACACTAAGTCTCATGCTATAATATCAACACATAACCAAGCAAACATAATACTTTTATTATCACACAAAGTGTATCGTTACAAATCAGACGAGTCAAACAACTAGACCGTCAAAGTCAACGTGCAATAAATGCGAATAAAGAATGTCGGAAACTCGAGTTGTCACATTATCCCCAACTTAAAAGAAATTTCGTCCCGAAATTTAGCATGCAGTTACTGAGGAAGCTAGTAGTGTGACGTTGTTTACCTGTATCGTATCGCGGCTCCCCGAGCAGGTTTGCGAAGATTACTGGTTTTCTTGGGGTGTCACATCATTCCCCCGTTGAGTTGGAATTTCATCCCGAAATTCCGTAGTAGCTTCAGCCTCAGTAGTAGTTGCATTATTTTCGAACAACTGGGGATATTTGAGTTCCATTTGATCTTCGCGCTCCCAGGTGAACTCTGGGCCGCGACGGGAGTTCCAACGAACTCGTACAAGAGGTATTCTGGTGTTCTTGAGGACCTTAACATCCCGGTCCGTGATTTCAACTGGTTCCTCGACGAAATGCAATCGCTCGTCGATAGTGAGCTCCTTCAAAGGAACTACGTGGGTCTCATCTGACAGAAACTTCTTCAGATTCGACACGTGAAAGACGTTGTGAACTGCACTGAGTTCAGCTGGTAAGTTCAGTCTGTAGGCCACTTTGCCTATTTTCTCAATAACTTCGAAAGGTTCAACGTATCGTGGATTGAGTTTGCCGCGTTTGCCAAAACGAACCACACCCTTCCAGGGTGAAACTTTAAGTAGCGCTCGATCCCCAACCTGGAATTCGAGTAGTTTCCTGTCTTTATCAGCGTATACTTTCTGACGGTCACGAGCTGCCGCCATGCGTTGTCGTATTTGAGCAATCTTTTCAGTAGTATCAACTACCATTTCTGGACCTGTGATTTAACTTTCCCCCACCTCTGCCCAACAGAGAGGTGACCGGCACCTACGCCCGTACAATGCCTCGAATGGTGCAGCTTTAATGCTGGTGTGGTAGTTGTTGTTATACGAAAATTCCACGAGTGGCAGATGTTTCTCCCAACCATTGCCAAAGTCAATTACGCACGCCCGAAGCATGTCTTCTAGAGTTTGAATAGTGCGCTCAGACTGCCCATCTGTCTGAGGGTGATAAGCTGTGCTCATGTCTAAACGAGAGCCAAAAGATTTGTGCATTGCTTGCCACAGTTCTGAAGTAAAACGTGCGTCACGATCAGAGATGATGGAGGTGGGCACTCCGTGCCTCGAGACCACTTCTTTTAAGTAAATGTCTGCCAAGGTAGAGAACTTGTCTGTTTCTTTGATTGCTAAGAAGTGAGCAGACTTTGTGAGTCGATCTACGATCACCCAAATAGTATCATTTCCGCGCTGAGATCTAGGTAGGCCAGTAACAAAATCCATGGAAATTGCTCCCACTTCCATTGTGGTATTTCAGGTTGTTGGAGTGGTCCTGACGGTTTCTGATATTCTGCCTTGACTCTCGCACAAGTCAAGCATTTGCTAACGTATGTGGCTATGTGGGCCTTCATGCTAGGCCACCAATATGTAGTTCTGAGGTCGTGGTACATCTTATCCGAACCAGGATGTACTGAGTAGCGAGACTTATGAGCTTCATCCATTACTAGCTCGCGTAGGTTGCCGTACAGTGGGACCCAAATGCGTCCTGTGACGTAGTAAGCACCATCTTCCTTCTGTTCTAAGCGTTGCCTTGAGCCGCATAGGGCTTCAGCCCTGACGTTGTCTGGTTTCAATGCTTCTATCTCTGATCCCGTCATCTTCATGTTAAAGAACTCCACTTCCAACTTGTGGATGGCATCATAACTACTGTATTCACGTTTGATCAGTTCCTTAAAATCATTCCATGGGGTGGCATTAGCAGCCGCCAGCCCCAGTATCGTAACTTGCGCGCTCCACCAAGTTTGCGCAGTACCTTCGAGAATATCAGTGGCATATTTCACCTTACGAGCCTCAGGTTATTCGCACATTTGAAGGCCGATTCGAGTGTCGCTGAAAGTAGTAGGACGACAGTCCATAAAAATCGTGTATGTGCACACAGGTGGCTGAGCGTGTTGACTTGTCGTGTGCGTAAGAGTAATCAAAATTAAGCACAAGTGTTGAGTTACGAGAGTAGGATCTAAGGATCCTAGGGTAAGTGGTGATGGCAGGTTACACCTCCTGCCTGGGCAGCTGCGAGTGCTGCAGTAACTTGTTCAGTGATCGAAGCCGCCAACTGGGCTTGAGTTAGGTTAACGCGTCCACACATGATCTTGACATCAAGGAGAACATGTGGGTGAGAGGTTCGCGAATAGTGCGAAGAGAGTGAGCACACAAGTATCCTCATGCAATAACAAATAGTGAGCAATGTAATCTAAGCATACCACGAGCAAAGTTCTATGTAGTTCTAGCAAGTAGTAAGGTAACATGAATAGTAGTACCTATGATGTTGAGTCTTGCACGTGGAGCGAAGCGTCGTTGTGGATCGTTGAGAGCACTGTTCTGGTTATAGTCTGGTTTTAATAAAAATGTTTTCCCCTTATTAAAACCGAGTTCTCTATAACCAATGGCTCTGATACCAATCTGTCACACCCCCAAAATCCACCCGCGGAGTACCACCGCTTGGAGGCGTGACATGACCAGGATCAAGCCATCAATCATATCAAACATAGTATTTAAGTGTAAAAGTAGGAAAAGGTAATTCATCTTGACATGACCGATGTTCATAACCAAACATTGTTTAAGTAGCGGAAGCATAATAATGAAAACCCAAAATAAGTTATAAGTTCGAATATCGTCTACGATCCGTATCCCACAACGACCTGCTCCTTCCTGTGCAAGCTCCATATGTACCTAAGGTCCTGCAAGGCATGTAACAGAGAATCAACAACTAGTTGAGCGAGTTCACAGTAAATAAGTTCGTAATTGTAAGTTTGTTTCGTAACATGTGGCGCTACTAGGCCGATCGTATGTTCTATTAGTGGGGGCTTCCCATGTTGCATATACACTAGACTATTTGTAACCATAAGTGTTCTTCACAACCGAGAACAGTAGTACGTACATAGTTTGCGTAGGCTTTACGTAAGTGTCCTTCACAACCGAGGACAGTATTGAGTATAAGTTCACGTAGGTTTTACGTGAGTATCCTTCACAACCGAGGATAGTATTGAGTATAAGTTCACGTAGGTTTTACGTAAGTATCCTTCACAACCAAGGATAGTATTCTGTATAAGTTCACGTAGGTTTTACGTGAGTATCCTTCACAACCGAGGATAGTATTGAGTATAAGTTCACGTAGGTTTTACGTGAGTATCCTTCACAACCGAGGATAGTATTGAGTATAAGTTCACGTAGGTTTTACGTATGTGTCCTTCACAACCGAGGATAGTATTGAGTATAAGTTCACGTAGGTTTTACGTAAGTATCCTTCACAACCAAGGATAGTATTCTGTATAAGTTCACGTAGGTTTTACGTGAGTATCCTTCACAACCGAGGATAGTATTGAGTATAAGTTCACGTAGGTTTTACGTGAGTATCCTTCACAACCGAGGATAGTATTGAGTATAAGTTCACGTAGGTTTTACGTATGTGTCCTTCACAACCGAGGACAATGGTATGGTAGTCTAGTATCAGTGTATGTACGAATCTATTCAACCTTATTCCTTCCATCCCATTCCCCAAACCCTGGGAATCCCATGCCTTAGTAAGGGTGTGAACTCACCTTGTTTTGCTCGGTATGCTAAGTGTATGCTCACAAGTAATCAATCGCGTCCTAAAGTAGGCACGTATGTGAAATCAGTTTGAGTTCAAGTCGTTCACGTATAAGCATGCAACACGTAATCACAGTCATGTACAATATGGTTACACTTAACAGCAGTTAACTAACCCAGTTAACACTTAACAGAATATAAACATGTTACTGTGCAGATTGTGTATACGACGAAACACCCCTGTTTCGTCGTTCTTACCCTTCGACGAAACACCAGTTTCGTCATTGCTCAGATTCGTCGCAGAGGTCTCGACGAAACAGATTCCTGTTTCGTCGTTACCTGCGTTTCGTCGATAGCGATCTGATTCGTCACAAGTCAGTTACGTCACATACAGAAACCCTAATCAACCTAACAGCCATCACAAATATCAGAAATCGTATGGAGATCAACGTGCACCCAAAATCATCATAACTCAATCATCAAAGTATAATCGTCTTAGCATAACCCTAGTTTATGTGAACAACGTATCGATTAATCAAACCACAAACATATCATCGAACCCTATCAAGCTACTAACGTGTTACCAAAATCAGATCATATTAACAACATACAGAACCGAGTATCTGATCGTATTAAGTTTCGCTTATAATTACACATCCGATTAACCATGTATATCGACATCTATATCATCGTGCACATATATTCATAATCCGTTTCGTAAATCAGCAGGTACATATACACATAACAAGAAATCAGAAACATTAACGGAACCGAGTTAACGAACCCGTACTAACCGAGATGAAAGTTTGATCGCACCAAGGTTTCCGGTGGGTTCTAGTTCGCCGTCACACAGCAGAGAGTTCTCTAGGGTTTCTGGTTTGCTAAAATGTGTCAAATGGGATCATTCTACGCAATATAACAAGTCTAACAGTACTGGGCCCGAACTGGGCTTCGGCGTAATACTGGGCCGGCGAAACAGTCTGTTTCGTCGAGATGAGTTTGGCGAAACAGCCTTGTTTCGTCGAGTGTGTTCATGGCGAATCACAACTCTGTTTCGTCGAGTTGTTTCATATGTTCAGTAGTTTATGTTATTTCAAATACACTAAGTCTCATGCTATAATATCAACACATAACCAAGCAAACATAATACTTTTATTATCACACAAAGTGTATCGTTACAAATCAGACGAGTCAAACAACTAGACCGTCAAAGTCAACGTGCAATAAATGCGAATAAAGAATGTCGGAAACTCGAGTTGTCACATTATCCCCAACTTAAAAGAAATTTCGTCCCGAAATTTAGCATGCAGTTACTGAGGAAGCTAGTAGTGTGACGTTGTTTACCTGTATCGTATCGCGGCTCCCCGAGCAGGTTTGCGAAGATTACTGGTTTTCTTGGGGTGTCACATCATTCCCCCGTTGAGTTGGAATTTCATCCCGAAATTCCGTAGTAGCTTCAGCCTCAGTAGTAGTTGCATTATTTTCGAACAACTGGGGATATTTGAGTTCCATTTGATCTTCGCGCTCCCAGGTGAACTCTGGGCCGCGACGGGAGTTCCAACGAACTCGTACAAGAGGTATTCTGGTGTTCTTGAGGACCTTAACATCCCGGTCCGTGATTTCAACTGGTTCCTCGACGAAATGCAATCGCTCGTCGATAGTGAGCTCCTTCAAAGGAACTACGTGGGTCTCATCTGACAGAAACTTCTTCAGATTCGACACGTGAAAGACGTTGTGAACTGCACTGAGTTCAGCTGGTAAGTTCAGTCTGTAGGCCACTTTGCCTATTTTCTCAATAACTTCGAAAGGTTCAACGTATCGTGGATTGAGTTTGCCGCGTTTGCCAAAACGAACCACACCCTTCCAGGGTGAAACTTTAAGTAGCGCTCGATCCCCAACCTGGAATTCGAGTAGTTTCCTGTCTTTATCAGCGTATACTTTCTGACGGTCACGAGCTGCCGCCATGCGTTGTCGTATTTGAGCAATCTTTTCAGTAGTATCAACTACCATTTCTGGACCTGTGATTTAACTTTCCCCCACCTCTGCCCAACAGAGAGGTGACCGGCACCTACGCCCGTACAATGCCTCGAATGGTGCAGCTTTAATGCTGGTGTGGTAGTTGTTGTTATACGAAAATTCCACGAGTGGCAGATGTTTCTCCCAACCATTGCCAAAGTCAATTACGCACGCCCGAAGCATGTCTTCTAGAGTTTGAATAGTGCGCTCAGACTGCCCATCTGTCTGAGGGTGATAAGCTGTGCTCATGTCTAAACGAGAGCCAAAAGATTTGTGCATTGCTTGCCACAGTTCTGAAGTAAAACGTGCGTCACGATCAGAGATGATGGAGGTGGGCACTCCGTGCCTCGAGACCACTTCTTTTAAGTAAATGTCTGCCAAGGTAGAGAACTTGTCTGTTTCTTTGATTGCTAAGAAGTGAGCAGACTTTGTGAGTCGATCTACGATCACCCAAATAGTATCATTTCCGCGCTGAGATCTAGGTAGGCCAGTAACAAAATCCATGGAAATTGCTCCCACTTCCATTGTGGTATTTCAGGTTGTTGGAGTGGTCCTGACGGTTTCTGATATTCTGCCTTGACTCTCGCACAAGTCAAGCATTTGCTAACGTATGTGGCTATGTGGGCCTTCATGCTAGGCCACCAATATGTAGTTCTGAGGTCGTGGTACATCTTATCCGAACCAGGATGTACTGAGTAGCGAGACTTATGAGCTTCATCCATTACTAGCTCGCGTAGGTTGCCGTACAGTGGGACCCAAATGCGTCCTGTGACGTAGTAAGCACCATCTTCCTTCTGTTCTAAGCGTTGCCTTGAGCCGCATAGGGCTTCAGCCCTGACGTTGTCTGGTTTCAATGCTTCTATCTCTGATCCCGTCATCTTCATGTTAAAGAACTCCACTTCCAACTTGTGGATGGCATCATAACTACTGTATTCACGTTTGATCAGTTCCTTAAAATCATTCCATGGGGTGGCATTAGCAGCCGCCAGCCCCAGTATCGTAACTTGCGCGCTCCACCAAGTTTGCGCAGTACCTTCGAGAATATCAGTGGCATATTTCACCTTACGAGCCTCAGGTTATTCGCACATTTGAAGGCCGATTCGAGTGTCGCTGAAAGTAGTAGGACGACAGTCCATAAAAATCGTGTATGTGCACACAGGTGGCTGAGCGTGTTGACTTGTCGTGTGCGTAAGAGTTCGGTTCAAAATGCGTGTTCGGTTCTTGACATTGTACGGGAGGGCTTCATACATACCTAGGGTCAAACACTAAAATATTAGTTTTGACATTAATACATTACGTATAAACGAATTTTAACAACGCAAGGCATCAAACAAAATATAAATTTTCTGGGTTCCACCGTAACTTACGGTGTCACCGTAAGTTACGGTGAACCTGGAATGTCCCTGGTTCTACCGTAAAACAGGGGCTTCATACCGTACACTTTTGATGTCCACCGTAACTTACGGTGGGACCGTAAGTTACGGTGGGTTCTGCATCCTTGCCCTTTAACTATTTTTCAACTTTAAAAGTTCATAACTTTTTACTCATTAGTCCGATTTAGTCGATTCTTTTACCTACGAGTCTGTAATAAGATTACGGATCCAACCATATAAATTACACATCAAGGAAACCGAGATACCGACGTTCGGCTCACAATTTCTTTATTTCAAAAATTTCAACCCATTAACAAAGTACATGATTCCATATTTCCATCCTAATGACACATTAGACATAGTTACCCAACTTTCCGGGCTTATGACCTTGGAGTATACGTGCCATACCATGGCTTCGCGTTTTCTCCGGACTAAACACTTGTTTTCTCGGAATTCAAGCATTCCGTTTCAAACGACACCTTCTATTAACTTCTATTGTTTGACCCGATATACCGGGTTCGTAGACTTAAAATATCATAACCAATTTATTGGTGTATTACCATCTATCACCTAGCAAGATATGAGACTTTTAAGTCTCTACTCATGTGATTCGTTTTCAAGCAACATTTTGACCCGTTTGGCTATCTAGTGAAGACCATCACTTTATTAACATACCAAACCAAGTTTCTAATGTTTATTTTGACCCGTTTGATGATCTAGTGAACTTCGCCACTTTAACGATACATCAAACGCATCAATTACAATCCGACATCGTTTGTACACTAAAACCAAACATTATTACATAATACAACGAGACTAAAGTCACGTACCTTTAAAGCACACCTTTTCCGCGGGTATCACTTCCGGCGTGTCCACTTGACGTTCCGGATTCCTTGCCTAAAGAGTTCAATTCATAACAAGATTAGAACTCTCTTTCATAAACTTTAACGCATTCATTCATAACATATGCAAATCTACGTTTTTAGCAATCTTTAACATTTTAACCCTCATTTAGGCGTTTTATCGAACACCTTGCGGGTCAGATTTCTACATGATCTAAACCAAGTTCATAACTTGAATTTATCACTCAAATTAACTTCAATTAGACAATATACACATATTTTAACATCAACAATTTCAGAGATTATCCCACAAATTTTAGTTTTCACTAGAAAAAGAGTCTTAATCCTAGTGTTTATCAAGTTCTACTAACTTACTAATCACCCACTATAGTGATTTTGATCCTTACAACTAACATGCAAGATTTTGACAAGAAATCATCTAGGGTTTGTCCCTAGACTTCACATTACTTCCAATTTCATGTTTTACAACACATAATCAAGCTCAACCTTCGATTTCAATCACATGCAAGAATTTGAGTTGTATCAAAACAACCTAATTTGACATACCTTATGACCTCCTTGACGAGGAGATCACGATTCTATGCTCAGATTTCGATTATGACATGATTTGAGCCTTCAATTTTGAGATTTTAGTAGAATTTAGGGTTGTGAAGGAGTGGGTGTCGCCCCTGTGGTTTCTTGATTGACCAGAACTCCAAAAATGGAGTGTTTGGTTTTTGTTTTACTAATTATTAGTAATTTAAGTTTCAATTTTGACAACCTAGGTCCCTCCACTCTTATTTAGTTTACATCTTTTACTTTTTAACTCATTCTTGTGTTACTACAAGACTTCTAACTAACTGGGTTATTTATCCTAGTTAGTTTATTCTCGTTTATTATACACTTTATAATTCTAGTATAAAGTTTTGAAATTTCGGGATGTTACATCGTGTCACCAACGGAACCACCTGATCATATCCATCTCCACTAGGCATAATGCCTATACACCATTTCAGGAAGAAACCTAATAAATATGAGAAAACCCCCTTGTGGGAATCGAACTCAGGACCTATTGGTACCAAAGCTTTATCCCACCTCCAAGATGCCACTAGGCTATAAAGCCATGGGCAAATGTAACTTAGATCTAACCCCATCATCTTGACACTTGGTGTTCATTTTTTTTTTTACTTTGTGCACCATGTTCGCGTTGTTAAAGTGTAAAATGATCAATTAAAACCAATGAGCAACCAAAATTCGATTTCGATAGTCATTCAAATAATGAACACCCTTAATAGATGATGTGTAAGTAGTGGTGGACTCGGAAATTATTTAATAAGGGGAGCAGAGATTTTTTTAGGGGTAGCAATAAGAGGTTTTAGTGAATAAGGGTGTGTGTGCTAGACATTCAAAAAAAATCGGCCTAGTTTGTGTAGGAATAAGAGTTTTTAGTGAATTTGATTAATTAAAAAAATACCCTTATTTTAAATAACTTAATAAATATCATAAAGCTTGTCATCTTCTCCAAAAATCTGCCGCATCGGAAATATCTTCAGGTGGGCGCCATTTACACATTTTTTAAGTATTAGTTCAAAGCATAGTCACATGGATCGCGGTACGCTCCGGTACGGGAACGTGATACGGGATCGCAATTCGTTTGGTCCCTAAAATCTGGTACGAAGGGAGGTAGGCTCATTTTGGATCGTTTCGGTATGATGTACCATATCATGCGGTACAATGTACCAATTAAACTAAGTGCTGTTATTTTGGATCATATTTCATAAGTAACTTCAAACTTCAAATTTCAAAACAGATTACATAACTAAGTGTTATTATAAGTTTAAGTATAAAATGTAAAGTAGTGAAGATAGAGAGGGTTAAATGTTAAAATACACAAACTAATTTTACTTTTTATATAGACTTTACAAGCTTTAGGGATTAAATGTGAACTAGTGAAAGATAGAGGGGCTAAAAGTTAAAACACCTAAACTTATTATATTAAAACCCTAGAAGGCTTAAAACGCAGGAAGCACCACTGCTATTCCTAGTTTCAGGCAGAAATTGCTTAAAACACATATATACTTAAAGATGCAAAAAAATGAGGTGCGCCCCCTCCTCCATGGAAGGTGGGCGTTCGCATATGAAGGTGCACAAATGAGCTATTATTAATAACTAGTTTCGGGTATGCAGTCGGTTCCAGATTCGCTTTTGATGGATGGAACCAGGTATTGCTATAGGTTGGTTTAGCTCCGGGCAGGAAAAAAAAACCATACCCTATATACTCGAGTTTGGGTAGACTATAGAACTGGTTCTTAACAAAACGAGTATTAAAATAGGGTAAAATTACAAGTTTTGTCCTTTATCTTTATAGTACTTTACAGGCGGTGTCCTTTTTTTCAAATGTTGACAGGCGGTGTCCTTTAGTAGGAATTTTATTACAAGTTTTGTCCTTTCCACCCAACCTGGTTAAAAAACTCAATTAATTTTTGGCACATGATATGCACATGAGGGTAATTATGTCTTTTCCACCCCCACCAAAACTTGTGATAAATGAGGCTAGTGCTTATCTGTACGACTATCTCTCTCTCCCCAGCTTTCTCTCTCTCTCTTACCACACTTACAGATCCCACCATCACCTCCCACCTCTCACCACCAACATTAACCCACCTGCCACCACAATCGCCGTCAAACACCACCATTGTCCAACCCCACCATCGTCGGAACCCTAGAACCACTGTCTCCTACTCCACCACCATCCACCCCATCGCCACCACTATCTCCCTATCTCAGCCGTAACCAAACTTATTCTCACACCACAAACATACAAACCCTAATCAAAACCTGCAACACTTATACACAAAGTTTCTGGATGAGAAATCCATTGAATTCCGGACAAAATACCATCGATTTACGGTTGTTCAGGGACCAAAGCCTAGAAAACCCCATCCAAAACTCACCGGATTTCTCATATGGATACATCTGTGCGTCCATCGGAACTCACCGGAGTTTGAAACTCCGGCCATTAATCAATACGCTTGTCCGATCGTTTTTTCCAGGTAAATTCTATAGCGCTTTCCACTCATTTGTGCATTTCAATCAAAAGCCCCCTGTTTAATTGTTTGATCATTAGCTTTTTTGGTTTGGATTTCGAAACTAAAAAAGTCCTAAACTCAAATATCACGATACTCACAACAAAACCTGTGAAAATCAAACACCAAAATCCATAAATAGAAACGACTGTATGTTGTATGGAGTTAATTGATCAGGGGTTTGAACATATTTTGATTTTCTTGAAGAACAAGTTGCTGCTCTGCTAGTTGACGGATGACACTCCAAAATAATGACATCAGTTTGCTGCTCTGCCCCTTCAAACCCATCTAAAGAATCCAAAGACTTTGATCAGTTTCTTCAATTTTTGAATTTTGTAACATTGGGTGAAGAGTGGTGGTAGGAGGTGGGATGTGGTGGTAATGGGTGGAGAGAGAGAGAGAAATCTCTGCAATGTGTTAGAGCATTCTCATCCAATCCATCAAAACTTGTGAGGGTGAGTTTTTATATTGTAAAGGGTATAAAAAGTGGTTGTGAGTGGAGGAGAGAGAAAATGTTACTGTTCATCTGTATATTTGGGGGGACACTGTTCACCCAGTATAATTTTTTTAATATATATTGAAAGTGGTTGTGAGTGAAGGAAAGAGAAAAATGTGATGATAATATTATTTAATTGAAAAGGAGAGAGAAAAAGTATTTGTTTTTAGTGAAAATATATTGATATAGGAGTTGTTTTTTAGTGGAATGTATGTATAATTTGATGGATTGGATGAGAATGCTCTTATGCATATATATTATGCATATATATATATATATATATATATATATATATATATATATATGTATAATTCTTTTGTTTTATTTATTAAAATACTTTAAATAAATAAGGGGTAAAAAGACTAAAATACCCTTGGGTAACCAAATTTAACAAAAAAATCTAACTGTGTTAGTGTTAAAGGACAAAACGTGCAACAAAATACCTACCAAACGACACCCGCCTGTCAACATTTGAAAAAAAGGACACCGCCTGTAAAATACTATAAAGATAAAGGACAAAACTTGTAATTTTTCCTTAAAATAGTATTGGAGTTGGATAACTAGTTTGACTAAAAACATCAATAGAAAATTGTATGATTACTAGTTTATAATAATCATTTGTCTTACGATTAAGTTTTAGTTATTAGGTTAAGATATAATAGAAAGTTGTATTTTTGTAGGATGCCTGAAAAGTCATTCTAGTCACTAGATTGTGTAATGGGCGGCTAAGAATAAATGAGGGGATTCACAACTCAAAAAGAGGGACCTAACTTGAATTAAGGATATTATGGTTCATTCAAGATAATAAATTCTATCTCTTCTACTTCCACCATTTTTTAAAAACGTTAATAACTGGTAGTCCATTTTAATGATAAGTGTTGAAAAGAAACTTCAAGAAAAACGTTAGTAGCTGGGAAGTGACTAATAACAGAACGAGTCAGCTAGACTCGATAACGATCAGCTATCGCAAAGATTAAAGCCATCTACCCAAAGCATGTGATTCATAGAGAGAATATTATCAATACATGTGGAGTCTCGCTGGTAATGGAAGACTCTTCTAGAAGCAAATGAAGTTAGCACAAGTTGACAATTTGTGTACATACTTCAAAGGGATAAACTGCAAGTTGACAATTGGGATAAATAAACTATTGTTTATTTACCCCCCCCCCCCCCCCCCCCCCCCCAAGCTTGAACCTTTTCCCTGTAAATAGCAATACAACCGAAGAAGGAAGACAACTGATTTGAAGAGATCATTCAAACAGTTCAAAATCTTTTATCTCCTCCATCACCAAACCTAGAACTCAACTCTTCCATTGGGTAGAATTTTTATGTATTGTAACGAGCAAAACACATTTATTATTCATTAAACATTTACAATTTGAATAACATAAAAGTTGTATATCTCCAAGATTGTTGGGTATTGATTTCAATTTCCACATAGAACATTTGGTTAAATCTGTTTTATTGAAATAATTAATTGCTTTATTCATCGTTTACTGAATCTGGGACCAACAATAACTCTTTCATACAACATTATTTTAAAAAAAAATACACAAGAAAAACAAGTGTTTTTTTATCTTTAAAATGAGTATACTATTGTTGTACTTTTGAAAAAAAGAAATAAAAAACTCAGATGCGTAAAACACAATGAATTGAAATATGGTGATACGGCGTGGCAGCAGACCAACATTACATGCACATGATATACGGAGAGAACACCAATACAATCATTAGACAAACTGACATATTCCTTACGAATTTTGATCATGGATATTTTGAAGGAGTGTTGTGCAGAGGGAGGTGGGTGAATGGGGTTTTGATGGAGGTTAAAGTTGCAGTGGGGCTTTTGTGTGGTGATAATAATGTTGTCTGTGGTGGATCAAAATACTCTTCACCCTTATTTTTATACTTTACCATGTGTAAGACCAAGATGCATTCTTACACTTCCTACAAAGATCAAAGATCAAACTTCATATTTTATCATTGAGCTTGGTTATTATTTTATCATAAAAAAACATAAAGAACAAAAGAGATAAATGTAAAATAATATGGAGACAGAGAGGCATATACCCGTTTACAACAAGAAGTTTTGAGAAAATATTATGACATGAACATATGGGTCGTTGTATTTTAGTAATGTGATATGTATAATCATATCAAAACTATAAATCTAATTTTTTTTTACTATTTTAGTTAAGCATAGTTTACGGGTCTTTTGTATTTTCTATTTCTATATGTCTAAACACACCGAGTTGCTTGTAAGATACTCAAGATCAGCTCCGCTAAAAGCTTGAATCGAGTAGAGTTAAACAAGCCCGAGCCTAAAAAGTCTGTTTGTTAAACACGCCTGAGCATGAGCTTTTTTTCCTAATTTTAGGCTTGAGCAGGCTAGCGAGTATTAAACTACTATTAAGTTAAAAATAATTGACTTAATATTAACCGACAAAATACATGTTAAGTTAATTAGTATAAATATCTGATTTGTATTAATGAAATAGGTGTAAAGATGTATAAATCAATTAGCAATTAATAACCAGCACAATTCGAACTTTATAAATAAGGCCATGTGCTGTGAGCGTCATTCGCCTACCACATCAACAATATCAGCACCCACACAACATTACACAAGGGCGTGAAATTTGGGTGGCGGTGTGAAGGCCATCACGATTCACTTGTGTGAGGTGCGAGCTGTGTTTTTTTAGTTATCTACTGTTGGGGAATTTCGATTGCCGGATGATCAGAGAGGAGTGTAATCACTCTCAGATCAAATTATTTCGGTGGTTCACCCGAATAATTCAATTGGATACAACTCTGATTTCGATAAATTGAACCAGTGTATGATCGTGTGTGTGAAATTTCGAACCAATGGATTGTAACCAAGAAAAAAAAAATGTCTACGAAAATTGGGAATTTTTGGGGTGTAACTGCCTAGTGGCAGTTATCTCGATTTTCAGACAAATTGCCCAAAAAAACTCCCAATTTTTGTCATTTCGAAAATGTGACAAAATTCAGAAAATAAAAATTTCTGATGCGATTTCATTAAGGCAATTTAACGAAAATAAAATTTTTGTCATTGGACCCCGCCAGGGGCTGCCGCCCCTTGGACCCTGCTCCCAGGGGCGCTGCCCCCGGACCCCCGCTAAGGGGGCGCTACCCCCTTGGAACCCCCGTAGAGTACGGGCTCCGCCCGTACACTTCGAATTATAATAACTCAAACAAGCGTGCACTCCCGCACCTCCTAACTTGCTTGATGTGTATTATTATTCGCCTTGATCACCAAGTCAATCCCGATTACACTAAAATATCTAACAATCCTCCCCCATTTTAGCGTAATCCTTGATTAACTTAAACAAATTCACAAACAATCAAACTTATGCATAAATGAAATATCGCGACGATTGAATTTCACATTAGTATATTACACATTCTAAATATTCGAATATAGGGGTGTCGCTAAGGATTGAACCCTTTCTATCCAGTGAATACATGAAGATAATATACACACAAGTTTACATACTCTAATGTTCTTTCTTGACACTATTTTTACTAGCCTGTGTCCCATCCTTCAATGAACATATCAAAGCCAAGTCCTAGCTTCTTGAAGCGGCTAAACTTCATGCTCATATAGGTAGCTCTTTATTCTTGCACCTGCATATGCAATTTTTCAAAGAACTATTAAGAAGAAAACCTTCAACCTCCTTTAACTTGCAGGTCTGAACACATACCTTGGGATGATGCTACTAATGTGTTCCAATTTCTAGATGTTAAGCTTTCCACATTGGATTCAGCACCTAACGTCATATTAGGTGGGAATTGGGTATCTTAACACGAGAAATCTCAGGTGGACTTTAATCCCATCCCTACAGCCGCCTTGTGCACAAGATCTCTACATAACTCTTTGGTTAAGTGGTCGGCTAAATTCTGTTGAGTTCTCACAAACTCCACCGATATCACCCCATGCATGATGAGCTCATGAATCATGCTGTGTCTAACACCTAAGTGTCTAGACTTCCCATTATACACTTGGCTATAGGCCTTAGCCAAGGTAGCAGCACTATCACATCTAATAGATATTGGTGATATAGGTTTAGGCCACAATGGAATTTCATAAATCAAGTTTCTTAGCCACTCAGCTTCTTTGCCAGCTACGGCTAATGCTACAAACTCAGACTCCATTGTCGAATCAGTAATGCAAGTCTGTTTCTTAGATGCCCAAGATATGGCACCTCCTCCAAGCAGAAAAGTCCATCCACTCGTGGAAGAATGATCTTCCTTGTTTTTAATCCAACTTGCATCCGAATAACCTTCTAAAACCGAAGGAAATCCAGTATAGGTCAAACCATATTTCATGGTTCCTTTCAAGTACCTAAATACTTGATTCATTGCTTGCCAATGACTTGCACCTGGATTGCTAGTATACCTACTAAGCTTTCCAACCGCATAAGCTATATCCGGTCTAGTGCTAATCATGGCATACATGAGGGATCCAATGGCCCTTGAATATTCAAGTTGGCTTACAGCTACACCTTCATTAGGTGAGAGCTTAAAAGCAGGATCCATTGGAGTGCTAACCGGAGAACTATCATGAAAATTGAACTTTTTCAATATCTTCTCAATATAATGAGACTGAGAGATAGATATGCCGTTGTTCTCCCTTTTGATCCTTATACCAAGGATCACTTCCGCCTCCCCTAAGTCTTTCATATCAAAACAAGATCACAAAAATTTCTTTGTTTTATCAACTTGATCCTGGTCAGTACCAAAGATCAACATGTCATCTACATATAGACAAATTATGACTCCTTTCCTAGAATCATCAAATTTTCTATATACACACTTGTCTGCTTGGTTTAATACAAAACCATTAGACAAAACCACATCATCGAACTTTTGATGCCACTGTTTTGGTGCTTGCTTTAAGCCATATAGTGACTTAACTAGCTTACACAACTTATTCTCATTGCCAGGCATAGCAAAACCCTCTGGTTGTTTCATATATATCTCCTCATCCAAATCACCATTCAAGAAAGCGGTTTTCACATCCATTTGGTGAATTACAAGATTTTGTATTGCAGCTAAGGCAACCAATAATCTAATAGTGGATATTCTTGCTACAGGAGCATATGTATCAAAGTAGTCAATTCCTTCCTTTTGTCTAAAGCCTTGGATAACCAATCGGGCTTTAAACTTTTCAATTGAACCATCTACTTTCATCTTCTTCTTGAAGATCCATTTACAACCAAGTGGTTTACACCCAGGGGGTAGATCAGACAGTTTCCAAGTGTTATTCTGCATAATAGAGTCTATCTCATCATTTATAGCTTTTTTCCAGAAAGCTACATCCCGAGATGCCATGGCTTCACTATAGGTTTTAGGATCTTCCTCAATATTGAAGCAATATTGATATTGAATTTTAATTTCATCTCTATATCCTTCAACCAAATATAGCTGAAAATCATCACCAAATGATTTAGCTTTTCTTGCTCTACCACTCCTCCTAGGTTCCGGAGGAGTATCAATCACTTGATCAGCCACGTGAGAGTTACTAGAGCTTGGAACCATGTCTCTAGGCCTAGGTATTGAAGAGAATCTATTCTCATCATACTCTGCAGTTCTTGCCTCAATAACCGTATGCACTGACACGTAGTCATTTGGTTCTATAACATAGAACCTATGAGCAAATGAATGCTCCGCATACCCAATGAAAATGCAGTCTATACCTCTTTCCCCTATGTTCCTTATCTTAGGATCAGTGAGCCTCACCACGGCTCTACAACCCCAAACTCTCAGTTTATGCAGCTCAGGTGGTTTTTTATACCAAAGCTCAAAAGGGGTGGTCTTGTTCCTTTTATTTGGAACCCTATTTAGCAAATAGCAGGCTGTCAACATAGCCTCACCCCAAAGCCCTCACTTAGGCCCGAATAGGACAACATGGTATTAACCATTTCCTTTAAAGTCCTATTTTTCCTTTCCGCCACACCATTTTGTTCCGGTGTGTAAGGAGTTGTGGTATGGTGTATTATTCCAGTAGATTGGAAATACACCGGATCAAAATACTCACCACCTCTGTCCGTATGTAGGGTTTTGATCAACCCACTCCGATGAAGCTCTACTTCTTGTTTATAAATCTTAAACTTTTCAAGAGCTTCATCCTTAGCATGCAACAAATAAATGTAACAAAATCTAGTAGCATCATCTATAAATGTTACTACATATTTTTTATTACCTAGAGATGGTGTAGCATGAAAATCACATAGATCACTATGTATCAAATCTAACACTTTAGTTTTCCCTATGAACATGTTGCATGAAAGGCTTTTTTGGTTATCTTATTCAACTTGCAAACATGGCATTTATCATTGTTTATGTCAATAGGCGGAATTAAGCTCATTTTAGACATTTCTTTAACTCTTTTATAATGTACATGTCCTAGTCTAGCATGCCATAATTCCGATTTAGTCAAGTTGTTTCTACTACTAGTTGAAGCTATGCAATTTGCATTACTAGTTGAAGCTATATCATTAACATTACTAGTTGAAGCAACGCAAACAGATTCATTCATAAACGAGACATCAACATTCAACATAAACATACCATTACATAGATAACCGAAACCAACAAAGGTACCATGTCTTGACAAGATATACTTGTCACTTTCCAATACTTGTTTGTACCCACAATTATTCAACACAATGCCACTTAACAGATTCTTTCGAATCCCGGGCGCATACAAAACATTGTTCAAAAGTAAAGTTTTTCCAGAAGCAAACACAAGATTCACAGTTCCTATTCCCTTGATTGGTTCAGTTGCAACATTCCCCATCTTTATGATAGATCCGTCTTCGATTGGTTGAAAGTCTTTAAACCAACGAAGATCCTTGCATACATGACTTGTTGCACCCAAATCAACCCACCAAGCAATGTCATCATCCTGCACATAAAATGCCTCAGAAATTAGTGACACATAATTCTGAACAGAATTATCAAATTGTACTAAATTCTGACCTTGCTTGCCCGGGTTCTTGGACCCGCTAGAACCATCCTCATTCTTGTTCTTTGAACCGGACTTCTTGTTATTCTTCATCATCTTACAGTCCCTCTTAAAGTGACCAACCTTACCACATTTGCAGCAAGGGTAATTCGGCTTTTTGTTTGAACCCGAATTGTTGTTTCCTTGAAACTTGCGTTTCCCTTTGAACTTACTGTTTCCTTTGGATGATTCACCCGTTTCAAACATGTTCACAGAACTTGATCCAGCCCGTTTCTTATCATCATTGACCAACACATTTTCCTGTGCTCTCAAGCCTTCTTCAATTCTGAAGTGGCTTCCAAGTTCAACCAAAGTTAACTCTCCTTTCTGATGTTTCAGATTATGTTTAACATCTCTCCAGGAAGGAGGTAACTTGTCAATGATACTCGAAACAGAGATGGATTCATCCATCTTCATATCATGTTGGGCAAACTGCCCCAGAATTCGTAACAATTCATGATATTGTTCCATCACGGGCCGTTCATCAACCATTCTGTAATTATTGAAATTACTGACAAGAAACTTCTTACTAGAAGAATCTTCTGCCATGTATTTGGCTTCCAACGTGTCCCACAGTAACTTTGCAGTTTCAACATTTTGATAAACATCAAATAAGGGATCAGACATACCGTTCAGGATGTGGCCAAGACATATATAATTGCCGTTCTCCCACTTCGACCTATTCCTGATTTGCTCCAGATTTCCCTCCTCCTGTATCTCCGGGATTGGAGTAGTCAACACGTACACAACCTTCAACGAAGTCAAAAGAAAGTGCATCTTCTTCTGCCATCTTCGGAAGTCCACCCCTTCGAACTTCTCCAGTTTGTTTTCCTTGCTTGTCATATCCTTCATCGATCCGCTTGCCATCTTCACAGAAATTAATTTGATCTTTGTTGGGGAATTTCGATTGCCGGATAATCAGAGAGGCGTGTAATCACTCTCAGATCAAATTATTTCGGTGGTTCACCCGAATAATTCAACCGGATACAACTCTGATTTCGATAAATTGAACCAGTGTATGATCGTGTGTGTGAAATTTCGAACCAGTGGATTGTAACCAAGAAAAAAAATGTCTACGAAAATTGGGAATTTTTGGGGTGTAACTGCCTAGTGGCAGTTATCTCGATTTTCAGACAAATTGCCCAAAAAACTGCCAATTTTTGTCATTTCAAAAATGTGACAAAATTCAGAAAATAAAATTTTTCTGATGCGATTTCATTAAAGCAATTTAACGAAAATAAAATTTTTGTCATTGGACCCCTTGGACCCTGCTCCCAGGGGCGCTGCCCCCGGACCCCTGCCAAGGGGGCGCTGCCCCCTTGGAACCCCCGTAGAGTACGGGCTCCACCCGTACACTTCGAATTATAATAACTCAAACAAGCGTGCACTCCCGCACCTCCTAACTTGCTTGATGTGTATTATTATTCGCCTTGATCACCCAGTCAATCCCCGATTACACTAAAATATCTAACATCTACTAAGTATATTAAAACAAGTATATTAAAACAAAACATGTTTAGGCCACTTGGCAGCATCTTAAACATGTTATTGCCACATGCCAATGAAATACTCCTTATTGATTTTGTTTGGCGGTAAAAGCTTTTTCCTCTCAGTAATTCCTCTTATTTCCCTTTCCTTTTCAGCCATATCATGCACAAACCCTGATTCTCATCTATCTCTGTTCCTTTCACAAACACTAAATCTATACTAGGTGTGTCCTTCTCTTTCACCTCAGATTCTTTGTCTGTATATGTGATCTGAAGTATTGGGCCTGACATATTTTCATTCTATTGTATATTCCTAACGATTCAATTTTTTAAGGTTTTTATTGTGAAGAGGTTTACATGCCTAAAAAACATCAAGGATAACTCTTTTTAATGGTATGTTAAATTTGTTGGAAGTTTTTTATTCTTAATTTTTATCCATGTAGATGTTTGACTTTGAAAAATGTTTATTGCAAGTAAAGTGTTGAATGGGTTTTTAACCAGAAGTTGATTAAGAGTTGATGTTATTTTGCAGGGTTTGTCTTGAGAATGGAGTTGGGTACGTGTAACATTTGAAATCGAGCCATCGGCCCAAGAAGTCGGGCTTGAAAGGATTAAAGCATCTTGCGTGAGGCATGCAAGCAAGTGCTAGAGTTGTTGTGTTAATCTTCACATGGAAAACCCAATTAAGAAACACAACCACAATGATATGTGCACTTTCGTTATTGAGTTGTTGGCTTATTATCACCTTTTTACAGGGTTTAAACATCACTTCATATTGTCGATGCTAGCGGTGTTGGCTCAGGAGCTCCGCCTCTACAAGTTTTCGGTGCTTGATACCGATAAAGGCTTCTCTCCTTTTCAAGTAGATTGTACTGAAATTGTTTGTGATCATCCGCGGGAAAAGTTCAATCCCAATGTTGATGATGGTCTCCACATGATTTTTACTAAAAGGTCTTACGAGCTTTCTGCTTATTCAGGTATTTACTAAAAGTGTTTCGCACCATCTGCAACAAAACTTTTTGCTCAAGGAAGAACTAAAATTACCAGTTTACCCACCCATCCTTTTAAGCAAATTATCTCATGGATGCATTCTAGCTCTTCTTATTTTTTTTTCATGGTTACATTTTAATTAGCTTCATGAAAGTCGTCAGGTATTTTACTTCAAATGAGTCGATTTCAATTATATTTTAATCTCTAAAACGTGTCGTCAGATTGCCATGGCTGCATTTTAACTTTTTTTTTTTTGTCATGGCCGCATTTTAATTAGCTTCATGAAAGTTGTCAGGTATTTTACTTATAATGATTTGATTTTGAGTATGCTTTAATCTCTAAAACGGGTCGTTAAGTTGTCATAGCTGCATTTTACATAACTTCTTGGCTGCATTTTTTTCTAATCTCTTCTTTTGGCTGCATTTTTTTTATGCTTTTTAATGAGAGGGGTGGAGCATGAACATGAAGGTTTGTTTTCTCAATTCGAATATTTGCAGTCACCGTTGCTGCTACATACTGTTCCATATGTGCTTATGTATGAGGCGGATCAAGTGGGTCAAAATGAGTTGAAAGTCACCCAAAAAGTTATTTAAAATGTTCCGACCGCTTAAATATATTGATTTTAACTAAATAGATACTATTCTGATCTCTTACATCTTGCTGTTATTTAAAATTATTTTGATTTTATTTCTCTAGATACTAAATGACTTTATTTCTGGGAATATGGATGCCAAGAAAGTTTCTACAGGGGCTATGAAAATTCACAAAAATTATTTAAAAAGGTATTCTTTGAGTTTATATTAATGATATTTTGGGTAAACTTTGAGCAAATAAACGCTATTTGCAAAACATTTTAGGCTATAGTTTATATTTATGGTTTTTTAATTCCATTAAGTAGTCTTGATGATAGGTTTGCATATAGAAACCAATCAAATCCATCGTTGGAGGACATATTTATAATAGTATATTAAGAGTTTATTACATTGTTTTCAAGTTAGGTAAAAATTTGCATAAAAGTTTCTATGTCATTTGCCATCAAAATATTATTTTATTTTCAGTATAAAACTAATGCTTGCATTTGTATGTATAATTTATATATTTGTATTTTTCTTTATAATAGTATATTATAAGTAATGCTTGCGTTAACGAAGTATTTATTTTATTTAATCAATAAAAATTATTTGTATACTTATGAATTATATATTTTACATGACTTTCAACAGTTTGATACATCACACGCATCTTTAAGTGGTTGCTCTATGGGTAGAAACGGAACGCTTACAATCTATTTGAAGAACCTTAGCAAATACAAGGTTTTTCTTCCGTTCCATGATTTTCAATGTTATTCTAGGGAGGAATGAGAAGCGTAAAATCAAGAATGCTCTAATCTTGAGTAGTAAAAGGTTAGGCGTTACTAATATTTTTTTGTGTTGTAAAGTTGAAGTTGGTGAAGCACAATGCAGGACCGGAGACATCAATATAGAAGACGAAAGCAATGTGCATTTGACAACGAGAAGTCATTTCGTGTTAAAGAGTAGGGGATGTTAAACTATGTTAATAATTGTAACACGGGAACCAATTGTTAAAGCATCATCTAGATTTATGTGTAATTAATGAAATTAATAGATTTATAAGAAGTATTTCCTTTATACAACCCGTGTAACACACGGGAACTTAAACTAGTTAATCAATATATTAACCATATATTTAGAGCCACCTTAACCAATATATTACCACTTTCACATTTAACATGTACCACAATACACGCTAAGTGGAGTGAAAGGTGAAAGCCCCTCTTGCTCACGTGGCGCACTTTGAGTTCACCTTTCACATGTACCAAGCTCGAGCTTGAGCTCGTGTAAATTAAACAAGTCAGGCTCGAGTGTGAGTTCAGACTTCACTTGATTTGTTTACAACCATATGGTGTACTTAAATTCTTCAATATACAAAAAGGTCCGTCTATCCACCCCTTGTCTATACTTTAGCACTTCGACTTACAACATGGTCTATCGTCTCTCCTCGTTGTCAATCGTGAGATTGAACAAATTAAAACTTTAGGATAAAACAAAACTTAGGGGCAAATGATTTTGTCTTTGTGTTATTATGCCATTTATGCCAAGTGATTTATGTGAAGTGTAAATAGCCGGTAGTTATTTTTAGAGAAAAATGCTTGGATAGTCCATGTGATTTGCCCATTTTTCACCTTTAGTTCCTAACTTTCTAAAATTACGTCTACAGTCCCCGAGTTTTTGAATTTCGTTCGCGGATAGTCCCTGACGTGGATGTAAGTTAGTTTTTTTGTGTTAGTCGCGTGTGAAATGACAAAAAATACCCTTACTGTCAAATTAATAACTAAAAAGTTAAAACAAATATAATTAATATTTTACAATTTATGTGGGACCCACCACCCTACCCACTTCATCTTCCCCACTCCGCACCACCACCACCATCTACCCCCCCCCCCCCCCCCACCCCACCCCCACTCCCACTTCACCATAATCATACACAGAGATGACGTTTTTCCCAACTCAGAGCAAAATATTTGTCTTATTTTCCTCCACCCCATCTGCAAACGCACAAACATATCCACACCAACAACACATAAATATAAGAGTTAATTGCCAAAATCATCCCTGAGGTTTGGGCAGGTTTGCCACTTTCGTCCAAAATGACACTTTTGTACCAAATTGCCCCCAACGTTTGTAACTTTTTGTCATTTTCATCCAAACCACAAACTTAGTTTATTTTTTCTGTTAAGTTGAGGATATTTAGATGAAACTGGCAAATATAAAACCACATGGACGATTTTGGCAATTTACTCAAACTCTTTTAAATTTCTTTTATTTAATTAATTTTGTTACATATATAATAAAAATAATATACATGCAATTTTTATATGAAAAAAATAATAGCTTTGTCACATAATTTTTATAAATTTTCTTCCAACCACTAACTAAGTTAATTTTTCTATTAAGGCAAATGATGTTTATAATCTAAGACAGAAATTAATTTCTAATTTTTTATATAGATCAGTTTTATAAAAATAAAATCTACTTAAACCTCTAAATTTTATAAAACTAAAATGTTGGTGACCTTATTGAAAAATATCAAATAAAAAATCTTATCATATGTACCAAGTTTGTAAGTCATCTTCTACTCTTTTAAATTCGCTCCTAAGGAAAAATAGAAGCCAGTGCCCCCCCCCCCCCCCCTGTAAATTACCCGCCAAATTGTAATTATAATGCTATAAACCAAAAGTTTCTTTACTCAAGTCACTCAGAATAAGTATTAGTTAGTTACCCTCATAATCTTAATTAAATAAATATTTTATTTCTACCAACATATTTCCTAGGTGCTTAACACATTTTAAAAAGATGTAACGTTTTACAATTTTTTTCTATCTCTACAACTGATAAATACT
This sequence comes from Helianthus tuberosus, assembly GCA_030545235.1. NCBI lineage: Eukaryota > Viridiplantae > Streptophyta > Magnoliopsida > Asterales > Asteraceae > Helianthus > Helianthus tuberosus. The sequence goes on from CM060368.1 coordinate 170,107,364, forward strand.
AAAAGTTGTAATCGATTGTTATGTGTTGCACACCAATGACGTTTTCTCTTTATAAAACTGATTTATATAAAGAAGCTGTAAATTAATTTTTGTCTTAATTTATAAAATTTAAAACATCCTTCACCTTAACAGAAAAAATAAACTGAGTTAGGGATTTAGATGAAAATTTATAAAAATTATTTGACAAAACTATTAATTTTTTTTTTCTAAAAACTCCATGTATATTCTTTTTTATTATGTATGTAACAAAAATAATTAAATAAAAGAGATTAAAAGGGTTTGAGTAAATTGCCAAAATCGTCCCTGTGATTTTATATTTGCCAGTTTCATCCAAATATCCTCAACTAAACAGAAAAAATAAACTAAGTTAGTGGTTTGGATGAAAATGGCAAAAAGTTATAAACGTTGGGGGCAATTTAGTATAAAAGTGTCATTTTGGACGAAAATGGCAAACGTGCCCAAACCTCAGGGATGATTTTGGCAATTAACTCTAAATATAAAGAAAAAAAGTAACTCGTATGAATATATAATCGAACTAATTCATTACCTGAAAATAGGCCAAGAAACCCCAGTGAAACCGCAAGTGTCTCCAAATGCAAACTCATCTGCGCTTTCCTTGAATTCTTTCATTACTTTTCCAGTTCTCACATCAAATATGTTAAGCACTACTCTCTGATCATGAGCGAATCTTACAGTCGTTAACGAATAGATATCATAATAATCATTAAAATTTGGATAAAAATGGCATTCTCACATGAGTGTCGCAAGGATTGCTTGGTTCTTGACTACTGCAAGTCACTAAATATTTCTCACCAGGAGAGAAGTCAATAAGTTTGACCTACAGTTAAGAGCACAGTTTCAGGATCATATGCAAATAATCAGAAGAATAATTAAACTTGAATGGTGGTGGTGGTTACGGTGAGGGGGGTGTAGATGGTGGTGGTTGTTGAAGGTGGAGATGGTGGTAGTGGTGTGGAGTGGGGAAGATCAAGTGGGTAGGGTGGGTGGTGGGTCTCACATAAATTGTAAAATATTAATTATATTTCTTTTTAACTTTGTGTCATTTCACACGCACCTAACACAAAAAACTAACCTCTATCCACGCCAGGGACTATCCGGGAACGAAATTCGAAAACTTAGGGTCTATAGGTGTAATTTTAGAAATTTAGAGACTAAAGATGAAAAATGGGTAAAACACAGAGACTATCCAAGCATTTTTCTCTTATTTTTATGGATGTAAACATGGGGTGACCACTTTGATAAGTAGTTAGATTTACATGACTACCTGGTTTCAAGGGGCTGAAGAGAGGACATGAAGTGTCATGTGGTAGCCATGTTAGCAGGGGCATTTAAAAAAAGCATGAGGTGGAAAGGGCTTGAAAAAGACGTTTTAAAAAATAAAAAATAACAATCAAAACCCAAACAACCAATCAAAACAAACCCAAACAACAATAACCAACTACACAACACCACGTCACCAACCACCAAGCCCCCACGCCACCCCATGGGGTGGTGTTCTGGCGTGGAGAGGGCTTTCACGCCCATTTCAAGCCTCCACGTCGTCCAGTCTAATATATTTATAAACTAAATTACTAATATTAATTTTTAAATGTTGGCTAATACGAAAATGGGTTGAAATTCAATGAAAGTATAGTGATATGTTTTGGAACTCCAATTTTTTATTAGACTTGAGTAGTGTTAGAATTTTAGACTAACTAGTATTTTACGACCCGCGCTTTGCGGCGGGATTTGTTAAACCGAACAAATAGCAGATGTAAAAACGTTGAACCACACAAACGCAGTTCAGCGTATTAACTTGCAAAAATTAGTCTGAAACATAAAACATAGAAAAGAATAACTAAGTTGACTTATCACTCCGTGCATTGTGATAGAGCCATTAAACTGCAAAACAAAATAACGTAAAAAATGTGTACCACACGTGCGTGTTGGGCATGTTAACCTGTAAAGCTTTGACCGAAAAGTAAAACAACAAATTTATAAAAGATGAAAAGTATATGAGAACAAAGTTGAAAGTGAAAAAGTATTGGATAAAAAAAAGTTGTGACAAAATTGAAAAGGACAAAAAGATATAGGGAAAAAGTGTAAAAAGTTGAATTATAGCTCTTACTTACAAACCAAAAGTTAGTAAAAAATGAATATATGAACCAATGGTTGGATGGACCAATAAACCAAAGAGAAAAATAAATTGTGCATTAGTTAGTTGTAAACAATGCTATTATAACTTATACAAAATTGAATAGTAGTTTTAACTCACAAAACTTTTTTGTGAAATTATAGAGGGGAAAATAACTAATTCAGACCTCAAAGTGAGCCTTTTGAGAAGTATCATTGTGATTAAAAGCATCAAATGGCTTGTGAAACCATAAGGTTAATGGTGAACGCTTAATCTTGATAAGTCGAGAGAATTAAAGGGTTGAAACTGTCATTTGATTAAAAAAGATTTGAGTTAGAATAGGTTTATTAGTTGCGTGAACTATTTATTTAAATTGGTTTGTGTCAAGGTAGGATTAGATTTAAGTTACTTGTTCATCAAAATTGTTTTAGTATAAATAGATTGATAGAGTATTGTAATTTTTTTTGGTTCAGTTTTTCGTTTGATAAAATATAAAAGAGGCGTGAGGAGTTCTCACAAATGCCAATGATCTCTAGATCAAGTGGTGGAAGGCTTGATTTCTCTTGAAAGATGCAGGTTCAACTCTCACTTGGTGCAAAGTGAGACACTGATGGGCAATGATAAGATAATAAGGACACTCGCTCTCTGCAATGTACAAAAGACTTGGTAGATCAAATATGAGAAAACACTAGAATCCATGTATGCGAGTAATTTTTATAAGATGCAATATTTTTCATATTTTACTTTGATTATACGATAAAACATATAAAAAGTATAAAGATGTGTCACATAATTTTGTGTAGCTTATGGATTTGCGATTGTTTTAAAGACGAAAAACTATACATGATTTGAGAGCTTAACCAATGAAAACGTCGCATACAGTTATATTATGATTTAATGGGCAAATGGTAGTTTGAGATACCTATTGCCGTATAAACATCCTAAAAGATGTCGGTTTAAAAATTCGTAGAATTTGAATATATCTTATGAATCGTGAAATATTTCAATGGTACTCTTGGAGGTTCAATCGGATAAGTTATAGAGAAAACAAGAACAATGACGCAGTTTTGTTATGAAAATAGCGTGTACTGAAATCAGACCAAAGATTCTCAATTTAAGATTGGGAATCATCACAATGTTCAATTGGCGGCTAACGGTTAAAATAGTCGATAATTATTCATTTACACCAGCACAAACTACATCGATAGAAACTCCATGTGCAGTAACTAAAGTATTGGTGATCTTGGAAATTACAACCGCTCACGATAGCCATTTACTGTTAATTGATCGGTACATTTTAGGTACACTTTATTTTATATTAATTATAATCTAAATATTAGGTACACTTTATTTTATATTAATTATAATCTAAATGCATTGATCTTTATACAAAATGTGTTACTTTAATATAATTTCATCTTATATAGGTTTTAATAAATAATGAATTAATCAATCACAATTATTAAATAGAAAATAGAAAAGTATCATATAGTAAACTAAATGGATAAATGGCATAAAGTTGAATGAATTGAAATAACCTTATTTATAATTTTGGTCGATTGTTCTGGTGGGATTTAACTTCGTAGAATGCAATTAATTTCATGTGGTTTAAATATGCAGGTTCTAAAGCAGGAGGTGTGTGTGGAGGGCGTCACCCTTGTCACCTCACCATCGATAGCGCCAAAGAGGCGCCACCACCCATACCCGGCAATTTAAAAGGGGGCGCCATAGTTAACTCGCCAGCATGGTAACGGGCGTTTTTGGCTTGATCGAGGTAAGTTGGTCAAGATAAGGGGGCGCTATAGGCATTGAGGGGGCTTTATCCCACACCCTGCAAGTTAAGGGAAGGCGTAATAAAACCACCCGCCTGATGTGGATCTAACATGACGTGATAAAGCCCCTAAAGGCTTTATCCCGCATCCTCCAGCCTAATATATTATTTGATGGCCAACACAAGATGATTGGATGGAGTGTATAAGATCACGTGTGCTACAAATATAATTCAAAATCTCAAGTGCATTCAAGATAAAGTCTCAAATATTTGGGCTTCAAGAAAGTAAATTGGTTGCCATGTAATATTAAATGGACCTTGGGCTTAATGGGTTGCAATGAGCCGAATGAGACCTAAATTGTGAAAATAAAAAGATGGGCTGTTTTGAGAAAGAGAGGGGACGCACCGTGAAGTCAGCCGCCTTTTGACAGTTGGTAACTAGTGGTGCACAAATCCGGTTTTTTTTTCAAAACCGGTTCCGGGTATGGAACCGGGTTCGGGTAGAATCGGGTTTTTTTAAAAACCGGGTCGGGTCCGGGTTTTCTACCAAAAATGTATACCCTATATACCCGGGTTCGGGTATTCATCGGGTAGGGTTCGGGTATGCATCGGGTTGGGAAAAAACCCGCACCGGGTATTAAAAAAACTTGGAAGCATTTATATATTTGTATAATTTTAAGGAGTTTAGTTGTCTCTAGATTAGTACTTGAAAGCGTTTATAGATTTGTATGTATTATATGAGGTTTAGTGGACTCCTAATTTATATTTACTTTTTTTGTAGTTATATTTTTATCAACTACATGTCATACATCTTTGTCCTATTTTCGAAAGGTGTCTGCACTTTTTTTCTTTATAGTTTTTTGGGGATGGGCTGGGCTCCAAACAACACCTCAACTTGGAATTTGATCTACCAATCTGGTAGTACTTCTGGAACGTCCTAAGGGTACTTCAAATCGGTTCTTAAAGCGATCATGAGTTCTAACTTCTAAGTAGTGGTGGCAAATGGGTACTTCAAATATCATTAGAAACCTAATAATTAAACAAGATTACATCAAAGTGCATACATAATTTTGTTAAATCATAAGAACTAGAGGTAGCTATATAATCGGGTATAAAAAAACCCGGTTCCGGTTATTTATAAAACCCGGTTCCGGGTATTTATAAAAACCGGTTTCAGGTATTTATAAAAACCGGGTTTCGGGTATAAACCGGGTATAAAAAAACCCGGTTCCGGGTTCGGGTTTTAGATCAAATATGAATACCCGGTCCCTACCCTATGGGTAGGGTCGGGTTCGGGTATAGAAAACCCGGTTTTTATAATACCCGGTTCCGGGTTTTTTTTCCGGGTTCGGGTTTTTTGTGCACCACTAGTTGTATATGGTTCAAGGCGTGAAACAAGCATGAGCGGCTAGGTTTTTGTGGCTTTCTCTATACGGACGGTTCACTTAGGTTTTACTTTTCTCAGTTTATACTCATGTTTGGATGTGTTTTTTACTTTGACAAAGTTGTATGAATACATTGATGTGTTGGTTTTTTTGAACAATTTGCAAGTGTTTTGAGTTCTTGCTTACAACTTGTTCGGTTGATGACAAAATCTAGTAGCTTGTTGGGTGGCATAGAGTAGGTTGACTCACACTAGTAAATAGGGTTAATCGAACTATAAAAGATCTGATGGCAAAGTCCTATTTTTTATTACCATATTAAATTAAGCAACTTTCCAGCATCATGTCTATGTGGTGGCCAATTAACTGAGTAAACTGAGTTTTGTGAAACCTAGAACCTGAAGTTTGGAGAAGTTTACGTTTTATAAACCTGATATCTTTTCTCTTAATTAGTTTAAAGTTTTCATTCAAATCAATCAAAACCCCCAAATTAAGATTAATAGTTAATTAATTAGATAATCTAGTTAAACACTGACCACATATTCTCATTGAATACGATACTCTACTTACGCTATCTACTTAGTTTAATTAGGTTTTTGCATGACTCTTACGAGAGTCATCACTAATCTTCAAAGTTACCAACGCCTGTAGTTGCTAATACTGACCAAGTTGCATCTACCTAGTAGTAACTTACTACTAATGACCATTTGCCATTCATGGACCAAGTTAATGTTGTTTTAGTAACCACTAATGATCAGTAGTAAGCTACTTACTACTTAATAACCTACTTGTTACTGATAATCAACTCCAACTGATAATCAATCTTATGAAGATTTCCTTCAAGCATGTTAGCTTTATTACCACTAATGATCATCACACCCCCCACTAGGGGGATATCCCAAACCATGCCAAGATGGTGGTACCACCTTGGAACTCCCATGATCTATAGGGCGTGCAAATAAGGTTCGTAAGTGTCCAAAATTATAATAGTTTTGAACGAGCGTCTACTCTATACCTCTAACTCATAAATGGTATATTTGGATTTCTATTTGGTGTTATGTAATTTAAGTTGTTAGAAAAAAATATACTTATCATAAAAATAATAACTACTACTATTATTATTAAGACGACGACGACGACCCGATGATGACCCCACCAATGATCTCTTGGCCTAGTGGTTAAGGGAAGGTGGGAAACTTTGTTTCTCTTGGAGGTCATGGGTTCAAGTTCAGGCAACAGGGTTTTAATACTAACTTGGTGATATTAACTACTAACTCGGTTAGCGATATCCTAACCTTATGCGGTTCAAAAAAAAAAAAAATATTATTATGACCCCACTTATAACTTCAATAATTTTGGGCTACAAAACCCCACCTGTAATTCTTATGATTCAATCCACTCTGTCATCTGCATCGAGTCCCATATTAAACTAATCGAAATCCCACAATCCCCAAAATCAAACTTTTACAGCTTTCCAAAAACCCATCATCCCATCTTTATCAATTCCCCATTTTTGCCAACAAAAAAACCCAACCCTTTTCGATCCAAAGAAATACCAAGAAAAAGTGCCACAATTTTTGTTCTTGAAAAAACTAAAATAGATTAGTAATGGGAAGAGAAAGTTCATATTCAGACTCATCAAGCTCAGAAAGAGATTACTGCAACATGGACACACAAGTTATCTTGAATGTATATGATCTTACACCTATTAATTCATATAGTATCTGGTTCGGGTTTGGTATTTTTCATTCGGGTATTCAAGGTGAGTAAATACCCAATTTTGATCTATAATTCCATTTTCATAATCTTGAAATTGAGGTTCAAGATATGGGTTTTGTAGAGTGAGTTAGATCTTTAATGGGTTTTTTTATTTGATAAACAATCATCTTGAAATTTGAAATTGTTGAGGTTCAAGATTTGGGTTTTGTAAAGTGGTTTCTATAATGGATTTTTTATTTGGTAAATTATAATCCTGAAATTTGATTTTTTTTTTTTTTTTTTTTTTTTTTGAGGTTCAAGATATGGGTTTTGTAGAGTTATTTAAATCTTTAATGGGTTTTATTTATTTGATTTAGTTTAATGTTGTATGATAGGGTTCTTGAGCCTTACAAGATGGGTTCTTTATGAGGTTTATAAGTAATATTATTTGAATCTTTAATGGGGTTTTGATTTAATCTAATGCTTATTAAGGTTTTTAATAGAGGTTCTTGAGCTTAGAAGATGTGAATAATTGGTGATAATGACTTGATGTTTCATGGCTTTTTTTTCAATATTTAAAATTTGTGTAAGTACAATAATTAAGGATTTTATTGTTTTATATTTGGTGATATGGGTTCTTTGGAATCTTTTGAAACCTTCAAGGGTTTGTGTTTAAATTTGATTTGTATGTGTTTTTTTAATTGGGATTCTTGTTCTCTAGAAGATGCTTTCTTAATGAGGTAAATTGAAGATCATAACTTTCTGCTTTATGGGGCTCTTCAGATTCTATAAGAACAATGCTTTGGAGTTTCCTTAGTTTTTAATTATACCTTTATGTTTTATGAGGTTGTTGAATTTGGGTTCTTGATGAGTTTTTTCAAAGAGAGACTTTCATGTGTTTGTTTCGGTTTTGATTTAATGTTTTTTGAGGCATTTAAATGGTGGTTCTTGAGCTTCAGAAAGCATCTTTTTTCGTACGGTTAATCAGTAATCATGACTTGATGCTTCATAGGAATCTTTCAGAATTCTAAAACTGTATGCGTACAATGATACGTGTTTCTTTTGTCTAGATTTTTCTGATATGGGTTTTCGTTTAAGTTTAACATTTTCTAAGTTTTTGATCATGACTAAAATTATAAAGCATTTGCTATGTCTCTTTGCAAATTGACATGTTTAGGGTCCATTTTAGATAGAGGTTGCGATTTTCAACCTGTTAATTTATAAATGGGTAGATTTGGATTATGCCTAAAATGTCTGGTCAAACGGGTTGAAAGTCATCCTTGTATTCAAATGCATAAGAATTTCTTGAATCACTTAACTAGAAAAAGTTGTATTATTTTGTAATAGTATAGTTTTTAACATCATATTTGCACATCAATAATTTTAAATATCCAAAAAAATGTTTGCAGGCCCGCCCAACACTTATGAAGCAACTACTTTGACCCACACTACAAATTACCAGTTTTGACTCATTACCCCAGCCCACTTGTTGTGTCTTTGGTTTGAATTAATGATATAATGTGCACTACAAAAAATTGATTATGTGCTTTATCATAGTTGTCAATAGCGGTTGGGGGTCGCTATAGCGAATAGCGTAGCTTATAGGTCGAAGGTCGCCACAGGGTATGTAGCGATAAGCCGATAAATACCGGGATTTTAGTTTGTTTTTTAAATATAAATAGTGATTAAATATAGCTATAAAATAGCTGGATTATAGGTTTTTGTTAAATATACATGTAAAATAGCGTGTATACCAGGGTATTTTGATATAAACATATAAAAATAATTGATTTTTTTCTAGTGTATCGCTATTTATAAAATAGCCAGGGTATATACCGCTATGTAGCATATAGGTACCTTATCGTTATTTGTCGCTATACGCCATTAACAACTATGATCTTTATGCTATTGAAAATGAGCTTAATTTGTAGAACTGTTTTTCTTTTTAATAAGAACCCTAACAAACTGTTTTTTTTGTGCAGTGTATGGTATGGAATACGGGTTTGGAGCACACGATTTTCCAATAAGTGGGGTGTTTGAAGTTGAACCCAAAAGTTGTCCGGGCTTTACATACAGATGTTCAATCCCATTAGGGCATGTAACCAAATCGCCTTCTGAGTTTAGAGAATTTATTGAAACCGTTGCCTCAGAGTACCATGGGGACACGTATCACCTAATATCCAAGAATTGCAATCATTTTACGGATGATATTTCCCAAAGATTAACGGGTAAAGGAATTCCAGGGTGGGTTAATCGGCTCGCCAAATTAGGTGTGTGTACAATTTTAATCATTTCCTATATATATATTTAAAATATATATGTGTTTGGTTGAAGCAGTAGAAAAGTTAAATTTAGCATAAATCAGTGTATTTTACTAAAAAAAACAATCAAGTAGAGGTGCATTTTCATCCCATTTACTTATAATGGTCAGTAAAAAATAGCTAAAAAGGAAATCGATCAGATGGGTTGAATGCTGCCTAAACTTTATTTTTAATGCATCAAACCTCCTATTATCATGTTTTTTAATATTACTGAAAAGATCACCGTAGGGCTGCAAATGAATCAAACGTTCAGCGAACAGATCGTGAACCATTCGACGGGAAGTTTGTTTACGTTCGTTCGTTTAATAAATGAATGAACATGAACAAGAAAGCTCGTTCGGTTAGTTAAATGAACGAAAACGAGGGGGTGTCGTTCGTTCAATTGTGTTCATGAACATTCGTTCATTTACGTTTGTTCATGTTGTTCATTGAAGATTTTTGTACATTCATTTGTTTTATCTAAACTTTTTATATTAATTTTTTCTTTACTCTTTTATTTAAAAAAAATAGGATACCCTATTCCCACCTCGTTATGAACCGTTCGTGATACTTTATTTCCTTAACGAATGAACTCGAACAAGGCCTTGTTCGTGTTTGTTCGGTTCATTTGTAGCCCCGACGGTGGGTTAAATGACTTGCTAAACTAGGTGTAAACATTTCTGCCAGATGTGTTTTTCACGTTTAGTTTGTTTCAATGTGCCTGATGTGCCTGATATGCCTGAAATTTTATCACTTTTGAAATTTTGGTATTAACTGTATTATTTTAATCTCTAATTACATTAGGTCTTTTTATTATATTTGTCGAATAGTGTGTGTGTGTATTTAATTGTTGCACTATTTTTGTCTTGGGCGTGCACTTTTTTTGCCCCTTGCGGTCAACAGACATGTTAATGAATTCGGTAAATTGAAAAGAAAAAAGAAAACTAGTTAAAAAATGAAACTGGTCAAATGGGGTCTAATGTTCTCTAAAATGGATTTCTAATGCATCCGACCTCCTAAAACAGCTGTGTAAAAGGTAGATTGTTATTGAAGTGATCTGAGTTTTATAATCATATCTGACACCCTAATTATTTACGGTTTAAAAAAAAATAAAAATATGGGAAAAAGGTGTTTCGGTTCATACACTAATATGAGATGATTTATTCCTTTTACCCTTCAAGTTTACACTTGTGACACACAAACACGCCCATCCTCGTATTTTCATTTTTACAAGATTTAGCTTCTTTTTTGCGTTGAACTTTCAGCTTTTCAAGTACCTTCATTTTGAAAAGTCTAATCATTCGTTTATTCTTAACAAATGTTTTATGGGAAAAAAAAATTTTCAGGTGCTCTATGCAGTTGTCTACTTCCTGAAAGCCTTCAAGTAACTACCGTTAAACAGCTCCCAGAGTATCATAATTGTGGTATGTGTTTTTTGCTATGCCCTTTTTTTCCTAAAATAAAGTAATGCAGTTTGACTTTTGAGTGGTCAACAGTCTAACTGTGTTATGATTTCAAGTTATCATAGATGATTCTATGACTGACCTAACAAGTTCTTATGTGTAGTACTTTCGGCTTTCGCTTAAAGTAGGTTTCATTTTTGCTCTCAAAAACTTTGGAAAAATATGTTATTAGTTTGTTTGACTTTGACCATTTTAAGTCATGGTCTACGTACCTCTTTGCTTCCAATAGGAAATGAACTTTTATCTAATGAACTTTTTAGTTGATTAGAGTTGAGGATAATTTGGTAATTTGATATTTTTTTCTCAATTGTTGCACAAGTCTTCATGTATTCTTCTGATCCTACTTACAAAACAAGGGTTAAAGTTATATTTAGTAGCGTAATTCGGTTGGTTGTTTGTTTTGGTAATTATACTTGGTAAATGGTAATATCTCGAGTTTACTTTCTTTTTTAAATGGACTAGTTTGGTAATTTTGGTCATATTTCTTGCTTATGTGGCATTTTTTAATGACAAGGTGGCTTATCATTAGATTACCAAATAGCCCATTTTCGAGTGAGCTGGCTTGACACATCATCTTTTTTACCGGATACACCGGTCCTGCAACTAACTTACCGACTAGCTCATTTCAAAATGGGGATATGACAATTTTGCCCCTCGCCACGGAACCATTTAGGGTAAAATTGTCAAAATCGTTATTTTAGCAGTGTATGGATTAAAAGGTGTATAACCTCTTTAAAAAAGTTTAATTACGAGGCGTGACATTTTTGTTTATAATTATACCAAGGCATACCACAAACATAAAGTATTTTGCTATTATATGACATTAGCCGGTTAAGTAATGTAGAAAACTCAATATTTTCGTTTTATCAATTGCAGACGAAGATGGGACCGACTCTGAGTCAAGCTCGAATGCTCAAGTACCCTTAGAATCTTTTGATGATATCGAACAAGATAAACATCTACTCTCACCTCCCGCCTCAAGTGAAGTGGCTTTTATTAAAGAGGTCGCTAGATGAAAAAGGTTGTTTCTTTACGCGTAATTTTGTTGATTGCAAGTGATGTCTCTTCTTTTTGCACTTATGTTTGTAAAATGAGTTGTAAGTTTTAAGGGAGATTTTAGAATCTGGGAAACATTGATTGTTTGGAACTTGTTGTATCAATGTATCATATCTTTTTGATGGAATGGTGTTATTTGAGGTGGTGTTTGGCATATGGTGTAGCCTGAAAAAGCATTTGGCATATGGGTGTTACGCTTGTAGTGCAAGTGGATTGTCAGACTTCATGGTCAGTACAAGCGGATTTAGTTAAAAGTCATTTAGGCAGCCGGAGAAGATGACCAGTTGCAGACTTACGCCAGAGAAGATGATCAACGTTTGCCGGAGATATTTGAAGCTCGTCGGAGTTGCAGACATGGCCAGAGCTATATCGGAGAAGATGAACATTTTTTTTTTTTTGTAATCCACTTGTTCAAGAAGCGGCTCCAAGTTTTAATGTTTCACGTCGTTAATTTCAGACGTTGTGGCTTGTTGGTTTCAATGTATGGGTTTTGAGGACGCCATCTCTAAACCAACGCATGATCAATATTTCGGTACCCACATTCAATTAGCCCACCAAAACCGACATGGTCTGAAATATTTTAACCCTTTGATCAATTCCATGATCCCTGATACGCTGCAAAAATGTTTGGTTGCCACGACGAACATACAATGGGGTTCACCGACCAATCCATATTTAAAAACGATAAACGCCCGGTATTCGTTGCTAAGAAATAAAACATCATGATCAAGTGGATCTGGATTTAGATGTAAACTGATTTTTTTTTATTTGGAATAAAATGTTATAGAATTGAACTTTGGTGGGGTAATTAACCAACTCTCTTATATGTTTATTTGGTTTTGAATGAATAATCTGAAAACACACAATTGTTAATAGACATGAAAACATTTTGGTTCAAATTAGGAGTGTCAGTCAAGTAAGCAATTCTCAGGTTTCAAACTACCCAAGGTAGAAATCTCAAGTTCAATACATTCAATGATAATGATTTTAGTATGTCACACACAATTACAATCACAATTACAATACGCGTACACCACAAGCCGTGAACGCAATTGACGCATGAGTTCATAAAACCCGAACCACTGAATAATACTTTTTAATGCACAGTGCCGTTCAGAAAATTCATATTTCACATCACAAAATATTATTCCGCCACATTTTTTATGCCGTTTTGTTTCAGTGGGACGAAATTATGGCTCGTCCTTGAGCGCTAATTTTGAAGTTAGCCACGAACAAACGTCGTCCATTTCTTGAGGCATTGTGTAGTGGCCGAGCCTGCATTTAGGAAATATATATACTGGTTCAATCTTCTTATAATCAAAATAATAAAATATATATACATGCCCATTTTCACCCCTATAATTCGGATGGTGTACAACTCATCCCTAATAGATTATTTTCGAAAATTATACTATTTGCCACCTCTAAAATAACTATCATTATAATATAATTCAAGACGATGGAAGGATACATACGAGTCATAAGTTTTGAAAGTCAAGTTTTGGAAGCCGGTCGAAGTTAGTTTCTCAGCTGACTTGTCACCGTAGCGGAAGAGAACCACATCATCAGCTGAAATCATATTGTAAAACCATATTATTAATAATATTAATATATTTAATCCTTGTAATGATATTTGACACACTATTAGTCAAATGGCTTAAATACCCTTCAAAATTATTATTAAATAACAAGGAAGTCTGGTGAACTATTTTTTTCTTTTTGAACTATTTTTTTTTTTTCTTTTTGAACTATTTTTTTTTTCTTTTTGAACAATGGCGACTTGGTAAAATCATAACAAGAAAATGCACAAAAATATCCAAATGTTTCCCAAGATGTAAAATAAAAAAATGCAAAAAAAAAGATACAAAGTTTGTGTTACCTTTGCCATGACAAAGCAAAATAGGCAAGGAGGATGCTCGGGCTGCAGCTTCATCACCTTCTACCTTGTTAGTTAGATCCCTAACAAACAGAATATGTTATTATTATTCGTATGATTAATATATATCATTACTATTATTATCATGAAGTTTGTCATGATATATCATGAAGTTTGTCATGATATATCAGGATTCGTGTAGATATATGTCAATTTTTTTTTACATTTTTTACGCTATAACTGCCAAAGTGGGCCTCTAAAAAGTCGTAATTACCAAAACGAACAATAACACAACTACCAAAAGACCACCCAGATCGACCCATTCATAAGTAAAACTATTCTGACAATAAGCTATATTAATAAATAAATAATACGATTTACAACGTTGTGTGCTTTGAATTCTGACAATAAGCTATATTAATAAATAAATAAATAATACGATTTACAACGTTGTGTGCTTTGAAGATGGCCTTTTTGGCGACTTTCATCCTAGTTGACCCGTTCTCCTTTTAGCTAAAACCTTTTGTTTGACCTGTTTGAAAGAAAACACAACACAGATCGACCCATTCATATGTAATGGGTTGCAGTTGTGTTGGCAACTTTCAACCCGTCTGACTCATTCCCCTTTTAGCAATAACTTTTAGTTTCACCCACTCAACCTATTTGAAAGAAAATACAGTCCAAATCAAACCCACTAATAACCAAATGGGTTGAAATTGTGAGGAGTATACTTTGCAAAAAAAAAAGTGAGTACTTTGCACATGGAAGCCAGCCACTAAGGCCTACAACTGCATCCAAACGGGATGAAAAAGAATCGCCATTCCCAAGTTTTCCATTAGCAAAGCAAACCGCAGAGTACAAAGCAAGTGCTGAACCCATACTGAAGCCTCCTACACCAAGTTTGACTGCAAAATGGAACAATTAAATTAGCATAAACCGGCTAGCTGGGACCATTTTAGTCCCAAACATAACCCGTTTCGTTCATGTTGGGATTGTGTAGTTTACTAGTTTCAAAAAACTAGCTACCCTGATTCTTATAAAGTTAGCAATATTGATACGTCGATTCATGCTAATTTTTATCTCTAACGAATAACTAGTGGAAAATAAAAGGACATGCTAAAAACAAAATGTGTAAAACTATGAAAAAGTCACCTAAAGTGCTTTTCTGAATCATGAAACCACCTACATCAGTATATTTAAAAAATTATAATACTATTGAGATAATAAAATGAAACCACATACAATACTTATTTGTTAAGACTAAAAAAACGTTGAACAAAAAGGTGTTCAGGTCAACACAACCTAACCTGACCCGACATGCTTCGACCCATACAAAAAGAATGAAGCTTACCGTCTGCGGGCTCAGTCGAGAGTAGACTTAAAACATGTGCAGCTGAAGAATCAAGTCCCTCTACGTCTTGTTTTGCATCTTCAGACAGGTCACTCACATCAAACCCTAACATCCATGGTACCAATTTTTTTTTTTATTATTTCATACATGTTAATCTTAATTGATTTACTATGCAAAAAACTAAGAGAATTCAGAACTGTAAAATCCTTCTTTTTTACTTTTCGGAAAATGTATGTGTATGCCAGTATGCCACCGAAGTATTCAGCTTTTATTTTTGCATAAAGGCCACCTTTATATTTAAACTACTTTAAAGACAACCAAAGTAAGTATATTGTTTCATATTATATCAATTTTAACCAAAAACAAGCCTTGAATGTTAATAATAAAAAGAACAACAGTTTCAAGCTAAAAACATGCTGACACCTCACTAAAGTTAATTGTCTTTTCAAGATTTTTAAGGGGAATTTTTTTCATTAGACATGTTATGGCGAAAATTAGTATGAATAAAAACCATCTACACATGCTTTAATAAATTAATAATGTCTCCACCAAAAAGATATAAATAGTTTCCCATAAGAAGCAGCAATAAAAACATACATGCATTTGACGGAAAGCCACCAAATAATGTCAAGGGTTGAGAAGGAGAAGTAGGGCATATCCATTTTATCTGCATCACATTCAGTAAAATATATATTAATAGATTCATTATACAAAAGTAGCATTGTTGTACAACAGTAATTTGTGAACAAAACTTCTGCTTACGTTTGGAAGAGGAAGGGTATCCAAAAGCTGGGCCCAACTGCCAGGAAACAGAACATGGAACTCAGTCATTACTCGCTAAATAAGTAAAAATGGCTTTGAAATAACAAAAGAATGTATAAGCAATTAACGCGTATCTATAGTAACACAGTTTTGTGGATAGTTTACTTCCGATACTATCCACGATACAGTTTAAC
The DNA here is from genome assembly GCA_030545235.1 of Helianthus tuberosus. Classification (NCBI taxonomy): domain Eukaryota; kingdom Viridiplantae; phylum Streptophyta; class Magnoliopsida; order Asterales; family Asteraceae; genus Helianthus; species Helianthus tuberosus. Next base: position 170,123,351 of record CM060368.1, read on the forward strand.
ATGATTTAGGGGCTTCAAGTTAAGACTAATTCTTCTGATGCCACAGTAAATGATATCAGAACGACTAAATGCTACACTGGGTTGCTAGCTTGCTGCAAATAACGAATCAGAACCTTCATATCATCTATTCACACAATAAACAGTTTGTTTTAAAAAGAGAGAGGCGCAAAAAAGCGACAAGGTCTAAAACCGAGGCGCAAAGCGCAAAAGCGATGGGCTTTTCGTACCCGAGGCACAAGGAGATATAATTTTTTATATATCCAATAGGTTTTTAGCATCCCTTATCCAAAATATAGCTATATATAAGGTTTGTATATGTTTTACCTACATGTACAAGCCAAAAAAACCTATAGTACAACACTTTGATGCATAAAAACACCCAACATACACAAGGTGCAAGCCTCAGACCCCAAAAAAAAACAAAATTTGCGCTTTTCTTGCGCTTTGTGGAAAAAGGCGCACTGATAAACTTCTTGAAGTCATTATGTTGTTTGTTATTTCATCGGGAGTAAAAAGGTTGTCTTCAAACCTTTTCAATGATTAGTGAACTCCTCTTTTAAATAGAATTTCACTTATACTTAATACCAAACGCCAATACTCTTTTGGATTATAGGTGCATTTCAAAAGTTGTGTAGTGTTTTAAAGGTTTCTCTCAACAGAAAGGATGAAGAAAGTTTCCAAAAAGTCTACTTTTGTCGAAATCAGTAACAACGAACATAATCTACTGTTTATATACCACATAAAAGAGAGGATTACCTCGAGCCATTGTCACCAAGGCCATGCAACCACACAATGGTTGCAAGGTGTTTGCCTTTAGGTTTTACCACATATGTCTTTCCGAACTCAAGTGTCCTTCTTCCAATTCTACCACCTTTAACGGAAAGAGAAATTGGAATGAAGAAAAAAAGCCAAAAAATTACTAAGGGGCGTTGGGGATTGCTTATGTAAACAGTAAACTTGCAATTGTCCAAATTACTTAAATTGTGTCGAGGTTAAAACGTATTAGTGTCTTCTTTCCATATTCACCACAGCAAGCATGCAACGTCCCAAATTTTCAACGTATTATCTTGAAAATGTTTTATCTTATAAAATTCTCGTATAAATGGTTATGTTATTTTACAATAGTATTTTTAATAAGTTTTGGGGTGTGTATACCCAGGGGCGGACCTACGTTGAAGAGTACGGGTTCCCAGGAACCCATTCGGTTTCGTATAATTATTGAAAATCTATATAGAAAATATAAAGTGAACCCATAGATAAATTATGAGGTGAACCCATAACAAACAATCTTAAGTAGTCTACTGGTTTTGCCCTCTCTTTGTAAAGGTAAGGTCATGATTTCGATTCCTCCCTATAGCGTCTTTTCTGAATTTTTAATTATCCTTAGGTCTTAGGCTTTTTTAGTCAAAACTAGAGCTGGCAATTGGGTACCTGTTAAGACACGATTAGACCTGTTTGACTGAAATATACACCCTTTGACTTTTTTAATTTTTAAAATAATTAAAATTACAATGTTAGGATCTATCATTTATTCATCTTTGTACATAAAACATAAAACAGTTTTATAAACATGAGGTAGAAAGTAGTTAAACGAGTCGTAATCATGTTTGAAACTTATGTTGTGCGCGCCGTCAGAAACCTGTTAAACATGTTAAGACACGATTTGCCAGCCTTAGTCAAAACTTAAAAGAGCTCGCCTACCAACATCTTTCCAAACTCAGTTATTGCAGTTATTGATTTTTAAAGCTCCATTGTTTAGGTATGTAATAATTGAAAACAAATGTATATTCTGTTTTGATTTGTGTGGTAATTAACGTTATTTCAATATTGGTAGAGTTTTCTGTTTGTTTTGCTTAGAGTTTAATAGTTGGAATGTGGGTTTTAGAATTCCTGGATTCAAAATGTGTATATTTGAAGATTAGATACAAAACTACAATCATTTATTTGTGTTTTCTGCTTTAATATGTTTGCTTAATTGGACCTACCCGTGTTCACTTTAATCTCTATGATGTTTGGTTTCTTATTTATTTATTTTTTCTATAATTCACCTCTGATGAACAAAGGTTGAGTGTCCCTGTGTTCAGATTAATCCCTTCTACACTCTATTTTTTTTTTTTTTGTGTGTGTGTGTAATTCACCTCTAAATGGTTGAGTTTCCCTTTGTTCAGTTTAGAATTAATAGGTTATTGATTTTTTAAAGCTCCATTGTTTCAGACCTGACATGACGACACTCCCCCCTCCAACATCTCCTTCGCGAATAAGAACCGAGCATCCGACATCACTCAGATTTGAGATAAACTTTTTATTTATTAACATTTGATTGTGAGAAATTTGACCCGACCCGACCCAAAAATTTTAGCGATTGGTTTTGAAAGTTTTGACTACCGAAAAAAGTGAACCCATAGGAAAAAAATCCTGAATCCGCCACTGTGTATACCGGTTTAAATCCTCTATGTATTCATTTAGCATTGCTAACATGTGTGTGATATATAAATTTACATAAAGCACCTAAAACGTGAAAGAAAGAGTAAAAGAACCTGGATCATGAAATTTAGTATAAAGCTCACTTATGTATTCCTAGCTTGTCAAGCTTCATATAAACCATGTTTAAATATTGATTTTGAATTTCAACTATCTAGTGGAATAGTGATGTAAACTCTTTACAAAGCTTCAGCTACAAATGTTATTCTGAAAAAAGTTGGATAGTTTGTGATATATATTAAATAAATTAAAATATTATTATTAAAAAAGTTCACCAAAATATGGGTGTTACAAAGAGTAAAAGTTAACGAACTAGCAGAGATATAAGAAACACAAGTAAACTAACCGGAAGGGCCACTGAGACTCATATTAATAATCAGAGATGCAATCCACTACAGCAGCCACCAAAGTATTCAAAACCTGCAACAAAGAAATCTCTCACACCTTATCTAAACTAAAACAACTACATTATCATTGAACATTATCGTCTTTACAAGTTTGATATCAATGATCAAACATTAAGCATATGTCTAATACTCAAACAAATAGTATTCTTCACTAAATTATAACTTTTGCTTATTTCAGAACAATGAATGATTTATATCATTAAATTCACAATTTCCTGTCATTAATAATAATGATACTGCTACCTTCCCAAATTTGATTCAACTCTTTAAGTAGTTAATCCAATTCATCCTTCCATGATCCAAAATTGACATCTATATTTGCTAAACTTTATCGTTGAACATTATCGCCTCTATAACTTTGACATCAAATGTCAAGCATATATCTAATACTCGAACAAATAGTACTCCTCATACGGTTATAACTTTTGCTTTCTTCAAAACAATAGATTACTTTTGTTATCAAGTTCACAATTTCCTGTCATTGATAATAATGATACCATCCAATTCATCCATCCATGATCCAAAATTGACATTTATATTTGCTAAACATTGTCTCTATAATTTTGACATCAAACATCAAGCATATCTCTATTCTCTAATACTCAAACAAATAGTATTCTTCTTCACTAAATTATAACTTTTGCATTTTTTCAGAACAATAAATTATTTCTACCATCAATTTCACAATTTCCTGTCACTAATTATAATCTAAGTAGTTAATGCAGTAAAATATCGGATATCGGTCATGGACCGATATTAGAGATATCGGTTATCGTGTTGGGATATCAGTAATTTTAATATCATGCTAAATTTATATATATAGCAATTTAACACTAACAATTCAGTATACTCTCCTACCATTAACAAATAAACTTTTTGCAACTTGCAAAACAGAAAACACTAACATTTAACAGTAACAACTAAGAATTAAGACTTAAAACACTAATAGTAAGAAGAAAGACGAATGGTAGAAATAAGAAGAAAGGTACTGATATCGGGAAAATCGGTGATATATCGGTCCAATATCGGTCAATATCAGTCAATATCGCTGATATCGGTACCGATATTCTTCTGATAGGTATTTTGCATCGATATCTCGGCACTGGACCAATAATCGATGTATCACTGATATATCGGGATGTTAACTACATAGATTATAATATAATACCACTACCTTCTCAAACTTGATTCAACTCTTTCTTTAAGTTGTGAATCTAATTCATCCTTTAATAATATAAAATCAACATCTATATATGCGAAATTAAATACAAAATACAAAATATTACAACTAACAAACTTTGCTATCGTTGAACATTATCATCTCTAGTATTCTCTATAATTTCGATATCAAACGTCAATCAGATTTCCAATAATCGAACAAAATAGTATCCTTACACAATTATAATCACCAGCTAGAAAACTAGCAATGATTTAACTCATTCGAAGACCAATTTGTAACCTAAAACACTGAAAAACTAGTATAATCAATCAGTTCATAACACAAATTCTTCAGGTATGATAATTTCAGTAGTAAAACAGCAACTGATTATAATCCTACTAATAATCAGAGCTTAATCGTGTAAATACTTCAATTTCATAGAGATTAATCAGATTACGAACTTATAACAGTGATTTTGCTTTCATAATTCGAGTGAAAAACTATAAGATCTACATGAATTTGAAGTTTATAGATCAATATTTACCTTTTGATGATGTAAAACAGAATCTTCAAATGAGGTTTGAGCTTACTTTTCACGCGTTTGTGATCGATCGTCTTTTTCAGTTGTGTTCGCTTTTGGGCGATTATTCCAACCAATGAGATGAGTTTGAATAAGTTGACACTTAGCTGCCTCGTGGTTTTTGTTTATGTTATTTACACCCCTCGTTACTATCGAGCCGGTGTCTCACTGGAAGTAGTCACTCTATTCCTATTCTTACGGGGTAGAACCGTAGAGGTAAGGTTGTCTACATCTTATTAGATGTGGGCAAATAAACCGGTTTTTTAACCATAACCGGTTTTTAACCGTAACTGGTTTTTAACCGGTACCAAAATAACCGGTTTAGGTTAATAAATAACCGTCGGTTCGTAACCGGTTTTCGTTCAACATATCAACAACCGGTTTCTAACCGGTTAATTAAAAACCGGTTTTTTTAGTATTAATAACCGGTTAACCGATCTCATCTTCAAGACTTCAACAGAAAAAGCACAGCAGCACCTGCAGGTTGTGTTTATTACCGTTGGAAGTGAAAAACGGTAATACTACCGTTTGTGACCTGTTTGGATGTGTTTTAGACCAACATAACATCTATAAATAAGATTTCAATGCATATGTTTAATCCCACTTCAATTCTAGCTCAAAAACACACTTACAAAATACGTTTCAAATGGCGAGTTTGAGTGTCGATGCTTCGACCGGTGTTGGTTCTTCTAGCGAGTTGTTTGTGAAGAGGATCTTGACCACGAATAGGGACCCAACACTATGGGTGAATTTTGATTTATGCGAGATGTCGATTGGAAAAGAAAAGGCGAGGTGCAAAAATTGCGGGGCGTTTCTTGCGGCGTCATCGAACTCTACTTTGAGAGCACATTTGACGTCGCATTGCAAGACATTAAAAAAAATCCCGCCAATGATCAAACTCAAATATCACGGGGTATGGGTGTTTGGAATTTCGACCCGGAGGCGGTTCGTTTAAGGATGGCTCGATTTGTTATTCAACAATCGTTGCCGTTCGATCACTTTGACAATCCGCGCTTGACTAAGTTGTTTCAAGAGACGCTTCAACCACGTTATGTTCACGTAAGTCGTTCAACTCTTAGACGCGATTGTTTAATGATGTGGTCAAAAGCTAAAAAAAGAAATGATTTTAGGTTTTGAAAAATTAAACACCGGTGTTAATTTAACAACCGACGTATGGTCGGCTCCATTTGGTTTACCGGATTCTTACATTTGTGTTACCGCACATTGGATCGATCCCAATTCGTGGAACATGATGAAACGTACAATCGCGTTCGATATATTTGGTTATCCACACACGGGGGAAAATATATTTCATGCCTTAGAAGATGTTATCAAAACTTATAAATTAGAAAATAAGATAGTTTCTATTGCTTTTGATAATGCGTCGAACAATCCAACCGCGGTGCAAATGTTAAAAATAAAATACAATCCGATTTGCGATGGAGAATTTTATCATAGCCGATGTGTTGCGCACATCATTAACTTGGTTGTGCAAGACGGGCTAAATGTTGAGTCCGTTAAAGAAGTTAAAGAAACTTTTAAAGATATGTTACGTGACGTTTTTCAAGGTAGTCGAAAAAGATATGCGGATTATAGAAAATGGTGTAAGGCTTTAAATAAGAAATGCTATAGCGCACATTTTGACATGGTCGTCCGTTGGAACTCTACGTGGAAAATGTTTGATAGCGCGATAATGCAAAAAGAAACCTTAAAATCTTTCCACAATAGTCTTGCAGCGTCCGGGTTGGTGGAACCATTTGATGACGATGATTGGAAGTGTATTGAAACGTTAACACAATTACTTGAAGTTTTTAGAACCGCGACAAAGATTTTATCGGGAGTTTATTATCCCACTAGTTCTTTGGTGCTTAAACAACTATTTTTGATGTGTCAAAAAGTAAACGACTTTGAATTCAAAGGTGACATTTACGAACATATGATTGTTCCAATGAGAGAAAAGTTTAAAAAATATTTTCAAGAAATGCCACCGGTTTTTACATGTGCCGCCGCCTTGAACCCGACTATAAATATTCCGGGTGTTGAGATGATGATTTCGGATATTTGTTCGGATTTGGAGTTAAATGATGACGACCCAAATTTTACAAGAAATGCACTAAAACGTTTTGACGTTTATTTAAACAATCTTTTTTATCATTACTTTCAAAGATATGGTAACGTGTCATCGTTACACCAAAAAATGGCGGCGAGCTCGAAGGCGTCGAGAAAAGATGCGGAGTTAAATTTGTATAATTCTTTAAGAAATGAAAATAGTAAACGTTCTTGAGGTGATGCATCAAATAGTGAACTCGGGAGGTATAAATATATCGATTTTTTAGCAACCATGTCACCCGACGAGTTTCACAACTTTTATATTTTGGCTTGGTGGAAAATACAAGAACCGCATTATCCCGTTTTAGCCGCCATGGCACGTGATCTACTAAGCTCCCAAGCTTCTACGGTAGCTTCGGGGTCGGTTTTTTCTCTTAGTGGAAGGGTACTATCTATTCGACGAACAAGACTTACACCGGAGGCGATGGAAATGTGCATTTGTTTGAAGGATTACTTGGATGGCGTGGAACGTATACAACACATTTCAAGTCTTGAGGGCGAGCTTGCGGTGGAAGAACAATTACATGATGTTGAAGTTTTTCAAGGACGGGCGCAACCACTTTCCGATGACGAACTCATGTACGATGAATCCGTACGCTCTACTAGCCCCCGAAGCGACTAAACGAAGAAACGAAGAAATGACAAAACAAAACTACAAGACGACAACTTCATTCTAGACTAGTTAAGAAAATTGTATTGGATATTTTCATGTTTATTAATGTAATGTTACTTGATCTACTAATATAATTATAAAAAAAACGTATTTTATTTGGTTTATTTGTGTGTTTAAACATTTTTGTAATTTTTGCAGCTTTTTTTTTAATTCTGCAGGTTTTTTTTAATTCTGCAACATTTTTTTTAACTTTCTGCAGTTTTTATTAATTCTGCAGCATTTGTTTTAATTCTGCAGGTTTTTTTTAACTTTCTGCAGGTTTTTATATGTTTCTGCAGGTTTTGTTTTAATTCTGTGGCATTTTTTTTAACTTTCTGCAGTTTTTATTAATTCTGCAGCATTTCTCCAGGTTTGTTTAAAATTACCGGAAAAACCGGTTTATTATAACCGGTCGGTTATTAGCGGGCATTGATGTTCAGGGTGAATAACCGGTCGGTTATTAACCGTAACCGGTTTTTTTTGGCCCATTAACAGCCTCAACCGGTTAACCGGTTTCAGTTAGGAAAATAACCGATTTGAGCATGTCTACATCTTATCCTCCTCAGACCCTACCTTTGCTTTGCTATTGGCGAGATTTACTGAGTATGATGATGATGATGATGATGATGATGATGATATGGTTTGGTTTGGTTTAGTTTGGTGAATATACTTGGCAATTGGAGTGTAAGTGAACTAAACATTCAATGAACTTTTTTATGTTTGTGAATTGTTGGACGGGAAGTTCGTTTTTTTTTCAAACGAATGTGAACATGTTTTTGTGCTAAATTAATTAAATGAACATGAACATGTGGCTCGGTCATTCTGTTACGTTCAAAAACGCTTGTTTATGATTGTTCATTTATTTGTGTATATCCATTTATTTATGTTTGTTTTCTTACGATCGTTTAAATATTCATTATTCATTAATTACCTATATATTTACCTATATATTAAATTTAGAAGGGAATGAACAGTAACATATATATTAAAAAAATTAGAAATGGAAACTAACAGATGAGCAAATGGTATCGGGTACTTGTATAGGTATCAAATTTATCAAACCGGTGTATTTTCGGTACCGGTTCGGCACTGGTATTCACCGATTTTTACCCTCAAATATCGGTGTCGTACCAATACCAACCGGTACCGAACCGTACCGTACCAGGTATATTCGGTACCGGTACCCACTTTTGGGGATTTCGGTAACGGTATTTTCGGTACCGGTTGGTACCGAGCTCATCAAATCCTGTAGCAACGCAGCAATGCAAGTAATTGCACCGTTTAGATTACTTTTCATACATACAGTAAGTAAACTGTATTTCGTTTAAATGAGGTTTTATATACATAACAACTTATTTTGCTTTCTTTTTTGCTTTTTTCTGTAATGAATGAATTGTAGCATTCAAAATTAACTTGGATATTTAGAATATTGTTGAGCAAATCGTATCAAATCCTGTAATTAAACCGGTATCGTATCGGTACCAAATTTACTATACCAAATCATTTTCGGTACCAATTTGGTACCCACCTTTTGTCGTTTTCAGAATCGTTACTTTCGGTTCGACACCGGTCTAGCACCATACCTGTATTTATTGATTTTTACCTTCAAATACCATACCGTATTGTACCGAGCATTTTCGGTGCCGGTACCTAATTTCGATGATTTTCCGGATCAGTACTTTCGGTGGCGTTACAGGTACCGAGCTCATCCATATTTTAACGTGTTAGCACCGTAATAACTGAACTGAAAACAACCGAATCCCAGCCGTAACGCGCTGGCGAAAAATCAACTAATTTAGTTTATAACTAATAGTAATATAAAATCAATTTGACATTCATATTTTAAAGCCTGATTCGATTTTAAGAACAATCTGTTTATAATTTTTAATGGTGTATTCTTTTTTTTTTTGAACGACAAATTTGGATCACTGACGGACCACTGGAGTATCATCGTGCCACCAGCAGAACCACCCGATCATATCCATCTCCACTAGGCAATAATGCCTATACACCAATTCAGGAGAAAACCCAATAAATCTGGGAAAAACCCCCTTTGTGGCAATCGAACCCATGACCAATTGGTCATAAGCCTTATCCCACCACCAAGATACCACTAGGCTATAATGCCATGGGTTAATGGTGTATTCTTTATCAATATCATGAAGTGGTTTGATTCTTTTATTTGACTTTATGTGGATCATTTAATGGTATAGATTTTAGTTTAGACTTAAATCATACATTTCTTTATATACTTTTGAAGTGTTTGATGTAAGGATGATGGTATTCTAGACTTTAATATGGATTTTCACTTTTACTTTTAATTGGTGTTTTATAATGTTTGTTTACGTTTTTTCATGTTTGTTGTTTTCTTGAATCATTCGTTTAGAATATTAACAAATGAGCATGAACACATTCACTATACTATAATACAAATTATGAGGACAAAAAGGTAATTTTATATAAGCATTGCGGTTCGATCAAAATGTAAAGTAATTGAATTTATACTATACAGTCATAACATATTTACATGTGACCCGACTCAAACGTACAAAAAAGCATAATCAAGGGCTGAAATTTTACCACTAGCGCGTTGCAACGGGGTCAAAAACATAAAGTAACTCGAATTATACCGTCAAATGAGAACATATTTTATTTTACTCTATTCGATTCGAAACTAAATTTACGGGAAAACATAGACCAACTAGAAAGGTATATAAAATTAGCATGAAAGCGTATTATATTTAACTTGACTTCTTTCCAAAAAAAAGTTTACGTCGAAATGTAGACCAAAATTTGATAGAGTTGTAATATGGAGTAACTAAGTTAGAACCCCGTGTATTACACGGGTTGAATAAATGTAATTTTATATGTTAAATAATAAAAAAAGTTATATTTTTATGAACCCCGTGTATATTGTACGGGTTAAATAAATGTAATTTTATATATCAAATAATAAAAAAGTTATATCTTTAAAAACCATGTGTATTACACAAATTAAATAAATGTAATTTTATATACTAAATACTAAAAACGTCGTATCTTTAAAAAAACCCGTGTATAATCGGTTGAATAAATCTACCAAATAATAAAAAAATTACATCCTTAAAAACCCCGTATGTTACACATGTTGAATATATGTAAAAAAAAGTTGGGTTGAAAAATCTACCAAATAATAAAAACATTATATCCTTAAAAACTCCGTGTATTACACGTGTTGAATAAATCTAATTTTACTAAACTTCGTGTATTACACATATTATATAAATGTAACTTGTATAGTAAATAATAAAAAAGTTATATTTTTCAAAACCCCGCATTTTACACTTGTTGAATAAATATAATTTTGTATACCAAATAATAAAAAAGTTATATTTTTAATAATTTAGGATAACATTTAATATTAATTTATTATTTATATTTTTAATATAAGATAAGTAGGAAGGAGATGTATTTGTTTTAAAAATATATTAAATTAACAATTTAGATTTGAGGATAATATTTTATTAAAGTATGATAAGATTTAATATTAATTTATTATTTATTTATTTAGTTAATATAAGATAAGTATAGATTTGAGAATACATTCAATGAATGACATGTGTCCAAAAATTGGTTTCTTTTATTATAGTAGACTAGCGGTAAGACCCGTGTGCAAACACGGGTCGTTTCTTAGAAAACCATGCATAGCATATATTGACAGAGAGTAAAAAATAATTAGTGCAGACTTACAAAATTGATATAAATTAATGATCAATAGGTTTATTCAATGCTCCTTATAAAATATTATTTAGCTAGGTTATTACCCGAGATTGTTTCACGGGCTCGGGAAACTTATTATATTAATTACTATTTGTTATTAATAGGACCACATTACATCAAGCATCTCATTCGATTCAACAACAATGTCTTCAAAGTTCTGTTGAATACTAAATGAGATGTTGACCAAAATTCAAACAGATGTTGACCAATAGTCAAACAGATGTTAACATTAAACAGATGTTTAATTTAAGGCCAATCATCTGTTTATGGCCAAACATCTGTTTAAGATAAAACATCTGTTTAAGTCTAAATATCTGATATAGAAGGCTAAACATATGTTTAAGGCAAAACATGTGTTTAAGCTGAAACATCTGTTTATGGCCAAAAATCTGTTTAAGGTCAAACAACTGTTTAAGTCCAAACCTCTGATATAAAAGGCCAAACATCTGTTTAAGGCCAAACATCTGTTTAAGTCTGAACAGATGTTTAACTTAATCAGATCTACTGTCTTCTCACACTGTTTTCCTCTTCAAAACACTGTTGAACCTAACATGGGTTTCCATTAACTATTGACCAAAAGGCAAATATGGGTTCAAACCACTGTTTGTTATTGTACTTCTTTACAAAATTACATAAAATTCAAGAAAGCGAAATAATGACTTAAAGAACTACAATTTAACACATAATCTAACAATTCCCTGGTTTTTTACAACATGAAACACAACATCATCATGCCAAATACAGTCATATATATCCATCCATTATTCTAAATTCATAAACCCATAAATGCAGAAGAATGTCACATTTGCGATTAATAAACCAAGTTTCTACTAATTGCAGTTACTATTAGCAAAAAGAAGCATGATATCATCTATATATAAAACATAAAGAGCTAATAACAGTGTTTTATCATGTTAGCTATACATAGCAACAAAACATCAAGTTAATAATTTAAAAAAAAACATACAACATCACCATCAAAAAATTCATAGTTATAATATCTGATATCTGATATCAGAACATACTTAAACGTCGTTGTTAAAGTGAGGTAACTTGATTTAATACGATCTTCTGTTGCGAAGACACATATGTGAAGTGCAACATATCACCAAACCTCAAGTTATTCTCAGTCATAAACTTTCGCCAACCGTCCAACGCATAACGTGGCTTCAATTCATTTAACTCCGACTTAACATCATAAACCTCCACAACTCCAACCATGTTTTGAACTTTCAAATGATGAAGATCAACAGAAAGACCTGCTCGTCTGACGACTTCAACAGGAAGACGCTACATGTATTGTGTAGAAAAAAATAATAGTCAGACAAATAAACATAAATCATTAGTTTGTTATAAAAAATGGTATACCAGCCTATTGTCTCCTTTGTGATCAAAATGAAAGAACTCAGGGTCCAGAAGATGTTCAGAATGTTTTTTTTGCAGTATTCGTAATCTTATTTCTACAGTTAAGCTTTTTCTGAACGTTGGCGGCTCTCTTCCCCTTGATGAAAAAGTAAACATACACATGTGAATTAAAGGAATGTTGAATATATGCACACAAAAAAAAAAAAAACAGTTTATATAAGATATACTAATTAAGTGGCGAGTATAGATACCTTAACTTTGTGAGCAGATAAGAACATCGAATATGATCACTTGTGTCGACAGCTAAGTCAGCATTTCCCTTAGTCCTATTCTTGACCGTCTCCTTCCTCTCAGAAGTAACTTTACCTTTCTTGTTAACCTGTTGTCATAGAGTAACTTTCATAACCATAGTAATATAACAATCTTTAAGATGGTAAACTTGCATCTTGTGTGGGAACTTGATTTAATACGATCTTCTGTTGCGAAGACACATATGTGAAGTGCAACATATCACCAAACCTCAAGTTATTCTCAGTCATAAACTTTCGCCAACCGTCCAACGCATAACGTGGCTTCAATTCATTTAACTCCGACTTAACATCATAAACCTCCACAACTCCAACCATGTTTTGAACTTTCAAATGATGAAGATCAACAGAAAGACCTGCTCGTCTGACGACTTCAACAGGAAGACGCTACATGTATTGTGTAGAAAAAAATAATAGTCAGACAAATAAACATAAATCATTCGTTTGTTATAAAAAATGGTATACCAGCCTATAGTCTCCTTTGTGATCAAAATGAAAGAACTCAGGGTCCAGAAGATGTTCAGAATGTTTTTTTTGCAGTATTCGTAATCTTATTTCTACAGTTAAGCTTTTTCTGAACGTTGGCGGCTCTCTTCCCCTTGATGAAAAAGTAAACATACACATGTGAATTAAAGGAATGTTGAATATATGCACACAAAAAAAAACAGTTTATATAAGATATACTAATTAAGTGGCGAGTATAGATACCTTAACTTTGTGAGCAGATAAGAACATCGAATATGATCACTTGTGTCGACAGCTAAGTCAGCATTTCCCTTAGTCCTATTCTTGACCGTCTCGTTCCTCTCAGAAGTAACTTTACCTTTCTTGTTAACCTGTTGTCATAGAGTAACTTTCATAACCATAGTAATATAACAATCTTTAAGATGGTAAACTTGCATCTTGTGTTTTATTCAATCGTGAAGACATGCGTCTCTTTGACGTGGATTCGGCATTGGTTGGTAACTTCTTCTAAATAATACATTATTGGATAAATGTAACATCAGTAAACAACATTACTAGTAGTTGTAAAAACATTAAATTCTTATATTGTTAAATTAAAAATAAATATAAATAATTTTAATAATTTAGTAAGTACCTGAGTAATGGTTCTTCCTTCACCTACAGACACAACTTCTTCAACCTCATAGATGTCTTGGTCAACATTAATGAAATAATTAATATAATGCTAAAATAATTAAAACTTTTACTTCTAATGCTAAATACATACGTACCTTTAATAAATTCTCAACATAATCAGCCTTCGATATCTCAAGTACACTATCATCGTTAGATTCAGGTTTCTTCGAAAAGCAAATCTCAGTCTCATCTCTATAAACTACTACCTCAAAAACAACATCATCAATTTTGCTAAATACAAGCAAATCATCCTCAAGTATCCCAACATCTTTGCATACTTCAGGCCATCCTCTAGCAAATACAAAGTTTGTATCAACCTTAGACACCTCAACATTCCAATAGGAACCCTTATAACAGATTTGAAATTTGCCACTTGGTGGGCTGTTTACGTAAAATTGTTTAACGAAACAGTCTTCGATTACCTGCATAAAATTAAAAATAATGAATACTATACGTGAAGTATGTAACTTATGAGAATAAGTGTTGACACGTTTAATATGCAAAAGGATTGAAGTTAAAATCAATAGTCATACCGTAAAACCAAATCTTGCATAACGATTAAACGTGAATTAAGATTCACCACACATGCCATCAACAAAACATGAAAGTTCAAGCCCAAAATCACCTAACGCTTTGAAAACCAACAAAGTATCCCTCGGCAGATTGAGATTTTTAACAACATTGTCCCAACCGTCAATTATTATTGGTGTTGAATTTTCTGTTCTGACCCTCACAACCCATTTTTTACCAGACTCATGATAGATTCGCAACTTATTTTTTTTGCCAACAATCTCCCCACTTTTGATTAGCAAAGGCTATATGTACATCATGTATATAATTTTTAAGTAGTGTAACAAAATATAAACCATAACAACTATTAAATATATATCTCAACAAAAATAAATTATGTATATAAAAACATGTCATACCAGTTTCAAAGATTCTGGGTTATCAAGAAACTTGACAAATGTAGTATACATGATAAAACCTGAATCAGTAAAGATGTTAAAAGATTGAAATTAAAAAGTTGGCTTCGAAGATGAACATTAACTTTTTGTATTAACAGAGTATCTACTGAAATTAATCATAGAAAGAGAGTATGAGTTAAAATTTTTACTATTTTAATATGTTCTCAACAAATGATTCAAACACCTAACTAAACCCTTCTTGAATGTATAGCAATAAACGTTTAAAATCGTATTTGTAGCAAGATATGATTTAAATTAAAATTGGTTAAACAATATAAAGTTCATTACAATATGAATGTACATACCAGTTGCTGAAGAAAAAACAATAAAACCTCCGGTAATTGAAGTGTAGAAGACAGAGAATAAGAAAGTTGAAACCCTAGAAAATGACTAGGAAGAAGAGATCTTTGAAAGAAGTCAGATGATAGATGTTTGATGTGTAATGATGCTAAAGAAATAATGACGGTTGTGTTTTCGTTTTCCCATATTTTCAACAGATGAAAAATATTTACACATACACCCCTTATTGAATTTGTTATTTACATTTGGTTCCGCAAAATATACCGTAAATTCTTCCAAAAAACTGTTATTGACATACAAAATTATATAATAATACTTATAGCAGACCTAATATAATAATACTTATTCATCATTAGCCCAACCACTGTTAGTATCAACTCCTCTGTTAAGCATTTTAAGATTGAATATCATCTGTTGTTCGTTAACATCTATTGACCAATAGGAATGACTGAAATAATTAAAATGAAGATGCAACAACAAAGATTAATACTATTAAAATTTATTCATTTAGTCAACAGTGGTAAATCAAACAGTCGATAGCATACACAGTTGTTTCATCATCAGCAGATGTTCTCTTTTACCAAACTTTAACTACAATAGACCTTTGAAAACTCCAAATATTGACCTCTGTTAACTTACCAAACAGATGTTCAGACACAATTAAACATCAACATAATCTAAATCAAAGTCAAACTCAAAATAAGTAAAACTAAAACGGAGATTAATACTATTAAAACTTAGGAATGACTGATAAAAACAATTATAAAATAATACTTTGGAATGAATGAAATAATTAAAATGAAGATGCAACAACAAAGATTAATACTATTAAAATTTATTCATTTAGTCAACAGTGGTAAATCACAACAGTCGATAGCATACACAGTTGTTTCATCATCAGCAGATGTTCTCTTTTACCAAACTTTAACTACAATAGACCTTTGAAAACTCCAAATATTGACCTCTGTTGACTTACCAAACAGATGTTCAGACACAATTAAACATCAACATAATCTAAATCAAAGTCAAACTCAAAATAAGTAAAACTAGAACGGAGATTAATACTATTAAAACTTAGGAATGACTGATAAAAAAATTATAAAATAATACTTAAGAATGACTGAAATAATTAAAATGAAGATGCAACAACAAAGATTAATACTATTAAAATTTATTCATTTAGTCAACAGTGGTAAATCACAACAGTCGATAGCATACACAGTTGCTTCATCATCAGCAGATGTTCTCTTTTACCAAACTTTAACTACAACAGACCTTTGAAAACTCCAAATATTGACCTCTGTTGACTTACCAAACAGATGTTCAGACACAATTAAACATCAACATAATCTAAATCAAAGTCAAACTCAAAATAAGTAAAACTAGAACGGAGATTAATACTATTAAAACTTAGGAATGACTGATAAAAAAATTATAAAATAATACTTAAGAATGACTGAAATAATTAAAATGAAGATGCAACAACAAAGATTAATACTATTAAAATTTATTCATTTAGTCAACAGTGGTAAATCACAACAGTCTATAGCATACACAGTTGTTTCATCATCAGCAGATGTTCTCTTTTACCAAACTTTAACTACAACAGACCTTTGAAAACTCGAAATATTGACCTCTGTTGACTTACCAAACAGATGTTCAGACACAATTAAACATCAACATAATCTAAATCAAATTCAAACATTAAATAAGTAAAACTAAAACGGAGATTAATACTATTAAAACTTAGGAGTGACTGATAAAAAAATTATAAAATAATACTTAGGAATGACTGAAGTAATTAAAATGAAGATGCAACAACAAAGATTAATACTATTAAAATTTATTCATTTAGTCAACAGTGGTAAATCACAACAGTCGATAGCATACACAGTTGTTTTATCATCAGCAGATGTTCTCTTTTACCAAACTTTAACTACAACAGACCTTTGAAAACTCCAAATATTGACCTCTGTTGACTTACCAAATAGATGTTCAGACACAATTAAACATCAACATAATCTAAATCAAACTCAAACACTAAATAAGTAAAACTAAAACGGAGATTAATACTATTAAAACTTAGGAATGACTGATAAAAAAAATTATAAAATAATACTTAGGAATGACTAAAATAATTAAAATGAAGATGCAACAACAAAGATTAATACTATTAAAATTTATTCATTTAGTCAACAGTGGTAAATCAAACAGTCGATAGCATACACAGTTGTTTTATCATCAGCAGATGTTCTCTTTTACCAAACTTTAACTACAACAGACCTTTGAAAACTCCAAATATTGACCTCTGTTGACTTACCAAACAGATGTTCAGACACAATTAAACATCAACATAATCTAAATCAAAGTCAAACTCTAAATAAGTAAAACTAAAACGGAGATTAATACTATTAAAACTTAGGAATGACTGATAAAAAAATTATAAAATAATACTTAGGAATGACTGAAATAATTAAAATGAAGATGCAACAACAAAGATTAATACTATCAAAATTTATTCATTTAGTCAACAGTTGTAAATCAAACAGTCGATAGCATACACAGTTGTTTCATTATCAGCAGATGTTCTCTTTTACCAAACTTTAACTACAACAGACCTTTGAAAACTCGAAATATTGACATCTGTTGACTTACCAAACAGATGTTCAGACACAATTAAACATCAACATAATCTAAATCAAACTCAAACACTAAATAAGTAAAACTAAAACGCAACATAGATTCATAAGATTAAAATTTATTCATGACATTAAAATTCCAAGTCTTACATCACATACTGAACAACATTAAAGTTCAAATCTAACAATAACAGCAAGAATTAAGAAACATTAGCTTCAACTCCATCGATTGCTGAACCTCTCGATGTATGTCGTTCAGCATCGTCATGAACTCCACGTCTCTATCACCGCACTCTATATTACTGACAATACAAAGCTCACGAACGGAAGTTGAAGGCATCCGCATAAGATCTCTGGAAACCTGCTCTCTAGTGAACAGGCCAACTTGCAATCCATCAAAACATCTCTTCAGCTCTTGAAGAGTAGCCCTATCTTCATACACCTGTTCCTCAATTTGCCTGACAAAACGCTGCTTTAAATCATCTGATTTTGCATTTGTGAATGACGCCATTTGAATAAACTATATTACTCGACTTTCCTGAAAGTATGATATCTTCGCAGGAAGATTTTCTGAAAAACATATGAAGTGACTATGAGTTTATATACTGAAATTTGTAATTGTGAAAATGTGTACATTTAATATAAACATATTAATGTATATTTCAAAACAGCAGTCTTTTAATGCAAAAACCTTTTCAAACCCCAAGTTTTATGGAACAATTGTAAAATTAAATACCAAGAAACCCAAGCGATGTTAAAACACAATTCTCGATGTGGTCACTCAAAGAACAAAGAACAGACCAAGAACTAAACAGGAAAATCAACAAAACCAATGACACTAATTACAACAAAACCTGGAACAGCATAGCATTGATCGATGAAGTCCTCCACTCTCCTCCATCAGAGTTCCAGAAGAATGCAGAAGAGTTTCTGACACAACTTCTGTGACAGGATCAGAAAATCTGCAACATGCTAACTGGCCTGAAATTCAAAGGAGAGCATGAAATCACATGGAGAAAGGCCAGAGTCTACGAAATTGAGGCAAGTGTTAACCCTGGCGTGTAATACTTTATAAATATTTCATTAAAGAAGGCAGCACATGCAACCTTTCACGATGTTGCAACAATTATACTGCAACTTCGATATTGAAAGGTTGATGTGTGATGGGAAACTTCTTTGAAACGACGATGTTGGAACAATGATACCGGAACGATAACATGTAAACAGAATCATCAAACATTCGAACAAAGAAGTGTAATCGGAGAATAATGGCTGAATCACGAGAAAGATGCATTTGAGAGAGAGAGATAGACACACTCGCAGATATCAGCGAGAGAGATTTGAATGTGGAGCCAGATAATTATGTCTTATTTATAGGATTAGAATATATGCTTTGAATTTTGAATGTGGAGCCAGAATTTTGAATTGGGAACTGGATTTGAGGGAGAGATGAAAGTGTGGAGCCAGAAGGTTGAACCGGGAACAGATGTTTGATTATAAAATTTTGAATTGAATATGGAGCCAGGATTTTGAATCGTCAGAGGTTTAAGGCAGTGGTTTGATGACAGACCTTTGGAATATAAATGTGGGCCAACTTTGAATTTTAAAGCCTTTTAATATTAGGCATTATGATGTAATAATGACATAAGAAAAACCTTGTTGGACATGCTCTCTAGCTGACACATCAGCTTTTCTTATGTCACTTGGATTTATCCTTTTATAGAAAGTATAGATAGATAGTGTAGACGTTAAAACTGCAATTTTCAAAAGTCGAGGAATGATAAAAGTTGCAATTTTCAAAAGTGGAGGGGTTGTAAAATTGAGCAATAGTGTAGGTGCATTTTTTTCAAAGGTCAAGGGACCATATGTGTAACAAGCCGGAAAAAGGAGGGATCTTTTGTGTAAAATCCACCGAAATTTAGTTTTAAGATTACATAAAAATTATTTTACCAATTACTAATACAAAGTTTAACCCCAAAATATAATAAAACAAACACTTACATGGAGCTTAATTAAAAATATGGAACATATTGTTGTCCCACATCTATTCTCAAGAAAAAAGGGTGGATGAATTGGATATAAAGAAAAAATACCCCTGAAGTTTAATTAACAATTTTCTGGCTCACTTGGCACATTTGTCGTTTTTTGTTGGGCAATTTAATCTCGCGATTACTTTATTTTGATTTTTAGTTAAATATTTAAGGGGTAACATCAAATAAAAAGTTTATTTTGTCTAAGTAGGATGAGAAGGAATCTTAACCATTCATTTTTCAAATCATTCATTTTTCAAATCAATGGTTAAGATGAACGTGTAAGAGAAAGGAGGAGTGCAAGGTTATCTTGGGAAAATCCAATTTATAGACTTTATCTCTCCACATTCAAGGCACATGCATATTTCACCCATATTTTTTAAACGTTCATAACTTTTTTATATGACATTATTTTTTCCTAAAAATTTTACCATAAAATCGAGCGTCTTTTTATCTTTAATTTGAGTACCATATTGCTATATAAAATATGAAGACTAAAAAACCCCACTAAAATGTGTTGTATTTCTATGTTGTATAACATATTTTTGTGCTGGATTTTTATACTATATTTTTGTGCTAAATTTTTTGTGCTGAATCTTTTGTCTTAATTTTTTTTCTCAATTTTTTTTGTGCTGGATTTTTTTGTACTACATTTTTTTGTGCTGGATTTTTTTGTACTACAATTTTTTGCTGAATTTTTTTATGCTATATTTTTTTGTACTAGATTTTTTGTGCTAGATTTTTTTGTACTAGATTTCTTTATTGTATTTTTAAAAAACAAAATGGGGGCACATGTCATTTTCACTCCTATTTATAAGGACCAAAATGCCCTTCATTCTTACTTATTAGGAGTGTCACATGTCATCATCACAATCCTTCTTAGGCTACTTAGACAAAATTCACTTTTTAGTGAATCCTTCCCCAAATATTCAATATAAGAGAAAGGTTATTCTGTAAGAGAAAAGAATTGTACAAAGTGTAAAATACAAGTTTGGCCCTTAATTTGTAAGATCAATGGTTGAGATTAAGTGGTCCCTAAATATAGAATTCACATAGGAAAATGGTAAAACAGAAAAATCCAATATTGTTGACTCATAAACCCACTTCCCCTTGATTTTCAAACGGCTATAACTTTTTCATACATTAATATTTTTTTTATAAAAATTACACTGTATTAACGAGCATTTCATTCTCTTTAATTCAGCAGCATATTGCTATATTTTTCTTTAAAATTTTTTGCAGGATTTTGAATACCCATTACGTGATTATGTGATTTTAAATACCCAGTAAGTGACTACGTTATTTTGAATACCCATTATGTGATTACTTGATTTCATTATAGTATTTTATGTGAAGCCCAATAAGTGATTATGTAATTAAGTAGCAATAGTTGACTATGTATTATTACGTGACTACATGATTTTAAATACTCATTTCGTGATTACGTGATTTCATTATAGTATTTATGTGAAACCCTACTAAGTGATTACGTAAAAACAAAACACGTAATACATAATATTTCATATGAAATATCTAATATTTCAAGTATAATCGCGTATTAAGGATAAATTATATACAAAATATTAGTCAAACCAACCTATAATAACTGTGACAACCCGAGATTCCAAGTTCTGATTTCAAGTTCTTTCCTCTACGTATCACTTGTTTCGTAATTCTGTTTTGACAATTTGTTTATGTGGTGTAATGTGTAGTTGTTTAAGTGATTTAAAGTATCATGATACTTGGTTGTTAAATGTGTAATGTTTAATTTTAATGTTTAATGGAAACCTATCAATCTTCGCCACAACCTACGTTGGACGAAGAGTGAATCTTCGTCACCTCCATCTTAGACGAAGAGTGATTCTTCGTCGAACAAGACTTCGCCCAACAAGGTTCGCGGCCCAGTATGGTTTTAAGGTTAATTCATTTATATAATCGTGCACAACCTTGCAAAACTCAAACGGCAAACCCTAGAACTCTCTCTCTCTCCTGTGCGGCGACAACCTCGGGTTCTCGAGGCTCTTCATCCCGAACAACCTAATCAATCCGGTATCTCGGTTAGTGTCTTGTTCTCATTCATATGATTAATACCTGATACGTGATTTCGTGTAGTGATGATTTTGTATGAGTATTTAGGGTTAGGTACTAGGGATCTCGATGTACACTCCGTTGTAACGAACTGTGTGATTGATTTAGAAGTGTATTTGATGCTGAACATGATGATTTGAAAGGAAACCATGTTAACCAAGTTGATTGAATGCAAAAGTTAATGATAAGACAGTTAGGTTATGATTAGGGTTTCATGAACATGAACGAAAGTTGATTAAATCATGTTGTTTGATCTGCTTTGGGAACATAGAATATGTTCGCTGAAATTACAGAGATTAGTTAGGAAATTCTGGAAACTGTATGTGAAGCGACGGAGATTCTTTCCCCTCGAAGTATCCATGTCGACGAAGAATGGATTCTTCGTCGACAAGTTTATGACGAACATTGAGGAGCTTCGTCACAATCACCCACAACGAAGTCTAATTCTTCGTCGAGGGGATTCTTCGCCAAACGTGATTCTTCGCCACCATCTTTCTCGACGAAGTATGGAAGTTCGTCAAGGGTAATCTTCGCCAAGAAGTACCCCAACAAACAGAACCGTGACCTAGTATATGTATGATAATGAATGCTTATGAATGACTAGATTCTAAATGCCGTCTGTTAATAATATTAGCCATGACCGAGGAACCGGATGTAGCTCGTATGAATAGTACACTCATATGTTAAGTGTGTTATGCGATTTGGGTGATTGTTATCTGTTATATGATGATCTTGGCTACGAATGCACACTATGATTGTACGTGAACAATGTGAATGAAAACTGATTACGTGTGCATGAACACTATAGGCTTTGACTGATTTAGTGTGAACAAGTCACTAGTCGTACCGAGCAAACCAAGGTGAGTTCACTGTCTTTTTCAAGCATGTGTCCCGGGGAGGGAGATCGGGTAAATATTCCGGGGAGGAATATTGGGTAATGGGTTTGACTGGAATGTTAAACTCGGGATGTTGGTTAATACACTCATATCTATCATTTAAGTCCCATCCTATACCGAATAGGTTGCCCGGGAGGCAACGGGGTTATTAGTTGATAGCGCTATTAGGTTTGGCACCCTCACACCGTACCAGGGAGGACGGGCGTGAACTAATTACCTTAACCACTCGACTAATGTTTGATAGAGCATTGGGGAAGGGCAAATAAACTGGAGCCATCTACGGTAATCAAGTTATTAACATCATCGAATCTCTGAAATGTTTTAAACTCATATATGGTAACTAAATGTGTTAACAAACTTTGAACTCACCAGCGTTGTCTGACACACTTGTCTGCATGCTTGCAGGTCGTTAGATTCATGGTTATGGAACTTGCTATCTGGGAATGCTGGAGTGGTCATGGGTCGTGGCTCTTGGATACATATTCATTGTTTTCGCACAATTGTTTTGAAACACTTGAATAACATTTTATATTATGCTTCCGCTGAACGTATTTGTTTTAAGTTGTGATTCGAATTTACTTGTGAAATAAATGGAAACTTTTATTTAAAATCTTGTTATAGTTCAGTGTGATTAGTGGCTGGATCCTGGTACGTCACACGTCCTGCGGTGTTTCCGCATGTGGTATTTTGGGGGTGTGACAATTTGGTATCAGAGCCACTGGTTATAGTGAACTAGGTTTTAAAATGCTTTTATAAAACCAGACTATAACTGAACAACTTTGAAATCGACCATGACACTCAGCTCCAGATTGCAAGGTTCGTCTCTCGTTCACTTATTGCATAGCATACCTAGTGTACACTTATGTATAATGTTGCATGTGATTGCACACTTAGCACTACAGACTGAATTCATGTGTTACTTGCATATGTTATGTGGTTGATAGAGTCACAATGTGACCTTCCTCTAGACTTTCATGATTTATGTTTTGTGATGTCTTTTGTCTAGCTACTCGAATTTGAGGAACCTTTTAGCACGGATTGGGAGGAGCTGAGATAAACATGTAAATTGCATTGTTATTATGGGTGCACACATAATAATAATGTAGAAGTCATCGTGATGTATGACTCCTACAAGTGTGAAGGGGGTTCCGCTCTGTTGTCTGATGTAAACCTAGTAGACTGTAGAAGTCATCGTGATGTCTGACTCCTACTAAATTCCGACCGTTAATCTTTTCCCTTCTCTTATATAGAATCATGAGTGGACGTGGTGGACGTAATGGTGGACGTGGTGGTTGCCGCGACGGTGGACGTGGCAACATTAATATGACCCAGGCTGAATTAACCGACCTGATCAACACTCGTGTGGCTGAAGCCCTAGCGGCTTATCAGGCTGGTACGATGTGTGCCAATTATTCCTTATCCTTGTGTTGTGTACTCAAATTTTAACCGTGTGTTGTACTCTCTCATTTTAGGTCAACCCGTGAATCAAAACAATCCGTCTGTTTGCACGTTTAAGACGTTCATGGATTGTAAGCCACATATTTTCAGTGGGATTGAAGGGGCTGTGGGGCTACTTCGCTGGTTTGAGAAAACCGAGTCAGTCTTCGCTATGTGTAACTATTCCATGGGGGACCGGGTAAAGTATGCTACAGGCACATTGGAGGATGGTGCCTTAACTTGGTGGAATACCCAAGTGCAGATGTTGGGTATCGAAATGGCTAATGAAACTACTTGGGATGATTTCAAGGAGTTGATGCGGGAGGAGTACTGTCCTCATGACGAGATTCAGAAACTCGAGAACAAATACTACAATCTGAAGTTGGAGGGGTCCGAGGTCGAGGCTTACACGAAACGACCTCATGAGCTAGCAAACATGTGCCCTAACTCATCTCGACCCCCACCTCGAAGAATCAAATTGTACATCAAGGGCTTGGCACCATCAGTGAAGAGTTTAGTCACTGCTGCAAACCTTAACAACATGCCTCAGATCATTCGTTTAGCACACAAGATTACCGACCAAGAGGTTGAGCGTGGTTCCCTACCGCCTCGTGTTTCTGCTACTCCTATTGCTACTACTACCCCTGATAGTGATAAAAAGCGCAAGTGGAACGATACGGACAAGGTGTCCAACTCGAATCATTTGCAGAAAAGGCCAGATAACAGTAATAATCGTAGCTTCAGTCAGTCCTCCTCGGTTAACCAAGGTCAGGGCAGCAATCCGAATCAGGGCTCCTACGCTGGTAGGCAGCCAAAGTGCAACAAGTGTGGTTATCATCATCGTGGACCGTGTGCCCGAGCGTGCCATAGGTGTGATAAGGTGGGCCATATGGCAAAGGACTGTAGAGCTCCATACCCAAAACAACAACAACAGCATCAGCAACAGCAAAGGCAGCAGCCCCATCAGAACCAAGGCATTAGGAAGGGGTGTTTCCAGTGTGGGGACGAGGGTCACATAAAACGGGATTGCCCTCAGTTGAATCAAAATGCCAACGATAACAACAACCGCCAGAATAACAATAACAATGCTGGGAACAATAATAACGGCAACAATGGGGGCAATGGTGCTCGTGGAAGGGTATTTACGATTGGTGCTGGTGATGCTAGGAACGACGACAATGTCGTGACTGGTACAATTTCTGTGAACAATCTCTTTGCTTCTGTGTTATTTGATTCCGGTGCCAATTGGAGTTATGTGTCCTTAGAGTTCAGTGAACGATTAGGGTTAACTCCAACACCTCTAGAAGCTAAGCAAGTAGTAGCATTAGCTGATGGTAAGACAATTGAAGCCTCACACATCATTGTGGGATGCAAACTCGATCTTGTGGGTCAAGTGTTTGACATCGACCTCCTTCCTGTTACCCTCGGTAGTTTTGACGTAGTGGTTGGTATGGACTGGTTGTCCAAGCATCATGCTGACATACTTTGTAAGGAGAAAATCGTACGTATACTGCTCCCTAGTGGAGAATCGCTGTCTGTCCAGGGCCATCGAAGTGGTGCAATGGTTGGCATCATTTCTGCTATGAAAGCCCAGAAGTGTCTACGAAAGGGGTATCTTGCTATCCTAGCACTTGTTATTGATATTCCGCCTAAAGAAAGGAAGATCGAAGACCTGCCAGTTGTTCGTGAGTTTACCGATGTGTTTCCTGAAGAACTTCCTGGTTTACCTCTTCATCGTCAAGTGGAATTTCAGATTGATCTTACACCTGGAGTGGCCCCAATTACTCGTGCTCCTTATCATCTTGCACCTGGAGAGTTGCAAGAGTTGTCCAATCAACTTCAAGAACTGTTGGGTAGAGGTTTTATCCGACCCAGTTCTTCGCCTTGGGGAGCCTCAGTTCTATTCGTAAAGAAGAAAGACGGGTCCTTTCGCATGTGTATAGTCTATCGAGAACTCAACAAGGTGACCGTCAGGAACCACTATCCTTTTCCACGTATCGATGATCTGTTTGACCAGTTGCAAGGGTCAAGTTTTTACTTGAAGATCGATTTAAGATCGGGCTATCATCAGATGAGAGTCCAAGAGGAGGATGTCCCTAAAACGGCTTTCCGAACGTGATACGGCCATTATGAGTTTCTGGTTATGCCATTCGGGTTAACTAATGCACCAGCGGTTTTCATGGACCTCATGAACCGCGTGTGCAAACCGTATCTCGACGATTTCGTCATTGTATTTATCGACGACATTCTGATCTATTCAAAGAGCAAGGAGGATCACGAATGGCACTTGCGTCTTATCTTGGAGCTCTTGAGAAAAGAGAAACTCTACGCGAAATTTTCTAAGTGTGACTTCTGGATTCGAGAGGTACACTTCCTTGGCCATATTGTGAATGAATCGTCGATACACGTGGACCCTGCTAAGATTGATGCTATCCGAAATTGGGCGGCACCGAAGACTCCTTTAGAGGTGCGAAAATTTCTTGGTCTCGCTGGGTATTATCGCAGAGATATCAAAGATTTCTCGAAGATCGCTCAACCTCTTACCGCATTAACACAGAAAGGTGTTGTGTATTCTTGGGGAACAAAACAGGAGGATGCGTTCCAACTCTTGAAACAAAAACTTTGCAGTGCGCCAATCTTGTCCTTACCTGAGGGTACCGAAGATTTTGTGGTGTATTGTGACGCCTCTATTCAAGGTCTCGGTTGCGTGCTGATGCAACGTGAGAAGGTGATAACTTATGCTTCTCGACAGTTGAAGGTTCACGAGAAGAATTACGCGACTCACGACTTAGAGTTGGGAGCCGTGGTGTTTGTGCTCAAAATCTGGAGGCATTACTTGTACGGTACCAAATGTACTATTTATACTGACCACAAGAGCCTTCAGCATATTTTTGACCAGAAGGAATTAAATATGCGACAGTGTCGTTGGGTGGAACGCTTAAATGATTACGATTGTGCCATCAGGTACCATCCAGGTAAGGCAAATGTTGTAGCTGATTCCCTTAGTCGAAAGGAAACGAAACCCAAACGTGTCCGCACCTTGCAGCTCACCATCCATTCTAACTTACCTGACCAGATCCGTTCTGCTCAAACTGAAGCACTGAAAGAGGAAAACATTAAAGCTGAGTATTTGCAGGGCATGGAGAAATGACTTGTGGAGAGATCTGATGGTATTCTTTATTTCATGGAGCGAATATAGATTCCTTTATTTGGAAATCTTAGAGAGCTTATGATGGACGAAGCGTACAAGTCTCGATACTCTATTCATCCGGGTTCAGATAAGATGTATCAGGACCTCAAAGTTTTGTACTGGTGGCCGAAGATGAAGGCCCACATCGCGACTTATGTGAGTAAGTGTTTGACTTGCGCGAAAGTCAGGGTAGAATATTAGAAACCCTCAGGCCTGCTTCAGCAACCAGAGATACCCATGTGGAAATGGGAGAAAATTGCAATGGATTTCGTCACAGGTTTGCCAAGAACTCAAAACGGAAATAATACCATCTGGGTGATCGTCGATCGTCTCACGAAGTCAGTGCACTTTCTAGCAATCAAGGAACCAGACAAGTTCTCACAACTTGCAGCGGTTTATCTTAAGGAAGTGGTTTCTAGGCACGGAGTGCCAACTTCTATTATTTCTGATCGTGACCCACGTTTCATTTCAGATTTGTGGCAGTCGATGCACAAATCGTTTGGCTCACGTTTCGACATGAGTACTGCTTATCACCCACAGACGGATGGTCAAAGCGAACGAACCATCCAGAAAGTTGAAGACATGCTGCGAGCATGTGTGATCGACCTTGGTAAAGGATGGGAGAAACACTTGCCATTGATAGAGTTTTCTTACAGCAACAACTACCATACCAGCATCTAGGCAGCTTCGTTCGAAGCATTGTACGGACGGAATGCCGTTCTCCACTCTGTTGGGCTAAGGTGGGTGACAGCCAGATCATAGGTCCGGAGCTTGTACTTGAAACTTCGGAGAAGATTGTTCAGATCAGGAATCGTATGGCGGCGGCGCACGACCGTCAGAAAAGCTACGCTGACATGCGTAGGAAACCCTTGGAATTTGTTGTAGGCGATCGTGTTATGTTGAAAGTCTCACCCTGGAAGGGTGTGGTGCGCTTTGGGAAGTGCGGCAAGCTTAATCCACGTTATGTTGGGCCATTCAAAATTTTGGAGCGAATTGGTAAAGTGGCTTACAAGCTCGAGTTACTCGCTGAGTTGGGTAACGTCCATGATGTCTTCCATGTTTCGCAATTAAAGAAGTGTTTGGCCGATGAAACACTTGTGGTACCATTCCAAGAGCTGAAAATGGACGACAAATTGCAGTTTGTCAAAGAACCTATCAAAATCATGGATCGGGAAGTCAAGGTCCGTAAGCATAGTCGAATTCCGATCGTGAGAGTTTGTTGGAACTCAAGATGTGGACCGGATTTCACATGGGAACGTGAAGATCAGATGAAGCTCAAGTATCCTCATATATTCCCATCTGACCAATCTAATCCTGATGAAACTAGTGAATTTCGGGACGAAATTCCCTTTCAAGTTGGGGATGATGTGACACCAGCGGAAAATCCACAGTCATCCTGATTTAACATCTTGCTGCTTTGGATTACTTATCAAATTTCGGGACGAAATTTCTTTCAAGTTGGGGATGATGTGACAACCCGAGATTCCAAGTTCTGATTTCAAGTTCTTTCCCCTACGTATCACTTATTTCGTAATTCTGTTTTGACAATTTGTTTATGTGGTGTAATGTGTAGTTGTTTAAGTGATTTAAAGTATCATGATACTTGGTTGTTAAATGTGTAATATTTAATTTTAATGTTTAATGGAAACCATCAATCTTCGCCATAACCTACACTGGACGAAGAGTGAATCTTCGTCACCTCCATCTTTGACGAAGAGTGATTCTTCGTCGAACAAGACTTCGCCCAACAAGGTTCGCGGCCCAGTATGGCCCGGTATGGTTTTAAGGTTAATTCATTTTCATAATCGTGCATAACCTTGCAAAACTCAAACGGCAAACCCTAGAACTCTCTTTCTCTCTCCTGTGCGGCGACAGCCTTGGGTTCTCGAGGCTCTTCATCCCGAACAACCTAATCAATCCGGTATCTCGGTTAGTGTCTTGTTCTCATTCATATGATTAATACCTGATACGTGATTTCGTGTAGTGATGATTTTGTATGAGTATTTAGGGTTAGGTACTAGGGATCTCGATGTACACTCCGTTGTAACGAACTATGTGATTGATCTAGAAGTGTATTTGATGCTGAACATGATGATTTGAAAGGAAACCATGTTAACCAAGTTGATTGAATGCAAACGTTAATGATAAAACAGTTAGGTTATGATTAGGGTTTCATGAACATGAACGAAAGTTGATTAAATCATGTTGTTTGATCTACTTTGGGAACATAGAATATGTTCGCTGAAATTACGGAGATTAGTTAGGAAAATATGGAAACTGTATGTGAAGCGAGGAAGATTCTTTCCCCTCGAAGTATCCATGTCGATGAAGGATGGATTCTTCGTCGACAAGTTTATGACGAACATTGAGGAGCTTCGTTACAATCACCCACGACGAAGTCTAATTCTTCGTCGAGGGGATTCTTCGCCAAACGTGATTCTTTGCTACCACCTTTCTCGACGAAGTATGGAAGTTCGTCAAGGGTAATCTTCGCCGAGAAGTACCCCAAAAAACAGAACCGTGACCTAGTATATGTATGATAATGAATGCTTATGAATGACTAGATTCTAAATGCCGTCTGTTAATAATATTAGTCATAACCGAGGAACCAGCTGTAGCTCGTGTGAATAGTACACTCATCTGTTAAGTGTGTTATGCGATTTGGGTGATTGTTATTTGTTATATGATGATCTTGGCTATGAATGCACACTATGATTGTACGTGAACAATGTGAATGAAAACTGATTACGTGTGCATGAACACTATAGGCTTTGACTGATTTAGTGTGAACAAGTAACTAGTCGTACCGAGCAAACCAAGGTTAGTTCACTGTCTTTTTCTAGCATGCGTCCCGGGGAGGGACATCGGGTAAATATTCCGGGGAGGAATATTGGGTAATGGGTTTGACTGGAATGTTAAACTCGGGATGTTGGTTAATACACTCATATCTATCATTTAAGTCCCATCATATACCGAATAGGTTGCCGGGGTGGCAACGGGGTTATTAGTTGATAGAGCTATTAGGTTTGGCACCCTCACACCGTACCGGGGAGGACAGGCGTGAACTAATTACCTTAACCACTCGACTAATGTTTGATAGAGCATTGGGGAAGGGCAAATAAACTGGAGCCATCTACGGTAATCGAGTTATTAACAGCATCAAATCTTTGAAATGTTTTAAACTCATATCTGGTAACTAAACGTGTTAACAAACTTTGAACTCACCAGTGTTGTCTGACACACTTGTCTGCATGCTTGCAGGTCGTTAGATTCATGGTTATGGAACTTGCTATCTAGGAGTGCTGGAGTGGTCATGGGTCGTGGCTCTTGGATACATATTCATTGTTTTCGTACAATTGTTTTGAAACACTTGAATAACATTTTATATTATGCTTCCGCTGAACGTATTTGTTTTAAGTTGTGATTCGAATTTACTTGTGAAATAAATGGAAACTTTTATTTAAAATCTTGTTATAGTTCAATGTGATTAGTGGCTGGATCCTGTTACGTCACACGTCTTGCGGTGTTTCCGCATGTGGTATTTTGGGGGTGTGACAATAACAACATAATGTCGTATATTAGATATTTAACCACGTAATAAAGCATAAACAATCAAGTTCTTATTATTGAATGTGTAATCACGTAATAAGCATAATTATATTAACATTAATTATAACAAATCATATTGAATGTGTAATCACGTAATGAAATAAGCATAATATTATTAACATAAATTATAGCAAATCGAATGTGTAATCATGTAATGAATTTACATTGAATCCGTAATAATTTATGTTGAATGTGTAATCACGTAAAGGGTATTCAAATATCACGTAGCCATGTACCGGGTATTCAAAATCACGTAATGAGTACTGAGTATTCAAAATCATGTAATGGGTACTGGGTATTCAAAATCACGTAATCACGTAATTGGTATTTAAAGTCCTATAAATTATTTTTAAGAACACTATAGCAATAAGTTGCTCGAATTAAAGAAAATGAAATGCTCGTTAATACAATGTATTTTTTTAAATATTAACTTATGAAAAAACTTATAGCCGTTCGAAATTCAAGGAGGAAACTAGTTGAAAGGATAAAAGACCATCATACCATTCCCTTTTTAAATTGAGCAAAACAAATGTGTGGTCATGATTCTCTCCTACACTTCATACAAAATTCATCTCTTGTACATGATCTCTTATCTCAATTTAAACTAGTTACTAACTGACAAAGTATAAATACATAAAACAAATATGTTAGCCATGAAATAACATTGCGCATACATAAATGGCATCAGAAACCAAACATTTTTAGGCTCAACAACTTATCATAGCTTCATGAAAGCATGTCGAGCCAAATGACAAGCACCATCAGTGCCATCACACCAACCAATTGCTATAACTTTCAAATGATTAAGAAGCCTATAGATAGTAATCCTACACCTCATATGCACACAAAATGGCATCTTCTGTCACACCCCCAAAATACCGCATGTGGAATCCACCGCGAGGTGTGTGACGTACCAGGATCTAGCCACTAATCTCATTGAACTAATAGTAAAATAATAAACTCGAAATCACAAAACGTGAAAAGTGCTTTTCAGAACATCTGATTAAAACATAATACGTTCAGCGGAAGCATTTGAAATTGTTCTAAGTAATTGAAAAAAACTTTTTCGCATTACATGGCATAACATTAGATAGGTTAACATCGTCATGACCCATGACATCCACAGCTCCTCCGATTGCAAGCTTTGTTTCTAGAAATCATCTAACAACCTGCAAGCATGCAGAAAAAGTGTATCAGCATAAAGCTGGCGAGTTCACAGTTTTGTTTAGCGATAATCCTGTTAAGTGTTTTAGTTTAAAGACATGCCAATAATAAATCGATAACGAATTGATGTATGTTTGTTTGCCCTCATCAATGCATATCAACATTGGCCATGTGTCTAAGGTCACTAGTTCACGCCCGTCCTCCCCGGTACGGTGTGAGGTTGTCAAGCCTAATAGCGCTATCAACTAATACCCTGTTGCCTCCCCGGCAACTAGTTTGGTAGTAAGTAGGGACTTTGGTGATAGAGTTGAGTTTATTAACTAACATCGAAATTAAACCAAAGTA
This sequence comes from Helianthus tuberosus, assembly GCA_030545235.1. Taxonomy (NCBI): domain Eukaryota; kingdom Viridiplantae; phylum Streptophyta; class Magnoliopsida; order Asterales; family Asteraceae; genus Helianthus; species Helianthus tuberosus. Next base: position 170,155,977 of record CM060368.1, read on the forward strand.
ATAAAAGTATTCCTCCCCAGAATATTAGTTTGTTTGTATGTTTGTCCCTCCCTGGGACGAATGCTTGTGAAATAGTAGTGAACTCACCTTGGTTTGCTTGGTTTGTGTTTACGTACTTTTAGCGTTTAATGAATATTAGGTCCGTTACACGCGACCTAAGGTATAATGAATGTAAGTACGCGTATGTAAGGGTCATGCAATGCCCTATGTGTGTCCAAACAACGGGTGTGCTTTGGTTACAATTTAACGAGTTTACATCAAGTGTAAAAGATGTTATATAAAAATAGAAAATAATAAGCATCCCTCATGTTCCTAAATATCATATTCGGACTGTGTACTATCTTGAGAATATATGTATTCATTCATGCGAATATTAATTTGGATCTATAATTTAATCCCTTAACATATGTTTTGCATTTACTTCGGACATCAGAGGATTAAACCCAGCCTAAAACAGATTTTAAAGTCCATAAAAGAAGCCCTGAAAGGCATACTTAGACCACAATACCAAATCAACTCAGAACCTTTTCATTTTCTTACAAAACGCGGGTATCATCATCACTTAATAAACCCTGAACCTCCTTTTACTCTTTTAATAAAGTCTGACCATGAGTTTTTAGTTTACTCGAACATTATGTCCCCCTTTTTTAAAACTAATCTCGGACCCTTCTTTTATCTTTAACAAGCTCAGTGTTTAATTAAACTCTGAAACGTTCGCATAATAAACCCTGATCACTTGATCCTCACTTTCAAATTCGGACCTTATGTGTGGTGTGGGCTAGTTAAACTCGGACATGTTTGTTAACCTTGTAAAACCCGTCTCAATTCAACATGAATTTACTACTAAATACGCATTTCGTTTGCGTAAAATACGGGTTATCAAAAATTGTTAAGTCTAATATCCAATACGTAATTAGAGTATTTAGGATTAACTTCTCTACTAGTTTAAAACATTCTAAAAGTGACATCAAAGTTACATGTTCATATTTAGTCAAAACAAAATACAATAACGTGGAAGCTTCAAAGTGTTGTGTTCGGTTCATAAGATCTTGCTTGATCGCCATCTGAAGTGATACCAACTTCACCTAATGTCAAAACCACGCTAAATGTTAGTTTTGACAATGTTAAAACACGTATAAACAAGTTCTGGTTTCATAAAATTAAAAACAAAATAAAAATTCAGATTTTTAGTCTGTCGTGCCCCGAGAGCGCTCTCGCGTGTCGCGACAGATTTGATGTCCTCTGTCACGTGCCGCGGGGGAACCCATTTTCCAGCGGGTGCAGGTTAAGGACCTGCATTTTTTGCCCAACACCATTTTTCACAAAAATCCAACTTTGAATGGGCATAACTTTTGATTTACAAGTCCGTTTTAGGCGATTCTTTTTCCTACGCGTCCGTAATAAAAATACGGATCCATTTATCCTATTTAACCGTATCGAAACTCGGTTTATGAACAATTAGTTCATAAATCCATATTTTAATTATTCGACCCGTTAGGTATTATATCAAACCATACAAAACTCATTCTTATGGGTTACTAAACTAAGTTACCCTTTTCCCCGGGCTTGTATACATTGGCGCTTCATTGTCATTATCAAAATTTACGCACGCGCTATGTCGCGCTTGTTAATAACATTTTCAATCATGAACATTATCACTATATCAACAAATTTTGATCCGAAACCCTTGATCTAATATCATGGTTTCTTTTAAGAAAAACTAAGCTTTTGGCGTGTCCGTTCAACGACCTACGCTTTCATGATTCGCATTCAAACGAGTGACTATCAAATCACTTCAAACACAACCAATTTATCCATTATTTGACCCGTTTATGTATCTAGTAAACTTCGTCACTTCAACTATATATCAAGCTCACATAATATGCTAATTCAAGGTCGGCTAACAAAAATACATAATCCACATAATATAACGAAGCCATAGTTCGTACTTGCATAATTCATCAATATTGGTTTATAACCATAATTACCCATTCACGGGCTTGTCAACCTTAGCGTATCACTTCCATTCCATGGTTTACGCTTTTATAACTCAGATTTAACGAGTGACGTTTAAGTCACTTCGAACACTACTATTTCGACCATTATTTTAACCCGTTCTTTATCTTGTGAGTTACATCACTTTACTTACATTCCCAATATGTCTAATTAAATAATATTATCAAAAAATATGTCTAACCAACTATTTATTTTGACCCGTTTGGTTTGTCGAGTGAATTCCATCACTTCTTAGACTTACCAACGGTTACAATTTCACTATTTCGACATCATACATATACCAACTATTTCTCTATAACAACATTAAACATATCTACAACCAGGCTTGTCTACATAAATGTAACGAGACGACAAGTCGCGTACCTTTAAAGCGTTCCCTTCAAGCATGTGTCCGCTCCGGCTTGTCCGCTTGAAGACCCGGTTTCCTTGCCTAAAGAGTTCAATCAACGACTTGTTTAGAACTCCTTTCTGAAAACTTTGGTATCAAAAGCCAAAATCACTGATTCAATAGAACATAGGGAACATAAATACAAAAAGAGGTCCAACAAACTAGGAGGGGAAAAAAGGAAAACAAATAAACCCCATAATCACTTCCTAATCGGTAGGAAGAATAAATATAAACTAAATAAATAAAAGATAATTCCAATACTCCCCCTCAAGCTGGAGCATGAAGATCATGAATGCCCAGCTTGTTAAGTAGAAACTGAAGTTTTTGAGCTCCCAAAGGTTTAGTTAGAAGATCAGCAAGTTGGAGTTTTGAATCAACATGAACAGGCTGAATTTCTTGAGAGACCACATGTTCACGGACAAAGTAGCAATCCATCTCAACATGTTCGTGCGTTCATGGAAAACTGGATTGTTAGCTATGTGGCGAGCAGCTTGGTTATCACAGAACATGGGAGTAGGACCGGCGATATGAACATTGAAGTCTTGTAATAGCCATCGAAGCCAAAGGACTTCACTAACGGTGGCAGCCATGGCCCTATATTCCGCTTCTGCTGAGGAACGGGAAACAACAGACTGCTTCTTTGTTTTCCATGATACTAGAGAGCCACCTAAAATCAAAATATATCCAGTATGTGACCGTCGAGTGGTGAGACAGCCAAGCCAATCAGCATCACAATAAGCAACAAGCTGAAAATCATCATGCTTCATAATGTAAATTCCTTGACCCGGTGTAGCCTTGAGATAACGGAGGATTCTTGTGACAGCCTCCATGTGTTCCTTCCGGGGATCGGAGACAAACTGGCTCAAAATGTTAACCGAGTATGCAATATCGGGTCTAGTGACTTGTAAATATAATAAACGGCCAATAATCCGTCGATATTGTGTAGCATCAGTTCGTGGACTAGCCGGAAAATCATCGATCTTAGCATTCTGTTCCATTGGGAACGAGCTCGGACGGCTGCTAAGAAGGCCACAATCTTGAAGAATGTCAATGGTATATTTTCGTTGGCTTAAAACAAGACCATCGGACGTCTTGGCGACCTCAATTCCAAGGAAATATTTAAGAGGACCTAAATCCTTTATGCTGAAAACAGTGTTGAGATGTTGCTTGGTTGAATCAATCTTGGAGAGTTGGTTTCTCGTGATGATAACATCGTCAACATAAATAAGAATGGCAACAAACAATTCTCCCTCTTGAACTGTGAAAAGTGAGTGATCGGCCCTTGACTGCTTGTAACCAAACTCGATCAAGGCATTAGTGAATTTTTGGTACCACGTACGGGAGGCTTGTTTCAAACCGTAGAGCTTCTTTTTCAATTTGCAGACACGGGTGTCGTTCTTTTTGGAGAATCCTTGGGGAATCTTCATATAGACTTCTTCTTGCAAGTCTCCATGCAAGAATGCATTGTTAACGTCTAACTGATGTAAGAGCCAGTTTCTTTTAACAACCATAGTTAGAAGACACCGAACCGTGACTAATTTGGCAACTGGAGAAAAGGTGTCATGGTAATCATCACCTTCAATTTGTGTAAAGACCTTTGCCACCAAACGTGCTTTGTACCTCTCTATGTCTCCATTAGGCTTGTATTTGATTTTGTAGACCCACTTGGAGTCAATGGCATGTTTGCCTTCAGGGAGATCCTCCAAGGACCAGGTGTCATTTTCTTCGAGAGCCTCAATTTCCTTTTGCATGGCCTTTCGGCACTCAATATCCTGCATGGCTTGGTAAAAAATTTTAGGCTCACTATTTTTAGTAATGGCCGCCAAGTAAGCTTTGTGAGTATTAGAGAATTTATCATAAGAAACGTAGTTAGCAAAGGGATGTACCGTCGAAGAAGACTGATCGGAGTCGGGTCGCGTGTGGTCTATCGAAGGAGGCAACTCAACATCAAAATCTCGGAAGTGCGCTGGTTGACTCTTGTCACGTTTAGATCTGGCCGGTTGCTCCTCATCATTTACAATTGGTTCAACAATAGATGGATCCTCCATAGGTGGACTTGATTGCTCTTGTTCAAAAATAGGTTGCATGAGAGGGCTAGAAGGCCCAGAAGTGTCATGAGAATTTCCATTGTCACTTGCTGGGCTTTATGATTCGGTGGAAGGTTGGGATGGCCCACCTTCATGAGAATTTAATTGATTTTTCCTTTCTTCATCAATGTCCTCAAACCATGTGGGAATTTCAAAGGCACTCTTATCAATACTTTATTCCTTTAACTTCATGTAAGGAAATATTTTCTCAAAGAACCGAACATCACGTGAGACCATGAATTTCCCATCTTCTATGTCAAAAAATTTGTACCCTTTTATGCCAAAGGGGTAACCAATAAAGACGCCCGGTTTACCCCTCGGCTCAAATTTATCTCCCCTTGTCACCATACTATGATAATATACTAGACATCCCACAGTTCTCATTTCCTCATAATTAGGTATTTTACCCATGATAATTTCGTGGGGTGTTTTGTGGTGAATAACCTTGGAGGGCAACCTGTTGATGATGTAGACGGCCGTTTCAATGCACTCACCTCAAAATCTCTTAGGGAGGCTTCCTTGAAACATGAGGGCTTGGGCCGTTTCAAGTAAGTGACGATGTTTACGTTCAACCACCCCGTTTTGTTGGGGTGTGTATGGGCACGTAGTTTCAAGCAATATACCCTCTTGTGAATAAAAGGTTTTCATTATGTTAGACGTGAATTCCCCTCCGTTATCACATCTAATTCTTTTTATCCGTTTTCTAAATTGAGTTTCAATCATTTTATGAAAACTAATCAAGGAGTCACTTGCTTGGTCTTTATGTTTAATGAGATAAACCCACACACCCCGGCTATAATCGTCGACAATAGTAAGGAAGAAATTAGCAAGACCGATAGATGGTTTTCTATATTTACCCCAAATTTCACAGTGAATAAGCTCAAAACATTCATTGGATTTAATAAAGCTTTTAAGAAAAATAGATCGAGTGTGTTTGGCCTTCATACATGCATGACAAACATCGTCTTTAAAACCAAAAGAAACATTTTTCAAAGACTCGATGTGACTAAGTTTCGAGGTAGAAGCATGACCTAATCTAGAATGCCAAACTTCCGCATCAGTCTTCAAAGTCATGACTCTTCTATCGTCCCTCAGCACACCCATTCGATAAAGACCATGCACGCATTTACCCTCTCCAATCAACTTCTTCGAGTGTAAGCCCTGCATAACACAAAAATCTGGGTAAAAGCTTACAACACAATTCAGTTCTCTGGATAATCGACTTACAGAAAGAAGATTGCAATTAAATTTGGGAATATATAAGACTCCTCCTATTTTGGTGTCGCCCATCAGAGTGAAGTCACCCATAGCCTCGACAGAGATACTTTCTCCATTGGGAATGACTACGGGTGTTTCAGAATGTGCCTTGGATGCGTTTTTGAGCATACCACGCTTATGGACTATATGATCTGTGGAGCCCGAGTCAACGATCCAATCATCGTTATTAATATTAACCGTACCTGCCATGTTGGCCTTGCGTGAAACATCACCTTGTGTTTTGTCATTGTTTTCTGAAAGATGCTTTAGCAATGTTTGATATTGTGTATCGGTTAGTCCTCCCACAGTGGATCCTTCTCCATCGACATGGGCCACCTTCGGTTTGGCCTTTTCGTTCTTCAATTTTCCGGGCCACCAATCCGGATACCCAATGACCTTGAAACACCCTCCTTTCTTGTGACCGTCTCGACCACAAACGGTACAATGCTCTTGACCATCATTGTTCTGCTTGTAATCCCTTTGCAAGACCTTATCTCCAGAATTCCCATGCCTGTTGGTGCCATCTCGCCGTCCCTGAGAGTAAGTTTGAAACGCAACGGGTTCGATGTGACCTTCTTTAGACGCAGTTATGGATCACTGCTGCTCATCCTCGGACGCGAGTCTATAAGCCTCTCTAAGCGTGGGGTTTGGTTTCATGGACAACACCTATGTGAGGATGGTTGAGAATCCACCAACCAATCCCATAAGGAAGTGGTACAAACGTCCCTTTTCTTGAATCTCATTCAACCGTTTTCCGATTTCACAGGTGCAGTGACCACAAGTACAACGAGGCGTGGGCAGCACGGACGAGATCTCGTCCCAACGACTCCTAAGAGCTGTATAGTAAGCCGAGACAGAATTATTATCTTGCTTTGTGATAGTGAGTTTTTGCTTCAACTCAAACGCGCGTGGGGCGCTTTCTTTCCCAAACCGTTCTTTTAGGTCGGCCCAAATTTCTACCGATGTGTTTGCGTATTTAACGCTGCCTCTGATCGTCTTCTCCATGGATGCCGTCAACCAGCCTTTGATCATTGCATCACAGCGCATCCATGCCGTGTATGTGTTGTGTTTCTCGTCCGGTTTCGGAATGGTTCCGTTGACAAAACCCATCTTATTCTTGGCGAACAGAAAGTTTTCCATCTCTTGAACCCAATCACTATAGTTGTTGTCAGTGAGGGGGTCGTTAGTTTGCATCTGCCTTGGCGAATCGGAGGCATGGATGTAAAAAGGGGAGCTACTTTCGATAGCTTCAATTTTCTGGTTTTCTGGTTGTTCGCCAGCCATGTCGATGGATTGGTAGTTGAGGATCTTCAGAGTTTCAAAGTTTTAGAGCGTGCTCTGATACCATGAAATCTTTGGTATCAAAAGCCAAAATCACTGATTCAATAGAACGTAGGGAACATAAATACAAAAAGAGGTCCAACAAACTAGGAGGGGAAAAAGTAAAACAAATAAACCCCATAATCACTTCCTAATCGGTAGGAAGAATAAATATAAACTAAATAAATAAAAGATAATTCCAATACTTTCATGTCATATTATGCATAAATCACAACATCATTCAAATATGCGTTTTGTTCCGAATTTCAACTTTTAGCCTTTCTTTTAGGCATTTCAATGAACACCTTAAGTGCATAATTTTACTAAATCAACAATCAAGTTTCATGACTAATTATTTAGCCAATTTTAAACATTTTTTCTTAAGTTCATATGTCAATTTTCACATCACATTCTGGATTTACTTCAAGTGATTCAATTACACTCGTTACATAATCAAATCCCTAGTGTTCTTCATCATTCTTAAAAACCCATTAAACACCTAAGTAGTGATTATGACTTTTGTCAACATGAACACAATTTCAATAGTTTATTAACTAGGGTTTGTTTCTAATCATACATTCATTCTAATTTCACCCAAAATAACTATCATTCAAGCTCAAATTTTGAATTTCAAGTGTTCATCAAGAACTTGAGATAGAACAAAATGGTGGAATTTGACATACCTTATGATCACTTCACTGAGGTGATCACTAATTCATGCTTAGATTTCGATTTGGGACTGATTTGGCCCTTCAATTTGTCAATTTTTGAGCTGGTTAGGGTTTGATGTGGGGAGCCCCTGGCTTCTCTGGATAGTTTGACCAGAACACACACTTAAAGTGTGTGTTTTGGTGTCTAGTATTTTAATTAAAACAAACTTGTTTCAAGTTTGCTACAATTGGTCCCTATACTTTATTCCAAGTTACATAGAATGTTATATTTAACTAAATTTTCTTTATTATTACAAGACAACTAACTAACTAGGTTATTTATTCCTAGTTAGTTTATTTTGTTTATTACTAACATTAAATTTTTAAATATAAATATTTGTATTTTCGGGGTGTTACAAGTCTACCCCCCCCCCCCCCTTAAAGAGGTTTCGTCCTCGAAACCTTCTTTAAATAGTTCTTTGGTTTGGACCAAACTAACTTAGTCTTATTTTTAAGGCATTCTTTCTTTTTGTCAAAGGTTATTCTTTACCTCGACGCATGCATCTTTCACGGGTAAGTCCTCACGGACTGTAACTTGTATCTTGTATTTCTTATTTTGTCACCTATTTGACCCAATTGTCAATTGACCACTCCATAGTATGAGTTCGTCAACATGTTTGCCCCATACTAATCTTATATTGACAAGTGTTTTGTATAAATCACGTTACTATTTTGACTTTGGATGGTCTTATCAGCTAGATTGATTAATCACCGTCATTTCATGCCCCGTTGTTTGGGTCTTCCACATTGCCACATTCGGCCTTACTTGAGTTCATGATCTCCTATCCCGTAACTCACGCTACGACATGATTATATTCTGTATTTCTATATCACTCTTGTGACTATGATCGCATCGCATCAAGTCATGTTTAAGTTTTTATAAACTTTTCATTATAAAAAATCTTCTTTCGAACATAGCGTATCACACCTATCGGTGTTGAGACCTATATTCTTTAATATTAACTATTTTCTAATTTCTCTATAATATTCATATTTGTTAAACGTCACTTGTCACTAAAACTGAATTTTAGTTTAACGCCTATCTCTTTAACTTATGTCAAATTCTCGTACCCAGGAATTCACGACAAGAATTTTTTCTTTTCCGCTCTTATATTATGCGAGGAATCGTAACTCATCCCCATGCTTTATCCCAAGTGACTCGTATGTTCTTTTGCTTAACCTCATAGGTTATTCCGTTAGCTTTCACCCCTTTTTGGTTTATTTCCTTCTATTGCTGACGCGTGGTTCACTTAGCCCTTTAAACCCTTACCTTGTTTATAATCTAAAGGTTATGATGATCCCGTAGATCATATTTTGCTTGTGTCATTTCATATTCTTAGAATTACACCTCAGGTGTCAGGGCACCCTTTTTAAGCCTAAAACTTATTCATTTTCACTTTTGAAATTTTTATCGATTTGACCGTAGTCTAAGGCTACACCCGTTTCCTTTTGAACTATTCTTCCGACTCTATGACTTCTCCCGTCATTTACACGTTGGTTTGTTCTTCGCTTATCGTTATCCGGTTCATACTTATTGTTCTTTACAGCCCGTTACCCGGGTTCTTTATCTTAATATTTTTAACTCTCCAGTTTCACTGGTTTACGTTTTCCTTTATTATAAAACATTTTACTTATTTGATCTGAACATCTGTCTTTCTTTTGTTAGCGACCCTTAGGTCCATCTCTTTTATTAATGTCCTGAAGGTCCATTTCATAAGCCTTATTTGATAAAACCACTGTTATTGTTATACGACTTTTGGGGTTTTACCTATTTTCGTTCCAACACTTTTAATACGTTTATTTCACTAATCCTTTATACAATCACACCCATCAGTGTGATCATCGTTCTTCCTCGTAAGGATTTGATTAATAATGTTTTACTTCGGCAGTTATTCATACCCAAGTTTCTAAATCCGCATTTATTGATACATTATTTATAGTAGCGAATAATACGTATCATCCATTTAGTTTTCCTGGAGGGTATTTTTTTTTTGCCCAAGTCTTAATTTCTTATTCATAACCTTAATCCATTATCTAATTGTTACCTAACTTTATTTTGTTGTAATTTTATAACGTGTACCTGCGTTACTCACCCCGATGGGCTTTCTCCCTACTCGTTCATCTCTTCTTTCCTTGCCGCCATCATGGTGACTTGTAGCCCTTCCATGATTCCGAGTTACACGGCTTCAATAGCCTTTCCGACTTCCCCCTAGATCCTTTTTGCACGTCTCCTCAGCCTTGAGGGTTATCGTGTCGTCTCCAACTACGGTTGATATCATTCCATTGTAAGAATAACCAAATTCAACTTATTTCATTTTATTATTCCATGTCGTTGTATGAAATTTACCCACATCGTTTATCAATATAAACGATGTTTCTACGTGTTTTATTAGGTTTAGACAAGTATATAATCTTGTCTTCACCGCTTACTTACTATTACAAATCCCGGGTTCAGGAGTAATTACACTCCTTCCCAATACGACGTTTGTTCGCTTCATTAAGTCCCCGGGTTTGAGTGTACGCACACTCCTTCCCATTACGACACTTATCTTTCATTGCATTCCCGGGTTCGAGTGTACGCACACTCCTTCCCATTGCAATATTTATCGAGATTATTTTTACCTCGGTTTCACATACTCGCCATTATTTATTTATTTATTTATATATATACATACATATGTATATTTTTCTTTTACATAATTCATTCATTTCACTAATCATATATGCCCATATGCAACTATCGTTCATTGTGTGAATTGTTGCATTCTACTTGTCTTATCGTAATTTAGAACGTGTACCTGATTGATACTCGCCCTGATGTACTATGTTGTCTCAAGTCATCACTTGATTTAGGTTCTTTGCTAGCATGTTCTTTGTCATGCTTCCGAACCTTCCGCCCTTTAGATTATTTATCCCCGTCATCTTCAGATGCGGTCATCATATCATTCGAATATTTCCAATTTATTATTAATCTTGCTATTCAATGTTGCCCGTATTGTTATACGAGACATTCAAATATACTTACTTTACAAGTACTTATTTTATATTCAATCTATGATTAGGATTTATACTACCTAATCATCTTTTATCGACACTAGACATCTCGAATCTGCAATGTTTATGTCAATTGTTAAACATTTCATTTAATTAGCATTTGCATCTTTCACTTTGATTTAGCCAAGTTTGTAAGTTGCTTAAACCATTCGTGTTTAGTGCACTTTCCGGGTTTGAGTGTATTAACACACCCTTCCCATGCACTTTAATTCATATTCTTTTCCTAATATTTTGTTACAATCTACTCATATAAATAATTCTTACCGGATGTTTGATCAAGCTTCGAACCGAACACACTTTGTCAACAACCTTGAGCTCTGATTACCAACTTGTAACACACGTCTCAATTCAACATGAATTTACTACTAAATACGCACTTCGTTTGCGTAAAATAAGGGTTATAAAAAAATGTTAAGTCTAATATCCAATACGTAATTAGAGTATTTAGGATTAACTTCTCTACTAGTTTAAAACATTCTAAAAGTGACATCAAAGTTACATGTTCATATTTAGTCAAAACAAAATACAATAATGCGGAAGCTTCAAAGTGTTGTGTTCGGTTCATAAGATCTTGCTTGATCGCCATCTGAAATGAGACCAACTTCACCTAATGTCAAAACCAAGCTAAATGTTAGTTTTGACAATGTTAAAACACGTATAAACAAGTTCTGGTTTCATAAAATTAAAAACAAAATAAAAATTCAGATTTTTAGTCTGTCGCGCCACGCGACAGACTCAACTATATCCTTCACGCCCCGCGAGCGCTCTCACGTGTCGCGAGAGATTTGATGTCCTCTGTGCGTGCCGCGGGGGAACCCATTTTCCAGCAGGTGCAGGTTAAGGACCTGCATTTTTTGCCCAGAACCATTTTTCACAAAAATCCAACTTTGAATGCGCATAACTTTTGATTTACAAGTCCGTTTTAGGCGATTCTTTTTCCTACGCGTCCATAATAAAAATACGGATCCATTTATCCTATTTAACCGCATCGAAACCCGGTTTATGAACATTTAGTTCATAAATCAATATTTCAATTTTTCGACCCGTTAGGTATTATATCAAACCATACAAAACTCATTCTTATGGGTTTCTAAACTAAGTTACCCTTTTCCCCGGGCTTGTTTGCATTGGCGTTTCATTGTCATTCTCAAAATTTACGCACGTGCTATGTCGCGCTTGTTAATAACATTTTCAATCATGAACATTATCACTATATCAACAAATTTTGATCGGAAACCCTTGAACCAATATCATGGTTTCTTTTAAGAAAAACTAAGCTTTTGGCATGTCCGTTCAACGACCTACGCTTTTATGATTCGCATTCAAACGAGTGACTATCAAATCACTTCAAACACAACCAATTTTTCCATTATTTGACCCGTTTGTGTATCTAGTGAACTTCGTCACTTCAACTATATATCAAGCTCACATAATATGCTAATTCAAGGTCGGCTAACAAAAATACATAATCCACATAATATAACGAAGCCATAGTTCGAACTTGCATAATTCATCAATATTGGTTTATAACCATAATTACCCATTCCCGGGCTTGTCAACCTTAGCGTATCACTTCCATTCCATGGTTTACGCTTTTATAACTCAGATTTAACGAGTGACGTTTAAGTCACTTCGAACACTACTATTTCGACCATTATTTTAACCCGTTCTTTAGACCCCCCGTAGTGGGGCGTTTTTTTTTTAAATTCAAAAAAAGGCCAAAACACGCCCAATCCCCATTACATACCGGCGTTTTTAGCGTTTTTTTTTTTGAAAAAAATTACCTGCGCGTTTTTTAAACCACGCTCAAATTTGTATTGGGGCGAGAGATGACCGTTGCCAAACGGTCATTTGTTTATTTTTTTTAATTCAAATATTAACCTACTATATATATTTACCCACTTTCCCATATTTTTATAAAAAAACTCAAACATTCTCCTACTTCTTCTATATTTTATACAAACATGCATCCATTCCGACCCCCATTTGGTGTCCCCTCAAGACCCATGAACCCGAACACAACCCAACCGCAACACCCGTTTAACCTTCAAGACATGGACCTGAGCATGTTAACGCACGCGGCTTACTTGAGTGGCGCTACTCCATTCGTGCAACCCACTTTTGGGTTTGGTCAAGCCGGCGGGTCGCAACCTTCACAACAACAAGCCGAACCCGATGTCGAAACGCGGCAGAAGATCGCATAAGAAGAAGGAAGTGAACGAACCTCGACGTAAAAATACTTACCTTAATTGGACGAAGGAGGAGGAATTCACATTGGCTCGGTCGTGGCTCAACATTTCGGAGGACCACGAAATTGGTAACTTTTATATTTTCTTTTTACTTATTTTTTACTTATATTTTTAACATACAACTTATATTTTACTTTTATTTTTTTAATTTGTAGCAAACTTTCAAACGGGCCCCGTTTTTTGGGATAGGGTTCGTGCACTCTTTTATAGCACGTGGGGTAAAGGCGAGCATCGGGACAAAGATTCCATTTCTAGCAAATGGACCGACATCAACAACAAGTGTCATTCCTTCCAAGAAGTGTACCAACGTAACTACGACAATCGCCCGAGCGGAGAAGGTGACGTCGGGGTTTTAACGAAGTCTTTGGAAGAGTACGAGAAATTGAAATTCCCTTTCCCGTACTATAAGTGTTGGGATCTACTACGAAAAAGTCCAAAGTGGGCGCTAGTAGGTACCATGACGACTAGTAGTAGACGTCGAGCTAAACGGTCAAAAACATCATCCTCCGTTGACCCTGAAACACCGACATCGGATGCCCGCAATGTCGATCTAAATGAGGTGGTGGACGTTGACGAGGAACTTGAAGAAGAGTTGACCCGACCGCCCGGTAGAAGAAAGGATAAGCGAACCAGGAAAAAAACGGTGGAGTCGTCTTCCGATCTAGAGTTGAAGGAAGATTTCGAGGAGTTGAACCGTCGTCTCCAAGACATTCGCGACCTCGGCCACCAACATTGTGAGATTATGAAAGAACGAGTGGGTGAAACCAAAAAGTTTAACGAGATGCAAGAGGCGAGGCAAATGGAAAAGGACATTGAGT